>OV702283.1:202610881-204017547 GCA_916181665.1 Avena sativa | reverse complement strand
TATCTGGTTCACTCTTTTAGTTTGTCCATCGGTTTGCGGGTGATAAGTTGTGCTAAAGTTTAGTTTGGTTCCTAAACCTTCTTGGACTTTCTTCCAAAATCTCGAGGTAAACTGGGTTCCTCGATCTGATACTATGGTCTTAGGGGTTCCGTGCAGACTGACTATTCTAGAAATATACAACTCTGCTAGCTTCGAGCTTTGATAAATGGTACTGATAGGTATGAAATGAGCTACTTTGGAAAGTCCATCCACTATGACCCAAATAGAATCATTTCCTCTACTCGTTGTAGGCAAACAGATGAAATCCATTCCAACTGAAACCCATTTCCATTCTGGAATTTGCAAAGGTTGCAATAGTCCTGCGGGTCGCTGGTGTTCCGCTTTGACTCTCTAAAAGATAGCACACTTGGCAATATAGCTACCGACTTCTCTCTTCAAATTGTGCCGCCAAAATTTCTCCTTCAAATCCCGATACATCTTTGTTCCTCCCGGATGAATAGAATAAAGAGTATCATGGGCTTCTTGCAAAATGACTTTCTTCAACTCTGAATCTGCTGGCACACAAATTCATCCCTTATACCACAGAACTCCTTCTTCATCTTCCGTGAATCCGGGTACCTTCCCTGTACTGATACGATTCTTAATTTCATCGATACTGACGTTTTCTTTCTGAGCGTCCTTTATCTGACTGATCAAAGTGGGTTAAAGTTCAATACTGGCTAGGAATCCTTTGCTAACTAGCTCCATTCTCAAATTCTCCAACTCCTGATGCAAACTTGGCTGTTCTGCCTTAATCATGGTGTTTAATCTACACGACAGTCTACTAAGAGCATCCGCTACCACATTGGCCTTTCCAGGGTGGTAGTGAATGTCAAGATCATAATCCTTGATTAACTCTATCCATGTCCTTTCTGTCACAAGTCTTCAAGGCTAAAACTACGGTTGTCAACTAGTCATGTGTTGGGTAATTATGCTCATGTTTCTTCAGTTGTCGATATAGATATGATATCACTTTGCCTCCTTGCATCAACACACAATCGAGACCAATCTTGGATGCATCACAATAAACGTCAAAGGGCTTCGTGATATCCGGAATGATCAAAATTGGGGCTGAAATTAATTTCTTCTTGAGCTCTTGAAAACTTGATTCACATTTGTCCGTCCATTCAAACTTCCTGTCTTTCTTCAACAGCTGAGTCATCGGCCTTGCGATGCTCAAAAATCCTTCAACAAACTTGTGGTAATATCCCGCTAATCCAAGAAATGCACGAACTTCGGTTTGAGTGGTTTGGGATTTCCATTCTTTAACATCCTTAATCTTGTCGGGGTCGAAGGCACCACCTCCGGCCAACAAGATATGTCCTAGGAATCCGACTTCCTTTAACTAGAATTCACATTTTCTGAACTTGGCATACAACTGATACTCTCTAAGGGTTCCAAGGATGGTCCTTCGGTGTTGTTCATGTTCTTCTTCCGACTTGGAGTAAATCAGAATGTCATCAATGAAAACGACAACAAACTAATCCAAGAAGTTCATAAAAATCTTATTCATGAGATTCATGAAATAAGCGGGGGCATTAGTTAATCCAAATGACATGACCTTGTACTCATATAATCCATATCGGGTAGTGACGGCAGTCTTTGGGATATCCGTTGCACGAATCTTTAGTTGATGATAACCAGTTCTAAGATCAATCTTAGAAAATACTATGGCACTAGTCAAATGGTCAAACAAATCTTCTATCTTCGGTAGTGGGTACTTGTTCTTGATGGTGACGTCATTCAGCTTTCGGTAATCAATACAAAAACGGGTGGCACCATATTTCTTATCCACAAAAAAAACAGGTGACCTCCATGGCGATGCACTTAGTTGAATCAGATCTTTGCCCAACATTTCATCAAGTTGCTTCTTGAGCTCCACTAATTCCACTAGGTTCATACTATAGGGTCTCTGAGCTATGGGTCCAGTTCCGGGATTAGTTCAATGATAAACTCGATATCCCGATCTGGGGGCATACTAGATAATTCATTTGGGAACACATCGGGGTATTCACGGACTACTCTAACTTGGTCTAGGGTCGGTTGGGCTAAACTCTTGTTGGAATTGAATTGACGGGGCAGTGTCTCAGACACATGCTCAACTAATACTCCGATGCTACTAGTCATGGTTATGGCTTTCTTGACACAGTATATTAATCCTCGATGTTTTGACATCCAATCCATTCCTAGTACTACCTCCAAACCTTTTGTTCCGATTACTATTAGATTGTCATAGAAATCTATTCCATGTATTCTCGTAGGTACGACCTTGCAATTTTTTCTAGCTTTGGTAGTTGACCCCGGTATTTGAACTATCATAACATGCTTCAGATTTGTTGGTTGAGTCTTACTAGTGCATGGAAATTCTTCAGTAACAAACGAGTGCGATGCTCCAGAATAAAACAAAACTCTTGCAAGTACTGAGTTAAAAGAAAACATACCCAGCAAGACATCTGGCGCTTCCTAGGCTTCTTCTGCATTCATGTGGAACAGACGTCTGGTGCGGTTGTGCGGGTTAACTGGTGCAATTCTCTTTCCAGGCTAGACACGACGCTGCTGGTGGGCAGGTGCAGTGGCATTGGGTACTACGGAAAGCTTCTTGGGGCACTCATTGGAGTAGTGACCCGTGATTCCACATTCAAAGCAGGTGATTGTTGACTTGTCCTTCCCTGCGATAGGCACAACATTGCTTCCAGTCCTTGGCGGTGCACAGTTGAAGTTACTAGGGTTACCGGTGTTGTAGTTGTTGTGGCCTCCGGGCCTCGAGTTACCTCCGCTACGATTGGGAAAGTTCGGACGGGACATAGGTGGCATGCTGTTCTTTGGTGCAATTCCTGCAGACGAACTAGGGTGATACTTTGGGGTATGGTGGGGCCCAGGCTGGTGCATCATACGACGCTTATGGTTCTCAGTGGCTTGATTGATCTTTCCTTCCATCTAGATAGTAGAATCCACTAGAGCTTCTAGATTGGCAAAAGGAATATTGACCATCACTGTCTGCATCTCATCATGCAGACCATTCAGGAACCTTTCCTTCTTCTTGGCTTCAGTACCAATCTCATCAAGTGCATACCTAGACAGAGACAGAAATCTGTCACGGTACTCCACGACAGTCATCCTTCCCTGCTTCAATTCCTTGAATTCATCCCTCATCCACAGAATCAAACCTGGAGTCACATGAGTCCTGCTGAACTTGAGTTTGAATTCCTCCCAAATCATCATCTGGCCTCCGTTCATTGTACGAGTGCTATTCCACCATGGTCTTGCAGAACCTACCAGATAGTGGGTGGCAAACAACACTTTCTCCGCAGCATCTACTCCTGCAACTTCTAAGTTGTTCTCCATGGTTTGCAGCCAATCATCAACATCTAAGGGCTCTGCAGATTTGCTAAAGATAGGGGATTATTGTTCTGGAAGTTCTTAAGCTTGGATGCATGATGATACTAATTTCTGTGGCCTTGGTTGTCATGTGCCAGTTGGGCGATCTGTTGAAGAGTGGCAAGTTTGGCTTGACACTCGGTTCTACCGGCTTCTCGATCGGCTACTAGAATTTGTAGAATTTGGACCATCGGGTCTTGAGATGAGCTACTTCCACCGATGGTCATCTGAAAATTGAGATAGATCATAAGACATGACAGAAATTGTTATAAGGTTTATGGTTTTGGTTTAAAATCTTTTAAACTTTGAGTAAGGCTAGGGTTTGAAAGCCAACAACTCCTTTTCATTCATTCCAACAAACTCATAAAAACCACACATTCCAAGCAACATATCACAACAAAGTAGATGGTTTTAAGAACCATTCTAGCAAGCTATGATACAGTGGGACCGGATACAACTCACACCTATGACAGTGATCTGGTGCTACTACTCCTCATCAGAACCGTTGGCCTCTTCATCATCGATGAAGTCGCGGTCCTAATCGTCAGTGTGGAACTCCTGGTTGATGTCCTCCAAGTAGTCGTCATCATCACTAAGGTACAAGTAGGGATCTCCACGAATATCTTCCCCTTCATTCTCCCTTTCCTCAAGTTGCATGTCCCGATCATGGATGGTTTCTTCCAGGGATGACACTTTGCGACAGAGGCGAGCAATGATGTGGTCCTTCTTTTCACGCATGTGACGAAGTGACTTGCACTCCTTAGCAAGGACGGCGAGGGTCTGGTCCTTCTTCACTACAACACTGTGCTTCTGGTTGGCGTCCTCCCGGGCGTTGTCCAGCTCTTTCTGGTTCTCATGCATCATGAGGCGAGATGATCCACATGGTGCCTCAACTCCGGGTTTCCTGGCATAGACAAGGGATGTCCCTGAGAGTCACGTCTGGCATAGTGAGCGAAGCGGGTGCCAGCGAGCTGATTGACGTTCTGCCCACACAGTCTGGCAGGTGCTTCTTGCATTTCTCTTGCTATCCATCCAGCCAGTTGTTCTCCCTTAGGATGAACTGGATCTTCTCTGATGTGGGTGCCTCCATCTTTCCTCGCAGATTTGCAACTATCAGCCACTTCAGTTCCCCTCCAAGCTGATCATTGAGCTGAGCTCCATAGAATTTCGGGTGCAAGCGCTCCAAAAAGTCCGCAAGCTGACTCAGGTCACTCTCGAAGATGAGGTTTCCTCCGTTGCCCAGCTGATAAAACTTAGTATACTTAACCTCCATCTACAAGCAATTAAGACGAGTAGTTAGAGAGGTGATCAAGTGTGCCAAATTTTATGTAGGATTGCAAAAAAAATTAGGACTATAATGAATTTATTTTGGGAAGGATATCAAGGATAAGAGTGAGAATATGTTTTCATAAATATTCACTTTCTTTGTTTTGGAAACTAAGTTTTTCAGATGTCCATTCTAACTAGGGTCTCCTATGGTTAGGATGGCTACCAACTTGTCACCACCCAAATTTTTAATCCCAGATGCCTGTTATGCCGTACATCGCAAACCTAGGATTACCATTTTGGCGAGACATAACATAATTGGTAGCACAGTACATCATCCATTACAAACCATAATAGTCTTACAAATAGTTGATCTCATGATTAAGTCTAAATACAAATCATAGCAGCGGAATAATAGCGTAGTAGAGGCTCCATCTTCAGGGTCACAAGTAATGCCGACAATGGGAGATGATCCTAGTTGTTATATGCGTCCCGCTGTCCATCCTCCTCGTACTATCCTTCGTAGTATGGCCATGGGAATAGCCAGGGACAAAGCCATGTGTACTTTTAAAGTACTCACAAACTATCACTAAAGCAGTAAGACCATTCTAATAGGAATCCTAAGCTCTAGGTTTGTTTGCAATAAGCCAATTTTATTTCACAAGTACTTGGTAGTAAGACCTAACTTTAGTTGTCTAGATTACTTAAGTGGGAACCTAGTTTCATGTCCACATCCTTGTGGAGTCAAGTCAAAGCCATACTTCAAGTCACAAGTCATTTTGAAAACATCTAACAATGGAACAATATGGCCATCCAACTGTCCATGACGGCGGACGCGGCTATTCGAATAGTTTGACACTCTGTAGAGGTGGTACACTTTCACCACAACATTCAATACATCTATCAGGGATAACCCTAAATCATCATACTTGGTATGCGGATAATCAATCCTAACCTTTCAATTACACACCCTAGTATAGGTACCTTCCCTATGAGTTTGGCCTCCCAACCATGACCATCTATCATCCTAGGAACTGCACAGGTGGACATTCATATTCACAAGGTAGGATCATCTCACCTTGTTCCGTGAGGGAACCCATATTAAGACACATAAACTTCTAGTTAAGCCCTACCCAAACTCGGGTATTGTGGTTGTACAGTAAAGTTGGAATGGTATCGCATCTGATCCCAACCATCAGTTTTTTTATCAAAGTCAGGGCACATACTATTGGCTTCTTGTTGTCGTGGGAGCTTCTTCTTCTTTAAGTCCCCGACAATGGCGCCAGAAAACTTGTTGATGGTGCTTGACGTGGAGCACTTCGTTGGAAACCCCAAGTGCAACGTGTGATGAGCACAACAACAAGACTTCCCTCAGTAGAGACGGATGTTATCGAACCAGAAGGAGGAAGGAAATGTCACACAGGTGTTGCAAGCAACGCGGAGACCTACACAACACAAGTTCAAGACTTTGCCCCAACGAATCAGTGACGTTGTCAAGCTCACCGGTTTGCTGTAACAAAGGATTAAACGTATGGTGTGGAAGGTAATGGTGGTTTGCAGCAAGTAAACAAGTAATAGTGGAAGATGGATCAATGGTAAAGATTGGACCGGGGTCCATAGTTCACTAGAGGTGCTCTCCTTAGATAAACAACATGGCATGAAGGGTAAACAAATTCCAGCAGGGCAATTGACAGGAACTGAGCAAGGCATAACAATGCAATTACTAGTCGGAAAGATCCTATGAAATTCGATTGGGCAATACAACAAGATACATAGACCGCCATCCAACTCCATCTATGACTAGAAGTCCACCTTCAGGTTATCATCTGAACCCCTTCGAGTATTAAGTTGCAAGCAACGGACAACTGCTTTAAGCAAAGTGTGTAAGGTAAATAGTCCACATGTTCCATGAACAAGAGACCGTTGTTTTCTCCCTAGTAGCAACAACACATATACAACCGAAGAGATTATTGTCACTTCCCTTGGAAACTAGAGGCATGAACCCACTATCGAGCATAAATATCCCCTCTTGGAGTCACTATCAACTATTCGGCCAAGATAGCTATTAACAACGGAGAGCATGCAAGATCACAAACAACACAGACATGATAGAATCATAAAGACAAAACCATTAATCAAACCAACATAATAATATCAATATCCATCGAATCACTGCAAACACAACATGCATGATTACAAATAGATTAGATCTTGATCATGAACGGAGCTCACAAGATCTATACATGAAATCACAAGGATTAGATACAACCATCTAGCTACTACATGGACCCATAGTCCAAGGTGGAACTACTCACGCATCATACCGGAGAGAAGGCCTCTAGGATGATCTCCCCTCCGGCAGGGTGCCAGGAAGAACTTCAGATCCCCTCGATCTAGGGACGACAGTGGCGGTGGCTACAGAAAGTTTCGTGGAGATTTGATCAGGTACTCAGGGTTTCTGCATCAGGGGCTTCTTATAGGCGAAGGGGGAGGCCGAGGTGGTGGCCAGGGGCCCCACACCCTGCCTAGGCACGGGGCAGGGCCCACTCGCACCTAGGGGGTCTAGGCACCCTGCCCCGCCTCTCCGTCTCCCCTCTGGACTTCTTGTTCCCCATGGAAAGTAATTGACTTTGACGTTTGTCTCATCCAATTTCGAGAATATTCCTTTACTAGATTTTCTGGAACCAAAAACAGCAGAAAACAGGCAACTGGCACTGTGGCAACTTGTTAATAGGTTAGTACCAAAAATATGTAAAAATCACCTCAAAATGTAGACAAAGCAAAGCAAAGTAGATACTAAAAAAGCATGGAGCATCAAAAATTATAGATACGTTTACGACGTATCACATACTCCATTCAATATCGTCTTCAACTCATTGTGTTCCATAACACATGTCACAACATTTCAATAGAATGACTCATCATTCCAAGGTTTTCATAATCATTTTCTCCAAGTGTTCCCATCTATAGTGATCACGATTAGTTTAGCACTAGCATCTATCAGTGAGGGTGTTACTATTGAGGGAGGACTAATCAAGTGTAACTACCTACATTAAGTTCCATGCTCTTGATGACCTCTTTCCTACTTTTCCACAAATAACCAATTAATTAACTACTTGAGTAACTTTGATAAATGGGAGAAAAGATAAAACTTGCAAGTAAAACTTGGGATGGGTATAACCAAGGTGCTATCATAATAGTATGCATAGTGAGGATTTCATGGTTTAGCTGGCTTGCATAGAATATCTTTCCTTTGTTGGTAAGGTGGTCATATTTCTCTTCCTCTTCTTCGTCGAATTCTTCCTCCTCATACCCCCGATTGATACTAGCGTCTATAAATAAATACGATGTACACAATCACCAAACAATACTTAACTACTTCTACTTAACATAGAAGGATCCACACTAGATGATATAGCATCATCTTTATCATTACAAGAAAATGGTGACAAGATTTGATTTATCTTATTTTAGAAACGTAATTTCTACTCATTGAAAAATTACTTAAGATTTAATATTCTCCAATTAAGATACAGGGTCATATGAACACATGTCGTCACCACATATTCCAATACTTGGGAATTTGAATTAAAGTGGTTGGCCTAAATTGCAAAGTTTAGCAATGTCATTTAATAATATTGGTGTGACTAGAAATGACTATCAAGCCATTCTTTTTTTGTCCAGGACTGCTGTGTGCAAAATTATATATTTTTACATATTCAGATAGATCATGTCCTATGTGATTTTTGAGAGTTGGAATAAACTCAAAATAATTTATGGTTAAATTTAGAAAATTGTTTGAAGTGGTAAAAGATACCGTCTTGTTATTTTTACTGAGTGTGATCTATAATTTCAAACTGTTTGAAGCCAACAGCAGTGTTTAGAGATTTTCAAATCCTTTCTAACAAAATTGGATTCATTCAATTTGGTTTAGTGAAACTTTCTGAATTGATTTTCAAAGTTACCTACATTATAGGATTTTGAATTAAAGGGAAAAACCTAAGTTTGAATCTGTGGGCTACGCGCAGGAAAACTAACGGGCTGGCCCAACTATGCGACGCGTGTGCGGCGGGCTACACCGGGGTTGGTCCCACACATCAGTGGCTCATCTAACGCGAAGCGGTATCCTTCAATCTAGACCACATGATTAGAGCTCGATCGACGACTCCGCGTCGTCGTCTCCGTCGCACGGGCGCGCGAGATGCTAACCCTAGTGCTACAGTGAGGGTCGTTGGCGGATTACCAGGGCTCTAGCTAGGTCCAGCGAGGTGGTAGAACGAGCGAGTCGACGATGGCGGTTCAACTGGTGGTCGCGACAGCTTGTGGGGCGGCTCCTAGCGCTGGTTCCTCTTCTCCACTATAGCGGCGGGCTCCGGTAAAATTCTGGTGATGTGGTGCTCGCCTTGCTCCAAGGACGGGTCAGAGAGATTTCTGGGTGAGAGGGGACTAGAATGGTGTGCGTTTTGAGGCAGGTGGAGGGCTTTGGTTATACTACGGCGAAGGGGCACGACGGTATGGCTCGGCCTCGTTGGTGATGTTATTACAGGAAGCTATCGACATGGAAAAGGGTGTAGGTCGACGCGATGCTTTAGGGCGGTCTTTATGCACATAGTGGCACGGCGAGGCATGGTCTCCATCATTCTAGCGTCCATGATCTGCTGTGGTACCGTCGCAGTTCGTCATGGCGCACGATGGTCACGGAGTGCACGAGGTCAAACGATCTTGTCTGGGAGATCGTTGGTGTCGCGGCGAACTTATTGTCTCAAGGAGAGAGCGAGGCGCGATGTGTTCGCATGGGATTGCTCGGCGCTCTGGCACGGTGATCGTCATGGTCGAGTTTTGAATGGGAGCGGCTGCACTGGCATCTCCGTGGGCGGTCGTTGGTCGACGCATGCACATGCACGGGCGGTGAGGTCACAGCTACCTCCTAGACATCGTGGGCGAGGGTGGCATGGCGTGTGGTAGTGTGTCCGCGTCGGGGTGACATGGGTAAACTCGTTTACAATTTCTACTAGTCACAATGGTGAGTGAGATGAGCTCAATTTCATTGGCTGGTACTGGGAGAGTTAAGGGCGTGGCGTGGAGGCTCGGTGAGGTCAGAAAGATGATCACAAGGTTGAACAAAACAACGAATAGTTGGTAAGGTCGTACTATGATCACCAAGTGTTTGACTAAATGGCCACAAGAACTAAACATTCAAATTTTCAAATTATTTTTGGTGGGTGTCCTGGTCATAAGCTTGGTAGTCTCTGGGTGGAAGGGTTTGCTAAGTGGTGAAAGTTTTGGTGGTTATCCAAAAATGACTATCTTGATGCATAAGATAGATTCAATTTTGAATTGCCTCTCAAATGCATTTGGAAATGTTTTTGTAAGTTTTGAAAGCTCACTTGGGTTCAGTGTCACTGGAGCTAGCAAGGTGAGAAAAGAAATGGAATTGTTTCTGTTTGAAATCATTTGCTAGAGATTCTCAAAGTGAGCTAGTTGTTAACTTTTGCAAAAATGACCATTAGGTCATATGCTTCATATATTCCTTTTATTTTGTTTTGATCTGGTTTGGGTTTGACCTAGATGATATGGTTTTGATCCTTAAACCATTTGTCATCATTTACAACAAACAAACATGGCATTGCAAACATTCATACACATTCATAACAAACATGCATTTATATAATGTTTTAATATTAAAAGCTTTTGTTAACCCTAATTTTGGTTGATTAGAAATTGATATCCTCATTAATATTTTTGAGATGTTATAGATATCTTGGCCAAGTAGATGCTTGCAACTCCAAGGGGGAGTATTTATGCTCAATAGTAGGTTCAGGCCTCTAGTAATCTGGGGAAGTGACAGAAATATCTAAGGTTGTAGATGTGTTGTAGCTACTAGGGAGAAAACAATAATCCTTTGTCCATGGGGAAATTATCTATTGCTTGCAACATAATACTGGAAGGGGTTCGGATGATAACCTGAAGGTGGATTATTAGTCATAGATGGAGTTGGATTACGGTCTATGTATTATGTTGTAATGCCCAATCGAATCTTGTAGAAGTCAAGATGTCTAGTATATGCATTGTTATGATTTCTCAATTTGTCAATTTCCCCGCTGTAATTTGTTCACCCAACATGCTATCTATCTTAAGGAGAACACCTCTAGTGAAATGTGGACCCCGGTCCATTCCTTTATCATTGATACATCATCTACTGTTACCGTTTACTTTCTACAAGGAACTACTATATTCCACACTATACGTTTAATCCTTTGTTTTTAGCAAACCGGTGAGATTGACTACCTCACTATAAGTTGGGGCAAAGTTTTGAGTTTGTGTTGTGCAGGTTCCAAGTTGTTAGCAACACCTTGGGGTTGTTTCCTTACTCCTACTGGTTCGATAACCTTGGTTTCATAAGTGAGGGAAAACTTGCTATTGTGCTCATCACACCTTTCTCTTGGGGTCTCCCAACATGATCTACGTCAACCGAGCCACATCAGTAATCATATTCGAACCATACGAGACTCGGAATTCTACACATTGTTGGAAGTTTTTAGGAACCTTTCATGATTCTGCAAGCTGAAGAAACATGCAGATAGATGATTAATCCAACTTTGGATCTTGGAGACTTCC
Organism: Avena sativa; assembly: GCA_916181665.1. Taxonomy (NCBI): domain Eukaryota; kingdom Viridiplantae; phylum Streptophyta; class Magnoliopsida; order Poales; family Poaceae; genus Avena; species Avena sativa. Next base: position 204,006,246 of record OV702283.1, on the reverse strand, counting down.
AGGGGCTACTATTGGGGATATACTTTCTGGGTATACCCACAGTACTCGCTGACCAGGGTGGCCCACAAAGGTTCAGAGCTTTGCTCCATGGATGGCTCAGTTAGAGAAAGAAGATTGAGTTACTTCCGGCTATGCGAAGGCCTAGAAGACTTACTAACTTAGGCATGTAGTATTACTTGTAGTCCAAGTTGTACTTAGTATCGACTCTGTATCATAGCCGGGTAGGTCTCTCCTGTAAACCCTAGGCCGGATGACTATATAATCTGTCCTAGGGGCAAGCCTTTAGGGTATAACCACAATGAACTCGCACATGCGAACCTCTCTAGTAATCCGCTGTAACATCCGGCTCTGCCGATATATTAGTTGGTTGCTAGCAAGAGTAAAATCCAATCACCACTGTCAGATCTAAACCTGGGTAAACTTGTATGTTCACCGTTCCCGGACTACCTTTATCAACGCCTCTAGGACACCCTATGGCGTACTTGTAATCAATCCGATGAAAGAAAGAAGTGATCAAGAAAGTTTACCAAGTGAAAAAGGATGGACACAACTGTGTTGTTTCATACTCAACTCCAGATAATAAAAAGCCAGTCGAGTTAACGTTGGTTACTAAGGGCAAGGAAGTGAAGCGATTAACATTCGAGGACCCGATTTCCGAACCTGATCAAGAAAAATTGATGGTGCCCACGGTTAATAAGGGGATTCCATTGTGTGAAACAAAACCACAGCTAAGTGATAGGTTGTCTTATCACATTGGCAAGAGAGAAAGTTATGTTGTCTTAGGGCCGAGGAGCTGAAGAAAGGAAACATTGCATGGGTTCCCAAAGGAAACCCTCAAGGCAAGGTAGATGTGCAAGATCCTGCCATAATCAGGGAAGCAAGAGTGGAGAACAAAAATAATAAAGCCAGCAGGCGATTAGGCCAAAGAATTCGGTATGAGTATCAAAAACTTCAGCAAGGACATCATCCATATTATTTAACTTCACCATTAATGCATATGCCATGGAATTCATCCCCACGTATGATTTGTTACCTACCATTGTTTTATTTTGATCCCTTTATGCATCATAATTCTATACATCATGAAAGGGTATTGCCAAATCATTATTGGTTTTATTAGTTGCAATTTTTGCTAATCTAAGAGGCCAAAATATTGGGAGTCCATAATCTGATTTATTGTCTTGTTTATTTTGGCTATACATATTTTGTTAGATGGATTTTGCATTCCCTATTGGGCAAAGACATATGGTCGATATGTATTCTATCGCCCTGAGATACTTATCTAATCATGGCTGATGTAGTGTTCTAACATCATTCATAGTGTTACTTGAGACCGAGACAAGGTATGCATTCATTAGCAATTGTTCTTATGCTTATGTGTTGATAATTTGTCTTATAAATATTTGAAATATATGAAAGTACAAACTTTCTGGGTGTAGATGATGAGAATGATATGGATATTGATCTTGTCTCTATAGTACCATGGAAAATACATTTTGACTGTTCAGTTTTAAAAGCAATAACCAATGCATTGGTGTTGTTTATTTATCTCCTTATGGTGTTGTTTTATGAAGTCTCATGCCGCTAAGAATATCTTGCACAAAGATTCAGGCTGAATATGTAGCTTTGCTATTCGTGCTTGAACTTTTTATTGTTGTAGGTGCTACACATACCGAGGATTCTAGTGATTCATTGTGAGTATTGCAACAATGTCCATGGTTTACCAAAGTTTTGATGAATCACTTGTTATTTGTCTTGGTACATGTCTAGATGTAAATTTCCATATTTGACTGATTTATCATTGCTCATATATCTAGACATGAAAACTGAGGAGAAAATGAGTTGTCTCAATAAACATTCGGCTGCATTGTTTCACCAATTGAGGAGAAAATGTTATTCATGGTATATTTCATATTTCGCAAGAGCCGATGCTTTGTTTCACCAGCATAGGTAAGGCCGTATTGGAGACTATCGCTTTGTCCATTAATGAATGATCTAGTGCAGGTGAAGATGAAGAACATCGCAAGCCCATTGTTGATTACATACAAACTATGAACTAAAGGGTGAAAATATGACCATTCGGATGAAGACCAGATGAGGATCGCCATGGGAGTTGATCATGAAGACGATTGTGATATTCATTAGTCGTCAAGATGAATTGGTTGTTATCAATGCAAATTATTTGAAGAAATTATATCCAAGTGACAACAAGGCTGGGCCGATATATATTTATCGCCCTTAGGACATATGGTTGATATAGAGTTATCTCTCTAAGAGAACCAATGGCCGATGGAGTGTTGACATTGTACTTAGACTAAAAGTGGAGCAAGTTTTTTCTAGAATGCAAGGTCTGCTAGAAAACATGAGGCATGTGTTGGCACTCTTTTTGGGCTCGTAGCTGACCAAGAAAAATGATGAGACACTCAGAAAGGTCTACTCAGAGGGTTATTAATCATCACCAAAGATACACAATGCCAACCATATTAAATCAAGTAATGATCAGGCTTTATAGCCGTTTATACTTGTGTACGGAGAATACTTGGAGACTAATATATAGAGGATTCCCCTATAACTCTTATAATATGACCTTGAATGAAAAACTGCCAAATAAAAAGTTGTGCGTCTCGTTAATACAAGCAACTTTGATTTTTGGTCATCACGATCTGATCGTAGTATGCGGATTTTAGAGTCACAATACCATATTATGCTTTTCATCATACATAGATGATGTAAATGTCTGATCAAGTGCATGAATAAGTTTGCCAAAGGATCCTACGAGCTGGATGTATCTAACTCAGTGCGGCTGGAAAAATACAATCACAATCTACTCTGTTGAAAAAGTGCAAAACAAGATAGTTTTTTCGTTTTTTCGAGATGAACAAGTTTTCTTTTGGAGTCATATTCATGTGAGCATTCTATTGAACAGAACTAAGACCATTCTATCAAAATCCAACTTTGCTAAAACAATAAAAGGAAAAGATAGCCAAAATCAGGTCGAATGGAGAAGTGGCCAAGATAAAAATTCTTCATTCTTTTTAGATGAACAATATTTCTTTTTACGGTATTTTGATCTAAGATCGTTTAATACCTCAAAAGTGGTCGGGAAGGTTTAGACATGTTTTTGACCGAACAGTTATGCAAATTTCGGGTTTGCGTGTTCTAGTTGGAACCCAACTAGGTTTTTGGACATGAATCTAACCCTCTTTCTTGGACGGAAAGTCCAGCCGCTCCTTATATACATGAGGGGTGATGACCGATTGAACCAACACCAATCGCACAAACAAATCTACAACTTTTTCGTGTTCATCTATCTTTTATCTTTTATCTTTTTTCCTTGTATCTTTCTTCTCGTTCTTCGGCATTCTTCAAGATTGGAGGATACAAATCCACGAGGATGTAGGGGTGGTCAGGATGACCTAGGAAATCCCCTAGCCACCGTGTCGCCCTGACGGGGTCCCTCTTAGGTGAGCGGGATTTCGGGTCTTCAAAAGTGTCTGCCAGACTGTCCTACGTACTACGCTTCCAAGGTATTGATCGGTGGATGACCCTGGGTCTTAAAAACCCATACCTTATTAGGGGATTACCCCAGGTGTTGGGGATATGCTATATGGGTATCCTCATAGGCTGTCTCCTATCCGGATAACCCGGGTGGCCCACAGTTGGTAGCATGGCCATGGCCTGCTGGGCGGCCCAGTTAGATGGATACAGAAGGGAGGCCCATGCCGGATAAAGGAAGGCTACAGTTGGAGTCACCGACGCACACGGAGCCTTGGAGTAAGAGACACACAAGACTAGTAATAGACGATGTAGGACTCTTTAACCTGTCCGGCTAGGACTTTTCCCTATAACCCTAGGACCTGGCGACTATATAAGTCGGGCCTATGGGAGACTTTAGGGCACAATCTTAGACAACCTCGCACAGCGAACCTATCTCTGCAACTCGGCGTATTGCCCTTATAGTGATTTATAGCAGGAGTAGGCTTCCGCTGGGATCTGAACCTGGGTAAGCTATGTTACCTCGTACCCGTCAACCGTCCGCTTTCCCCCCACATTTCTAAAAACGCACTGTGAGGACACCTCCATGGCATACTCGTCGGCAATACCACGACAGTTGGCACCCACCGTGGGGCAAGAGGCGCTTCAGGCTCTTCAGCGGGCGAGGACCAAGATCTTCACGGGAATCGGCGAAACCGTGGCCATCGGTCGCGTTCTCTTCTCCGGAAACGTTCCGATCGTCCCTCCCGACGAGTTTTCGATCCCGTCGAAGACGAACCCTACGTGGTGTTCGATCGTTCCTATTGGAGACATCCACCTCTTCATTGGCGAAACCGACTCGGGCACTAGTTCCCTGGGAGTCGGAGGAGCATCAAGCCCCGCACGGACCGCCTACGGGCAGGATACGTTTGTGTAAGGATCGATGTCGGATATCTCTTTGGAGTTTGCCGGCAAAGATCGGAAAAATTCAAGGCCCACCCAAACCACCCTGTGCAGGATATAAAGGTGGAAGATCACTCCAAGTCCGCCGGCTTCGTCCGTGCGTCTGGACAGCAGAGATCCAAGTTCGTCGGCGTGGTTACCATCTTTGATCTGGCGCGTTGCGTTCAGATAGAGGGTGAAAACCCTTGCGATTACATGGCCAGGTGGCTCCGTATACGAGTCGATCTGGCCCACTACCTCAATGATGATTCTATGTATCACTTTGTGGAAGGACTAGACCATGGCACGCTTCTCCGGCATTCTCTAAGATGGCAGCAGGCGTCAGGATGCCTTACCTTCTAAGGCATGGTGAACACCGGCAACAACTACGCGAAGGCTGAAGCGGCAGCTCAGGCAGCGCTTGCGCTCATTGACGAAGCCCCTCTGATTCAACCACCGCCACCACCGCCTCCGGCCGCCATCGCCGCAGCTGTTCCGCCATCTCTAGTCATCGTCGTTGTTTTTGCACCTCCACCCCCGTCATCGAGGAGGTCCTGGCACCCTCCGACTCTGTGATTGACACGCTTTATGCCGACTTCAGTGCAGATTCAGAGGAGATGGATTTCAGTCTATAGGAACTAGACTCCGCCATGCAGGAGATGGAGGAGGAGTACACGCGCGATGAGCAAGCCAACAATGCCGTCACGTCTCGAGAGGTGTTCGTCACCATCGGGACGGCGATGGATGAATATCAACCCGGACAAGCTCCGCCTACAGTGCTGGAAAAGGGGAAGGGGCCACTTATTGCTGCTGACGATGATCCCGCAAAGGTCATGCCTCCTCCGCCTAATCCAGTATAGCAGCCGCAGGAACTCGGCACCGGCCCGAGTAATAAAAACACCGCAAACTTGCCGCCTCCGGCATCTACGTCTACTGCCGCCCAAGTTACTCCAGCTGATAGAGTGATGTACGGCAATCTCCTCGTTGAGCCACTGACCGTAGCTCATATCCGGAACGTGACTCAGCTTGACGAGAAGCGACAGCAGCTGCTGGAGGAAGCGCAGGCCATCACGGAGCAAGGCGCTAAGCTTGATCGAGATCTGGTCAACGCGCATAAGTCCATAGAGAAAGCTAGAGCAATGGAGGCCGAGTACAAGACTATGCTGCAGCAGCAGAACGCCAAGAAAGCTCCGGCTCGCGTCATCAACGATCCTGGCGTATGGAGAAACCTAGGATGGGCTCCCTCGAAGCCGGCACAGGCCAAGCCATACATTGACAGTGAAGGAAAACAGGTGATGCCCACTCCACTCCTCAACCTCGCCGTCGCCAAGACCCTTCTGGAGCAGGATAGATCGCCCGAGGCAGTGGAACAGGTCTACGACCTAGTGGCCAAGGCGGTAAAACAACAGGAAAAGGCCACCTCTCAAAGGGTTGAGTCCGACCCAGCGTTTTGCCAGTCTAGACTGCATAAGCCCCCAAGGGACAGATCTCCTCTTGATGTCGGGTCTCAGACGGGTTCTTCAGAACAAAGACGGAGGGATGTGTGCAACAGGAAGGATGTTATCCCCATATCCTTCAAGCACGGAGAAAAGGCCCGACCTCATCGCCCATCGCCACCGCTCTGATCCCCCCCGACATCGCAAAGATCCCAAGGCTCACCATCGTACGGATATGCCCCCGCCAAGGCAGTGCGGCCTCGTCATACGCGACAATGTGAAGCAGACCCGTCATGACGGATAGCGCAACCAAGGACACAAGAGCAGGTCACGCCATGAACCTCCGCATCCGACAAGCAATCGTGACAAGCGTGAGGTGTCACAGGAAGGTAATAGCAAGAAGGCTAACCCACAGCCACCACCGCCTCCGTAGCCACCCAGCAGTCACCATGGTGGAGGGGGCCGCGTCGATCATGCAGCCCATCCCTTGTTGACAAGAAGAAGAAAAACCCGGAGCCGTACAATGCACGTTCGCGGATCGATAAGATCCACGAGTCCTGGGAAGGACCATACCTGGGACCACATTGCTCTGGACCTGCGATACGGACCGCAACTTACCCCAAAGGTTTCCGGATTGAAAAGACCATCAAGCCTATGACGGCACCTCCAAGCCAGCCACATGGTTGCAGGACTACGACAACATGGTGGAGATTGCTGGAGGTAACCCCAACATTGACTTCAAGTACCTCCCTTTGATGTTGGTAGGCACGGCCCGTCAATGGATTGGCGACTTGACGGAGAAATCCATCTGCAATTGGTTGGACATGCAAGAAGCGTTCACCAAGAACTTCGAGGGTACATACAAGCGTCCCTACACTGTTGGCGATCTACAGTGGTGCGTGCAAGATAAAGATGAGACATCTCGCGCCTACCTCTCCCGCTGGCTGGATATGAAGAATTCCTGCGCAGGAGTGCACGCCTAGACCGCCATGGCCGCCTTCATCGATGGGTTGGAAAGGGGAACGTTGCTTCGACATAAGCTGAAGCGCTTGTAGGACAATCACCAGCTTGACTTGAACTAGATGATTCAGTTGGCTAGTGAGTTCGCAGCTGCTAATGACGATGCTCGCGGCTCCTTGCCGGCAATGGCTATTCCAACACAAGCTTGGAGGAACAGCAGTACAAAGCGGAAAACCGGCCATGCAGGAGATGGAGGAAGAGTTCCAAAGCAAAGTCGATGACTCAGAGATGCCCGCGTCGAAGAAGCAGATCTCCGACTCCGCTCCTGCATTCAAGGCTGCCATCGAGACCAAGCCGGTGGAACTTGTGGTAGGCGATGCCTCCAAGATCACCGCCATTGGGATGAACCTGGATCCCAAATAGGAAAGCGCGATCGTCGAGTTCTTCCGTGAGAATAGGGACATCTTTGCCTGCCAACCTACCGACATGAAAGGTGTACCTAGGGAATTAGCCGATCATAGCTTAAACATTGATCCAAAATGCAAACCAGTGAAACAACCTCTACGATGCTTCGGAGACGAGAAGAGACACGCCATTGGCAAAGAGATAGATAGGATACTTAAGGCTAGATTTATCCGAGAAGTCCTTCACACCCGATGGGTGGCCAATCCTGTACTTGTCCCCAAAAAGGGAACCAAAGAATGTGCGTTGATTACACCGGCTTGAACAAAGCCTGCCCCAAAGGTCCGTTTGCTTTGCCTCGCATTGACCAAGTCATTGACTCGACGGCTGGCTCGGAGCTTTTGTGTTTTCTCGATGCATACTCAGGATACCACCAGATCAAGATGAGGAAGTCGGACCAATTGGCCACTTCGTTCACTACCCCATACGGCACGTTTTGTTATGTTACGATGCCCTTTGGGCTGAAAAACGCAGGTGCTACGTACCAGCGGACAATGCAATGTTGCCTTCACGACCAAATTGGTCGGAACGTTCACGCCTATGTGGACGATATTGCAGTGATGTCTAAAAAGTCAAATGACTTAATCTCCAACTTAAAAGAAACCTTTGATAATCTCCAGAAATACAACATGATGCTTAACCCTAAGAAGTGCGTCTTCGGGGTCCCAACCGGCAAATTTTTGGGCTTCATCGTTTCCCAGCGCGGAATCGAGGTCAACCCGGAGAAAATCAAGGCCATCTTAAACATAAACCGTCCGACATGTCTAAAGGACATTCAACGATTAACAGGTTGCATTGCAGCAGTTAGTCGACTTGGAGAGAAGTATGTGCCGCTGTACAAGTTGCTGAAGAAGGCGGACAAATTCCTCAGCACCCATCCTTGCAGCACCCGGGCCTGGAGAGACCTTGTTAGTCTACATGGCGGCAACCAACCGGATAATCAGCATCGTCGTCGTGGTAGAACGGAAGGAACCAGGATATGAGCACGGAGTTCAATGACCATTTTACTATGTGAGTGAGGTCTTGACGGAGTCCAAGCAGCGTTACCCGCACTACCAGATGATAGCTTATGGAGTATTCCTTGCTTCTCGGAAGCTGAGGCATTACTTTCAAGAGCACCCAATCAGATTGCAGCAAGACTCCACTGTCCGACATTATCAACAACAGCAAAACTACGGGAACGGTCGCAAAGTGGGGCATTGAACTTGCCGCCTTCGAGATCACCTACAAGAGACGCGACACTATCAAGTCACAAGCGTTGGCGGATTTTATCGCAGATTGGACGGAGATGCCACATGCTACTCTGTTGCCGGAACCAGAGTACTGGGTGATGCACTTTGACGGATCAAAGCTACTCAACAGCTCGGGGGTTGGTGTATTGCTACAGTCACCAATAGGAGACAAGCTACATTATGTTCTGCAAATCCACTTTGAGGCTACAAACAACATCGCGGATTATGAAGCACTCATTCATGGACTACTTGTAGCCAAGGATATTGGCATCAAGCGCATAGTTTGCTGTGGAGATTCCGACTTGGTTGCCCAGCAGGCGGCTGGCACCTGGAACATGCATAACCCTATGATGGCGGCATACCGAGACGAAGTGGACGAGATAGCCAAGAGCTTCTTGGGCTACGAAGTCAAGTATGTGCCTAGGGAGCAAAACGAGGCGGCCGATCTGCTATCTAAGCTTGGATGAGGGCGCAAACGAATTCCGCCAGGAGTTTTCCTAGAGCATCTGCACACACCATCCGTGAAGGGAGCCGACATCAACAACCGGATAGAGTTGACTCTTTCATCCACATGGTGAAAAAGGTCCCTCCGGCTTGGACAAAACCGTTCATGGAATATCTCGAACACGGAACTTTGCCCGACGACGAGGTCGAAAGACGACAAATAGTACGACGAGCAAAGGGTTATACCATAATCAATGGGCAACTCTACAAAAGGAGCACTACTGGTGTATACCTAAAGTGTGTTTCCCAGCTAGAAGGTATGGAAATCCTACGTGAAATCCATCTCGGAGATTGCGGGAATCACGCCGCTCCTCGATCGTTGGTCGCGAAAGCCTTCCGGCAAGGATTCTACTGGCTGACCGTGAAGGCGGACGCCGACAAGATGGTTGAGACATGCATGGGATGCCAGTATTATGCCCGACAACCACATGTTCCTGCTGAAGAATTGCGAACAATACCAATAACTTGGCCGTTTGCAGTGTGGGGGCTAGACATGGTGGGACCGTTACAGACGGCACCATGTGGGTTTACGCATCTGCTTGTAGCAGTTGATAAATTCACTAAATGGATAGAAGCTAAACCCATTTGAAATCTTGATGGGGCAACTGCCCTCAGGTTTGTCCGGGATATAGTGGTGAGATTTTGTCTTCCACATAGCATTATCACAAACAACGGCAGCAACTTGTCACTTAGAGAAGTGGAGGCTTATTGTTGGGAGAAGGGCATCCGACTTGACCTTGCATCTATGGCACATCCGCAATCCAATGGTCAGGTTGAGCGAGCCAATGGATTAATTCTGAAGGGAATAAAGCCACGTCTTGAGGCACCGCTACATAGAGCAGCTGGAGCCTGGGCGGAAGAATTGCCATCTGTGTTGTGGAGTTTACGAACTATACCCAATAGATCCACCTGCTACACCCCTTACTTCATGGTATATGGAGCAGAAGCCATCCTACCTTCCGACATACTTCACGATACACCAAGAGTCGCCGCCTACGACGAGGATGACGCTGAAGAATCCAGCCGCCTAGATGTGGACCTTCTCGAGGAAGAGCGCGTTTTGGCATGCCAAAGATCCTCCATCTACCAGCACAAGCTACACAGCTACCATAGTCGCCGCGTTCGGCATCGCTCGTTTAAAGAGGGGGATTTGGTGCTCCAACTTAAGCAGAAGAAGTCACACAAATTATCCCCGCCCCATGGGAAGGACCGTTCATCATAAGCAAGACGCTGCTCAATGGGTCTTACTACCTTGTTGACAATCGTGAACTGAAGGATAGACCCAATGAGGATCATAAGCGTAACCGACGTGACCCGGATGATGACTACCCGGAGCTTGATCTGCCATGGAAAATAGCACAACTATGTCCTTTTTACACTTAACATTTTTTATCTAATTGTGTACCTCTTATATGACCAATGAAATAAAGCTCTCTGGTTCACTAATATTTCTGAGTCTTTTACCTCCTTTAGTGTTCATTTTTGGATCATATAAAACCTTTATGCACAAGCTTTGCGATTGCACTTGTGAAAATTCCGTCTACAGGCGTTAGCTTAACTTTTTTTGTTCTACACGTTCTTTGTCGTTTTTATTTGGATTCTGGAGTAGTGACTTTTGGCACTTATTTTCGGCGATTTTGTGCTTAGGTTATTGACGGTGCCATTGGGCATCATCACCTGAGCACATGGTTCCGACAACGAGTCTTCTGACTCACGAAAAGTCAAGCATAAGAACCAAAGTAATGGATAATCCAGCACTTGCTTAAAAAAATATAAACATGCTGGAAACTAGTTCTTAAGTAGCAGGACATACATCATTGTTTTCCGCCTTAAGTTAATACATAGTTTTTTCCGCATACGCATCAAAGGAGCAACAAATATTACAAGTTGTTTTTCATTCCTTTGGCGCAGGCGACTTTGAAGCAGCGTCGTCAGCAGCAGGAGAATCACCCTCGAAGTTGGCAGTGTGAAGGGACTCGGAGGAGCTTTGGTTGCCGCCATCGATGGTATTCATCGGCACGAAGACGTTGATGTCGACTAACTCGGCAACTCTGGTGTCATAACCTGCGAGTGACGACAAGATGGACTCATGGTTTATCTCCTTGCCATTGTCATCCACGTCGGGTATGCCAGAGGTTTCCTTGTCGATGTCGGCATCTTCATAGCGTGCCTTTACCATGGATAGCGCCATCCTTGCACCGTCCCGTGCACATGAAGCTTTCTACCTTGTGATACGCTCGGGGGATCGACGCAGGATCTCCGAGAACTTCGCCACAGAGTCTGATGCCTTGATATTGATCTGGAGGGGCTTGGCAATCTCTTTGGCTTGCGCAATGGCGGTGTTGATGAAGTTGCCGGAAAGAACCATGCATTCCTTTGCTGGAGGTGGCGACCGGGTTAAACCCATAGGAGCTGCAAATTCCGACAAAGAGCACATGAGTTCAAAAATTCAGAGTATCTAGACTACAAAATCCAAGACGGAGAAACACTTACTGAAGATGCTAGCCTCAGCTTGCCAGAGGGTATCCGCCAAGGAGTCCCGTTCTTGTTGGAGGATCTTGTACGCTTCATGATGGCGTTGATTCTGCTCATTAGCAGCTTTCTTCTGATCTCTTAAGATCGAGATCTCCTCCTTCAAGCGGTTCATCTCCTCGGTGGAGGAGTCCTGCAAGGCTTTCATTGACTCCTCATGCATCTTCATCATGTCCTTTCTCTCCTGCTTAAGGATCTTGTTCTCGCTATCCAGCTCTTGAATGTGCTTGGATTGCTTGACAATGTCCTTAGCCTTGGCAATGGTTTCTGCAAGTCGGAGAAAGCAAAGTACACAGTGAATACTCGGAGAATACACAAGTTCAAGTCAGAATACGAAAAAGAAAGGAAAAACAGACGCTTTCTCTTGACGATCTATTCCTTCAAGAAGGCAGTTTTACCCTTTTCAGCTTCCAAGTCCGCGCGCATATTCTGGTACTTGTCGTTGTCCATGCCCCTCCGAGCATTCTCGTTCTATGTAAAAAAGAAGAATTAAACGTCGTTTTTTCTACTTGGAGCATCTAGCCGAAATTTTTCCACCTAGACGCTCGGGGGCTACAGCGAGAGTTTTTAACTTAGCAATATGCTTAGTCTTTTTTTAAGCATCTAGTCGGAACTAATTCAGTTCTCGATTACAAGCTTGGGGGCTATAGTATAAAGTTTTTAACTAGGATGTATGCTTAGCTTTTCTTTAAGCATCTAGTCGGAGCTAATTCAGTTACAACTAGAGGCTTGGGGGCTACAGTATTGAAATTTATAACAACTGTGTATGCTACCCTTAAAGAATTTAGTCGGAATAATTCATTCCACCTATATGCTTAGGGGCTACAGTGAGAAGTTATCTAGCTTAGTAACTCTTAGAGCATTTAGACGCAAAGACCTATGGTTTTCCGTCTACATCCTCAGGGCTACAGTAGGATACTCATATGAAATGCAAAAGGCAAATAAAACTTACAAGTGCAATGATCTTGAGGTTGGTAGCACTCTCGGCCAGCAGCTTGCCAAAGGATACGATGTTTCCTTGCAAGATCTCTGCTTGTCGGAGGAGCTCCTCTAGACCACACGTCGGAGATGTCGGCGCCTCACCAGGAACCAGAGTAGTGCTATCCGGCGTAAGTACCAGATAGACTATCTTTGGATACTCTATGGTTTTCTTGGGTGTGGAGGCGCCGCCTATGGCAGAAGTACCAGCTTCCACCATCGCCTTACCGCCACCGATCACATCCTTAGCCGGAGCTTCAGCCATTGGGTGTGCGGCACTCTCCTGCGTCGCCTGCTCGCCGACAACAACAATCTCGGTAGAGTCACCTGAGTCCACTTCCATGGCGGAAGGACCAGATGCTTCCTTGGCTCGTGAGCTTGTCAGAGCAGACGAGGGCTTGACGCTGGGAGTAGCAGGGGCGATGGCGGGAGATGCGTTGCGATGCAGCATGTCTTTGATGGTTCTAGAAGCCCCCAATGTTTTGGAGGTCTTCTTCAAGCTGGTCGTGGCTTTCTTCCTGAAATGTGCAAACTGCATAAGTACAGGAACAAGACAGATAAATAGACAATGTCAAAGAGAAAGAAGCTTACACGAGAGGGTGTGCTTTGGCAAAAGGGATCCCGGTAGTCTTTCTTTTCTCTGCCTCTAGGGCGACGGTAGTCTTTTTCGAGGCTCCACCCTCCGTTTCTTCTTCTTGCCTCCGTCGGCAGCGTCAAAGGTGGATCTGTTACGCTTTCGCGCCAACGGAGCATCGTCGTCGGACACGACCGTGGCTTCCTTCATCTTTGGATCATAGATTTGGACAGCCATGCTATCCTCCTCTAGATCGCTAAGCTGTAAGGTGAAGAACCACCGTGTTAGATGAGATGGAAATTGCTGGACGGAAGAACTGGAGTATATGTCATACACGGAAAATAAACAGTTACCTTTGGGCACTTGCTGTCTACGAACATGTCGTAGGTGATGGTGAAGCCACGCATCTTGTCCTTCACCTTGACGATGTCCTAAAAACGGAGCTTGACGGAGTCTCTCGAGAAATTGTCCATGGAGATGCGGAGGCTATCCCTTCTATCGCTGGTATACTCGTGCATTAGCTTTGAGTGGTGCTACAGATGTTGGATCCGCCTGATGAACCAGCAAATGGCTAGGTCCAAGCCGATCAAACCTGTCTCGACGAACCACTATATCCGCCTTATGGCGCGGGAAGCGTCGATTTCGGAGGGAAGGGAGGCCTGGTATCTCCTTGTCGAAGTTTCGGCGGCGGCTCCATTGACGAAGTCCGGGTATGTTACTTCTCGTCCGGCTAGAGGGATATCTGGGCCGTAGAAGTAAGTATGATGCCAGTTCTTGCAGGACTCGTGGCCGACGATGTCGGGGAACCGCCGGCCAGGACGGATCTTGAAGCTTATGGTGCCACAATTTCTAAGTTCATCCTTGCTGGCCCCGGCTTCGCGCTTGACGGTGAAGAAATACACAAAGAGATCTATCCTAGGCTTAATCCCTAGGCAACCCTCGCAAAGCGCCGCATAATTTCTAAGCGCTTGGATACTATTGGGAGAAAGGTTTTGGAGGTTGTACTCGGTAGTGGTTCAAGGCGGCAAGGAAGAAGTTAAAGATGGGCAGGGAGACGCCGCGTACCAATTGAGCTTTGAGGTATACTTTTTCTTTGGCTTTGGGAGAAGGTGTGACCTCGCCGGCCGGCGCCGCCCGCCAGGCGAGCCCCTCCGTCGCAGGGAGGTAGCCCTCGGCGATCAGCTTCTTTATGTCGCGGTCCGTGATGTCCGAACCGCGCCAATCGCCTTTGTGGGAATCAAGCTCTTCCTCCAATGGCTCCAGCGCCGCTGGTTTGTGGTCGCCGCCGGTGGTCTTGACCACCGCGGAGACTGGGATGACCAGGCCCTCTGGGGGCACGACGACGGAGCTCGCCGGCTTGGCCGCGGCTTCGCCCAACGCCGCCATCGAGGGAGTAGTGCTCTTGCTAGCCATTGTGTGTGTTTGGAGGTGACTGGCGAGATTGGAGTTAGGGTTTTTTCGCGAGGTTGCGCAGAGAGCTCGAGGGGGCGCTTGCTGGAGGAAGAAGATGATGCGAGGAGAGTATGAGGTGAAAAGTTAAAATTCCACCGCAGTTACTATTTATGATCTCCAGCATCAAGATTCGTGCAGCTTGATCGGAAGGTTGCCGCGTAGACGACGTGTGTGCGGACGTGCGCGGAAATTTCGCCACGTCCCAACCGTCGCCTCCAACGGTTCGTATCGCTCGTGCGGGAAAAGTGGACATGATTGCGTTCTCTGCATGTGTGAGTTATGAGGCGTCGCTGACCTACGTCTACGTCACCCTAACTGACATAGGCAGATGATCCATCACATCAGAAGATTCCGGCATGGACGGATCCAGTCCGGCTATGGATGAGTACGATGGAAGATTCAGCATTTCTCCGGCTTACTAATTGAAGACGGGGAAAACCATGCAGGGTTCTTTGGGACGACTACAAGATATTGCTTGAAGATTTGCCGACATCCATCTAGACGGAGCATTCAACGTGAAGAGGCAAGACGGCGCAAGATCTCGGAGTTCTCCGGGGGCTACTGTTGGGGGTATTCTATATGGGTATCCTCATAGCATGTCTCCTATCCGGATAACCCGGGTGACTCACAGTTGGTAGCATGGCCCATGGCCTGCTGGGCAGCCCAGTTAGATGGATCTAGAAGGGAGGCCCATGCCGGATAAAGGAAGGCTACGGTTGGAGTTACCGACGTACCCAGAGCCTTGGAGTACAAGACACGCAAGACTAGTAATAGACGGTGTAGGACTCTGTAACCTGTCCGGCTAGGAATTTTCCCTGTAACCCTAGGACCTGGCGACTATATAAGTCGGGCCTATGGGAGCCTTTAGGGGACAATCTCAGACAACCTCGCACAGCGAACCTATCTCTGTAACTCGGCATATTGCCCTTATAGTGATTTATAGCAGGAGTAGGATTCAGCCACCGTTGTGGGATCTAAACCTGGGTAAGTTGTGTTACCCTGTACACGTCAACCGTCCGCCTTCCCCCACGTCTCTAAACACACACTGTGAGGACCCCTCCATAGCGTACTCGTCGGCAATACCACGACACCAGGTAGGGTCAACCTAAGGTAAAAAGGAAAATCCCACTGAGGTATTGATCGGGCCAAGGCATGATCCAGTTGAGGTATATGAGGGGCGGCCGAATAAGGGTTGGATTACCCTAACCTAAACAACATTGGTATGACTCGGTCGACATATAACGTATGTCGGCACGAGGTCTAAGGCACTTTGAATTTGCAGGTACGAGCCTGGCTGAGTCAGAATAGACAAGACTGAGTCAAGCGTTGTCTTGCTCTAGAAGGAGAGAGCGAGCACCAAGGTGAATACTGTTCTCTGTCTCTCCCTCAGGAATCCAAGGAGAGACAAGCGCTACAGATCAATATCCAGAGGCACATGGATAGAATAGAGGTCACGAGGTGACAGTCCTAGAGCCCAACGGTCACATTTCGTGTGCTCTGGGTATTTGCCGTGCAGAGGGCGACAATGGAAAGGAGCCTACCGAGTTACCTCTTTGGGAAGAGCATATACTAGGAATATGCTGTCTAGCTTAGCCCTAATTATGACTTTGCCACCCCTTTATAAGGTGAGCCAGAGCCTCCTAGAGAGGGGTTGATTCATTTTACACTTAGAGGAACCCTAGAGTGGGAGAGAGCAAAAGTATAATCTCCTTCCTCTCTTAGATACAGCTCAAGGAGAAAGTGGAAACCATTGTAGATCTAAATACAAGATCTTGAGAGCATTCATTGTGTCTAGATCCACTATGATATCCCTCCCTGATCCCACTAGTACACATTGGCCCCATCTTTAGCCTACCCATTGCATCTGCCGTGCCACCACCACGACAGTTGGTGCCCACCATGGGGCCAGCTGCGGTGCTAGCTGGAGTCAAGATCCGAAAGGAAAACTTCATCGCTACTAGGGAGCGCATCGTCTCTAGGCTGGTCCAGCGATTCGACTCGCGTGACTACATCAGCGACAATGTCCTCCTCCATGCAAAGGTGTCTTCATCAACCTTGGAGCACCCAAGATCTACATCGGCGTGGACGTCTCTTGCGTGTACCCGCAGCGAGTCCCTCTCGCGGGAGAGCCTCCCCTCTCCGCTGACCGCAGCCAACGTATCACTCGCCCCGCAGGCAGCGTCGAGGTGATGATGACCGCACCAGCCGCAGGCGCTGGAGATGGCGCCAGCAAAGACCAAGCAGCAGCAAACCCGGTAGTAGCAAATGTAGCAGAAGGAGGGAATGTAACTCCTAAAGTACCTCGTATGAGGGGTCCTCCGCTGGAGAGATCGGAGAATATCTTGAAGAAAGTAATAGATAGCTTAACTACTCCTGTAGCTCCCATTATAGACCTGGCTCAGGCACAAGCCGATCTAGAGGAATCCCGACAGGAAGTGTTTAAGGGAGCTAAGAAAGTAGCAACATCTCAGCTGTCACTAAACATTACCTTGCGTGAGTATGCTAGGGCGAATAAGCTTAACACTAGCCCAACTCGCATGGATGGTGTAAGAATAAGAGGAAAGAACCTCCTTACTGATATTAACAAGGAACATGTGCCAAGACCAGGTGACTCGATTGACCCAAGGTTGTTGAGGTATAATACACTGGCAAAAAACCTCAGGGCTGCAGATGCAGCAGTTGCCGAGATATCTTCTTTGTCCAGCGAAGCCCGAAAAAGGCAGTAATAAAGAGTCAACGAGCTAGTGCACATGGAAAACCAGTAGAATAAAGAACTTCTCAGGACCAATCCGGAAAGGCTAGGAGGTTCTTGTATCGTTCATTCGGCTGGGGGTGCTCCGGCAAGATCAGCTTCTACAGCCTCCTCACCTCGTGGAGGCCCAAGGAGAGAAGAGGTGGTAACCTCTAGAAGGAGAAACAAGCAAATGGTGCCTTATGACCCGGCCGTGTCTAGGAAATAAAAAACAACTTGATCAGGGAAGTGGTAGCCGAGCCAATAGAAACCCCGACCAAGGTCATGGTGGCCAGCGTAACTCAGCTAGAGGAGGACAACATCCACCTCAACAGCATTAGCCGAGGTATATGCCACGGCAGGAATCGAGTGCACGACCAGTGTCGTAGAATCCGGAGCATGATAATACAGTGATGGTTATTAGATAATGGAAAACGCCGGGTTCCTCGGGCCGGATCACCATATGATGGTAGCTAGGCCGGGGAACAAGAATTTGCAGCCAGATGATGGAAGATTGAAACTGGACAGAATATATAGGTCCGAGCTGTTGGAACAACAAGGCCCTCCGGGTCTAGCATGCTTTGGACCTTGCATAATAAGAGAGTTGGCCAGAGGAACAAAAACATATTATTATAGCACAAAGCCACAAGATTTGTTGATAGATTACGCCACTGT
Organism: Avena sativa; assembly: GCA_916181665.1. Lineage (NCBI taxonomy): Eukaryota > Viridiplantae > Streptophyta > Magnoliopsida > Poales > Poaceae > Avena > Avena sativa. Next base: position 203,988,294 of record OV702283.1, on the reverse strand, counting down.
TGTGAACATCGTAGGGGACAATCTTAGATGGACAGTAAGATATGTACCCCAAATGCTAGAGGGACCAGCAAGGGTCTGGCTGAATAATTTGCCAGCAGGAAGTATCAATTGCTGGCTAGATTTTGAGGAGATGTTTGTGAGAAACTTCACAAGTACATACAGGAGGCCACTCATACCTCAGCAGCTAGAAATGTGCAAGAAAAGGCCGAATGAAACCGACCAAGAATTTCAGACTCGATGGTGCAACCTGAGAAACTCGTGTGAGGGAGTAATCGAGTGACAAGCAATCACATCGATCGCACAGGGCTACACATATGGAAGTGTATTATGGCAAATGTTACAAAGAGACGTGCCAACTACGTTGGTCGAGAAAATTAAGATTTCCGACTCAAATGCATTGGGTGACCCGACTCAGCCAGAGCTTATGTCAGCAGAGCAACACGAAGAGCATTACGCCCGTGATGGATCCGGGTCATCCCAGAGAAATTATTTCCGAGGTAAAAGGAGAGATGGCAGGCCAGATTATCGTTATAACCCGAGCCATGTTGCTGCGGTAACCCAAGAACAGCCAGGACCTGGGGCTAATCAGCGACGGAAAAATAGTGCGCGGCAGTGGACACCAAAGAACGATGGCAAGAAATAGTGGAGTGTAGAGCAGAAAAATCATTGGCAGGTGATACGTCGGAAAGGTATCTATAATATTTAATGCTCCATGCTTGTTTAGTATCTACTTTACTTTACTTTGTCTACACTTTGAGGTGTTTTTATATCTTTTCTGGAACTAACCTATTAACAAGTTGCCACAGTGCCAGTTGTCTGTTTTCTTCTGTTTTTGGTTCCAGAAAGGTAGAAAATCAATATTCTCGGAATTGGACGGGACAAAAGCCAAAGTCGATATTTTACCGTGGGCGACATGAAGTCTAGAGGAGAGACGGAGAGGCGAGCCAGGGCCGCCACACCCCCTAGGCGCAGGTGGACCCACCCCACGCCTGGACAGGGTGTGGGCCCTCTGGCCGCCTCCCATCCTCGCCTCTTCACCTATAAGAAGCCCCCGATATAGAAAACCTAGGCACCCGATCAAAACTCCACGAAACCTTCTGTTTCCGCCGCCACCATCGTCCCTAGATCGCGAGGATCCGAAGTTCTTCCCGGCACCCTTCCGGAGGGGAGATCATCTCGGAGGCCTTCTTCTCCGGTATTAAGCGTGAGTAGTTCCACCTTGGACTACGGTTCCATGAAGTAGCTAGATGGTTGTATCTCCTCCTTTGTGCTTTCATGTATAGATCTTGTGAGCTCCGTTCATGATCAAGATCTAATCTATTTGTAATCATGCATGTTGTGTTTGAGGGGATCCGATGGATATTGAGATTACTATGTAAAGTTGATTAATGGTTTTGTCTATTTGATACTATCATGTCCGTGTTGTTTGTGATCTTGCATGCTCTCCGTTTATAGTAGCTATCTTTGCCAAGTAGTTGCAAGTGACTCCGAGAGGGGGTATTTATGCTCGATAGTGGGTTCATGCCTCTAGTTTCCAAGGGAAGTGACATAAATCTCTTTGGTTGTAGATGTGTTGTTGCCACTAGGGAGAAAACAACGGTCTCTTGTTCATAAAACAAGTGGATTGTTTACCTTACACACTTTTATTAAAGAAGTTGTCTGTTACTTGCAACATAATATTGGAGGGGGTTCGGATGATAACCTGAAGGTGGACTTCTAGTCATAGATGAAGTTGGATGGCGATCTATGTATATTTTTGTATTGCCCAATCGAATCTCATAGGATATTTTGGTCTAGTATTGCATTGTTATGCCTTGCTCAGTTCCTGTCAATTGACCTGCTGTAATTTGTTCACCCTTCATGCCATGTTGTTTATCTAAGGAGAGCACCTCTAGTGAACTATGGACCCCGGTCCAATCTTTACCATTGATACATCTTCCATTGTTACTTGTTTACTTGCTGCAAACCACCATTACCTTCCACACCATATAGTTAATCCTTTGTTACATCAACCGATGAGATTGACAACCTCACTATTAGTTGGGGAAACGTCTTGAGTTTGTGTTGTGCAGGTTTCCATGTTGCTTGCAACACCTGTATGATGTTTCCTTCCTCCTACTGGTTCGATAACCTCGGTTTCTTACTGAGGGAAGACTTGCTCTTGTGCTTCTTCATACCTTGCTCTTGGGGTTCCCAACAGGCTCCACATCAACTGAGCCATCAGCAGGAAAGGCCGAAGTATACATATGAGTCCATGTTGGATTAGCCCTACAAGTTTCACACACCTAATCTGTCTAAGTCGGCGAATCACACAAATCGGCAGTGCGCATGGATGAAGCAGGCAATGGGTGGAGCAGGACCAACCCAGCCGAATCACCAACCACGGCTCGTAGAAGGAAATGCTCAGCAGCAGCTAGCTCTACCTCCACCACCGCTAAGGTATGAGAACCATGATATAAGAGAAGTTGTGCACCAAGTGGTAAATTAGAACCAAGAGAACAATGGAAACCCCGACAATGGTGGCCGAAATGACTATAGAGAGAACCATCAGACATACTTCATGTTTACAATAGAAGAAATTGACAGACAAAGTATGTAGAGGCGACATATGGAAGTCAATGCAGTTATGCTAGCCATGCCGAAGTATATGCACTTGTCGAATCAGGAAATCACTTGGAGTATCAAAGATCATTCCAAATTCATGCCAAATCCTAGATCATATGCTTTGGTGTTAGATCCGACATTCATTGGGACGAATATCAATGTAAAGTTCTACAAGGTGCTCATTGATAATGGAAGCAGTATAAATATACTATACAAGGACACAATGCACAAGTTGGGCATCTCAGAAAACATGTTGCAGTCCACTAAGACCAACTTTCATGGCATTGTGTCAGTTTTGTCCTACGAGCCAATTGGGAAAGTCCAGATAGATGTGTTATTCGGCACAAGGGAGAACTGCAGAACTGAGAATTTGGAGTTCAAGGTTGTGGAATTATGAAGTTGTTACCATACATTGCTAGGAAGGCCAGCTATATCAAAATTCATGTCTTGTACCCACATCAGTTACTTAAATATAAAAATGCCTGGACCCCATGGGATTATTACCATCCTGGAGACTATAGGAGATCAATGGAGTGTGCCTCGGCCAGATCAATCCTGGCCAAGTCATTGGTGATTGCAAGGGAAAAAAGGAGATTTCAAGAAGTAGCAGATTTGGATCAGTCGGCTCTGTTGAATATGCCGGCACTCAGCAACCCGCATGGAAATGTCTCATTCCATCCGACTAAGAACACAAAGAAGATCCGGATTGATGACCAGTTCCCAGAGCGCACTGTCACTATTGGTGCGGTTCTAAATGAAAAATAGGAAAGCGAGCTCGTCAGCTTCCTCCGTGAGAATCGAGACATTTTTGCTTGGTCTACTCAAGATCTGCAAGGTGCGCCGAGGGAGCTGGCTGAGCACTCTTTGCATGTCAGGCCTAAGGCAAGGCCGGTGAAGCAACCTCTCCGCCGCTTCGCCGAAGATAGGAGAAAACTCATTGGATATGACATAGCTCGGCTCCTTTCAGCCGGGTTTATCATGAAAGTGCTTCATCTGGATTGGCTGTCTAATCTGATGCCGGTGGAAAAGAAAAAGATGACCCGAATGTGGAAGTAGTTTGGCGCATGTGCATTGACTACACCAACTTGAAAAAAGCATGTACAATGGATCCATTTCCTTTGCTTAGAATCAATCAAGTCATTGACTCGACATCTGGTTATGAAATGTTATCATTTATAGACGCATATTCTGTCTTCCACCACATATCGTTAAACATGGCTGATAAAAAAAACTTCCTTTATTACCCTGTACGAGGCTTATTGCTACCGCACTATGCCATTCAGCTTATGTAATGCAGGTGCCACGTATCAAAGGTGCATGCAAAAATGCTTGCATGATCAAATTGGAAAAGATGTTCAAGTATATGTGGATGATGTGGTGATAAAAACCAAGGAGAGTCACACTCTCCTAGATGATATCTGGCATACATTCGTGAATCTAAGGTGGTTCTGAATGAAGCTTTGCCCGTAAAATGCACCTTTGGTGTCCCAGGCGGAAAATTACTCGGTTTCCTCGTATCAAGCCGAGGTATCGAGGCCAATCGGACTAAGATTCGAGTTGTTGAGCGCATGGAGCTGCCAAAGTGTCTCAACGATGTCTAGAAGTTTAAAGGATGACTGGCGTCATTGAGTCAATTCGTGAGTCGTCTTGGAGAAAAGGCATTGCCCTTGTATCAATAAATGAAAAAGTCAGAGAAATTCATCTGGACACCACAAGCTGATAATGCTTTTCATGAATTAAAAATAGATGATAGCCTCTGCACCAGTGTTAGTCTCACTACTATCCAAAGAGCTCATGTTGCTCTACATAGCAGCAACTAATCGAGTCGTAAGTGCCATGGTAGTGGTGGAGCGTGACGAAGAGGGTAAGTCGATGCAAAGGCTAGTATATTATCTAAGCGAAGTACTTTTCGCTTCAAAACAAAACTATCCACATTATTAGAAAATGGCATACGGTGTCTATATGTCGGCCAAGAAGCTAAAGCATTACTTCAAGGAACACCCTATAAAGGTGATATGTGAAGCACCCATAGCCGAGATCATGGGCAACAAAGATGTGAGTAGATGAATCGCCAAATGGGCAATTGAGCTAGCCCCTTATGCTCCACATTTTGATAGACGAGATGCAATCAAATCTCAGGCACTGGCCGACTTTTTTGTCGATTGGGCTAAAATGCAATATGAGCCGCCTTTGGCTGACTCCAATTACTGGAGAATGCATTTTGACGGATCAAAGTTGGAAACCGGGTTAGTTGTCGGGATAGTGCTTATCTCACCTGAGAAAGACCAACTAAAATATGTAATGCAGATACATTTTGCTGCATCAAATAATGTAGCCAAATATGAGGCACTTGTTCATGGTTTAAAAGTAGCAAATGATATTAGAATACGTCGGATCCAATGCTTGATTTGGACCTTGTTGTTCAACAAGTGTAGGGTCATTGGGATGCTCTCGATGCAAATATGGTATTATATAGATTTAATGTGCAAAAAAATAGTGGATACTTTTAAGGATGTGAGTTCCACCGCATACCTTGGGCAGAGAATGATGCGGCCGACACACTATCAAAACTCGGCTCATCCAGGGAATCTATGCCGCTAGGCATAGCTTTTGAGCACCTCAGAAAACCATCCATTGTGCCATCATCAGAATCTGAGTCAATCTGTATCCTGGCCAATCCAGCATCTGAAGATGTCCCAATGGACATAGATGGGAGGAAAAATCTGAGTAATCCGGGGACTGACTCGGCAAACCCGGGGACTGCCTCGCAGAACCCAGGGAGTAGACAACCTAACTCGGCAGAGGTTATGTCGGCAAATGTGATGGAAATTGATGAAGTAGTTACCCCGGCGCATGAGGTACCAGCATGGGCCCAGCCAATTTTTGAGTTTCTAAAAAAAGAAACCCTGCCGAGTGATGAGGTCCTCGCTAGAGAAATCCAAAGCAGGGCAAATGCTTACACCATAATAAACAAAGAACTATATAAAAGAAGTGTCACTAGCGTCCTTTAGAGATGCGTTGACCCGACAGAAGGACAAGAGATCCTCCAAGATATCCACCAAGGTGAATGTGGGCATCATTCTTCATATAGAGACCTAGTGGCCAAAGCTTTTCGGCATGGGTTTTACTAGCCTAGTGCTTTGCGAGATGTAGAGGAACTTGTGGGAAAATGCAATGGATGTCAGAGGTATTCAAATAAGACACATTTTCCATCCTATGAACTCAAAAATGCCCATAAGTTGGCCATTTGTTGTGTGGTGTTTGGATATGGTCGAACCATTTAAGCCGGCTCGTGGTGTCATCACCCACATCTTGGTCATGGTTTATAAATTCAGAAAATGGATTAAAGTTAAACCAATAATAAAATGTGATGGGCCCATAGCTGTGACATTCCTCGAGGATATAATCCTAAGGTATGCGTACCCACATAGTGTCATAACAGACAATGGCACAAAATTTGCCGAAGGAGCATTTGCTCGATTTTGTCGAGATAAAGAGATAAGACTAGATATTGCATCAGTCGCACATCCCGCATCGAACGGGCAAGTGGAATACCCAATGGACTTGTATTGTCCAGGATAAAACCTTGGATCATTGATCCACTGCAAAGATCAGCAGGGTGTTAGATCGAGGAGCTCTCGGCGGTACTATGGAGCCTAAGGACAATTCTGAATCGATCAACAGGCTATACGCCATTTTTCTGGTATATGGGGCAAAAGCTGTATTACCAGCCGACATACTGCATGATTCGCCTAGAGTCACCCAATACACAGAAACCAAAGTGAATGAAATAACCCGGCAAAATGATGTTGATCTGCTAGAAGAGGCAAGAGAATTGGCATTGTCCAGATCCTCTATGTTTCAGCATAATCTCAAACGCTATGATAGCAAGAAAGTAAACCCTCGAGTTTTTTGAGGAGATATGGTGCTTTGGCTTGTGCATCGCACAACCGGCATGCACAAACTATCACCTCCATGAGAGGGTCCATTTATTGTAAGCAAAGCATTATACAATGATGCATAATATCTTATCGATGCTCAAGCATAGGAGAAGAATAAGGCAGACATGTCAGGGGAAGAATCAAAGAGGCCATGGAATGTAGCACTACTTAGTCCATTTTACACTTAGCTGAAGTGTATGTATCCCGAAATCTCATATGTCGGATTGTATGTCGGCAATGTGCTAATGAATGAAACCTCGGCACCTCGAGCTATAACTCGGGGACTGCCTTAATAAAATTGTCTTCTATGCATTTACTTTTTTATGTTGGCTAGCTTAAATTTCTCGATCCTTAGGCCCGATAAGTAATGTGTCAGCAACAAAGGCCAACTCTTCGACTTGTTGCTGTCCAAAAAATTGGCTTCATGGCAAGAAAGAGAAAAGCCAGCGAATGCTAAACACATGAAAACCGACTAAGGGAATAAAAATATGCGAGCCGCCTCATATTGTTGACTAACCCCTGTATTTATTTTATTTATTTATTGTATTGAATCACTTGGAGCTAACTCTCGAAATTTCTAAGTATTGTTATTTGGTTTTTTGACCCCGGACTCAAAAGTCGAATGCCGAAAATGGTAGACATGAGCCGGGCCACAGAATTGAGTGAATAAGAAAATGAAACTTGGGGAATCCACCCAGAAAGATCCAATGCATACATGCATAATAGTATCAAAATAACTTAGACTATATATTACATACTTCTCCCCGGCATACCAGGGATTTGATAAAAATTTGAAGTTATTGTGCCTAAGGAGCAGTAGAGGACGAATCACCAACAAACTGGCGGGGGAACAATAGCTTCCGAAGTAGGGGTCGCCGAGGTACGAGCTTCAACATCAAAAGTGGGAGCCTTGGCTTCTGATGAGGGAGCCTCAGTATCGGTTGAGGGAACCTCGGCTTCTGTTGAGGGAACCTCGGCTTCAGCGCAGGAAGCCTCATCTTCTATTGAAGGAACCTCCGCTTCTATTGAAGGAACCTCCCTTTAGCATCATGATATGATGTATCTTCATGGTCATCCGAGCTTGCGGTCTCTTCCTCTGGGTTCTCTTCCTCTTCATTGACATCTTCTTCGGCCTCCTCTTCATTCTCCTCTTTGGAGTTGGCATCAACTTCGTCCTTGAGGGAGCTTGGCCCTTCATTCCAAGCATGCGTTTTAGCATATTGGATAAGTTGGTAGACCCGAGCTCGCTGACATTTAATATACTCCAGATCAGAGAGCCACAGAGTGTCGGTGCACATATTCTGAAGAGTATCCAAGTAGATACCTTCGTACCATGAAAGTACAAAGTTCAAAGTTGTGTCGGTGCCAGCTCGCGTAGCGGACTCCCTCTATATGATGGGGATATGCCTACCGGGGTATACCCAGCAGGACGTTTCCGACTGGCCCAGGAACTGGCGAGATGCTCCAGATCTTTCCGACTGCCCGGTGCGGAGTCAAGCGACTGGAAGCTGAAGGACCAGGCGAGTAGATAGGCCCAGTCGGATTAGGTTAAACGAGTACCGAAGACTTAACTGATTCGGTTGAGATATGTAAACCCTAGGGGGAGGTGAGTCTATATAAACCTCCCTACAGGGCGTGTAGAGATACATTCCATCATACACCCAAGCGACTCGCCGCCTAGCCGCCGAGCTCGCCCCATTGTACCACCATCATAATACAATCTAGCAGGAGTAGGTCTTTACTCTCCGGGGGGCCGAACCTGGGTAAAACCCTGTGTCTCCGCCCTCATCTCGCACCGCAGATGGCTGGCCGCCCTTGCCCTTCGTTCTACTACTCGCTACCGATTGCAGCATCTGCCGTGACCATTCCCACGACAGTGGCGCCCACCGTGGGGCCTGGCCGGTGTTCTGCGGCGAGATCCAATCTGCCCATCAATGAGACGGTCGCCACCGGCTGCATGATAGCGATCGGCGAGATGCTCCAGATCTTGCCGAGCAGCTACGTCCCGGCGGCGCGACCCGTCACGCACAGCATGATCTTGCCGATTGGCACGATCAGCCTCTTCGTCGGCCTCACCGACGTCATCGTCTCGGAGGACTCGGCTCGGATCCGCGAGTCGCCACCACACGACCGGCTCTCTTAGAGACAGGTCCGCACAATCCATCGCCTCGCCTCCGAGTACAACTCGGCCCACAACAACATGGCCAAAAACTTCGCAGCCGCGGAAGACGCGGCCCTCAACGACGACGCCGACTCGGCGACCCCGGCAGCACTCGCGGGATCCATCACCACGGCTTCGCCCGCGGGCTCCATCACCCAGGTCTCCAACATGGGAGACTTCGAGGATCCCTCCATCCTTGGGATCTTCGACTTCGACTCCGGATCGGAAAACTCCGCCGATCTCCGCGACGGACCAGTCGCCACGCCGCGACCTACATGGTGACTGGCACCGATCCTCCGGAGGATCCCTTCTCCACCCCGATCCCCCCTAACGCCACGGCGACGGAGGTCGAGGAACTCCGCCTAAAGCTGGCGGAGGTAGTCCACAAGGAGGAAGCCGAGCGCGAAAAATTTCGCCTCGAGCAGGTGACGGCGCAGGAGCTCTCGCGCTACCACCAGCAGCGAATCAGGTCGTGCCTGAATCCCACCGTCCAGGGGCGCGCCCTGAACTTCAACGACGAGAACGACCCGGCCCGCGTGGCCGAGCGCGCGATCTGCGAGAACACGCCGCCAGGAGGAAGCGCCCGGCCCCCACCAGGGTCGACGGCGAACGGCTTCCAGGAGAACCCGATCACGGTCGTCTCCTCAGCACCGTTGCAGGACATCATCCGCAACCGCGAGGCGACCGGGCGAGTCGCCAAGTGGGCCGTCGAAATCGGCGTCCACAACATCAAATATGAGCCACGAAAAGCGATCAAGTCGCAGGCTCTAGCGGAATTCATCGCCGACTGGGAAGAGGCCCAGCAGCCAGAAAAGCTGCCATACCTCCACTACTGGAGCCTGCACTTCGACGGCTCCAAGAACGCGGACGGCGCAGGAGCAGGGATCGTGCTGACTTCACCGAAGGGCGACAAGCTCCGCTACGTCCTCTGCCTTGACTTCACCCACTGCACCAACAACATGGCCGAGTACGAGGCACTACTCCACGGCATGCGAGCTGCCAAGGCCATGAACGTCAACCGCCTACGCTGCTACGGAGACTCTGACCTCGTCGCTGGGAAAGTCGCTGGCACTTGCGATGTCGTCTCTCCCACCATGGCAGCATACCGACACTCAGTAGACAAGCTGGGGGGACACTTCGCAGGCTACTCCGTCGAGTGGATCGACAGGCGGAAGAACGAGGAGGCTGACGCCCTCTCTCGCATCGGGTCGGCTCGACTCGCACCACCCGCCGGCGTCTTCCTCGACACGATCACCAAGCCATCAGTCTCTCCCCCAAGGAAGATCGACATCGGAGTCCCACTGCAACCAGAGGCAGCTCTAGCGCACTCATCGCCGAGCCAGACAACTGGACCAAGCCGTGCATCGCCTACCTGGAGGCTGGCACCTTGCCGGCAGACGAGACAGACGCCCGGATGATTGCACGCTGATGCAAATCCTTCACCATCATCGACGGCGAGCTCCACAGGCGCAGCGTGACCGGCGTGTTCCAGCGCTGCGTCCAACCCCGCCGAAGGACGCAAGATCCTCCACGACATCCACTCCGGCGACTGCGGCGACCACGCCGGCGCCCGCTCTCTGGTCGCCAAGGCTATGCGACACGGCTTCTACTGGCCCACCACACACGCTGATGTCGTCGACATTGTCCAGCGGTGCGCCGGGTGCCAGAAGTACGCCAACCAGACACATGTGCCGAGCTCAGCGCTCAAGACAATCCCCATCACCTGGCCATTCGCCGTGTGGGGTATGGACATGGTAGGCCCCTTCAAAAAGGCCCCCTCCGGTTTCACCTACCTCCTGGTCGCGTTCGACAAATTCACAAAGTGGGTGGAGGCCAAGCAAGTCCGGAAATGCGACGGAAAGACCGCCACCAAATTCCTACGCGAGCTCATATATCGCTACGGGTTCCCAAACAGCATCATCACGGACAACGGCAGCAACTTCGCCAAAGGAGCCATGGCCGAGTTCTGCGAGGAACACCACATCCGGCTCGACCTCGCGTCAGTCGCCCACCCGGAGTCCAACGGCCAGGCGGAGCGGGCCAACCAGAGCATCCTCCATGGCCTGAAGCCGCGGCTCCAAGTACCACTCGAGCATACCGCCGGGTGCTAGGTCGAGGAGCTACCCTCCGTCATCTGGGGCATCCGCACCTCGGTCAACAGGTCGACAGGGTTCACCCCCTTCTTCATGGTGTACGGTGCCGAGGCAGTCATGCCCACCGACCTCGAGCACGACTCGCCAAGGGTCGTCCACTACACGGAGGATGCGAACGAACTCGCACGACAGGATGGAGTCGATCAACTCGACGAGGCACGCGACCTAGCTCGCTCACGCACCGCCATCTACCAGCAAGGACTCCGCCGCTACCACAGCCGGCGGGTGAAAACTCGCACCTTCCAAGAAGGCGACCTGGTGCTGTGCCTAATCCAGGACAAGAAGGGCATGCACAAGCTTCCCCCCCCCCCCCCCCCGTGGGAGAGACCATTCGCCATCGGGCGAGTACTCGGCAACGACGCCTACTACCTCATCGCCGTCCGCCGGGACGGCAAACTCGACGTCAAGCGACCATGGAATGTAACCTCCTACGGAAGTTCTACTCCTAGAACCCTACATATGTATCCTCCAGTCGCTATAAAATAAAAAGAATTGGTTACCGCAAATTGCGTCTACTCTCCGTGTCTTGTGCCACTCGCACTCGTAGTAACAGCATCAAGCTAATTGCAGAAGTCAACCTCTGGTACAGCGATCGACATGGCCAAGTAGTGTGTTACAAGGGCACTGGGTCACCCCAGGTCTTGCAACGTCCACGAAAAACGCCTACCCGGAGCCCCATTGGAGTCGCCTAGCTCGACTGGATCGACGAGCCAAGACAACTGCCTTCACTTCTCACAGCGACCATGATCCTCCGCATCCTCGACATAGCGACTCGAACGGCCAAGTACAACGCTCGGGGACTGACGACCAGTTCAGCACGGGCGGCTAGGGAAAACGCCAAGTATGAGAGCATGCCCAGGACTCGCCATGCGACTGACCCGACGGGCTAGGCAGGAGTGATGCGCTCACCGTAACGCGCCAAGTCCTCAACCACCCTCGAGTCGTGCCTAGAACAACCAAGTACCACGCTCGGGGACTCGGCCACCCGACCTCGTTCGCGCAAGGGAAAACGGTGAAGTACAGAGCACTCATGGGAGTCGCCTTGCGACTGGCTTTCCAAGTTCGGGCGAGTCGACCTCAATAACAAAACATTCAAAACCGCAAACACATAACAAACAAGGTAAACCCCAAAAAAAAGGGCGGACGCGCTCGGGGACTCGTTCAACCCTCAATCAGAAACACACAACATTTCACAAAAATAACACAATATCTCATTATAGCATGTCGCAATCATCACAAAATACAAAGTATGCCCAACGGCAGAACTGCTACTAACGCCCTAGGGCACAATATTTCACTCCACAGGCTTCGACGACGACTCGCCACCACCCTTGCGATTGCGAATGAAGGGAGTGTACGGGTTTGACGGGTACGTCGTCAGCTCACCCGCCATCGCCGCACGGAAGGGTTGCTCGATCTTGAAGTCCCGGTGCTGCGGCTCGGGGTCGTTGGGTGCGACGACCGTCTCCTGATAAGGAAGGAGGTCGCCCATCGCCCAGATGCGCTCGGAGTATACCGCGGCGTAGTCCGTCAACTTCAGCACCTCGGAGATCTCCACTGAGCCAGTCGACGACGGGTAGCCACTCGTCACGTCGTCCAGGTCGAAGTCCTCCGGGAAGTGAGCGAGCCCAAGGCTAAGCTCCATCGCCGCTCTGCGTCGGAACGCCGATCGCGTCATGAACTCGACAACCGACGGCGCCTTCTCCAAGTATCGCCACACCTCGACGAGGTCGCTGGGAATCACCTCAGTGGGTGACATTTCCTGAAGATACGCCCGTATGCATGTCGCCGACAACGTGGCCGAGTCGACCAGCGTGGCCACACATTGCCGTGCGTCGAACGAACTCGCCTCTTCCGCGCTGTCAATGATTCGACCTCCGGACAGAAAGTGACAGTTAATACATCAAAGATTACACAATGCAAACGTTACAGGCAGAGGTAGGCACACTCACCAATCAAGGGACGGGAGAGATCCGTGATGAAGCTTTGTAGAGAGGTGTAGTCGTCTTGATGCCCAGCAACAAGGGCATCGGAGACCTTACGCTCCTCAGCGGCGGCTGTAACGGCAGCCTTGGCTCGCCCATCCGCCGAAGTTGCCTCCTCCTTCGCTTCCTTCAGCTCGCGCTCAAGATCGGCGATCCGCTTCTCAGCCGAGCTCAAGGAAGTTTGAGCTGCCGCCAACTCACTCGCTGGGACAAGGCCCTGGCGGACCTCCTCTGCCTTCGCAGCAGTCGCCTAGAGTCCCTTGTTCGCCTCTTGGACAATGGAAAGTTCTTTCTCCGCGTGACGCTTCGCAGCAAGCTGGTCGGCTGACTCACGCTGCAAACCCTGCGCAAAAGACAACCAGTTAACGAAACGAAATCCTAAGTGCCCACCAGCTGAAATTCAGCGCGTAGGCACTCGGGGACTGGAGATCAAAAAACTAAGTGCCCACCCGCTGAAATTCAGCGACTAGGCACTCGGGGACTGGACGCGATAAACAAAAACGAAGACACTAAAAGAATCCGACCGCTGCAAATCAGCGGCCTGATCCTGGGGAACTGGACACACCTGGATGGCTGCGCCAAGCATGCCATGAAGCTGTATGGCGTCCACGGATGCGAGAAGCGCCGAAGTGTGCCTGCGACGCTGTTCGACTTCCGTCTCAGCGACTTCAGGCGCGCGGCTCGAGGGCGTGGTGCCACTCGCCATAGCCGCTCTCGCCATGAAGCGCGGGAAGGTCGCGATGGATGCGCCGGCACCAAAAGAGGCTGACTCGGCCACCCCAGGCGAGGGAGCACCCTCCTTGGTTGTCAAGGCCGCCTCTGCCACGGGTTCACTCGGAGCGACCGCTGTGTCGTCAGACACCGTGACGACTTCGTCGCCCTTGGTCTTCTTGGCGCTATCCGTGGGGGTAACGACCTCGTCCGCCTTCCTCTTCCGGGAGGGGTCCTCCTCGCTGACGATTGGCGGCACCTTGGCCACGGTCGGGTCGCCTATCTTCTTGGCTCCAGTCCTACAAATTGATCACATGAGCAAAGTGGTCCGAGTACAATAAAAAACAAAGACGGGTGAATAAAACTCACTTGGCGACCGGTAGGAACCGCAGCCCCGTGCGGATGCCGGCCGGCTTCTCCAATTCGGGGCCCAGTCGTCGACTGAGGCCCATCTCTAGGACATCGCGTGCCCAAGACACGGACGGTTTCTTCATTGTCGAGGCCGCGGCTGGAGCTTCCGAAACGTTTTTGGCGGGAGCATCCCTGGACGGCGAAGCTGCCGCGACCGGAGAAGCCCCCGACCCAGAGACTGGGGCGAACGGCGGAGGCATCGAGGCCAGAGGAACCTCACTCAGGACGACGGTGATATCCGGCGCCGCCATCGTCTGTGGAGCTTCACCCCTGGCCAGGCTGGTGGCGTCGGAGCTGCTTGGCGAATGAGGCGGAGACGCCTGTTTCGCTGGCTTCGTCTTCCTCTTTCGAGGGGCCTTCACCTCCTTTTTCTTCTTCTTCTTTGATGGAGTAGCCTCGCGATGTGAGGTGTGCTCGGGGAGCTCGTCGTCGTCATCATCATGACGCTCGAGGCTTTTGCTCGCTTCGAGCTCACGCTGCCGCTGTCCGCGAGTTTTCTGGACCAGCGGGGCGACCTCTTCATCGGATTCATCGTCGTCACCGCTCCCGTCACTCTCGACGCCGCCCCTTGCTGGAGGCGATTCGCCCACCTCCTTGACGGACGAGCTCGAATTCTCGTCGTCCGCGGGCAGAAGCCACCCTTCAACCACTTGAAATAGCTGCAATAGGCATAAGACAATATCAGTATAACCGCGACAGCATTTAACTGCGACTGCGAATGATGGAAAGATGACTTACCGTTGGGGCTGGATGCTTCGCGGTGTAGGGGGCGACCCCAACCTTCACGTCGAGGTACGCCGCCTGGGTGATCTTCTTCAGTGCCAGGAGGTAATCCTCGAGTTGCCACTCGGCGAGGAAGGACTTCGTCGAGTCCTCCCGGCCCGTGTACTCGTACATGTAGTGGTCGCGGCGGGCCAGGGGATGAGTCGCCGCCCGAGCCAGCAGTTATACAAGTTGATGGGCTGGAGACATTTCTTCTTCAGGCCGCGGATGGTCTAAAGCATTTCATCTACAACCATCCGCTGGTATGTTGGAAGCTTGCCGACTTGGAGTCGGCGCGGTTCGGGCCAGTCGACGGAATATCTCGGGATCGCCACCTCGCCGTCTGGAGTCACCTCGGTGACATAAAACCAAGACTTCTTCCATTCACTCGCCGCCTTGGCGGGTAGCATCAGATCAAAGAAGGAAGCCTTCGATTTCAACTGAAACGCCAGGCCGCCCGCGGCGAGCATCGGGCCACCCGCTTCTTCGCGACTGATCCTCCCGTGGAACAGATCTTGCCACAGGGGGAAGTAGGGCCTGCAGCCCAGGTAGCACTCACAGAACGCCACGAAAATGGCGAGCTGCTCGATGCTGTGCGGACCCAGGTCCGACGGTTGGATCCTGTAGAAGGCGCAAAAGCGCCGAAAGAAAAGAGATGTTGGGAATCCCAGCCCCCGCTCTAGGTGGCTGGTGAAGCAGACGAACTCTCCCTCGCGCGGGTCCGGAGTCACCTCTCCGGCCGCAGGGATGCGCCACCTGCCGGCGCGCAGGATCCCGGCCTCCTCGAAGGATGCCAGTTGCGCTCTCGTGCACTTGGACCTGCCCCATGGTTCGGTGGAGGGGGCCATTGGCGACAAGGTTCGTGGAGGTCGGAGGATTTGGGATCGGCTGGATCGAGATGCAGAGGAAAACAGAGGTGCGCGCAATCGGAGGAGATGACGAGGGGGTGGTTTTCCGATCGCTTACCATTCCCTTTATATAGCGGCTGTTACCCGCCAAATCAGGGAGCCGTTACTACGCGGTGATTACGCCAAAAGTTACCGTTGGATTACCCCAACGGCTAGTTTGACTGCGTTTTGACGGTCCAACTTCGGCCACTCGGCTCGCCAATCCGATCACTACAGCAGAAACTGAATATTTCGCCGACCCGTTCGCCAAAGCTGCGACCAGAATGACTAGTTTCCTCCTTTATTCAGGAGCCCGCCGCCGATTCGACTGGATGTCCGCATTGAAGCCGTATGCTCCGACTGCCAGCAACCACCTGCGCCTAATCGACAACGGCCTCGGGGACTACTGATGGGGATATGCCTACCGGGGTATACCCAGCAGGATGTTTCCGACTGGCCCAGGAACTGGCGAGTGGGCCTGCAAGACGGCGACTGGATCATGGCCCGGTGCAGACTCAAGCGACTGGAAGCTGAAGGCCCAGGCGAGTAGATAGGCCCAGTCGGATTAGGTTAAATGAGTACCGAAGCCTTAACTGATTCGGTTGAGATATGTAAACCCTAGGGGGAGGTGAGTCTATATAAACCTCCCTACAGGGCGTGTAGAGATACGTTCCATCATACACCCAAGCGACTCGCCGCCTAGCCGCCGAGCTCGCCCCATTGTACCACCATCATAATACAATCTAGCAGGAGTAGGTCTCTCCGGGGGGGGGCAAACCTGGGTAAAACCCTGTGTCTCCGCCCTCATCTCGCACCGCAGATGGCTGGCCGCCCTTGCCCCTCGTTCTACTACTCGCTGCCGATTGCAGCATCTGCCGTGACCATTCCCACGACACTATAGGTTATGTTGTGTCTCGTAGTCCATCAGTCTCTCTACTAATGATTCGACGCGCATGGGGCTAGCTTCTATCTGCCAGAGGACGTTGAAGACCCGGATGGCTGGATCCATGAGATCAATGCCGAATGTTTTCATGAGCTTCATGCTGGCCGCCAGGCTAACCAAGTAATCCTCGATATTGTAAGGGATGGCCGGGTTAGTAGATTCACCATGGCGCTCCCGAACCTTCACCACAACCTTGGCACTTCGGACCTTAGACTCCGGGAAATTATCTGAATACAAGTAAAAGGACAAGTCAGTAAAAGAGGTCAGGCAATGTCGGTGAAAACAGAAAAACAAAAAAGAAACTTACAATGCATAATGGTGGTTATCCGGCCAAGGTCAAATAGCCAGTGTAACATCCCAAAAATATTAAACTTGGATCATAAAACTCTAATCATCAAAAGTAGGGTTAACAAAAACTTTCCCAACTAAAAATATGAAAGCATTCATATGTGTGTGTATTCAAAATTTGGATTCTTTTGAATTTCCATGATTCTGTGTTTCTTTGCTTGTAAAATGATTCTTAGGTGAAATAAACATCATCTAAACAATCCCCAAACTTTTCCCAAAGACAAACAACTCAAAATGAACAAATTAAGTGAATGGTCACTTTGGCCAAATTAACTCCCATGCCTACTTTGGCTATCTCTAATTTTCAAAACTCAATAGAAACATGTATGGATCTTTGCACCCATTGTTAGTACTCATAATAAGGTACCAAGGCACACTTTGTGATCATCCAAAACCATTCAAATACTAAGTTTAAATGACAGTTTAAAATTGAATCTATCTCATATGGGAAGATCCCACTATTTCAAAAACCACTCAAACAAGCTCAATTTTCAAAACCCAAGCACCCACAGAATCCTCAACACATGCCTAGCACACCTACCAAAAATCTTTTCAAAATTCAAAAATAAATTTCTTGCGGCCATTTCATCAAACACTTGGAGATAGAAAATCAAATTGGCCAAACTTCACTGTTTTGAGCAGTAATTTGGCTAAGAATTGTTCACCATTGATCACACTTGTCTCCCCTAGTGCCAACCAGTGCCTTGAACACCCTAGCCCCTACCCATCGCACCATGCCATGCCAACCCGAAGGAACCCTTGCCAGCCGACCATGCCTAGCTAGCCAGTGCAAGCACCAAGCCTAAACACCATGTCTAGGACGCACGCCATAGTCCACCGCCACCCTTGTCCAGAACGTCAAGCCAACCTAGCCACCCGTCAGCTGGCCCACAACAATCAAGGCCAAGGAAATCAGGACAACCATGGATCTAAGCTCAAGAATTTCCAGAACACCAACCTACGTGTTTTCTCTAAGTCAGAAGAGCCCTTAGATGCAGATGATTGGCTGCAAACCATGGAGAACAACCTGGAAGTTGCCAGAGTGGAAGCTAACGAGAATGTTCTGTTCGCCACCCACTATCTAGCCGGAGATGCAAGAGCATGGTGGAACATCGTTCGTGCAATGACCGGAGGATATATGATGACCTGGGAGGAATTAAAGGTCAAGTTCAGCAGAACCCATGTGCCACCAGGTTTGATCAAAAGAATGAGAGATGAGTTCAGAGAACTGAAGCAAGGAAGGATGACCGTAGTGGAATACCGTGACAAATTCTTTTCATTAGCTAGGTATACCCCGGATGAGATCGACACTGAAGCCAAGAAGAAAGAAAGATTCTTGAATGTTCTGCACGATGAGATGCAGATGGTGTTGGTCAATATCCCCTTTGCTAATATTGAAGCCCTTGTAGACTCTGCCATCCAGATGGAAGGAAAGATCAACCAAGCCAATGACAACCGCAAACGCTGCATGATGCATCAGCCAGGAACCCATCATACCCCAAAGTATCGCCCCAACCCATCTCCAGGATTTGCCCCGATAACCAACAGACCCCCGATGAACCATCCGGCCAATCCCAACCGTGGAAACCCGAGGCCCGAAGGAAATCACAACAACCCCGGCAACTCTGGCAATTTCAACCATGCACCACCCAAGTTTAACAACAACAATGCTACCGCCAACACCAACACCGCCCCAAGGACTGGAAGCAATGTTGTGCCTGTTACAGCAAAGGACAAGTCGCAAGTGACTTGTTATGACTGTGCAAATAAGGGTCACTACTCCAATGAGTGCCCCAAGAAGAATGCCGCAACCCCCAATGCAAATGCCTTTGCTCAGTAGCAGCGTCGTGTTCATCCCGGAAGAAGGTTTGCCCCAGGGAACTCTCTCGACCACAACGGCCGTCTTTTTCTCATGCATGCTTAAGAAGCCCAGGAAGCGCCAGACGTCGTGTTGGGTATGTTTTCTGTTAATTTAGTACTTGCTAGAGTGTTGTTTGATTTTGGTGCATCGCATTCATTTGTCAACGAAGAATTTGCATCCACTAGTAAGATTCAACCAACCAAACTGAAGCATGTTATGATTGTTCAAATCCCCGGTTCAACCACCAAAGCTAGGAAAATCTGCAAAGCCGTCCCTATCTGAATCCATGGCATAGATTTTTATGCTAATCTGATAGTACTCGGAACTAAAGGTTTGGAAGTAGTACTAGGAATAGATTGGATGTCCAAACATAAAGGATTAATTGACTATGTCAAGAAATCCATAACCATGACCAGTACAGCCGGAATATCAGTCGAGCATGTATCTGAAACTTTACCTCGTCAATTCAAGTGCAACAAGAGTTTAGCCCAGCCTACCATTGACCATGTCCGGATAGTCTGTGAATACCCTGATGTATTTCTAAATGTTTTGCCCGGTATGCCCCCAGATCGGGATATCGAGTTTATCATTGAACTAATCCCCGGAACAGGACCCATAGCCCAGAGACCATATAGTATGAACCCGTCTGAACTAGTAGAAATAAAGAAGCAACTAGATGCCATGTTGGAAATTGGATTGATTCAACCAAGTGCGTCACCATGGAGATCACCTGTCTTGTTTGTGGACAAGAAGATGGAGGTAACCGTTTGTGTATGGATTATCGGAAGTTGAATGATGTCACTATCAAGAACAAATACCCATTGCCCAAGATAGAAGATTTGTTTGATCAGTTTACCGCTGCCAAAGTGTTTTGTAAGATTGATCTTAGGACTGACTATCATCAACTCAAGATTCACGCAGAGGATATTCCAAAGACTGCCTTTACCACCAGATATGGATTATACGAGTATACTGGCATGTCTTTTGGATTAATCAATGCCCCCGTTATTTCATGAATCTCATGAATAAGATTTTTATGGACTTCCTAGATAAGTTTGTCATTGTTTTCATCGATGACATTCTGATTTATTCCAAATCAGAAGAAGAACATGAGCTACACCTAAGGACCATTCTTGGAAGCCTTAGAGAGCATCAGTTGTATGCCAAGTTTAGAAAATGTGAATTCTGGTTATAGGAGGTAGGATTCCTCGGCCACATTGTACCAGCCGGAGGAATTGCCGTTGACCCTGCAAAGGTGAAAGATGTCGAAGATAGGCAAGCCCCAACCACTCAAACCCAAGTTCGTGCATTTCTCGGATTGGCGGGATACTAACACAAGTTCGTCGAAGGATTTTCGAGTATCGCCAGACCCATTACCCAATTGCTGAAGAAGGACAAGAAGTTTGAATGGATGGAAAAATGTGAAGCGAGTTTTCAAGAACTCAAGAGGAGATTGATTTCAGCCCCAATCTTAATCATGCCGGATATCACGAAGCCCTTTGACGTGTATTGTGATGCATCCAAGATCGGTCTCGGATGTGTGCTAATGCACGAAGGCAAAGTTATATCTCATCTATCTCGATAACCAAAACAACATGAGCAGAACTATCCTACCCATGACCTCGAGCTCGCAGCCGTAGTTCTAGCCTTGAAGACATGGATGTATTACCTGATGGGAAACCGTTGTGAGATTTATTCGGATCACAAGAGCCTGAAGTATATATTCACTCAGAAGGAGCTGAATATGATGAAGAGAAGATGGATTGAGCTAATCAAATATTATGGTCTGGACATTCACTATCACCACGGTAAAGCCAACGTGGTAGAATATGCCCTTAGCAGATTGTCGTGCCGCTTGAACTCCATGATTTTGAAGGAGCAACCAAGTCTGCACAAAGAGATGGAAGATTTCTGCATAGAATTAGTGAGTGAAGGATTTTTGGCTAGCATAGAACTTCAACCCACTTTGATCAGCAAGATCAAGGAGGCGCAGAAAGGAAATGCTAGTATCAACGGAATCAAGCGTCGTATCGGTACAGGCAAAGTACCCGGATTCACCAAAGACGAAGGAGTTCTGTGGTACAAAGGACGCCTTTGTGTACCAGCAGATTTTGAGTTGAAAGAAGTTATTCTCAAGGAAGCTCATGATACTCTTTATTCTATCCACCCCGTAGGAACGAAGATGTATCAAGATTTGAAAGAACAATTTTGGTGGCATAAGATGAAGAGAGAAATTGGAAGCTATATCGCCAAGTGTGATATATGTCAGCAAGTCAAGGCGGGACATCAAAGACCCGCTGGATTGTTGCAACCATTGCAGATTCCGGAATGGAAATGGGATTCCGTTGGAATGGACTTTATCACCGGATTACCTACTTCTAGTAGGGGAAATGACTCTATCTGGTTCATAGTTGACCGATTGTTCAAAGTCGCCCATTTATTACCAGTCAAGACCGCATATCAGAGTTTGAAGCTAGCGGAGTTATACATCGCTAGAATCGTCAGTTTGCATGGAGTCCCCAAGAACATCGTATCGTATTGAAGAACTCAGTTTACCTCGAGATTCTGGAAGAAAGTCTAAGAAGGTTTAGGAACCCGACTAGATTTCACTACCGCTTATCACCCTCAGACCGATGGACAAACGGAGCGAGTAAATCAAATACTCGAAGACATGTTGAGAGCATGTGTGTTAGAGTATGGATCAAAATGGGAAGACTGTCTGCCGTTCGCAAAATTTTCATACAACAATAGTTATCAAGCTAGTTTGCAAATGGCCCCATTTGAATTCATGTACGGAAGGAAGTGCCGCACCCCTTTGAACTGGTCGGAAGTGGGAGAGAGTCATATTTTCGGACCCGGCATCCTACGAGAAGCAGAAGAGAAGGTTCACAAGATTCGTGAGCACCTTAAGACCGCCCAGTCCAGACAGAAGAGTTACGCCGACAAGAGACGACAAGACCTCGCTTTCAATATCGGAGATTTTGTGTATCTAAAAGTGTCACCATTGAAAGGAATGCAGTGTTTCCAGCTAAAAGGAAAGTTAGCCCACAGATATATCGGCCCCTTCAAGATTCTGAACCGTCGAGGAGAAGTGTCGTGTCAATTGGAACTACCCGAAGAGATGTCAGCTGTGCAAAATGTGTTCCATATCTCATTACTTCACAAGTGCCTCGAAGTTCTGGAGAAGACGGAAGTGTTCAAGAACATTGATCACCGGACCATAGAAATCAAAGATGACCTGACCTATCCCGAAGTACCCATCCGTATTTTGGAAGAAGCTTTAAGAAAAAACAGAACCCGAAGCATCAAGTTTCTCAAGATTCAATGGAGCAACCACACAGAAGAAGAAGCTACTTGGGAGCGCGAAGATAACATCAGGACGGAGTTTCCCGATCTCTTCAAATCCAAGGTAATCTTTTCATCCTTTTTCAAATATCGGGACGAGATTTTGTTTAAGGGGGGAAGGTTTGTAACATACCAAAAATATTAAACTTGGATCATAAAACTCTAATCATCAAAATTAGGGTTAACAAAAACTTTCCCAACTAAAAATATGAAAGCATTCATATGTGTGTGTATTCAAAATTTAGATTCTTTTGAATTGCCATGATTCTGTGTTTCTTTGCTTGTAAAATGATTCTTAGGTGACAAAAACATCATCTAAACAATCTCCAAACTATCCCAAAGACAAACAACTCAAAATGAATAAATTAAGTGAACGGTCACTTTGGCCAAATTAACTCCCATGCCTACTTACGATATCTCTAATTTTCAAAACTCAACAGAAACATGTATGGATCTTTGCACCCCTTGTTAGTACTCATAATAAGGTACCAAGGCCCACTTTGTGATCATCCAAATACATTCAAATGCTAAGTTTAAATGACAGTTTAAAATTGAATATATCTCATATGGGAAGATCCCACTATTTCAAAAACCACTCAAACAAGCTCAATTTTCAAAACCCAAGCACCCATAGAATCCTCAACACATGCCTAGCACACCCACCAAAAATCTTTTCAAAAATTCAAAAGTAAATTTCTTGCGGCCATTTCATGAAACACTTGGAGACAGAAAATCAAATTGGCCAAACTTCACTGTTTTGAGCAGTAATTTGGCTAAGCATTGTTCACCATTGATCACACTTGTCTCCCCTTGAGCCAACCAGTGCCTTGACCACCCCTAGCCCCTACCCATCTCACCATGCCATGCCAACCCGAAGGAACCCTTGCCATCCGACCATGGCTAGCTAGCCAGAGCAAGCACCAAGCCTAAACACCATGTCTAGGACGCACGCCACCGTCCACCGCCACCCGTGTCTAGCGCTTGAACCGTGCCTGCCACTGGACGACACGCCCAAGCCATGCCAAACTTCTCTGAGAGCATGCCGAGAGCGCGCCAGAGCGCCACCCTCGACACATGCCCACAGACCGCACGCCGCCCTCGCCGCGTACACGCGTGATCACCACCACCCCAGCAACCCCGTAGACACGCCATTTCGCCGCCGCGCGGACCACGCGTGTTGTGCGCCATCAAAACCTCCGTCGGACCCGCTCAGAGCGTCGAAGCGTTCCGACCGATCAACACCACCCCACGCCTCGCCACCACGCCGTTGAGCTTCGCCAGGGAACATAGAACCGCCCACTACCATTGTCCACGCCGATAGCTGCCTTTGCCGTCGACCACGACGAGCTCAGCTCGCGCTCGTCGGTCCCCTCACGCCACTATAAATAGAGGCCTTCCCCACTCGATTTCTTAACACCAGTTCGTTCCCCTCTCCCTCGGAAACATACCACACGCTTCCCTAGAGCAAGGCAAGCACCAGGTGGACGGAATTTCACCTGAATTCGCCGATGTAGAAGAGGAGAGGCGTCGTCGATTGGAGCCGCCCCAGGAGGAGCTGCCGGTGCCAGGTGAATCTCCGTCGTCGACTTTGTTGTGCGCCCCCATCGCCGACCCTCGCCTGAGCCCTGGTGAGCCTCCCACGACCCCCACTGAGCCGCTAGGGTTCGAACTCGCCGGTGACCTGTTCATCGTTGATGACGACCCTCAGCCGTTGATCGCCCTTTTAATCCAACGAACCACATTGCCCCGTACCGCTTCGCGTGTTATGAGCCACTAACGGGTGGAACCCCCCTGTCAGCTGAGACCCGCGCTTCGGAGTGACACTGGGCCGGCCCATTAGCATCTCCCGTGCAGCCCAATAGTTTGAATTTAGGTTTTTCTTTTTAAGTTCAAACACAGTTCTGTACCAAGTTTCAAAAATCATTCCAGCTCGATTTAATGAACCAAATTGCATGAAACCAATTTTGTTAGAAAGGTACTAAAATGCTTAATCCAAGCCCGTTGGATTCAAACCATTTGGATCTATAGATCACCCTTGGTAAAAATAAACAAGTTAGAAGCTTTTCTGCATTCAAACATTTTTCAAATTTCAACCATAATAACTTTTGAGTTGATTCCAACTCTCAAAAATCAAATTTGATCATACCTTTCAGAATATATAAAAACATATGGGTTTACTTACAGAAATAATGTTCAAGTAATAAAATAATGCCACATAGGCATTTCTAGTCACTTTAATTATTTAAAATAAAATGGTTAAACCTTACTAAATTGTGACACCACTTTAAATCACATTCCCATGTACTGAAATATCTGGTGATGACATGTGTCAACATGATCCCATGTTTGAGTTGGAGAATATTAAATCTTAAGTAGTTTTTCAATGAGTAGAAATTACTTTTCTCAAATTAAAATAAATAAGACAAATGCTTTAATCTTGTAATGTTAGTGATGATGATAGATCATCTATAGTACACATTTGTGTGATGATTGAAAATACTTAAGTATTGTTTGGTGATTGTGTACCTCATATTTATTTATAGACGCTAGTACCGACCAAGGATACGAGGAGGAAGGAGGATACTACGAAGAAGAAGCCGAGGAGAACTTCAACCACTTCTCTGCTCAAGGCAAGCCTTACTAATCAAGTTGACCTATGCAAGCTAATACTTGCTTGTTACCATGCCAACTAGATGCCTTAAGCATATGTGATGATACCCACTTGATAACCCAATCCTAGTTTTACTTGCAAGCTTATACTTTATTTCTTTATCAAATATTTATTTTAGAGTTCACTTAAGTGACTTGTAGATTCTAGGAAGATAATTGAAGGTTGTATAAAGAGCATTAAATTTGGCCTAAGCTAGATAATATTGATGTCATCATAAGGCCTTTGATTGAACTTAATTAATCACCACTTGTTTACCACCCCTCATTAGTACTTACCCCACTTGTAGATGCTAGTGCTATGAATAAAACTTGATCAACTTTAGATGGGAATACCTTGTAAAAATGGTTATGAAAACCTTGGAATGATGAGTGATTCTACTGAAATGTTTTGACATGTGTTTCCGAACACCAGATGATTTTGATGATGAAAATGTTGAGGCATGAGCCTTGACCCTTATTAAAACTGATGGTTGTCTCGATGCGATACCATTCCAATTTTACCGTACAACCACAATACCCGAAAATTGGGTAGGGCTTGACTGGAAACTTATATACCTTAGTATGGGTTCCCTCACGGCCAAGGTCTGAGCTGAGGCTACCTTGTGAAGATTGTCCACCTGTGCACTACCGAAGATGACAGTTGGTCATGGTTGGGAGGCCAAACTCACAGGAGAGGTGCCTATACTAGGGCGTGTAATCAAAAGATTAGGATTGATTATCCACATACTGAGTATGGTGAATTCATGATTTGTTCCTGACGGATGTATCAAATGTTGTGGTGAAAGTGTACAATCTCTGTAGAGTGTCAAACTATTCGAAGAGCCGCATCCGCGGTTATGGACAGTTGGAGTGGCCATACTGTTCCCCCGTCTGTTGTTTTCAAGTTGACTTGTGAAATGAATTGAGATTTTGACATGACCACAACAGAGTTGTGATATGAAATTCAAGTTCCCACTTAGGTGTTATAAAACTTCAACTAGCATTCTTTGCTTCTAAACTTAGTAGAGGTAAATCTGGCTTTCTGCAAAACAACCATAGACCTTAGTGTCCTAATATAAAAAACCCCTTCACTTGTTAGTAATAGTTTGCGAGTACCTAAAGAGTACTCATGGCTTTATCCCTGGCTATTCCCGTGGACAGACTATGAAGAGGAGTACCAGGATGATGGACCCCAGGAAGGTTACGACAACTAGGATCATCTCCCATCGTCAGCATTGCCTGTGACCCCGAAGATGGAGCTTCGCCTACGCTACCTTTATTATTGCGTTATTACGTTGCTTGAGTTGTATTAAGAACTGGATCATGAGATCCTTATTTGTGCAAGACCTTACGTATGGTTTGTAATGGATGATATACTGTGATATCCAAATCTGTTATGACTCGCTAAAATGGTAATCATGGGATTGTGATGTATGGCATAACAGGCATCTGGGATTAAAAATCCGGGTGTTGACAAGTTGGTATCAGAGCCATCCTGACCATAGGAGACCCTAGTTAGACTGGACGTTTGAATCAAAAAATTAGTTTCAAAACCAAACGAAGCAAATATTTACGAAAACTTATTCCCATTCTTATCACTTAGTTTCTTTCATAAAAATTCATTTTTCTCAAAAACTCTTGCAAAATACCTAAAATTTGACACACTTGATCACTCTACTAACTTACTCATCCTATATTCTTATAGATGGACGTGAAGTACAACAAGTTTTATCAGTTGGGGAATGGAGGAGACCTCATCTTTGAGCGGGATTTGGACCAGCTTTCGGAACTTCTGGAGCATCCACACCCCAAGTTCTTCGGAGCTCAGCTCAATGATCAAGGAGGAGAAGATCTACAGTGGCTAATTGTTGCAAGTCTCCGAGGAAAGATTGAACCTCCCACTGCCGAGGGAATTCAGTTCACCTTAAGAGAGAACAACTGGCTCGATGGACTTGCCAGGGCCATGCAGGAAGCTCTTGCCCGTCTGTGTGGGCAGAGTATCAACCAGATCAAGGGTACGCGCTTTGAGTTCTTTCCAAGGCGTGATGCTATGGACAGCCACTGTAAGCCCCATACCACTACGAGCTGAAGACTCAGTTGTACCACCTTAGCTTCATGATGTATGATGGTTAGCAGGAACTGGACAATGCACGTGACTACTCCAACCACAAGTTCGCCATCATCAAGACGAAGGATCAGACCATCACCATGCTAGCGAAGGACCGCAAGTCTCGCTGCCGTCAGCTTGACAAGAAGGAGCGCATCATTTTCCGTCTTCGCCACCGTATCTCGGATTTGGAGGAGACCATCCACGAGAGAGACATTTAGTTGGAGGAAAGGGATAATTCCGGAGAAGATCTTCGTGGAGACCCCTACTCCTATCTCAGCGATGATGATGATTTTCTAGAGGATCAGGCCATGGACTTCTTCACCGATGAGGATGATTTTGCCTTCATCGATGATGATGAGGATTATGAGGATACCGACTACACCGACTCCAAGGAGTAGTAGCACTTGAGCACTAGCGTAGTGAGTTGTATTCGGTCCCACTGTATCGTAGTTTCCAGAATGGTTCTTAAAACCATCTGTTTTCCTTTTTTGTGGTGTGTGTTTGTATCATGTGCTATGAATGAATGAATGAAAAGCAAGTTGCTAGAAAATCTAAGTCAAACTTTAGAAACTTTCCAAAGTCCCTGAACCTTAGAAATTTCCCTCTTTTCTCATGATCTATCCCAATATTCAGATGCCACGCGGAGGAAGTGGTTCATCCCCGGACCCCATGTTGCAGATCCTGCAAATGTTGGTTTCTTACCACGAAGCTAAAAGAGAACAACGTCAAGCCAACCTAGCCACCCTTCAGCAGATAGCTCAGCTGGCCCACAACAATCAAGGCCAAGGAAATCAGGACAACCATGGATCTAAGCTCAAGAATTTCCAGAACACCAACCCACCTGTTTTCACTAAGTCGGAAGAGCCCTTAGACGCAGATGATTGGCTGCAAACCATGGAGAACAACCTGGAAGTCGCCGGAGTAGAAGCTAACGAGAAATTTCTTTTCGCCACCCACTATCTAGCCGGAGATGCAAGAGCATGGTGGAACAGCGTTCGTGCAATGACCAGAGGACAGATGATGACCTGGGAGGAATTCAAGGTCAAGTTCAGCAGAACCCATGTGCCACCAGGTTTGATCAAGAAAATGAGAGATGAGTTCAGAGAACTGAAGCAAGGAAGGATGACCATAGTGGAATAACGTGATAAATTCTTGTTATTAGCTAGGTATGCCCCGGATGAGATCGACACTGAAGCCAAGAAGAAAGAAAGATTCTTGAATGGTCTGCACGATGAGATGCAGACGGTTGTGGTCAATATCCCCTTTGCTGATATTGAAGCCCTTGTCGACTCTGCCATCCAGATGGAAGGAAAGATCAACCAAGACAATGAGCACCGCAAACGCCGCATGATGCATCAGCCAGGAACCCATCATACCCCAAAGTATCGCCCCAACCCATCTCCAGGATTTTCCCCGAGAACCAACAGACCCCCGATGAACAGTCCGACCTATCCCAACCGTGGAAACCCGAGGCCCGGAGGAAATCACAACAACCCCGGCAACTCTGGCAATTTCAACTGTGCACCACCCAAGTTCAACAACAACAATGCTACCGCCAACACCAACACTGCCCCAAGGACTGGAAGCAATGTTGTGCCTGTCGCAGGAAAGGACAAGTCGCAAGTGACTTGTTATGACTATGGAAATAAGGGTCACTACTCCAATGAGTGCCCCGTGAAGAATGCCGCAGCCCCCAATGCAAATGCCCCAGCTCAGCAGCAGCGTCATGTTCAGCCTGGAAGAAGGTTTGCCCTAGGGAACTCTCTTAACCGCAATGGTCCTCTTTTTCTCATGCATGCTGAAGAAGCCAGGAAGCGCCAGACGTCGTGCTGGGTATGTTTTCTGTTAATTCAGTACTTTCTAGAGTGTTGTTTGATTCTGGTGCATCGTATTCATTTGTCACCGAAGAATTTGCATGCACTAGTAAGATTCAACCAACCAAACTGAAGCATGATATGATTTGTTCAAATCCCCGGTTCAACCACCAAATCTAGGCAAATCTGCAAAGCCGTCCCTATCCGAATCCATGGCATAGATTTTATGCTAATCTGATAGTACTCGGAACTAAAGGTTTGGAAGTAGTACTAGGAATGGATTGGATGTCCAAACCTAAAGGATTAATTGACTGTTCCAAGAAAGCCATAACCATGACCAGTACAGCCGGAATATCAGTCGATCATGTATCTAAAACCTTACCTCGTCAATTCAAGTGCAACAAGAGTATAGCCCAGCCTACCATTGACAAAGTCCGGATAGTCTGTTAATACCCCGATGTATTTCCAGATGTTTTGCCCGGTATGCCCCCAGATCGGGATATCGAGTTTATCATTGAACTAATCCTCGGAATAGGACCCATAGCCCAGAGACCATATAGTATGAACCCGTCTGAACTAGCAGAACTGAAGAAGCAACTAGATGCCATGTTGGAAATTGGATTGATTCAACCAAGTGCGTCACCATGGAGATCACCTGTCTTGTTTGTGGACAAGAAGGATGGAGGTAACCGTTTGTGTACGGATTATCGGAAGTTGAATGAGGTCACTATCAATAATAAATACCCATTGCCCAAGATAGAAGATTTATTTGATCAGTTGACCGGTGCCAAAGTGTTTTCTAAGATTGATCTTAGGACTGGCTATCATCAACTCAAGATTCGCGCAGAGGATATTCCGAAGACTGCCTTTACCAACAGATATGGATTATACGAGTATACTGTCATGTCTTTTGGATTAACCAATGCCCCCGCTTATTTCATGAATCTCATGAATGAGATTTTTATGGACTTCCTGGATAAGTTTGTCGTTGTTTTCATCAATGAAATTCTGATTTATTCCAAATCAGAAGAAGAACATGAGCTACACCTAAGGACCATTCTTGGAACCCTTAGAGAGCATCAGTTGTATGCCAAGTTTAGAAAATGTGAATTCTGGTTAAGGAGGTAGGATTCCTCGGCCACATTGTATTAGCCGGAGGAATTGTCGTTGACCCTGTAAAGGTGAAAGATGTCAAAGATTGGCAAGCCCCAACCACTCAAACCCAAGTTCGTGCATTTCTCGGATTGGCAGGATACTACCGCATGTTCGTAGAAGGATTCTCGAGTATCGCCAGACCCATGATCCAATTGCTGAAGAAGGACAAGAAGTTTGAACGGACGGACAAATGTGAAGCGAGTTTTCAAGAACTCAAGAGAAGATTGATTTCAGCCCCAATCTTAATCATGCCGGATATCACGAAGCCCTTTGACGTGTATTGTGATGCATCCAAGATCAGTCTCGGATGTGTGCTAATGCAAGAAGGCAAAGTTATATCTTATCTATCTCGACAACTGAAACAACATGAGCAAAACTATCCAACCCATGACCTCGAGCTCGCAGCCGTAGTTCTAGCCCTGAAGACATGGAGGCATTACCTGATGGGAAACCATTGTGAGATTTATTCGGATCACAAGAGCCTCAAGTATATATTCACTCAGAAGGAGCTGAATATGAGGCAGAGAAGATGGATTGAGCTAATCAAAGATTATGATCTGGACATTCACTATCGCCCCGGTAAAGCCAACGTGGTAGCAGATGCCCTTAGTAGATTGCCGTGCCGCTTGAACTCCATGATTTTGAAGGAGCAACCAAGTCTGCACAAAGAGATGGAAGATTTCCGCATAGAATTAGTGAGTGAAGGATTTTTGGCTAGCATAGAACTTCTACCCACTTTGATCAGCCATATCAAGGAGGCGCAGAAAGGAAATGCTAGTATCGACGGAATCAAGTGTCGTATCGGTACAGGCAAAATACCCGGATTCACCGAAGACGAAGAAGGAGTTCTGTGGTACAAAGGACGCCTTTGTGTACCAGCAGATTCTGAGTTGAAAGAAGTTATTCTCAAGGAAGCTCATGATACTCTTTATTCTATCCACCCCGGAGGAACGAAGATGTATCAAGATTTGAAAGAACAATTTTGGTGGCATAAGATGAAGAGAGAAATCATAATCTATATCGCCAAGTATGATATATGTCAGCGAGTCAAGGAGGGACATCAAAGACCCGCTGGATTGTTGTAACCAATGCAGATTCCGGAATGGAAATGGGATTCCGTTAGAATGGACTTTATCACCGTATTACCTACTTCTAGTAGGGGAAATGACTCTATCTGGGTCAAAGTTGAACGATTGTCCAAAGTTGCCCATTTCTTACCAGTCAAGACCACATATCAGAGTTCGAAGCTAGCGGAGTTATACATCGCTAGAATCGTCAGTTTGCATGGAGTCCCCAAGAACATCGTATCAGATCGAGGAACTTAGTTTACCTCGAGATTCTGGAAGAAAGTCCAAGAAGGTTTAGGAACCCGACTAGATTTCAGCACTGCTTATCACGCTTAGACCGTTGGACAAACGGAGCGAGTAAATCAAATACTCGAAGACATGTTGAGAACATGTGTGTTAGAGTATGTATCAAAATGGGAAGACTGTCTGCCGTTCGCAGAATTTTCATACAACAACAGTTATCAAGCTAGTTTGCAAATGGCCCCATTTGAATTCATGTACGGAAGGAAGTGTCGCACCCCTTTGAACTGGTCAGAAGTAGGAGAGAGTCAGATTTTTGGACCCGACATCCTATGAGAAGCAGAAGAGAAGGTTCACAAGATTCATGAGCACCTCAAGACCGCCCAGTCCAGATAGAAGAGTTACACCGACAAGAGACGACAAGACCTCGCTTTCAATATCGGACATTTTGTGTATCTGAAAGTGTCGGCATTGAAAGGAATGCAGCATTTCCAGCTGAAAGGAAAGTTAGCCCCCAGATATATCGGCCCCTTCAAGATTCTGAACTGTCTAGGAGAAGTGTCGCGTCAATTGGAACTACCCGAAGAGATGTCAGCTGTACAAAATGTGTTCCATATCTCATTACTTCGCAAGTGCCTCGAAGTTCTGGAGAAGACGGAAGTGTTCAAGAACATTGATCACCGGACCATAGAAATCAAAGAAGACCTGACCTATCCCGAAGTACCCATCCGTATTTTGGAAGAAGCTTTCAGAAAAACTAGAACCCGAAGCATCAAGTTTCTCAAGATTCAATGGAGCAACCACATAGAAGAAGAATCTACTTGGGAGCGCGAAGATCACATCAGGACGAAGTTTCCCGATCTCTTCAAATCCAAGGTAATCTTTTTGTCCTTTTTCAAATATCGGGACGAGATTTTGTTTAAGGGGGGAAGGTTTGTAACATCCCAAAAATATTAAACTTGGATCATAAAACTCTAATCATCAAAATTAGGGTTAACAAAAACTTTCCCAACTAAAAATATGAAAGCATTCATATGTGTGTGTATTCAAAATTTGGATTCTTTTGAATTGCCATGATTCTGTGTTTCTTTGCTTGTAAAATGATTCTTAGGTGAAAAAAACATCATCTAAACAATCTCCAAACTATCCCAAAGTCAAACAACTCAAAATGAATAAATTAAGTGAATGGTCACTTTGGCCAAATTAACTCCCATGCCTAATTACGATATCTCTATTTTTCAAAACTCAACAGAAACATGTATGGATCTTTGCACCCCTTGTTAGTACTCATAATAAGGTACCAAGGCCCACTTTGTGATCATCCAAAAACATTCAAATGCTAAGTTTAAATGATAGTTTAAAATTGAATATATCTCATATGGGAAGATCCCACTATTTCAAAAACCACTCAAACAAGCTCAATTTTCAAAACCCAAGCACCCACAGAATCCTCAACACATGCCTAGCACACCCACCAAAAATCTTTTCAAAATTTCAAAAATAAATTTCTTGCGGCCATTTCATGAAACACTTGGAGTCAGAAAATCAAATTGGCCAAACTTCACTGTTTTGAGCAGTAATTTGGCTAAGCATTGTTCACCATTGATCACACTTGTCTCCCGTTGAGCCAACCAGTGCCTTGACCACCCCTAGCCCCTACCCATCGCACCATGCCATGCCAACCCGATGGAACCCTTGCCAGCCGACCATGGCTAGCTAGCTAGAGCAAGAACCAAGCCTAAACACCATGTCTAGGACGCACGCCACCGTCCACCGCCACCCCTGTCTAGCGCTTGAACCCTGCCAGCCACTGGACCACACGCCCAAGCCAAGCCAAAATTCTCTGAGAGCATGCCGAGAGCGCGCCAGAGCGCCACCCTCGACACATGCCCACAGACCGCACGCCGCCCTCGCCGCGTACACGCGTGATCACCACCACCACAGCAACCCCGCAGACACGCCATTTCGCCGCCGCGCGGACCACGCGTGTTGTGCGCCATCAAAACCTCCGTCAGACCCGCTCAGAGCGTCGAAGCGTTCCGACTGATCAGCATCACCCCACGCCTCGCCACCACGCCGTTGAGCTTCGCCAGGGAACATAGAACCACCCCCTACCATTGCCACGCCGATAGCTGCCTTTGCCGTCGACCACGACGAGCTCAGCTCGCGCTCGTCGGTCCCCTCACGCCACTATAAATAGGGGCCTTCCCCACTCGATTTCTTAACACCAGTTCGTTCCCCTCTCCCTCGGAAACATACCACACCCTTCCCCGGAGCAAGGCGAGCACCAGGTGGACGGAATTTCACCGGAGTTTGCCCCTGTAGAAGAGGAGAGGCGTCGTTGATTGGAGCCACCCCAGGAGGAGCTGCCGGTGCCAGGAGAATCTCCATCGTCGACTTTGTTGTTCGCCCCCATCGCCGACCCTCGCCTGAGCCCTGGTGAGCCTCCCACGACCCCCACTGAGCCTCTAGGGTTCAAACTCGCCGGTGACCTATTCATCGTCGACGATGACCCTCAGCCGTTGATCGCCCTTCTAATCCAACGAACCACATCGCCCCGTACCGCTTCGCGTGTTATGAGCCACTAACGGGTGGAAGCCCCCTGTCAGCTGAGCCCCGCGCTGCGGAGTGACACTGGGCCGGCCCATTAGCATCTCCCGTGCAGCCCAATAGTTTGAATTTAGGTTTTTCTTTTTAAGTTCAAACACAGCTCTGTACCAAGTTTCAAAAATCATTCCAGCTCGATTTAATGAACCAAATTGATGAAACCAATTTTGTTAGAAAGGTACTAAAATGCTTAATCCAAGCCCGTTGGATTCAAACCATTTGGATATGTAGATCACCCTTGGTAAAAATAACAAGTTAGAAGCTTTTCTGCATTCAAATTTTTTTCAAATTTCAACCATAATAGCTTTTGAGTTGATTCCAACTCTCAAAAATCACATTTGATCATACCTTTCATAATATATAAAAACATATGGGTTTACTTACAGAAATAATGTTCAAGTAATAAAATAATGCCACATAGGCATTTCTAGTCACTTTAATTATTTAAAATAAAATGGTTAAACCTTACTAAATTGTGACACCACTTTAAATCACATTCCCATGTACTGAAATATGTGGTGATGACATGTGTCAACATGATCCCATGTTTGAGTTGGAGAATATTAAATCTTAAGTAGTTTTTCAATGAGTAGAAATTACTTTTCTCAAATTAAAATAAATAAGACAAATGCTTTAATCTTGTAATATTAGTGATGATAGATCATCTATAGTACACCTTTGTGTGATGATTGAAAATACTTAAGTATTGTTTGGTGATTGTGTACCTCATATTTATTTATAGATGCTAGTACCGACCAAGGATACGAGGAGGAAGGAGGATACTACGAAGAACAAGCCGAGGAGAACTTCAACCACTTCTCTGCTCAAGGCAAGCCTTACTAATCAAGTTGACCTATGCAAGCTAATACTTGCTTGTTACCATGCCAACTAGATGCCTTAAGCATATGTGATCATACCCACTTGATAACCCAATCCTAGTTTTACTTGCAAGCTTTATACTTTATTTCTTTATCAAAGCTTTCTTTTAGAGTTTACTTAAGTGACTTGTAGATTCTCGGAAGATAATTGAAGGTTGCATAAAGAGCATTAAATTTGGCCTAAGCTAGATAATCTTGATGTCATCATAAGGCCTGACATTGAACTTAATTAATCACCACTTGTTTACCATCCCTCATTAGTACTTACCCCACTTGTAGATTCTAGTGCTATGAATAAAACTTGATCAACTTTAGATGGGAATACCTGGTAAAAATGGTTATGAAAACCTTGGAATGATGAGTCATTCTACTGAAATGTTTTGATATGTGTTTCCGAACACCAGATGATTTTGATGATGAAAATGTTGAGGCATGAGCCTTAGCCTTTATTAAAACTGATGGTTGTCTGGATGCGATACCATTCCAATTTTACCGTACAACCACCATACCCGAAAATTGGGTAGGGCTTGACTGGAAACTTATATACCTTAGTATGGGTTCCCTCACGGCCAAGGTCTTAGTTGTGGCTACCTTGTGAAGATGGTCCACATCTGCAGTACCCAAGATGATAGTTGGTCATGGTTGGGAGGCCAAACTCACAGGAGAGGTGCCTATACTAGGGCATGTAATCAAAAGGTTAGGATTGATTATCCGCATACTGAGTATGGTGAATTCAGGATTTGTTCCTGACTAATGTATCGAATGTTGTGGTGAAAGTGTACAATCTCTGCAGAGTGTCAAACTATTCGAATAGCCGTGTCCGCGGTTATGGACAGTTGGAGTGGCCATACTATTCCACCATCAGATGTTTTCAAAATAACTTGTAAAATTAATTGAGATTTTGACTTGACCACAACAGAGTTGTGATATGAAATTCAAGTTCCCACTTAGGTGTTATAAAACTTCAACTAGCATTATTTGCTTCTGAACCTAGTAGAGGTAAATCTGGCTTCTTGCAAAACAACCCTAGAGCTTAGTGTCCTAATACAAAAAACCCCTTCACTTGTTAGTAATAGTTTGCGAGTACTTAAAGAGTACTCATGGCTTTGTCCCTGGCTATTCCCGTGGCCAGACTATGAAGAGGAGTACCAGGATGATGGACCCCAGGAAGGTTATGACAACTAGGATCATCTCCCATCGTCAGCATTGCCTGTGACCCCGAAGATGGAGCTTCGCCTATGCTACCTTTATTATTATGTTATTCTGCTGCTTGAGTTGTATTAAGAACTGGATCATGAGATCCTTATTCATGTAAGACCTTATGTATGGTTTGTAATGGATGATGTACTGTGATATCCAAATATGTTATGTGTCGCAAAAATGGTAATCCTGGGATTGCGATGTATGGCATAACAGGCATCTGGGATTAAAAATCCGGGAGTTGAAAAGTTGGTATCAGAGCCATCCTGGCCATAGGAGACCCTAGTTAGACTGGACGTTTGAATCAAAAACTTAGTTTCAAAACCAAAGCAAATATTTACAAAAACTTATTACCATTCTTATCGCTTTGTTTCTTTCATAAAAATTCATGTTCCTCAATTGCAAAATACCTAAAATTTGACACACTTGATCACTCTACTAACTTACCCATCCTATATACTTATAGATGGACGTGAAGTACAGCAAGTTTTTATTAGTTGGGGAATGGAGGAGACCTCATCTTTGAGCGGGATTTGGACCAGCTTTCGGAACTTCTGGAGCGTCCACACCCCGAGTTCTTCGGAGCTCAGCTCAATGATCAAGGAGGAGAAGATCTGCAGTGGCTAATTGTTGCAAGTCTCCGATGAAAGATTGAACCTCCCACTGCTGAGGGAATTTAGTCCACCTTAAGAGAGAACAACTGGCTCGATGGACTTGCTAGGGCCATGCAGGAAGCTCTTGCCCGTCTGTGTGGGCAGAGTATCAACCAGATCAAGGGTACCCGCTTTGAGTTCTTTCCAAGGCGTGATGCTAAGGGACAGCCACTGGAAGCCCCATACCACCACGAGCTGAAGACTCAGTTGAACCACCTTAGCTTCATGATGTATGATCGTCAGCAGGAATTGGACAATGCCCGTGACTACTCCAACAACAAGTCCGCCATCATCAAGACGAAGGATCAGACCATCGCCATGCTAGCGAAGGACCGCAAGTCTCACTGCCGTCATCTTGACAAGAAGGAGCACATCATTGCCCATCTTCGCCACCGTATCTCGGATTTGGAGGAGACCATCCACGAGAGAGACATGCAGTTGGAGGAAAGGGAGAATGCCGGAGAAGATCTTTGTGGAGACCTAGCGAAGATGATGATTTTCTGGAGGATCGGGCCATGGACTTCTTCATCGATCAGGATGATTTTTCCTTCATCGATGACGATGAGGATGATGAGGATGACGACTACACCGACTCCAAGGAGTAGTAGCACTTGAGCACTAGCGTAGTGAGTTGTATTCGGTCTCATTGTATCGTAGTTTGCATAATGGTTCTTAAAACCATCTGTTTTCCTTTTTGTGGTGTGTGTTTGTATCATGTGCTATGGATGAATGAATGAAAAGCAAGTTGCTAGAAAATCCGAGTCAAACTTTAAAAACTTTCCAAAGTCCCTGAACCTTAGAAATTTCCCTCTTTTCTCATGATCTATCCCAATCTTCAGATGCCACGCGGAGGAAGTGGTTCATCCCCGGACCCGAAGTTGCAGATCCTGCAAATGTTGGTTTCTGACCGCGAAGCTGAAAGAGCAGAACGTCAAGCCAACCTAGCCACCCTTCAGCAGATAGCTCCGCTGGCCCACAACAATCAAGGCTAAGGAAATTAGGACAACCATGGATCTAAGCTCAAGAATTTCCAGAACACCAACCCACCTGTTTTCACTAAGTCGGAAGAGCCCTTAGACGCAAATGATTGGCTGCAAACCATGGAGAACAACCTGGAAGTCGCCGGAGTGGAGGCTAACGAGAAAGTTCTGTTCGCCACCCACTATCTAGCCGGAGATGCAAGAGCATGGTGGAACAACGTTCATGCAATGACCGGAGGACAGATGATGACCTGGGAGGAATTCAAGGTCAAGTTCAGTAGAACCCATGTGCCACCAGGTTTGATCAAGAGAATGAGAGATGAGTTCAGAGAACTGAATCAAGGAAGGATGACCGTAGTGGAATACCGTGACAAATTCTTGTCATTATCTAGGTATGCCCCGGATGAGATCGACACTGAAGCCAAGAAGAAAGAAAGATTCTTGAATGGTCTGCACGATGAGATGCAGACGGTGTTGGTCAATATCCCTTTTGCTGATATTGAAGCCCTTGTCGACTCTGCCATCCAGACGGAAGGAAAGATCAACCAAGCCAATGAGAACCGCAAACGCCACATGATGCATCAGCCAGGAACCCATCATACCCCAAAGTATCGCCCCAACCCATCTGCAGGATTTGCCCCGAGAACCAACAGACCCCCGATGAACCGTCCGACCTATCCCAACCGTGGAAACCCGAGGACCGAAGGAGATCACAACAACCTCGTCAACTCTGGCAATTTCAACCGTGCACCACCCAAGTTCAACAACAACAATGCTACCGCCAATACCAATACTGCCCCAAGGACTGGAAGCAATGATATGCCTGTTGCAGCAAAGGACAAGTCGCAAGTGACTTGTTATGACTGTGGAAATAAGGGTCACTACTCCAATGAGTGCCCCAAGAAGAATGCCGCAGCCCCCAATGCAAATGCCCCAGCTCAGCAGCAGCGTCGTGTTCAGCCCGGAAGAAGGTTTGCCCCAGGAAACTCTCTCAACCGCAACGGCCGTCTTTTTCCCATGCATGCTGAAGAAGCCCAGGAAGCGCTAGACGTTGTGCTGGGTATGTTTTCTGTTAATTCAGTACTTGCTAGAGTGTTGTTTGATTCTGGTGCATCGAATTTATTTGTCACTGAAGAATTTGCATGCACTAGTAAGATTCAACCAACCAAACTGAAGCATGTTATGATTGTTCAAATCCCCGGTTCAACCACCAAAGCTAGGCAAATCTGCAAAGCCGTCCCTATCCGAATCCATGGCATAGATTTTTATGCTAATCTAATAGTACTCGGAACTAAAGGTTTGGAAGTAGTACTAGGAATTGATTGTATGTCCAAACATAAAGGATTAATTGACTGTGCCAAGAAAGCCATAACCATGACTAGTACAGCCGGAATATCAGTCGAGCATGTATCTGAAACCTTACCTAGTCAATTCAAGTGCAACAAGAGTATAGCCCAGCCTACCATTGACCAAGTCCGGATAGTCTGTTAATACCCCGATGTATTTCTAGATGTTTTTCCCGGTATGCCCCCAGATCGGGATATCGAGTTTATCATTGAACTAATCCCCGGAACAGGACCCATAGCCCAGAGACCATATAGTATGAACCCGTCTGAACTAGCAGAGCTGAAGAAGCAACTAGATGCCATGTTGGAAATTGGATTGATTCAACCAAGTGCATCACCATGGAGATCACATGTCTTGTTTGTGGACAAGAAAGATGGAGGTAACCGTTTGTGTACGGATTATCAGAATTTGAATGATGTCAATATCAAGAACAAATACCCATTGCCCAAGATATAAGATTTATGTGATCAGTTGACCGGTGCCAAAGTGTTTTCTAAGATTGATCTTAGGACTGGCTATCATCAACTCAAGATTCGCGCAAAGGATATTCCAAAGACTGCATTTACCACCAGATATGGATTATACGAGTATACTGTCATGTCTTTTGGATTAACCAATGCCCCATGCCCCCGCTTATTTCATGAATCTCATGAATAAGATTTTTATGGACTTCCTGGATAAGTTTGTCGATGTTTTCATTGATGACATTCTGATTTATTCCAAATCATAAGAAGAACATGAGCTACACCTAAGGACCATTCTTGGAACCCTTAGAGAGCATCAGTTGTATGCCAAGTTTAGCAAATGTGAATTCTGGTTACAGGAGGTAGGATTCCTCGGCCACATTGTATCAGCCAGAGGAATTGCCATTGACCCTGCAAAGGTGAAAGATGTCGAAGATTGTCAAGCCCCAACCACTCAAACCGAAGTTCGTGCATTTCTCGGATTGGCGGGATACTACCGCAAGTTCGTAGAAGGATTCTCGAGTATCGCCAGACCCATGACCCAATTGCTGAAGAAGGACAAGAAGTTTGAATGGACGGACAAATGTGAAGCGAGTTTTCAAGAACTCAAGAGAAGATTGATTTCAGCCCCAATCTTAATCATGCCTAATATCACGAAGCCCTTTGACGTGTATTGTGATGCATCCAAGATCGGTCTCAGATGTGTGCTAACGCAAGAAGGCAAAGTTATATCTTATATATCTCGAAAACTGAAACAACATTAGCAGAACTATCGAACCCATGACCTCGAGCTCGCAGCCGTAGTTCTAGCCCTGAAGACATGGAGGCATTACCTGATGGGAAACCGTTGTGAGATTTATTCAGATCACAAGAGCCTCAAGTATATATTCACTCAGAAGGAGCTGAATATGTGGCAGATAAGATGGATTGAGCTAATCAAAGATTATGATCTGGACATTCACTATCACCCCGGTAAAGC
This sequence comes from Avena sativa, assembly GCA_916181665.1. Classification (NCBI taxonomy): domain Eukaryota; kingdom Viridiplantae; phylum Streptophyta; class Magnoliopsida; order Poales; family Poaceae; genus Avena; species Avena sativa. The sequence continues at coordinate 203,948,039 of OV702283.1, read as the reverse complement.
CAACGTGGTAGCAGATGCCCTTAGCAGATTGCCGTGCCGCTTGAACTCCATGATTTTGAAGGAGCAACCAAGTCTGCACAAAGAGATGGAAAATTTCCGCATAGAATTAGTGAGTGAAGGATTTTTGGCTAGCATAGAACTTCAACACACTTTTATCAGCCAGATCAAGGAGGCGCGGAAAGGAAATGCTAGTATTGACGGAATCAAGGGTCGTATCGGTACAGGAAAAGTACCCGGATTCACCGAAGACGAAGAAGGAGTTAGAGAATATTAAATCTTAAGTAGTTTTTCAATGAGTAGAAATTACTTTTCTCAAATTAAAATAAATAAGAAAAATGCTTTAATCTTGTAATGTTAGTCATGATGCTAGATCATCTATAGTACAACTTTGTGTGATGATTGAAAATAGTTAAGTATTGTTTGGTGATTGTGTACCTCGTATTTATTTATAGACGCTAGTACCGACCAAGGATACGAGGAGGAAGGAGGATATTACGAAGAAGAAGCCGAGGAGAACTTCAACCACTGCTCTGCTCAAGGCAAGCCTTACTAATCAAGTTGACCTATGCAAGCTAATACTTGCTTGTTACCATGCCAACTATATGCCTTAAGCATATGTGATCATACCCACTTGATAACCCAATCCTAGTTTTACTTGCAAGCTTTATACTTTATTTCTTTATCAAAGCTTTCTTTTAGAGTTTACTTAAGTGACCTGTAGATTCTAGGAAGATAATTGAAGGTTGCATAAAGAGCATTAAATTTGGCCTAAGCTAGATAATCTTGATGTCATCATAAGGCATGAGATTGAACTTAATTAATCACCACTTGTTTACCACCCCTCATTAGTACTTACCCCACTTGTAGATGCTAGTGCTAAGCATAAGACTTGATCAACTTTAGATGGGAATACATGGTAAAAATGGTTAAGAAAACCTTGGAATGATGAGTCATTCTACTGAAATGTTTTGACATGTGTTTCTGAACACCAGATGATTTTGATGATGAAAATGTTGAGGCATGAGCCTTAGCCCTTATTAAAACTGATGGTTGTCTGGATGCGATACCATTCCAATTTTACCATACAACCACAATACCCGAAAATTGGGTAGGGCTTGACTGGTGTAACACCCTTAGAATTGGCCCTATGCAAGTTTTAGCGATTCCCGCCAAACCCGCATAGAAACGATTCAATGGTGCCCACCAGGCACTTGCGTGCGGGTGGAAAACGAAGTAATAACATTACACAACAGTCCTCGATGGGACCCACAGAACAGATATATATACAACACGACTCCATGAGTCAAGAATACAGATATAATATAGAAAGATCCAAATCACCTCGAAAATGATAGAGCGTCCGACTACGGACAAGATGCAAATGGGGCTAAGAGCCCTGAAGAATAGCCAATGGCGTCCATAACCCTGCCCAGGCCAAGCCGGAAGGTTAACCCTGCTAACGACGTCGATCTCAAAACATGCATAAACAAAAGGGGTGCCGACAAAGGGCGAAGGAAAAAGAGAGAGCGGTCAGTACTGAGGCCAGTACACGGCGAGGCTAGAATTCGGCAGTCCTCGCCTACATAGGTATGGTGGACTGAAGCGGCAGCGCGGCAAGCACTAAACAACCTATAGAGACTCGACATAACTGACGGCTATCAGAGAGGGATAAGAAAGAGCTATTCGGATCCAACCTGAATCTTACACCAAACAATCCCATCCTGGTATTTCCCCCTCGATACCAAACGAGGAAGTCCACCGAGGAACTCACACAGTTGGCAGTTTTATTTATTCGGTTATCGTTACACCAATTACTAGTCAGGTATAGATAGTCATCCTGATATAATAAGTAGTAGGAAATTTTAGTTAACCATTCCGTTGTAGTTGCGACACTTACTAGTCAAATACAATTAGCATGAGATATCCCAAAACCCAGCAGTTGTTGGCACTTTTATTTAGCCATTCCGTTATAGTTGCAATACTTACTAGTCAGATACAATGGTCGCAAGCGACAACCCAAACAAGCAATTGTTGGCAGTTTTATTTAGCCATTCCATTATAGTAAAGCTGATTACTAGTCATTATAAAGTCAAATTTATAGCACTACTTTAGTTATAGTTGTCTATGATCGAGATACTGTGCTCCAAGTCATCCATAACCGCGGACACGGCTTTCAGAAAGTTTTACCCTGCAGGGGTGCACAAATAGCAACACACACTCGATCAACCTCGGAAAAACCAAATCAAAACCCCAACGAGGCCTTCACGACAAAGCAATCACAGGATTCAGAAATATTTCAGGGGGCCACCCCATTGAGTACACCCGCAACGAAGTTAGCTGACTCCGAGACGGACCCAAGGTTTGGGTGGACAACTGTAAACGACTAAGAACCCGAAAACTCGGGCTTGTCGATACCGCGAAATCGTGTCCCGATCCTAAACAGTACAGTGTGCTCCTCGCACAAACGTAAATAAAGCAGTAAAGCATGGCATAAGTACAGGATAGTAAATAAAACCTCAAACTAGTTTGTGGCCCCAAGAAATAAGAATGAATCAAGCTCTGGCTCAGGAGGGTCCCATAATCCTCCCGGATGTGGATAGCGCGAATATTCAAGGAACAGGTATCAAGTACTCGGGGTCCTACGGGACACAAGTGGACGGTTAACAACCAAATAACATCTATTGCCCACCTGTGCCTCTGCATTTACCTACTTCAATTTTAGTTGTTAAACAGTAATTAAAGTTATGAACATCTCCAACATTAAACATGCGGCAATACTCCAACAACTGTGGTACTCGATGACACGCAACAGCACTCGAGCAAGCGACTACGACGCACAGGTCCCACTATCTACCAAAAAACAGATAATAGGAGGTGTCCAAGGCAATATATGGCTGCAAGGGATATCACGGGTACGAATACTAGAGCATCGCAACACAGATAGCAATAGATCAACAGGAGGGAATAAATGCTATAAAAGTAAGATAGGTATAAAGGGGGAGATGCTCGCTTGAAAACATTGCCGAAGTTTCATCCGAAGATCGGGTCGACACTCGCATCAACTCAAAGGCCTAATCCGCGAAGAAGCAAAGCACTAGCACAAACACCGGATGCACTACTTAATACAACGGCAGAAGATCGGGCATGATGCATGTATGAGGCATGACATGGCAAAGATGCGATGCGATTGGGAAATATTAGGTGGAACCGGGGTCCCGACAATTATTTAGATGGTTCATGTTGTTTAGAAACCCTGCAATTTAAATGTTGTATTAACAAGGCAAGATAAGTTACCGGTTCTCTACACAAATTTAAATGAGGCCAATATAAGACTAGATTTGCCCGCATATGGGCCCCATATTTAATTATGAGGTGAATCGGCATAAGGCCCCCAACCCACATGACAAGTATGCATGCATGAACAATTAATATGCAACAAGTTTAGACATTATTATAAAATAGGGCTCGGGAAGGGAATCACACATTAGGGTTCGGCGAGCTTGGGGTTCCGGGGTTCGGGGTTCGGTCTCAGGGTTCAGGGTTCGACGGGATCGGTCTCGGATAACGGAAGTAGATCTTGTCGCATCCGAGAAGAAGGACTTGGTTCGGCGTTGGGGCGCTTCGGATCCGCCCTGGTCGGTGCCGGTCTTGTCGTCACGAAAATCTTGTCGGGTCGTCGTTCTTGGCGTTCGGGATGAAGTACTTGGCGTTCCGCGGCGAAGTGCTTGCCGTACTGGTGGCGATCTTGACGGTCATCGGTTCCGGGAGCGGTTCTCGGCGAACTGGTCGATTCCATGTCGGCGTACTTGGCGTTGCGTGAAGAGGATCTCCGAGTTCAGGGTCTCGGCCACTAGATCCGTGATCGGTCTTCGGGAGCGGCTCTGAGGCATCGAATACGGGGTGTAGATCTTGGGGTCCAGCGGTGGCTGATCTTGTCGGTGGTGTCTCCTAGTGGCATCACGGTGGTTCTCGTTGATGCCCTCGTTGGCCGATTTTGGCTTCGCGACGGTTACCTCCCGCGGCCTCGGTCGTGGGCCTCGGAACTGGAATGGCTCCGCGAAGATCTTGAAGTCTGTGATGATCTTGGATACGAGGGTAGATCTTGGCGACAAAAAGACATCGGAGCACTCGTTACGGGTCGGTCATGTACTTCGGGGAACTTTGAAGCTCTTGGCGTAGCCCTCTGACTAACAAACCGAAACCTCCAAGTGGTGCCGGAGGAAGATGTGGCTAGCAAGACCACACCACACCAGATCGACGGGAGCAGCCCAACTTGCTCTAAGAGAGGAACCAAACTGAGAGCTAGCATGCTCGGATGTTGGGGAGGCGGGGCAGACCAAGGGGAGGCGAAGCAGGGTGCTCTCTGGCGGAGCCACGTACTCGACACGGCGGCCTCGCGCAGGACGGAGGCGGACGACCGCAGAGCTCGCGGGGCGCAGGGCCAGCGCGGAGGTTGGCGATGGGCGGTCAAAGGAGAGGTGCAACCAGCAGAGGTGCAGCCGGCAGAGGCTCGCAGCGCGGGCGGCGGCGCTGCCGTCAGGGAAGGAGCTTGCAGGGAGGTGCAGGGGTGCGGAGGAGGCTCGAGGTCGGCGAGGCCGGGTCGGTGATGGGCCGAGGACGGAGGACCGGCGCGGTCCGAGCCGAGGTCACGCGGCGGCGGAGCTCAAGGTGGGGGGCGACCTCGGCGGCGGCTCAGAGAGGACAGGGGACGGGCGGTGCGAGCGGCCGACGGGGAGGGCGCGCCGGCGGCGGGGTCACGCGGCCGGGGACAGCGCTGGAGGGAGGCGGGCGAGCCTGGCGGGTGGCGGGACGCGAGAGGGGAGCGGCGCCGAGGGGGAGGCGAGGTCGGGGTGCGAGCGAGGGGAGCGCCCGAGCGGCGGAAGGAGGTTGGCCGGCGGCCACGCGGGGAGGGGGGGAAGAGAGAGAGGGGCGGGGCAGGGGGAAGGAAGCCAGGGGAGAGCGGGGCGAGGTGGGAGGTCGCGTCACGGTGGGAGTGGGTTGGTGGGCGGTGGGGTCCAGGGGGTGGGTCCGGGCTGGCAGGGAGTGGCCAGGGGAGAGAGGTGGTTGGGCGTGTGTGCTTGTGTGGGTGTGCTATGGTGGGGTAGGGACAGGTGGCGGGTGGTGATAAGTGGGGGGGGGGAAAGAAAGGTGAGGTGGAGGCATGCTATTGGGTGGGGTGAGGTGGAGGGGGCTGGGTAGATTAGGTCCGGGTAGGAAAAGAATTAGACCGGCTGATTGTACTGGGGGTGGCCGACTGGGTCGGATCGGCCCGGTTGGCTGCCCCCCTAAAAATAAAATAAATATTTTATTATTTACAAACGGGACTTCTGCAAACCGTGGTTAGACAAAGCAAAGTAATTCAGAGACCCGGGTCTTGCGTTTGAATAAAGACGGGGCGTTTAGAAAACAAAATTAGGTTTTTCCGAAAATAGTTTTATGCAAGCAAATGCAAGATGATGACAATGCTCAATTGCAATGTGGCATGATGACATGAGCATGCGGTCATGATGATGCAATGCACAAAAACAACGCGATTTTCTAGTAGTGGTTTTGCGGGGTGCCACAATTCGACACCACTAACAATGGATCTCGCCCTCGAGATCCGCCTCATGGTACCGGGAGAAGGGCGGCGATCTGAATCTTCTCGCATCGTGTAGATCCTCGCGACACCACTAACAAAGGGTCGTTGTCCATGATCGTCGAGGGAACACTCCGGGAACAAAAGGTCGAAGGTAGAGGTATCAACAAATAAAGCCACCTCTAGCTTCGATGGAAAGAGGGAACCGATGCATTCTCATCCACTTCAATGTACACAGCGAATAGAAGGGGTAGTCGGCATGGGGGCCAATCCATCACGCACCCAAACTATTACTCCGCACAATCAGTAGAAAAGCGTGCAACCATTCTCTGCATCAGACTAAAGATCTCGACAAACGAGGTTCGGGAACAAAGGAGTGATGCAGACTCTGCATCGGATCTGGCGTAGATGATGTCGTCGCGTCGGAAAACACCGGAAGGCACGAGAAGGAACAAAGAGAAGTCCACCAGACGAAGGATTCCTCGGATAGCATGAAGACCAGATGTAGCAACACCGTTACCAAAGGAGGAAGCGAAACCCTGAAGGTACGATTGAACCCAACCACGAGAAATCCTGGACTCGGAGAGGGAGAAGAGAGCGGATTCAAAACACGCAGAGGTGAGAGGAGAGCAGCTGAGGGGTAAGGAGTAAAATCAGACCTAATCAGAACTATCCAACCGATTTTTCAAAAATAGTTTTGACACTCTACTTCGGCCGTTAGCTAGTTTATCCTACAAGCTGGACTGGTGGGGTATCGTAACTGCTGAGCTCTGATACCACTCTGTAACACCCTCAGAATCGACCCTATGCAAGTTTTAGCGATTCCCGCCAAACCCGCATAGAAACGATTCAAAGGTGCCGACCAGGCACTTGCGTGCGGGTGGAAAACGAAGTAATAACATTACACAACAGTCCTCGATGGGACCCACAGAACAGATATATATACAACACGACTCCATGAGTCAAGAATACAGATATAATATACAAAGATCCAAATCACCTCGAAAATGATAGAGCGTCCGACTATGGACAAGATGAAAATGGGGCTAAGAGCCCTGAAGAATAGCCAATGGCGTCCATAACCCTGCCCAGGCCAAGTCGGAAGGTTAACCCTGCTAACGACGTCGATCTCAAAACATTCTTAAACAAAAGGGGTGCCGACAAAGGGCGAAGGAAAAAGAGAGAGCGGTCAGTACTGAGGCCAGTACACGGCGAGGCTAGAATTCGGCGGTCCTCGCCTACATAGGTATGGTGGACTGAAGCGGCAGCGCGGCAAGCACTAAACAACCTATAGAGACTCGACATAACTAACGGCTATCAGAGAGGGATAAGAAAGAGCTATTCGGATCCAACCTGAATCTTACACCAAACAATCCCATCCTGGTATTTCCCCCTCGAGACCAAACGAGGAAGTCCACCGAGGAACTGACACAGTTGGCAGTTTTATTTATTCGGTTATCGTTACACCAATTACTAGTCAGGTATAGATAGTCATCCTGATATAATAAGCAGTAGGCAATTTTAGTTAACCATTCCGCTGTAGTTGCGACACTTACTAGTCAAATACAATTAGCATGAGATATCCCAAAACCCAGCAGTTGTTGGCACTTTTATTTAGCCATTCCGTTATAGTTGCAATACTTACTAGTCAGATACAATGGTCGCAAGCGACAACCCAAACAAGCAATTGTTGGCAGTTTTATTTAGCCATTCCATCATAGTAAAGCTGATTACTAGTCATTATAAAGTCAAATTTATAGCACTACTTTAGTTATAGTTGTCTATGATCGAGATACTGTGCTCCAAGTCGTCCATAACCGCGGACACGGCTTTCAGAAAGTTTTACCCTGCAGGGGTGCACAAATAGCAACACACACTCGATCAACCTCGGAAAAACCAAATCAAAACCCAACGAGGCCTTCACGACAAAGCAATCACAGGATTCAGAAATATTTCAGGGGGCCACCCCATTGAGTACACCCGCAACGAAGTTAGCTGACTCCGAGACGGACCCAAGGTTTGGGTGGACGGCTGTAAACGACTGGGAACCCGAAAACTCGGGCTTGTCGATACCGCGAAATCGTGTCCCGATCCTAAACAGTACAGTGTGCTCCTCGCACAAACGTAAATAAAGCAGTAAATCATGGCATAAGTACAGGATAGTAAATAAAACCTCAAACTAGTTTGTGGCCCCAGGAAATAAGAATGAATCAAGCTCTGGCTCAGGGGGGTCCCATAATCCTCCCGGATGTGGATAGCGCGAATATTCAAGGAACAGGTATCAAGTACTCGGGGTCCTACGGGACACAAGTGGACGGTTAACAACCAAATAACATCTATTGCCCACCTGTGCCTCTGCATTTACCTACTTCAATTTTAGTTGTTAAACCGTAATTAAAGTTATGAACATCTCCAACATTAAACATGCGGCAATACTCCAACAACTGTGGTACTCGACGACATGCAACAGCACTCGAGCAAGCGACTACGACGCGCAGGTCCCACTATCTACCAAACAACAGATAATAGGAGGTGTCCAAGGCAATATATGGCTGCAAGGGATATCACGGGTACGAATACTAGAGCATCGCAACACAGATAGCAATAGATCAACAGGAGGGAATAAATGCTATAAAAGTAAGATAGGTAGAAAGGGGGAGATGCTCGCCTGAAAACATTGCCGAAGTTTCATCCGAAGATCGGGTCGACACTCGCATCAACTCAACGGCCTAATCCGCGAAGAAGCAAAGCACTAGCACAAACACCGGATGCACTACTTAATACAACGACAGAAGATCGGGCATGATGCATGTATGATGCATGACATGGCAAAGATGCGATGCGATTGGGCAATATTAGGTGGAACCGGGGTCCCGACAATTATTTAGATGGTTCATGTTGTTTAGAAACCCCGCAATTTAAATGTTGTATTAACAAGGCAAGATAAGTTACCGGTTCGCTACACAAATTTAAATGAGGCCAATATAAGACTAGATTTGCCCGCATATGGGCCCCATATTTAATTATGAGGTGAATCGGCATAAGGCCCCCAACCCACATGACAAGTATGCATGCATGAACAATTAATATGCAACAAGTTTAGACATTATTATAAAATAGGGCTCGGGAAGGGAATCACACATTAGGGTTCGGCGAGCTTGGGGTTCCGGGGTTCGGGGTTCGGTCTCAGGGTTCAGGGTTCGACGGGATCGGTCTCGGATAACGGAAGTAGATCTTGTCGCATCCGAGAAGAAGGACTTGGTTCGGCGTCGGGGCGCTTCGGATCCGCCCTGGTCGGTGCCGATCTTGTCGTCACGAAAATCTTGTCGGGTCGTCGGTCTTGGCGTTCGGGATGAAGTACTTGGCGTTCCGCGGCGAAGTGCTTGCCGTACCGGTGGCGATCTTGACGGTCATCGGTTCCGGGAGCGGTTCTCGGCGAACTGGTCGATTCCATGTCGGCGTACTTGGCGTTGCGTGAAGAGGATCTCCGAGTTCAGGGTCTTGGCCACCGGATCCGTGATCGGTCTTCGGGAGCGGCTCTGAGGCATCGAATACGGGGTGTAGATCTTGGGGTCCAGCGGTGGCTGATCTTGTCGGTGGTGTCTCCTAGTGGCATCACGGTGGTTCTCGTCGATGCCCTCGTTGGCCGATTTTGGCTTCACGACGGTTACCTCCCGCGGACTCGGTCGTGGGCCTCGGAACTGGAATGGCTCCGCGAAGATCTTGAAGTCCGTGACGATCTTGGATACGAGGGTAGATCTTGGCGACAAAAAGACATCGGAGCACTCGTTACGGGTCGGTCATGTACTTCGGGGAACTTTGAAGCTCTTGGCGTAGCCCTCTGACTAAAAAACCGAAACCTCCAAGAGGTGCCGGAGGAAGATGTGGCTAGCAACACCACACCACACCAGATCGACGGGAGCAGCCCAACTTGCTCTAAGAGAGGAACCAAACTGAGAGCTAGCATGCTCGGATGCTGGGGAGGCGGGGCAGACCAAGGGGAGGCGAAGCAGGGTGCTCTCTGGCGGAGCCACGTACTCGACACGGCGGCCTCGCGCAGGATGGAGGCGGACGACCGCAGAGCTCACGGGGCGCAGGGCCAGCGCGGAGGTTGGCGATGGGCGGTCAAAGGAGAGGTGCAACCAGCAGAGGTGCAGTCGGCAGAGGCTCGCAGCGCGGGCGGCGGCGCTGCCGTCGGGGAAGGAGCTTGCAGGGAGGTGCAGGGGTGCGGAGGAGGCTCGAGGTCGGCGAGGCCGGGTCGGTGATGGGCCGAGGATGGAGGACCGGTGCGGTCCGAGCCGAGGTCACGCGGCGGCGGAGCTCAAGGTGGGGGGCGACCTCGGCGGCGGCTCAGAGAGGACAGGGGACGGGCGGTGCGAGCGGACGACGGGGAGGGCGCGCCGGCGGCGGGGTCACGCGGCCGGGGCCAGCGCTGGAGGGAGGCGGGCGAGCCTGGCGGGTGGCGGGACGCGAGAGGGGAGCGGCGCCGAGGGGGAGGCGAGGTCGGGGTGCGAGCGAGGGGAGCGCCCGAGCGGCGGAAGGAGGTTGGCCGGCGGCCACGCGGGGGGGGGGGGAGAGAGGGGCGGGGCAGGGGGAAGGAAGCCAGGGAGAGCGGGGCGAGGTGGGAGGTCGCGTCGGGGTGGGAGTGGGTTGGTGGGCGGTGGGGTCCAGGGGGTGGGTCCGGGCTGGCAGGGAGTGGCCAGGGGAGAGAGGTGGTTGGGCGTGTGTGCTTGTGTGGGTGTGCTATGGTGGGGTAGGGACAGGTGGCGGGTGGTGATAGGTGGGGGGGAAAGAAAGGTGAGGTGGAGGCATGCTATTGGGTGGGGTGAGGTGGAGGGGCTGGGTAGATTAGGTCCGGGTAGGAAAAGAATTAGACCGGCTGATTGTACTGGGGGTGGCCGACTGGGTCGGATCGGCCCGGTTGGCTGCCCCCCTAGAAATAAAATAAATATTTTATTATTTACAAACGGGACTTTTGCAAACCGTGGTTAGACAAAGCAAAGTAATTCGGAGACCCGGGTCTTGCGTTTGAATAAAGACGGGGCGTTTAGAAAACAAAATTAGGTTTTTCCGAAAATAGTTTTATGCAAGCAAATGCAAGATGATGACAATGCTCAATTGCAATGTGGCATGATGACATGAGCATGCGGTCATGATGATGCAATGCACAAAAACAACACGATTTTCTAGTAGTGGTTTTGCGGGGCGCCACAACTTGAAACTTATATACCTTACTATGGGTTCCCTCACGGCCAAGGTCTGAGCTGAGGATACCTTGTGAAGATGGTCCACATCTCCAGTACCCAAGATGACAGTTGGTCATGGTTGGAAGGCCAAACTCACAGGAGAGGTGCCTATATTAGGGTGTGTAATCAAAAGGTTAGGATTGATTATCCGCATACTGAGTATGGTGAATTCAGGATTTGTTCCTGATGGATGTATCGAATGTTGTGGTGAAAGTCTACATCTCTGCAGAGTGTCAACCTTTTCGAATAGCCGCGTCCGCGGTTATGGACAGTTGGAGTGGCCATACTGTTCCCCCGTCAGATGTTTTCAAAATGACTTGTGAAATGAATTGAGATTTTGACTTGACCACAACAGAGTTGTGATATGAAATTCAAGTTCCCACTTAGGTGTTATAAAACTTCAACTATCATTCTTTGCTTCTGAACTTAGTAGAGGTAAATCTGGCTTTTTGCAAAACAACCCTAGAGCTTAGTGTCCTAATAGAAAAACCCCCTTCACTTGTTAGTAATAGTTTGCGGGTACTTAAAGAGTACTCATGGCTTTGTCCCTGGCTATTCCCGTGGCCAGACTATGAAGAGGAGTACCAGGATGATGGACCCCAGGAAGGTTACGACAACTAGGATCATCTCCCATCGTCAGCATTGCCTGTGACCCCGAAGATGGAGCTTCGCCTACGCTACCTTTATTATTACGTTGTTCCGCTGCTTGAGTTGTATTAAGAACTGGATTATGACATCCTTATTTGTGTAAGACCTTATGTATGGTTTGTAATGGATTATGTACTGTGATATCCAAATCTGTTATGTCTCCCAAAAATGGTAATCCTGGGATTGCGATGTATGGCATAACAGGCATCTGGGATTAAAAATCTAGGTGTTGACAGCCAGCCGATATGTTTTTTGTTCAGCCTCTCAAGTTTAAGCTTGTCCGAATCAGCTGTGGCCTCCGCTATTTGGATAAGCTTTTTGTCTTTCTCTAACTGGAGGTTGAGTCAGATCTTTTCCTCGGAGAACTATTAGTCGAGTTTCGAGAGCTCGGCCTCGTGAAGCTTCTTCAGGTCTTCATTCTTAGCGCGAAGCCGAGCTATCTCATCATCCTTCTCCTTAAGTTGGTCTGCATGTTCTCCTGCTTGTTCAATAAAATGTATCATCAAGTTAGACATAGAAATGAAGTTCTGATGAGACTCTACAAGAACTTTTAGTTCGGCTAGGCCGAGGTAAATTTTGTAAGGCGAACAATAAAGGGAGCAAGGAGAAAAAGTAAGGTATGCATCGCCGAGGTACCTTCCAGTTTGGAGACCTTCTCCTTTAACTCCTTGTTCTGAGTATCTATAGAGGTTTCCAAAGGGAAAGTCGATAGTTAATTCGGCTGGACGGATAACAAAAATAACTAAGCTGGAGGATGCAAAATACAAAAAAATTTCTTTAGTATCGGTAACAACTTATTGTACTTGGTGTAGAGGCACCTGTGGGAAAAAGCAGCCTCTGAAACTTGGCAATACGCTGGTTATGAGCAATCTGAAAAATCACAAATGATAATAACTAAGGAACATGGGTATTCAAAGCAATACTCAAGATCCGAATCAAGTAAAATGTGACCCAGATCTAGGTGGCTGGATATTCAAAGAAATACTCAAGATCCGAATCAAGTAACACTTGACCTAGATCTAGGTTGCTGGATATTCAAAGCAATACTTAAGATCCGAATCAAGTAAAACTTGTCCCGGATCTAGGTGGCTGGATATTCAAAGTGCTACTCACGACTCGAACTGAGTAAACTCAATCTTAATCTAGATGACTGGGTATTCAAAGCTTAGGAAAATTATGGCTAAGTTACAATAACTCGGTTATATACCCCAGCTACACTATGTGCTAACCTAAGGGAGCATCCGGCGGAATGATACCTCATTCACGCGGAGGCTCGGAGACTAATGGATATATACTACATGTTGCAAGAACAAAAATATAAGTCGAGGTATTTACCTCCATCATATGGTTGGTCTCAGCTATGGCCCTGCTAGCAAGGTGCATCTTGTCGCCAATCTCGGTCGGGCCAAATCTCCGCGGCAAAGGATTGCCAGAGATGACCTCGTCGTAATCAGCATTATTCCAATTGTTGGCATATTCTACAAGAGAGCCGAGGCTCTCACCACTTGGCATTTGCATCAGCACCATGCTCTTCTTAGCCTAAGCTTGCTTGGTCGCCATTGAAGTTGTCGGGATCTTGTGCAGCACTAGTTGTTTGCTAGTGTATGAGGCAAAGGCACTCTTCTGAAGCATCATGGCGGATGAAGGCTGAGAAGCTCTCTCCCCAGTTTTCTTTTGGGACACTTTGGTTGCAACTCCCCCTTCTTCTATTTAGCAGTTGGGTCAGCCTGTGGCTGCGACTTGGTTAGCCGAGCTATAGTTGGCGAGGTTGATGGAGTCGGTAATGGAGATTGACACTTGGAGCATGGTCTCTGCCGTGGTTGCTCTTCTTGTCGAGTCTTGGAAGACCTAGACGATGTTGGTGCTGCTGGTTGCTGCTGGCTAGGACTTGGAGGAGGTGCTGTCTAAGGGGGAGCTTGAGGCTGAACAGGGTCCCAGGTAATAGGTACCTCAGTAGAAGCTGGTTTGGCACCAGATCTGTTGGCGCCACGATATTCAGTGGTTTTGGTGGGGGCAGCCAAATTAGCTAGCTAATCCGGCATGGCGGTATCTCCAAAGGCACTGCCACCGCCATCACCGACATTCTCTTCCTCCAACCAAGGTGGACTATTATTTGGCGTAGGAGGAGAGCCACTTCAAACCGGGCTCGAAACCCAGGCATCCTCATAGGATGGAGGTGATAGCGGCATTGCGACAGGAGACGCCATGCTTGACCCGCTCTGGGGAATATTCAGAGGGCCACTACCGAAGTAAAACTAGTTGAAAAAGTGGGTCAGATAAAGAAAGAAAGAAACAAGAAATACAGAGAAAGAGAGAAGCAACAAATACAATCTTGACTCAGAAAAGAAAACCTACGAGGAGACTAACAGTGCCTCCTTTGGCTTGGGAGCCCTCTTGGCATCCTTCTTCACTATTTCCTGGGAGTCTCGGCCGGAGGATCGAAAGTAGCAGCGCGTTTCCTCACAAGGCCTTTGCCTCCCATGGCAACAGGGGCCACCTCATCCACCTAACCGGCCGGATTAGCTGGAGTACAAGGAGCCGGATAGGCATATGATAAAGGCGTCGGGTTGTATACCTTAATGATCTCGCAGTGATCTGAATCATTGTGATCATCCGGCCACTACTTAATGACAGAAGCCTTATGCGAAGTTCGGCTGGAGCATGAATCATGGCTCGGCATGAGCTCCTCAAAGTCTAGCTCCCCCTCGTCCGAGGTCTCCTGGTCCTCGCCCCAATTAAGGGCAAGATTCCTCTGTAGATTGCTCAAGAAATTCCTAAGGCAAAGAACACGGAAAGAGGTTAAGTGAATGAATAAGACGAGATAAGCGTATGACTCGGGAAGTATGATTCGAAAGAAAATTACCTGGGGCGAGGGATTATCTCGGTTGTAGGGCTCCATGCCCCACGTCTAGTCCTCAACCAAGCCCGTCTTGAAAATGGACTTGACGCTCTTCTGGATCTGGTCATTATCTAACTAGACCGTCGAAACTCGGTTCGGGTCAAGTTAGCAACTCATGTAGCATATCTTATGGCTGCTCTTCTGGAGGGGACAAACCCGGCTACTAATGAAAGTATCCATGAGGTTGTCGCTGCATAATCCGGCCTTCGTCAACTCGACGAGCAGCTTATTGAACGAATGGATGAATGAGTTCTTCTTCTTCTTCGGATCAAGGTCCCAGTTCTTCTTAGAGGGCACGTCGACTCCGAAGGGAGGCAGCCGAATCATATCTTCTTTGGTGTTGTTCTTCACATAGAAGAATGACTTATGCCATTTCTTGCATGACTCGGGGGAAAACGGAGTTCTTCCGAGGTGTGATTGAGGCAGCACCACACTGAGTGAGGGATTTCACGTGAGGACGGAGATCCTTATTCGGCACTGCGTTGGCCCTAAGTTGAAAGAACTTCGCCCAAAGCTAGATGGAGGGCCAGAGGCCAAAGTAACCCTCTGTTGCCGAGATAAACGCCAAGAGAGATGCGATGGTATTAGCCGACAGATGGTAGGTTAGAGGCTGAATGTCTCAAAGAACTTTTTGTCAAAATCACTAATGGGAAGGCCGAATCCTTCCGCAAAGTGAGATACAAAGACTACATACTCACCGGCTTGCGCGTTCGGGATAACCTCCTTGCCAGGTAAGCGGCAGGTGATCCCCGGCGGGATCCGGCGCGTCTAAGTGAGCCAATCGAGCTCCGCCTAGGTGACCTTAGACCCTTGCCAAGATCCCCGCTGGGAGATGGTATCCCCGTCGTCGTGCTCGTTGACGGTGACCATTCCATGCAAGCGCGTCATGGATCCTTCGGAGAGGCTTCTCGTGGAAGAACTTGTCGTGGCAGCGGGGAAGGGCCTAGACTACCACGGTCCCGTCACTACGGCGGAGAAGCGGAGTCGCGAGCAGCAGAGGAAGGCTTGGACAGAGCAAGAGCATAGCGCAGTGGTCTGAGTGGAGGAAAGGCACAATGCAGTCGCGGAAGCAGAGCACTGCTGTAGTGGTGACACGAGGAAGATGAAGAGGAAATGGGAGCGGGGGAAAGTGATCAAGGGTTTCCCCCCGCTACCCTACTTAACCACGCCACACACGAAGCGGCGTGGGATCATGTGTGGGAGACGGTTCTGCTGTGTGTGAGTGTACCCCATGATGGTGATCGTGGTATGGTGCCACACGAGGGGTTACACCGAGTAGAGGTAAAGCGGTACGCAATGGACCTAGCAGTAAACGAGGAGACACACCAGGACTTAACCGGTCGCAGGGATAAGTGTCAGTTGCATGCTATTAATCACTTTAGCGACCCTTAAAATGTGGCGAGGGGCAATGATTATTTACACCTAGGATAGGAGAAAGTTACGGAATAAGGTAGGTAATTAACCCGGACATAATAGAATGATTCGGTCGACGAGACACATCTCGGACGAAGCAAAAAAGAGTCAGAGAAAGTATAAGATCACCAATAGTGCAGCCGAGATGCACATCAACGATTGGCCGACTAAAAAATATGTCGAAAACACGGATAACAGATCAAGATAAGGTGAACCTTTTGTGGTCTTGCCAGCTAAAGCAGTTACGACCGCACCAGCTTCAGGGATTAATGTTGTGGGATGACCCCAGGTAGGGTCAAGCTAAGGTAAAAGGGCAAAGTCCACCGAGGTATTGATCGGGCCAAGGCATGATCCGGTCGAGGTATATGAGGGCCGGCCGAATAAGGGCCGGGTTACCCTAAGCTAAATAGCATTGGTATGACTCGGCCAACATATAACGTATGTCGGCAAGAGGTCTATGGCACTTTGAATTTGCAGGTACAAGCCTGGCCAAGTCAGAATAGACGAGGTCGAGTCTAGTGTTGGCTTGCTCTAGAAGGAGAGATCGAGCCCCAAGGTCAACACTGTTCTTTGTCTCTCCCTTGGGAATCCAAGGAGAGACAAGTGCTACATAACAAAAGCTAGAGGTAGAGAGACAGAACAGAGGTCACGAGGTGACAGTCCCAGAGCCCAACGGTCACATGTTGTGGGATATATCTCTTTGCCGCGCAGAGAAGGATGACAACGGAAAGGAGCCCGCTGAGTTACCTCTTTAGGAAGAGCATATACTGGAAATATGATGTCCAGCTCAGCCCTAATTGTAACCTGGCCACCCCTTTATAAGGTGAGCCAGGGACAGAGGGGTCAATTCATTTTACACTTAGAGGAACCCTAGAGTTGAAGAGAGCGGAAGTATCATCTCCTTTCTCTCTCAGATACAGCTCAAGGAGAAAGTGTAAACCATTGTAGATCTAAATACAAGATCTTGCGAGCATTCTTTGTGTGTAGATCCATTACGCTATCCCTTGCTGGATCCCACTAGTACACATTGGCCCTATTTTTACCCTACCCATGGCAATCTGCCGTACCACCACCACAACATTATATACATGAGGGACCATGGCCGATTGAACTAACTCCAATCGAACAAACAAATCTACTACATTTTCGTGTTCATCTATCTTTTATCTTTTTTCCTTGTATCTTTCTTCTCGTTCTTCGTCGTTCTTCAAGATTGGTGGCTACGAATCCACGAGGCTCTAGGGGTGGTCAGGCTGACCTAGGAAAGCCCATAGCTACCGCGCCCCCTTGACGGGTCCCTCTCGGGCGAACGGGGTTTCGGGTCTTCAAAACCATCTTCCGGACTGTCCTGCGTACCTCGCTTCTGGCGAGTCTCCCCCGTGCGTGTTGCCGTGCATCGTGCTCAGCGCCGAGGGTACACGGTGACGTTTTCATGTGCAAACAAGGATGATCGAGATAGCGGCTATGTCCTAAAATCAGAATAAGTTTCTCTATGCGCTATCCTTGCTTTGTTGGTGCCTCTAGCGTGGACGGAAGACGCGTGGATTCGTGTGTCTGACAGATTTTTTAGAATATGTTTTTTTGTTGGTGTGGTTTTATATTTGTCTCTTCTGATCTACAACTGTCATTATTAGCGACGGCAACTTCTTTTGTACGCTAGTGTTTGGAGCCTTAGCATAACAACTTTCAGTATGCCTACTACAAGAAGCTCTACTACAATAAGGTTTGGGTGGCTCCAGTAACTGAGGGACGAGAAGATTTATAATTTTTAGTACTTTAAAAAAATTTATATCATTGTTGATAATTATTAATAAATCGGTGACAAGTTTTTTAAAAAGAAATCTATTTATGATCTTCTGAACAACCATTGTATATTCGATTAAATCTACGCACGTGAAAACCAGTTGAAGTGGATGTCCTCTGCCTGCATGTGTTGTCCCCGTTGAATATTCAAATCTCGTAGCAGGATTCAACAAAACAACCATTGTACACCATTATATGAAATTCATCTATACAAACAGAGAGGTCGCATGCATGCGTGTAGGGTTGGGAGGTATCGGAATACTCGAAATGCATTCGAGTGAAATCAGGTGTACGTACTGCTATTGACTTTCATGTTGCTTGTGTCTAATTTACACCAGACAATCATGTTGCTTGTGACTTTCATATCACCTCGTGGTATCGAAATATCACGCCAAATCCTCACTTCATGTTTCCAATATGCCATATGATGCCTTTTTTTCGCAGAGGCTCTTATCCATGCACTTTTTTTTGCAAACCTGGAGAGTGGAGACGGACATTTTTACGAAAGCTGAGTCCGTTAGTTCTCGTCGAAATAGCCCGTTTTATAAATAAGCCAAACGACCAAACAATTCATAGTGATGTGGAAATCCGTCTACAAACAGATCAAAGATAACCAATAAAATCTAGAAACATCAAGCTTCCCAAGAAGCCGTCATGAGGAGGTGACGACGCAACCAACGCTCTCAAGGAGGTGACGACGCAACCAACGCTGCCGTCGCCGGGACCATAAAGGTCAACGGTTTCCACTTGGAGCCCTAATGCGGCGAGGTTAGCCACCACGACGCCCTCAAGAGGGTCACGAGATCCACAGGCATCACGAAATTTGGCGCCGGAGCACTGGGATAGATTTCGCCCGAAAAAACCTCGCCACACGTGGAACCTAAGACTACGAGCTGTCCCTGAGCCAAGATTCCAACACACGATCTTGGCACTCACCACGCCGAGACGCCGCCGACACCAAGAGCCCCCGACGCCCACTCCTCCCCACCCTCATGGCCCTAGGAGACGGCTATCACCACCGCCACGTCGCCCGCCGTCGAGCCACCCGTGCAGTCCACCTTCTGGGGCCGCCGCCACGGCATCCGCGAATTCGCACCTGTGTAGCGCAGTTCATCGCGTGACCTGCGAGTAGGAGTAGGTGAACGGGTTCGATCCGGAGAGCAGCAACAACATCGCCACCTAGAGGACGTCCTTCACCGCCGTCTGTAGGTGCCGACCGGACACGGCAGCAGGGACAAACCAGACCTAGTAGGACCGGTCGGGCCCGTAAAGTCCCCACTGCCACGCTGTTGCACGTAGGCTACCGCCAGCGCTACCCTTCTGCTCTGCGCCGCACCACTGCAGAAAACACCAAGGGGACGTCAAGGCGCTAGCTCTAACTAGCTCTCTCACAAACAGAGGTGGAAGAAGAAGAAACAAACGTCTGGCTATTTTCAGCGACGAACGCAACCAGCACACACAGACACCTGGCTATTTTCTTGTTGTATCTTTTGCCAACAAATCTGATTACATGACCCGCTTTATAGCCCTGGGAGACCACATTATCCATGCACCCACGCACGCGCTTACGGCGCGCACGCCCTAATGTTCGGGTCTCCTCGATCGTGAGCCGTTGCTCGTCCGATTGACCTAGGCATCGTCGTGCGTCCACTACGTCCTACCGCCGTCGCCATAAGACTCCTTGACACGCCCTAAACCCACACGCGGTCACGCACCGGTGTTCCGACTCCACCTGACCTGCACCTTGACACACACGCACACACCAACCTAGACTCACGCACGCACCGGACACATACCGGCCACGGTTTATTTTCCAACAATCTCCCCTTAAACCGTGACCTACAGGAGGGCCGGCTCATCGTCGACGCCTGCGAGGAGCGCCTTCTTCTTCTTCCGCTCCGGGCAGTCACGGGATAAGTGGCCGCGAACGCCGCCGTTGTAGCACCTGTCAGGCCGCCTCCTCGCGCCCATGTCCACGCTGCTCCCGCCGTCGTCGTCATGGTTGTGGCCGCCGCCGCGCTGATGGCGCCGTGCCTCCCACTGGTCCGCCGTGAGCATCAGCTGACCGTCGATTCGTTCGCATACGCCGGCCTGCACGCGCTGCCGTGAGCGCTCATCAAACGCCTTGAGCCTGCCCAGCGCCTTCTCGAACGCCATCTTCTCCGGGTCGCAGAATTGCTCGAACCCGGCCACCGCATGGTACAGCCGGTCTGGCACGCTGTCGAGAAGCTTCTTCACCATGGCGGCATCGCCAAGCGTCGAGCCAAGGCTAGTGTACCTCGCCGCCATGCCGCTGATCTTGCCGACGTAGTCGTCTAGCCGCTCCCCATCCGCCATGCACAGCTTGTCAAACTCCCCTTGAAGAGTGGAGAGCCGCGCCGACTTGACGTGATCGCCGCCGACGAAGCTCGTCTTGAGGGCCTCCCACACCTCCGCTGCCGTCTTCTTCTTTGACACCTGCATGAGGATGTCCTCCGACGGCGCACCGAGGAGTTGTGCCTCGCCGTCTTGTTCTTTGCCGCGTCCACGGTCTCGCCATCCGCAGGGGACACCGCCTCCCAAACGCCCGCGGCATCGAGGATCGCCTCCACCTTGATGGCCTAGACGGTGTAGTTTTCCGACGTGAGCATCGGGCTGGTCAGGACACCGAGCTCCCCCCAGCCCCATGCGGAACCAACGCCATGTGGCTCAGATACCAAATGAAGGCACTAGCTCTAACTAGCTCTCTCACGGACAGAGATGGAAGTCCTCGATCGTGAGTCGTTTCTCATCCGATTGACCTGGGCATCGTCGTGCGCCCACTGCGTCCTGCCTCCGTCGCCATACGACTGCTCGACACGCCCTAAACCCACACGCGGTCACGCACCGGCGTTCCACTCGACTTGACCTGCACCTTGACACACGTGCACACACCGACCTATACTCACGCATGCACCGGACACATACCGGCAACGGTTTATTTGCCAACAGAGCCCACGGGCCCTAGATCTAGGCCATGGATCCCTAGCGGCCACCTCCACGCCGCCCTGCCGTTCTGATGCCACCACGACGACACCAGGCCATCCAAGCCGAGCCGCTGCCTCCTCTACCGCTCTCCATGGACCACCGTCGTGGAAGAACTGGCCGAGGGCCGCCGCACACGCTAGGCATGGAGGAGATCCTCAGAAGAAGCTCCGGTCACCACTGTTGCTGCCAGCGCCACCGCACTCCGCCTCCAGCACAAAGCTCCTCCTCATCCACGGCTCTCCAGCCCACCATGCAAGGGCTTGCTGGAGCTTTGATTTGGTCCCTCGCCACTGGCTAGACAGCCCCGCTCCGCCATGCATACGTTAGGAACCATGGGATCTGCCATCACCGGCACTACACGGGCTTTGCCCGGCGGCAGGGGAGCAAGGAGACGGGGGTGGGGATGCTAGGGTTTTCCCCTTGGCCACCTGCGGGGAGCGACGTAGGAGTGTGAGTGCAAGGGCAGATCCAGGTATGGTGCTACTTGTGCCGTAGCTCCGATCAAGCGGCCGCACTACAAAGAGCATTTGCTAATTTTTAAGGAAAAAATATAAAAAGTGTAGGTAATTAGGATCATTAAGGCTTAGTTCTCCGGTAGAAAAATATTATGCTTCCAAGAACCATGCACACAAACCAATTTGGGCGAATGATGATACATCTACACATCTCCACGTCTCCGTGCGCGTCATATTGTTTGAACCTTTTATTGGGGGTTGTCCTTCGACTTATCATTATTAAGGGAAGTAAACCAGCGCATAATCGAATGACACCTAATCTGTCAAGAAGTACATAAAGCCATTGATATAGTTGTTGAATTGTAACGTTACTCTGTAACCTCTCCTCCCTAGTCTTCAGGGTAGACCACGGCATGCGCCTGCGTGCGTCTCTATCATGCCCATCTCAATAGGGCTCTCCCCTCTCTATTTATTCCCTGTAACATGTACTCTGATGATTGATCAATACAAAAACTCACATAACCTACTGTTCTTCTTGGTATCAGAACCTTGAGCTCAACTCTTCCCCACCATGGCCGACAACAGTTCATCCTCAACCTCGGCCACCATGCCCACTCTCAGTTCCGCTGCTTCCCCTGTCATCACCCCCCTAGATTTAGATCCCCAAACCCCACTTCAACAACGACCACCCATGCCCCGTGCCCAACCCACCCCCTGGGCCAGCGACCCCATCTCCTTTGACGGCTTCTCTGAATCCCTACCCGTCATGACTAGCTTCCGTGACATGCCTCTGGTCACAGCTCCCCTGCTTCCCTCCACCCAGCTTCACCCCCACCGCTCGCTCTCTCACCCAATCCTCGGCGTTCACATCACCGAACACATCAAATTATCTATCACCTCCAACGGGGCCAATTTCATGAGATGGAAACAGATCCTCACCTATCTGTTCACCATGTACCAGGTTATGGATTACGTCACCGAGGCGGCCATTCCATCCGCGCCTGATGTCGCCTGGATCGCCGTGGACATCCACATCTGTCTCTGGTTCATGGCCACCATCGGCGAAGATCTCCTCCGGCTTGTCCAGGGCGCCGATGGCCACGCCTGCTCCACCTGGACCAAGTTGAATCGCTACTTCCTTGACAATCTGGCGCCACGCTACCTCTTCCTCAACAAAGCTCTTCACACCACCGGCCTCGGCGACCTCTCCTTCGACCTCTACACCAGCAAACTGCAAGGCATTACCGACGACCTGGCGGCCATCGGCCGCCCGGTTGATGACATGGATCTCACCCTCACCTTCATCAAGGGGGTCGGGACAAAATTCAAGTTACAAGCCAAGATCCTCAAGAACGCCGCCCCCTGCCCTCCTTCGCTGACGCCTGCTCTCGCCTCCAATTAGCTGAGAGAGGCGAGGACTCGGCTCAATGCTCTGCCAGCGCCCAGGCCCTGGCTATCCACGGTGGCGGGCGCGGCCACCACGGTGGCATCTCCCCCGTCAGCGGCGGCGGGGAGCCTCGGACTCCTGGTGTGGGTCCGAACTACCGTGGCAAGAACCCCATACCCGGCTTCGTGCATCCCAACCAGGCGAAACCTCCCACTGGCAGAGGCGGCACCAGTCGTGGTCGCGGGCAAGGCAGGCCCAGCAGCAGTCGCGGTGGCGGCGGCGACTACTCGCACGGGCGCGGCGCCGCCCCACTACCTGTCAACACCCGGATTTTTAATCCCAGATGCCTGTTATGCCATACATCGCAATCCCAGGATTACCATTTTTGCGAGACATAACAGAATTGGATAACATAGTACATCATCCATTACAAACGTACATAAGTTCTTACACAAAGAGGGATCTCATGATCCAGTTCTTAATACAACATCAAGCAGCGGAATACGTAATAGTAACGGTAGCATAGGCGAAGCTCCATCTTCGGGGTCACAGGAAATGCTGACGATGGGAGATGATCCTAGTTGTCGTAACCTTCCTGGGGTACAACCTCCAGGTACTCCTCTTCATAGTCTGGCCATGGGAATAGCCAGGGACAAAGCCATGAGTACTCTTTAAGTACTCGCAAACTAATACTAACAAGTGTAAGGGGTTTTTGATAATAGGACACTAGGCTCTAGGGTTATTTTGCAAAAGCCAGATTTATCTCTACTAAGTTTAGAAGCAACGAATGCTAGTTGAAGGTTTATAACACCTAAGTGGGAACTTGTATTTCATATCACAACCCTGTTGTGGTCAAGTCAAAGTCTCAATTCATTTCACAAGTCATTTTGAAAAGTCTGACGGGGGAACAGTATGACCACTCCAACTGTCCATAACCGCGGACGCGGCAATTCGAATAGTTTGACACTCTGCAGAGATTGTACACTTTTACCACAACATTTGATACATCCGTCAGGAACAAATCCTGAATTCACCATACTCAGTATGCGGATAATCAATCCTAACCTTTCAATTACACGCCCTAGTATAAGCACCTCTCCTATGAGTTTGGCCTCCCAACCATGACCAACTGTCATCTTGGGTACTGCACAGGTGGACAATCTTCACAAGGTAGCCTCAGCTTAGACCTTGGCCGTGAGGAAACTAATACTAAGGTATATAAGTTTCCAGTCAAGCCCTACCCAATCTTCGGGTATTGTGGTTGTACTATAAAATTGGAATGGTATCGCATCCAGACAACCATCAGTTTTATACAGGGCTAAGGCGCATGCCTCAACATTTTCATCACCAAAACCATCAGGTGTTCGGAAACACATGTCCAAAACATTTCAATAGAATGATCCATCATTCCATGGTTTCCATAACCATTTTTCCACCAAGTATTCCCATCTAAAGTTGATCAAGTTTTATGCTTAGCACTAGCATCTACAGGTGGGGTTAAGCACTAATGAGGGGTGGTAAACTAGTGGAGTTTCAACTAAGTTTAATCTCATGCCTTAAGATGACATCAATATTATCTAGCTTAGGCCAAATTTTATGCTCTTTATGCAACCTTCAAGTATCCTTCTAGTATCTATTGGAGATATGCCCAAGAGGCAATAATAAAGTGGTTATTATCATATCTTCATACTTATGATATATGTTTACATACCATGCTATACTTGTATTAACCGGAACCATTAATACTTGTGTGATTTGTAAACATAAAATAGTCCCTAGTAAAGCCTCTTGTTAAACTAGCTTGTTGGTTAATATATGATCATGGTTTCCTGATCATGAACATAGAGATGTTATTAACAACAGGGTCATATCATTAGGAGAATGATGTGATGGACATACTCCTATAGTTAAGCGTAGCATAAAGATCAAGTCATTTAATATAGTTCATTTGCTATAAGCTTTCTGATACATAGTAACCTAATACCTTCGACCATGAGATCATGCTAATCACCATCACCGGAAGGATGCTTTGATGACATCAAACACCACACCGTAACTGGGTTGCTATAAAGGTGGCATTGAGTGTTTGGAAATTATGGGTTGAGGCTAATGGATCAAGAGTGAGATTTGTCCATTCATATGACGGATAGATATACTCTGGGCCCTCTCGGTGGAATGTCATCCAATTAGCTTGCAAGCATGTGACTGGCTCAGAATAGATCACATACCACGGGAACGAGAAAAGAGTACTTATCGGTAACGAGGTTGAACTAGATATGCAGAGATACCGACGATCAAAACCTCGGATAAGTAAACTATCGTGAGACAAAGGGAAATTGGTATCGTATGTAAGTGGTTCATTCGATCGCAAAGTAATCGTAGAAATATGTGGGAGCCATATGAATTTCCAGATTCCTCTACTGGTTATTGATCGGAGAAGTGTCTCGATCATGTCCGCATAATTCACGAACCGTAGGGAGACACACTTAAGGATTCGATGTTGTTGAGTAGTTATGTAATGATGAGTAAGATACCGAATGTTGTTCGGAGTCTCGGATGGGATCCGGGATATCACGAGGAGATCCGGAATGGTCCGAAGAATAAGATTCATATAAGGAAAGTCCTATTTTGGAGTTCGGGAAAGTTTCCGATGATTTCATCAGAGAGGTTCTAGAAGGGTCTAGAAGGTTCACCTGTCCGAAAGGAGAATGGTCCATGAATGTGTCATGGGTAAGTGGAATGATTGGATCATGTCCAAGGTCACTTGGTGTTGGCATATGCAAGAGAGAAATAAAGCTCTAAATTGAAAGTCAAACTGGAACAATGGTTTCCTAGTGGGAGAAGAAACAAGTCCTTCTCTCAATCCAACTTGGGTTTGGGTTTGGATTCAAACCCACCCCTCCCAAGGATGCCCCTCCCTCTCATAAATAGAAGGGGAGGGCTGCCCCAAACAACACAAGTTCCAAGCCCTCTCCACGAGTTGCCGGCGCCGCCCGCCGCCGGTCCGTCGCCGCCGCCTTAGCCGCCGCCGACACCTCCTCCTCCTCCCGGATCTCTAAACCCTAGTTTTCCGGGAAACCCTAATCCTCCATACTCGCTTCGGCTGAAGGAGAAGCCCTGCGAGATCTCCCCTCTACTTCCGGTACCACGCCGTCGTGCTGCCGGAATCGCGAGGAGAGTGCTACAACCTCCACTGCCTGCTGGAACAAGGGAGAGGAAGTTCTTCATCGAGTACCGAACGTGTGACCGACTGCGGAAGCGCTGTCGGAACGTAGCACCGGAAGGATCGTCTACACGATCTTGAGATCGGCAAGTGTACGACTACATCACCCCCGAGAATATGCTCTCGTTAACCGCATTGGAATATTCGAGGTTGAGTTCCTCTATCGACTCGTTGCTACAATATAGTAGATAGATCTTGGCTTATTTGTGTGCATGTGGTAGAAATTTTCTGTTTTCCATGCTACGAACCCCTACAGTGGTATCAGAGTCGTGTCTATATGTAGATATTTTGCACGAGTAGAACACAATGGTCATTGTGGGCGTTGATGCTTTTGTTGTCGATTGCTTCTTGTGTACTTTGCATCTTGCGGGATGGTGGGATGAAGCGGCCCGGGCTAACCTTACATGACATCGTTCATGAGACTTGCTCCATGCTTGACATGCAACTTGTATTGCATAAGTGGCTTTGTGGGTGTCTGTTTCTCCCAACATAGTTAAGATTCAATTTACAACGGGTGATTGAAAATACTAGTATCAATGTTGTGGTTCTTGTTCGTAAGTTAGACCGACACTTATTGAAAGCCCCAAACCACATAAAACATGCAAAGAAAATTGGAGGCGTCTAACTTTGTTTTGCAGGGGTGTGCTGTGATGTGATATGGCTATGATTGTGATTATATTTGATGTATGCAATGTTCCTTATTGTAAGTTGGCAACCGGCAGGAGCCATATGGTTGTCTTTAAATTCTGTTAAGACCCGCGTGTCTATTCAAAGTAGTTGTAATAGTTGAAGCTGGTGGACAACAACCATGGAGCGGCGTCATTGACCTTGATGCAATGCCGGTGATGATGGAGATCATGTTCGTGCTTGAAGATGGAGATCGGAAGCACAAAGAAGAAAGGCCATATCATATCACATATTATGAATTGCATGTGATGTTAATCCTTTTATGCATCTTGTATTGCTTAGTTTACGACGGTAGCATTATAAGATGATCCCTCAAGCACACAATTTCAAGTTTTAAAGTGTTCATCCTTAGTAAGCACCGTTGCTAAAGCTCATTGTTTCGAAGCACCACGTGATGATCGGGTGTGTTAGATTCTGCGAGTGTATACAACGTGAGCAAGCCGGATTTGCTCATGCGGAAGCTAAGGTTTGATCTTGACGAGCCTAGCATGTACAGACATGGTCTCGGAACACGGATCACCGAAAGTTAAATCATGAGTCATATAGTAGATATGATGAACATGTTGATTGTTCGCCATTGAAGCTACATCAACTCTCGTGATGATTGGTTTTGATGTGGTGGATTTGGTTCGTGTGATCACTAAAACAATGTGAGGGATATTGTTTTGAGTGGGAGTTCAACCGCAATATGATTAAAAGTTGAACACTATTTATCATAAATTAAATCAAAGTGAATTTGCATAGTTGTTGTAGTTATTGGCATCCGTTTACCACCTTGCGCTTAGTTATAATTGAGATGATAGAACTATAGAATTCTGGTTAGTTACTTTACGAACAGGTATCGTATTGTTTTGAAGTGTTAATCTAAAGTTCAAAAGTCCTATTGCAAACTTTCAGTAAGTTCCGGTTACTCCATGAAGTTTAATAATTGGTATTAAATTAAGAGTGACAATTCCAAGTGTTAGTGTATGAGTATCATGTTTGTCTCCATGATTCTTGATATTCAAAGGATTGTCTTAATATCAAGGTTATCTAGGATCTCAAAGAGTTGTTTCAGAAACCATGATGTGTGGAAGATATTATGATATCTGAAACGAAGTTTTGGTTGCAACATGATAGAGTATAATATGGCAAAAGTCATGTTCTCATATTTGATGAGAATTTGCAAAAGGTTGGAGACACTAGTTGTCCTAATCCTCCAAAAGGTTTTGGAGAGCAACATTATACTCGTGATTTACCGTTATAAGCTAAAAGTAGCTTGATCATGGATAAATCCATGATAAGGGTGAATATTTGATGTAGGTAAAATGTTTACTACACCAAGAGATTACTAAAGAAAGGAATTTGAAAGAACACCAAACATTTGATGATGGTGATCTACTTCAAAGTGCAAGTCCAAAGACATTGGTATTTAACTATACATGCTTTGGACTATGTGTCATGTATGTGGCTCCACTATTGATGTTGATAGATTCTTTCAAATAGAAAAGGAAATACTGAAAGAGAATCTCATAAGTATATGGCAGAAAAGAAAAGACTAGAATTGTTCAGCGTAAGTATATAGATGATATACATGTTATGGATATATTCTTTGCTTATTAAACAATGTGGTTTTTAAGTATTTGATACTGAATTTGTTGGTGTGAATTGTCATACGAAACAACACAATTCATGAACTACAATGGCCTAAGTAACTAGCAAAAGAATATGTGATGATGTTCATCGAGAACAAATAAAGGGTTATTGTGTTGGTTGTTAAACATCAAAGCTTTCCTTCAAGATTTGTTTTATCAGGTATTATGAGAACAAAAGGGTTGTTCAAATGATTGCCGTAATCCATAAAAGGTGGATGATTCACAAATCTCGTTGGAGAAATCACATCCATAAAACTAATGCTAAAAATGTCGAAAGACAAATTGATTGAAAGATCACTTGGGAAGTGACTTCGCCGTTTAAATTATATTGGAAAGAAAACATGAAGAAACTCCATGTGGATGGAATTTTGGAGTCCTTTTGATTTTTGATCAAATGACACTTGTGAAACTTTCCTAGAGATAATTAAAACTTCGTTCATAGGCCAAAAGGGAACGAATGACTAGCTTATTGGAACTTGTACATATTGTTGTATGAAGTTCATTATGTGTAGTCAAGAGCGATGGATTTCAACTTCATATGTTTTCTCCGAATTTGAGTGAATATATGAATATTTACTTAATAAGGATGAAGTATGAAACATTTGAAAAGTTCAAAGATTTTCAAGATGAAGTGCAAAATCATTGTAACAAGAATTTAAAGAGTTTATGATAAGATCATAAAGGAAGATATTTGAGTTACAAGTTTAGCATAATACCTAAGATTTAAGGAATCGTTCCGTGGATTTGCATTTTTCGAAACACCATAAGAGTATGGAGCATTCAAGATATGTAATTAAACCTTGTTTGACATGGTAAGATCAAAGGTGTAATTCATAAAAATGTCATTATATTTTAAAGATTAAAAGCTTTAGAGACTACTGTTTTTCCACTGAAAAGAGCTCCATCATAATCCGTTGAAAAGACAGCATATAAAGTTATGGTTTGGGATTAAACCCAAGTTGTGCTTTCTTAAAAATTGGTATGCTATGCATAAGAAAGATGTTTGCAACCAAAATCGGATGAACATATCTTTGTATTCCTCCATAACACCAAAGACAAAAGTGTTTGTCGCTTAAAACGTCAAGTTTCTTAGAGAAGAAATTTTTTGTGAAAATTTAAGTGGGAGGACAATAGAACTTTGATAAGGTTAAAAGAACCTTAGCTATATGTGCAAAGTTGCGCAACACCGAAAAGTGTTCCGGAGGCAGCAACTATGCTCATGGCTCACGTGCCTCATAGGTTGTGGTTACGGAGGTCAAAGTTTCTATTGAACCAAGTAGGTCGAGTAAACAATCAAATACCAAGATTTGAGAGTTAAATCATTATTTCACAATAATGATCCGACTACATGCAAAGAAGCGATGATGGGCCCTGACTCCGTCAAATGGCTTGAAGCCATAAAATCCGTGATAGTTCCATATACGAGAGATCAAGCTTTGAACTTGAAAGACCCTCTAGAAAGGTACAAGACCTTACAGTCGTATTTGGATATATAAAGAAATAGACATGAATGTTGCACATCTATGAAATAGTCGACATGTTGGGAAAGAATTCACAACAATGTTCAAAGGTTGACTATGACAAGATTTGATCTTTCATAGCGATATTTAGTCTAGAAGGATTAATGTAGCAACCACTACATATAATTTTGTTATGTGGTAGTTGAATAAACAAAACAAGTTCTTCTAATAGAATGGTTACCAAGGACGTGTGCATGACACGGTCCGAAGGGTTTTGTTAATTCAAAGGATGCTAAAAGCATATGCAAATTTCAATGGTTGAAGTAAGCATCGCGGAGTTGGAATCTTCACTATGATGAAACTGTTAAAAGAGTTTAATTTCATCGGAGACGATGAAGATGCTTGCATTTGCAAAAAATTAAGTGGGAGCGCTAAGACATGTTTCTAATACATTATGTGGAAGACATATTGTTGATTGGAAATGATGTAATTTTATTAACACAGGATAAGAATTTCATCTCGATGAAAGGCTTAGGCAGAACCCGAATATGTGGCATCAATGTCTATATGGATAAATTGTGACGCCAATATGGTTGTGCCAGAAGTACATAGACGAGATATTGAATGAGTTAAATATAGAAACTACAAGAAAGGTTGTTGTTGCATAGGAAGGATTGAATAAAGATTTAAGTATTTTGATACTTGATAGATACAATCACAAAGAGTATTTTATCAATCATGCTGTGATATGTGCAAATCCAGAAATGTCCTATGCTCTAAATGTTATGAGTATATACCAGAATAATTCATAAATATGATTATTGGACGATAGTAAAGATATTCTTTTAAAAGAACTAAGAATATATCATTTTGTAGAAGTGACAAATAGATGGTTAGTTCATTGTAAAAGTATTACATTGATACTAGTTTTTTCACGAAGTACAAATTAAGTTTATCTCAAACTAAACTAAGGGTGGCACAATTGAAGGGATACGGGTAGGCTACACTAGCGCAAATCAACAAATTTCTACCGTGTATACCAGGATTACTGTTGTCATAGATCACAGGATTACCACTAGACGCGCCGTTGCGGAATTGATGAAGCGCGTCGAGGCAGTGCAGACGTTCCACGTCTCCTCCTTGTCCTCGTCCCACGAGCAGCTCCCCTTGCGCGGCTCGTCCAAGCGCTACAGATGCAGCGCCTCTGAGGTATCCACACGTACAGGGTGGAAGCGTCAGACGTCGGACTGCTAGGTCCGCACGTGCAACACAGGCGTGATGAGTGGCGGTTGGGAATGATCTGAGGTCTAAGGTCTCACCCTGGTCAGCTTGCCCCACCCTCTCTTATATAGGCGTCCCTAGTGGGCTTCTACATTAGTAGCCCATTAGTACCCTAAGCCTGGGCTAATTCAGATCCAATCCTCATTAGGCTTCCAGCCCCTTAAGTGTGTGACCCTATAGGTTCATATGCGTATAGACATGACACGAATACACTTATTCTGTCAATAGTTGGTAGCGGCCTCTAGCAAGACGTTCCAACTCCTAAACGCATACAAAGATCATATCGGACGAACCATCACAAGGTTTAGTACATGTATTTCCATTTGCCTCACGATATTTGGTCTAGCTCCAAGCTGACCTCCCTTTCTCGATACCGTGATTCGGAATCCCTTTACTAGGTTAACTCTTAACCATAGGTAGCACGGCCATGCATTTCTGGATCCGATCACTCGAGGGGCCTAGAGATATCTCTCTCAAGTAGAGAGGGGCAAATCCTATCTTGATTGACCATGCCTTGCAGCATGCTTCAGGACAAACCCGAAAGCTACCTTTATAACTACCCAGTTACGGTGCAGCGTTTGATAGCCCCAAAGTAGGTCGATCCACATCTCAAGTACATGCGACAATCTCAGGTCTAAGGACAAAACTTACACGATGTGTAGAGAGAGAACTGCAACTAATTGCTAGTCTCAGGTTGGGTCAGTCCAACCCCATGTTCATAATATGTGTCCACGTCATTGGTTTGACATCTCCATGTCTATGACTTGCGAAACATAGTCATCAACCAATCGGTGTGCTAGTCTAATATTCACGTGTGTCCTCACATGAACTCAGACTAGGGACAACTCTTAAATAACCATACAAGTATAGAGTTTCACAAACAATTCACGTAATTGCCAATCAATACAAGTTGCCTGATATGGATATTCAAGGAACATTACAATAACTCATGGATACATATGAAATATCATCATCTCTATGATTGCCTCTAGGGCATATTTCCTTCAGTCTCCCACTTGCACTAGAGTCAATCTAAAATGTATCTAATACCAATTGCTCTTGTGTGTGCTTCATGCGCGGGTTGCGGGAGAGGCTTAGTCAAGGTATCAGCAACATTTGAGTCCGTATGTATTTTGCATATCATGACACTACCATCCTCAACGAACTCTCAAATCTGATGGTAACGCATGCGAATATGTTTGTTCTTCTGGTGCTGTCTAGGTTCCTTGGCATGTGCAATAGCACCATTGTTATCACAATAAACGTCCAAGGGATTAGACACGCCCTGAAACACACCGAGAGCGATCAGGAAATTCCTAATCCAAACAGCTTCCTTTACAGCCTCCGAGGCAGCAATATATTCAGCTTCTATTGAAGAGGAGGTCACCGTATCTTGCTTGGAACTTTTCCAGCTCACAGCACCACCATTCATGACAAACACATAACCTGATTGCGATTTCGAATCATCTGAGTCGTTAAGGTAACTCGCATCTATGTAACCCCTTACACTGAGTTCATCCTCACCTCCATAAACTAGGAACACATCCTTAGTCCTTTTCAAGTACTTAAGGATGTTCTTTACCGCTGTCCAGTGACCTTCACCTGGATCAGCCTGGTATCTGCTTGTAACACTTGGAGCATAGAAAACATCTGGGCGAGTACATACCATTGCATACATGATGGATCCAATAGCCGAAGCATATGGAACCCTACTCATGCGCTCAAGCTCATCAGTAGTCGAAGGACACTGAGTCTTGCTGAGTTTTATGCCATGAGACATGGGCAAGAACCCCTTCTTAGCCTCTTCCATGCTGAACCGTTTCAACACTTTGTCAATGTATGTACTCTGGCTTAATCCAATTAGCCTCCTTGATCTATCTCTATAGATCTTGATGCCCAGAATATATGCCGCTTCTCCCAAGTCCTTCATCGAAAAACTATTTTTCAATGAGGTCTTAACAGATTCGAGCATAGGAATGTCATTTCCAATCAGCAATATGTCATCTACATATAAGATTAGAAATACCAGCGCTCTCCCACTTTCCTTCTTGTAAACACAAGGTTCTTATTCATTTTTGATGAAGCCAAACTCCTTTACAACTTCATCAAATCAAATATTCCAACCCCGAGATGCTTGCTTCAGCCCATAAATGGACTTCAGAAGTTTGCATACCTTTCCATCATTGTTTGGATCGACAAAACCTTCGGGCTGCATCATATACACGTACTCAGTTAGGATTCCATTTAGGAAAGCCGTCTTGACATCCATCTCCCATATTTCATAGTCAAAATGTGCAGCAATAGCTAGAATTATCCGTATAGATTTAAGCATCGCTACGGGCGAGAAAGTCTCGTCATAGTCAACTCCTTGAACTTGTCGAAAACCTTTTGCAACAAGTCGAGCTTTATGGATGTGAACATTTCCATCCATATCAATCTTCTTTTTATAGATCCATTTGCACTCGATGGCTTTAAAACCATCTGGCAGGTCAACCAAGTTCCAAACTTGATTGTCTCCCATGGACTCTATCTCGGATCTCATGGAGATCAGCCATTTCTCAGAGTCTGGGTCCACCATCGCTTCTGCATAGGTCGTAGGCTCATCATTGTCTAACAATAATAATTCCCGCGCTTCGCGGAGCCTCGCCGACCTTCGTGGTTGTGGTTCTTCTGTTTCCACGGGTTCCTCAACTTGTTCTGCTACAATAGCATTACTCGTAGAAGCATCCCCAATTGGCTCTTCTTGAACTTCTTCAAGTCGCACCGACCTTCCACTTGTTCCCTTTGTGAGAAACTCTTTATCTAGGAAAACACCGCTATGAGCGACAAACACTTTTCCCTCCTCTCGGTTGTAGAAGTAATACCCTAAAGTTTCCCTCGAATATCCCACGAAAATGCACTTATCTGATTTGGGTGTTAGCTTGTCCGACTGAAGTCGCTTGACAAATGCATCACAACCCCAAATCTTTAGAAAAGACAAACTGGGATTCTTTCCAGTACACATCTCATATGGTGTCTTGACTACGGATTTAGATGGTACCCTATTAAGTGTGAAAGCTGCCGTTTCTAGAGCGTAACCCCAAAATGACAATGGTAAATCCGACTGGCTCATCATAGATCGAACCATGTCCAACAAAGTTCGATTACGCCGTTCGGAGACCCCGTTCCTTTGAGGTGTTCTGGGCGGCGTAAGTTGTGGAACAATTCCACAACTCTTAAGATGATCGCTAAACTCGTGACTCAAATATTCACCTCCACGATCAGATCGCAAGGCCTTTATTTTCTTGCCACGTTGATTCTCTACTTCACTCTGAAACTCTTTGAACGTTTCAAAAGTTTCAGACTTATGCCTCATCAAGTAGACATAACCATATCTACTGAAATCATCAGTGAAAGTAATGAAGTAGTGATATCCTCCTCTGGCTGTCATGCTCATTGGCCCACATACATCAGTATGTATGAGTTCCAACAAGTCTATCGCTCTCTCGGGTAAACCCGAAAAAGGTGACTTGGTCATCTTTCCAAGTAAACAAGCCTGACATGTCTCGTATGATTCAAAGTTAGAAGACCATCACCATGGAGCTTCTTCATGCGCTTTTCACTTATATGCCCCAAATGACAATGCCATAAATAGGTAGGACTCAAATCATTAAGCCGAAGCCTTTTAGCACTAACATTGTAAACAGATGCATCATCAAGATTTAAAATAAATAACCCATTCACAATGGGAGCATTAGCCATAAACATATCATTCTTAGAGATTACACAACCATTGTTTGCACTTGCGAATGAATAACCATCCTGCATCAAACATGAAGGTGATAAAAATTTTCGACCCATACTTGGAATGTAATAACAATTAGTCAACTCCATAATAAATCCTGAAGGAAGGTGAAGTTGCATGACGCCTACGAACAATGCAGCAACCCTTGCTTTATTTCCGACGCGAAAATCCACTTCGCCTTTCTGCACTTCTCTAGTCCTTATTAGCCCATGCATCGAATTGCAAATATGAGCAACCGATCCGGTATCAAATACCCAAGAGTTAACAAAGGAATCAGCAAGAAGAATGTCCACAACATTTACAACAAGCGTACCTGAGTTGGAAGTACTCTTATTTCCACTCTTCTTCAAAGAAGCCTGGTACTTGCTGCAGTTTCTCTTCCAGTGGCCATGTTCATGACAAAAGAAGCACTCAGTGTCTTCTACAGGTCCAGCCTTTTGCTTGGGTGCAGACTTAGGGATCGTATCCTTAGCCTTGCCCTTCTTGTTCCAAGAAGTACCCTTTTTCTTGAAGTTAGGCTTGTTCTGCACAGCCATCACATGGCTATGCCCTGCACACTTCTTCATGTCACTTTCTGCTGTTTTAAGCATCCCACATAATTCATTAAGGCCCTTCTCCACCCCATGCATATGGTAGTTCGAAATGAACTGCCCATAGCTGGATGGAAGAGACGCCAAAATGAAGTCAGTGGCCAACTCTTGGCCTAGTGGAAAACCAAGCTTTTCCAAAGTCTGACTGTAACCAACCATTTTGATCACATGGGGGCCTACAGCTGATCCCTCTGCTAGCTTGCATTCGACAAAGGACTTGGCAACATTGTACCTCTCAGTCCTTGCCTGATCTTGGAACATGTCCTTAAGCGCAACGATCATATCGTACGCATCCTGATCCTCAAACTTATTTTGGAGTTCAGGTTCCATGCATGCAAGCATAAGGTAGCTAACCTCAAGAGAATCATCACATGCTCTCTTGTAGGCGTTCTTTAGGGCAGCAGATGCATTATCAGCAGGTTCATCGGGGATTGGGGTATCCAGAATCGTTTCCTTTTTATCAGACCTAAGAACAATTCTCAGGTTATGGACCCAGTCCGAATAGTTTGTTCCATTTAGTTTATCTTTGTCAAGAATCGAACGCAAAGGGAAAGGTGATGTAGTGTTCGGTGACATTGATCTACAACAGAAAACATGCAAAATACTAAGCCATGTAACCATGAAAGAGTAAAACATATTAAACAATTTAATAGCATATACTCCCACTTAAATCAATATCCCTCTATTGATACTAAGTGATTCAAGATCCACAATTAACAAGTCAACTAGTGAGCTTTAGCATCACTGCTAGAAGACAAGGTAAATCGATAAGCAACACTTGCTAATCATATCACATATGACTCTTGTTGTTGGGTGACATCTCTATGTCAAAACTAGGCGCCAGACCTTTATGCCCCAAGGTCCTTAACTGTTAAGATGACCTTGTCAAGTTCACCAACCCTTATGCGTGTAGGTATCCGATACAAACCCATCCAGCCAAGGAAAACTGTGGCACCCTAATTTCATAGGCCCACCAACGATTGTACAGGGCATAGGATGGTGCAAGGTTTGGTTGGGAGGGCATGGTTTAACTTAAACTTTGTGAGGGATCGTTCTACTTCTATCATCTAAGCATGCATAGTAGTAAAACGCATAAGAATAACATTCACATAGATGTGACACAGTATGGCCCATTTTCTCATGGTGATCTCCATCGCCATAGCACCTGTCCACCATGATGATCTCCATCTTTCATGTTCCATGTGAGCCATCCTCCAAGTGATGAGTCCTCCAAGAACTAATACAAGCTATTACTCCTAACAGCTAGTAATCAAAATTACATAGAATTTGGATCATCACAAGTTGGCACGCAGGCCATTACAATAATTGACAACACACATGGCTCCAGCCGTGTTGCCCTATTCACGACACGCAGGTCATGATAAATTTCATACATGCATCACATACACATATGGGCCATACAGATCACATACATCCTGCAAAAACAAGTTATGCATAGAATCGCATTCTACCGGATCATGTGGCATAGCAACACCTAGTTACCTTAACGAGATACAAAAGGGGCTACGATTAAGGGGGGTCTAGGGGGTCTCCCCTTGCGGGGTTCGAAGGGGCAGCGCCCCTCGCGGTATGAGAGATCGGATCTTCACAATTTTCTTCAAGGATTCTGATCGGCAAATCAAATCTACCATAAACCGACTCCTGTCCCGATTCAATCAAACTCCTTTGATCACGGTACATCGATTTTAGATCTAGGTTCCGATTCGATCAATCATATTGATCTTCGCGTGATTCAACAGGATTTATGTGTCACTGTCTACCCCGATGGCGGAAATCGACCGGTAGGGGTAAGTCGTTCGACAACCTCAGAATTACGATCACGGAAAGCAAGATCATAGATCAATCCTGAACCACCTCCATATAAACGATCACATCATTCATATCAATCTGCATATCACCATATGCAAACATCCCGAACCTATAACTGAATAGCATCGGCTCTGATACCACTGAAGGGATACGGGTAGGCTACACTAGCGCAAATCAAAAAATTTCTACCGCGTATACCAGGATTACTATTGTCATAGATCACGGGATTACCACTAGACGCGCAGTTGCGAAATTGATGAAGCGCGTCGAGGCAGTGCAGACGTTCCACGTCTCCTCCTTGTCCTCGTCCCACGAGCATCTCCCCTTGCGCGGCTCGTCCAAGCGCTATAGATGCAGCGCCTCCGAGGTATCCACTCGTCCAAGCGCTACATGTGTCCACGTCATTGGTTTGACATCTCCATGTCTATGACTTGCGAAACATAGTCATCAACCAATCGATGTGCTAGTCTAATATTCACGTGTGTCCTCACATGAACTCTGACTAGGGATAACTCTTAAATAACCATACAAGTATAGAGTTTTACAAACAATTCACGTAATTGCCAATCAATACAAGTTGCCTGATATGGATATTCAAGGAACATAACAATAACTCATGGATACATATGAAATATCATCATCTCTATGATTGCCTCTAGGGCATATTTCCTTCAACAATATGATGGAAAGTAAGTTCTATAATGGATTTGGATGAGTTCCAAAGTTGAGGCATTGTGACAGATACTACAACAAAAGGCTAAGTATATAACTGCTGTTATAGCAGCAAAAGACGGCATTTGTGTCAAGTAGTTTGTTATCAAACTAAGTGTAGTTCACAGCAGGGATAATACTATGAAGATATATTGTACGACAATATTATCAACATGTTTTAACCCCAAAGAACTAAAGGTCACACCAAAGGACCAAATTTGTACAAAGCCATCTCCTTAGAGAATGAGTGATGCGTAGAGACGCAAAGACATGCAATTACACACGGATCTGGAAGTGTCAGATCTGGAGAACAGTTGACCACTAGCAATCGTGTACATACGACACCAGAAAGCCATAGGTGTTGAATACACAAAGGTTTGAAACTAGATTATTGACTCTAGTGCAAGTGGGAGACTATTGGAGATATGCCCAAGAGGCAATAATAAAGTGGTTATTATCATATCTTCATACTTATGATAAATGTTTACATACCATGCTATAATTGTATTAACCGGAAACATTAATACTTGTGTTATTTGTAAACATAAAAGAGTCCCTAGTAAATCCTCTTGTTAAACTAGCTTGTTGGTCAATATATGATCATGGTTTCCTGATCATGAACATAGAGATGTTATTAACAACAGGGTCATATCATTAGGAGAATGATGTGATGGACATACTCCTATAGTTAAGCGTAGCATAAAGATCAAGTCATTTAATATAGTTCATTTGCTATAAGCTTTCTGATACATAGTAACCTAATTCCTTCGACCATGAGACCATGTTAATCACCATCACCGGAATGATTCTTTGATGACATCAAACACCACACCGTAACTGGGTGGCTATAAAGGTGGCATTGAGTGTTCGGAAAGTATGGGTTGAGGCTCATGGATCAAGAGTGGGATTTGTCCATCCATATGACGGATAGGTATACTCTAGGCCCTCTCGGTGGAATGTCATCCAATTAGCTTGCAAGCATGTGAATGGCTCACAAGGGATCACATACCACGGGAACGAGAAAAGAGTACTTATCGGTAAAGAGGTTGAACTAGGTATGCAGAGATTCCGACGATCAAAACCTCGGATAAGTAAACTATCATGAGACAAAGGGAAATTGGTATCGTATGTAAGTGGTTCATTCGATCGCAAAGTAATCGTAGAAATATGTGGGAGCCATATGAATTTCCAGATTCCTCTATTGCTTATTGATCGGAGAAGTGTCTCGGTCATGTCCGCATAATTCACGAACCGTAGGGAGACACCCTTAAGGATTCGATGTTGTCGAGTAGTTATGGAATGATGAGTAAGAGACCGAATGTTGTTCGGAGTCTCGGATGGGATCCGGGATATCACGAGGAGATCTGGAATGGTCCAAAGAATAAGATTCATATAAGGAAAGTCCTATTTCGGAGTTCGGGAAAGTTTGCGATGATTTCATCGGAGAGGTTCTAGAAGGGTCTAGAAGGTTCACCGGTCCGAAAGGAGAATGGTCCATGAATGTGTCATGGGTAAGTGGAATGATTGGATCATGTCCAAGGTCACTTGGTGTTGGCATATGCAAGAGAGAAATAAAGCTCTAAATTGAAAGTCAAACAGGAACAATGGTTTCCTAGTGGGAGAAGAAACAAGTCCTTCTCTCAATCCAACTTGGGTTTGGGTTTGGATTCAAACCCACCCCTCCCAAGGCTGCCCCTCCCTCTCATAAATAGAAGGAGAGTGCTGCCCCAAACAACACAAGTTCCAAGCCCTCTCCACGAGTCGCCGCTGCCGCCCGCCGCCGCCGCCAGCGCCACCGCTCGCCAGCGCCGCCGCCGGTCTTTCGCCGCCGCCTTAGCCGCCGCCGACACCTCCTCCTCCCGGATCTCTAAACCCTAGTTTTCCGGGAAACCCTAATCCTCCATACTCGCTTCGGCTTAAGGCGAAGCCCTGCGAGATCTCCCCTCTAGTTTCGGTACCACGCCGTCATGCTGCCGGAATCGCGAGGAGAGTGCTACAACCTTCGCTGCCTGCTGGAACAAGGGAGAGGAAGGTCTTCATCGAGTACCGAACGTGTGACCGACTGCGGAAGCGCTGCCGGAACGCAGTGCCGGAAGGATCGTCTACACGATCTTGAGATCGGCAAGTGTACGACTACATCACCCACGAGAATCTACTCTCGTTAACCACTTTGGAATCTTCGAGGGTGGGTTCCTCTATCGACTCGTTGCTACAATCTAGTAGATAGATCTTGGCTTGTTTGTGTGCATGCGATAGAATTTTTTTGTTTTCCATGCTACGAACTCCTACAGTATCTAGCATTTATTCCAGTAAACTCTAAGTAAGAGCTTTGATAAAGAAATAAAGTAATAAACTTGCAAATAAAACTAGGATTGGTTTATCAAGTGGTTATGATCATATATGCTTTAAGGCATATAGTTGACATGGTAACAAGCAAGTATTGGCTTGCATAGGTCAACTTGATTAGTAAGGCTTGCACAATATCAGTATAAGCTTGCTAAATTGCAAGTGTTAGCTTGCAAGGATAATAGCTTGCATTGAGCAGAGCAGTGGTTGAAGTTCTCCTCGGCTTCTTCTTCGTAGAATCCTCCTTCCTCCTCGTATCCTTGGTCGGTACTAGCGTCTATAAATAAATACGATGTACACAATCACCAAACAATAGTTAACTACTTGCAATCATCACACAAAAGAATCCTATAGATGATCTAGCATCATCACTAACCTTACAAGATTAAAGCTTGGTTTAATTCCTTTTATTTTTAGAAAAGTAATTTCTACTCATTGAAAACCTACTTAAGATTTAATATTCTCCAAACCAAACATGGGATCATGTTGACACATGTCATCACCACATATTGTAGTCCATGGGAATGTGATTTAAAGTGGTGTCACAATTTAATAAGGTTTTACCCTTTTATTTTAATTAGATAAAGTGACTAGAAATGCCTATGGGGCATTCTTTTATTATTTGAACATTATTTCTGCAAGTAAACCCATATATTTTTATATATTCTGAAAGGTATGGTTAAATGTGATTTTTGAGAGTTGGAATCAAATCAAAAGCTATTATGGTTTAAATTTGAAAAATGTTTGAATGCAGAAAAGCTTCTGCTTGTTATTTTTACCATGGGTGATCTATAAATCCAAATGACTTGAATCCAACGGGCTTGGATTCAGCATTCTCAGACCTTTCTAATAAAATTGGTTTCATTCAATTTGGTGTACTGAATCAATCTAGGTTGATTTTTGAAACTGGGTACAGAAGTGAGTTTGAAATAAAATGGAAAAAGTTTAATTCAAATAACTGGGCTGCGCGGGAAAAGTTAACGGGCCGGCCTGCTAAGCGTAGCGCTTCCGCGGGATGTTTAAGTGGCTGTCCCCACTCGTCAGTGAGACAGGGGGTGCGAAGCGGTATGGGGCGATGTGGGACGTTCGATCTGGTTCTAATCCAACGGCTGGGAGTCATCGTCGATGTTGGGCAACGCCGGCGAGACAGAAACCTAGCGCGGCCAGTGGGGGTTGCTGGGGGCTCACCGGGGTGCAGGCGAGGGTCGGCGAGGCGGGCGAATGACGAAGTCGACGACGGCGAATCTCCTGGTACCGGTGGCTCCTCCTGGGGCGGCTCCAATCGCTGGCTCCCTTCTTCTCCAGAGGCGGCGGGCTCCGGTGAAATTCCGGCGATGCGTTGCTCGCCTTGCTCCGGCAACGGTGTGGCACGATCAGTGATGAGAGGGGAGTAGAATGGTGTTCTCAATTCGGCTGGGGGTGGCCTCTATTTATAGTCGAGCAAGGGGACCGATGGGGCGCACGGTGAGCTCGTCGGGGTCGATGGTACAGACGGCTATTGGCATGGGCGAAGGTAGAGGATGGTGCGGTGTTCCCTGGCGATGCTCAGCGATATGGTGGCGAGACATGGGGCGGTGCGGGTTGGTCTGGAACATGCGACGCTCTGCGCGGCAGAGGCGGCGTCTTCGACGGTGAGTGGTGGCTGTGCGGCATGGGGCGGCGAACGGGGATGTCTGGCGGTCTCGTGGGTCGGTGGCGATCGTGTATGCACGCGGCGAGGGCGGCGCGCGGTCTGTGGGCTTCGGTCGAGCATGGCGCTCTGGCGCATGCTCGGCATGGTTGCTGGCGAGCTGGGCACAGTCTGTGCATGTGGTCCAGGGGTTGTCAACGCTCGCGGCTGGGACAGGGAGTGGCGATGGACGGTGGGCTGCCTCCCAGACAAGGTTCGCACGGCTAAATCTCTTCCTAGCTTGCTGTCTCCACTGGGTTGGCAAGGATGCACTAGTTCACCATTGATGATATTGGCAAGCTCACAGTGGTGCTAGTGCTTGGTTAATCTTGCTAGATGATCTACTGAGATGGTTGTGAGCTAGACAGGGAACCAGTTAGGCTCAAAACACTGCACACTATAGTGTTTTGATTTTGTTTGATTTGTGTCTGCCAAGTGTTTGATGAAATGGCCGCATGAATTCAAGTTTTGAATTTTGAAAAGATTTTTGGTGGGTGTGCTAGACTGGTGCTTGTGAGTTTGCAGATGTTTGGGTTTTGAAAGTTGAGCTTGTTTGAGTGGTTTTTGAAAAAGTGGGATCTTCCCATATGATAAAGATTCAATTTTGAATTGTCATTTAAACTATGTATTTGAAAGTTTCTGGATGATCACAAAGTGGGCCTTGATACTTGGTTATGAGTACAATCAAGGGCGGCAAATATCCAGAAAAGTTTCTGTTAGGTTCTGAAAGTTTGAGACAGCCAAAGTAGGCATGGGAGTTAAATTGGCCAAAATGACCATTCCTTTATTTGGTTTGTTTTGATCCATTTGTCTTTGAGAAAAGTTTGGGAAATGTTTAGATGATGTTTATTTCAACTAAGAAACATTTTGCAAGCAAAGAAACGCACAAACAAGGTGGTTCAAAATAATTCAAAATGAAATGCATACTCTCATGCATGCTTTCATAATTTTATTTAGAAAAGTTGTTTGTTAACCCTAATTTTGATGATTTAAGTTTAGTATTTTTGGGATGTTACAAACCTTCCCCCCTTAAACAAAATCTCGTCCCGAGATTTGAAAAAGGACGAAAAGATTACCTAGGATTTGAAGAGATCGGGAAACTCCGTCCTGATGTGATCTTCGCGCTCCCAGGTAGCTTCCTCTTCTGTGTGGTTGCTCCACTGAATCTTGAGAAACTTGATGCTTCGGGTTCGGGTAGTTCGAAAAGCTTCTTCCAAAATACGGATGGGTACTTCAGGATAGGTCAGGTCATCGTTGATCTCTATGGTCCGGTGATCGATGTTTTGGAACACTTCGGTCTTCTCGGGGACTTCGAGACACTTGTGAAGTAACGAGATATGGAACACATTGTGCACGGCTAACATCTCTTCGGGTAGTTCCAATTGATACGATACTTCTCCTCGACGGTTCAGAATATTGAAAGGTCCGATATATCTGGGGGCTAACTTTCCCTTGAGTTGGAAACGCTGCATTCCCTTCAATGGCGACACTTTCAGATACACAAAATCTCCAATGTTGAAGGCGAGGTCTCTACGTCTCTTGTCGGCGTAACTCTTTTTTCTGGATTGGGCTGTCTTGAGGTGCTCACGAATCTTGTGAACCTTCTCTTCTGCTTCTCGTAGGATGTCGGGTCCAAAAATCTGACTCTCTCCTAGTTCCGACCAGTTCAAAGGGGTGCGACACTTCCTTCCGTACATGAATTCAAATGGGGACATTTGCAAACTGGCTTGATAACTATTGTTGTATCAAAATTCTGCAAACGGCAGATAGTCTTACCACTTGGATCCATATTCTAACACACATGCTCTCAGCATATCTTTGAGTATTTGATTTACTCGCTCCGTTTGTCCATCGGTCTGAGGGTGATACGCGGTGCTGAAATCTAGACGGGTTCCTAAACCTTCTTGAACTTTCTTCCCGAATCTCGAGGTAAACTAAGTTCCTCGATCCAATACGATGTTCTTGGGGACGCCATGCAAACTAACTATTCTAGCGATGTACAACTCTGCTAGTTTCGAACTCTGATATGTGGTCTTGACGGTTAAGAAATGGGCGACTTTGGACAATCTGTCCACTATGACCCAGATAGAGTCATTTCCCCTACTAGAAGTAGGCAGTCCAGTGATAAAGTCCATTCCAACAAAATCCCATTTCCATTCTAGAATCTGCAAGGGTTGCAACAATCCAGCGGGTCTTTGATGTCCTGCCTTGACTCGCTGACATATGTCACACTTAGCGATATAACTTCCGATTTCTCTCTTCATCTTATGCCACCAAAATTGCTCTTTTAAATCTTGATACATCTTAGATCCTCCGGGATGGATAGAATAAAGAGTATCATGAGCCTCCTTCAAAATAACTTCTTTCAACTCAGAATCTGCTGGTACACAAAGGCGTCCTTTGTACCACAAAACTCCTTCTTCGTCCTCGGTGAATCCGGGTACTTTGCCTGTACCGATACGACGCTTGATTCCGTCAATACTGACATTTCCCTTCCGCGCCTCTTTAATCTGACTGATCAAAGTGGGCTGGAGTTCTATGCTAGCCAAAAATCCTTCACTTACTAATTCCATCCGAAAATCTTCCATCTCTTTGTGCAAACTTGGTTGCTCCTTCAAAATCATGGAGTTCAAGCGGCACGGTAATCTGCTAAGGGCATCGGCTACC
This sequence comes from Avena sativa, assembly GCA_916181665.1. Classification (NCBI taxonomy): domain Eukaryota; kingdom Viridiplantae; phylum Streptophyta; class Magnoliopsida; order Poales; family Poaceae; genus Avena; species Avena sativa. The sequence goes on along the minus strand of OV702283.1, from coordinate 203,903,722 downwards.
ACATTAGCTTTACCAGGGTGATAGTGAATGTCCAGGTCGTAATCCTTGATTAGCTCAATCCATCTTCTCTGCCTCATATTCAGCTCCTTCTGAGTGAATATATACTTTAGGCTCTTGTGATCCGAATAGATCTCACAACGGTTTCCCATCAGGTAATGTCTCCATGTTTTCAGGGCTAGAACTACGGCTGCGAGTTCGAGGTCATGGGTTGGGTAGTTTTTCTCATGTTGCTTCAGTTGTCGAGATAGATAAGATATAACTTTGCCATCTTACATTAGCACACATCCGAGACCAATCTTGGATGCGTCACAATACACATCGAAGGGCTTCATGATATCCGGCATGATCAAGATTGGGGCTAAAATCAATCTCCTCTTGAGTTCTTGAAAACTCGCTTCACACTTGTCTGTCCATTCAAACTTCTTGTACTTCTTCGGCAGTTGGGTCATGGGTCTGGCGATACTAGAGAATCCTTCTACGAATTTGTGGTAATATCCCGCCAATCCGAGAAATGCACGAACTTGGGTTTGAGTGGTTGGGGCTTACCAATCTTCTACATCTTTCACTTTGGCGGGGTCAACGGCAATTCCTCCGGCTGATACAATGTGACCGAGGAATCCTACCTCCTGTAACCAGAATTCACATTTGCTAAACTTTGCATACAGCTGATGCTCTCTAAGGGTTCCAAGAATGGTCCTTAGGTGTAGCTCATGTTCTTCTTCTGATTTGGAATAAATCAGAATGTCATCGATGAAAACAACGACAAACTTATCCAGGAAGTCCATAAAAATCTTATTCATGAGATTCATGAAATAAGCGGGGGCATTGGTTAGTTCGAAAGACATGACTGTATACTCATACAATCCATATCTGGTGGTAAAGGCAGTCTTTGGAATATCCTCTGCACGAATTTTGATTTGATGATACCCAGTTCTAAGATCAATCTTAGAAAACACTTTGGCACCGGTCAACTGATCAAACAAATCTTCTATCTTGGGAAAGGGGTACTTGTTCTTGATGGTGACATCATTCAATTTCCGATAATCCGTACACAAACGGTTACCTCCATCCTTCTTGTCCACAAACAAGACAGGTGATCTTCAAGGTGACGCACTGGGTTGAATCAATCCAATTTCCAGCATGGAATCCAGTTGGTTCTTCAGTTCTGCGAGCTCTGACGGGTTCATACTATAGGGTCTCTGGGCTATGGGTACGGTTCCAGGAATTAGTTCGATGATAAACTCGATATCCCGATCTGGGGGCATACCAGGCAAAACATCTCGAAATACATCGGGGTATTCACAGACTATCCGGACTTGGTCAATGGTATGTTCGGCTATACTCTTGTTGCATTTGAATTGGCGAGGTAAGGTTTTAGATATATGCTCGACTGATATTCCGGCTGTACTGGTCATGGTTATGGCTTTCTTGGAACAGTCAATCAATCCTTTATGTTTGGACATCCAATCCATTCCTAGTACTACTCCCAATCCTTTAGTTCCGAGTACTATCAGATTTGTATAAAAATCTATGCCATGGATTTGGATAGGGATGACTTTGCAAATTTGCCTAGCCTTGGTGGTTGATCCGGGAATTTGAACAATCATAACATGTTTCAGTTTGGTTGGTTGAATTTTACTAGTGCATGCAAATTCTTCGGTGACAAATGAATGCGATGCACCAGAATCAAACAACACTCTTGCAAGTACTGAATTAACCGAAAACATACCCAGCACGACGTTTGGCGCTTCCTGAGCTTCTTTAGCATGCATGAGAAAAAGACGGCCGTTGCGGTTGAGTGAATTCCCTGGGGAAAATCTTCTCCCTGGCTGAACACGACGCTGCTGCTGAGCTGGGACATTGGCATTGTGGTCTGTAGAATTCTTCTTGTTGGGGCACTCGTTGGAATAGTGGCCTTTATTTCCACAGTCATAACAAGTCACTTGCGACTTATCCTTGGCTGCTACAGGCACAGCATTGCTTCCAGTCCTAGGGGCAGTGTGGGTGTTGGTGGTAGCATTGTTGTTGTTGAACTTGGGTGGGGCACGATTGAAATTTCTAGCGTTGTCGGGGTTGTTGTGATTTCCTCCGGGCCTAGGGTTTCCACAGTTGGGATAGGTCGGACGGTTCATCGGGGGTCTGTTGGTTCTTGGGGCAAATCCTGAAGATGGGTTGGGGCGATACTTTGGGGTCTGATGGGTTCCTGGTTGATGCATCATGCGACGCTTGCGGTTCTCATTGGCTTGGTTGATATTTCCTTCCATCTGGATAGCAGAGTCAACAAGGGCTTCGATATCAGCAAATGGGATATTGACTAACACTGTCTGCATCTCATCATGCAGACCATTCAGGAATCTTTCTTTCTTCTTGGCTTCGGTGTCGATCTCATCCGGGCATACCTAGCTAATGACAAAAATTTGTCATGGTATTCCACTACAGTTATCCTTCCTTGCTTCAGTTCTCTAAACTCGTCTCTCATCCTCTTGATTAAACCTGGTGGCACATGGGTTCTGCTGAACTTGACCTTGAATTCCTCCCAGGTCATCATCTGGCCTCCGGTCATTGCACGAACACTGTTCCACCATGCTCTGGCATCTCCGGCTAGGTAGTGGGTGGTGAGCAGAACTTTCTCGTTGGCTTCCACTCCGGCGACTTCTAGGTTATTTTCCATGGTCTGCAGCCAATCGTCTGCATCGAGGGGTTCCTCTGACTTAGTGAAAACAGGTGGGTTGGTATTCTAGAAGTTCTTGAGCTTAGATCCATGGTTGTCCTGATTTCCGTGGCATTGATTGTTGTGGGCCAGCTGAGCTATCTGTTGCAGGGTGGCTAGGTTGGCTTGACGTTCGGATCTTTCAGCTTCACGGTCAGAAGTCAACATTTGCAGGATCTGCAACATCGGGTCCGGGGATGAACCACTTCCTCCGCGTGGCATCTGAAGATTGAGATGGATCATGAGAAAAGAGGGAAATTTCTAAGGTTTTGGGGCTTTGAAAAGTTTTTAAAGTTTGACTCAGATTTTCTAGTAACTTGCTTTTCATTCATTCATTCATAGCACACGATACAACACACACCACAACAAAGAAAAACAGATGGTTTTAAGAACCATTCTGAAAACTACGATACATTGGGACCGAATACTACTCACTACGCTAGTGCTCAAGTGCTACTACTCCTTGGAGTCGGTGTAGTCGTCATCCTCATCGTCATCGATGAAGGCGTAATCGTCCTCATCGGTGAAGAAATCCATACCCTGATCCTCTAGAAAATAATCATCATCGCTGAGATAAGAGTAGGGGTCTCCACGAAGATCCTCTTCGACATTCTTCCTTTCCTCCAACTGCATGTCTCTCTCGTGGATGGTCTCCTCCAAAGACGAGATACGGTGGCGAAGACGGGCAATGATGCTCTCCTTCTTGTCGAGCTGACAGCGACGAGACTTGCGATCCTTTGCTAGCATGGCGATGGTTTGGTCCTTCGTCTTGATGATGGCAGACTTGTGGTTGGAGTAGTCACGACAGTTATCCAACTCCTGCTAATGATCGTACATCATGAAGCTGAGGTGGTCCAATTGGGTCTTCAGCTCGTGATGGTATGGAGCTTCTAGTGGCTGTCCATTAGCATCACGCCTTGGGCAAAACTCAAAGCGAGTACCCTTGATCTGGTTGATACTCTGCCCACACAGACGGGCAAGAGCTTCCTGCATGGCCCTGGCAAGTCCATCGAGCTAGTTGTTTTCTCTTAAGGTAAACTGAATTCCTTCCGCAGTGGGAGGTTCAATCTTTCCTCGGAGACTTGCAATAGCCACTGCAGATCTTCTCCTCCTTGATCATTGAGCTGAGCTCCAAAGAACTCGCGGTGCGGACGCTCCAGAAGTTCCAAAAGATGGTCCAAATCCCTCTCAAAGATAAGGTCTCCTCCATTCCCCAATTGGTAAAACTTGCTGTACTTCACATCCATCTATAATAATATAGGATGAGTAAGTTAGTAGAGTGATTAAGTGTGTCAAAATTTTATGTATTTTCAAGGGTTTTTGAGGAACATGAATTTTCATGAAAGAATAAAAGGGGTAAGAATGGGAATAAGTTTTTGTAAATATTTGTTTTCTTTGGTTTTGAAACTAAGTTTTTGATTCAACGTCCAGTCTAACTAGGGTCTCCTATGGTCAGGATGGCTCTGATACCAACTTTTCAACACCCGGATTTTTAATCCCAGATGCCTGTTATGCCATACATCGCAATCCCAGGATTACCATTTTTGCGAGACATAACAGAATTGGATACCATAGTATATCATCCATTACAAACCGTACATAAGTTCTTACACAAATAGGGATCTCATGATCCATTTCTTAATACAACATCAAGCAGCGGAATACGTAATAGTAACGGTAGAGTAGGCGAAGCTCCATCTTCGGGGTCATAGGCAATGCTGACGATGTGAGATGATCCTAGTTGTCGTAACCTTCCTGGGGTCCATCCTCCAGGTACTCCTCTTCATAGTCTGGCCATGGGAATAGCCAGGGACAAAGCCATGAGTACTCTTTAAGTACTCGCAAACTAATACTAACAAGTGTAAGGGGTTTTTGATAATAGGACACTAGGCTCTAGGGTTATTTTGCAAAAGCCAGATTTATCTCTACTAAGTTTAGAAGCAACGAATGCTAGTTGAAGGTTTATAACACCTAAGTGGGAACTTGTATTTCATATCACAACCCTGTTGTGGTCAAGTCAAAGTCTCAATTCATTTCACAAGTCATTTTGAAAAGTCTGACGGAGGAACAGTATGGCCACTCCAACTGTCCATAACCGCGGACGCGGCTATTTGAATAGTTTGACACTCTGCAGAGATTGTACACTTTCACCACAACGTTCGATACATCCGTCAGGAACAAATCCTGAATTCACCATACTCAGTATGCGGATAATCAATCCTAACCTTTCAATTACACGCCCTAGTATAAGCACCTCTCCTGTGAGTTTGGCCTCCCAACCATGACCAACTGTCATCTTGGGTACTTCACAGGTGGACAATCTTCACAAGGTAGCCTCAGCTCAGACCTTGGCCGTGAGGGAACTAATACTAAGGTATATAAGTTTCCAGTCAAGCCCTACCCAATCTTTTGTTATTGTGGTTGTACGATAAAATTGGAATGGTATCGCATCCAGACAACCATCAGTTTTATAAAGGGCTAAGGCGCATGCCTCAACATTTTCATCACCAAAATCATCAGGTGTTCGGAAACACATGTCCAAAACATTTCAATAGAATGATCCATCATTCCAAGGTTTTCATAACCATTTTTCCACCAAGTATTCCCAAGTTGATCAAGTTTTATGCTTAGCACTAGCATCTACGGGTGGGGGTAAGCACTAATGAGGGGTGGTAAACTAGTGGAGTTTCAACTAAGTTTAATCTCATGCCTTAAGATGACATCAAGATTATCTAGCTTAGGCCAAATTTTATGCTCTTTATGCAACCTTCAAGTATCCTTCTAGTATCTAGCATTTATTCCAGTAAACTCTAAGTAAGCGCTTTGATAAAGAAATAAACTAATAAACTTGCAAATAAAACTAGGATTGGTTTATCAAGTGGTTATGATCATATATGCTTTAAGGCATATAGTTGACATGGTAACAAGCAAGTATTGGCTTGCATAGGTCAACTTGATTAGTAAGGCTTGCAAGTATTGGCTTGAACAATATCAGTATAAGCTTGCTAAATTGCAAGTGTTAGCTTGCAAGGTTAATATCTTGCCTTGAGCAGAGCAGTGGTTGAAGTTCTCCTCGGCTTCTTCTTCGTAGAATCCTCCTTCCTCCTCGTATCCTTGGTCGGTACTAGCGTCTATAAATAAATACGATGTACACAATCACCAAACAATACTTAACCACTTGAAATCATCACACAAAAAGATCCTATAGATGATCTAGCATCATCACTAACCTTACAGGATTAAAGCTTGGTTTAATTCCTTTTATTTTTAGAGAAGTAATTTCTACTCATTGAAAAACTACTTAAGATTTAATATTCTCCAAACCAAACATGGGATCATGTTGACACATGTCATCACCACATATTGTAGTCCATTGGAATGTGATTTAAAGTGGTGTCACAATTTAATAAGGTTTTACCCTTTTATTTTAATTAGATAAAGTGACTAGAAATGCCTATGGGGCATTATTTTATTACTTGAACATTATTTCTGCAAGTAAACCCATATATTTTTATATATTCTGGAAGGTATGGTTAAATGTGATTTTTGAGAGTTGGAATCAACTCAAAAGCTATTATGGTTTAAATTTGAAAAATATTTGAATGCAGAAAAGCTTCTGCCTTGTTATTTTTACCATGGGTGATCTATAGATCCAAATGACTTGAATCCAACGGGCTTGGATTCAGCATTCTCAGACCTGTCTAACAAAATTGGTTTCATTCAATTTGGTGTACTGAATCAATCTAGGTTGATTTTTGAAACTGGGTACATAAGTGAGTTTGAAATAAAATGGAAAAAGTTTAATTCAAATAACTGGGCTGCGCGGGAAAAGTTAACGGGCCGGCCTGCTAAGCGTAGCGCTTTCGCGGGCTGTTTAAGTGGCTATCCCCACTCGTCAGTGAGACAGGGGGTGAGAAGCGGTATGGGGCGATGTGGGACGTTCGATCTGGTTCTAATCCAACGGCTGGGAGTCATCGTCGATGTTGGGCAACGCCGGCAAGACAGAAACCTAGCGCGGCCAGTGGGGGTTGCTGGGGGCTCACCGGGGTGCAGGCGAGGGTGGGCGAGGCGGGCGAACAACGAAGTCGACGACGACGAGTCTCCTGGTACTGGTGGCTCCTCCTGGGGCGGCTCCAATCGCTGGCTCCCTTCTTCTCGAGAGGCGGCGGGCTCCGGTGAAATTTGCGTTCCTCGCCTTGCTCCGGGAACGGTGTGGCACGATCAGTGATGAGAGGGGTGTAGAATGGTGTGCTCAATTCGGCTGGGGATGGCCTCTATTTATAGTCGAGCGAGGGGACCGACGTGGCGCACGGTGAGCTCGTCGGGGGTGATGGTACAGACGGCTATTGGCATGGGCGAAGGTAGGGGACGGTGCGGTGTTCCCTGGCGATGCTCAACGATACGGTGGCGAGACATGGGGCGGTGCGGGTTGGTCTGGAACATGCGACGCTCTGCGCGGCAGAGGTGGCGTCTTCGACGGCGAGCGGTGGCTATGCGGCATGGGGCGGTGAACGGGGATGTCTGGCGGTCTCCTGGGTCGGTGGCGATCGTGTATGCACGCGGCGAGGGCGGCGCGCGGTCTGTGGGCTTCGGTCGAGCATGGCGCTCTGGCGCATGCTCAGCATGGTTGCTTGCAAGCTGGGCACGGTCTGTGCGTGTGGTCCAGGGGTTGGCAACGCTCGCGGCTGGGACAGGGAGTGGCGATGGATGGTGGGCTGCCTCCTAGACAAGGTTGGCACAGCTAAATCTCTTCCTAGCTTGCTGTCTCCACTGGGGTGGCAAGGATGCACTCGGCTGTTCACCATTGATGATATTGGCAATCTCACAGTGGTGCTAGTGCTTGGTTAATCTTGCTAGATGATCTACTGAGATGGTTGTGAGCTAGATAGGGAACCAGTTAGGCTCAAAACACTGCACACTATAGTGTTTTGATTTTGTTTGATTTGTGTCTGCCAATGTTTGATGAAATGGCCGCATGAATTCAAGTTTTGAATTTTGAAAAGATTTTTGGTGGGTGTGCTAGACTGGTGCTGGTGAGTCTGCAGATGTTTGGGTTTTGAAAGTTGAGCTTGTTTGAGTGGTTTTTGAAAAAGTGGGATCTTCCCATATGATTAAGATTCAATTTTGAATTGTCATTTAAACTATGTATTTGAAAGTTTCTGGATGATCATAAAGTTGGCCTTGATACTTGGTTATGAGTACAATCAAGGGGTGCAAAGATCCAGAAAAGTTTCTGTTAGGTTCTGAAAGTTTGAGACAGCCAAAGTAGGCATGGGAGTTAAATTGGCCAAAATGACCATTCCTTTATTTGGTTTGTTTTGATTCATTTGTCTTTGAGAAAAGTTTGGGAAATGTTTAGATGATGTTTATTTCACCTAAGAAACATTTTACAAGCAAAGAAACACACAAACAAGGTGGTTCAAAAGAATTCAAAATGAAATGCATACTCTCATGCATGCTTTCATAATTTTATTTAGAAAAGTTTTTTGTTAACCCTAATTTTTTGATGATTTAAGTTTAGTATTTTTGGGATGTTACACTACCCTGGATGGGCTACTTCGCACTGGCCTCATCCTGGCAGTCCGCGGCGCGGCCTCCCTGGGTTCCACCCAACTCTGCGAGCGTCCTCAGTCCGCACCCTGGCGTGCCGTCGCAGGCGTACCCCATCATGATGCCAGCGCCGCCCGCTCCGTCCACCGGCTACCAGGCGTACCTGCCCCTGCCACCGCCAACCGCTCCATCCACCAGCTACCAGGCACTCTCGTGGGACCAGCACGCACTGTTGTAACATCCCAAAAATGTTGAACAATGATTATCAAATTCCAATCACCAAAATTAGGGTTAACAAAAACTTTTGTTAATTCAAATCATTATGAATGCATGTGTGTATGTGATGATTCTGTGAATGCCTAAATGGACTTGTGTGATTGATCTAAATAGCAAGGAATGGTTTAAAGGTGAAAACAACATCATCTAAAACATTTGCAAGCAGAAACAAATCAAGAGAAAATAAAAAACAAAACAAATAAGGGAAATGGTCATTTTTGCCAATCTTGCTCACTAGGCCACTTTGAGTGTTTCTAGCCCAAGATTTCAAACAGAAACTATTCCATTTATTTTTACCCCTTGCAAGACCAAGTAAAAGTGAATCAAATCCCACCTTTATAACTTGCAGAAACATTTGGCAACTTGATTCAAATCACATTTCAAAATTGAATATGATTCATATGTGAAGATCACCCCTTTTTCAAAAACCAACCAAACCAATTCCACTTGACCTTTCCAAATAACCAGAGACTCCCTAGTATGTAACCAACACGTCCACGAAGTTTGAATCCAAAATTCAAATTTGAATCTCTTGCGGCCATTTCATCAAACACATTGCTGGCACCAAAGAAACAAACCACATACACTATTGTGAGCAGTAAATTTGGCCTAACTTGTTCCCTCTATAGCTCACACTACATTCTCAGTAGATGATCTAGCTCAATTAACAAGCTTTAGCACCAATGTGAGCATGCCATAGCCATCAAGGGTGACCATGTCGAGCCTAACTTGCCATCCCCATGTCGACAGCAAGCTAGGATAAGCACCAAGCCTAGCAAGCATGTCTGGGACAATCTCCACCATCCACCGCCACTCCCTATCCAAGCCTCGAGAGCAGCCAGCCTCTGGACCACACAACCCGAGCATGCCAAGCCTCTCTGCGAGCAGTCGAGAGCGCACCAGAGCGCCAAACGCGACACATGCCCATAGACCGCGCGCCGCCCTTGCCGTGTGCAAGCCGGATCGCCAGCACCCCAGCAACACCGCGGACATGTCCGTTCCCCGCCGCGCGGACCATTGACGTTGTGCGCCATTAAAACTGCCGTCAGACCCGCCCAAAGCGCCGCGACGTTCTGACCGTTCCACACCGCCCCACGCCGCGTAGCCATGCCATTGAGCTTTGCCAGGGAGCATAGCACCGCCCACTATCGTCGCCCATGCCTTTAGCTCGCTGTGCCGATGACCACGACGAGCTCAGCCCACGATCGTTAGTCCCCTCGCTGCACTATAAATAGAGGCCACCCTCGTTCGATTTCAGCACACCATCACACTCCCCTCTCTCTCAGAAGCACCTCACCTCACTCCCGTAGCAAGGAGAGCATCGCATCGCCAGAATTTGGCTAGAGTCTGCCGCTGCTGGAGGAGAAGGGCGCCGTCGATTGGAGCCGCCCCAGGAGGAGCTGCCGGTACCAAGAGAATCACCATTGTCGACTTCGTCGTTCGCCCTCGTCGCCGACCATCTCCTAAGCCCCGGTGAGACTCCCACGACCCCCACTAGCCACGCTAGGGTTCTTTCTCGCCTGTGTTGCCCGATGTGGACGATGAATCACAGTCGTAGGATTAGAGCTTGATCCTGCGATCCACATCCACCCATACCTCTTCGCACCCCTCTATCTCACTGACGAGTTGGGACATCCACTTAACCAGCCCGCGTGCGTGCTGTGCATAGTGGGCCGACCCAGTTAAACTCCTGCGCGACCCAGTAATTAGGTTTATTCTTTTAGTTTCAAACTCAGTTATGTACCTAGATTCAAAAATCAACCCAGGTTGATTCACTAAACCAAAATGCATGAAACCAATTTTGTTTGAAAGGTACTAGAATGCTTAATCCAAGACCGTTGGATTCAAACCAATTGAATTTTTAGATCACCTATAGTAAAAATAACAAGGCAGAAGCTTTTCTGCATTCAAACATTTTTCAAAATTCAACCACAAAACCTTTTGAGTTGATTCCAAGTCTCAAAAATAAAATTTAACAAGACCTTTCTGAATATATAAAAATATCTAGGTTTACTTGCAGAAATAATGATCAAGTAATAAAAGAATGCCTCATAGGCATTTCTAGTCAATTCATTTAATTAAAATAAAAAGGTTAAACTTTATTAAATTATGACACCACTTTAAATTACATTCCCATGTACTGAAATATGTGGTGATGACATGTGTCAACATGATCCCGTGTTTTAGATGGAGAATATTAAATCTTAAGTAGTTTTTCAATGAGTAGAAATTACCTTTCTAAAATGAAGGAATTAAAACTAATTGCCTTAATGGTTGTAATGTTTGGGATGATCCTATATCATCTAGTGAAAACATTGGTGTGATAAATAGAAATAGTTAAGTATTGTTTGGTGATTGTGTACCTCGTATTTATTTATAGACGCTAGTACCGACCAAGGATACGAGGAGGAATGAGGATACTACGAGGAAGAATCCGAGGAGAACTTCAACCACTGCTCTGCACAAGGCAAGCTAACACTTGCAACTATGAAAGTTAGATAACCTATGCAATGCATTAAGCATGCTTGGTTAGATACATTTGATGATACCCAATCCTAGTTTTACTTACAAGCTTAGTATTTTATTTCTTTATCAAAGTTTTTATTTTAGTTTATTTGGTGACTTGTAGATATTTGAAGGTAGCATAAAGAGCATAAAACTTGGCCTAAGTTAGATAATCTTGATGTCATCCTGAGGCATGAGATTGAACTTAGCTAGTTCACACTTGTTTACCACCCCACATTAGTATTTACCCCCACTTGTAGATGCTAGTGTTAAGCATAAAACTTGATCAACTTTAGACGGGAATACTTGGTGAAAATGGTTATGAAAACCCTAGAATGATGAGTCATTCTACTAAAATGTTTTTCCATGTGTTCTTGAACACAAGATGATTTTGATGATGAAAATGTTAAGGCATGAGCCTTAGCCCTTTATAAAACTGATGGTTGTCTCGATGCGTTACCATTCCAATTTTTCCGTACAACCACAATACCCGAAATTTGGGTAGGGCTTGACTAGAAATTTATATACTTTAGTATGGGTTCCCATGCGACCAAGGTTTGAGCCGAGGCTACCTTGTGAAGATTGTCCACCTGTGAAGTTCCCAAGATGACAGTTGGTCATGGTTGGGAGGCCAAACTCATAGGCGAGGTGCCGATACTAGGGCGTGTAAATGAAAGGTTAGGATTGATTATCCTCATACTGAGAATGGTGAATTCAGGATTGTTCCTAACGGATGTATCAAATGTTGTGGTGAAAGTGTACCACCTCTGCAGAGTGTCAAACTATTCAAATAGCCGCGTCCGCGGTTATGGACAGTTGGAGTGTCCATACTGTTCTGTCATCAGATGTTTTCAAAATGACTTATGCAATGATTTATGACTTTGACTTGACCACAACAGAGTTGTGATACAAAAATCAAGTTCCCACTTCGGTGATATAAAACTTTCAACTAGCTTTCTTTGCTTCTGAACTCAGTAGAGATAAATTTGGATTTTTTCAAAAAAACCTAGAGCCTAGTACTGCCTACTCAAAACCACTTCACTTGTTAGTATTAGTTTGCGAGTACTTAAAAAGTACTCATGGCTTGTCCTTGTCTATTCCCGTGGCTAGACTATGAGGAGGACTATCAGGAAGACGGACAGCGGGAAGGTTACGACAACTAGGATCATCTCCCATCGTCAGCATTGCCTGTGACCATGAAGATGGAGCCTCGCCTTCGCTATCGTTATTATTACGTTATTTCCCTTGCTTGAATTGTATTAAGACTGGATCATGAGATCCATATTTGTGTAAGATCTTATGTATGGTTTGTAATGGATGATGTACTGTGATATCCAATCTATGATGTCTCGCAAAAATGGTAATCCTGGGTGTTGACAACTACTCTCTCAGGCGCCGAGCTACGGCTCGGCCTTTCCTCCCCGCGGCGACTGGATGATGGATTCAGGCGCCTCCACGCATGTCACCGGCAATCAGGGTATGCTCACCTCGTCTCTATCCCCATTAGGCATCAATTCTCAGAATTTAGTAGTGGGTAACGGGTCTCGTCTTCCTGTCGTTGCAACTAGTACTACCACCATGACTTCTCGACCCTTCTACCTCAATGATGTCCTCGTCTCCCCACACATTGTCAAAAATCTGATTAGCACTCGCAAGTTCTCTCGTGATAACAACTGTTCTGTCGAGTTTGACCCATATGGATTCTTTGTGAAGGATCTCACCACTCGGGACATTCTGATGAGGTCCAATAGCTCCGGCGAGCTCTACCCCTTTTTGGTGATGGCGGCGGTGCTCTTCCCTCGGCTCTTCTCATCACCGGCGACGTGTGGCACCGGCGTCTTGGGCACCCCACCTCTGTTGCTCTCTCCCACCTCCCCTTAGATTTTCTTTGCCATTGTCATAAACCAACTTCCAAGCTATCCTTTTGTGATGCTTGTCAGTTAGGAAAACACGCTAGGCTACATTTTTCTTTATCTCATTCGCGAGCTAGTGCGCCCTTTGATTTAATCCATTGTGATTTGTGGACCTCACCCATTGTAAGATGCTCCGGCTATAAATATTACCTGATCATTCTTGATGACTACTCACATTATTCCTGGGTTTTTCCCTTACGAAACAAATCCGACACAAGTGACACTCTCCACCATTTCTTTCGCTTTGTCCTCACCCAATACCGTCTCACCCTTTGATGCGTACAATGTTATAGTGGCGGTGAGTTTGTCACCACTTCCCTCCGTACCCTCTCCTTCTCTCATGGCATTGTATTTCACCTCTCCTGTCCTTACACATTGCCACAAAATGGTCGTGCCGAACACTTAATCCGCACCACCAATGACATCGTCCGTACACTCCTTCCTCAAGCTCGCTTGTCGCCTCCCTTTTGGGTTGAGGCTCTCAACACCGCCACTCACCTCCTCAACCTGCGTCCCTCCCGTGTCATCGCTCATAACACACCCCATTTCCTCCTCCATGGACAACATCCCACATATGATCATCTTTGCACTCTTGGGTGCCTCTGTTTCCCCAACGTCTCACCCACCGCTCCGCACAAACTCACCCCTCGTTCCGCTCGCTGTGTTTTCCTCGGGTATCCACGCGAGCACAAAGGCTATCGGTTCTTAGATTTGTCCACACGCAAAGTAGTTATCTCACGCCATGTCATCTTTTACGAACACATGTTTCCTTATGATCTTGCCACACCTACAGCCACACACGATCTGGCTACACCCGATCCCCTGCACCCTGGCCCGATCTCCTCCAGAATCCACACCCCATCATTACGTGCGATCTCCCCGACCTCGGAGTCGCCAAACACCACCCCCTACATGTCCTTCTGACCCAGCCAATTCGACCCCGCGCGTCCACCCACCAACCGCCCGACCCCACCGAATCCCCCTCGTCCTCCGCACCGCGCCGCGACCCGCGTCGTGCCTCCACCGACCCCACCAGATCCCCCTCGTGCTACACCCTGCGCCCTGCCACGCGCTGCGACCCCACCGACCCCACCGGATCTCCCTCGTGCTCCACCCACCGCACGCACGCTCGCGCTTCCCCCAACCCCGCCTTGCCACCTCAACCGACACTCCCGCCCAAATCTGTCATGGTGGACGCACCCGACAATGCACACAAAATGCAGACACGCGGTAAATCTGGTTTCTTTATTCCTAAGCAACATTTTCATCTCGCCGTTTCCACCGATATTTCCCCTCTACGCTTCTCTTACCGTGCAGCCTTGAAAGACCCTCGTTGGTACGGCGCCATGCTCGATGAATTTAATGCCCTAATTCGGAATGACACTTGGTGTTTAGTGCCCCATCCTGCGGGTGTCTATTTTGTAACAGGCAAATGGATCTTTTGCCACAAGCTACATCTCTCTTATGCCGTCCAACAAGTGTGCTTATTTATGCACGATCGGCACGAGGCCCACTGCCAGCTGATCAAGAGGATCCTCCGCTACGTCCAGGGCACATCGCATCTTGGTCTCCAGCTGTTTGTACACTCCTCGTGTGATCTCATCGCATATTCAGACGCTGACTGGGCGGGCTGCCCTAACGCCCACAAATCAACATATGGGTTCAGTGTCTTCCTTGGCAAGAACTTGGTCTCTTGGTCATCCAAACGACAACAAACCGTTTCTCGCTCGAGCTGTGAGGCGGAATACCGTGCGGTCGCGAACTGCGTGACTGAATCGGTTTGGCTCCGTCAGCTTCTTCATGAACAGCATCAACCAGCGACCAATGCCAGTTGTTTATTGTGACAATGTGAGTGCTACTTACTTGTGCACTAATCCGATTCAGCACCAGTGTACGAAGCACATCAAAATAAATCTTCATTTTGTTTGCAATCGTGTTACTCTCGGCGAAGCTCATGTTCTTCACGTGCCCACCAGCCTGCAGTATGCCGACATCTTCACCAAAGGGCTCCCTTCTTCTGTTTTTCGGGAATTTCGATCTAGCCTCAATGTGCTCCCGAGTCCAGTTGCGACTGCGGGGGGGTGTTGAATTGTGATGTTACTTTGTAACCTCTCCTCCCTAGTCTTCAGGGTAGACCACGGCATGCGCCTGCGTGCGCCTCTATCGTGCCCATCTCGATAGGGCTCTCCCCTTTCTATTTATTCCCTGTAACATGTACTCTGATGATTGATCAATGCAACAACTCCACAACCAAATGTTCTTCTATAGTGACAAAAGAACGTAAGAGATCAATAACTTAACTTTCAGATTTGTTGTGTTATGTCTTCTTCCTCCATCTTGTGATGTATTCAATCCTGTGCAAGTAAAGAGCACCTCCTTGGTGACTAGTGGGACATTTGCAAGTACCATTGCTTATAAAAACGAGGCCGTTGAGGCTTGTTAGGGGAAGCATTCTTGTAGAATTGTATAGAATAATAATCGATGATAATATTGTGGGAATTACAAGAGGTATATATGAGGGTCTAGGTGCACCGGTCCAGCCCTATAATAAACCGACTAGGACTCTTAAACCTATCAATAGTTGTATTCTAACATCCTCACAGTGTCAATGGTAGGCTCAACGACGTTGAGACTAAAATGAATGTCTTAAAACAAAGTAGTCGCCAGGCCTTTAGTAAATATATAAGCAAACTGAACTAAAGTAGGCACATGTAGAACACGAACTTGACCGAGAGCCGCCTTCTTTCGAACAAAATGAATTTCGATATCTATATGCTTGGTACGACGGTGTTGAACCAGATTCCCTGACATGTAAACAGCTGAAATATTATCACAGTAAACAATAATAGCTTGCTCAATAGGGTGATACAGCTCCGACATCAACTGGCACAACCAAACCGTATCAGCAACCGCATGAGCCACAGCGCGATACTCATCTCGGCTAACGAGCGAGAAACTGTAACCTACATTTTTGAAGACCAAGAAACCAAATTGTTACCAAGAAAAACACAAAATACGGATGTGGACCGTCGAGTATCGAGGAAACCAGCCCAGTCTGCATTGGAGTAAGCTATCAACGAGGTGGGAGAGGATTTGTTTATATGAAGACCTAAATTTAATGTGCCTTTGAGATACCAAAGAATACGTTTGACATGGTTGAAGTGAGGAACACGAGGATCATGCATGTAAAGGCAAGCTTGTTGGATAGAAAAAGAAATTTCAGGACGAGTAAGAGTAAGATATTGGAGGACGCTGGTAAGACTACGATAAAGAGAAGGATCATAAAAGGGATCACCATGGAAGAAAGTTTGAACCTGTATCAGAGGAGTATGAGAAAGATGACAATCAAGCATACCAGCATGAGAAAGAAGATCTAGGGTGTATTGACATTGAGATAAGAAAAGACCAAATGAGTCACGGATGATAGCAATACCTAAGAAGTGATGGAAGAAGACCTATATCGGACATAGAAAATTATTTACGAAGGAGATAATATGATCTAAAAAGTGATGTGAGAAAGCTATAATAATAATATCATCAACATACAGAAGTAGATAAGCAGTGTTGGTATTATGATGAAAGGTGAAGAGAGAAGTGTCAGAATGAGAAGGAGTAAAGAAAATTGTTTGAGCATAAGTAGAAAAACGTTGAAACCAAGCCCGTGGTGCTTGTTTTAGACCATAGTAAGATTTTTGAAGAAGACAAACATGATTAGGATAAGAGGAATTTTCGAAGCCAAGAGGTTGTTGACAATAAACTGTTTCTTGAAGAGAGCCATGGAGAAAAGTGTTTTTTACATCGAGTTGATGGATGGGACAAGAAGAAGAAATGGCGATGCTAAGAACAGTACGAATAGTGTTGGGTTTGACAACTAGAGAGAAATTCTCATCATAATCGATGCATGTTGCTAACAGTAACCATGGCATACCCATCGATCTTTATAACATGCAACACTTCCATCGGAATTAAATTTGTGTCGAAAAACCCATTTTTCGGAAACAATATTAGAGTTTGATGGACGAGGAACTAATTTCCATGTATTATTTTGAATGAGAGCATCATATTCATCTTTCATGGTTGCGGCCCAATTAGGATCTAGGAGAGCTCATTTGTAAGATTTGGGAATAGAGGAAGAAGACAGAGATGCATTGATATTTAGACGATCTTTAGCGGGTAAACGAAAACCGGATTTGCCACGTGTGTGCATGGTATGATCATTAGTGGGAGCTGGGACGATAATAACATGAGGAGGAGGGACATATGATGATGTGGAAGACGGGCCTAGTGCTGCGGAAGAAGCGGACGCGGGTGTCGGCGACGGCAGGAAGTCTACCACGGTAGAGTTTTCGGCGGTTTTGGTAGCCACATCAGAGGTGGCGGCAAGAGAAGGTGTGGCAGGATCGGCTGCCGTGGCAAAGAATTCGGGCGTTTTTGGTGCCGTTGCAAGAGCGACGGCGGGAGGTGGCTGATGAAAGAAGGGAAAATTATTTGGACGAGAGGGCTAGTAGATGGTGCGGATGTTTTAGAATCGAGAGATTGACGCTCAAAAAAGGGAAAAAATTCAGCAAACATTACATGACGAGACACATGGACGCCACCACTAACAAGATCTAAAAACGATAGACTTTGTGTTCGTTAGAAAAACCTAGATGGACGCACGGGATAGAACGGGGTGAAAGTTTGTTAGGATAAGTAGAGTAAGAGTTAGGAAAATAAAGACATCCGAAGACAAGAACGTCGGAGTAGTTTGGGTGAGAAAGAAATAAATAGAAGTAGGGTGTGGTTTGAGGATTAACTTTAGATGGTCGAATGTTAAGTAGATATGAGGTCTTGTGGTGAGCTTCAGCCCAGAACGTCGGAGGCATAGAAGATTGAATAACAAGGGTGCGAGTGATGTCATTAAGAGTGCAAAGAGAACGCTCGGCCTTGACGTTTTGTGGGGAGGTATATGGACAGGAAAAACGTAGAAGAATTCCATATTGGAGAAAGAAATTTCGGTTCTTAAAGTTGTCAAATTCATAACCATTATCGCATTGAATAAATCTTATGGGAAGGAAAAGTGGACCGAGACATAGCGCTGAAAATTAAGAAAAATATTATGAACGTCGGATTTGTTGCGTAAGGGAAAGATCCAAACATAGTGTGTAAAATCATCAAGAATAACAAGATAATACTTAAAACCAAAAACACTTTCTATTGGTGATGTCCATAGATCACAATGAAGTAACTCAAAAGGAAAAGTACCAGAGGATAGAGAGGAGCTAAAGGGGAGACGAACATGTTTGCCTAATTGACACGACTGGCAAATAGAAGAATTATGAGAATGTCTATTAAAAGGTATTGAAAATTCACTCAGAAGAGTAGATAACACATTATTATTGGGATGGCCGAGACGTTGTTGCCACAGATCAATAGAGTCCACCATAGACGATGGAGGGGCAGCGGCCAGAACACCATGGAGGGAACAAATCACCAGAGCTATTGAATCGAGCGATCTCGGCCTTGGTCCAAAAATCCTTCACAAACAAACCAAAGGGGTCAAATTCGATAGAAACGTGATTGTCATTGGTGAATTGGCAAACAGAAATCAGATTTTTAGTTAGTGCAGGAGCTCCAAGAACATCACAAAGAAGCAAAGGTTTGTTTGGGGATTGGATTTGGGCTTGACCGACACAGTAAATAGGAATAGATGATCTGTCACTCAGAGTAATAGATGGAAAAGGCGACGATGTGCAAGAAGACAGCAAATTACTTGATGCAGACATATGACTAGAAGAACCAGAATCGAAAATCCAATCCGTACCTAAGTTTCCTTGTGCAGAAAAGTTCTTCATGGCTTGTAGAAAAGCAGCTTGGTCCCGGCTCGGAGTCGAAGTAGAGGCCGGTGTAGACATGGGAGTTGGCGGGTGTGGCAGCATCGACAGTAGGGACGGCATCGGTGTATAGATATAGCCACCATCATTGTACTGTGACATATTGTACTGCCGCATGTAGGGTGAGTTTGTAGAGCTATATGAAGCATAAGGAGCAGCGTTGTAGATTGGAGCAGGATACATTGACAGCGAAGGCAGGCAGGTCATGTCCACTCCTATTATCAACCTAGCCGTCGCCAAGTCCCTTTTGGAGCAGGATAGATCACACGCAGCTGTGGAACAGGTCTATGACCTTGTGGCAAAGGCGGTGCAACAACAGGAAAATGCCACCTCTCAGAGGCTTGAGTCTGACCCAGCTTTTTGCCAGCCTAGCCATCCTAAGACGCCAAGGGGCCTATCTCCTCATGATGTCGGGTCCCAGACGGGTTCATCAGAACAAACACGGAGGGATGCACGTAATAGGAAAGACGCTATCCGCATATCCTCCGACCATGGAGGTAAGGCTCATGGTCGTCGCCCATCTCCACCGCCCCGGTCTCCCCGACATCACGAAGACCCCAAGGCTCATGGTCGTCGCCCATCTCCATCGCCCCGGTCTCCACGACATGCCTCCGCCAAGGAAAAGCGGCATCATCATCCGCGAGAATGCGGAGCATCCCCGTCAAGATGGAGAGTGCAACCAAGGACACAAGAGCAGGTCGCGTCATGGCCCTCTGTGTCCGACAAGAAACCACGACAAGCGCGAGGCATCGTGGGAGGGTAACAGCAAGAAGGCTAACCCACCGCCACCTCCTCCTCCATCGCCCCCTAGAAGCTACCATGGTGGAGGAGGCCCGCGTCGTTCACGCAGCCCTTCCCCTGGCGGCAAGAAGAAAAGAACAAGCCCGAAGCCATACGACGCGCGTTCATGCCTGGACAAGATTCACGAGGCCCGAGAAGGACAATACCTAGGACCATGTTGGTTTGGACCTATAATAGGGACCACAACTTACCCCAGGGGTTTCCGGATTGACAAGACCATCAAGCCCTATGACGGCACCGCCAAACCAGCTACGTGGTTGTAGGATTACGGCAACACGGTATAGATCGCCGCGGGAAACCCCAACGTCGATGTCAAGTACCTCCCACTGATGCTAGCGGGCACGGCCTGACAATGGATTGATGACTTGCCAAAGAAGTCCATCTGCAACTGGTTGGACATGCAAGAAGCATTCACCAAGAACTTCGAGGGTAAGTATAAGCGTCCCTGCACTGTTGGCAATCTACAGCGGTGCGTGCAAGAGAAAGACGAGTCATCTTGCGCCTACCTCTCTCGCTGGCTGGACATGAAGAATTCCTGCGCAGGAGTGCACGCTCACACCGCCCTGGCCGCCTTCATCGATGGGTTGGAGAAAGGCATGTTTCTCTAACATAAGTTGAAGCTCCTGCAGGACAATCATCGGCTAGATCTCAACCAGATGATCCAGCTGGCTAGTGAGTTCGCGGCTGCCAACAACGATGCTCGCGGCTCCCTGCTGGCAACGGCAGTTCCAACTAAAGCTAGGAGGAACAACAGCACCAAGCTGAAGAGCCCGCCAGAAGAAAAGCAAACCTCCAACATGGTCGCCATTACATTTGTAGGATGAGGTGATGGCGGACAGCATGGCCGAGGACGGGGGACTGGTCATGGGCAGCAGCGAGGTAGTGAAACTACCCCGGCAGCGCTCCGCGTTCCCCAAATGTACGAGGAGTACCATGATATGCCGTGCCTTGTACACCTCGATGCCAACGGCAAAGCCACTCACACCAATCGCCATTGCAAGTTTGTCAACGATCTCAAGGAGGACCCGGAGTCCGGTTACAAGTGAAGCCGGAAGAACATGCCGCACGACAAAGGAAAAGGGAAGAAGAAGGAAGAGGAGTCCAAGGATTCAAGTGACATGGAGGAGCACGTTGACCCTAAGCATGCCGACAAGGGTGATGGCAAAGGCAAGAAACCCTTCGAAAAGAAGGCCCCCGTCTACCACACTTTTCTTGGCACATCAACTATCCGGGCACAGAAAACCTCGCTGAGGATACTGATGGCCACCCTACCACCAGTCCCCCAGTACCTGCGCTGGTCGGAGATTCCAATCACTTGGGATAGGAGGGATCACCCAGACCTCATTCCTACGGAGAACCAGTACGCCATGGTCATCAACCCCTGATTGGTGGCAACGAGTTCACCAAGTGTATGGTGGACAGTGGAAGCAGCATCAACATTATGTACCTGGATACGCTGCACAAGATGAACTTGACGGAGGCCAACCTAAGGCGGACCAGCACCGTGTTCCATGGCGTAGTTACTAGCCGGGAGGCTCGATCCCTTGGGTGCATCATGCTTCAGGTCACTTTTGGCGATGTTAATAATTACCGCCAAGAACAAATGACCTTCGAGGTGGTCCTCTTCAAAAGCGTGTACCACATCATCTTCGCACGCGACATCTTCCACGCCTTCATGGCCAAGCCATGCTTCGTCTACAACAAACTCAAGATACCCGGACCAAATGGAATCATCACCATATCCGGAAGCTTTACCAAGGCAAGGGACTGCGAGATTGGAGAAGTAGCCTTTGCAGAAGTTGTCCTCTACAACGAAGAATTCAAGGAGATCCAGAGCAAGGTCGATGCCACGGAGATGCCGGCATCAAAGAAGCAGATTCTGACTCCGCCCCAGCTTTCAAGGCCGCCATCGAAACCAAGATGGTGGAACTTGTCATAGGCGATTCCTCCAAGACCACCTCCATTGGGACGAATCTGGACCCTAAATAGGAAAGCGCACTCGTCGAGTTCCTCCATGAGAATAGAGACATCTTTGCCTGGCAACCAGCCGACATGAAAGGTGTACCTAGGGAACTTGCCGAGGACAGATTGAAAAATTATCCATAATGAAAACCGGTGAAACAACCTCTACGACAATTCGGAGACGAGAAGAGACACGCCATAGGCAAAGAGATAGCTAGGTTACTTAAGGATAGTTTTATCCGAGAAGTCCTTCACACCCGATAGGTGGCCAATCCTGTACTTTTCCCCAAAAAGGGAACCAAAGAATTAAGAATGTGCATTGATTACACCAGCTTGAACAAAGCGTGTTGAAAGTACCGAAATTATACGACTAGAGGGGGGTGAATAGGCGTCTACCCAATTTTAATTTGTTTCTCACTTTTAGGCTCAACGAGAAAGGAAGTTATCTAGAGATGCAACTAAATGAACAACCTAAATGCAAGAAAACAAACACCAACAACAAAAACAGTAAATAGCAAGGAGTAAAGGAGGGGAACGAAGTAACCGGAGAGGGTACACGAAGATATAATTCCCGTAGTTCACTCCCAAGGAGCTACGTCTATGTTGGAGAGGTGTCGGGGCCACATAAGGTCACCCGAGCGCCACAAAGGCCTCACCTTCTTCTCCGGTGAGCTCCCCCACAAAGGAGGCCTCACAATCCACTAACCGGTGACCTTGAAGGCGCCAACCGAAACCTTTACACCAAGGTTGAGGGGGAGGCTCCACAACTCATTTGGAGGCCCTCAACGACACCTCGAAGCTTTACAACGCAAGCCTTAGCTCCGAGGATGCCCTACACCGTCTAGGGTTCCAAGAAACCCAAGAGCAACAAGATCCACAAAGGATGGGTGGGGGAAATCAAATCTTCTTTGGTGGAAGTGTAGATCTAGGTCACCTCCCTCACCTCTCAAAAGATAAAGTCATTTGAGTGGCTAGAGAGAGAGATCTAGTGAGGTGAAGCTCAAGCATTAATGGAGGAGAGAGAAAAATTCGAGAGAGAGTTGGAGTAAGAAGAGGGGTGCCTTAAATAGGCCCCCCTCGCGCTGAACTGTTACAGCCCCCGCGACCTCACCGGAAGTTCCGGTGAGAGGCCGGAAGTTCCGCCCAGCCTAGCTCCAACGGTCATCGGACTGTTGACGCCCGCTCCAGAAGCGCAACCGGAAGTTCTGGTCAAAACAGACCGGAAGTTCTGGTGAACTTCCGATGCTAGTTCCGACCAAGTTCCGGCAAATAGAACGCTTCAAAACAGAAGGTTACTGAGCCACCACCGGAACTTGGAGCGGAACAAGGGGCGGAACTTCTGGGTCGCGAACCGAATCTGGCCGGAAGTTCCGGCGTCTCGGCGGAAGTTCCGCTCAGGATCTTTTGGCAGGACAAGTTCCGATGAAAGTTCCGGCCCAAGTTCCGGCAAATAGAACACTTCATACAGAAGGTTACTGATTCACCATTGGAACTTGGGGCGGAACTAGCGTCGGAACACAGTGTAGAACAGCCCGCAGAAAAAATCTGAGCGGAACTTCCGGCCTAGGCCGGAAGTTCTGGTGAGACACAAAAGGCTCCAACAAAACAGGAATACGCTCTCTCACAGGATAATGGGATGGCTGTGGCGGTGCATATAGGTTTGTGCAAGAACAAGTGATTTCCCACAGCCTTCCAAAATGGACCCCCTCTTAATAGTACGGTGACCTAAAAACAACAACCGGAGAGAAACTATGAGAAGACTAAAAGGCCACCGTCTTCATGAGATCCCAAGAGAGCATCCACCACTATAGAAGGAGACATCAACAACGTTTTCCCTGAAACTCAAGCGCACAATTAAAAACACAGTTGGGATTATCATTAACACCAAAAACATCATGGGAAGATATAGTCCTTTCAATCTCCCCCTTTTTGGTGTTAGATGACAATCCCAAAGATTTGCATAGAATCAAAGCAATCTTTGCAATGGATGGTACAAGCTCCCCCTGTATGTGTGCAAGGTAGAGAAAAGAACTCTAAGGACAAGACTGGCACACATACACGGAGGCTCCCCCTACCAATTGCAAAGATAGCACAAGTGCAAGGTACAAGAAAGGATAGAGATCATACCAGAACCAACCAAATGTGGTGGAGACAAAAGGAGTAATAATAACAATAAGAGCAATGAGTCTCCACCACCATATGCATGAGCTCATAAGATGACAACAAGATACCACACTCACGGCATTGAATAAGATACCACAAAGATACCACATAGTCTCAAACATAACATGCCACATGGTCCACAAGCACACATAAGTTCACGGACATAAAACCACAAGCACACAAATAAACTAGAGAGTAAACTAGAGAGTTTGCGAGCAAGAAAAGATCAAAGGCAAGAACAGGCTCGCGACTCAACCCATGCAAATCCCGTAGACAACCTAATAGACATCTTTCTCCCCCTTTGGCATCGAGACACCAAAAAGGAAGAGAAGATCAAGCTAATCGTCCCAGCCACGAGAGGGAGAAGGAGCAGACTCAGGGACCCAAGGACCCCACTCAGGCGACGGACCAGTGACCTCCTCCTCAGACTCATCCTCGGACCAGTGGCAGTTGTCGCGAATCCAATCATCCTTGGGAACAGTGACAGAGCTAATGACCGGTGAGCTAGGAATGTTGAGAGCGGTCATGATGGCCTTCTGGCGCTGAACATTGTGACGCTGATCAACATAGGCCTGATACTCGCGGTCCTGCAGAAAGCAGAAAGTTTTCTTCACCTTCCCAAGCAGCTTCTTTGCCCAAGAGGGCTGCCTCTGGAGAGACGGACCACCAGCACGAGAGCCCCCAGGAGCAGAGGAGGGACCACGAGCTTCATCGCAGACCTTCTGGACTGCAGCATCCTTTTCTTCTTGAGAACGAGGTTTTTGGTGCTTACTCACATGCAGCTTCTTCTCCTCATGAATGGTGATGTTGTCTTCAGGAAAGCGAGTGCCAGTCGTCTCAAGACACTTGTGATTGATGAGAGTCTGAATGAAGGGAGCATAGATGCAGGAGCACTTTTCAATAATAGCTGCACACAGCTCAGAGTAGATGAAGTGCATAACATCCATGGGACTATCAGTGTCACGACGGAGAAAAGTCTGATGCATGAGGTCAACCTGATACCCATGGAACTGATCAAAGTTACCAGCCTTGGGAGAGATGGTGTTCAAGTACACCCTGCGCATGATGTCAAAAACTGGCAGCAGATGATTCACAAACCCAACGGATCCCCACCCTTCAATGTAGAGAGGCTCCAGGACCTCAGGATCAGTAGCTTCAGGACCATGAACACGCCAACCATTTGCCCCGCGGCCAGGCTGAATGGGATAGCCAAGAAGCTTAGCAAACTCAGACCAAGTGGCGGTAAGAAACACATCCCTGGTCATCCACTTCCACACACCTTCAGTAGAGGACTGCATGTGAATAAACAGAGTTGAGTAAAACTAAGCAATAGCAGTCACATCAAAGTTTTGACGGTGCTCCATGAGGGGAACCAGCCCAAACTTCTGGCAAATATCAAGAGCCTCGCCAAAGTAAACTTGCTTCTCTTCCATGTGAGCCACATTGATGTACTTCTGAGGAGCAACCACGAACCGCTTCTTTGATGCATAGATTTCTTCATATATCTGTTCCTGATGGCAGTTGTGAAAGTGAGGGTCCAAGCAATGACGGTCACGAGCCACGAGGTAGGGATCCGTGCGCCTGAATGCAGAGTAAGCTTTCTGAGACCATTTGGAAATCTTGGCTTCGGTCATGTCTGGCCCAGCAGCAGTGGCCTTCTGAGCAAGAGCAGGCCTCTTCCCTGCAGCAGCAGCAGCACGGCGAGCAGCAGCAGCCTTCTGACGAGTAGTCTGAGTGGTCGGACGCACAACCTCAACATCTTCTTCATCAATCTCAGGAGGAATGTCAGAGGATGGTCGGCGGGCACGCTTGACTTGGCAGGTATCTCCTTGCCCTGAGAAGAAAGCACAAGAGTAGGGAGGGAAGTGGGATAAGTGCACAAGTTCAGAAGAGGAAACAAAATAGATAGATTGGAAAAATACAAATAGAAAAAGTTGCATTGTCGCCGAAACTTCCGCTGAATTTCCGGAACTTCCGGTGAAAATGGTCCACCGGAAGTTCCGGTCGTGGCTCACCGGAAGTTCCGGTGAGGCCACGAACTGACGGTTCCAAACAGCAGTTCACTAGATCTAGATCTAAAAGCCACAAGTGCAAAGATTTTCAAGAATGTATTGGACCAATCTACTCTAGCATGATACCCTAGGCCTACCAAGATCTTCCAACAAGTTCTAGCCAAAGAACTAGACTAGACATGGTGTGCCCTAACTCAAGCCATGGTGAGAGCAAGATCTCCATTAATGGAGGGAGTTGAGGGAAAATACCGGAGTTCATGGCGGGAGATTGAGGTGGGGAAGGTTCCCATGGAGCAGATATGCAGAGGAGAGGTTGGAGACGAAGGGGCCGGAGCACCTTCGTGGAGAGGTCCTGGCCGGCGGCTGCTCCAAATAGAGGATGGGTCTTGGGGGAAAAAGGAAGAAGATCCCGTTTTCCCCCAGGGCCCACCTTATATAGGACGGGGAGCACCACCAGAAGTTCTGGTCAGGGACCGGAAGTTCCGGTGGACCGGAACTTCCGGATCAGACTGACCGGAAGTTCCGCTGACGCCAGGAAGACCATCTCAGGTTTGGAAGATAACAAGGAAGAACTTGTGCAGGGAATAGAGAGGGATTGAGGTAAGGAAAGGCTTAGGATAGAGGACTCAAACTGTGAAGAACCAAAGCCAAAAAAAACCAAGAAAAACAAAAAGGTCAAAGACACAAATAAAAACGGATCGGTGGCCGAGGCCACCTTATATAAGAGTAAATGGCTTGACACCGCGAAGATATATCTTGGGTTCATTACCAACACTCATCATGAAGCTCAAATGGTCTCCTTTAGAGACTATAGAGTATGAAAACTTTAATGTGCGCATAATAGGGATAGCGTTTGTTCATAAGAGGAACTACACTCCCCCTAAATCCATGCCTACATCCAAACAAGATAGACATTGAGACGCGGGTAGGTGTGCAAGGTACTCAAGCAACATTGCTCGAATCAATGATATTTAGCTCATGCCTTAACTCCCGGAACCTTGCTTCATCAAGAGGCTTCGTGAAAAGATCCACAAGATTTGCCTTGGTGGGAACATACTCCAAAGAAATGTCTCCTCTAGCAACATGGTCCCGAATGAAATGATGACGAATCGCAATGTGCTTGGTCCAGTTGTGTTGCACGGGATTGTGAGCAATAGCAATGGCACTCTCATTGTCGCAAAGAAGAGGCACCTTGTCAAAAGATAGTCCAAGATCCTTCAAAGTTTGCTTCATCCATAGCAATTGAGCACAGCAGCTTGCGGCAGAGATGTACTCAGCTTCAGCAGTGGACATAGACACACAGTTCTGCTTCTTCGAGGACCAACAAACCAAAGATCTTCCGAGAAACTGACAAGCTCCGGAGTTTGACTTTCTTCCCACTTTGTCACCAGCCCAGTCCGAGTCCGTGTAACCAGTGAGATCAAAGCTGGCTCCCTTGGGGTACCACAACCCAAAGTTTGGGGTATGAACTAAATATCGAAAGATTCTCTTGACCGCCACCATGTGACTTTCCTTTGGTGCGGCTTGAAATCTTGCACACATACCCACACTCAACATAATATCCGGTCGGGGATGCACAAAGATAGAGCAAAGAACCAATCATAGATCGAAAGA
This sequence comes from Avena sativa, assembly GCA_916181665.1. Classification (NCBI taxonomy): domain Eukaryota; kingdom Viridiplantae; phylum Streptophyta; class Magnoliopsida; order Poales; family Poaceae; genus Avena; species Avena sativa. The sequence continues at coordinate 203,876,343 of OV702283.1, read as the reverse complement.
GTTTTTGATCCACCTCCTTACCCTTGGGATCGAGATCAAGATTAACCTTAGTTGGCATGGGAGTCTTGGCACCTTTGACTTGATCAAACTTGAACTTCTTGAGCATGTCTTGGATGTACTTGGCTTGGTTGATGAAAGTACCTTTCCTCAATTGCTTGACTTCAAACCCAAGGAAAAACTTCAACTCCCCCATCATGGACATCTCGAAGCGATTGGTCATGAGCTTGGCAAAATCCTCATTGAAAGTTTTGTTAATAGACCCAAAGATAATGTCATCAACATAGATTTGGCATACGAACAAGTGGCCTCCAACTGTCTTAGTAAAAAGAGTGGGATCAATGAGGCCCACTTCGAAGCCACGGTCTAACAAGAGCTCCCTAAGGCAATCATACCACGCACGTGGGGCTTGCTTGGGGCCATAGAGTGCCTTATTGAGCTTTTAGACATGGTTCGGAAAAAGTAGATCCTCAAAACCCGGAGGTTGCTTGAAGTATACCAACTCTTTCAAAGGACCATTAATAAAAGCACTCTTAACATCCATTTGATGCAACTTAAAGTTATGATGGGTAGCGAAGGCAAGAAGCATACGAATGGATTCAAGGCGAGCAACGGGGGAGTAAGTCTCACCGTAGTTGATGCCCTAAACTTGTGAGTATCCTTGGGCAACTAACCTTGCCTTGTTGCGCACGACAATTCCATTCACATCGCACTTGTTCTTGAAGACCCACTTGGTTCCAATGACGTTTTGATAGTCTTTGGGCCGCTCAACCAATGTCCAAACATTGTTCCTCTTGAAGTTGTGAAGTTCCTCGTTCATAGCATCAATCCAATCATCATCTTCAAGAGCTTCGAAGACTTTCTGTGGTTCCACAAGAGAGATAAACGCATGGTGAGATCTAAAGGAAGCTAGTTGCCTCCTAGTAGTGGAACCTTTATTGAAGTCTCCATAGACATTATCATGGATATGGCCATCTCGAACAATCTTGGCGAGACGATAGGCTTGACGGCGGGCTTGTGCTTCAACTCGAGATTCTTGAGCTACCACTTGGTCATTTCCACCAATTGAGCCGCCGCCTTGACTATAAGCACACACACGAGGGTCATCTTCATCAATTTCCACTTCGGGGGAGTCATCACTTGGAGAGGATCCTTGAGGATCATTGACTTGCTCTTGATCTCGACGAGCTTGACCTTGGGGAGAGCCGTGACCTTGAGGAGGAGCCCCATCTTTGGGAGGTTGATGAAGAGCTTGTCCATGGGAGGTGCCTTGAGGAGGAGCCCCATCGTGGGGAGGTTGACGTTTTTGATGAAGAGCTTGTTCTTTGGAGCTTGGAGAGTCATGAGCATGGGAAGCTTCGAAAGAGCTTGAGGGAGCTTGTGCCAAGAAAGTAGGTCCTTGAGGGGCAATATGATCTTGTGAAATTGAGGGCTCCACTTGATTAGAGCTTGGTCCTTCTCCTTAGTCCATAAGGGGATCCTCAATGGGGAGGTGGAAGCCCACACCCATTCTTCTTATGGCCTTGGGAGGAATTTCATCACTTGGATCACAAACACCATCTTGCCTAACAAGAGACTCATGATTTTCATCAAACTTCACGTTGCTCGTTTCTTCAACTCTTCCATTGGCTTTGTTGTAGACTCTATAAGCATGGGAATGATTTGAGTAGCCAACGAAAATTCCTTCTTGAGCCTTGGATTCAAACTTGGACAAACGAACTCCTTTCTTGAGAATGTAGCACTTGCAACCAAACACCCGAAAGTAGCTAACATTAGGCTTTTTCCCGGTGAGAAGTTCATAGGGGGTCTTGTTCTTTTTCATGCGGAGATAAAGACGGTTGGTTGCATGGCAAACGGTGGAGATGGCCTCGGCCCAAAAGTTGTACGGAGACTTGAACTCAGCTAGCATAGACCGAGCCGCATCCATCAATGTGCGATTCTTCCTTTCGGCAACTCCATTTTGTTGAGGGGTGTAGGGAGTGGAGTATTGATGCTTGATTCCTTCATCACTGAGAAACTCATCCAAGGTATAGTTTTTGAACTCGGTGCCATTGTCACTTCGAATTGAGAGAATAGTTGCATTGTGCTTCCGTTGAACCTCATTAGCAAAGTCAATGACGGTTTGTTGAGTCTCACTCTTGTACTTGAAAAAGAACACCCAAGTGTATCTTGAGAAATCATCCATAATAACCAAGCAATACTTCTTGCCTCCAAGGCTATCATGAGAGGGAGGACCAAAGAGATACATATGCAAGAGCTCCAAACACCTCTCGGTAGTGATCTGATTGAGTGCTTTGTGAGGAGTTTCATGCATCTTCCCTTCAATACAAGCCCTGCAAACACGATCTTTGGCAAAAGAAACATCGTTAATTCCAAGGATGTGGCCCTCGGAGTGAAGTCTTTGCAAAGTTCTCATGTTAACATGGGCTAGGAGGCGATGCCACAACCAGCCCTTGTCGGCTTTAGCATAGAGACATAGAGCATGAGGAGTAGTGGTGTCTGAAAAGTCCACCACATACAAGTCATGTTCTACATATCCTACAAAAGCCACCTTGAGAGACTTGCTCCACATGAGGACCACGGTATGAGAATTAAAGAAAGAAGAAAGACCCATAAGAGCAAGAGCACGAACTGAGAGTAAGTTGTAACCAAGAGTTTTGACAAGCATGACGTCAACCAAGGATACATCCGGGGTTACCACCACTTTGCCAAACCCGAAACCTGAGAGCTTGTTTTGTCACTGTAGGAGACCATGGTGTTGGCAATATTGGGCCTCAATTCGGTCATGATAGACTTTCTTCCGGTCATATGACTCGTGGCACCACTATCAAGCACCCATTTTGATCCACCGGAAGCATAGTCCTACAAGAAAATCAAGCCTTGGTTTTAGGTACCCATTTTGCAATGGGTCCCCTTTTGTTAGTGACAAGAGCCTTTGGCACCCAAATGGCCCAATGATAATCATGCATGTAAGACGTTCCCACGTATCTATCATATACATGACCATCATAAGATTTGCAAATAATATAAGATGGATTGTTCTTTCCGGCAAAGTTATCACTTTGCAAGAGGGTTTGGCCATTTGGTACCCCTTGGGCCATGCCCTTGTTCTTTTTCTTCTTCTTGTTCTTCTTCTTCTTCTTAGTCTTGGCAAGTTGATCCTTCAACACCTTGACTTCCTCTATGAGATGCTCATGCTTGCAACAAGGGTTAGGAGAGCTAGACAAGTCTATAATTTGCACAGCGGAAGACTTAGAGAGATCACAAGTTAATTGAGTTTGAAGCTTTCATGGGCTTCAAAAAGATTTGAGAATTTACTCTCCAAGGCTTTGTGTTCCTCTTTGAGTTTCTCAAGATCCTTTTGAGTCCTATCATGACCACCCACAAACTCAGCATTTTCTTTCGTGAGAACCTTAACCAAAGCAAGAGCATGGTCATGTTCTTTAATTGTAGAGCACAAAGTGTTGTTATGATCATCTACAAGGTTAGACACATTTTCTTCAAGATTAATTCTCATATTTTGTTCATCCTCAAGATTTTGAGTGAGAGAGGCAATTTCATCGGCGGCATCTCTTTCATTTTTACTTAGCAAGTCAAGAAGTTCTTCCTTTTCATCTAAGGCATCTCTAGCATTGTCAAGGTGTGCAAGTAAGGACTCAAAGTAGTTTTTAGTTTCTTCATCTAAGGTAGCAACAAATTCACACATGTCAATCATCTATTTCTTCACCTCTAGACCAACAAGATCAAGAGAGGAAGGCTCACTAGAGATAGGTTGAGGAGTGGGTTTCGGTGTTACCTCGGTGGCCTTGGCCATGAAGCACTTTTGGTTGGAGAAGATGACATTTTCATTTGGCGAGTTGAAGAGGGATAGACGTGGAGTTGAGGTAGTGGCAATAGCAGCAACTCCCACAATCTCTCCACCATGAACTTCATCATCATCATCTTCATCTGTGCCCGAAAGATATTCTTCATGGACCACAATTGCTTGTTCCTTGTTAGTGGCGTTCTTGACGGCGTAGTTCTTGTTCAAGGGATGAGGAGGTCTTGACTTGATCTTGCGAATGAGACGACCACCATTGTCTTCACGGTTCTCAAAGGGACACTTGGCCACGAAGTGACTCTTGTCGTTGCAATTGTAGCACGACCTTGCCTTGGGAGACTTGTTGGGTGAGTTGAATCTTGAGTTGTCCCTTGATCTTGACTTGAATCCGGACTTGTTCCAAAAGGCCCTTGAAGCGAGAGCAAGATGTTCGTTGAAGGCACATTTGAGGTCCTCTTGAGACCACTCACTTGATGTATCATCATCATCAACTTCAATAGCCTTGGCCTTCAAAGCAAGATTCACTTTGGTTGACCCAATGGCTCTAGCTCGAGCGGACTCCGCATTCTTCTTGGCAATACTCATGGCAATTACTTCACTCAAGACTTCTTGGGAGGTCATTAGGTGAAAGTTGGTTCTTCCCTTGATAGAGTTGAGCTTTTGTTCTTCAAATGGGAGGAGAGCTTGAATGAACTTCCTCTTCATAAACTTGTCATCAACATAGTGAGCCCCAAGGTCCCTCATAGTGGAACAAAGGACCTTAAGGCGCCTATACATGTCTTCGGGGGTCTCATCATCTTGCATTGTGAAGCCATTGCACTCGTTGTTGATCTCATCAAACTTGGAGCTTTGGATGCTTGCATTCCCAACAAAGAGCTCGGTGAGTTGATCCCAAGCTTCCTTGGTGGTGTCAAATTGGCGAATGTGAGCAAAATCCTTTGGAGTCAAGGCCTTTTGAATCATTCCCAAAGCTGTGGCATTGAGTTGCTTGTCCACCACTTCACCTCGTGTCAACTTCTTTGGGTCATATGGAGATAATCCATCCTCCACAATCCTCATTAACTCAATAGACGAGCTGGAAATATGTGAGCGCATTAGATATTGCCAACTGGCGAAATTAGAAGTATCTAGCATGGGTGGTGCTCCTTGAGGTATAATGTGTGGCATGGGGATGGGTGGATCCGGAGTGTACTTTGGCGGTGGGGGTACCGCCGGGTAGTCCTTTCCTCCATTTTCCTCTTTGTAAGTTGGGTTCTCGGGCTCCTCGATGTTCTCACTTGGAACCTTGGTAGAGGTTTGAGAAACAAAGCCAAGTCCCAAGTGAGTGGTGGCGGACGCGGGAGTTACCCCGGGGGCGGACACCGTAACGGTGGGAGGAACCTCGGTGGGTTAGGGTGTGTCAAGATCAACCATGGGGTTTTGCTTGAGAGACTGCAAGATAGTCATCATTTCCTCGAACTTGGACATCATGGACGACTCCAATTGCTTGAGGTCATCCATAGTGGCCAAGTTCTTGGATTTTTCGGTTTCACTACCCCCTTCGTCGGCCATAGTCTCTTAGGCGGTAAATCCCGAAATAAGAGCCTTGGCTCTGATACCAAATGAAAGTACCGACTTGATACGACTAGAGGGGGGTGAATAGGCATCTACCCAATTTTAATTTGTTTCTCACGTTTAGGCTCAACGAGAAAGAAGTTATCTAGAGATGCAACTAAGTGAACAACCTAAATGCAAGAAAACAAACACCAACAACAAAAACAATAAATAGCAAGGAGTAAAGGAGGGGAACGAAGTAACCGGAGAGGGGACACGGAGATGTAATACCCGTAGTTCACTCCCAAGGAGCTACGTCTACGTTGGAGAGGTGTCGGGGCCACACAAGGTCACCCGAGCGCCACAAAGGCCTCACCTTCTTCTCCGGTGAGCTCCCCCACAAAGGACGCCTCACAATCCACTAACCGGTGACCTTGAAGGCGCCAACCGAAACCTTTACACCAAGGTTGAGGGGGAGGCTCCACAACTCAATTGGAGGCCCTCAACGACACCTCGAAGCTTTACAACGCAAGCCTTAGCTCCGAGGATGCCCTACACCGTCTAGGGTTCCAAGAAACCCAAGAGCAACAAGATCCACAAAGGATGGGTGGGGGAAATCAAATCTTCTTTGGTGGAAGTGTAGATCTAGGTCACCTCCCTCACCTCTCAAAAGATCAAGTCATTTGAGTGGCTAGAGAGAGAGATCTAGTGAGGTGAAGCTCAAGCATTAATGGAGGAGAGAGAAAAATTCGAGAGAGAGTTGGAGGAAGAAGAGGGGTGCTCGCGCTGAACCGTTACAGCCCCCGCGACCTCACCGGAAGTTCTGGTGAGAGGCCGGAAGTTCCGCACAGCCTAGCTCCAACGGTCATCAGACCGTTGACGCCCGCTCCAGAAGCGCAACCGGAAGTTCCGGTCAAAACAGACCGGAAGTTCCGGTGAACTTCCTATGCTAGTTCCGACCAAGTTCCGGCAAATATAATGCTTCAAAACAGAAGGTTACTGAGCCACCACTGGAACTTGGAGCGGAACAAGGGGCGGAACTTCTGGGTCGCGAACCGAATCTGGCCAGAAGTTCCGGCGTCTGAGCGGAAGTTCCGCTCAGGATCTTTTGGCAGGACAAGTTCCGATGCAAGTTCCGGCCCAAGTTTCGGCAAATAGAACACTTCACACAGAAGGTTACTGATTCACCATCGGAACTTGGGGCGGAACTAGCGTCGGAACACAGTGTAGAACAGCCCGCAGAAAAAATCTGAGCGCAACTTCCGGCCTAGGCCGGAAGTTCCAGTGAGACACAAAAGGCTCCAATAGAACAAGAATATGCTCTCTCACGGGATAATGGGATGGCTGTGGCGGTGCATATAGGTTTGTGCAAGAACAAGTGATTTCCCACAGCCTTCCAAAATGGACCCCCTCTTAATAGTATGGTGACCTAAAAACAACAACCGAAGAGAAACTAGGAGAAGACTAAAAGGCCACCGTCTTCATGAGATCCCAAGAGAGCATCCACCACTATAGAAGGAGACATCAACAACGTTTCCCCTGAAACTCAAGCGCACAATTAAAAACACAGTTGGGATTATCATTAACACCAAAAACATCATCGGAAGATATAGTCCTTTCACGTGTCCCAAAGATCCGTTTGCTTTCCCTCGCATTGACCAAGTCATTGATTCGATGGCTGGCTCGGAGCTTTTGTGTTTTCTTGATGCATACTCAGGATACCACCAGATTAAGATGAGGAAATCGGACCAATGGGCCACTTCGTTCACCACACCTTACGACACGCTTTGCTATGTCACGATGCCCTTTGGGCTGAAAAATGCAAGTGATACGTACCAGCGGACTATGCAACGTTGCCTACACGATCAAATTGGTCGGAATGTTCACGCCTATGTGGATGATATAGCGGTGATGTCTAAAAAGTCAAACGACTTAATCTCTGACTTAAAAGAAACCTTTGATAATCTCCGGAAATACAACATGATGCTTAACCCAAAGAAGTGCGTCTTCGGGGTTCCAGCCGGCAAATTGTTGGTCTTCATTGTTTCCCAACGTGGAATCGAGGTCAACCCGGAGAAAATCAAGGCCATCCTAAACATAAATCGTCGGACATGCCTGAAGGACATACAGCAGTCTGCCGGTTCGTTAACTGACATGGAGAGAAGGCTATGCCGCTGTACAAGTTGCTGAAGAAGGCGGACAAATTTACGTGGACGGACGAAGCAGACGCATCATTGAAAGAGCTAAAGGAGATACTCTCCTCGACGCCTATCCTTGCAGCACCCGAGCCTATGGAGCCTATGTTAATTTACATGGCGGCCACCAACCGGGTAATCAGCATCGTCGTCATGGTAGAGAGGAAAGAACCAGGGCTTGAGTAGAGAGTTCAACGACCATTTTACTATGTAAGAGAGGTCTTGACGGAGTCCAAGCAGCGTTACCCGCACTACCAGAAACTAGCTTATGGAGTGTTCCTTGCTTCTCAGAAGCTAAGGCACTACTTCTAGGAGCACCCTATCACACTTGTGAGTAAAGCTCCACTGTCTAATATCATCAACAACAGCGATGCTACAGGAAGGGTCGCGAAGTGGGGCATTGAACTTGCTGCCTTCGAGATTTCCTACAAGAGACGCAACACTATCAAATCACAGGCCTTGGCGGATTTCATCGCGGATTGTACGGATATGCCAGATGCTACCCCTATACAAGAGCCAGAATATTGGGTGATGCACTTTGACGGATCAAAAGCTATTCAATGGCTCGGGGGCTGGTGTGCTATTACAGTCACCAACAGGGGAAAAGCTACACTATGTTCTGCAGATTCACTTCGAGGCTACAAACAACATGGCGGAGTATGAAGCACTTATTCACGGACTACATGTAGCCAAGGATATTGGCATCAAGCGCATAGTTTGCTGTGGAGATTCTGACTTGGTTGCCCAGCAGGTGGCTGGCACGTGGAATGCGTGGAACCCTATGATGGTGGCATATCAAGATGAAGTGGACGAGATATCCAAGATCTTCTTAGGCTACGAAGTCAAGTATGTCCCAAGGGAGGAAAATGAGGCGGCTGATCTATTGTGAAAGCTTGGATCAGGGCACAAACAAATTCCACCTAGGGTTTTTCTGGAGCATCTACGGACACCATCCGTGAAGGGAGCGGCCCCCGAGAACCTGGATAGAGTTGACTCTTTCATTCACATAGTGAAAAAGGTCCCTCTAGCTTGGACAAAACTGTTCATGGCATATCTCGTACACGGAACTTTGCCCGACGACAAGGTCGAAAGACGACAAGTAGTACGTCGAGCAAAGGGCTATACCATAATCAATAGACAGCTCTATAAAATGAGCACCAGTGATGTATACCTAAACTGTGTTTCCCATCAAGAGGGTATTGAAATCCTTTCGTGAGATCCATCTCGGAGATTGCGGGCATCACGCCGCTCCTCGATCTTTGGTCTCCAAAGCTTTCTGGCAAGGATTTTACTGGCTGACCGCGAAAGCGGACGCCGACCAGCTGGTTGAGACATGCATGGGTTGCCAGTACTATGCCCGACAACCACATGTTCCAGCTGAAGAATTGCGAACAATACCAAAAACTTGGCTGTTTGCAGTCTGGGGGCTAGACATGGTTAGTCCATTACAGATGGCACCATGTGGGTTTACGCATCTGCTAGTAGCAGTTGATAAATTCACCAAATGGATAGAAGCTAAACCCATTAGAAAGCTTGATGGGGCAACTTCCCATAGGTTTGTCCGGGATATAGTGGTGATATTTGGACTCCCACATAGCATTATCACTGACAACGGCAGCAACTTGTCACTCGGAGAAGTGGAAGCTTATTGTTGGGGAAGGGCATCCGACTTGACCTAACATATGTGGCTCATCCACAGTCCAATGGCCAAGTCGAGTGAGCCAATGGATTAATTCTGCAGGGAATCAAGCCACGTCTCGAGGCACCGCTACATAGAGCAGCTGGAGCCTGGGCGGAGGAATTACCATCTGTGTTGTGGAGTTTACGAACTACACCCAACATATCTACCAGCTACACCCCTTATTTCATGGTATATGGAGCACAAGCCATCCCGCCTTCTGACATCCTTCACGATTCACCAAGAGTTACCGCCTACGACGAAGATGACGCTAAAGAATCCAGACGCCTAGATGTGGACCTTCTCGAGGAAGAGCGCGTATTGGCATTCCAAATATCCGTCATCTACCAGCAGAAGCTATGCAGCTACCATAGTCGCCGCGTTCTGCATCGCTCGTTTAAAGAGGGGGATCTGGTGCTCTGACTTAAGCAGAAGAAGTCACACAAATTATCCCCGACATGGAAAGGACCGTTCATCATAAGAAAGGCGCTACTCAATGGGTCTTACTACCTCGTTGACAATCGGGAACTTGAGGATAGACCCAAAGATGATCATAAGCGTATGCGACGTGACCCGGATGATGACTACCCGGAGCTTGATCGGGCATGGAACATAGCACAGCTACGTCCTTTTTACACTTAGCATATTTTTTATCTACTTTGTACCTATTATATGATCAATGAAATAAATCTCTCTGGTTCACTCATATTCTTGAGTCTTTTACCTCCTTTAGTGTTCATTTTTGGATCGTATAAAGCCTTTATGCGCAAGCTTTGCATTTGCACTTGTGAAAATTCCGCCTACGCGCGTTAGCTTAAGTTTTCTGGTCTACACGTTCTTTGTTGTTTTTATGTGGATTCTGGATTAGTGACTTTTGGCACTTGAAGTCGGCGATTTTGTGCTTAGGTTTTGACGGTGCCATTGGGAATCATCACCTAAGTGCATGGTTCTAACTACGAGTCTTCAGACTCATGAAAGGTCAAGCATAAAAACCAAACTAATAGATAAGCCAGCACTTGCTTAAAAAATATTTACATGTTGTAACTAGTACTTGAGTAGCAGGAAATTATAGCTATTGTTTTTCCACCTTAAGTTAAGACAGTAGTTTTTCTACATACACAAATCCAGAGGAAACAAATATTACAAAGTGTTTTTTATTCCTCTGGCTTAGGAGATTTTGAGGCAGCAGGAGAGCCATCCTGATCATCTTCAAAGCCGGTGATCTTGAGGGACTCGGAGGAGATTTGGTGGTTGCTATCAATGATCTCAAGAGGCACAAAGACGTTGTGATCGACAAACTCATCAACCCTGGTGTGAAAACACGCAAGCGATGCCCAGATAGCCTTGTGATCAATCTTCTGTCCTTCATCGTCTACGTCGGGAAGACCCGAGGTCACCATGTCGATGTCGGCATTTTCGTAGTGCGCCTTGACCATTGCCAGCGACATTCTTGCACCATCCCGGGTACATGAAGCTTTCCAGCTTACGATACGCTCGGGGGCCTGGCACAGAATCTCCGAGTACTTCATCATGGAGTCCACCGCCTTAATGTTGATGTTCAGAGGCTTGGAAATCTCTTTGTCTTGCTTGACAGCGGTGATGATGAAGTTGCCTGCGAGAACCATGCATTCCTTTGGCGGAAGAGGCGAATTTGTCAAACCAATAGGAGCTGAATTTTCGACAAACAAAGGAGCACATGAATTCGATAACACAAAAATATCAAAGTACCTGGCTTACAGAGACACAAGACGGAAATTGCTTACCAAAGATGCTCGCCTCCGCTTGCTGAAGTGTCTCCGCCATGGAGTCCCGCTCTTGTCGGAGAGCCTTGTAAGCCTCAAGGTTGCGCTGATTCTGCTCATCGGCATCTTTCTTCTACTCCTTGAGGATTGCAATTTCCTCCTTTAGATGGTTCATTTCCATGTTGGCGGACTCCTGCAAGGCCTTCATGGATTCTTTGTGCATCTTCAGAGTGTCAGCCCTCTCCTGCTTAAGGATCTTGTTCTCGCTATCCAGCAGCTCAATGTGCTTGGATTGCTCGACAATGTCCTTGGCCTTGGCGATAGCTTCTGCAAGTTGGAGAAAAGACAACACACAATGAGTAGTCGGAGAGTAATGGCACAAGACCAAGTCTGAGTACGAAATCGAAAGGAAAAACAGACTCTTGCTCTTGGTGATTTGTTCCTTCAAGAATGCAGTTTTACCCTTTTCGGCTTCCAGCTCAGCACGCATCTTGTGGAATTTCTCGTTGATGATGCCTCTCTAAGCATTCTCATTCTGTGGAAATAAGATCAAAATTACTTAGTCTACTTGGAGCATCTAGCCGGATAAATATCCACCTAGAGGCTTGGGGGCTACAGTGAGAGTTTTTAACTCGGCAAAATGCTTAGTCTTTCTTTAAGCATCTAGTCGGAACTAATTCTATTTCAACTAGAGGCTTGGGGGCTACAGTATTGTAATTTACAAACACTGCATAGGCTACTCTAAAAGTATCTAGTTAGAATAATTCATTCAAACTAAATACTTGGGGGCTACAGTGAGATGTTTTCTAGCTTAGTCACTCTTAGAGCATTCAGATGCAAAGACCTATGGTTTTTTGTCTAAATCCTTGGGGGCTACAGTGGGATACTACTTATGAAAATAAAAAGGCAAGCAAAACTTACAAGTGCGATGATCTTGAGGTTGGTGAAGCTCTCGGCAAATATCTTGCTGAAGGAAAGGCTATTTTCTCGCAGGATATCCGCTTTCTTGGGAAGCTCCTCAAGACCGCAAGTCGGAGAAGTTGGCACTGCACCAGGAGCCAGAGTTGAGCTACTCGGCGTGAGCGCCGGATAGACAATCTTTGGGAGCTCTGTTCACAACCTGGGTGCAGTGGCGCCGCCTCCGACAGATGTTCCGCCATCCATTGTCTCCTTACCGCTACCGATGGCATCCTTAGCCGAAGCTTCAGCCATTTTGGTCGTGGTGCTTTCTTGTGTCGCCTGCTCGCCAACAACGGCAATATCCGCAGTGACACCTAGGTCCACCTCCATGGCGTAGGGGCCAGATGCCACCTTAGCTGGAGAGCTTGTCGGTGCGGCAGCAGGCTGGACGCTAGGAGTGGTAGGGGCGATGGCAGGAGATGCTTGGTGCAACATATCTCTAATGTTTTTAGAAGCCCCCGATGTTTTGGAGGTCTTCTTCAAACTTAAACTGGCCTTCTTCCTAAAATGTGCAAATGTATAAGTACAGGAATAAGACGAGCAAGAGACAATGTTGGAGGACAAGAAGCTTACACAACGGTGGGTGCCTTGGTGAAAGGGATGCCGGTAATTCTTCTTTTCTCTACCTCCAGGGTGGCAGTGGACTTCTTGGAGGCTGCACCCTCGGTCTTCTTCTTCTTGCCTCCGTCGGCAGAGTCAGAGGTGGAGCTCTTCCGCTTACGCGCCAACGGCACATTGTTGTCGGACACGATGGTGACTTCCTTCATCTTGGGGTCGTAGATTTGGGAAGCCATGCTATCCTCCTCTAGACTTTTGAGTTGTTAAGTGAAATCCCAAAGTGTTAGATGAAATCGTAAAAGCTATACGGAAGAACTGGAGTATACGTCATACACGGAAGATAAATACATACCTCTGGGCACGTGCGGTAAACGAACATGTCGTAGGTGATAGTGAAGCCATGCTTCCTATCCTTCACCTTGACGATGTCCTTGAGGCAGAGCTTGATGGAGTCACTCGAGAAGTTATCATCGGAGATGCGGAGGCTATCCTTCCTATCCTTGGTGTACTGGAGCATTAGCTTCATGCGGTGCTGCAGAGGCTAGATCCGCCTGATGAACCAGCACATGGCTAGGTCCAACCCGGTCAGACCCGTCTCTATGAACCACTCGATTCGCCTTATGGTACCAGAAGCGTCATTGTCGGAGGGAAGGGTGGCCTGGGATCTCCATGTCGGGGCTTCAGCGGCGGCCCCATCGACGAAGTCCAGGTACGTTGCTTCTCGGCCAGCCAGAGGGATATCTGGGCCGTAGAAGTACGTCTGCTGCCAATTCTTGCATGACTCGTGGCCTACGATGTCGGGGAACCGCCGGCCAGGCCAGACCTTGAAGCTAATTGTTCCGCAATTTCTGAGCTCATCCTTGCTCGCTCCGGCTTCCCTCTTGACGGTGAAGAAATAGATGAATAGATCTAACCTAGGCCAAATTCCTAGGTAGCCCTCGCAAAGCGCTACATAGTTGCTAAGCGCTAGGATGCTATTCGGAGAAAGGTTCTGAGGTTGAACCCGGTAATGGTTGAGGACAGCAAGGAAGAAGTCGGAGATCGGGAGGGAGATACCACGTACCATTTGCGCTTTGAGGTACACCTTCTCTCCGGCTTGGGGAGAAGGGGTGACCTTGCCGGCCGGCGCCGCCCGCCAGACTAGTCCCTCCGTCGTGGGGAGGTATCCTTCGGCGAGCACCTCTTTGAGATTTCTGTTGGCGATATTAGAGCCGCACCATTCTCCCTTATGGGAATCACCCTCCTCTTCTAGCAGTTCCATCCCTGCTAGAATATGGTCGTCACTGGTGGCTTCCACCACCGCGGACCATGGCAGGACCATGCCCTCTGGAGGCACATGGACAGAGCCTGTCGGCTTGGCCGCGGTCTCGTTCGTCACTGCCATGGACTGGGTGAATCTGTTGCTCGCCATTGGAGTGGGAGAGAGGTGACTGGGAGATTGGGAAGAAACTAGGGTTTCTCGTGTGCGCGCGAAGAGCTCGAGGAGGTGTTCGCAGGAGTAAGATGATGACACGGGGGAGAATAAGGTGAAAAGATAAAATATACCACGGTTGTAATTTATAACCCCCAGCGTCAAGATCCGTGCAAGTCGATCGAATGGTTGCTACATGGACAGCGCGTGTGTGTACGTGCGCGGAAATTTCTCCATGTTCCCAACCGTCGCCGCCAATGTTTCGTATCCTTCGCACGGGAAAAAAGGACATGATTGTGTTCTCTGCATGTGTGAGTTACGAGGCATTGCTGACCTATGGTCTATGTTTCTCTAGCTAACACGGGCAGGTGAACCATCCCGTCAGAAGATTCCGGCATGGACGGATCCAGTCCGGCTACGAGAAGAGTACGATGGAAGATTCAGCAGTTCTCCTACTTACAAGTTGAAGACGAAGAGCATTGCAGGGTTCTTTGGAGGACTACAAGATATTTCTTGACGATTTGCCGACATTCATTTAGACGGAGCATTCAATCTGAAGAGGCAAGACGACGCAAGATCTCGGAGTTCTCCGGGGGCTACTGTTGGGGATGTGCTATATGGGTATCACCATAGCACGTCTCTAATCCGAATAACCCGGGTGACCCACAGTTGGTAGCAAGGCCTATGGCCTGCTGGGCGGCCTAGTTAGGTGGATCCATAAGTGAGGCCCATGTCGGATAAAGGAAGGCTACGGAGGAGTCACCGCCGTACCCAGAGCCATGGAGTGCAAGACACGTTAGACTAGTTGTATACTGTGTAGGACTCTGTAACCTATCCGGCAGGGACTTTGCCTATAACCCTAGGATCATACGACTATATAAGTCGGACCTATGGTAGCCTTTAGGGAATAACAGAAATCACATCACGCATAGCGAACCGAACCCTGTAACTCGGCGTATTGCCATTATAGTGATTTATAGCAGGAGTAGGATTCCGCCACCGTCGTGGGATCTGAACCTGGTAAGCTATGTTACCTCGTACCCGCCAACCTTTCGCCTTACCCCACGTCTATAAACACGCTCTGTGAGGACCCCTCGACAGCTAGCACCCACAGTTTAAGATGAAATATCAAGAAACAAAGGTCATATTACAACTCATATCCAGGAATAAAATAATTCATTAACATTTACATAGATCATATGGCTATCTTATTATAGAGCAGCATATAACTACCAAGCATGGAGTCCTTCATCTTCAAGTGCCACAGGCAAACATGTTGGTTGTAAACTTGTATTCCCTACTCAACAAACTTCACTAACATCAAACAAACCTGCAACATGATAAGTTACAACCACAAGGGTCAATACATTTGAATTGTATTGGCAAGTGATATCATATTGATATGGAGAATCAACATCTACATGAATATATGGCTAAGTGGAGTTTTGGCTGGCCTTTGCATAAAATAAGTTTTCTCTATCCTTTGTAAAATAGTCGTTCTCTTTTTCAAAAAACACTTCATCAAACATGTCACACTGGATACACACCAGGTGCTACCCTTGTTCTCCCAACAAGTTTTAACTTAGAGAAATTAGAATGATGAGATTCTTGATCTTGCTTCATTGTCTTGAAGCTCAAAATTGTCCATAACCAGGGACACGGTTAAGTACTTAGTTTTACCCTCTCGAGAGGTGGTGCACTTTCCCCACAAGACTCGACATGCATCGAGACGAGACTTTTCAGAAGCAATCCCTCAGACCACCATGGACACGTTCCATCCTATCATCGCTACCACCTTCTGTCCATCTGGCTGAGTTCTTGCAACTTAGTTGGTCAAGGCAGAGCCCATATGCCATGTGGCTGCACTGGAAGCTTTCATGACAAGAATGTCTCCAATCTCTTTGTTCCTGGGTGGCCATCCACAAGTGAAATACACCAGGGTAAACCATAGAAATGGGCCCTGGGTAACCACTCAACAAAAATCCATACAATTCCCATTTCCACCCAGGTGTTTCATTAACCTCAGTTGTTTTCATTAGTCCAAAACAATACTTGTATTTTCATAAGACATCATATCATGATTTCCACTCACAAATCTATATATCTAAACTAAGCATTCTAAACTTACCATGTCTTCTATCATTAGAAAATACTACCAAGGTAGATACTATAGGTTTAGCTAGCATAGAAATAAACAAAATAGTCCTATCATGCATACTACAAAAATATCACTAATGCAATATTGAAAAGATAGGACTTTTGATGACCAAAGTATCACTTGTCTTTCTAGTAGAATATTTAGGTACTCTCCTTGATGTTGCAAAAGTCACACTCCTCAAAGTTCACTACAACACAATCAAGCAAAAGAACACATTCAAAGCTACAATCACAAAACAATCACAAGAATACAAAGACATGCATGCAAGCATGCAAAAGGTTATTTTATTGAAAAAGTTGTTCCTAACAAGGTTCTAAACATTACAAACACACTGGTATTTTTATAAAAGTGGAATTTCAATTGGAACCAAGTTAGTGCAAATAAGTCATTTAATCATTTTTCTTTTGTTAGAAAAGCTTTTATTCAAAGGGATAATTCCTAGTGTCAACATAATATATTTTTAATTTCAAATGTTAGTGTTTATGGTTAGAGGGTTAAGAAAAACAATTTGCAAAAGGATTCACTCAAAAAAATTAATTTTTAGAACAATTTTTATAGCCAAAATGGCCCAAAACAAGTCTCTGCCTAAAAATCAATTTTTATAGAAATAAGTGTACATAGTAAGGCCATAGTAGTGTAGTTCATATTTTTCTGAATCCATAGACACCAAATTTGTATTTTTCTGATTTGTAGAAAAGTTATAAATTTTGCAAGTTTGATCATCTAATAAACCTTTTCTGGTTTTTAAATCGAAATCCCAAACACGTGGCCTAATCTAACTGGATGGTACCGCTTCGACCGGATCAGCATCACGGACCATTGGATTTAAGTGACATCGCACGGACCAGATCTGCCTGTACCACTTTGATTAGTGATCTAATCTAGGCCCTATGATTTTGATCCAGTGGATCTGAGCATACTAGCCAGGGATGGGCGGCGCTGCTGGCGACGTGCGGCGGCGACGCCTCTGTTGGTGATGCACCGGCAGGGCTAGGGGCTAAGGGGAGGGTGCGAGGGGGTTACCGTGGTCTTGGGGACAAGGCGAGCTCGGGGAAGGTCATAGGAGAGGCAGGGGCGCACGGGGTCATCAGGAATCCTTCGCTGGAGTTGCGCGCACCGTCGGTTGCTTGCAGGTGAGGTCGTTGCCGAGCGTCTAGGCAACGGGAAAGCTGTCAAACACCCGTATTTTTAATCCCAGATGCATGTTATGCCATACATCACAATCTCAGGATTACCATTTTTGCGAGACATAATAGATTGGTACCATAGTTCATCGTCTATTACAAACCATAATAAAGGTCTTACAAATAAAGGATCTCATGATCCATTCTTAATACAATCAACACAGTGGAATAATATAATAACGGTAGCATGGGCGAAGCTCCATCTTCAGAGTCACAGGCAATGCTTACGATGGGAGATGATCCTAGTTGTCATAGACTTCTTGGTGTCCATCATCCTGGTAGTCCTCCTCATAGTCTAGCCACGGGAATAGACAGGGACAAAGCCATGAGTACTCTTTAAGTACTGGCAAACTATCACTAATAGGTAAAGAGGTTTCAAGTTTGAATCCTAAGCTCTAGGTTGTTTTGCAAAAATCCAGGTTTATCTCTAGCTGAGTTCAGAAGTAAAGAAAACTAGTTTAAGGTTTTATAACACCTAAGTGGGAACTTAGTTTTCATATCACAACCCTGTTGTCGTCAAGTCAAAGTCATGATTCATTTCACAAGTCATTTTGAAAACATCTGACGACGAAACAGTATGGCCACTCCAACTTTCCATAACCGCGGACGCGGCTATTTGAATAGTTTGACACTATGTAGAGGTGGTAGACTTTCACCACAATATTTGATACATCCGTCAGGAACAATCCTGATTCACAATACTAAGTATGCGGATAATCAATCCTAACCTTTCAATTACACACCCTAGTATAGGCACCTCCCCTATGAGTTTGGCCTCCCAACCATGACCATCTGTCATCTTAGGAACTACACAGGTGGACAATCATCACGAGGTAGCCTGAGCGCAAACCTCGGACACAAGGGAACCCATACTAAGGTATATAAACTTCCAGTCAAGCCCTACCCAATTTCAGGTATTGTGGTTGTATGGTAAAATTGGAATGGTATCGCATCCGAACACAACCATCAGTTTTATAAAGGGCTAAGGCTCATGCCCAAACATTTTCATCATCAAATCATCTGGTGTTCAAATAACACATGTCAAAACATCTCATTAGAATGACTCATCATTCTAAGGTTTTCATAACCATTTTCACCAAGTATTCCCATCTAAAGTGATCAAGTTTTATGCTTAGCACTAGCCACTAAAGATGGGGGTAAACACTAATGAGGATGATAATTGGTGTGACTTATCTAAGTCCAATCTCATGCCTCAGGATGACATCTAGTTCTATATAACTTAGGCCAAGTTTTATGGTCTTTATGCTACCTCTAATATCTTTCCAAAATATCACAAAAACTACCTAAAAAAGAACAAAGAATTTTGATAAAGAAATAAACTAATAAAGCTTGCAAGTAAAACTGGGATTTGGTATAATAAGGTGGTATAATCACATATGCCTAAGGCATCTAGTTTGCATAGTTATCATGCAAGTGTTATCTTGCAAAGTTCTAGCGTGCCTTGTGCAGTGCAGTGGTTGAAGTTCTCATCTGCTTCTTCTTCGTAGTAGTCTCCTTCCTCTTCAATCCTTGGTTGGTACTAGCGTCTATAAATAAATACAAGGTACACAATAACCAAACAATACTTAACTACTTATATTTAGCACACAAAGGTTTACACTAGATGATCTAGCATCATCACAATCATCACATGAAATAAAGACTTAGTCTTATTTATTTTATTTTAGAAAAGTAATTTCTACTCATTGAAAAAATACTTAAGATTTAATATTCTCCAATTGAAATATGGGATCATGTTGACAGATGCCATCACCAAATATTTTAATACTTAGGAATGTGATCTAAAGTGGTGTCACAATTTAATAATGTTTAACCTTATTATTTTAACTAATTAAAGTGACTAGAAATGCCTATGGGGCATTCTTTTATTACTTGTCCATTATTATTGTCAGTAAACCTAAATATTTTTATATATTCAGTAAGGTCTTGTCAAATGTGATTTTTGAGAGTTAGAATCAACTCAAAAGCATTTATGGTTGATTTTTGAAAAAAAATTGAATGCAGAAAAATCTCTACCTTGTTATTTTTACTAGAGGTGATCTATAATTCCAAATGGTGTGAATCCAACGGGCTTGGATTAATAATTTCAGTATCTTTCTAACAAAATTGGTTTCATGCAATTTGGTTCAGTGAAACTCTCTGAATTGATTTTTGAATCAACAGACAGAACTAGGTTTGAAACTAAAATGAAAAATTCTAATTTGAACTAACTGGGTCGCGCAGGAAATCAAACTGGGCCGGCCCACTGTGCACTGCACGCGCGGGCTCGTGAAGTGGTTTCCCCACACATCAGTGAGATAGGGAATGGCGAAGGGTTATGGGGCGATTACGACCGTAGGATTAGATCAAGGATCAATGGCTCATAGCCATCGTCCTCGTCTGAAAAAGACACGACAGGCACGAACCCTAGCATGGCCAGTGGGGGTCTGGGAAGGCTCACGGGGGCTCAGGCGAGGGTCAGTGACGGGGGCGAATGATGATGTCGATGACGGTGGTTCTCCTGGTACTAGCGGCTTCTCCTGGGGTGGCCACAATCGACGGCGCCCTTCTCCTCTAGCAACTGCAGGCTTCGGCCAAATTCCGGCGAGACAGATAGCTCTCCTTGCTCTAGGAAAAAGTGGGAAGGATAAGTGAGAGGTGGGGAGTGAGATGGTGTGGAGAATTTTAGCTGTGGAGGCCTCCTTTTATAGGCGAGCCAGAGAGGCGGCATGGCGTAGGCAGAGGTCGTCGGAGGCGACGGTACAGGCGGCTATCAGCATGGCTGAGGCTAGGGGACAGTCACTACTAGGAAAATGGCTATAGGTAATCAGCACATCCGTGGCTCACATGGTTGAAGTTCCCCACGGCTAAAACAGGCATGGCTCACCTATGGGCAGTGCTCTACTAGTAACTAGAACAACCGTGGCACACATGACCATAGTGCGCCACTGATATGTGTGGGCCAGGGCCCTGTTGGCCGCACGCCAAACATCCGTAGTGCACATAGGGTAGGTGCGCTACGGTTGTTAGTGTCAATCGTGGCGCACATGGAGGGGCTGCGCTACGCCTAAGCGCATGCCCCTCTCTGCTGTGAAACGGCCAGACACATCTGTGGCGCACTATGGCATGTGCGCCACAGATGTTACTACTCCCTGTGGCACACTAGGGCAGAGTGCGCCACGGATGTGTCGATTTTTTTACAGCACTTTATGTGCACATGTGTGACCATCCACCACCCCACACTTCACTTTCCCCTTCTTCTTCCTCCTTAGATCTAGTCGAGATCTTCTCCTTCCCACCTCAATTTCTCCACCCATTCACCATTTTTAGCATGTAGAACTTGCCTTGGATGTTACATAAGTAATAGAGGAAGGTCTCCGGTCTCTCATCTCCTTCTCCGGTCTCGCGCGCACCTCTCCTTTCCATCTTTCTCGTGATTGGTCTCTCATCTCGGTAAGTTGTCCATGTAAGGATGTGTTCATGTGTATATGGATGATATGCTCATATGTATGTAGATGATCGATGCTCATGATGTGTGTATGAGAGGATCGATGATGGTCATATGTGTGTATATGGAGAGTATCGATGATGCTCATGCATGTGTGTATGGAGAGGATAATGATATGTTCATGTGCGTATGGATCGGTCTCTCTCTCTCTTGTGTTTGTATGTGAACAAGTTGCCATTTGTTTTGCCAAAATGTTGATTCATTTACATTTTGGCAAGACTTTGGCATTTCGCAAAGGTCCTAATTTTATGATAGGTCATGCCGAAATTTTCTATCGACCATTGCATGCATGCATGCATTCATTATGTTGTTCTAATAGACTTCTAATTGTACCGTGAACACCGTGCAGGCAAAAATGGTCCGCATAATGAGCGAAGGCATTGTGGCTAGATTTTTGAAATGTGCGACGGCCGACATGATACGAAATAACAAGACGGATATAAGATGTGCGTGCAGAAGATGCAAACTCAACTGGGTGATCGACCCAGATTCCGGGAATCTGCAGGCGCACCTGCTCCGCCATGGTTTAATGGATGGATACACTCGTTGGATAAGCGATGACGAAGACGATGGAGACGGTGAAGGTGGCCAACATGGCGATGATCATCATCACGGCGAGAACGGGCGAGATGATGAAGAGACTCCTGGAGATGGTGAAGGTGCGGAAGCAGACCGGGATGATGATGATCGAGATGCCGGAGGAGCAGACGACGATGGAACAACGTTAGGCTGGGTGCGGGACCCTTATGTGCAAGAGCTGCTTCTCAAGCAGACGAGTAACGCCAGGGCTGCTGCTAGAGAGAAAGCCAAGCTTCCGCAACTTGAGAAAGACGCGGTTACTCCATTGTATGAAGGATGCAGGCCCGATGATACCCGGTTGAATGTAACGCTCAAGGCTATGGAGATGAAGGCAAAACACAAATTGAGCGACGCAAGCTTCGACGATATGATGGCATTCTGGCACGATCGTCTCCCGGAGGGGAACACATGTCCAACTAGTATCGAGGACGCCAAGAAAATCGTCTGTCCTCTCGATCTACCGCACGTTAGATATCACGTATGCATCAACGATTGCATCATTTATCAGGGCGAGGACGCGGAGAAAACCACATGTCCGGTGTGCGGCGTGAGTCGATACAGGGAAGAAAGCACCTCGAAAAGTGCTATGGTACTTTCCTATCACTCCTCGTCTACAGGGATATTTCGCGGACCCTAAGGAAGCGAAGCTCATGCGATGGCATGCGGAAAGGAAGAAGCCAGGAGATGATCATGATGATCCCGAAAAGGATGAGCTGCTGACGCACCCTTCAGATGCTAGCCAGTGGAAATCATTGGACCTCGAATTGCCAGAATTCGGTGGAGATTCGAGGAACATCAGGCTTGGTGCGAGCACCGATGGACTCAATCCATTCGGTAGCCAGAGCAGCACACACAGTACTTGGCCCGTGTTTTTATGGATGTACAACCTCCCTCCATGGTTGTGCATGAAGAAGAAGTACATACAAATGAGTATGCTAATTCAAGGGCCGAAACAACCTGGTACCGACATCAATCTGTATCTCGGGCTGTTGAAAGAGGAGCTAGCCACGTTATGGGAATCTGGAGCCAATACTTACGACGACATCGCACAAGATTATTTCACTATGAGAGCCGCGTTGGTCACTACGGTGCAAGACTATCCAGGTTGCGGGTATATCTCGGGGCAGGTTATCCAAGGATTCTGCGCATGCGTTAGGTGCATGGATAACACAAGCTATCTCCAACTAGAGAAAGATCCAGGGTCATCGAAAACCGTGTTCATGGCGCACCGGAGGTGGCTTGGCAAGAATGATCCATGGAGAAAACGTGGAGACCTGTTCGATGGCAAATCCGAGACCCGAGGAATCCCAGAGTGTAGGAGCAGCGAAGAAGTGGAAGAGTTGCTGAAAAACTGGAAAGATTGTCCTAAGCCTGGAAAGAAGCGAAAGAGGAAGCAACAAGACAAGCCACTGATGAAGGTATGGAAAACAAGGTCTGTTTTCTGGGAGTTTCCATACTGGAAGTTTCTCCGCACGCCTCATAGCCTCGACATCATGCATATCACGAAAAACGTGTGCGAGAGTCTGGTCGCCACCATAATCAACATGCCAGATAGGACGAAAGATGGTCCGAAAGCAAGGCACGATCTGATATGCTTGGGTATCCGGAAGGAGCTTCACAAGGTCGTCGGAAGGGTAAAAAGTTCAAGAAGAACGAATATTACTGCCCTCCTTCTTGCTTCACTCTAAGCCAGGATGAGATCAAACAGTTTTTCAAGTGCCTTCTAGGAGTCAAATTTCCTTACGGCTACGCGGGCAAGATAAGCAGATACCTAGACAAGGCGAAGCAGAGGTTCAGTGGCATGAAGTCTCACGACTGTGCCGTGCTAATGACGCAGGTACTTCCGGTCGCACTAAGAGGGATAATGGACGAGCACGTCCGTGAAACGTTATTTGGCTTCTGCAAGTTTTTCGATGTCATCTCTAGGAAGTCTATTGGCGTCTGTTTGGTTCTCAGGAGACGCCTCCAGCTTGCGCCTTTACAGAGCCAGCTTATACAACCAACCGGCCCTTTATTCTAAGCCCTGACACACTACATAGGGCAGCCGGTGCTCAGATTGCGGTGCTTGCCCGCTCTCCAAAAGGAAAAAAAGGGCAGGAAAAGAAAATCTAGCAGCTCGAGCCAGCCGGTGGCGTCAACAACTGCGAATCCGATCCGGTTTCGGGACGGGCCACCAAGACCCGAGGGTATTATGTGGAGGATTCATGTGGCGGGTGAGCCCATGCTACCTAAGAATTTGTGGAAGCTCGCCAGTTCGGAACTGCAGAGTGTGCATGACGGCGTGCTGACGATAGAGAGACGCCTTCTATCGGAGAAAGATCCCTCGCACCCGGTATTTGTGGTTAAGGTGCCACCAGGCTTGGGCTTCGTCGACAATGCCCCTGCGGATCTGTTCTTCCTGCGGTTCGACGACATCTTCAATATGTTCCACCTATACCCGCTGCACTATACCATGGTCCATCTCTTTTCTCTCAGCCTGGCCATGCAGATCATTAGAGAGAACACACCGGGCATCGCTATAGTGGACCCCTACTACATGCGTGACGGCTTCTTGGGTTCCCCCGCCGAACGACGTATCGTGGCCTCGTACCTAAAAAGAATCCTCGTGGTGAACAAGACAAAGGAATACATTCTCGTGCCTTACTTTCCCGAGTAAGTCGTTATTCACTCGCCACCATCGATTAACTTTATTAGATTATCATCATTCTTTTTCCAACACATTCCATTTGAATTTTTTGCGCAGAGATGAACACTGCTCATCTCCTTATCGCCAAAGCATTCCCACGCCACGAATTTCGACTCAGGGAGTCTAGAAAAAAAAGAAAAACTACGACAAGATCAAGGAAGTTCTGGATGATGCTCTCACTGGATTTGCCTCGACGGAAGGCACCACCTTCGTGCGTACGAAGGTCAAGTTCGGCAGGCACGTCTTCAACCACGTAACGGAGTTCCCCTGCATGAAGCAGCCGAAAAATAGTAAGAAGGAAGCCTACTACGCACTCCATCACATGACGGCGTTCCTACTTGACCAGCAGAATTCTACGCTGCCAGATCATCTCAAATAGTGGGCCGAAGCAAAGGCCAAGATCAATGATTCAGATATTAGACAAGAGATGTATCGCATCCAGCAGCAGTTTGGGGAAATCATCTTTCGTGATGTCATGACTTCGGGGGGGATCTTCTACGGAGGAAATATCCCGAATAACCATGACATAGAAGATCGCCTAGAGATGCAGGGTGACTACAGGAAGTTCATGACGATACAAGGCGTCCTCCCGTTCCCCAAGCTAAGCCAGAAGGCTTGATGTTGGCCTAGTTGTAGTTACAAACTATAGATGACCTTTGTGTGTGTGTGGACAAGTGTACATGCTACTATACTTATCTTATTAGGTTTATGAATCATCGCTTACTTCTTTTGCTTATTATTATTATATATCAATCAATGCTTGGTTTTTTTGCTTACTCTTTGGTCCTTTTCTCACTTTGGTCCTTCTTTTTTTCCTTACTCTTTTTT
The DNA here is from genome assembly GCA_916181665.1 of Avena sativa. NCBI lineage: Eukaryota > Viridiplantae > Streptophyta > Magnoliopsida > Poales > Poaceae > Avena > Avena sativa. The sequence continues at coordinate 203,851,506 of OV702283.1, read as the reverse complement.
CGAGAATAATGCCGATGATTGAAATGTCGTGGCACACTATATATGTGAATGTGCTACGATGGGATTGTGAGCCTTGTGATATGCACAAGTCCAGGTCTTGTGCATCCTACTTGGCTCACGGTTCCATCGTAGCATATTCCTGTGTCCAACGACCTATGTATATATATGAGGCATTCTTTTCGAGTTATTTTTGTCTTTTTCGAGAATAATGCCGATGATTGAAATGTCGTGGCACAATATATATGTGAATGTGCTACGGCGGGATAGTTAGCCTTGTGATATGCACAAGTCCAGGAATTATGCATCCTACTTGGCTAACCGTTCCGTCGTAGCATATTCTTGTGTCCAACGACCTAGCTAGTTATATATGAGGCATTCTTTTCGAGCTACTTTGGTCTTTTTCGAGAATAATGCCGATGATTGAAATGTCGTGGCACAATATATATGTGAATGTGTTACGATGGGACTGTAAGCCTTGTGTTATGCACAAGTCTAGATGTTGTGCATCCTACTTGGCTTACGGTTCCATCGTAGCATATTCCTATATCCAACGACCTAGCTAGTTATATATGAGGCATGCTTTTTGAGTTACTTTGGTCTTTTTCGAGAATAATTCCAATGATTGAAATGTCGTGGCACAATATATATGTGAATGTGCTACGATGGGACTGTAAGCCTTGTGTTATGCACAAGTCTAGATGTTGTGCATCCTACTTGGCTTACGGTTCCATCGTAGCATATTCCTGTGTCCAACGACCTAGCTAGTTATATATGAGGCATGCTTTTTGAGTTACTTTGGTATTTTTCGAGAATAATGCCGATGATTGAAATGTCGTGGCACGCTATATATGTGAATGTGCTGCGATGGGATTGTCCGCCTTGTGCTATGCACAGGTCCAGGTGTTGTGCATCCTACTTGGCGGACAGTTCCATCGTAGCATATTCCTGTGTCGAACAACCTAGTTATATATGAGGCATGCTTTTTGAGTTTGGTATTTTTGATTTAGGAGTACTTTCTATAAGTGTATCTTCCTATGCGACTTTAATTATATATGTTTTTTTTCAATCACCGGTTAATTATTATTGTTAACTTATAGATGACGTGGTACGTCGTGTACAAGGGACGGGTTCCCGGAGTCTACGATGATTGGGAAGACTGCGGGAGATAGGTGCACCATTTCAGCGGCAATAGCTACAAAGGGTACAACACTATGGCGGAGGCGGAAGCTAGATACACGCGCTATCTAGCGGGAGTTAGGACAAGAAACCGGATGAAGACCTACACCTTCGTCGCGGCGGTCATCATGCTTATCTTCTTTGGTTGTTTATCCCGCGTTTGTGTCTAGCTAGTTTAGATGTCGAGGCGAGCTTCCGAGCTCTAACTTGTTCGATCGACACATGTATTCGCATGTCACCAACTACTTTGTAACTTGATAGAAACAATGTAACTTATACTATGTATTCATGTATGAGACTTATCTATATGTATTTGTTTCAATCTTGTTTTTCAAATTGTGTATTTATATATATAATTGTATATCTTGTATCTGTGTGTGTATATCTGCTGTAATATTGTATATAATCTGGCTCGGAAATTAAAAAAATAAAAAAAACACCTGTGGCGCACATGACCTACCTTTTGTGGCCCACTACACCTAAAGCGCACTTTAGAAGCTTAGTGGCGCACTGGGAAGTGCGCCACAGAAGATCCTACGCGTAGCGCACCCGCCCACATAGCCGTGGCGCACTAGCAGGTGCGCTACGCCTATCTCGACACAACCGTGGCACACTAGGCAGTGCGCCACGGCTAGGAGATAGCCGTAGCGCAAGGCCCATGGCGCACTGCTAGTGCGCCATAGATGCTCTTTTCAGGTGCGCCACGAATGGCTATTTCCCTAGTAGTGAGTGTGCGGTCTCCTGGCAGTGCTCAACGGCTTGATGGCGCGGCAAAGGGCGGTGTGGTTTGGTCAGGAACGTGCAATGCTCTGCGCGGAACCAACGATGTTTTTGACGATGCACAGGCGCTCCTGGTCGCGTGGCGGCGAACAGGCATGTCTGGTGGTCTCCTGGGACGGTGGTGATCATGTAGACAGGCGGCAAAGCCGAGGTGCGGTCTGTGCGAGGCGGTCGGCTACTGAGAGCTAGGACGCTCTGGACATGGCAGGGACGAACTAGGTGCGTCGTGTTCGGTGTGGTACACGGCTTGGCAAGGATCGAGGCGGTGGACGGTGGCCTGCCTCCTGGACATGGTGGCTAGGCGCGGCGATGGCTCTGCCTAGCTTTCCATGGTCAACTAGCAAGGGGTGGCTCGGGCATTCACGACATGGATCATTGGGTAAGATTCTAGCTGGTTTAATGCCACGGTTGTCACTGGGGAGACAAGGATGATCAAGGGGAGACAAGGTTTGGGGTGATCACTGCTCAAAACAGTGTAGTTAGGCAGAGTTTGGTTTGTGTCTCCAGGTGTTTGATGAAATGGCTGAAAGAAATTCATATTTGAATTTTTGGATGAAACTTGGTGAGTGTACTGGGAACATACTAGGGAGTCTCTGGTTGATTGGATTTTTCAAGGTGAACTTGTTTGGTGGGGTTTTTGAGAAATGGTGATCTTACCATATGAACTAGATTCAATTTTTAAATGTCATTTGAATAGGGTTGCCAAATGTTTATGTGGGTTTGCAAGGTAGTCTTGGGTTCACTTTTACTTGGTCTATAAAGGGGTTAAAAGATTTGGATTTATTTTTGTTAGAAATCTTGGACTAGAAACACTCAAAGTGGTCTAGTGAGCAAGATTGGCAAAAGTAACCATTTGCTTATTTTGTTGGTTTTTGAATTTCTATTGATTTGATTCTGCTTGGAAATGATTTAGATGATGTTTTTTTCATCTTCAAACCAATCCTTGCTATTCACAACAATCAAACAAGTCCATACAAGCATTCATGCATTCATCACATACACACATGCATTCATATTGATTTTAATTCACAAAAGTTTTTGTTAACCCGAAATTTGGGTGATTGGAACATGCTAACCTTGATTAATATTTTTGGGATGTTACAAACCTTCCCTCCTTAAACAAATCCCTTCCCGAGATTTGAGAAAAAGAAAACTAGTATTTAAATAGATCTAGAAACTCCTTCATAATGTAATCTTCTAGCTCCCGGGTAGCTTCTTCTTTGGTGTGGTTACTCCACTGGATCTTAAGAAACTTAATACTCCGGGTTCTGGTGGTTCTGAAGGCTTCCTGCAAAACACGAATGGGTACTTCAGAATATGTCAGGTCATTGTTGATCTCTATGGTTCGATGATCAATATTCTTGAAAACTTTGGTCTTCTCCGGGAGTTATAGGCATTTGCGAAGTAAGGAGATATGAAACACATTATGCACAGCTAACATCTCCTCTGGCAGTTCCAGTTGATACGATACTTCTCCTCGACAATTCAAAATCTTGAAGGGTCCGATATATCTGGGGTCTAACTTTCCTTTGAGTTGGAAACGTTGCATTCCTTTCAAAGGTGATACTTTGAGATACACAAAATCTCTGATATTGAAGGCTAGGTTGTAACAGCCCAAGCTTGTAATATATGTACTTAGCACTTAAAGCATTGCATGCATGTGTTAAACCTAATGAACTATATGCATAATACCAAGTATGTTGAATTAAATACAAGTTCAAACCCTAAAACCTAACCCTCCCCCTCTATTTGAAAGCATTCAAATAGTTTTGAATTTTGAAAATGACAAAATGTTTGGAACCCAAAAGGATTAATAGGGCCCCTGCAATATTTTAAATAATTATAACAAAGTATTGTATTTTTAATTGTTCAAAACAGATTCCAAATGAAATAACAAAAGAGACAAACTAAAAACAGAAAAATAAAAAAATTCTAGAAATAAAAACAGCAGCAGTCGTAGCTGGGTCGTGGCCCATCTGCTATCATCTTTCTCTGCCACGCTGCGTAGCCCAACCTAGCCCACTCGGGGCCCAGGAGTCGGCCCGGTACCCCTTCGCCTCTCTCATGTCGTCTTTCTCGCTGACGGCAGGCATCTCGCTATTGCCGCCCGATGCCGCCCCGTCGTTGCGATGCGCGCCGCCGCTTGGAGGAGAGGATAAGGAGCTCCCCCGCACACCTCTCTCTCCCCAGACCTCATCCTCCCCTCGTGCGCTCTCTCTCCTTCTCTGGACCATGCTAGCTCGAACCCTAGCCCGCCATGGCCGCCGGCTAGCCGCTGTTGACGGCCTCCCCGAGCCCATCCGAAACCGCCACGAGCTCCGCCTCGCTCCATTCCGTCCTACTGCAGAAGGAATCGACGAGGGGCGCCATGATTCATCGCCATCGACTGCTTCTTCCCTGACCCCAACGTGCTTTGCCGCTCGCCTCGCCGTCGATTCTGTCCTCACCTGGCTTCCCCGACCCTCCTGCAAGCATCGTGGTGAGCCCCCGGTGCTCAAGGAACCCTGTGCTTGCCCTCTAGCCTCTCGTAGCCGTCGCGCGCCATCGATCTGCAAGCGCCACCACTGCCGCTCGTCGTTGACCAAGCTCCGATGACCCTAGACCAGCGGCGCCTCCACCCACGTGTTCGCCTAGCCCAGCTGATTCGAACGCCCCCTCTCGCGTGTCCAGGCGCGCTCTGGATCGCCGCCGGCCACCACGGTCTGGAGGCTCCGCCGTGCGTGACGTGGCACTAACGCCTGGCTTGCGTGACTTGCTGAGGTGGCTTTGGGCCCAACAGTCAGTGGCTGGGTCTGGCATCTACCTCGGTGAGAAAAGTTAGGGATAGGACCCTGACGTCAGCATGATGCAATATTTTCTTTTCCTTTTAACAAATGTTTTCTGGAATATATATAAATACTTGTGGGCCACCCCTGTCAGCATTTTAACAATTTCAATAAAAGTTTTCAGAAATGAATAAAACTATGACTTGTGGGCCCAAGTTGGAAAATAATGTAAATATTCCAAAAATGATTTAAAATTAATTAAAAGTTGACAAATTCATAACTAATTTATTTTAAATCAGAAAAATACAAATAATATATCAAAACGTTTAGAAAAATGAGTTCTATCTATTTAAGCCATAATAATGCATTGAGCAATAACTTTAATGACAAGTTTAATTAGAGAACAAAATTAACCCCCCATGTGTTTCCGGAGTTTTCCCTAGTTAGGGTTTGTAACCCTCGGAACCCCGTTTAAAATGACTAAGCATGTTATAGGGTTCATTTCAACACCATTTAACTTGTCATATCATCCATATTGATTGCTCATTCCATTATGCCATGTATTGAATGTTGGTTCCCCTTTTTCCGGAATTTGGTTCTTCGCGATAGGATCTGAACCCGAGGTTGAAGTCAACAACACCAAAGATCCATACCTGTCTACTGAAGGACAAGGCAAGCGTAGCCTCTCATTCTGAACCTACTTTTACAAAGTATATTACTTTCTCGCTATGGTGCACACGATTCCAATGTAGTCTTCTGTCAGTAGTTCGTGCTACCTATCTTCTGCATAGTTTCCCTCTTGTAGCCTTATACTCCTGATCCACTGCTCCTAGCATACCTAGGTCTGGCATTTGAGTGTTGCTAGAGCTTCTGTGATCGACAACTTAGCCATTCTTAGTAACAACGTCTGATCTATCCGAATGATGAATCAAAGATGCTGGAGAATCTAGAAAGGTAGGAGACGGTGACATCACCGAAGGAGTTAACTAAATATGCTAAGGCTTGTATGGGAGGCCATGTTGCGTGTGGTTTTTGTAGTCCCATGCTCGCCACCACTAGGAACTGAGTTCCTGCCTTTGGAACCTAGACGAGCGTACAGCCACACGGGGCCTGGACAACCCCTCGACTGACTAACTTGCCTATTAGATTCCATGAGTCACAAAGTTAGGGACTTCCATTTGGCATACGCATTGAAATTTTTTTCGAAAGAGGAGGTGATGGAGGTGCATCATAACAGGTAGGGAAGCATGGCCGCGGTTGCTTGGGGTCGATGGATCCCCTAGTGAAACAACCTCGCCTCACATCTTTAAGTACCGGCTTTGGGATTTGACCCATTACGGCGGAATCATACTTATTGCATGACTCATGGTCTCGGCGAAAGCAAGGTAAAGGTCGTGGCCGACCACCCTCTGCCTGCCTTCCAAGGAAGAGGGCTAATAATATTTGGCATTAAGAGTCGGTTGGTACGTGTGGGTAAAGTTGTACACCCCTGCAGGGTTAAATCTTTTCGAAAAGCCGTGTTCACGGTTATGAACACTTGGTGACCAGATTCTAAGATCATAGATAACTTTAACCATTATAAAACTTGTTGATCCACGTGTGCTTAAGGATGCTTCCTCTGGGTAGAGGGGGTGATCCTAGATAGGAGGTTCTGATGAAGCTGGTGGTTATCAAGATGTGATGAACAATATGAAGAAGTCGCTATCTTATCCATTTTAAAAGATTCTGAGTAGATGAGCCTCTTCTCTCTCTTGTTTACAAATAAAGATTGCTTTCTGCAAAAGTAAATCCAGAGAAAGCCTTTCTAGCCAGAGCATGTAGATACTAGGTTATCTATGTCTTGCGGAGTACATTCTCGTACTCAGCCTTGCACCATTGTTGTTTTTCTATAGAGGATCTGATTGCAACTGAAGGTGGCTTCTACGTTGACATTGAGGACTAGTTGGGGGTCCCAGGTAGCAGCCTGAGGACTATGGGATGGACGTCACTTCTGTTAATGGCCTCTTAGGCCTTTTGCTAAGTTGTTGTGTAGAACAACATAATTTGCTTTCTCTATGTGATGTATTGTTGGGTCTATGACCTCTGGTTTGTAATAACTCTAATATCTTACTCTGTTAAGAGTTTAAACTTATGCTATTGAATCTCGGTGTTCTGTAATGTTACCGGATCATACTGTGGTCTTCTGTGTTTGGAGTTGAAATTATCTTAGATGGTGATCTGAGGTTAGTTTAACCCTAACCCCGGGGGGTGCTACAGGTTTTGGTATCAGAGCAGGACTGCCTATAGGAAACCCTTTTATTGGTCGATGTTGAGTCTAGAAGTTGACAAAACTATTTGAAAGTTAAAAATCATTTGCAGAAACTCTGACTAGGATTCTTTTTACTCCTTCTCTGGTGTGTTTCTGATGCATGAGTTTCTCTTACCTTATTTTGTTTGAAAAGGTTTTCATCCCTTATCTTATATCTCAAAACTTTTAGGATCGTGGTTTTGGGGTTGTTTTTCTGAAGTACTCACGTACTTGGTTGCTATTCCCAGAGTTCCAAGATATCTCAGTTTTGCTTGGTGTGTAAGATCTTAGCATTCCATTGTCATGGTTTGTAAGTCAGCTGGTTAGTGTATACAGTAGTATGCTTTGATACTACCATGCTTGATAAGATGATACGTTTATATCAAGTACTCTTTGTTCATCTTTCCGTCTTGTTCCTTTGGATCCCTTGTCTAACCTTATTTTTGTTCTTTCAGGATGGGTGACACCTCTCGTGCCCGTACCCGTGCTCATGCACGAGGTGTTGCAAATGAGGGTGAATCTTCCAACCTTCCTCCACCGTCGTCCATGGTTCCACTCATGGCCATGTATGAAACCAACCGTGCTGACAACATGAGGCTCCTTGAAAGGATTGAGCGCAACACTGCTCAATGCCAGAACAATCAAGTTGGTATCAAGGACTTCACACGTCTCACTCCGCCAGTTTTCAGCTATTCCACTGAGCCACTTGATGCGGACTACTGGCTTCGCACCATGGAGCGCAAACTTCAGGTTTGTCATGTTCCTCAAGCTGATTGGGTGACTTTTGCTGCCTACCATCTGGAGGGAGCAGCTAATTCCAGGTGGGAAAATTTCTTGGCTATGCAAGAAGCTCAACATGTTGTTACATGGAAAGAGTTCACTGAAGCCTTCCGAGCTTATCATATTCCGGAGGGCCTAATGGATCAAAAGAGGGAGGAGTTCCTCAAGCTTAAGCAGGGCACTGGTTCCGTGAGTGATTACCAGCGCAACTTTAATCGTCTTGCCTGCTAGGCTACTGAAGAGGTCTCCACTGATGCTAAGAAGAAATCTCTGTTCCGCAAGGGACTGGATCCTGAGGTTCGTCGTGATATCCACCTCATGGACTTTGGTAACTTCCAAGGTCTTGTCAACAAGGCTATGAAGGCCGAGAGTGGAAAAGTGGAGTATGAAGAGACCCGTAAGCATCCTCAGGAAGGGTATAACAAGGCTGGTTCAAGCAATAAGAAGTGGCGTGTCTTCGTTCCTTATAGTGCTGTGCCACGTGCTCCTTATACTCCAAGGTCGTCTGGATATGCCCCTCGTCCGAATACTACCTCAAACAATGCTGGTGGATCAAACTATCCTTCTGCTGGCAATGCATCAGGTTTTATATGCTTCAATTGTCGCCAGCCTGGCCACTATGCAAGGGAGTGTCCTCAAAAGAGTGCTGCTGAGAAGGCACCACCACCAAATAAGAATGATAAGTACCAAGGTGCTGGAAGAGGTCGCCTGAACCATATCTCTGCTGAGGAGGCTCAGGAAGATCCAAGCGTCATCATGGGTACGCTTCATATCAATCAAATTCCCGCTAAAGTTTTGTTTGATTCTGGAGCATCGCATTCATTCCTGTCACAAGCTTTGTCTCAAATGCATGGGATAAGTTTTGAGGGATTATCTGTTCCTCTATGGGTTCAATCTCCTGGTTCTAGTTGGCGTTCCACCATGGTTAGTCGTGGGAATCTAATTGAAGTTGCATTTCAACTTTTCCCCACTTCTTTGATCGCCCTCAAGTCAACTGACATTGACATCATTTTGGGCATGGAGTGGTTGACCCGTTATCAAGCCATTCTCGATTGTACAACCAAGTCTGTGACTCTGACTAGTCCTGCTGGCATAACAGTCAAGTATTGGACCGTAGGGTCACTATTTCCTTCAGCTGTTTCTGTTCCTGAAGCTGAGTTGTATGCTCTTGAAGTTCTACCTCCATTAGAGATCCAAGATGTTTCCATGGTCTGTGAGTTTCCGGATGTCTTTCGTGAGGAGTTGCCTGGCATGCCACCTGATAGAAGTGTGGAGTTTGTCATAGAGTTAGTTCCTGGAACTGCTCCTGTTTCTAAAAGACCCTATCGTATGCCTCCTCATGAGCTTGTGGAGTTGAAGAAGCAGTTAGAGGAGTTAGAAGGAAAAGAATACATTCAGCCCAACACATATTCTTGGGGATGTCCTACCATCTTTGTCAAGAAGCGGGATACCAATATTCCGCGTCTGGTTGTGGATTATCGCCCACTCAATGTTGTGACTATCACGAACAAGTATCCCCTCCCTAGGATCAATGATCTCTTTGATCAGTTAAGTGGTGCCACTGTCTTTTCCAAAATGGATTTAAGGTCAGGATATCACTAGATAAAGATATGTAAGGAAGATATCCCAAAGACTGCTTTCACCACTCGTTATGGTCTTTATGAGTATACAGTCATGTCCTTCGGTCTTACCAATGCTCCAGCCACTTTCATGCGCACTACTAGGAAAACGGCTATAGGTAATCCAAACTTCCGTGGCTCACGTGGTTGAAGTCCCCCGCGGGTAAAACAGGCGTGGCTCACCTATGGATAGTGCCTTACTAGTAACTACAACAACTGTGGCGCACATGGTGATGGTGCACCATAGATGTGTGTGGGACAGGGCCCTGCTGGCCGCATGCCGCATATCTGTAGCGCACATGGAGAAGGTGCGCTATGGATGTTATGGTTAACCGTGGAGCACGTGGAGGGGGTGCGCTACGCCTAAGTGGAGGCCTCTATGTTCTCTAAATGGACAGACATATCTGTGGCGCACTAGGGCCATGTGCGCCACGGTTGTGTTTTGTTCCTGTGGCGCACTAGGGACATGTGCGCCACGGTTGTGTCGAACAGTATTTTTTTGGTAGCTCCACTTTGTGCACATGTGTGATCATCTACCACCTCACACTTCACTTTCCCCTTCTTCTTCCTCCTTAGATCTAGTCGGGATCCTTCTCCTTCCCACCTCAATTTCTCCACTCATTCACCATTTTTAGCATGTGGAACTTGCCTTGGATGTTACATACGTAATAGAGGAAGCTCTTCGGTCTCTCGCATCTCCTTCTCCGGTCTCACGCGCACCTCTCCTTTCCATCTTCTCGCGATTTCGGTCTCTCATATCGGTAAGTTGTCCATGTAAGGATGTGCTCATATGTATGTAGATGATTGATGCTCATGATGTGTGTATGGAGAGGATCGATGGTCATGTGTGTGTATATATATGGAGAGTATCGATGCTCATATGCATGTGTGTATGGAGAGGATGATGATATGTTCATGTGTGTATGGATCGGTCTCTCTCTCTTGTGTTTGTGTGTGAACAAGTTGCCATTTGTTTTGCCAAAATTTTGATTCATTTCCATTTTGGCAAGACATTGGCATTTCACAAAGGTACTAATTTTAGGATAGGTCATGCCGAAATTTTCTATCGACCATTGCATGCATGCATTCATTATGTGGTTCTAATAGACTTATAATTGTACCATGTACACCGTGCAGGAAAAAATGGTGCGCATAATGAGCGAAGGCATTGTGGCTAGATTTTTGAAATGTGCGACAGCCGACATGATACGAAATAACAAGACGGATATGAGATGTCCATGCAGAATATGGAAACTCAACTGGGTGATTTACCCAGATTCCGGGAATCTGCAGGCGCACCTGCTCCGCCATGGTTTAATGGATGGATACACTCGTTGGATAAGCGATGACGAAGACGGTGGAGACGGTGAAGGTGGCCAACATGACGATGATCATCATCACGGCGAGAACGGGCGAGATGATGAAGAGACTCCTGGAGATGGTGAAGGTGCGGAAGCAGACCGGGATGATGATGATCTAGATGCCGGAGGAGCAGACGACGATGGAACAACGTCAGGCTGGGTGCGGGACCCTTATGTGCAAAAGCTACTTCTCAAGCAGACGAGTAACGCCAGGGCTACCGCTAGAGAGAAAGCCAAGCTTCCGCAACTTGAGAAAGACGCGGTTACTCCATTGTATGAAGGATGCAGGCACAATGATACCCGGTTGAATGTAACGCTCAAGGCTATGGAGATGAAGGCAAAACACAAATTGAGCGACGCAAGCTTCAACGATATGATGGCATTCTGGCACGATCGTCTCCCCGAGAGGAACACATGTCCAACTAGTATCGAGGACGCCAAGAAAATCGTCTGTCCTCTCGATCTACCGCATGTTAGATATCGCGTATGCATCAACGATTGCATCATTTATCGGGGCAAGGACGCGGAGAAAAACACATGTCCAGTGTGCGGCGTGAGTCGATACAAGAAAGGGAAGAAAGCACCTCGAAAAGTGGCATGGTACTTTCCTATCACTGCTCTTCTGCAGCGCTATTTCGCGGACCCTAAGGAAGCGAAGCTCATGCGATGGCATGCGGAAAGGAAGAAGCCAGGAGATAACGATGATGACCCCGAAAAGGATGAGTTGTTGACGCACCCTTCAGATGCTAGCCAGTGGAAAGCATTGGACCTCGAATTCCCAGAATTCGGTGGAGATTCGAGGAACATCAGGCTTGGTGTGAGCACCAATGGACTCAATCCGTTCGGTAGCAAGAGCAGCACGCACAGCACTTGGCCCGTGTTTGTATGGATGTACAACTCCCTCCATGGTTGTGCATGAAGAAGAAGTACATACAAATGAGTATGCTAATTCAAGGGCCGAAACAACCCGGTACCGACATAAATCTGTATCTCGGGCTGTTGAAAGAGGAGCTAGCCATGTTATGGGAATCTGGAGCCAATACTTACGACATCGTCGGACAAGATTATTTCACTATGAGAGCCGCGTTGGTCACTACGGTGCAAGACTATCCAGGTTGCGGGAATATCTCGAGGCAGGTTATCCAAGGATTCTGCGCATGCGTTAGGTGCATGGATAACACAAGCTACCTCCAACTAGAGAAAGATCCAGGGTCTTCGAAAACCGTGTTCATGGCGCACCGGAGGTGGCTCGGCAAGAATGATCCATGGAGAAAACGTGGAGACCTGTTCGATGGCAAATCCGAGACCCGAGGAATCCTAGAGCGTAGGAGCGGCGAAGAAGTGGAAGAGTTGCTGAAAAACTGGAAAGATTGTCCTAAGCCTGGAAAGAAGCGAAAGAGGCAGCAACAAGACAAGCCGCTGATGAAGGTATGGAAAACAAGGTCTGTTTTGTGGGAGTTGCCATACTGGAAGTTTCTCCGAATGCCTCATAGCCTCGACATCATGCATATTACAAAAAACGTGTGCGAGAGTATGGTCGCCACCATAATCAACATGCCAGATAGGACGAAAGATGGTCCGAAAGCAAGGCACGACCTGATATGCTTGGGTATCCGGAAGGAGCTTCACGGAGGACGCACTACTCCTGATGATCAGGAAGATGACAATGATCATGAGTCGGAGACGACACAAGGTCGTCGGAAGGGTAAAAAGTTCAATAAGAACGAATATTACTGCCCTCCTTCTTGCTTCACTCTAAGCCAGGATGAGATCAAACAGTTTTTCAAGTGCCTTCTAGGAGTCAAATTTCCTTACGGCTACGCGGGCAAGATAAGCAGATACCTAGACGAGGCGAAGCAGAGGTTCAGTGGAATGAAGTCTCACGACTGTGTCGTGCTAATGACGCAGGTGCTTCCGGTTGCACTAAGAGGGATAATGGACGAGAACGTCTGTGAAACGTTATTTGGCCTCTGCAAGTTTTTCGACGTCATCTCTAGGAAGTCGATTGGCGTCAATCAGCTCGGGAGGCTACAGGAGGAGATCGTGGTGATAATATGCGAGCTTGAGGCCTACTTACCACCCGCATTCTTCGACATTATGGTGCATTTGCTGGTCCATGTCGTGGAGGACATCGTCCAACTCGGGCCGATGTTCCTCTGCAGCATGATGGTGTTCGAAAGGATGAACGGACACATCAAAGGATACGTTCGCAACAGGTCCCGTCTAGATGGAAGCATAGCCAAGGGCTTTCTGGCCGAAGAGTGCATCTCTTTCTGCACGAATTATCTAGACATCGAGAACCCTGTCGGTCTTCCCGTCAACAGGCACCTTGGCAAGCTCGACGGATCTGGTCACCAAGAGGGTCGTCGCATACTGCATGCAGACTTCGATTTTCGACGCGCAGACTTTGATTGAGCAAACCTCGTCGCCCTAAAGCATTTAGAACTGGTCGATCCTTGGGTACAGAAGCACAAAAGGTTAATCGAGAAGAAGTACAGTGACCGGGGCATATAGAGGATGCAAGGAGAAATAATCAAAGAGCACAACTCAGATTTCACGCGTTGGTTTAGGCAGACGCTCCTTGATAATCCCCCGCGATCGCATTTTTCTGACACGGAAAAGATCATATTCACCTTGTCGCAGGGACCGATGCAAAACCTAGTGACCTATCAGGCGTATGATATCAACGGCTACACATTCTACACGGAGGAAAAGGACAACAAGTGTGCTTATCAGAACTCAGGCATAACGTCGGAATTCTACACCGATGACAATGTGAAGGAAAGATTCTACGGAAGAATCGAGGAGATCTGGGAGCTCGACTACTGTGGAGAAAAGGTGCCGATGTTCCGTGTCAGTTGGGCAAAGAGCGTCGAAAGAGAAGACCGGTATTTCATAACCATGGTTATACCCGAAGCAGCCAAATCCAAGGCCGCCGGTGCGAACGTGGCCGCGAAAAATGAACCGTGGGTACTGGCTACCAAAGTGGACCAATGTTTTTTCATTACCGACCCGACAAAGCCTAGCCGTGTTTCGTGAGGAGAGGAAAAAGAAACATCATCGGAATGGATGGAGTCGCCAACGAGCAAGACTTCGGGTACGGCGATTCAAAGATTGAAGATGACGACGACTACGATGCACCAATATACATCACAAGAAGAAAAAGGACAACCCTACCCAAAAAAGGTAGCCTGTTCGAAAGAAGAAACATTAAAGTGTCGGGGCTAAATTATTCAACCGCGACAAAGAAGGAAAAAAAGATTGTAAAACGCTAGCTCAAAAAATATTGTAAAACGCGTGATCGAAAAATATTGTAATATTTATGGACAAATTATTATGACATATTTGTATCATGGACAAATTATTATGACATATTTGAATCATATTTAATTTGTACCACTTTTATGACATATATTATCACTTTTGGGCATTTTTGGAATATTTAAAAGTATTTTAAAAACAAAACAAAACTTTTATGGAATATATCACCACTTTTGGGCATTTTTTGGAACATTTAAAAATATTTTTAAAATAAAAATAAAAAAGTTGGGCACCAGGATTTGAACCTAGGTTCTCACAGGTTTAGATTAGAGTTGTGGGTGGAACCTGTGGGATAAGGCAGTGCTAGTAACAACTATGGGGGTGGCAGTCCTCTTATCTGACTAGTCCTACCCACTTAGGCGTAGCGCACCCTGGCCAAGTGCGCTACGGATAACCGTAGCGCACTTGGCCAGGGTGCGCTACGCCTAAGTGGTTAGGACTAGTCAACCGTCGCCCTTGATCCCCATCCTCAGACACACATAACCCATCGTCCCCATCGCATCCCCATCCCCATCGTCCCCATCGACGCGCCGTCGCCGCCGGAGGTCAGGAGGAGGAGGCTGACACGCCAGGAGGAGGAGGTCGGAGTTCACCATGCCAGGACGAGGAGGAGGACGCAGTTGGACCACACACGCCAGGAGGAGGAGGAGGAGGACGCGGCTGGACCACACACGGCGGCGGATCGACCACACACGGCTGCGGCGGCTGGCAAGGTACCTCCCTCCTCTCCCCTCAATCCTCTAAGCTGCTCCTCCTCGCTCGTCTCTCTGTCTTGGCTCGGAGGTTAGCCTTCTATCATGCCAAAATGAAGTTGTATAGTGGCAACCATGCCACGCGCCTGCTGCTCGGGCCTTCCCGCTGCCTGAACCGAGAGCTGAGTGTCGTGTGGGTACACCTGCCCAGACCTAGACGATGACCTAAGCCTATGCTGCTGATGCATGTCTTTGTCTAGTGTGGTTGTGCCATAGTGAAGTAAATCCCTACTTCATTTCTTGGTTTGTTTCTACGGCTTTTATTTGTGTCATGTGTTAATTAGTTCTCCCAGTTACAAGATCCAGATGAACATGTAGACCTTATGTTGCAGCTATAAACATTGATTCGCCATGGTTTATTTGGAGTAGTTGATCATATCCTGATGCAACACCAATTCACCATGTTTCTCATATTTTGGATCTAATTTAAACACCAGTACAATCTGCTATGTAAATGTCTACTCTGTAGCAATACATCCCCGGTTATATTATTTTCATAGTATTACAGCAGCCACATGGATAATATTTTGGACCTGTTTTGATGTTTGCCCTTCCGTAGGAACTAAAATGCTTCGATTTATCAATTTTTCGTGTTGCTAGTATTATACAGTCCCATGAAAAGATTGTTGGCTACAAGTACAACCAAAAGATTGGTATGTAGACCTCTGTTCTGTAAACATAATGCTGATCAGTTGAGATCAGTGGTGGCCTGTTTACCTATAGTGATGCACCTTATAGCAAATCTTCTTGCTCTTTCATAGCCCACGTTATGTGTGCCATCTGCAACTCATGGATACATGTTCACCTTGAAACACTAGATGTTGGTATGCCTATCTTTGACTGATGGTTGTAAAGGTCTACATATACACCTCTAAAAATACAGTAGAGAATTGTTCCTGGGAATTTGCCCTTTTTTCTGATGCTTTGTATAAATGCCATGATAGGACAGTGTCATCATGACTAAGGATCTCCATATGACTTGGTGCGCTGGAACTTCACATCGCCACGCATACACCTTGGTCTTATTTTTTCATAACAATATTACATGACCATAAAGATAAGTAGCTACTACATGACCATAAAGATAAGGCCCTACCTGATGTACTGCATCCCAATGAACACCGCACTCCAAATCTGCTCCTGTGAATACCAACTAATTTGCTAGGCAGGTGATTCTTGAATGTCAAGGTACTGTTTGTGAATTGTTCATAGTTTTTCTAGAACACAATTTGGATTATTGGTAGAACACAAGTTGAATGTCAAGGTACTGTTTTGCTAGAACACAAGTTTTTACTGTGATGGTTGTAGGTTTTTATCTCATCAGATAAGCATTTCATTTTAATGGATGTAGTTTCTGGATTAATATAGGCATAACCTGATGCTAGACTTGATGGAAAACCTGATGCTAGGCATAACCTGATGTAATTAATTAGTGAGAATTCCTAGACTTGATGGAAAACCTGATTCTAGACATAACCTGATGCTAGGCATAACCTGGTGCTAGACTTGATGGAAAACTATATGTGCTACTGTTTTTGATCATCTAGGTACTGCTGTTCATCTAGGCACTGTTGTTCAATATTGATTTGATCATCAACATGTTGTTCAAAGTCTGGAGCTATTGTTTTTGCACTATTTTGATCCAGCTTTAAATCTGATGTGCTTGTTGTGCTGGTAATGTACTGGCTGTGCTGGTAATTTTTATATACATAGTAATGATCTTGATGTGCTTGTTGTGCTGGTAATGTGCTGGTAATGTACTGGCTGTGCTAGCTGTGCTTGTGCTTGTATGAAGCACTTTATTATGTTGTGTATGCAGGTTCTTGTATGAAATGAGTCCCGATTTTTTCCGGAATGTTGATTAACTTCCGTTTCGGCAGAAATCGAGCACTCCTAGTTTAAGAAAATTAGCAAAGGTCATGCCGGATTTTTCCGTGCATTTAACCAATTATTTGTTTTTTATTAGTGCAAAGATGTGTGACAACGACGAGGCTGGACGTTCTAAGCGCATCAGCGCTGAAGGAGAACTCAGACCTCCGAATAAACAATTGACATTCTGGGAGGCGGCCCAGCGGCTAGAAGACGATGAAGAGTACCATCCTTTGGAGAGCGAGGATGATGAGATGGAAGACCCGGAGGAAGAAGCCGAAGGAACGACGGGTGATGAAACCACTGATGGCGGCGAGGGCACAGGGAGTGGTAACAATCCTCCTAATAAGAAGAAGAAGCCGAAGGAACGGCGCCCGAACACGGTCGGCACCGTCAGGGAGGAAATTACCGAAGTGAGCCCAACAGCGGTTCCTTTGGAGCCCGACCTTGTCGTCAAAGGGTATGGTGGGCAAGTGGCGGCGATCACCCGGACAACCATCTTGATCAACACCGAGAATCTCCGGCATAAAGATAATGGCCACTTGCGCACACTCCTCTTCGAGAAGCTGCACGCAAGTTACAAGTTCCCCGCTAAGTATCAGAACACAAATTATCATGGGAACGAAGTAAACAAATCCGCCCTCACAAAGATGAGCACCGCCCTGGCCAGCTGGAGAACCGGGATAAAGAAGAAGATCTATAAAGAAGGAAAAAGTCTCGAGGAGATCTAGAAGATTGACCCGCACATCACCGAAGATCAGTTCCGGGAGTTCAAGGAGAGGTGTGAATCCGAAAGAGCCCTGGCCAATAGTAATCGGGGAAAGGTGCTGCAGGCGATGAATGTAGGTCATCACCATCTCGGATCTGGTGGATACAGAACCGCGTAGGCCAAATGGAATAAGGAGGACGAAGAGTATAGATCCAAGGGGATAGAAAACCCCTTTGGGAAATTTGAACCCGGGCAGGTTCGAAACTTCATCAGGGCCCGTTACCATGTGGACCCAAAAACCAAACAACTCACCGCGGATCCTGCGGTGAAGGAATTCGAGGAAATTGTGGTAAGTAATCTAATTACCGCGGATCAACTCGATTGCATTCTAATCGATGATCTAAATGATTCACTATTACTTCTTCTGTAGGCGGAGGAAATTGTTGCTAGTCATGGATCCCAGGGTTCCTCATCCCAGGAGTCGATGGCGGCCACCCGGTGGGATAACCCTTTTAATAGGGCGATGAACCGGGACAAGAAAATAGAGCCGGTTACGAAGAAGCCGTCATCGGCTAGCCGTATGGCCGGCCTCGGGGGTAAGAATTGGGTGGATCATTTTGGTCCACCGCCGATGACGCATGTGGCACCGTCGGGAAGGAGCGAGGAGGAAAAGTGCGAGGTTCAAGAACTTAAGGAACAAGTGGCGCGGATCCCGCAGATCGTCCAAGACAACCTGGCAATTACCCTCACATCCTTCATGCCTACCTTGGTGGAGTCAATAGCGAACTGGAGTGCGGGTGGTCGAGTAGGACTGTGCCCGATTCCAAGCATTGTCAGCAGCCACTCGAACAACACGGCAGCAACGAATCAGGCGAACTACGTGTTCGTGACTCCGCCCGCTAGCACCGCGGTGCCGCAAGTGTTGGTGACTCCCCCTGCAATCACCACGGCCCCGGAGTACATGTTGGCCCCCCTGCCATCGTCGCGGCGGCACCGGAGCGCCAAGCACCCGGCGGTAGGGAGAATACACCGGTGGCCAGCACCGCGCCATCAAGCAGCCCTTCCATCTCTTGCACGCCCGTCGCCGTATGCGGTGCCTCGACATTAGCCAATCTCGACGCTATCACGGTAAACAAGTTGCTTTACCGCCTTTCACGCCATCTATTACTCTTATGGCATCTCTGACGACGCCGTACATGTTTTTCGCAGACGGATGTTCCTTGCACTCTCTTATGCTACGTGAACAACGAGCTGAGGGATGTTGCCAAGGGTACCATCGTTCAACCCTTGCAGCGCACGTTCCACTCAAGGTCGATGCCAGATAGCGTGCACAGGGTTAAAATTAGTCGGGTGCTAAGGGGCTGCGACCACCTGGAACCTCCCATTCAACCCCCAGGAGCAGATGAAGAAGAGCCGGCTGTCCTCAGAAGTTGCTTCGGCTTATTCTTGCAATGGCCAAAGAACATGAACCGTTTGGGGACGGCGGGGGCCATCATGCCACAGACAACAGCACCTCTTATCGTGCAAGCGACAAGCGGTGGCAAGGCCCCCTTACTGCCCTCGCCGTCACCTCCACGCGGTGGGTCGGATGATCATGTTGATGGTATGCACATGGCGCAGGATCCGGCCAAGGATGACGAAGACAGGAATGATCACTTCTTCAACACTCATTTTAGCAACGAAGACCTAGCTGGTGGCCCCACAGAGAAAGCCACTATCACCAAGCGTCTATTTGGTTCTCAGGAGATGCCTCCAGCTTGCGCCTTTACAGAGCCAGCTGATACAACCAACCGGCCCTTTATTCTAAGCCCTGACACACTACAAAGGGCGGCCGGTGCTCAGATTGCGGTGCCTGCCCACTCTCCAAAAGGAAAAAAGGGCAGGAAAAGAAAATCTAGCAGCTAGAGCCAGCCGGTGGCGTCAACAACTGCGAATCCGATCAGGTTTCGGGACGGGCCACCAAGACCCGAGGGTATTATGTGGAGGATTAATGTGGCGGGTGATCCCATGCTACCTAAGAATTTGCGGAGGCTCGCCAGTTCGGAACTGCAGAGTGTGCATGACGGCGTGCTGACGATAGAGAGACGCCTTCTATCGGAAAAAGATCCCTCGCACCCGGTATTCGTGGTTAAGGTGCCACCAGGCTTGGGCTTTGTCGACAATGCCCCTGCGGATCTGTTCTTCCTGCGGTTCGACGACATCTTCAATATGTTCCACCTATACCCGCTGCACTATACCATGGTCCGCCTGTTTTCTCTCAGCCTGGCCATGCAGATTATTAGAGAGAACACATCGGGCATCGCTATAGTGGACCCCTACTACATGCGTGACAGCTTCTTGGTTTCCCCCGCCGAATGACGTATCGTGGCCTCGTACCTAAAAAGAATCCTCGTGGCGAACAAGACAAAAGAATACATTCTCGTGCCTTACTTTCCTGAGTAAGTCGTTATTCACTCGCCACCGTCGATTGGCTTTATTAGATTATCATCATTATTTTTCCAACACATTCCATTTGAATTTTTTGCGTAGAGATGAACACTACACGCTCATCTCCTTATTGCCGAAGCATTCCCACGCCACGTATTTCGACTCGGGGAGTCTAGAAAAGAAGAAAAACTATGACAAGATTAAGGAAGTTCTGGATGATGCTCTCACTGGCTATGCCTCGACGGAAGGCACCACCTTTGTGCATACGAAGGTCAAGTTTGGCAGGCACGTCTTCAACCACGTAACAGAGTTCCCGTGCGTGAAGCACCTGCATGGCACAACTTCTGTGGCGCGCTACAACTAAAGCACACCTGCGCAGCTTAGTGGCACACTGCAACGTGCGCCACAGAAGATCCAAGGCGTAGCGCACCTGCCAACATATCCGTAGCGCACTAGCAGGTGCGCTGCGCCTATCTCGACATAACCGTGGCGCACCAGGCAGTGCGCCACGGCTAGGAGAAAGCCGTAGCGCAAGGCCCGTGGCGCACCACTAGTGCGCCATGGATGGGCCTTTTAGGTGCGCCACAGACGACCGTTTTCCTAGTAGTGGCGGCTTATGAAATATGTCTTCATGGAGTATCTTGACAAGTTTGTTGTGGTCTACATCGATGATATTCCGGTCTATTCCAAGACTAAAGAAGAGCACGCTGAACATCTTCATTTGGTGTTGACAAAACTCCGAGAACATTGTCTATGCCAAGTTTTCCAAATGTGAGTTTTGGTTACAAGAGCTTGTATTCCTTGGTCATGTTGTTTCCGCCCAACGGGTTGCTGTTATCCCAGATAAGGTCCAAACTATCCTCGACTGGGAGTCTCCTAAATCCTTCAAGGATGTCCGAAGTTTTCTCGGGATGGCTGGTTATTACCGTCGATTCATCGAGAACTTCTCCAGGATTGCAAAGCCAATGACCGATCTTCTCAAGAAGGATAAGAAGTTTGAATGGTCTGATAAGGCTGAGGAAAGCTTCCAGTTGTTGAAAACCAAGTTAACCACTGCACCAGTGTTGGTTCTTCCAGACACTAGCAAAGACTTTGTAGTCTTCTGCGATGCTTCTCACCAAGGTCTCGGATGTGTGCTAATGCAAGATGGGCATGCGGTGGATTATGCCTCCCGTCAGCTAAAGCCACATGAGAACAACTACCCAACTCATGATCTTGAGCTTGCAGCTGTTGTTCATGCTCTTAAGCAATGGCGACATTACCTTCTCGGTAGTCGTTGCGAGTTATACTCGGATCATCAGAGTCTGAAGTATCTTTTCACACAACCTGATTTGAATCTCAGGCAAATAAGATGGTAGGAACTCATCAAGTACTATGATTTGGGTCTCAACTATCAACCTGGAAAAGCCAATGTTGTTGCTGATGCGCTAAGTCGTAAGTCTTATTGCAACAATTTGGTGATCAAACAATTTCAACCTTATCTTCATGAGGAATTTGCTCGATTGAATCTTGAAGTAGTTCCTCGTGGATTCCTTTCTACTCTTGAAGTGAAGTCTTCTATAGAGGATGACATCAAGCTTGCCTAGAAACATGATTCCGAAATTGCTGAGATCAAAGGGAACATTGCTAGCGGAGTTGCTAAGTGTTTCTATGTTGATAATCAAGGTACTGTTTACTTTGGTAACCGTCTGGTAGTGCCGAAGAGAACAAAATTGAGGGATCTAATTCTCCAAGAGGCTCATGAATCACCTCTTTCTATCCACCCTGGAGGTACCAAGATGTATCGGGATCTTCGTCAAAGATTATGGTGGTCTGGCATGAAGCAAGATATCGCTCGTTTCGTCGCTGAATGTGACGTTTGCCGTCGCGTCAAAGCTGAGCACCAAAGACCCGCTGGTCTCCTGCAACCACATAAAATACCTCAGTGTAAATGGGATGAAGTTGGTATGGATTTCATCACTGGTCTCCCTAAGACCCAAAAAGTAAATGATGCCATCTGGGTAATCGTTGACTATCTGTCCAAGGTTGCTCACTTTCTACCTGTTCGCGAGAGTATCAATGCTAGTCAGTTAGAAGATCTATATATCTCTCGAATAGTTGTTCTTCATGGGATTCCGAAGAAAATCGTCTCTAACCGCGGAAGTTTGTTCACCTCAAGGTTCTAGACAAGTTTCCAACAAGCTACAGGAACTCGTCTGTCCTTCAGTACAGCTTATCATCCTAGCACCGGTGGCCAGACTGAAAGAGTGAATCAAATCCTTGAAGACATGCTAAGAGCGTGTGTCATATCTTTTGGCAAGAACTGGGAGAAATGCCTTCCTTTTGCTGAATTCTCTTACAACAACAGTTATCAGTCCAGTATAGAAATGGCACCTTTCCAGTTCTTATAAGGAAGAACCTGTCGTACTCCGTTGAACTGGTCAGAAACCGGCGAAAGAAAGTTCTTTGGTCCGGAGATGATCCAGGAAGCAGAAGATCAAGTTCGTATCATTCGAGATCGTTTGAAAACTGCTCAGTCTCGCCAGAAAAGCTATCATGATAGTCACCATCAACATGTTGAATATGAAGTTGGTGACCAAGCTTATCTTCGGGTTACTCCTTTAAAGGGTGTCCATCATTTCGGCATCAAAGGCAAACTAGCTCCTCGCTATGTTGGTCCTTTTCGTGTTCTTTCCAAGCAAGGTAAGCTTGCATATCAATTGGAGTTGCCTGCAAACTTCCCTAAGGTGCATGACATCTTTCATGTGTCTCAACTCAAGCGTTGCTTCAAAGATCATGTCCGTGGTGTTGATCACCAAACTCTTGATCTCCAGAACGATCTGACTTATCATGAGTATCATGTTCGTATCCTTGATGAAACCGAGCGCAAGACTCGTCGTCAAAAGATAAAGTTCCTGAAAGTTCAGTGGTCTCATCATTTTGAGGATGAAGCAACCTAGGAACGAGAAGATCGTCTTAGATCTGAGTACCCTGCCTTCTTTTCTAAAACTTAGGAATCTCGGGTCGAGATTCTTGTAAGGGGGGTGGAGCTGTAATAGCCCAAGCTTGTAATATATGTACTTAGCACTTAAAGCATTGCATGCATGTGTTAAACCTAATGAACTATATGCATAAGACCAAGTATGTTGAATTAAATACAAGTACAAACCCTAAACCCTAACCCTCCCCCTCTATTTGAAAGCATTCAAATAGTTTTGAATTTTGAAAATGACAAAATGTTTGGAGCCCAAAAGGATTAATAGGGCCCTTGCAATATTTTAAATAATTCTAACAAAGTCTTGTATTTTGAATTGTTCAAAACATATTCCAAATGAAATTACAAAAGAGAAAAACTAAAAACAGAAAAAGAAAAATAATTTCTAGAAATAAAACAGCAGCAGCCGTAGCTGGGCTGTGGCCCATCTGCCTCTCCTCTTTCTCTGCCACGCTGCGTAGCCCGCAGCAGCCCAACCTAGCCCACCCAGGGCCCAGGAGTCGGCCCGGTACCCCTTCTCCTCTCTCCTGTCGTCTTTCTCGCTGACGGCAGGCCGCTCGCTATCGCCTCCGTGGCCGCCTGATGCGGCCCCGTCATTGCGATGTGCGTCGCCGCTTGGAGGAGAGGATAAGGAGCTCCCCGCACGCCTCTCTCTCCCCAGACCTCATCCTCCCTCTCGCGCGCTCTCTCTCCTTCTCTGGACCGCGCCAGCTCGAACCCTAGCCCGCCATGGCCACCAGCTAGCCGCTGTTGCCGGCCTCCCCGAGCCCATCCTACACCGCCAGGAGCTCCGTCTCGCTCCACTCCGTCCTCCTGCAGAAGGAATCGACGAGGGGCACTGTGATTCGTTGCCATCGACTGCTTCTTCCCCGACCCCGACGTGCTTCGCCGCTCGCCTCATCGTCGATTCCGTCCTCGCCTAGCTTCCCCGACCCTCCTGCAAGCATCGTGGTGAGCCCCGGGTGCTCAAGGCACCCTCTGCTTGCCCTCTAGCCTCTCGTAGCCATCGCACGCCGTCGATCTGCAAGCGCCATCGCTGTCGCTCGTCGTTGACCAAGCTCCGATGACCCTAGACCAGCGGCGCCGCCACCCACGTGTTCGCCTCTCCCAGCTGATTCGAACGCCCCCTCTCGCATGTCCAGGCGTGCTCTGGATCGCCGTCGGCGACCACCGGTTGGCGGCTCCGCCGTGCGTGGTGTGGCGCTGACGCCAGGCTTGTGTGGCTTGCTGAGGTGGCTTTGGGACCAGCACTCAGTGGCTGGGTCCGGCGTTTGCCTCGGTGAGAAAAGTTAGGGATAGGACCCTAACGTCAGCATGATGCAATATTTGCTTTTCCTTTTAATAAATGTTTTCTGGAATATATATAAATACTTGTGGGACACCCCTGTCAGCATTTTAACAATTTCAATAAATGTTTTCAGAAATGAATAAAACTATGACATGTGGGCCCAAGTTGGAAAATAATTTAAATATTCCAAAAATGATTTAAAATGAATTAAAAGTTGAGAAATTCATAACTAATTCATTTTAAATCAGAAAAATACAAATAATATATCAAAATGTTTAGAAAAATGAGTTCTATCTATTTAAGCCATAATCATGCATTGATCAACAACTTCAATGACAAGTTTAATTAGAGAACAAAATTAACCCCCCATGTGTTTCCCGAGTTTTCCCGAGTTAGGGTTTGTAACCCTCGGAACCCCGTTTAAAATGACTAAGCATGTTTTAGGGTTCATTTCAACACCATTTAACTTGTCATATCATCCATATTGATTGCGCATTGCATTATGCCATGTATTGAATGTTGGTTACCCTTTTTCCAGAATTTGGTTCTTCGCGATAGGATCCGAACCCGAGGTTGAAGTCAACAACACCGAAGATCCATACATGTCTACTGAAGGACAAGGCAAGCGTAGCCTCTCATTCGGAACCTACTTTTACAAAGTATATTACTTTCTTGCTATGATGCACACGATTCCAATGTGGTCTTCTGTCAGTAGTTAGTGTTACCTATGTGCTGCATAGTTTCCATCTTGTAGCCTTATACTCCTGATCCACTGCTTCTAGCATACCTAGATCTGGCATTTGAGTGTTGCTAGAGCTTCTGTGATCGACAGCTTAGCCATGCTTAGTAACAGCGTCTGATCTATCCGAATGATGAATCAAAGTTGCCGGAGAATCGAGAAAGGTAGCAGACGGTGACATCACCGAAGGAGTTAACTAAATATGCTAAGGATTGTATGGGAGGCCACGTTGGGTGTGGTTTTTGTAGTCCCATGCTCGCCACCACTAGGAACTGAGTTCTTGCCTTTGGAGCCGAGACGAGCATACAGCCACATGGGGCCTAGACAACCCCTCGACTAACTAACTTGCCTAGTAGATTCCATGAGTCATATAGTTCGGGCTTTCCATTTGGCATACGCATTGAAAACGTTTTCTAAAGAGGAGGTGATGGAGGTGCATCAGAATAGGTAGGGAAGCATGGCTGTGGTTGCTTGGGGTCGATGGAGCCCCTAGTGAACCAACCTTGCCTCCCATCTTTAAGTACCGGCTTCGGGATTTGACCCGTTACGGCGGAATCATACTTATTGCATGACACATGGTCTCGGCGAAAGCAAGGTAAAGGTCCTGGTCAACCACCCTTTGCCGGCCTTCCAAGGAAGAGGGCTAATAATATTTGGCATTAAGAGTCGGTTGGTACGTGTGGCTAAAGTTGTACACCCCTGCAAGGTTAAATCTTTTCGAAAAGCCGTGTTCACGGTTATAAACGCTTGGTGACCAGATTCTAAGATCATAGATAACTTTAACCATTATAAAACTTGTTGATCCACGTGTGCTTAAGGATGCTTCCTCTGGGTAGAGGGGTGATCCTAGATAGGAGGTTCTGATGAAGCTGGTGGTTATAAAGATGTGATGAAGAAGTCTCTATCTTATCCCTTTTAAAAGATTCTGAGTAGACGAGCCTCTTCTCTCTCTTGTTTACAAATAAAGATTGCTTTCCGCAAAAGTAAATCCAGAGAAAGCCTTTCTAGCCAGAGCATGTAGATACTAGGTTATCTAAGACTTGTGGAGTGCATTCTCGTACTCAGCCTTGCGCCATTGTTGTTTTTCTACAGAGGATCTGATTGCAACTGAAGGTGGCTTCTACGTTGACATCGACGAGTAGTTGGGGTCCCAGGTGGCAGCCTGAGGACTATGGGATGGACGTCGCTTCTGTTAATGGCCTCTTAGGACTTTTGCTAAGTTTTTGTGTAGAACAACATAATTTGCTTTCGCTGTGTGGTGTAATGTTGGGTCTATGACCTCTGGTTTGTAATAACTCTAATATCTTACTCTGTTAAGCGTTTAAACTTATGTTGTTGAATCCCGGTGTTCTGTAATGTTACCGAATCATACTATGGTCTTTCGTGTTTGGAGTTGAACTTATCTTAGATTGTGATCTGAGGTTAGTTTAACCCTAACCCGGGGGGTGCTACATAGGTCTCGACGTCTCTTATCGGCATAACTCTTCTATCTGGATTGGGCGGTCTTGAGGTACTCATGGATCTTGTGAACTTTCTCTTCAGCTTCTCGTAGGATGTCGGGTCCGAAAATCTGACTCTCTCCTACTTCCGACCAATTCAAAGGGGTACAACACTTCCTTCCATACATGAATTCAAATGGGGCCATTTGCAAGCTGGCTTGATAACTGTTGTTGTATGAAAATTCTACGGAAGGCAGATAGTCTTCCCATTTAGATACATATTCCAACACACCAGCTCTCAACATATCTCCGAGTATTTGGTTTACTCACTCCGTTTGTCCTTAGTTTGAGGGTGATAAGCTATGCTGAAATCCAGTCTGGTTCCTAATCCTTCTTGGACTTTCTTCCAAAACATCGAGGTAAACTGAGTTCCTCAATCTGACACAATGTTCTTGGGGACTCCATGTAAACTGGCTATTCTAGTAATGTACAACTCTGCTATCTTCGAACTATGATAAGTGGTCTTGACTGGTAAGAAATGGGCGACTTTAGACAGTGTAACCACTATGACCCAAATAGAGTCATTTCCCCTACTAGATGTAGGCAAACTGGTGATAAAATCCATTCCAACTGAATCCCATTTCCATTCCGGAATCTGCAATGGTTGCAACAGTCCTGCGGGTCTCTGATGTCCTGCCTTGAGTTTCTGACAGATATCACACTTGACTATGTAGCTTCCGATTTCTCCATTCATCTTATGCCACCAAAATTGCTATTTCAAATCATGATACATCTTTGTTCCTCCGGGGTGGATAGAATAAAGAGTATCATGGGCTTCTTTCAAAATAGCTTGCTTCAACTCTGAATCTGCTAGCACACAGATACGTCCTTTGTACCACAAAACTCCTTCATATTTGATGAATCCGGGTACCTTCCCTGTACCGATACAACATTTGATTCCGTCGATACTAGCATTTCCTTTCTGCGCCTCCTTGATCTGACTAATCAAAGTGGGTTGAAGTTCTATGGTAGCCAAAAATCCTTCACTTACTAGCTCCATTCTGAAATCTTCCAACTCCTTGTGCAAACTTGGTTGCTCCTTCAGAATCATGGAGTTCAAGAGACACAGCAATCTGCTAGGGACATATGCTACCACATTGTCTTTACCTGGGTGATAGTGGATGTCTAGATCATAGTCCTTGATTAGCTCTATCCATCTCCTTTGCCTCATATTTAGCTCCTTTTGAGTGGAAATATACTTCAGGCTCTTTTGATCCAAATAAATTTCACAACGGTTTCCCATTAGGTAATGCCGCCATGTCTTCAAGGCTAAAACTACGGCTGCTAGTTCAAGGTCATGGGTAGGATAATTCTGATCATGTTGCTTCTTGCATCAACACACATCCGAGACCGATCTTGGATGCGTCACAATACACATCAAAATGCTTCGTGATATCCGGCATGATCAAGATTAGGGCTGGGATCAATCTCTTCTTGAGTTCTTGGAAACTTGCTTCACATTTGTCCGTCCATTCAAACTTATTATCTTTCTTCAACAACTAGGTCATGGGTCTTGCGATGCTCGAGAATCCTTCTATGAACTTGCGGTAATATCCCGCTAATCCGACAAATGCACGAACTTGGGTTTGAGTGATTGGGGCTTGCCATTCTTCAACATCCTTAACCTTGGCGGGGTCAACAGCAATTCCTCCTGCCAACATGATATGTCTGAGGAAATCTACTTCCTGTAACCAGAATTCACATTTTCTAAACTTGGCATACAACTGATGCTCCCTAAGGGTTCCAAGGATGGTCCTAAGGTGTAGCTCATCTTCTTTTTTTGGTTTGGAATAGATCAAAATGTCAATGATGAAAACAACGACAAACTTATCTAGGAAGTCCATAAAAATCTTATTCATGAGGTTCATGAAATAAGCGGGGGAATTTATTAATCCAAAAGACATGACAATGTACTCATACAATCCATATCTGGTGGTAAATGCATTGTTTGGAATAGCCTTTGCACGAATCTTGAGTTGATGATAACCAGTTCTAAGATCAATATTAGAAAACACTTGTTCTTAATGCAGTCTTTCGAATAGCCTTTGCACCGATCAACTAGTCAAACAAATATTCTATCTTCGGCAGTGGATACTTGTTCTGAATGGTGACATCATTCAACTTCTGATAATCCGTACACAAACGGTTACCTCCATCTTTCTTATCTACAAACAAGATAGGTGATCTCCATAGCGACACACTTGGTTGAATAAATCCTATCTCCAGCATAGAATCCAGTTGCTTTTTCAGTTCCACTAATTCAGATGGGTTCATACTATAAGGTCTCTGAGCTATGGGTCCGGGTCCATGGATTAGTTCAATGATAAACTCGATATCCCGATCTGGGGGCATTCCGGGCAAAACATCTAGAAATACGTCGGGGTATTCACAGACTACTTGGACTTGGTCAATGGTTGGTTGGGCTAGACTCTTGTTGCATTTGAATTGACGGGGCAATGTTTCGGATACATGCTCTACTGATACTCTAGTGGTACTGGTCATGGTTATGGCTTTCTTGGCACGGTCGATTAATCCTTTATGTTTCGACATCCAATCCATTCCTAGTACTACTTCCAAACCTTTGGTTCCAAGTACTATTAGATTAGCATAAAAATCTATGCCATGGATTCTGATAGGTTAGGCCTTGCAAATTTGTCTAGCTTTGGTGGTTGAACCAGGTATTTGAACTATCATAACATGCTTCAGTTTTGTTGGTTGAATCTTACTAGTGCATGCAAATTCTTCTGTAACAACCGAGTGCGATGCTCTAGTATCAAACAACACTCTGGAAAGTACTAAGTTAACAGAAAACATACCCAGCACGACATCTGGTGCTTCTTGGGCTTCTTCAGCATTCATGTGGAACAGACGGCCGTTGCGGTTGAGCGAATTCCCTGGGGCAAATCTTCGTCTAGGATGAACACGGCGCTGCTGCTGAGCTGGGGCATTCACATTGGGGGCTGCTGCAAGCTTCTTGGGGCACTCATTGGAGTAGTGACCCTTGGTTCCGCATTCATAACAAGTCACCTGAGACTTGTCTTTTCCTGCAACAGGCACAACATTGCTTCCAATTCTCGGGGAAATATTGGTGTTGGTGGGGACATTGTTGTTGTTGAACTTGGGCGATGCACGGAGTTGCCTTGGGTTTCCTCCTCCATGGTTGGGATAGGTTGGACGGTTCATCGGGGGTCTATTATTTCTTGGGGCAAATCCTGTAGACGGTTTGGGGCAATACTTTGGGGTATGGTGGGTTCCTGGTTGATGCATGATTCGATGCTTGCGGTTCTCATTGGCTTGGTTGATCTTGCCTTCCATCTGAATGGCAGAATCCACTAAATCTTTAATGCCAGCAAATGGAATATTGACTAACACTGTCTTCATCTCATCATGCAGACTATTCAAGAATCTCTCCTTCTTCTTGGCTTCAGTGTCAATCTCATCTGGTGCATACCTAGCTAATGACAGAAATTTGTCACGGTACTCAACTACTGTCATCCTCCCTTGATTCAATTATCTGAATTCATCTCTCATCTGCTTGATTAAACCTGGTGGCACATGGCTAAACTTGAGTGTGAATTCATCCCAAGTCATCATCTGTCCTCCATTCATGGCGCAAACGCTGTTCCACCAAGCTCTTGCATCTCCTGCCAGATAGTGGGTGGCAAACAGTACTTTCTCATTGGCCTCCACTCCTACAACTTCTAAGTTGTTCTCCATGGTCTGTAGCCAATCATCCGCATCTAATGGCTCTTCATACTTACTAAAGATGGTTGGATTGGTGTTTTGAAAGTTCTTGAGCTTGGATCGATGGTTGTTCCGGTTTCCATGGCCTTTATTATTGTTGGCCATCCTTTCTATGTGTTGGAGGGTGGCTAAGTTGGCTTGATGTTCGGCTCTTTCAGCTTCGTGTTCTGAAACCAACATTTGCAAGATTTGCAGCATTGGGTCCGAGGATGAACTGCTTCCTCCGCGAGGCATGTAAAGATTGAGATAGATCATGAGAAAAGAAGGAAATTTCTAAGGTTCACGGGTTTGTTTTTTAAAAGTTAAGATTGACTTGGGTTTTTCTAGAAACTTGCTTTTCATTCATTCATTCATAGCACACAATACAAACACAGACCGCAACAAGGAAACAGATGGTTTTAAGGACCATTCTAGGAAACTACGATACAATGGGACCGGATACAACTTCACTAACGCTAGTTCTCAAGTGCTAATACCCATCAGACTCAGTGTCTTCTTCATCATCATCATCATCATCAATGAAGGCGGATTCATCATCATCGGTGTGGAAGTCCATGGCGTGATCCTCCAAGAAGTCATCATCGTCACTGAGGTAGGAGTAGGAATCTCCACGGATATCTTCCCCTGCATTCTCCCTCTCCTCAAGCTGCATGTCCCGCTCATGGATGGTTTCCTCCAAGTCTATCACCTTGTGACGAAGGCGAGCAATAATGCGATCCTTCTTGTCAATCTGACGGCGACGTGACAGGCGATCCTTCCCAAGCATGGCGATGGTCTGGTCCTTCTTGACTGTGATGGCATAGTTGTGGTTGGCGTAGGAGCGAGCATTATCCAACTCCTTCTGCCTGTAATATATCCTGAAGCTGAGATGGTCCACTTGATGCTTTAGCTCGGGGTGACGTAGTACCTCCAATGGTTGTCCCATAGCATCACGTCTTGGGTAATACTCAAAGCACGTGCCCTTGATCTGATTGACGCTTTGCCCACACAGATGGGCAAGAGCTTCCTGCATGGCCCTGGCGAGTCCATCTAGCCAGTTGTTCTCTCTTTAGGTGAACTAGATTCCCTCTGAGGTGGGGGCTTCAATGTTCCCTCTAAGACTTGCAACAATCAGCCATTGCAATTCTCCTCCTTGCTGATCATTGAGCTGGGCTCCAAAGAACTCGGGATGCGGGCGCTCCAGAAGTTCCAAGAGTTGGTCCAAACCACGCCCAAAGATGAGATCTCCTCCATTGCCCAACTAATAGAACTTGCTATACTTCACGTCCATCTATAAGAATGTAGGATGAGTAAGTTAGTAGAGTGATCCAGTGTGTCAAATTTTATGTAAGTTTGCAACAATTTTTGAGGAACATGAATTTTCATGAAAGAATCTAAGTGATAAGAATGATGATAGGTTTTTATAAATATTCACTTCCTTTGTTTTGAAACTAAGTTTTTGATTGAAGAATCCATTCTAACTAGGGTCTCCTATGGTCAGGATGGCTCTGATACACACTTGTCAACACCCAGATTTTAATCCCAGATGGCTCTGATACATAACATATTGGTACCATAGCTCATCATCCATTACAAACCATAATAAAGGTCTTACAAATAAAGGATCTCATGATCCAGTCTTAATACAATCAACGCAGCGGAATAATATAATAACGGTAGCATGGGCGAAGCTCCATCTTCAGAGTCACAGGCAATGCTTACGATGGGAGATGATCCTATTTGTCGTATACTTCTTGTTGTTCATCATCCTGGTAGTCCTCCTCATAGTCTGGCCACGGGAATAGCCAGGGACAAATCCATGAGTACTCTTTAAGTACTCTCAAACTATCACTAATAGGTAAATAGGTTTCAAGTAGGAATCCTAAGCTCAAGGTTGCTTTGCAAAAAGCCAGGTTTATCTCTAGCTGAGTTCAGAAGTAAATAAAACTAGTTTAAGGTTTTATAACACCTAAGTGGGAACTTAGTTTTCATATCACAACCCTGTTGTGGTCAATTCAAAGTCATGATACATTTCACAAGTCATTTTGAAAACATCTGACGACGAAACAGTATGGCCACTCCAACTGTCCATAATCGCGGACGCGGCTATTCGAATAGTTTGACACTCTGCAGAGGTGGTACACTTTCACCACAATATTTGATACATCCGTTAGGAACAATCCCGATTCACCATACTCTGTATGCGGATAATCAATCCTAACCTTTCAATTACACACCCTAGTATAGGAACCTCCCCTATGAGTTTGGCCTCCCAACCATGACCATCTGTCATCTTGGGAACTACACAGGTGGACATTCATCCCGAGGTAGCCTGAGCTCAAACCTCGGCCACAAGGGAACCCATACTAAGGTATATAAACTTCCAGTCAAGCCCTACCCAATTCCGCTTATTGTGGTTGTACGGTAAAATTGGAATGGTATGGCATCCGAGCACAACCATCAGTTTTATAAAGGGCTAAGGCTCATGCCTGAACATTTTCATCATCAAATCATCTGGTGTTCAAATAACACATGTCAAAAAATCTCATTAGAATGACTCATCATTCTAAGGTTTTCATAACCATTTTCACCAAGTATTCCCATCTAAAGTGATCAAGTTTTATGCTTAGCACTAGCCACTAAAGTTGGGGGTAAACACTAATGAGGATGATAATCAGTGTGACTTATCTAAGTCCAATCTCATGCCTCAGGATGAAATCGAGTTCTATATAACTTAGACCAAGTTTATGCTCTTTATGCTACCTCTAATATCTTTCCAAAATATCACAAACACTGCCTAAAGTAAACAAAGAATTTTGATAAAGAAATAAACTAATAAAGCTTGCAAGTAAAACTAGGATTTGGTATAATACAGTGGTATAATAACATATTCCCAAGGCATCTAGTTTGCATAGTTATCATGCAAGTGTTATATTGTAAAGTTCTAGCTTGCCTTGTGCAGTGTAGTGGTTGAAGTTCTCCTCTGCTTCTTCGTAGTAGTAGTCTCCTTCCTCTTCGTATCCTTGGTCGGTACTAGCGTCTATAAATAAATACAAGGTACACAATAACCAAAAAATACTTATCTACTTCTATTTAGAACACAAAGTTTTACACTAGATGATCTAGCATCATCACAATCATCACATGACATAAAGACGTAGTCTTATTTATTTTATTTTAGAAAAGTAATTTCTACTCATTGAAAAACTACTTTAGATTTAATATTCTCCAATTAAAATATGTGATCATATTGACACATGCCATCACCACATATTTTAATACTTGGGAATGTGATTTAAAGTGGTGTCACAATTTAATAATGTTTAACCTTATTATTTTAATTAATTAAAGTGACTAGAAATTCCTACGGGGCATTCTTTTATTACTTGTCCATTATTACTGTCAGTAAACCTAAATATTTTTGTATATTCAGAAAGGTCTTGTCAAATGTGATTTTTGAGAGTTGGAATCAACTCAAAAACATTTATTGTTGATTTTTGAAAAATGTTTGTATGTAGAAAATTCTCTGCCTTGTTATTTTTACTAGAGGTGATCTATAATTACAAATGGTTTGAATCCAACGAGCTTGGATTAAGAATATCAATATCTTTCTAACAAAATTGGTTTCACGCAATTTGGTTCAGAGAAACTCTCTGAATTGATTTTTAAATCAACAGACAGAACTAGGTTTGAAACTAAAATGAAAAATTCTAATTTGAACTAACTTGGTCATGCGGGAAATCTAACTGGGCTGGCCCACTACGCACAGCACGCGCGCAGGCTGGTTAAGTGGTGACCCCACACGTCAGTGAGACAGGGAGTGGCGAACGGGTATTGGGCGGTTACGACCGTAGGATTAGATCAACGATCAACGGCTCACGGCCATCGTCCTTGTCTGAACAGGACACGACGGGCACGAACCCTAGCACGGCCAGTGGGGGTCTGGGGTGGCTCACCGGGACTCAGGAGAGGGTCTGCGACGGGGGCAAATGACGATGTCGACAAAGGCGGTTGTCCTGGTAATGGTGGCTTCTCCTGGGATGGACGCAATCGACGGCGCCCTTCTCCTCCAGCAGCGGCAGGCTTCGGCCAAATTCCGGCGAGAGAGAGAGCTCTCCTTGCTCCGGGAAGAAGTGGGAAGGATTAGTGAGAGGTGGGGAGTGAGATGGTGTGGAGAATTTGAGCTGGGGAGGCCTCCTTTTATAGGCGAGCTAGAGAGGAAAAACGGCGTAGGCAGATTTTGACAGAGGCGATGGTACAGGCGGCTATTGGCAGGGCTGAGGCTAGGGGACGGTGCGCGGTCTCGTGGCGGTGATCAACGGCTTGATGGCGCGTCAAGGGGCAGTGTGGTTCGGTCGGGAACGTGCGATGCTATGCGCGGCACCAACAACATTTTTGACGACGCACATGCGCTCCTGGTCGCACGGCGGCGAACGAGCATGTCTGGTGGTTTGCTAGGACGGTGGTGATCGTGTAGACGAGCGGCGAAGGCGAGGCGCGGTCTATGTGAGGAGGTCGGCTATGGCGAGCTGGCGCGCTCTAGATATGGCAGATACGAACTAGGCGCGGCATGTTCGCTGTGGCACATAGCTTGGCAAGGCTCGAGGGCTGGACAAGGGGTGGCGGTGGAAGGTGGCATGCATCCTAGACATGGTGGCTAGGCGCGGCGATGGCTCTGGCTAGCTTTCCATGGTCGGCTGGCAAGGGGTGGCTCGGGCATGCACGGCATGGAGCATTGGGTAGGGTTCTAGCTGGTTTAATGCCACGGTTTTCACTAGGGGAGACAAGGATGATCAAGGGAAGACAAGGTTTGGGGTGATCACTGCTCAAACAGTGTAGTTAGGCAGAGTTTGGTTTGTGTCTCCAGGTGTTTGATGAAATGGCCGAAAGAAATTCATATTTGAATTTTTGGATGAAACTTGGTGAGTGTATTGGGCACATACTAGGTTGTATCTGGTTGATTGAATTTTTCAAGGTGAACTGGTTTGGTGGGGTTTTGAGAAATGGTGATCTTACCATATGAACTAGATTCAATTTTAAAATGTCATTTGAATTGGGTTGCCAAATATTTCTGTGGGTTTTGAAGGTGGGCTTGGGTTCACTTTTACTTGTTCTAGCAAGGGGTGAAAAGATTTGGATTTATTTCTGTTAGAAATCTTGGACTAGAAACACTCAAAGTGGTCTAGTGAGCGAGATTGGCAAAAGTGACCATTTGCTTATTTTGTTGGTTTTTAAATTTATATTGATTTGATTCTTCTTGGAAATGATTTAGATGATGTTGATTTCATGTTTAAACCAATCCTTTCTATTCACAACAATCAAACAAGTCCATAAAGGAATTCATGCATTTATCACATACACACATGCATTCATATTAATTTTAATTCACAAAAGTTTTTGTTAACCCTAAATTTGGGTGATTGGAACTTGCTAACCTTGATTAATATTTTTGGGATGTTACAAAAGCACACGGGGAGTGTCAGCTGTTGCGAAAGAGGATGGCGGGTAACTTAGTTTGAACGAGGGGGCAAGGGAAGGTCAGGGTTCACCGAAATCGAGGCCGGAGTGCGTCGGTTGCTGCGTCGGCGTGAGCTCGATTCAGGCAGCCTGGGGGCTCTCAGATGCAGGGAAGTGAGGGGAAACTGAGAGGACGGAGAGGGAGTCGGGTGGAGTGATTGAGCTATTTACCGTGCAAATTTACTCAAAGTAAATCCCCCTGAAATGGCAGAGAGGGGAGAAGAGTTCATCGCGCGGGGTTAACGACGGTGACAGCGTTGAGGTGGGGTTCGGGGGTCAGTGAGGGGTGGGGGAAGTGTGCGGGTGAGAAAAGGAGCAGAGAGGGAGATGGGGGTGGCCCGGGTGAGCTGCTGGGCTGTGTTGGGCCGTGTGGGTTGGGCAGGTAGGTTTTCTTTATTTTTTCCTTCAAATTTTTTTCCTTTTCTTTTTCCATTTTCTATTTTTAAACAAATCATTTGGCTCAAACCTCAATTTTAATTCAAATCTTCTCTAATATTTTCAGTAGGTTTTATAAAAAACCAGGTTGGTTATTTAGTCCAATTTGAGGATTCCAAAAATATTTTTATTAATCATTTAAATTGAATGGGGCACAAAGGCATTTATTTAAATAAAATTTGAATATGGTTCATAAGCCCATATAATTTTATTTAAATAAACATTAATCATTTTAAATTATTTAAATTACTTTTATTCCATTTACTTATCGATTTAGCCATGGTGTAAATTGTCTTTGCAACAACTCTTATTTATTTATTTATTTGTCTTATAAAATTCATATATTTTTATTTATAGCTCCAAAAATAGTGATTACAATTTGTATAATTCTATTTTATAATTATTTATCTTTATAAATCCTCTTAGGATTACTTTTTTCAAAATTAAGCATTGATTTTAGCTATGAGCTTTATTAGCCTTGGAATACTTTCTTTTATCTTATAAAAATCATAAGTTTTTATCCATGGCTCCAAATTGAGTGAAATCAATTCCCATGGTTTTGTAATTTTGTGGCTTACCATTATTGGTCATTTAGGAATGTTGTTGCCAAATTTTTATATGTAACAAAGCCATAGTCTTATAATAATCTTGATGATCATTTCTCTTATTAGGGTTTACGTTTTTGGCTTATCTTTTCCAAGTGCTCAAATCAAGATACAATCCATACATGAATGCATTTGATCTGTTTGAATATTTTTTTGTTGATTTCTAATTCAAGTTTTTGTTCAAGTAAGGTTTTGATGTTTCCATTTAGAAACAAAATGTTTCTTTTCCCCCTAAATTTCATCATTTTAAATATTTTGTTTATTTATTTTTCACATTTTAAAATTTGCAAAATTTTGGTATGTGACAGACTACCACCCTTAAAAGGAATCTCGTCCCGAGATTCAGGAAGGCTTAGAAATTACTAGTTGGTTTCTGGACAACTAGGGTACTACCACCCTTAAAAGATTTTTAACTAGATTGCATCTTGGCTTACTTGGTGTCTTGATCTAACTTCTCTGGACAGTTGTTTGCATAGTGTCCCTTATTACCACATTTGAAACATGTGACAAGGTTGAGATCCTTTGCAAGTATGCTTGTCTTGTTCTTCTCCTTTTCTGGATAATTTGATGCATAATGGCCTAACTCTTTGCATTTGTGGCACATCACCTGGCTAATATCCTTCTTTATCCTTTGTGTCACTATATATTGTTTGTTTCCTTGGCCCTTTGATGACCCACAAGTGTAGGGGATCGCAACAGTCTTTGCGGGTAGTATTACCCAATTTATTGATTCGACACAAAGGGAGCCAAACAATACTTGCAAGCCTTAACAACTGAGTTGTTAATTCAGCTGCACCTGGAAATAGTTCTTGCTCACAGAAGTTTATTAGTAGCAACAGCAAAGCAACAGCAGCAGTGGAACAAGAGCAATAGTAACAGTAACAGTAAACAATAGGATTTGAGTGCGGTAGGCATAGGTATGGATGGACGGGCGTTGCATGGATGAGTCTAAACATGTTACTTCAAGATCTAGGGCATTGCAGATAAATAATAACAAGTATCCAAGTACTAAACAATCCTAGGCATGTGCTCCAAATATAGTCATACGTGCTCTCAATGAAAACCTGTACAACATCTTCTGTCCAGCCAGCCCGTGGCAGCGGGTCCTCTAGGGAACTACTGGCAATTAAGGTGCACCTTTTAATAGAGCACCGGAGCAAAGCATTAACACTCCGTGAACACATGTGATCCTCACACCACAGCCATCCCCTCCGGTTGTTCCAATTATTGTCACTTTGGGGCCTTTGGATCCGGACAATGATATGTGTACACAACTTGCAGATAAGATCAGAAACAATACTATCATGATGATTCAATAATAAGTTCAGATCTGAGATCATGGCACTCGGGCCCTAGTGACAATAATTAAGCACAACAAGTTGCAACAAAGTCAAATAGCACTAATAGAGATACTAGGCACTATGCCCTAACAGATCTTATTCGATTACATGATAGAATTCATCCAATCCCTACCATCCCCAAGACTACAGCGGGGGATTACGCACTCATGGTTAAGGGAAACATCGGTGGTTGGTGGAGATGCATTGGTGATGACGATGGCGATGATCCTCTCCAAATTCTCCATCCTGGCAGGGTGCTAGAATGGAGTTTCTGGATCCGAATCTTGGTTTCTGGTGGCGGCGGCAGAGCAGAACACTTTCTGGAAAACTATCGAACCCCCCTCATTTTTTAGGTCGAAAGGCAACTTATAGGCGTAGAGGGAGGCCGAGGGGGTGCCTGGGGTGGCTGCACCCCCCCCCCCCAGGCGCGGCTAGTGGTGGGCCCGCTCCTGGCATGGGTGTGGACCCCCAGGCTCCTTCTCCGCCTCGTCTTCTGGCTCCGTGGATCTTCTGGTGAAATATAATTTTTGGCATATTTTCGGGATTTTT
The DNA here is from genome assembly GCA_916181665.1 of Avena sativa. Lineage (NCBI taxonomy): Eukaryota > Viridiplantae > Streptophyta > Magnoliopsida > Poales > Poaceae > Avena > Avena sativa. Next base: position 203,812,991 of record OV702283.1, on the reverse strand, counting down.
CCTGATAGTTGATTTTGTGCACAAAAAATAAGACACCAAGGTAATTCTGCTGTAGCGCCAGTCCATGTTAGTTGTATCCAAATCACACAAGTTTAGAGGAGAAACAATAACAAAGTGTTCGAGAAAGTAGATACGTTTTGGATGTATCAACTCCCCCCAAGCTTAGATTATTGCTTGTCCTCGAGCAATTCAGTTGAAAACTAAGTGCGATAAAAGAACTTTCACGAACACATTTGCTTCATATGATGTATATATTCTCAGCACAGGAGTAGATGCTTAGACAATTCATAATAAAGAGTATGCAACTAAGTATACTCAATAATCATTGCAAGCTATGAAGAGAAACCAACTGAATAATAACAAGTAGCATGAAACATAAACATAAGCAACATTGCAATGCGCATATTAAGGTATGATAGAGTGGTATCTCGCTTGCCTTTGTTTGAAGAGCACAATAAAAATGCCAAGGCACCTCTGGAGTTCAAGTGAAGACTAGAGATAAAGATATCAGAGATACAAGCATCCAAGTCATGACATAATTAATCAAGTTTTGAGACAAACACAAGAATGTTAACTATGCTCTCAAGAGGGTGCTTGTAGAATAAGTGGTGACTCAACAGAGTTGTGAAAACGATTTTGAAAGGTTTGAAAGGCTTCCAAATGCTGAAAGGTACTCATTAGCTTTGAGCTCTCATTGCCCCTATCATAGGCATCTTCATGTGGTTAAGGTGAAAGTGAGGTTCACTCTGAATCATACGCTTGACAGACTATAGACTGGAAATCCCAAGTCCCTTGAGTACGAGGGCCGCTTCGCATGCTACTCAACTTTGGTCACCTGAAAGTTCTTGTCATTGTGAATACATGCATATAATAGCGAACCGCTAACAGTGTACCCCTTGCACATGGTACAGGAGCTTTCCCATAACCAAAATGACAAGGAAAGCAGACAATGAGCATCTCAGCAATCTTTTTATTTACGATATACATTGCTTTTTATTGAGCATGCTTCATAGATGCTCATTATGGTGATGCTGCAAGTTTCCACCATGATTAGGCATGGCTTAGGCTAGCGGCCCAGGCGTTTCTCTAACACAATGTATAGACTGCATGAACTCACAAGCTCCCCTTTTATTTCACATCGTCGACATCCGTAAACAAAAGAGCAAAGTATCAACTGGATAGGATATCCAAAAAGTGTTGAAAGCATTCCCCGTGATAGCACGGTTGTGCTGACTCCCAGCATATAATTAGCAAGCATATAACTTTCATGGACTAGACACAATGGTTCAAAATTATTAAGCGCAAGGAATAAAGTGTGCCATCAAGTTCATGAGAGCTTTACTAACTAACTTTCTCAAAACAGCCAAACATTTTATTTTGGAAGAAAACACGGCATATAAAATATGCGCTGAAGTAGCAAATGATGCTAATAGGTAGGTATGGTGGACACAGTGGCAATATTGGTTTTGGGGAGTTGGAAGCACAGGTAGAGCTCATACTCAGTGCAAGAGAAGGCTAGCAAAAGAGAGGGAGCGACAAACGAGAGAGCAATAACTGTCATAATCATGCTTGCAACAAAACAAGACTATTTATGGCATGAAAATGATACAATAACTCTAAGGAAAAATAAATCATCGAGGCGTACTGACTATTGATTAGTCATATGCATGCGTGAGCATATGCCAAGTCGATTCATATGAACAGTTAGAGGTGGATACCACAATATCACACCAAAATATGAATAAAACAATGCAAGCAAACATTCATATGACATGTTACAAACTATTAGCAAGATGGAGCTAATCATAGACAAGCAAGAACTACTAAGCATCCATAATGACATACACCTTACACAAACAGACTAAGCATGCTCACAATGATGAGTATATGTACAAAAATGAAACAAATAGAGTTCGTTACCAGCCTCTTACCACACCTCGAGTTATCTTAATCTTCATTATTGCCCTTCACTTGTGTGACTTGAATAATAACATGAAACAAAAATCCGCTAAGGACGGCTGAACCCTGCAAAGAACTCACAAAACCAAAGAAGAACAACAAATATTTTTGGTGTTTCCTATTTTTACAGGAAGCAAACAAAGCAAAACCAAACAAAGAAAAATGCAAAACAAACAAGAAGCAAACAAAGCAAAGAAAACAAAGCAAAATATTTTTGGATTTTTCTTTAAGGCAAACCAAAGCAAAGAAACAAAGAAACAAACCAAGAGAAACAACTAAAATATTTTTGGTATTTTTGTGTTTTTGAGAAAGAAGCAACAAGAACCAAAAAGAAAGCGCAAAATGGATGTTCAAAGAACCGACCGAACATGATATATATATGAGTGTGATGTCGGTATACCTCCCCCCAAGCTTAGGCTTTTGGCCTAAGTGGGGCTCAATAGCGTGGGTAGTAACCCCATGCTGGTGGGTCATCATAGGAATGATCAAAGTCAGGCGCTTGCGATGAAGAAGAAGACGCGCCCCAATCAAATGAGAGCTGCTGGTATGAAGACTCTCCCAAGTTGGACGGCTGAACCGAATTGTCTTTGGCATCCTCTTCAACATTCTCCTCTTGTTAGGAGAGCTCCGCCACATATGCGTCAACCTCCTCCTCCGTAAGCGACCATCCTTGCCACTTTCCTTTGATAAGTCGAAGCCTTGGCAAATATCAGCATATAAATCCATAAGTGACTTGGGCCTCTCCTTGATCTTCTCACAAGATCCCCACTAAGGTACTCTAATTGCTGCACAGAAATCAGCAAACGGCGGGTCGATAGGTATATTATATATTTTGTAATGGACCATGGGACTATATGTAGACCAAGTGAACCGGAAGTCCTGCACAAAAGCCATGGTTAGCTTAACATATTGGAATGGTTCACCTTCAACAAAGTGTTCCAACCCTGCATTTGTAACCATAGTTTGGAAATCTTGGAGGATCCCTGCAGTTCTTATAAATTCATGGCATGGATATATGGAAGGAAAAAACCGCCTCCTCATGATGAACCTTCATTGGCTCATGCACCATCAAGTCATATAGATTCAGTGGATAAGCACTCATCTTCCTTGCTGAAATTTTTAGACAACCATCAAACCAAGTGATTTCTAAGTTGATAAATGATGAGCAACTACTATAGGCACTTGCTAGAGGACTACACATGCATCAAATTTCTAAGCATAGAACAAGCATGCAAGCTCAAACAACTTGACACCTATAGCAGCAAAATACTCAAGATACAATCTACCAATCACAAATCTAATTGGACTAGTGGAGGAGGTACATACCAAGGAGCAATCCCTCTAAAAATCAGCACTTGAGATGGGCTGAACAAGGAGATCGAAAATCGTGAGCAAGAACAGCAAGAACTTGAGCTTGAGAAAGTTTTCCGGTGTTTTTCGGGAGAGAGAAAGAAGGTGGTTTTGAGGAGGTCCCTAGGCGCCACCCTCTGGTAGGCCGCGCCTACCATGGGTGTGGTAGCCTGGGGTGGCCCCCCGGGTCACTTCAGGTGTCTCTCTACCCCTTTTTTCGAGGAAAAATTTATTTTAAATTTTCTGGGATTTTTCGGGAAAATTTATTTTTGGCCAATTTTCATGGTATGAAAATTGGTTTTCTCGCAGAAACAGTTTTCTCAGAAGAAGCAAAAGCAAACCAAAATCCAAACTACAGGATCTCTAAGACAAACTAAAAATCAAACAACTAGCAAAACCAAAGCTAGAAAAAGAAAGGCAAAGACTAGGAAGGAGAAAAGTAAAAGAAAGCAAGTATAACCACAGTGAAAACATTATTTTGTTCATTAAAATCCTTTTGTTAACAAGGTTGATCAAGTATTGTTACCAAAACAATCTTATATGAAACAAAACTTTGCATTCCACAAGGTGATTATGTTACGTCATACTTGATAGCAATGGTCTCAATCATAATAGTTTCAAAATTTTCTTGTGGAATGGGACAATATATTTCTCCAACCTTGATGTTGTCAACATTTTCAATGGAATTCAGGCAATAGCTTCTAGCAACCTTCTTGGGGAAATAGACAGTGTGATCTTTGTCATTAATATTGAATGTTACTTTTCCTTGATTACAATTGATGAAAACACTTGCAGTATTAAGAAAAGGTCTCCCAAGAATAATAGACATATTATCATCTTCAGGCATTTCAAGCACAACAAAATCAGTTAAAACCATGCAATTATGAGAAACTTGAACAGGAACATCCTCACATATACCAACAGTAATAGTAGTTCACTTATTAGCCATTTGCAAAGATATATAAATTGGTATCAACTTTTCTAGCTGGAGTCTCTTGTAGAGAGAAAAAGGCATAACATTAACTCCAGCTCCCAAATCACATCAAGCAGTTCTAACATAATTATTCTTAATAGAGCAAGGAATAGTTGGTATACCTGGATCACCAAGTTTCTTTGGAACCTACCATTGAAGGAGTAATTAGCAAGCAAAGTAGAAATCTCCTCATTAGGAATCGTCCTTTTATTTGAGACAATATCCTTCATATACTTTGAATAAGGAGGCAACTTAATAGCATCGGTCAAAGGAATTTGCAAAAATAAAGGTTTCATCCACTCACAAAACTTGTTGTAGTGTTCTTGTTCCTTTGACTTGTGTTTATTATCTAGAAAAGGCATAGGTTTCTACACCCAAGGTTCTCTCTCTTTACCATGTTTATTAGCAATAAAATCTTCCTTTGTGTACCTAGTGTTCTTACTGTGCTTCTCAGGTTCTTCCTCACCTTCCTCCTTATCAGCAGACTCATTTTTATCATTACCACTGTCAGTTTTAGCATCAGAGACAAGTATATTATTAGGATCTACAGCAGGTGGTTCCTCAACTATTTTATGTTTATTTTTCTTTCTCTTACGAGGACTACCACTACTCTCACCTTGTTGGAAATCCTGCTCAATTCTTTTAGGGTGTCCTTCAGGATATAAAGGATCTTGAGTAGCTATACCACTCCTAATTCTAATTCTATAAGCATGTTTATCTCATGAAGCATTAACTAGCATATCCTTTTGCACCTTAGCAAGTTGATCAAATTGGGTTTGAAACATTTGAAACTGTTTACAAAGCATTTTAATATCATTAGAAGTTCTTTCCACAATATCTTTCAACTCATGGATAGCTCTAGAGTTTTCCAATAAATGATTCTGAACTTGTTTATTAAAATACCCCTGTTTAACAATAAATGTGTCAAGTTCCTCCAAACATTGATCAGGAGGCTTACAATAAGGAATATCACCTTCATCAAAGTGTTGGAGAGAGTGTACCTCAATAGTGGATGAGTGGGGAATTGGCTTAGATAATTCTTATATAGGTGGTAGATTCTTCACATCTTCAGCTCTAATACTTTTCTCCTTTAGACACTTCTTAGCTTCCTTCATCACTTCCTCATTTAATGCAATAACTCCCCTCTTCTTTGTTGTTGGTGTTGGAACTTGTTCAGGCATAACTGGTTCAGGAGTAATAGGCTCAGGTGCATTCAGCTCAGTTGAAGTCCAATCATCATAATTCTTGCTTATCTTAGCCATTAATTCTTCAGCATATGTAGGAGTTCTTTTCCTGAAAACACAATCATCAAAGCTATCTAGGTAATTCTTCAGCATATGTAGGAATTCAGCTGCACCTGGAAATAGTTCTTGCTCATAGAAGTTTATCAGTAGCAACAGTTTGGTAGTAGCAACATCAGCAGTAGAACAAGAGCAATAGTAACAGTAAACAGTAGGATTCGAGTGCAGTAGGCATAGGGATGGATGGACGGGCATTGCATGGACGAGTCTAAACATGTAACTTCAAGATCTAAGGCATTGCAGATAAATAATAACAAGCATCCAAGTACTAAACAATCCTAGGCATGTCCTCAAAATATAGTCATACGTGCTCGCAATGAGAACTTGCCCGTGGCAGTGGGGATGTCGTGGTATTGCCGACGAGTACGCCATGGAGGGGTCCTCACAGTGCGTGTTTAGAGATGTGGGGGAAGGCGGACGGTTGACAGGTACGAGGTAACATAGCTTACCCAGGTTCAGATCCCACAACGATGGCGGAATCCTTCTCCTGCTATAAATCACTATAATGGCAATACGCCGAGTTACAGAGATAGGTTCGCTGTGCGAGGTGTATGCTAATCGCTACTTGGTCGTCTGAAGTTGTCTGCGTTTTCGTGCCCTAAAGGCTCCCATAGGCCCAACTTATATAGTCGCCAGGTCCTAGGGTTACAGGGAAAAGTCCTAGCCGGACAGATTACAGAGTCCTACACCGTCTATCACTAGTCTTGCATGTCTTGTACTCCAAGTCTCCGGATACGCTGGTGACTCCACTGTAGCCTTCCTTTATCCGACATGGGCCTCCCTTCTGGGTCCATCTAACTGGGCCGCCCAGCAGGCCAGGGGACATGCTACGAACTGTGGGCCACCCGGGTTATCCGGATAGGAGACATGCTTTGAGGATACCCATATAGCATATCCCCAATAGTAGACCCCGAAGAACTCCGAGATCTTGCGCCGTCTTGCCTCTTCACGTGGAATGCTCCGTCTAGATGGATGCCGGCAAATCGTCAAGAAATATCTTGTAGTCCTCCCAAAGAACCCTCCAAGGTTTTCTCCGTCTTCAATTTGTAAGTCGGAGAATTGCTGAATCTTCCATCATACTCTTCTGTAGCCGGACTGGATCCGTCCATGCCGGAATCTTCTGATGTGATGGTTCATCTTCCTATGTCAGCTAAGGCGACATAGACGTAGGTTAGCAACGCCTCGTAACTCACACATGCAGAGAATGCAATCATGTCCACTTTTCCCGCGCGAGCGATATGAACCGTTGGCGGCGATGGTTGGGACGTGGCGAAATTTCCGCGCACGCCTCCGCACACGTCGTCTACGTGGCAACCGTTCGATCAAGCTACATGGATCTCGATGCTGGAGGTCATAAATAGTAACTGCGGTGGAAAATTTATTTTTCACCTCATTCTCTCCTCGCATCATCTTCTTCCTCCAGCGAGCGTCCCCTCGAGCTCTCCACGCAATCTTGCAAAAAACCCTAACTCCCAATCTCGCCAGTCACTTCGAAATGTGCCCAATGGCTAGCAGCAGCTCCTACCCCTCGATGGCGGCATCAGGCGAAACCGTGGCGAAGCCGGCGAGCTCCGTCGTCGTGCCTCCAAAGGGCCTGGTCATCCCTGTCTCTGCGGTGGTCGAGACCACCGGCGGCGACCATAATCTAGCAGCGCTGGAGCTGCTGGAAGAGGAGCTCGACTCCCACAAAGGTGATTGGCGCGGTTCGGACATCACGGACCGCGACATCAAAGAGTTGATTGTCGAAGGCTACTTCCCCACGACGGAGGGGCTCGCCTGGCGGGCGGCGCCGGCCGGCGAGGTCACACCTTCTCCCCAAGCTGGATAAAAGGTGTACCTCAAAGCACAGTTGGTACGCGGCGTCTCCCTGCCCATCTCTAACTTCTTCCTTGCCATCTTGAACCATTACCGGGTCCAGCCCCAAAAACCTTTCTCCCAATAGTATCCTAGCGCTTAGCAATTACGCGGACCTTTGCGAGGGTTACTTAGGGATTAAGCCTAGGCTAGACCTCTTTATATATTTCTTCACCGTCAAGTGCGAAGCCGGAGCCAACAAGGATGAACTTAGAAATTGTGGTACTATTAGCTTCAAGATCTGACCTGGCTGGCGCTTCCCCGACATCGTCGGCCACGAGTCATGCAAGAAACTGGCAGCGTACTTACTTCTACGGCCCAGATATCCCTCTAGCCGGCCGAGAAGTAACGTACCCGGAATTTGTCGATGGAGCCGCCGCCGAAACTTCGACATGGAGATCCCAAGCCTCCCTTATCTCCGACATCGACGCGTCCCACGCTATAAGGCGGATAGTGGTTCATAGAGACAGGTTTGACCGGCTTGGACCTAGCCATGTGCTGGTTTATCAGGCGAATCCAGCTTTGTAGCACCACTCAAAGCTGATGCACGAGTATACCAACGATAGAAGGGATAGCCTTCGCATCTTCGAGGACAATTTCTCGAGCGATTCCGTCAATCTTCGCCTCAAGGACATCGTCAAGGTGAAGGACAAGAAGCGCGGCTTCACCATTACCTATGACATGTTCGTAGAGAGCAAGTGCCCAAAGGTAACTGCTTATTTTCCGTGTATGACATATACTCCAGTTCTTCCGTCTAGCCATTACCATCTTGTCTAACATGGTAACTTCTCACTTAACAGCTTAGCGATCTAGAGGAGGATAGCATGGTTGTCCAAATCTATGATCCAAAGATGAAGGATGTCACGGTCGTGTCCGACGACGATGTTCCGTTGTCGTGAAAGCGGAAGAGATCCACCTCTGACGCTGGCGACGGAGGAAATAAGAAGAAAGCGGAGGGTGGAGCCTCCAAAAAGACTACCGCCGCCCTGGAGGTGGAGAAAAGAAAGATTACTGGGATCCCCTTTGCCACAGCACCCCCTCTTGTGTAAGCTTCTTTTCTCTCTGACATTGTCCATTTATCTATCTTGCTTCTATACTTATGCATTTTGCACGTTTCAGAAAGAAAGCCAGGACTAGCCTGAAGAAGACCTCCAAAACATCGGGGGCTTCTAGAACCATTAAGGACATGCTCCATCGGAACGCATCTCCCGCCATCGCCCTGTCACTCCCATCGTCAAGCCGTCATCCGCTCCGACAAGCTCCCAAGCCAGGGAAGCAGCTGGCCCTTCCGCCATGGAAGTGGACTCAGGTGGATCTACCGAGCTTGCTGTTGTCGGTGAACAGGCGATGCAGGAGAGTGCCACACACCAAATGGCTGAAGCTCCGGCTAAGGATGCCATCGGTTGCGGTAAGGCGGTGGTGGAAGCTGGTACTTCTGCCGAAGGTGGCGCCCCCACACCCAAGAAAACCATAGAGTATCCAAAGATAGTCTATCCGGTACTTACGTCGGGTAGCACTGCTCTGGTTCCTGGTGCGGCGCCGACATCTCCGATGTGCGGTCTAGAGGAGCTTCTCCGGCAAGCAGAGATCTTGCAAGGAAACAGTGTATCCTTTGGCAAGCTGCTAGCTGAGAGTGCTACCAACCTCAAGATCATTGCACTTGTAAGTTTTATTTGCCTTTTTCTTTTCATATGAATATCCCACTGTAACCCCTGAGGATGTAGACGGAAAACCATAGGTCTTTGCGTCTAGATGCTCTAAGAGTGACTAAGCTAGAAAACTTCTCACTGTAGCCCCCAAGCATATAGGTGGAATGAATTATTCCGACTAGATGCTTTAAGAGTAGCATACGCAGTGTTTATAAATTTCAATATTGTATCCCCCAAGCTTCTAGTTGTAACTGAATTAGTTCCGACTAGATTCTTAAAGAGAATCTAAGCATACATCCGAGTTAAAAACTTTATACTGTAGCCCCCAAGATTCTAATCGAGAACTGAATTAGTTTCGACTAGATGCTTAAAGAAAGACTAGGTGGAAAATTTTCCGGCTAGATGCTCCAAGTAGACTAAACAATGTTTAACTTTTCTTTTTTCCACAGAACGAGAATGCTCGAAGGGGCATGGCCAATGACAAGTACCAGAAGATGCGCGCGGACTTGGAAGCCGAAAAGGGTAAAACTGCCTTCTTGAAGGAACAGATCACCAAGAGAAAGCGTCTGTTTTTCCTTTATTTTTCGTATTCCGACTTAAACTTGTGTATTCTTCGAGTACTCACTGTGTACTTTGCTTTCTCCGACTTGCAGAAACCATTTCCAAGGCTAAGGACATTGTCGAGCAATCCAAGCATATTCAAGAGCTGGATACCGAGAACAAGATCCTTAAACAGGAGAGGAAGGACATGCTGAAGATGCATGAAGAATCAATGAAAGCCCTGCAGGACTCCGCCACCGAGGAGATGAACCGCTTGAAGGAGGAGTTCTCAATATTAAAAGATCAGAAGAAAGCTGCCGATGAGCAGAATCAACGCCATCATGAAGCGAACAAGCTCCTCTAACAAGAACGGGACTCCTTGGTGGATACCCTCTCGCAAGCTGCGGCTAGCATGTTCAGTAAGTGATTCTCCGTCTTGGATTTCTATAAGATGGATACTTTGAATTTTTTAACTCATATGCTCCTTGTCGGAATTTGCAGCTCCTATGGGTTTAACCCGGTCACCTCCTCCGGCAAAGGAATGAATGGTTGTTACCGGCAACTTCATCAACACCTCCATCGCGCAGGCCAAAGAGATTGCCAAGCCCCTCTAGATCAATATCAAGGCATCGGACTCTGTGGCGAAGTTCTCGGAGATCCTGCGCCGAGCCCCCGAGCGTATCACAAGCTGGAAAGCTTCATGTGCACGGGCCGGTGCAAGGATGGTGTTGTCCATGGTTAAGGCACATTACGAGGATGCCGACATCAACACGGTAAGCTCTGGCATTCCCGACGTAGATGATGATGACAAAGAGATAAACCATGAGTCCATCTTGTTGTCACTCGCGGGTTATGACACTAGAGTTGCCAAGTTAGTCGATGTTAACGTCTTCGTGCCGATGAATACCATCAATGGCGGCGACCAAAGCTCCTCCGAGTCTCTTCACACTGCCGAGTTCGAGGGTGACTCTCCTGCTGCCGATGACGTTGCTTCCAAGTATCCTACGCCAAAGGAATGAAAAACAACTTGTAATATTTGTTTCATCTTTGATGCGTATGCGGAAAAAATATGTATTAACTTAAGGCGGAAAACAATGATGTATGTCCTGCTACTTAAGAACTAGTTCCAGCATGTATATATTTTTAAGCAAGTGATGGCTTATCCATTACTTTGGTTCTTATGCTTGAATTTTCGTGAGTCGAAAGACTCGTTTTTGGAACCATGCGCTCAGGTGATGATGCTCAATGGCACCATCAATAACCTAAGCACAAAATCGCCGACAATAAATGCCGAAAGTCACTACTCCAGAATCCACATAAAAACGACAAAGAACGTGTAGACCAGAAAACTTAAGCTAACGTCCGTAGGCAGAATTTTCACAAGTGGAAATGCAAAAGTTGTGCATAAAAGTTTTATATGATCCAGAAATGAACACTAAAGGAGGTAAAAGACTCAGAAATATGAGTGGACCAGAGAGCTTTATTTCATTGATCATATAAGAGGTACACAATTAGATAAAAAATGATAAGTGTAAAAAGGACTTAGTTGTGCTATGTTCCATGGCCGATCAAGCTCCGGGTAGTCATCATCCGAGTCATGTCGCTTAAGCTTATGATCCTCGGTGGGTCTATCCTTCAGTTCACGATTTTCAACGAGGTAGTAAGACCCATTGAGTAGCGCCTTGATTATTATGAACGGTCCTTCCCATGGCGGGGATAATTTGTGTGACTTCTTCTACTTAAGTCGGAGCACCAAATCCCCCTATTTAAACGAGCGATGTCGAACGCGGCGACTATGGTAGCTGCGTAGCTTCTGCTGGTAGATGGCGGACCTTTGGCATGCCAAAACACGCTCCTCCTCGAGAAGGTCCACATCTAGGCGTCTGGATTCTTTAGTGTCATCTTCGTCGTAGGCGGAGACTCTTGGTGCATCACGAAGTATGTTGGAAGGTAGGATGGGTTCTGGTACATATACCATGAAGTAAGGGATGTAGCCAGTGGATCTGTTGGGTGTAGTTCGTAAAATCCACAGCACAGATGGCAATTCTTCCGCCCAGGCTTCAGCCGCTCTATGTAGCGGTGCCTCAAGACGTGGCTTTATTCCCTGCAGAATTAATCCATTGGCTAGCTCAACCTGACCATTCGACTGTGGATGTGCCATAGATGCAAGGTCAAGTCGGATGCCCTTCTCCCAACAATAAGCCTCCACTTCTCCGAGTCGGTGATAATGCTATGTGGGAGACCAAATCTCACCACTAGATCCCGGACAAACCTGAGGGCAGTTGCCCCATCAAGTTTTCTAATGGGTTTAGCTTCTATCCATTTAGTGAATTTATCAACTGCTACTAGAAGATGTGTAAATCCACATGGCGCCGTTTGTAACGGTCCCACCAGGTCTAGCCCCCAAACTGCAAACAACCAAGTTATTGGTATTGTTCACAATTCTTCAGCAGGAACATGTGGTTGTCGGGCACAATAATGGCATCCCATGCATGTCTCAACCTGCTTGTCAGCGTCCGCCTTCACGGTCAGCCAGTAGAATCCTTGCAGGAAGGCTTTCGCGACCAACGATCGAGGAGCGGCGTGATGCCCGCAATCTCCGAGATGGATTTTGCGTAGGATTTCCATACCTTCTAACTGGGAAACACACTTAAGGTATACACCAGTAGTGCTCCTTTTGTAGAGTTGTCCATTAATTATGGTATAGCCCTTTGCTCGTCGTAGTATTTGCCTTCTTTCGACCTCGTTGTCGGGCAAAGTTCCGTTTTTGAGATATTCCATGAACGGTTTTGTCCAAGCCGGAGGGACCTTTGCCACCATCTGGACGAAATAATCAACTCTATCCGGGTTGTCGATGTCGGCTCCCTTCACGGATGGTGTTCGTAGATGCTCTAGAAAGACTCCTGGCAGAATTCGTTTGGGCCCTGATCCAAGCTTAGACAGAAGATCAGCCGCCTCGTCTTGCTCCCTAGGCACATACTTGACTTCGTAGCCCAAGAAGCTCTTGGCTATCTCGTTCACTTCGTCTCGATATGCCTCCATCATAGGGTTCCGCGCATTCCAGGTGCCAGCCACCTGCTAGGCAACCAAGTCGGAATCTCCACAGCAAACTATGCGCTTGATGCCAATATCCTTGGCTACGCCTAGGCCTTGAATGAGTTCTTCATACTCAGCCATGTTGTTCGTAGCCTCGAAGTGGATTTGCATAACGTAGTGTAGCTTGTCGCCGGTTGGTGACTGTAGCAATACACCAGCCCCCGAGCCGTTGAGCAGTTTTGATCCGTCAAAGTGCATCACCCAGTACTCTGGTTCCGGCAACGGAGTAGCATCTGGCATCTCCGTCCAATCTGCGATAAAATCCGGCAAGGCTTGTGATAGCGCCACGTATCTTGTAGGTGATCTCGAAGGCGGCAAGTTCAATCCCCCACTTCGCGACCCTTCCTGTAGCGTCGCTGTTGTTGATAATGTCGGACAGTGGATTTTTGCTCACCACTATGATTGGGTGCTCCTGAAAGTAATGCATCAGCTTCCGGGAAGCAAGGAATACTCCATAAGCTATCTTCTGGTAGTGCGGGTAACGCTGCTTGGACTCCGTCAAGACCTCGCTCACATAGTAAACTGGTCGTTGAACTCCGTGTTCATAGCCTGGTTCCTTCTGCTCTACCACGAAGACGATGCTGATTACACGGTTGGTTGCCGCCATGTAGATTAACATGGGCTCTCTAGGCTCGGGTGCTACAAGGATGGGCGCTGAGGAAAGAATGTCCTTGAGATGCTTCAATGCTGCATCTGCTTCGTCCGTCCACGTGAATTTGTCCGCCTTCTTCAGCAACTTGTACAGCGGCAGAGCCTTCTCTCCAAGTCGGTTGACGTACCGACTAACTGCTGCAACACAACCTGTTAGTCGTTGAATGTCCTTTAGGCATGTCAGACGGTTTATGTTTAAGATGGCCTTGATTTTCTCCGGGTTGACCTCGATTCCACGCTGGGAAACGATGAACCCCAACAATTTGCCGGCTGGGACCCCGAAGACGCACTTCTTAGGGTTAAGCATCATGTTGTATTTCCGAAGATTATCAAAGGTTTCTTTTAAGTCGAATATTAAGTCATTTGACTTTTTAGACATCACGGCGATATCGTACACATAGGCGTGAACGTTCCAACCAATTTGGTCGTGAAGGCAATGTTGCATTGTCCGCTGGTATGTAGCACCTGCGTTTTTCAGCCCAAAGGGCATCGTAACATAGCAAAACGTGCCATATGGAGTAGTGAACGAAGTGGCCAATTGGTCCGACTTCCTCATCTTGATCTGGTGGTATCCTGAGTAAGCATCGAGAAAACACAAAAGTTCCGAGCCAGCCGTCGAGTCAATGACTTCGTCAATGTGAGGCAAAGCAAACGGATCTTTGGGGCAAGACTTGTTCAAGTCGGTGTAATCAACGCACATTCTTAATTCTTTGGTTCCCTTTTTGGGGACAAGTACAGGATTGGCCACCCATTGGGTGTGAAGGACTTCTCGGATAAAACTAGCCTTAAGTAACCTAGCTATGTCTTTGCCTATGGCGCGTCTCTTCTCATCTCCAAAGCGTCATAGAGGTTGCTTCACTGGTTTGCATTTTGGATCAATGTTTAAGCTGTGCTCGGCAAGTTCCCTAGGTACACCTTTCATGTCGGCAGGTTGCTAGGAAAACATGTCCCTATTCTCACGGAGGAACTCGACGAGCACGCTTTCCTATTTGGGATCTAGGTTCGTCCCAATGGCGGTGGTCTTGGAGGCATCGCCTACCACAAGTTCCACCGGCTTGGTCTCGATGGCGGCCTTGAATGCAGGAGCGGAGTCAGAAATCCGTTTCTTCGACGCAGGCATCTCTGAGTCATCGACCTTGCTCTGGATCTCTTTGAATTCTTTGCTGTAGAGGACAACTTCTGCGAAGGCTGCTTCATTAATCTCGCAGTTCCTTGCCTTGGTAAAGCTTCCAGATATGGTGATGACACCGTTTGGTCCGGGTATCTTGAGTTTGTTGTAGACGAAGCATGGCTTGGCCATGAAGGTGTGGAATATGTGACGGCGGAATATGACGTGGTACATGCTTTGAAGGGGACCACCTCAAAGGTCATGCGCTCTTGGCGGTAATTATTAACATCGCCAAAGGAAACCTGAAGTGTGATGCACCCAAGGGACCGAGCCTCCCGACCAGGAACTACGCCATGGAAGATGGTGTTGGTCCGCCTTAGGTTTGCCTCTGTCAACTTCATCTTTAGAAGTGTATCCAGGTACATGATGTTGATGCTGCTTCGACTATCCACCATACACTTGGTGAACTCCACGCCGTCAATCAAGGGGTTGATGACCATGGCGTATTGATTATCCGTAGGGATGAGGTATGGGTGATCCTTCCTATCCCAAGTAATTGGAACTTCCGACCAGCGTAGGTACTGGGGAACTGGGGGTAGAGTGGCCATCAGTATCCTCATAGAGGTCTTCTGTTGTCGGACGGTGGGGGTGCCAAGGAAAGTGTGGTAGACTGGCGCCTTCTTCACGAAGGGGGTCTTGCCTTTGTCGTCGCTCTTGGCGGCATGCTTGGGGTCAACATCCTTGTCCATGTCACTTGAATCCTTGGACTCCTCCTCCTTATTCTTCCCCTTGCCCTTGCCTCGCGGTCCGTTCTTCCGACTTTGCTTGTAGCCGGACTCCGGGTCTTCCTTGAGGTCATTGACGAACTTGCAGTGTCGATTGGTATGGGTGGCCTTGCCGTTGACATCGAGGTGTAGAGGCACGGAATATTGCGGTACTCTTCGTAGGTTTGGGGAACGCGGAGCAGTGCCGAGGTAGTTTCACTTCCTCGCTGCTGCCCACGACCAGCTCCCCGTCCTCGGCCACGTTGTCCGCCATCACCTCGTCCTACAAAGGTCATGGCGACCATGTCGGGAGATTGCTTTATTATGGAGTGGTTTTCCACTTTGTACTGTTGTTCCTCCGAGCTTGAGTTGGAATGGCCGTTGCCGGCAGAGAGCCACGAGCATCATCGTCGGCAGCTGCGAACTCACTATCCAACTGAATAATCTGGTTCAAGTCAAGCTGGTGATTGTCCTACAAGCGCTTCAGCTTATGCCGGAGCAACGTGCCCCTTTCCAACCCATCAATGAAGGCGGCCATGGAGGTCTGGGCGTGCACTCCTGCGCAGGAATTCTTCATATCCAGCTAGCGGGAGAGGTAGGCGCGAGATATCTTGTCTTTCTCTTGCATGCACCGCTGTAGATCACCAACAGTGCAGGGACGTTTGTACGTACCCTCGAAGTTCTTGGTGAACGCTTCTTGCATGTCCAACCAATTGCAGATGGATTTCTCCAGCAAGTCATCAATCCATTGACGGGCTGTGCCTGCCAACATGAATGGGAGGTACTTGACGACAACGTTGGGGTTACCCCTGGCAATTTCTACCGCGTTGCTGTAATTCTGCAACCATGTAGCTGGCTTAGCGGTGCCGTCATAGGGCTTGATGGTCTTGTCAATCCAGAAACCTTTGGGCTAAGTTGCGGACCGTATCGCAGGTCCAAAGCAACGTGGTCCCAGGTATGGTCCTTCACGGGCCTCGTGGATCTTATCGATCCGCGAACGTGCATCGTACGGCTCTGGGTTTTTCTTCTTGTCAACAGGGTATGGGTTGCGTGAACGACGCAGGCCCCCTCTGCCATGGTGACTGCTAGGTGGCGAAGGAGGCAGAGGTGGCGGTGGGTTAGCCTTCTTGCTATTACCCTCCTGCGATGCATCACGCTTGTCGGATGCGGAGGGTCATGGCGTGACTTGCTCTTCTTTCCTTGGTTGCGCTCTCCGTCATGACGGGTCTACTCCGTGTTGTCGCGGATGACGATGCCGCTCTGCCTTGGCGGGGGCATATCCGTACGATGGTGAGCCTTGGGATCTTCGCGATGTCAGGGGGGATTGGGGCAGTGGCGATGGGCGACGAGGTCGGGCCTTTTCTCCGTGGTTGGAGGATATGGGGATAGCATCCTTCATGTTGCGTGCATCCCTCCGTCTTCTCTCTAATGAACCCGTCTGAGACCCGACATCAAGAGGAGATCTGTTCCTTGGCGGCTTATGTTGGCTAGACTGGCAAAACGATGGGTCAGACTGAAGCCTCTGAAAGGTGGCATTTTCCTGCTGCTTTACCGCCTTGGCCACTAGGTCATAGACCTAGTCCACTTCCTCGGGCGATCTATCCTGCTCTAGAAGGGCCTTGGCAACGGCGAGGTTGAGGAGTGGAGTGGGCATCACCTATCTGCCTTCACTGTCAATGTATGTCTTGGCTTGTGCCGGCTTCGGAGGACCTCATCCTAGGTTTCGCCGTACACCAGGATCGTTGATGACGCGAGCCGGAGCTTTCTTGGCCTTCTGCTGCTGCAGCAGAGTCTTGTACTCGGCCTCCATTGCTCTGGCTTTCTCTCTGGATTTCTGCGTGTTGACCAGGTCTCGATCTAGCTTAGCGCCTTGCTCCGCGATGGCCTGCGCTTCCTCCAGCAACTGCTGACGCTTCTCGTCAAGCTGGGTCACGTTCCGGATATGAGCTACGGCCAGTGGCGCTATGAGGATGTTGCCGTACATCACTCTATCAGCTGGAGTAACTTGGGCAGCAGCAGACGTAGATGCCGGAGGCGGCAGGTTTGCATTGTTGTTGTTGCTCGGGTCGGTGTCGAGTTCCTGCGGATGTTGTACTGGATTAGGCGGAGGGGCATGACCTTTGCGCGATCATCGTCGGCAGCGACAGGTGGTCCCTTCCCCTTGTCCAGCGCTGTAGGCGGAGCTCATTCGGGTTGATCTTCATCCATCATCGTCCCAATGGTGACGAACACCTCTCGAGACGTGACGGCGTTGTTGGCTTGCTCGTGGCGTGTGTACTCATCCTCCATCTCCTGCATGGCGGAGTCTAGTTCCTCTGGACTGAAATCTATCTCCTCTGAATCTGCACTGAAGTCAGCGTATAGCGCGGTGCCAGGACTTCCTCGATGACGGGCGGTGGAGGCGCAACAGCAGCAACAATGACTGAAGGTGGCGGCGTGACTTCGGCGATGGCGGCCGAAGGCGGTGGTGGCGGTGGCTGAATCGGAGGGGCTCCGTCAATGAGCGCAAGTGCTGTCTGAGCTGCCGCTTCGGCCTCCGCGTAGTTTTTGATGGTGTTCACCATGCCTTCGAAGGTAAGGCATCCCGACGCCTGCTGCCGTCTTAGAGAATGCCGGAGGAGCGTGCCATGGTCCAGTCCTTCCACAAAGTGATACATAGCATCATCATTGGGGTAGTGGGCCAGATCGGCTCGTATACGGAGCCACCTGGCTAGGTAGTCATGGGGTTTTCGCCCACTCTCTAAACGCAACGCGCCAGATCGAATATGGTAACCACGCCGATGAACTTGGATCTCTGCTGTCCACACGCACGGGAGAAGACGGCGGACTTGCAGCGATCTTCCACCGTTATATCCTGCACAGGGGTCGTTTGGGTGGGCCTTGAATTTTTCCGATCTTTGCCGGCAGACATCGATCCTTCCGCGAACGTATCCTGCCCGTAGGAGGTCCATGCGGGTCTTGATGCTCCTCTGACTCCTAGGGAACTAGTGCCCGAGTCGGGTTCTCCAATGAAGAGGTGGATGTCTTTGATAGGAACGATCGAACACCGCGTAGGGTTCGTCTTCGCCGGGATCTAGAACTCGTCGGGGGGGACGATCAGAACGTTTCCGGAGAAGAGAACGTGATCGATGCCTATGGTTTCTACGATTCCCGCGATCTTGGTCCTCGCCCGCTGAAGAGCCTGAAGCACCTCTTGCCCCACGGTGGGCGCCAACTGTCGTGGTATTGCCGACGAGTACACCATGGAGGGGTCCTCATAGTGCGTGTTTAGAGACGTTGGGGAAGGCGGACGATTGACAGGTAGGAGGTAACACAGATTACCCAGGTTCAGATCCCACAACGGTGGCGGAATCCTACTCCTGCTATAAATCACTATAATGGCAATACGCCAAGTTACAGAGATAGGTTCGCTGTGCGAGGTGTATGCTAATCGCTGCTTGGTCGTCTGAAGTTGTCTGTGTTATCGTGCCCTAAAGTCTCCCATAGGCCCGAGGTATATAGTCGCCAGGTCCTAGGGTTACAGGGAAAAGTCCTAGCCGGACAGGTTATAGAGTCATAGACCGTCTATTACTAGTCTTGCGTGTCTTATACTCCAAGGCTCCGGGTACGCTGTTGACTCCACTGTAGCCTTCCTTTATCCGGCATGGGCCTCCCTTATGGATCCATCTAACTGGGCCGCCCAGCAGGCTAGGGGCCATGCTACCAACTGTGGGCCACCCGGGTTATCCGGATAGGAGACATGCTATGAGGATACCCATATAGCATATCCCCAACAGGGGCCTCTAGGAAACTACTAGCAATTAAGGTGCTCCTTTTAATATAGCACCTAAGCAAAGCATTAACACTCCGTGAACACATGTGATCCTCACACCACAGCCATCCCCTACGGTTGTCCCAATTATTATCACTTTGGGGACTTTGGATCCGGACAATGATATGTGTACACAACTTGCAGATAAGATCACAAACAATACTATCATAATGATTCAATAATAAGTTTAGATCTAAGATCATGGCACTCGGGCCCTAGTGACAAGCATTAAGCACAACAATTTGCAACAAAGTCAGATAGCACTAATAGAGATACTAGGCACTATGCCCTAACAGATCTTATTCGATTACATGATATAACTCATCCAATCCCTACCATTCCCAAGCCTACAGCGGGGGATTACTCACTCATGGATGAGAGAAACATCGGTGGTTGATGGAGATGCGTTGGTGATGAAGATGGCGATGATCCTCTCCAAATTCCCCGTCTAGGCAGTGTGCCAGAACGGAGTTTCCGGATCCGAATCTTGGTTTCTGGTGGCGGCGGAGCGGAACTCTTTCTGGAAAACTATCGAACCCCGTTCGGTTGTTAGGTCGAAAGGCAACTTATAGGCGTAGAGGGAGGCAGAGGGGGTGCCTGGGGTGGCTGCACACCCCCCCAGGCGCGGCCAATGGTGGGCCTGCACCTGGCATGGGTGTGGGCCCCCCTGGCTCCTTCTCCGTCTCGTCTTCTTTCTCCGTGGATCTTCTGGTGAAATATAATTTTTGGCATATTTTCCTGGGTTTTTCCTGATAGTTGATTTTCTGCACAAAAACAAGACACCAAGGTAATTCTACTGAAAACAGCATCAGTCCGTGTTAGTTGTATCCAAATCACACAAGTTTAGAGGATAAACAATAGCAAAGCGTTCGAGAAAGTAGATACTTTTTGGACGTATCACCCTTCTTCTTTTCTGGGCATTCATTAGCATAGTGTCCCATCTCCTTGCAATTGAAACATTGCATCTGGATAATGTCTTTCTTGTTGGGTTTGGGGTGATTCTTCTTGTTCTTGGGTTTCTCCAAGGCTAGGAGGTCTCTTAGTTCATGTTCTTCATACTTCACCACAAATGTGGGAAACTTTTCTCGGTTCTTAGAACGGTTCCTAGGATAACGTCCATGTTTCCTCTTTTGCTCACCAAGGTTGGTTACCTTGTATGGAGGTGCATACTGAGATTTGACTTTGTCTTCATCATTCTTGCTGGAAGTTGTACCTTCATGGGTGTCTCCAAAGTCTTGATGTATTCCATCCTTAGCTTAATGTTTCATCTGTTGAACTATAGGATTGATGTGGCATTGGACAGGGACATGATCATTTCCTTCACACAGGAAACAGGTAACTTGAGATGTGGGGCATTATCTAGCTAGATGGTTCTCTTCACAGTTAGGGCATTGGTCAATATGCTCTTTATAAGTATGTCCTATGTCTCCATATATTTTGCAAGCTTGTGTTCCTTCCATAATATCATCCTTGAAATCAGTGTTGTCACAATCCCTTTGGGAAGGGTTGTTTCTCATGCTAATCATCTGATTTGTCATCCTTTGCAACACTTGGGATTGGGATCCCAAGAACTTTAGCATGGACGGGTCTAACTTAGTGATGTTGTGGTTGTTGGCTAAAAACTGGGTTGTCACTTGATTCAACTTAGTTTGGGTTGCTAGCAGTTGTACTGTCAAGTGCATCTCGAGGTTGTTGTTGTCACCATCCTTGATGTTGGAGTTGTGGCATCTTGGATAAGTCATCTATTTGGGTTGGGTTGGGATTAGAATAAACAAAAGATTTATAGGGAAAGAATTCTACTCATACACAACAAATCACACAAAGCAATGTGCAAGCAATATCAATCATGCATTCCACTCAAACAACAAGGTTCAAGCATATTGTTGGGGATATGCTATATGGGTATCTCATAGCATGTCACTTATCCGGATAACCCGGGTGGCCCATAGTCAGTAGCATGGCCTATGGCCTGCTGGGCGGCCCAGTTAGATGGATCCAGAAGGGAGGCCCATGCCGGATAAAGGAAGGCTACGGTGGAGTCACCAACGTACCCGGAGCCTTGGAGTGCAAGATACACAAGACTAATAATAGATGGTGTAGGACTCTGTAACCTGTCCGGCTAGGACTTTTCCCTGTAACCCTAGGACCTGGCGACTATATAAGTCGGGCCTATGGGAGCCTTTAGGGCATCGATTCACACAACCTCGCACAGCGAACATATCTCTATAACTCGTGTGGCGCCCCGCAAAAACCACTACCAGAAAATCGCGTTGTTTCTGTGCATTGCATCATCATGACCGCATGCTCATGTCATCATGCCACATTGCATTTGGGCATCGTCATGTCATCTTGCATTTGTTTGCATAAAACTATTTTCGAAAAATCTGTTTTTGTTTTCTAAACGCCCCGTCTTTATTCAAACACAAAACCTGGGTCTCCGGAATATTCTGTTTTGTCTACCCGCGGTTTGTAAAAGCCCCGTTTTAAATAAATAAAAAATTTAAATTGTTTTTAGGAGGCAGCCCGCCAGGCCCGAAAGCCCAGACGGCCACCTCCAAACCCTAGTCTAAAAATATCTAGTCCTAATCCTACCTACACCTAATCCTACCCAGCCCCCTCCACATCACCCCGGCCAACCCCGTCCCGCCACCTCACCACTTCCCCAACTCCCTCCACTCCCATGCCGCCACATCAGCCTCCTGCCCCAACCCCCCTCTCTCTCTCCCCCGTCTGGCCCCACCCCCCTCCTTTTTCCCGCCCAGCCCCACCTGCAACCACTTCCTCTGTCCCACCACCCGTCGCCATCCCCGCTCCCTCTCTCTCCTTTCCCCGAGCCCGTCGCCAGGGATCCCTCCCCGTCCCTCTCCCCGCTCCTCTCTGCATCGCCGCCGCGCGACCCCCGCTCGGCCTTGGTTCCTCCGCCGCCAAGAGCTTCCCTCCCACCTCCTTCCTCCGGCCGCCACCGCTGGCCCCCGCCTCTAGCCGAGCTCCGGTTGCTGCCTGCGCCCTTCCCCTCGACCGCAAGATCCGCCGGCCCTCCCCGCCCCGCAACCTGCTCCTCACCTACCTCTCGTTCGGATCCCCACCAACCGCCTCCTCCGCCGTGCTCTGCCCTCCTCTTGAGCTCGCTCCGGCCGCCGCCGTGCCTCGTCTCCGCTCCCCCGACGCGACCCCGAGCTCCGTGGCGACCCCGCCTCTGGCCGACCGCCGCCGCGAGCTTCTTCCTCCGACCGCCATCCCTCGAGCGCGTCGCCGCCGCACCTTGCACTCTGCAGCCCCGAGGCTGCTGCCAAGCACGCCTCGATCCGCGCCCTCTGCCTCGCCCGGTCCTGCGCTGCCCCGGCCGCCTCTCCCGCCAGCGAGCACCGCCGCCGCCTCGTGGGCTCCCTCCCCGGCGACCCCTTCCGCATCGAGCCGGCCGCGCTCTCTACCCCGACTTGTTCCACGGCCTCGCGTCGTCTTCCCCTGGCTGCTTTTGCAAGTGCCTGTCTGTTTGTGCTAGGACGGGGACGCTTGGTCTGCATCGTGTGTTGTAAACTTTTCTCCCTCAATGGGTTGGCGTAACCTTCTCGTCAACCAGATCTGCAGAGTACCAAGTCCGACCCAACCACCTACGCCTCATTCCAAGACCTTCGCCGGGAACCAAAAGACCGACGCCACAAGAAGAAACCGCCACGATGCCAAGTTCGGCTAACGACAAGACCGACACGAGTCGAGACCCGGGGAACTATGCAAGACCACGGCGCCGAAACCAAAAACTGAACCTCGACACGCCAAGTTCGCCGAGACCCCGTACCCGAGGGCCTTCGACGCGGAACCCCAAGATCTTCTCCTGGAGCGACGAGGTCTTCTTCACGGAACGCCAAGACTAGCTACCCGAAGATCAGGGACCCAGAGAATCCCCGGACGACGAGCTCTTCTACCTGAACCCGAAGACCGCAGATGCGACAAGTACTTCTTCCCGGATCTGATGCCCGAGAAACCGGACGCCCAGGTCGTCGACTCGGATACGCCAAGTACTTCCTCGAGGACGCCAAGTTCTTCAACCTGAATGCCAAGACCGACTCGATGGCGCGGACCCGACAAGATCTTCGCAACGACAAGATCGACACCGACCAGGACGAATCCGATGCGCCCCGACGCCGAACCAAGTCCTTCTTCACGGAACGCCAAGATCTACTCCGTTATCCGAGAACGATCCCGCCGAGACCGAACCCCAGATCCGGACCCTGAGACCCAACCCCGAACCCCTCGGAACCCCAAGATCGCCTTTCGATGTGTGACCCCTATCCGAGAACTCTATTTTTTTATAATATAATATATCCTGCTGCATATTTAATTATTCATGCTTGCATCTCATCATGTGGTTTGGGGACATTATGTCGATTCATCTAATAATTACATATGGAAACTATATGACGGCTATTCTAGTCATATATTGGCTCCATTTAATTTTGTGTAGCGAACCGGTGATACTTTTTGCCATGTTAAGACAACATTTAAATTGCGGGGTATCTAAACAACATAGACCACCTAATTAAATGTCGGGACCCCGGTTCCGCTTAATATGATCTAATTGCATTGCACCTTTGCCGTGTCATACATCATACATGCATCATGCCCGATCTTCTGTCATAGTATTAAATAGTGCATCCGGTGTTTGTGCTAGTGTTTTGCTTCTTCACGGACTAGGCCGATGAGTTGATGCGAGTGTCGACCCGACCTTCAGATGAACCTTCGACAATGTTTTTCAGGCGAGCACCTCCCCCTTTCTACCTATCTTACTTTTATAGTATTTATTCCCCCCTGTTGATCTATTGCTATCTGTGTTGCGATGTTCTAGTTTTCGTACCCGTGATATCCCTTGCAGCCTTATATTGCCTTGGACACATCCTATTACCTGTTGTTTGGTAGATAGTTGGACCTGCGCGTCATAGTCGCTTGCTCAAGTGCTGTTGCGTGTCGTCAAGTACCACAGTTGTTGGAGTATTGCCGCATGTTTAATGTTGGAGATGATCATGGCTTTAATTATTGTTTAATAACTAAAATTGAAAGTAGGTAAATGCAGAGGCACCGGTGGGTAATAGACAATATTTGGATTTTAACCGCTCACTGGTGTCCCATAGGACCCCGAGTTCTTGACACCTGTTCCGAGATCGAGCGCGCTAACCACAGGTGGGGTGTGTGGGCACCCCCATCGATTAGTACCTGATTTCAAAGTATTGAACTGGGGGCCACAAAGTAGTTTGGAGCTTTATTACTATTCTGTACTTATGCCATGCTTTACTGCTTTAATTAAGATTGTGCGAGGAGCACCTGTACTGTTTAGGTAAGCGGAGTGTTTTCGCGGTATCGACAAGCCCAGTCATACTTTCGGGTTCCCAGTCGTTTACAGCCACTGACGCAAACCCTGGGTCCATTCCGGAGCCGGCCAACTTCGTTGCGGGTAGCTTAGTGGGGTGGCCCCCATGTACTTGCTTTGGGTCTGGGAAACGTCATGACTTAGGCCCCGCCGACATACCGATGGGTGTATGTTAACTGATCTGGCAAAAAGGGTCGAAGTGCGTGTGGATACTTTGGTGCACCCCTGCAGGGTTAAATCTTTTCGAAAAGCCGTGTCCGCGGTTATGGACGACTTGGAGCACAGTTCTCGATCATAGACAACTATAACTAAAGTTTACTGCTATAATTTGACTTGTATCCGATATGACTAGTAATCAGCTTCACTACAACGGAATGGCTAAATAAAAGTACCAACAACTGCTGGGTTTGGGATGTCTCATGCTAATCGTATCTGACTAGTAAGTGTTGCAACTACAACGGAATGGTTAACTAAAGGTGCCCACTGCTTATTCTATCAGGATGACTATCTATACCTGACTAGTAATTGCTGCAACGATAACTGAATAAATAAAACTGCCAACGGTGTGAGTTCCTCGGTTGACTTCCTCGTTTGGTCTCGAGGGGGCAACACCAGGATGGGTATGTTTGGTGGTAGTATCAGGTTGGTTCCGAATAGGTCTTTCTTACCCCTCTCTGATAGCCGCTAGTTGTATCGAGTCTCTATAGGTTGTTTAGTGCATGCCGCGCTGCCGCTTCAGTCCACCATACCTATGTAGGCGAGGACCGCCGAATTCTAGTCTCGCCGTGTACTGGCCTCAGTACTGACCGCTCTCTCTTTTTCCTTTGCCCTTTGTTGGCACCCCTTTTGTTTAAGCAGGCTTTGAGATCGACGTCGTTAGCAGGGTTACCCTTCCGGCTTGGCCTGGGCAGGGTTATGGACGCCATTGGTTATTCTTCAGGGCTCTTAGCTCAATTTTCATCTTGTCCGTACTCGGACGCTGTATTGTTTCCAGGGTGATCTGGATCTTTGTAGTGTAAATCCGTATTCTTGACTCTGTGAGTCACTGTTGTATATATATGTTTTGTGGGTTCCATCGAGGACTATTGTGTAATGGTATTACTTCGTTTTCCACCCGCACGCAAGTGCCTGGTGGGCACCTTTGAATCGTTTCTATGCGGGTTTTGGCGGGAAGCGTTGAAACTTGCATAGGGCCGATTCCGAGGGTGTTACAGAGTGGTATCAGAGCTCAGCAGTTACGATACCCCACAAGTCCAGCCTGTAGTATAACCTAGCTAACGGCCGAAGTAGAGTGTCAAAACTATTTTTGCAAAATCGGTTGGATAGTTCTGATTAGGTCTGCTTTTACTCCTTACCCCTCTGTTATTCTCCTCTTACCTCTGCGTGTTTTGAATCCACTCTCTTACCTTTCCTCAAGTCCGGGATTTCTCGTGGTTGGGTTCCATCGTACCTTCAGGGTTTCGCTTCCTCCTTTGGTAACGGTGTTGCTACATCTGGTCTTCATGCTATCCGAGGAATCCTTCGTCTGGTGGACTTCTCTTTGTTCCTTCTCGTGCCTTCCGGTGTTTTCCGACGCGACGACATTATCTACGCCAGATCCGATGCAGAGTCTGCATCACTCCTTTGTTTCTGAACCTCGATTGTCAAGATCTTCAGTCTGATTCCGAGATTGGTTGCACGCTTTTCTACTGATTGTGCAGAGTAATAGTTTGGGTGCGTGATGGATTGGCCCCCATGCCGACTACTCACTCTATTCGCTTGTGTACATTGAAGTGGATGAGAATGCATCGGTTCTCTCTTTCTATCGGAGTTAGAGGTGGCTTTATTTGTTGATACCTCTACCTTCGACCTTTTGTTCCCGGAGTGTTCCCTCGACGATCACGGACAACGACCTCTTGTTAGTGGTGTCGCGAGGATCTACACGATGCGAGAAGATTCAGATCGCCGCCCTTCTTCCCGGTACCATGAGGCGGATCTCGAGGGCGAGATCCATTGTTAGTGGTGTCGAATTGTGGCGCCCCGCAAAAACCACTACCAGAAAATCGCGTTGTTTCTGTGCATTGCATCATCATGACCGCATGCTCATGTCATCATGCCACATTGCATTTCGGCATCGTCATGTCATCTTGCATTTGTTTGCATAAAACTATTTTCGAAAAATCTGTTTTTGTTTTCTAAACGCCCCGTCTTTATTCAAACACAAAACCTGGGTCTCCGGAATATTCTGTTTTGTCTACCCGCGGTTTGTAAAAGCCCCGTTTTAAATAAATAAAAAATTTAAATTGTTTTTAGGAGGCAGCCCGCCAGGCCCGAAATCCCGGCCGGCCACCTCCAAACCCTAGTCTAAAAATATCTAGTCCTAATCCTACCTACACCTAATCCTACCCAGCCCCCTCCACATCACCCCGGCCAACCCCGTCCCGCCACCTCACCACTTCCCCAACTCCCTCCACTCCCATCCCGCCACATCAGCCTCCTGCCCCAACCCCCCTCTCTCTCTCTCCCCCGTCTGGCCCCACCCCCCTCCTTTTTCCCGCCCAACCCCACCTGCAACCACTCCCTCTGGCCCACCACCCGTCGCCATCCCCGCTCCCTCTCTCTCCTTTCCCCGAGCCCGTCGCCAGGGATCCCTCCCCGTCCCTCTCCCCGCTCCTCTCTGCATCGCCGCCGCGCGACCCCCGCTCGGCCTCGGTTCCTCCGCCGCCAAGAGCTTCCCTCCCGCCTCCTTCCTCCGGCCGCCACCGCTGGCCCCCGCCTCTGGCCGAGCTCCGGTTGCTGCCTGCGCCCTTCCCCTCGACCGCAAGCTCCGCCGGCCCTCCCCGCCCCGCACCCTGCTCCTCACCTACCTCTCGTTCGGATCCCCACCAACCGCCTCCTCCGCCGTGCTCTGCCCTTCTCTTGAGCTCGCTCCGGCCGCCGCCGTGCCTTGTCTCCGCTCCCCCGACGCGACCCCGAGCTCCGTGGCGACCCCGCCTCTGGCCGACCGCCGCCGCGAGCTTCTTCCTCCGACCGCCATCCCTCGAGCGCGCCGCCACCGCACCTTGCGCTCTGCAGCCCCGAGGCTGCCGCCAAGCACGCCTCGATCCGCGCCCTCTGCCTCGCCTGGTCCCGCGCCGCCCCGGCCGCCTCTCCCGCCAGCGAGCACCACCGCCGCCTCGTGGGCTCCCTCCCCGGCGACCCCTTCCGCATCGAGCCGGCCGCTCTCTCTGCCCCGACCTGTTCCGCGGCCTCACGTCGTCTTCCCCTGGCTGCTTTTGCAAGTGCCTGTCTGTTTGTGCTAGGACGGGGACGCTTGGTCTGCATCGTGTGTTGTAAACTTTTCTCCCTCCGTGGGTTGGCGTAACCTTCTCGTCGACCAGATCTGCAGAGTACCAAGTCCGACCCAACCACCTACGCCTCATTCCAAGACCTTCGCCGGGAACCACAAGACCGACGCCACAAGAAGAAACCGCCACGATGCCAAGTTCGGCTAACGACAAGACCGACACGAGTCGAGACCCGGGGAACTATGCAAGACCACGGCACCGAAACCGAAAACCGAACCTCGACACGCCAAGTTCGCCGAGACCCCGTACCCGAGGGCCTTCGACGCGGAACCCCAAGATCTTCTCCTGGAGCGACGAGGTCTTCTTCACGGAACGCCAAGACTAGCTACCCGAAGATCACGGACCCAGAGAATCCCCGGATGACGAGCTCTTCTACCTGAACCCGAAGACCGCAGATGCGACAAGTACTTCTTCCCGGATCTGATGCCCGAGAAACCGGACGCCCAGGTCGTCGACTCGGATACGCCAAGTACTTCCTCGAGGACGCCAAGTTCTTCACCCTGAATGCCAAGACCGACTCGATGGCGCGGACCCGACAAGATCTTCGCAACGACAAGATCGACACCGACGAGGACGAATCCGATGCGCCCCGACGCCTAACCAAGTCCTTCTTCACGGAACGCCAAGATCTACTCCGTTATCCGACAACGATCCCGCCGAGACCGAACCCCAGATCCGGACCCTGAGGCCCAACCCCAAACCCCTCGGAACCCCAAGATCGCCTTTCGATGTGTGACCCCTATCCGAGACCTCTATTTTTTTATAATATAATATATCCTGCTGCATATTTAATTATTCATGCTTGCATCTCATCATGTGGTTTGGGGACATTATGTCGATTCATCTAATAATTACATATGGAAACTATATGACGGCTATTCTAGTCATATATTGGCTCCATTTAATTTTGTGTAGCGAACCGGTGATACTTTTTGCCATGTTAAGACAACATTTAAATTGCGGGGTATCTAAACAACATAGACCACCTAATTAAATGTCGGGACCCCGGTTCCGCTTAATATGATCTAATTGCATTGCACCTTTGCCATGTCATACATCATACATGCATCATGCCCGATCTTCTGTCATAGTATTAAATAGTGCATCCGGTGTTTGTGCTAGTGTTTTGCTTCTTCACGGACTAGGCCGATGAGTTGATGCGAGTGTCGACCCGACCTTCAGATGAACCTTCGGCAATGTTTTTCAGGCGAGCACCTCCCCCTTTCTACCTATCTTACTTTTATAGTATTTATTCCCCCCTGTTGATCTATTGCTATCTGTGTTGCGATGTTCTTGTTTTCGTACCCGTGATATCCCTTGCAGCCTTATATTGCCTTGGACACATCCTATTACCTGTTGTTTGGTAGATAGTTGGACCTGCGCGTCGTAGTCGCTTGCTCAAGTGTTGTTGCATGTCGTCAAGTACCACAGTTGTTGGAGTATTGCCGCATGTTTAATGTTGGAGATGATCATGGCTTTAATTATTGTTTAATAACTAAAATTGAAAGTAGGTAAATGCAGAGGCACCGGTGGGTAATAGACAATATTTGGATTTTAACCGCTCACTGGTGTCCCGTAGGACCCCGAGTTCTTGACACCTGTTCCGAGATCGAGCGCGCTAACCACAGGTGGGGTGTGTGGGCACCCCCATCGATTAGTACCTGATTTCAAAGTATTGAACTAGGGGCCACAAAGTAGTTTGGAGCTTTATTACTATTCTGTACTTATGCCATGCTTTACTGCTTTATTTAAGATTGTGCGAGGAGCACCTGTACTGTTTAGGTAAGCGGAGTGTTTTCGCGGTATCGACAAGCCCAGTCACACTTTCGGGTTCCCAGTCGTTTACAGCCACTGACGCAAACCCTGGGTCCGTTCCGGAGCCGGCCAACTTCGTTGCGGGTAGCTTAGTGGGGTGGCCCCCATGTACTTGCTTTGGGTCTGGGAAACGTCATGACTTAGGCCCCGCCGACATACCGATGGGTGTATGTTAACTGATCTGGCAAAAAGGGTCAAAGTGCGTGTGGATACTTTGGTGCACCCCTGCAGGGTTAAATCTTTTCGAAAAGCCGTGTCCGCGGTTATGGACGACTTGGAGCACAGTTCTCGATCATAGACAACTATAACTAAAGTTTACTGCTATAATTTGACTTGTATCCGATATGACTAGTAATCAGCTTCACTACAACGGAATGGCTAAATAAAAGTACCAACAACTGCTGGGTTTGGGATGTCTCATGCTAATCGTATCTGACTAGTAAGTGTTGCAACTACAACGGAATGGTTAACTAAAGGTGCCCACTGCTTATTCTATCAGGATGACTATCTATACCTGACTAGTAATTGCTGCAACGATAACTGAATAAATAAAACTGCCAACGGTGTGAGTTCCTCGGTTGACTTCCTCGTTTGGTCTCGAGGGGGCAACACCAGGATGGGTATGTTTGGTGGTAGTATCAGGTTGGTTCCGAATAGGTCTTTCTTACCCCTCTCTGATAACCGCTAGTTGTATCGAGTCTCTATAGGTTGTTTAGTGCATGCCGCGCTGCCGCTTCAGTCCACCATACCTATGTAGGCGAGGACCGCCGAATTCTAGTCTCGCCGTGTACTGGCCTCAGTACTGACCGCTCTCTCTTTTTCCTTTGCCCTTTGTCGGCACCCCTTTTGTTTAAGCAGGCTTTGAGATCGACGTCGTTAGCAGGGTTACCCTTCCGGCTTGGCCTGGGCAGGGTTATGGACGCCATTGGTTATTCTTCAGGGCTCTTAGCTCAATTTGCATCTTGTCCGTACTCGGACGCTGTATTGTTTCCAGGGTGATCTGGATCTTTGTACTGTAAATCCGTATTCTTGACTCTATGAGTCACTGTTGTATATATATGTTTTGTGGGTTCCATCGAGGACTATTGTGTAATGGTATTACTTCGTTTTCCACCCGCACGCAAGTGCCTGGTGGGCACCTTTGAATCGTTTCTATGCGGGTTTTGGCGGGAAGCGCTGAAACTTGCATAGGGCCGATTCCGAGGGTGTTACAACTCGGCATATTGCACTTATGGTGATTTATAGCAGGAGTAGGATTCCGCCACCGTCGTGGGATCTGAACCTGGGTAAGCTATGTTACCTCATACCCGTCAACCGTCTGCCTTACCCCACGTCTCTAAACACGCACTGTCAGGACCCCTCCATGTCGTGCTCGTCGGCAGTACCACGACAGTTGGCGCCCACCGTGGGGCATGAGGCGCTTCAGGCTCTTCAGTGGGCGAGGACCAAGATCTTCGTGGGAATCGGCGAAACCATAGCCATTGGTTGCGTTCTCTTCTCCGTTAATGTTCCGATCGTCCCTCCTGACGAGTTCTGGATTGCGGCAAAGACGAACCCTACGCGGTGTTCGATCGTTCCTATCGGAGACATCCACCTCTTCATCGGCGAAACCGACTCGGGCACTAGTTCCCTGGGAGTCGGAGGAGCATCAAGGCCCGCACGGACCGCCTATGGGCCGGATACGTTCGCGGAAGTATCAATGTCGGATCTCTCCTCGGAGTTTGCCGGCAAAGATCAGAAAAATTCAAGGCCCACCCAAACCTCCCCTGTGCAGGATATAAAGGTGGAAGATCACTACAAATCCGCCGGCTTCACCTGTGCGTCTGGACAGCAGAGATCCAAGTTCGTCGGCGTGGTTACCATCTTCGATCTGGCACGCTGTGTTCAGAGAGAAGGAGAAAACACTCGCGATTACCTGGCCATGTGGCTCCATATACGAGCCGATCTAGCCCACTACCCCGATGATAACGCTTTGTATCACTTTGTGGAAGGACTGGACCGTGGCACACTTCTCTGACATTCTTTAAGACGGCAGCAGGCAACAGGACGCCTTACCCTCGAAGGGATGGTGAGCACCGTCAACAGCTACGCGGAAGCTGACGCAACAGCCCAGATGGAGCTTGCGCTCAGAGACGGAGAACCTCCGATTCAGCAGCCGCCACCGCCTCCTGCCGCCATCGTCGTAGCAGCACCACCACCTCCAGTCATCATCGAGGCCGTTGCACCTCCACCGCCCGTCATCGAGGAAGTCCTGGCACCCTCCGACTCTATCATTGACGTGCTTTATGCCGATTTCAGTGCAGATTCAGAGTAGATAGACTTCAGTCGAGAAGAGCTAGACTCCGCTATGCAGGAGATGGATGAGTACTCGCGCGACAAGCAAGCCAACAACGCCATCACGTCTCAAGGGGTGTTCGTCACCATTGGGACGGGGATGGATGAAGATCAACCTGGACGAGATCCGCCTACGGCACTGGAAAAGGGGAAGGGGCCACTTATTGCTGCTGACGATGATCGCGCAAAAGTCATGCCTCCTTCTCCTAACCCAGTGCAATAGCCGCAGGAACTCGGCACTGCCCGAGAAACAATGACACCGCAAACTTGCCGCCTCCAGCATCTACGTCTGCAGCAGCCCAAGTTACTCCAGCTGATAGAGTGATGTACGGCAATCTCCTCATCGAGCCACTAACCGTTGCTCATATCCGGAACGTGACCCAACTTGACGAGAAGCGCCAGCAGCTGCTGGAGGAAGCACAGGCCATCACGAAGCAAGGCACTAAACTAGATCGAGATCTGGTCAACGCGCAGAAGTCCATAGAGAAAGCTAGAGCAATGGAGGCCGAGTACAAGACTTCAGCTCGCGCTGATCGAGATCTGGTCAACGCGCAGGCTAAGAAAGCTTCAGCTCGCGTCATCAACGATCCTGGTGTGCGGCGTAACCTAGGATGGGCCCCCTCGAAGCCGGCACAGGCCAATCCATACATTGACAGTGAAGGCAAGCAGGTGATGCCCACCCCACTCCTTAACCTCGCCGTCGCCAAGACCCTTCTGGAGAAGGATAGATCGCCTGAGGCAGTGGAACAGGTCTATGACCTAGTGGCCAAGGCGGTGAAGCAGCAGGAAAAGGCCACCTCTCAGAGGCTTGAGTCTGACCCAGCTCTTTGCCAATCCAGCCAGTACAAGCCGCCAAGGGACAGATCTCCTCTTGATTTCGGGTCCTAGACGGGTTCATCCGAGCGAAGACGGAGGGACGCGCGCAATAGGAAGGATGCCATCCCCATATCCTCCGACCATGGAGAAAAGGCCCGACCTCGTCGCCCGTCACCACCGCCCCGATCTCCCCGACATCGTGAAGATTACAAGGCTCACCATCGTACGGATATGCCCCCACCAAAGCAGTGCGGCATCGTCATCCGCGACAACATGGAGCAGACCCGTCATGACGGAGAGCGCAACCAAGGATACAAGAGCAGGTCACGCCATGACCCTCCATGTCCGACAAGCAACCATGACAGGCGTGAGGCGTCACAGGAGGGTAACAGCAAGAAGGCTAACCCACCACCACCTCCAGCTCCATCACCACCAAGCAGTCACCACGGCGGAGGAGGCTCGCATCGTTCACGCAGCCCATCCCCTGTTGACAAAAAGAAGAAGAACCCGGAGCCGCACGATGCATGTTCGCGGATCGATAAGATCCACGAGGCCCGGGAAGGACCATACCTGGGACCATGTTGCTTTGGACCTGCAATACGGTACGCAAATTACCCCAAAGGTTTCCAGATTGACAAGACCATCAAGCCCTATGACGGCACCGCCAAGCCAGCCACATGGTTGCAGGACTACGGCAACGAGGTGGAGATTGCCGGAGGCAACCCCAACGTCGCCGTCAAGTACCTCCCATTAATGTTGGCAGGCACGGCCTGTCAATGGATCGACGACTTGCCAGAGAAATCTATCTACAACTGACTGGACATGCAAGAAGCGTTCACCAAGAACTTTGAGGGTACATACAAGCGTCCCTACACTGTGGGCGATCTACAGCGGTGCGTGCAAGAGAAAGACGAGACATCTCGCGCCTACCTCTCCCGCTGGCTGGATATGAAGAATTCATGTGCAGGAGTGCATGCCCAGACCGCCATGGCCGCCTTCATCGACGGATTGGAACGAGGCACGTTGCTCCAACATAAGCTGAAGCGCTTGCAGGACAATCACCAGCTTGACTTGAACCAGATGATTCAGTTGACCAGTGAGTTCGCGGCTGCCGACGACGATGCTCGTGGCTCCTTGCCGGCAACAGCCGTTCCAACTCAAGCTCGGAGGAACAGTAGTACAAAGCGGAAAACCGCTCCAGAAGAAAAGCAATCTACCGACATGGTCGCTATGACTTTTGCAGGACGAGGAGAAGGCGGACAACGTGGCCGAGGAAGGGGAGCTGGTCGTGGGCAGCAATGAGGAAGTGAAACCACCTCGGCGCCACTCTGCATTTCCCAAACCTATGAGGAATACCGCGATATGCCGTGCCTCATACACCTCGACGCCAACGGCAAGGCCACCCATACCAATCGACACTGCAAGTTCGTCAACGACCTCAAGGAAGACCCGGAGTCCGGCTACAAGCGAAGTCGGAAGAACAGACCGCGAGGCAAGGGCAAGGGGAAGAAGGAGGAGGAGTCCAAGGATTCAAGTGACATGGACGTAGACGTTGACCCCAAGCACGCCGCCAAGAGCGACGACAAGGGCAAGAACCCCTTCGCAAAGAAGGCTTCAGTCTACCACACTTTCCTTGGCACCCCCACCGTCTGACAATAGAAGACCTCTCTGAGGATCCTGATGGCCACTCTCCCCCCAGTTCCCTAGTACCTGCGCTGGTTGGAGGTTCCAATAACTTGGGACAGGACGGACCACCCAGACCTTATACCCACGGAGAACTAGTACGCCATGGTCATCAAGCCCTTGATTGACGGCGTGGATAGGGTTGCACAAGCGGGGCCCGCTTTGGCCCGCAAAACAATATGCACAGTACAATTTGTACTAAAGGTCGGTGTCCCTTCTCTTCTTAATTTGTGCTATTCGGAATACTAATCCGCCCCGCAAAACCCGCCGCTTGCAACCCTAGGCGTGGAGTTCACCAAGTGTATGGTGGATAGTGGAAACAGCATCAACATCATGTACCTGGATACACTGCAGAAAATGAACTTGATGGAGGCAAACCTAAGGCGGACCAACACCATCTTCCACGGCGTAGTTCCTGGTCGGGAGGCTCGGTCCCTTGGGTGCATTACACTTCAGGTTGCCTTTGGCGATGTTAATAATTACCGCCAAGAGCGCATGACCTTCGAGGTGGTCCCCTTCAAGAGCGTGTACCACGTCATATTCGGTCGCGACATATTCCACACGTTCATGGCCAAGCCATGATTCGTCTACAACAAAATCAAGATACCCGGACCAAACGGTATCATCATCGTATCTGGAAGCTTTACCAAGGCAAGGGACTGCGATATCAATGAAGCAGCCGTTGCATAAGCTGTCCTCTACAGCGAAGAATTCAAAGAGATCCAGAGCAAGGTCGATGACTCAGAGATGCCCGCGTCGAAGAAGCAGATCTCCGACTCCGCTCCTGCGTTCAAGGCCGCCATCGAGACCAAGTCGGTGGAACTTGTGGTAGGCGATGCCTCCAAGGTCACCGCCATTGGGACGAACCTAGATCCCAAATAGGAAAGCACGCTTGTCGAGTTCCTCCGTGAGAATAGGGACATCTTTGCCTGGCAACCTGCCGACATGAAAGGTGTACCTAGGGAACTTGCCGAGCATAGCTTAAACATTGATCCAAAATGTAAACTAGTGAAACAACCTCTACGACGCTTTGGAGATGAAAAGAGTTGTGCCATTGGCAAACAGATAGCTAGGTTACTTAAGGCTAGATTTATCCGAGAAGTCCTTCACACCCAAAGGGTGGCCAATCATGTACTTGTCCCCAAAAAGGGAACCAATGAATTAAGAATGTGCGTTGATTACACCGGCTTGAACAAAGCATGTCCCAAAGATCCGTTTGCTTTGCCTCGCATTGACCAAGTCATTGACTCGACGGCTGGTTCGGAACTTTTGTGTTTTCTCTATGCATACTCAGGATACCACCAGATCAAGATGAGGAAGTCGGACCAATTGGCCACTTCGTTCACTACCCCATACGGCACGTTTTGCTATGTCACGATGCCTTTTGGCTGAAAAACGCGGACAATGCAACGTTGCCTCGACGACCAAATTGGTCGGAACGTTCACGCTTATGTGGACGATATCACAGTGATGTCTAAAAAGACAAATGACTTAATCTCCGACTTAAAAGAAACCTTTGATAATCTTCGGAAATACAACATGATGCTTAACCCTAAGAAGTGCGTCTTCGGGGTTCCAGCCGGCAAATTGTTGGGCTTCATCATTTCCCAACGTGGAATCGAGGTCAACCCGGAGAAAATCAAGGCCATTTTAAACATAAACCATCCGACATGCCTAAAGGACATTCAATGACTAACAGGTTGTATTGCGGCAGTTAGTCAGTTCGTCAGCCGACTTGGAGAGAAGGCTCTGCCGCTGTACAAGTTGCTGAAGAAGGAGGACAAATTCACGTGGACAGACGAAGCAGATGCAGCATTGAAGCAGCTCAAGGAGATTCTTTCCTCAGCGCCCATCCTTGTAGCACCCGAGCCTGGAGAGCCCCGGCTAATTTACATGGCGGCAACCAACCGGGTTATCAGCATCGTTGTCGTGGTAGAGCGGAAGGAACCAAGCTATGAGCACGGAGTTCAACGACCATTTTACTATGTGAGCGAGGTCTTGACGGAGTCCAAGCAGCGTTACCCGCACTACCAAAAGATAGCTTATGGAGTATTCCTTGCTTCTCGGAAGCTGAGGCATTACTTTCAGGAGAACCCAATCACAGTGGTGAGCAAGACTCCACTGTCCGACATTATCAATAACAGCGACGCTACAGGAAGGGTCGCGAAGTGGGAAATTGAGCTTGTCGCCTTCGAGATCACCTATAAGAGGCGCGACGCTATCAAGTCACAAGCCTTGGCGGATATTGTTGCGGATTGGACAGAGATGCCAGATGCTACTCCGTTGCCGGAACCAGAGTATTGGGTGATGCACTTTGACGAATCAAAGCTGCTCAACGGCTCAGGGGCTGGTGTATTGCTACAGTCACCAACAGGAGACAAGCTACACTACGTTCTGCAGATCCACTTCGAGGCTACAAACAACATGGCGGAGTATGAAGCACTCATTCACGGACTGCGTGTAACCAAGGATATTGGCATCAAGCACATAGTTTGCTGTGGAGATTCTGACTTGGTTGCCCAGCAAGTGGCTGGCACCTGGAATGCGCGGAAC
Source organism: Avena sativa (assembly GCA_916181665.1). Classification (NCBI taxonomy): domain Eukaryota; kingdom Viridiplantae; phylum Streptophyta; class Magnoliopsida; order Poales; family Poaceae; genus Avena; species Avena sativa. The sequence goes on along the minus strand of OV702283.1, from coordinate 203,776,046 downwards.
CCTATGATGGCGGCATATCGAGACGAAGTGGACGAGATAGCCAAGAGCTTCTTGGGCTACGAAGTCAAGTATGTACCTAGGGAACAAAACGAGGCGGCTGATCTACTGTCTAAGCTGGGATCAGGGCACAAGAAAATTCTGCCAGGAGTTTTCCTAGAGCACCTGCGCACACCATCTGTGAAGGCCGCCGACATCGACAACCCGGATAGAGCCGACTCTTTCGTCAACATGGTGACTAAGGTCCCTCCGTCTTGGACAAACCGTTCATGGAATATCTCGAACACGGAACTTTGCCCGACGACAAAGTCGAAAGACGACAAATAGTACGACGAGCAAAGGGTTATACCATAATCAATGGGCAACTCTACAAAAGGAGCACTACTGGTGTATACCTAAAGTGTGTTTCCCAGCTAGAAGGTATGGAAATCCTATGCGAAATCCATCTTAGAGATTGCGGGCATCACGCCGCTCCTCGATCGTTAGTCGCAAAAGCCTTCCGGCAAGGATTCTACTGGCTGACCGCGAAGGCGGACGCCAACAAGCTGGTTGAGACATGCATGGGATGTCAGTATTATGCCCGACAACCACACGTTCCTGCTGAAGAACTGCGAACAATACCAATAACTTGGCCATTTGCAATCTGGGGGCTAGACATGGTGGGACCGTTACAAACGGCACCCTGTGGGTTTACGCATCTGCTTGTAGCAGTTGATAAATTCACTAAATGGATAGAAGCTAAACCCATTAGAAAGCTTGATGGGGCAACTGCCCTCAGGTTTGTCCGGGATCTAGTGGTGAGATTTGATCTCCCACATAGCATTATCACCGACAACGGCACCAATTTGTCACTCGGAGAAGTGGAGGCATATTGTTGGGAGAAAGTCATCCGACTTGATCTTGCTTCTGTGGCACACCCACAATCCAACGGTCAGGTTGAGCGAGCCAATGGATTAATTCTGCAGGGAATCAGGCCATGTCTTGAGGCACCGCTACATAGATCAGCTGGAGCCTGGGCTGAAGAATTGCCATCTGTACTATGGATTTTATGAACTACACCCAACAGATCCACCGGCTACACCCCTTATTTCATGGTATATGGAGAAGAAGCCATCCTGCCTTCTGACATTCTTCATGATGCACCAAGAGTTGCCGCCTACGACGAGGATGATGCTGAAGAATCCAGACGCCTAGATGTGGACCTTCTCAAGGAGGAGCGCGTTTTGGCATGCCAAAGATCCGCCATCTACCAGCAGAAGCTACGCAGCTACCATAGTCACCGCGTTCAGCATCGCTCGTTTAAAGAGGGGGATTTGGTGCTCCAACTTAAGCAGAAGAAGTCGCACAAATTATCTCCGCCATGGGAAGGACCGTTCATCATAAGCAAGGAGCTACTCAATGGGTCTTACTACCTTGTTGACAATCGTGAACTAACGGATAGACCCAATGAGGTTCATAAGCGTAAGCGACATGACCCGGATGATGACTACCCGGAGCTTGATTGGCCATGGAACATAGCACAGCTACGTCATTTTTACACTTAGCATTTTTTATCTAATTGTGTACCTCTTATATGATCAATGAAATAAATCTCTCTGGGCTCATATTTTTGAGTCTTTTACCTCCTTTAGTGTTCATTTTTGGATCATGTAAACCTTTATGCACAAGTCTTGCGTTTGCACTTGTGAAAATTCCGCCTACGGGCGTTAGCTTAAGTTTTCTGGTCTATGCGTTCTTTGTCGTTTTTATGTGGATTATGGAGTAGTGACTTTTGGCACTTATTGTCGGTGATTTTGTGCTCAGGTTATTGACGGTGCCATTGGGCATCATCACCTAAGCGCATGGTTCCGACAATGAGTCTTCTGACTCACGAAAAGTCAAGCATAAGAACCAAAGTAATGGATAAGCCAGCACTTGCTTAAAATATATATATATAAATGTTGGAAACTAGTTCTTAAGCAGCAGGAAATAAATAACCATTGTTTTCCACCTTAAGTTACATCAACAAGTTTTTTCCGCGCATACACCAAAGGTGAAAAAATATTACAAAGTTGTTTTTCATTCCTTTGGCGCAGGAGACTTGGAAGCAGCATCGTCACCAGCCGGAGAATCACCCCCAACATCAGTGTTGTGGTTGGACTCGGAGGAATCTTAGTTGCCGCTGTCGATGGTGTTCATGGGCACGAAGACGTCGATGTCCACCAACTCGGCAACTCTGGTGTCATAACCCGCGAGTGATGACAAGATGGCTTCATGATCAATCTCTTTGCCGTCATCATCGATGTCGGGGATACCAGAGGTCACCGTGTCGATGTCGGCACCTTCGTAGTGTTCCTTCACCATTGACAGCGCCATCCTTGCGCCAGCCCGTGCACATGAAGCTTTCCAGCTTGTGACACGCTCGGGGGTTCGGCGCAAAATCTCCGAGTACTTCGCCACGGAGTCTGATGCCTTGATATTTATCTAGAGGGGCTTGGCAATATCCTTGGCTTGGGTGATGGCGGTGTTGATGAAGTTGCCGGCAAGAACCATGCATTCTTTGTCCGAAGGAGATGATCGGGTTAAACCCATAGGAGCTGCAAGTTCCGACAAGGAGCACATGATTTCCATAAATTCAAAGTGTCTAGACTACAGAAATACAAGGCGGAGGAAACTTACTGAAGATGCTGGCCTTAGCCTACCAGAGGGTGTCCGCCAAGGATTCTTTATCTTGTTGGAGGAGCTTATACGCCTCGCTGTGGCATTGGGTTTGCTCATCAGCAGCTTGCTTTTGATCTTTTAAGATCGCAAGCTCCTCCTTCAAGCGATTGATTTCCACGGAGGCGGAGTCCTGTAGGGCCTTCATTGAATCCTCATGCATTTTCAGCATGTCTTTCCTCTCCTCCTTAAGGATCTTGTTCTCGCTGTCGAGCTGCTGGATGTGCTTGGACTGCTCGACAATGTCCTTGGCCTTGGCAACATGTTCTGCAAAGTCGGAGAAAACAAAGTACATAGTAAGTACTCGGAGAATATAGGCACCAAACCAAGACGGATGCGCAAAAAGAAAACAGACTCTTGTTTTTGATGATTTGTTCCTTCAAGATGGCAGTTTTACTCTTTTTGACTTAGAGATCTGCGCGCATCTTCTGGTACTTGTCATTGGCCATGCCCCTCTGAGCATTCTCGTTCTGTGGAAAAAAGGACAAAGTTAAAACGTTGTTTAGTCTGCTTGGAGCATCTAATCAGAAAATTTCCACCTAGACGCTCGGGGGCTACAGCGAGAGTTTTTAACTTAGCAATATGCTTAGCTTTTCTTTAAGCATCTAGTCGGAACTAATTTAGTTCTCGATTAGACGCTTGGGGGCTATAGTATAAAGTTTTTAACTCGAATATTTGCTTAGCTTTTCTTTAAGCATCTAGTCGGAACTAATTCAATTACAACTAGAGGCTTGGGGGCTACAGTATTGAAATTTATAAACACTGCGTATGCTACTCTTAAAGCAACTAGTCGGAATAGTTCATTCCATCTAAATGCTTGGGGGCTACAGTGAGAGTTTTTTCTAACTTAGTCACTCTTAGAGCATATAGATGCAAAACCTATAGTGTTCCGTCTACATCCTCGGGGGCTACAGTGGGATACTCATACGAAATGCAAAAGGCAAAGTAAAACTTACGAGTGCAATGATCTTGAGGTTTGTAGCGCTCTCAGCTAGCAGCTTGCCAAAGGAGATGTTATTTCCTCGCAATATTTATGCTTGTCGAAGGAGCTCCTCAAGACCGCATGTCGGAGATGTCAGTGCTGCTCCAGAACCAGAGTTGTGCTGCTCGGCGTAAGTGTCGGGTAGACTATCTTGGGAAACTCAAAAGGTTTCTGGGGAGCAAGGGCGCCGCCTTCGGCAGAAGTACCAGCTTCCACCACCGCCTTGCCGCCACCGATGGCAACCTTAGCCAGAGCTTCAGCCATTTGTTGAGCGGTGCTCTCCTGCGTTGCCTGCTCGCCGACAACAGCGAGTTCGGTAGAAGCGCCAGAATCCACTTCCATGGCGGAAGGGCATGATGCCTCCTTAGCTTATGAGCTTGTCAGGGCAGGCGAGGGCTTGGCGGCAGGAGTAGCAGGAGCGATGGAGGGGGAGGCGTCGCGATGCAGCATGTCTTTGATATTTCGAGAAGACCCCAAAGTTTTGGAGGTCTTCTTGAGGCTAGTCATGGCTTTCTTCCTGAAACGTGCGAAATGCATAAGTACAGGAGCAAGACAGATAAATAGACAATGTCGGAGAATGAGAAGCTTACACTAATGGGGGTGCTTTGGCAAAAATCCCGGTGGTTCTTCTCTTTTCCGCCTCCAGGGCGGCGGTAGTCTTTTTGGAGGCTCCACCCTCCGTCTTCTTCTTCTTGCCTCCGTCGGCAGCGTCAGAGGTGGAGCTCTTCCGCTTCCGCGCCAACAGAGCTTTGTCGTCGGACATGACCGTGACTTCCTTCATCTTTGGATCATAGATTTGGGCAGCCAGGTTGCCCTCCTCTAGATCTCTAAGCTGTTAAGTAAGAAATCACCATGTTAGATAAGATGGTATTTGCAAGACGGAAGAACTGGAGTATATGTCATGCACGGAAAATAAAAACCTACCTTTGGGCACTTGCCGTCTATGAACATGTCGTAGGTGATGGTGAAGCCGCGCTTCTTATCCTTCACCTTAACGATGTCCTTAAGGTGGAGCTTGACGGAGTCGCTCGAGAAGTTGTCTATGGAGATGCGGAGACTATCCCTTATATCGCTGGTATACTCGTGCATAAGCTTCGCGCGGTGCTGCATAGTTTGGATTCGCCTGATGAACCAGCACATGGCTAGGTCCAAGCCGGTCAAACCCGTATCTACAAACCATTCGATCTGCCTTATCGCGCGAGAAGCGTCGAGGTCGGAGGGAAGGGAGGCCTGGGATCTCCATGACGAGGCTTTAGCGGCGGCTCCGTCAACGAAGTCCGGGTACGTAACTTGTCAGCCAGCCAGCGGGATGTCTGGGCCGTAAAAGTACGTCCATTGCCAATTCTTGCAGGAGTCGTGGCCGACGATGTCGGGGAACCGCCGGCCAGGTCGAATCTTGAAGCTTATGGTGCCACAGTTCCTAAGCTCTTCCTTGCTATGTCCGGCTTCACGTTTGACGGTGAAGAAGTACACAAAAAGGTCTAACCTAGGCTTTATCCCTAGGTATCCCTCGCAAAGTGCCGCGTAGTTGCTAAGCACTAAGATACTATTGGGGGAAAGGTTATGGGGCTGGACCCTATAGTGGTTTAAGACGGAGAGGAAGAATTTGGGGATGGGCAGGGAGACACCGCGTACCAGCTGAGCTTTTAGGTACACCTTTTCTCCGGCTTGGGGAGAAGGTGTCACCTCGCCGGCCGGCGCCGCCCGCCAGGCAAGTCCCTCCGTCGCGGGGAGGCAGCCTTCGGTGACCATCTCTTGGATATCACGGTCAGTGATGTCCGAGCCGCGCCAGTCGCCCTTGTGCGAGTCTGGCTCCTCCTCCAGTGGCTCTAGCGCCGCCAAATTTGGGTCGCCGCCGGTGGACTCCATCACCGCTGATGCGGGGATGACCAAACCCTCTAGGGGCACGGCGACGGAGCTCGCCGGCTTTGCCGCGACTTTGCTCGACGCCGCCATTGAGGGAGAAGTGCTGCTGCTAGACATGGAGTGAAGATTGGGTGCGACTGGTGCAGATTGGAGCTAGGGTTTTCTCGAGGTTTCTCGCGGGGAGCTCGAGGAGACGCGCGGCTGGAGGAAGAAGATGATGCAAGGAGAATGAGGTAAAAAGTGGAAATTTCCCCACGGTTACTATTTATCATCCTCGGCGTCAAGATTCGTGCAGCTTGATCGGACGGTTGCCGCGTAGACGACGTGTTTGCGAACGTGCGCGGAAATTTCGCCATGTCTCCAACCGTCGCCGCCAACGGTTCGTATCGCTCGCGCGGGAAAATCGGATATGATTGCGTTCTCTGCATGTGTGAGTTACGAGGCGTCGCTGACCTAAGACTATGTCGTCCTAGCTGACATGGGCAGATGAGCCGTCACATCGAAGATTCCGACATAGACGGATTCAATCTGACTATGGAAGAGTACGATGGAAGATTCAGCATTTTTCCGGCTTACAAGTTGAAGACGGAGAAAGCTTTGCAGGGTTCTTTGGGAGGACTACAAGATATTGCTTGACGATTTGCCGACATCCAACTAGACGGAGCATTCATCTGAAGAGGAAAGACGGCGCAAGATCTCGGAGTTCTCCAGGGGCTACTATTGGCGATATGCTATATGGGTATCCTCATACCATGTCACTTATCCGGATAACTCGGGTGGCCCATAGTTGGTAGCATGGCCTATGGCCTGCTGGGTGGCCCAGTTAGATGGATCCAGAAGGGAGGCCCATGCCGGATAAAGGAAGGCTACGGTGGAGTCACCAACGTACCCGAAGCCTTGGAGTGCAAGATACACAAGACTAGTAATAGACGGTGTAGGACTCTGTAACCTGTCCGGCTAGGACTTTTCCCTGTAACCCTAGGACCTGGAGACTATATAAGGCGGCCCTATGGGAGCCTTTAGGGCATCGATTCACACAACCTCGCACAGCGAACATATCTCTGTAACTTGGCGTATTGCCCTTATAGTGATTTATAGCAGGAGTAGGATTCCGCCACCGTCGTGGGATCTGAACCTGGGTAAGCTGTGTTACCTCGTACCCGTCAACCGTCCGCCTTACCCCATGTCTCTAAACACGCACTGTGAGGACCCCTCCATGGCGTACTCATAGGCAATACCACAACACATATCTTAGGCAAACAAAATATTATTGACATACCACATAGGTGGGTATGATCAAAACAAGATCAGTAAATCGATTTTTAAGCGAAACACTAGTATGGTGGTCCAACTATAGGGTTCACTTGAGATCATTCAGTCCTTCTTCTTAGCTATCACATCAGGAACAAGATCATGGTATCCTTGGAAGAAATTATGTCATCTTGGTCACAAAGTTCAAAGGTGATGTTGGTTCCTCCTAAGTTGAGTTTCCTTAGTCTCTAGGTCTTGAGTATTATTATTATCTTACTCGAAGTCCTTGGTAAATAAGCTGAAGTCATTTCTGATGTTTAAGTGCTTGCTCATGTTGAAGTCTTTGTCCATCAAGTTGGAAAAAGGGAGAGATATAGAAACAAAACAAAATGCTGAGGAAAGAGTTTACAAGATTGTTTGTAAATAAGTTAGAACAAATACAACTCCTATTTCTATGGGGTTTTGTCCAATCCTAGGGTAACAATCCTACAGGCAACACAGTGCTCTGATACCATCTGTAGAGGCATGAACCCAATAAGGTACAAGTCCCTGTGTTTACTGTGCTAGTCCTTGGATCGAATAGCTAGCTCCCACAGTTTAAGATGTAATATCAAGAAACAAAGGTCATATTACAACTCATATCCAGGAATAAAATAGTTCATTACAATTTACATAGCTCATATGGCTATCTTATTATAGAGCAGCAAATAACTACAAAGCATGGAGTCCTTCATCTTCAAGTGCCACATGCAAACATGTTGGTTGTAGACTTGTAATCCCTACTCAACAAACTTCACTAACATCAAACAAACCTGCAACATGATAAGTTATAGCCACAAGGGTCAATACATTTTAATTGTATTAGCAAGTGATATCATATTGATATGGAGAATCTAACATCTACATGAATATATGGCTAAGTGGAGTTTTGGATGGCCTTTGCATAAAATAAGTTTTCCCTATCCTTTGTAAATAGTCTTTCTCTTTTTCAAAAAACACATCATCAAACATGGCACACTGGATACACACCAGGTGCTACCCTTGTTCACCCAACAAGTTTTAACTTAGTGAAATTAAAATGATGAGATTCTTGATCTTGCTTCATTGTCTTGATGCTCAAAATTTCCATAACCGGGGACATGGCTAAGTACTTAGTTTTACCTTCTCGAGAGGTGGTGCACTTTCCCCACAAGACTCAACATGCATCGAGACGAGACTTTTTGGAAGCAATCCCTTAGACCACCATGGACGCGTTCCATCCTATCATTGCTACCACCTTCTATCCATGTGGCTGAGTTCTTGCAACTTAGTTGGTCAAGGCAGAGCCCATTTGCCATGTGGCTTCACTAGAAACTTTCGCGATAAGAACGTCTCCAATCTCTTTATTCCTGGGTGGACATCCACAAGTGAGATACACCAGGGTAAAACATAGAAATGGGCCCTGAGTATCCACTCAACAAAAATCCATACAAGTCCCATTTCCACCCAGGTGTTTCATTAACATCAATTGTTTTCATTAGTCCAATACAATACTTGTATTTTCATAAGACATCATATCATGATTTCCACCCACAAATCTATTGTCACATCCCAAGATTTTCCAAATCTTGTAATGTGAAAAATAAATGAATAAAATAAAACTTTTTTAAATAGAAACTTTTTGAAATCAAATGGGAACCTTCAAACCTATTTTGAACAAGGTAAATCCTAAAGGGATTTAAAAAGTTAAACATTTAATAAAGGAAAATGAAAATATTTGGTTTTACTATTTTTGAAATCTTTTTATAAAAGATTGGTTTTCAAAAGAAAAGATAGATTTATAAATAAGGATTATTTATAAAGCCAAATTAAACCTTGGCCAATGTTTTGAAATAAAATGTTTTGTTTTGATAAAAATAGTAAAGGTTTATTTAAATAAAATAATAAGGATTTAATATCCAATTTTATTTAAGTAAAGGCTTTTCCCATTTTAAACAAACACAAAAACTTATTTATTTATTTTAAATAAGTTTTACAAGTATTTTATATTCTCAAATAAAACCTACTGAAGTGTTTTGGTTTTATTTTAGATTTCAAAATAAAGTTTTTAATAAAACAAATCCTATTTGATTTTATAACTAAGGTCCATTTTATTTAATTATTAATGGACCCTAAAATAAAATGTTATTTTATTTTAAACAAGTATTTCAAGTATCTTATATTTTCAAATAAAACCTACTGATTTGGTTTTGAAAATATTTAGTTTTCAAATGGAGATTTTATTAAATAAATCAAAACCTATTTGAATTAATAATCAAGGTCTATTTTATAATTAAATGGATCCTAAAAAGAATAAAATTATTTTATTTTATTTTTGGGAATTGGTTTATGCTGTTAAACAGAACCAAAACTCATTACAAGTGTGGTGAATGTTTGAATTGTTTGAATGTTTCATTTGTTTGTTTGAATTTCCAAAACAGAAAATAGAATTGGAAAAAGAAAAAGGTTTCAGACAGAAAAAAATAGAGCAAAACGACCCAGCCCAGCTAAAGCCCATCCCAGCCCAGCAGCCCACCTCCCTCCCCAGCGAACCGTTATTTTTCTCACTCAGGAACTTAACCGCTAAGTCGCTGACGACTGGACCCCACACTCGCGCTCTCTCTCTCGCAGACAGCCAGGACCCACACACTGTTCATCGTCTCCACCACTGCGACCCGTTCTTCCCCGCTCCTGCCGTTGATTCCTCCGGCTTAATTCGTCTTAACGCGGCCACCATTACTCGCTTTGATCACGCAAGCTTAAACGCCCATACCTCCTCTCCATTTCCCCTCTGTCGCCCCACCGCAACATGCCCCAGGCCGCCTTAATTCCTCCCCGAGCACCTCTGTCTCCGACGACCCTCCTTGCCGATTCCGACCAGTACTCGCCACCTCTTGCCTCACCAAGTACACAGACACACTCCCCAAACCCAGGCGCACCTCTTCGCATCGCCAGCTCGCTCACGCGCGCCACTGAGCATCGGCAACGACAACAACCGCCGCCGCCACCGTCTGGCTCTTCTCCGGCGACCTCCCTCTGGTAAACCAGACTACCCTGACCCCTCTCAATCACGCACACACCTTCGCCATGACTTTGCGCGTCTGACCGTGCGTTTCGTTTGTCTCCGAGTGATCCATAGCGCCGTCCTCGACGACGACTGAGCAAGGCCGAGGCGCAGCTCCACTCCGGCGAGCAATCAAGCCCGCTCCAGTGCGCCCCTCGACAAGACGGCACCACCTTGAGCTTCCCCAGGCCTCTGCGAACGCTGTGAGTACCTCCCCAGCCACCCTTGCTTCATGTATCACCGGCGCCGCCACCGTCTGGCCGCTCCACCGCCAGCCACCGCCGCAGCGCCGCTAGTTTAGGGTCGATCTCACAGCAGCCGTCCGATCTCGATCTGGTGGATAGGATAGAAGCTAGGCGAAAGGGTAAGTAGCATCTGCGCACCGCACGATCTGACTTGATCCAACGCACCAGAGTAGTCGATCCGAACGAAACGTTTTTGACCAATAGGATTGCACCACGTGGCCTGTAGTTGATTTAAAAGACAGATTTGATCTATTAGATTTCCAATTTTGTAAATTGCACAACTTTTAAACCACACGTCCAAATTTTGCAAACTTTATATCATTGGAATCAGTGGAACAAGCCCTAGCCAACCATGCCTTTTGTTTAGTAAAAATCTTCTGGAAAAATGTTTGTTTTTGCAGAAACATTTGTATGCTTGTTTAGGTTATAAAAATTGTTCAAAAATGATTTTGGGGATAAAATCTTTTGCAAATGGAGTAATTTGAACCTACTGACCATAGGAATCACTTTGTGGTTTCAAAAATGTATTTGGTGAAACAAAATAATGATTCTTTGATTTAAAACCATTTCTAGTCAAATAGAAATATGGTTTATTTATTAAAAATGGTTTTGGAAGAAAACTTTTGGGAAATGTTTTGTTTTAAACTCTCTGACCCCAAACACCAAGTTTTATGGTTTGAAAACATATTTGGTGAACCCTATAGATTAATGCCTTAGTAAAAATATTTCTACACCACATAAAATGATACTTTGTTTTGAAAATGGTTTTGAAGTGAAACTTCTGGCAAATGACTTTGCCACTTTACAAAATGACCATTAGGTGTTTTCAAATGTTTATGTCCCATTAGGAGCCATTTGTCTAAATAAAACAATCCTTGGCATGCTTACATGCATTATCTTAGTTCTATGATTTTATGTGTTGTTTTGCTTGATTGGTAGATTGAGTTTGTGCCTTGCTTGATTGAATTGTAGTGACTTGAAGATTGTGATTGTTGCAAGGACAAGGAGTGAACCTATACTCTACCAAAAAGGCAAGTGATGCTTCATACTTTGTCCCATTACCTTCACTATGCATTAGTGATTTTCTCTAAGTAAAACTTGCATGGAATTTTGCTAAGTATAAACCTTGCTATAGGAAATCCTAGTAGATGAAACCTTAGTAGAAATTCCTAAGTCAAGATACCTACTACTATCATTGCTTAGCTTAGCTAATAGAAAACAAGGGTGGAAATATATTCACACTATGGAAAATTTCTAAGTCTGAGGACTTGTGTTTTTGTTTAATAAAACAACTAAGTTAATGAATCACCTGGGTGGAATGGTAATTGCTTGGTGGATTTTGGTTGAGTGGTTCACAAGGCCTATGTCTATGGTTTACCTTGTGTATCCCACTTGTGGATGGCCACCCAGGAACAAAGAGATTTGAGATGTCAAATGTTGAGAAGCTTCAAGTGCAACCACTTGGCATTATGGGCTCTGCCTAGATCATATAGGTTGCAAGAACTTAGCCATATGGACAGTTGGTGGTAGAGTTTGATAGGTTGGAACGCGTCCATTTTGGTCTAAGGGAAGGCTTCTGAAAGATCTTGTCTTGGGAAACCAAGTCTTGTGGGGAAAGTGCACCACCTCTACAGAGTGTAAAATCTAAGTACTTAGCCATGTCCCTGGTAAAGGACAATTTGAGCATCAAGACATGGAAGCAATCAAGAATCTCATCATTCAAATTTCTAAGTTAAAAACTTGTGGTTTGAACAAGGGTTAAAGGATCTTCAATCTTTGATTGAGAAAAAAAGATTTTGACAAGCTAAAACTTAGTGTTTTCAAAATGATAAGGAAAATCTATTTTGAGCAATGCAAGCCTCAACTCCACTTAGCCAAATGCATATAGATGATAGACTCCACTATACTACCATAGTATCACTTGCCAATACAATTCAAATGTATTGACCCTTGTGGCTGTAACTTGTTATGTTGCAGGTTTGATTGATGTTAGTAAAGTTTGATGATTAGGATTACAAAGTCTACAACCAACATGTCTGCCTGTGGCACTTTGAAGATGAAGGACCCCATGCTATAGATATTCTGCTGCAATGTAATGTAATAGCCAAATGAGCTATGTAAGATGTAATAAAATTATGTTATTCCTGGTTATAAAGTGGTATTATGACCTTTGTTTCTTGATATTACATCTTAACTGTGGATGCTAGCTATTGATCCAGGGACTAGCATTGTAAACACAGGGGACTCTACCTTATTATAGGTTGGGACCCTTACATCTATATAGATAGACTAAGCATTCTAAACTTACCATGTCTTCTATATTTATAAAATACTACCAAGGTAGATACTATAGGTTTATCATAGCATAGAAATAAACAAATAGTCCTAACATGCATACTACAAAAATATCACTAATGCAATATTGAAAAGATAGGACTTTTGATGACCAAAGTGTCACTAATGCAATATCTCCTTGATCTTGCAAACATCACACTCCTCAAAGTTCACTACAACACAATCAACCAAAATCACACATTCAGAGCTACAATCACAAAACAATAACAAGAATACAAAGAAATGCATGCAAGCATGCAAATGGTTATTTTATTGAAAAAGTTGTTCCTAACAAGGTTCTAAACATTACAAACACCTACTGGTCTTTTTATAAAAGTGGAATTTCAATTGGAACCAAGTTAGTGCAAATAAGTCATTTAATCATTTTTCTTTTGTTAGAAAAGCTTTTATTCAAAGGGATAATTTCTAGTGTCAACAGAATATATTTTTAATTTCAAATGTTAGTGTTTATGGTCAGAGGGTTCAAAACAAAACCATTTGCAAAAGGATTCACTCAAAAAAAATTAGAACAATTTTTATAGCCAAAATGACCCTAAACAAGTCTCTGCCTAAAACTCATTTTTTACGGAAACAAGTGTACAAAGTAAGGCCATAGTAGTGTAGTTCATATTTTTCTGAATCCATAGACACCAAATTTGCATTTTTTCTAATTTGTAGATCAAAAGTTATGAATTTTGCAAGTTTGATCATCTAATAAACCTTTTCTGGTTTTTAAATCAAAATCCCAGACACGTGGCCTAATCTAACTGGCTGGTACCTCTTCGATTAGTGATCTAATCTAGGCCCTACGATTTTCATGAAAATTCATGTTCCTCAAAAATTCTTGCAAACTTACATAAAATTTGACACACTTGATCACTCTACTAACTTACTCATCCTATATTCTTATAGATGGACGTGTAGTATAGCAAGTTCTATCAGTTGCGAAATGGAGGAGACCTCATCTTTGAGCGTGACTTGGACCAGCTTTCGGAACTTCTAGAGTGTCCGCACTCCGAGTTCTTTGGAGCTCAACTCAATGATCAGGAAGGATAGGAATTGCAATGGCTGATTGTTGCAAGTCCAAGAAGGTTTAGGAACCCGACTAGATTTCAACACAGCTTATCACCCTCAAACAGATGGACAAATGGAGTGAGTAAATCAAATACTCGAAGATATGTTGAGAGAATGTGTGCTAGAGTATGGATCTAAATGGGAATTCAGTTCACCATCCAAGAGAACAACTGGCTCGATGAACCTGCTAGGGCCATGCAGGAAGCTCTTGCCCATCTATGTGGACAGAGTATCAATCAGATCAAGGGTACCCGCTTTGAGTTCTGCCCAAGGCATGATGTTATGGGACAGCCACTAGAGGCACCATATCACCCTGAGCTGAAGAACCAAGTGGACCACCTCAGCTTCATGATGTATGACCGGCAGAAGGAGTTAGGCAATGCCCGCTCCTACACCAATCACAAGTATGCCATCGCTGCCTAGAAGGACCAGACCATTGCCATGCTAGTGAAGGATCGCCAGTCTTGTCGCCGTCAGCTCGACAAGAAGGAGAGCATCATTGCCCGTCTTCGCCACAGGATCACGGATTTGGAGGAGACCATCCATGAGAGAGACATGCAGCTTGAGGAGAGGGAGAATGCAGAGGAAGACCTTCGTGGAGACCCCTACTCCTATCTCAGTGATGATGATGACTTTTTGGAGGATCAGGCCATGGACTTCTGCACCGATGAGGATGACTTCGCCTTCATTGATGATGATGATGATGATGATGATGACAAGGACACCGACTCCAAGGAGTAGTACCACTTGATAACTAGGGTTAGTGATTTGTATTCGGTCCCACTATATCGTAGTTTCCCATAATGGTTCTTAAAACCATCTATTTTCCTTGTTATGGTGTGTGTTTGTATCGTGTGCTATGAATGAATGAAAAACAAGTTGCTAGAAAAATCTGAGTCAAACCTCAAAAACTTTTCAAAAACCCTGAACCTTAGAAATTTCCCTCTTTTCTCATGATCTATCTCAATCTTCAGATGCCTTGCGGAGGAAGAACTTCATCCCCGGACCCAATGTTGCAAATCTTGCAAATGTTTGTTTCTGACCGCGAAGCTGAAAGAGCCGAAGGTCAAGCCAACTTAGCCACCCTTCAGCATATAGCTCAAAAGGCCAACAGCAATAACCAAGGCCATTGAAACAAGGACAACCATGGATCCAAGCTCAAGAACTTCTAGAACGCCAATCCACCCATTTTCACTAAGTCTGAAGAGCCCCTAGATCCCGATGATTGGCTGCAAACCATGGAGAACAACTTGGAGGTTGCATGAGTACAAGCCAACGAGAAGGTACTGTTTGCCACCCAATACCTGGCCGAAGATGCAAGAGCATGGTGGAACAGTGTTCGCGCCATGAATGGAGGACAGATGATGACTTGGGAGGAATTCAAAATCAAGTTCAGCAGAACCCACGTGCCACCCGGTTTGATCAAGAGGATGAGAGGTGAATTCAAAAAACTAAAGCAAGGGAGGATGACTGTAGTTGAGTACCGTGACAAATTTTTGTCATTGGCAAGGTATGCACCGGATGAGATTGACACTGAAGCCAAGAAGAAGGAGAGATTCTTGAATGGTCTGCATGATGAGATGCGAACAGTGTTAGTCAACATTCCATTTGCTGACATTGAAGCCTTAGTGGATTATGCCATTCAGATGGAAGGCAAGATCAACCAAGCCAATGAGAACCACAAGCGTAGAATGATGCATCAACCAGGAACCCACCATACCCCAAAGTATCGCCCCAACCCGTCTGCGGGATTTCCCAAAGAAACAATAGACCTCCTATGAACCGTCCAACCTATCCCAACCGTGGAGGAGGAAACCCAAGGCCCGGAGGAAATCACAACAACCCCGGCAACCCCAGTGTTGGGAATATGCCCTAGAGGCCATAATGTATGATGAGATTTGCCATTGTATTCATAAAGATATATAGTTGTCCTTGTATAAACATCTGATGTGTATCATTGAATATGTGATTCGGTTGTGGAACTATACATTCATGTTGTTTGTACTAAATATCCTTGGTCATTGAGGTTGTGCTGGACACACAACTTAGACCAATGTGAAAGTTGGCTTGATGACTCGGTTCCACTTGTCATGGGCATGGAGATGCCATTCTGACTTACATAGATTCGGCTAAAGAGTTTAGGGATTCGGATTGACCCATATTGAGGTACAACGAACAAGTTGTCATTTGTATATCTCAATCAATGTAATCCTTAGACCTGAGGTTATTGCATAGGCCGAGTTGAGGATCACCGACTTAGGTTCTGTCAAACGTTGATCCGTAACTGGGCAGTTATAAAGGCAGAGTTTGGGTCGACTGAGAATCAAGCTGCGTGATGTGAATAACCAAGATGGGATTTTGCCCCTCCACTTGGAGAGATATTCTCTGGGCCCTCTCGGATGATATGATTCGGAAAGCATGGCCATGCATGACTCGGTTAAGTGTTAATCGAGGAGATCGACTAAGAGTTAGTCCGGTGAATCACTTATCTCGGATCGAGAAGAGAGTCGGACTATTTAAGGGATGACAAATATTCGCCTATATTCTGACAAGGTATATCATGAGGCAAAAGGGACTCAGACGCAAGTCGTATTGGAAAGGCAAGTCGTAATGACTATTTGATACTTGGGAGTCAGCACGTTCTGCTAGGAGCCGCTACCGACTAATCGATTGAGAGTCGGACTCTCATCGTGTCCAAGTAGCCATGAGTCTGCGGGGTCACACACTTAAGAGCGGGGGCAAGTTCGGATTGGATCTGAACTGGAAATCTGGTTGGGTTGGACCCGAGCCTGATTTGGACTGAGTCAGTGAGTCGGACTCATAGGGACTAATATTATATGGGCTTTACTGAATGGGCCGCTCGAACAGAGCCCATGTTCACTCCCTATATATAGTGGAGCACCGTAACCCAGAAAGGTTAAACGTTGTTCGGTTAGGTCATTCCATGTGTTGGAAACCCTAGCTCCACAGCAGTCCTGCCATCGTATCGAACCTACCAGTGACTCAGTTAACCCGAAGCGGTACGTTTCAATCTAGGTTATGCGATTAGAACAAGATATACGGCCTATGTTCATCGTCTCCGGCGGATAGCTTCGGCGAGACTGAACCCTAACGGCGATGGTGGGGGTACGCGGTGGCTCACCTGGGCTCCAGCTAGGGTCGGCGATGGGGCGAACGACGTTGTCGACGACGGCGGTTCGAACGGTGGCCGCTGCAGCCCCTAGGGTGGCTCCAATCAACGGCTCCTCTCCTCCTCTGCAGCGGCGGACTCCGGCTAAATTCTGGCGGGCTAGAGCTCGCCTTGCTCTGGGGAAGGGTCAGGGGTGGTTCTGAGAGAGAAGGGAGTGAAATGGTGTGAAGAATGAGGGCTGGGGTGGCCTCTATTTATACACCAGCGAGAGGGGCAGTGCGGCATGGTCAGACTCCTCCGACGACGTCGATACAGAGGGCTAACGGCATGGCTGAGGGCGTAGGACGGTGCAGTGTCTCCTGGCGATCTTCACTGGCTTAATGGAATGGCACGGGGCGGTCGATATCGGTCGGGCGCGGTCCGTGCTCTGGGCGGAAACGGCTGTGTTCGAGACAGCATATAGAGACTTTGTGTCGCGCGGCGGCGAATGGTCGTGACTGGGAGGTAGCTAGGGTCATGGCGCGTGCAGTTAAGAGCGGTGAGGGCGAGGCGCGGCGTGTGCGAGCGTGTCGGTTGCAGCGCTCTAGCGTCCTCTTGGCATGGCGCAGAGAAAATGGGCGTGTCAATTCTATGGTGGTATAGGGCTTGGCTGCACTCGAGGGATGGACAGGGAGTGGTGATGGACGGTGGCCTGCCTCCTAGACATCATGGACGGGCGCGACGCTTCCTCCTGCGTGTTGTCCATGATTGGCCGACAATGGAGGCTCGGGTGGCGCGGCACTGGTGTAAAGGGTAGAGGGGTAGCTGCTTCAATGCATTGCTTGGTGCTGGGGGTGACAAGTGGAGTAAATTGGGGACAAGAATTGGACAATGCATTGATCTAGAACAATGATAGTTAGGCAGTTGTTACTATGCTCACCAAGTGTTTGATGAAATGGCCGCATGAAATTTAAATTTGAATTTTTGGCTGAATTTTGGTGAGTGCTCTGGTCATAAGCTTGGTAGTCTGAGGTTGTTTCGGTTTTCCAAGGTGGAGTGGTTTGGTTGGTTTTGAGAAATAGCCATCTTAGTATCTATTAAGGATTCAATTTTGAATTGTCCTTTAAATAGATTTGGAATTAGTTTCCGTTGGTTTGTAAAGTGGGCTTGGGTTCATTGTTACTTGGTATAGCAAGGGGTGAAAATAATTGGATTTCTTTCTGTTAGAAACCTTGTACTAGGAACACCCAAAGTAGTCTAGTGAACAAGTTTGGCCAAAATGACCATTGGCTCCTATTTCTTATATTTGATTTTCTCTTCATTTTATTCTGCTTGGAAATGATATAGATGATATTTTTTTCATATTTAAACCAATCCTTGTCATTCATAGCAATCAAACATGGCATTGCAAGTATTCATGCATTAATCACACACACATGCATTCATATTAATTTTAATAACAAAAGTTTTTCTTAACACTAAACTTGGGTGATTAGAACTTTATAATCTTATTTAATATTTTTGGGATGGTACAGTCCAGTTACTTCTATGACCTGGTCGAAATATCAGATGTGGGAAGTGATAAATTATTGTGTGACCTTGCATAACAAGATCATTGAGGATGAGAGAAAGGACCCTGTGAGTTTGGTCGAGTAGAATAAGCCATACTACAGACAGGGACCTCTTGCAAATCCTGATCACCAGGTGCCGCCAACCTGGGCTGCCTTCATCTTCATGCGTTAGGAGATCCGTGATCCGGTAGTGCATCAACAGCTGTAGAATGATCTGGTTGAGCATATATGGATACGCAGGGGCAACATGTAGATGCCGATCATGAACTAACCGAATTAGGCCGAAATATGTTGTATTTTCATTGTAAGCTGAACTATCTTTAATTTCACGCCAAACTATGTTTCATTTCATGCAGAACTATGCCGAACATTGCTCTGTATTTATATTATACCGAACTATGCAGAAAGCTGGTCGAATTTGAGCCGAATTTAGGAAAAAACACGCCAACCTGGAAATGTGAGTGGGAAACCAAACATTCCCAGGCCAAAAACTAGCTTCGTCCGGTGCTAAATAGCGCCGAATTTTGGCCTAAGAACGCCCAACAAGTGGATAAGTGCTCTTACAAAAGCAACCTAGGCGTGCTGGTACACGAGAAAATCGTCCTCCTATCCGTAATCTGAGGAGTAACTGTGGGCTGCAATCTGATAGACGAGGAATTATTGTTAACTGATAGCAGACAAATCATGCATTGCATAACTAGTTTACGTAAGAAACAAATTGCGGTGACCCATCATACCACTTCATGATGTAGTACACTATAGTCATTGACATAACACCAATGAAACATCGTTCACTAGTATTTTATCCCTCAGAGTGGTACAACAGAAACACAGCACGTCCAAGACATGACTATAGGTTACAACCCAACTCTTTACATAAGATCCAGAGAACACTCTAGGTTAAAGAGAGAGAAAGAAACTTCTTACAAAGAAGAATCAGAAATAAATAACTTAAAAACTATCATACTATTAAGACTAGTATCTTAACTAATGGTCGGGCATTGCTGCTATCGCAATGTACTCCATAAA
This sequence comes from Avena sativa, assembly GCA_916181665.1. Lineage (NCBI taxonomy): Eukaryota > Viridiplantae > Streptophyta > Magnoliopsida > Poales > Poaceae > Avena > Avena sativa. The sequence goes on along the minus strand of OV702283.1, from coordinate 203,756,809 downwards.
TAGATTCTATGGCTAGAGATTATCTTCCTATCTAATCAGTAACTTCATCTTCACTTGATTTGGTGTATATGTTGACCTTCTTGACTTTATTGAAGAGCTTTAGCTTTTGATGATGATTCCTGGAGCATAACTTGCTGTAGACATCGTCTGTACTGGCTTTAGAACCTAGCAAGGGTTAAGAAGATACGTTGAGTACGAGCGTACTCAGCAAGTTCACTAGAAAAGAGTGTTTGATGCACTATATCTACAGCCACAGACCGTAGGTCATAGGCAATGCAGGTTTTCATAAATATTTCTTCAAAGGTTGCTTTTATTCTGAAAAGCTATGTCCGTCAGCCTTCATGGGTTTACCAGAACTTTCATGGAGTTCCTTTCCCGCCGCATTCGTAGCTCCTTCCCGGAACAGGGGGTAACAAGTTACAGTTCTTACACTCTGCAGAGGTGCGTCACTTTACCCATGAGAGACCTTAGGTTTTGTTGAACGGCCGGGAGTATGTCCCCGTTCAAACTTCCTTGGTTTGAGGCCCAACCTAAGATCCAAGCCAATCATTGCCTTCTCCGGGACCCCGCATGTCTCCTTGGTGTACGCTAGCCCGCCTATTGAATTACGACTATTGGCAGTACAGACCATTCAGATGCCGGAACTATCGTGGGACGTTGAGGGCTCCCACCCATATGTTGCATATCCTCTATGAATTACCAATTAATATGCACGCTACAAGTGATAACAGCCACGACCCGCACATTCGGCTCCATGCCAGAGGGAAAAGATACAGCTGACTTCTTCATCCCATTCCAAATCTCATGGTCAACGCGTAATATACGGCGCAAGAATCACTGGCGACATTGGTTGTTAAGTCCTAGATAATATGTTCCCTTACCACCGGAACTCTTATAGTAGGTTATTACCTCATGGTAAATAACCTATAATCATATTATTATGAAAATAGTGTTTTCTGACCTTTTTCAAATGCAGGTGATGACAACACTGGATTTATAAAATACTTTACGGAAAATAATCAAAGGACATGAGCAAGTGTGAACTTGCCTTTTGTGATTGCAAGATTATGCACTCACGGTCTTCAAGACAATATAAGATCCAATATCCGAAATCGGCATCATTGGTCCGATAAGGACTAATGTTTAAAAAAGAAAGATTCTATTATGCATAAGTAATATAATGCAATTTCGTAAACTCGAATCCCGGGGTTAACATTGTTCTAGGGTTTGGATACTGGAAATGGTGACTTTAGAATGTGTTGTCTTTTTTAGATAAGTTTCATACTTGTGCTTCTTATTAAGGCTTGTGAGTGTGTGTGAAACAACATGTTAATTACAATATCATAAAACAATGAGACACACACAAATGTGAAATGCTACTCAAGATTGCTTATATAAGAGTTGTTGTTTGAAGTGATAAAAAGAATAACATTTGAAGAAAAGATTTCTTTTCTAAGGTTTAAACAATCTTTATTGTTAATAGGATGTGTTCAATGTGTTTTGGTGTGTGATTGATTAGTTTATAATTGTGATGCTTTATGTCTTAATTGGAATAGACCAAAGTTAACTATAAAAACATATGTAGTTTATTAGACATAATGTTTATAAGCCTTGAGACTAAAGTTAACTTTAAAAACATAGATGGGCTTCAGTGTAAGGCTTATAATATTTGTATCTTGTTTACTTTATAATGTTTTCTTTAGAGTTAATTAGGGATGGTACTACTTTTATTTGGTATAGTGGTTTCTCAAGATTATAATGGAATAGAATCATTTATGTTTTTATAAATGAGTGTTTATGGTTTGTAACCAAGGTAATAATATTATTTATCTACTTATGAATTCACTATAGTGTTTTGGTATGTTGATAAACTTGTGGTTACAGTAAAGGAATAGGTTTTATTTCACTACAAATTATTCTTGGAGATTTTATGTTGGATAATGATCCCTTTATAAAATAATCTACACTTATGGTTGAAGGTTAATTCAATAAGATTGTATTTAAAGTGTGTTAAACCATTTTGACTTCATACCATTAATATTTAAGGCTAGGATTACCTATTAGACCTAAATTGGCAATTTTAGAAATATTAACAAATTTTATTTACCTTTATATTAATTATCAATTAAGGAAATGAGTTTAAATTCAAGTTATTAAGTTATTTAAATTTTTATTTATCCCAAAAGTGTAATATTATATCTTTAGCATGTAGGTATTATTTTTGTGATCATTTAGGTATATTACATTTATTTTTGTGATTTATAAATAATAAGATATGATTTTTATAAGGTTTATTACTTTATAAATACTTATTTAAGTGACATAATAATGTATTATTATAGTTTTAAAGTATTTTTTTATTTTTCCAAGATTTTTGGTATTTTATTTATATTTTTAACATTTACCATTATTAAAATATGAATTATCAAAGTTTTATTACTTTTAATATCTTTATTAAATAATTATTATTTAAATTGTTAACATAATAATGTTTGATATTGGTTTTAAGTTATAGATTTTATTTTTCTAAAAAATTTCATATATTGCATGTATTTTTCTGAATTACAAAACTAAAGATATTAATTTTACAAGATTTAATTACTTTATTTAAATTTATGGAATGGTTATATTTCAATTAATATTGTTTTATCAATTTACTAAATAGACACAGAACTTTTTTACACCTAAACTAAACCTACCCAAGCTCACTGACTAGTGGGGCATGTTGCCACATGAAATGCCACGCGAGCAGTGGACCAAGTCAAATGGCTGACCAGGTCAAGGGTGACGTCACCCTGACATCAGCGTTACCTCAGCAATGGAGATCCCCAGTGGTGATGCTTGGGCCAGCGATTGGAGGCGCGCGGGCTCGTGAGGATGGTCGTGTTCGAACAAGGAACTCTAGGCGAACCTATTGGGGCGGTGCCGCTCCTATTGGGTCACCGGAGCAGCCGCTGCGACGGTGAACGGCGGCGACCGAGATAAGCAAATGGCGGTAGAGAAAATGAACAAACAAGGAGGAGATTGAGAAGGTCCGTGAGCACCGGTAGATCACCGTGAAGCTGAAGGGCGCGACGGCATGCCCGGAGGAGCCCTGTGGAAGTGGCAATCAACGATTGAAGAAGATGGTCGGAGACGGGGATGACATGTCGATTGAGTTGACTGGGAACTCTCCGGCTTCAGTGACCTGGCCAGGGAGAACGAGGGCAATGAGGTGAGTCCAACGGCACCGTTAGGGAGGCCAGGGGGCTCGAGAACGACGGCGATGAGCAGCTCCGGCGAGGCTTGGTTTTCGGTCAGAGAGGAAGTTGGGGAGGATAAGAGGATGTGGCATCCCGCAAAACCACTACTAGAAAATCGCGTTGTTTTTGTGCATTGCATCATCATGACCGCATGCTCATGTCATCATGCCACATTGCATTCGAGCATCGTCATCATCTTGCATTTGCTTGCATAAAACTATTTTCGGAAAACCTAGTTTTGTTTTCTAAACGCCCCGTCTTTATTCAAACGCAAAACCCGGGACACCGGATTATTTTGCTTTGTCTGCTATCAGTTTGCAAAAGGCTTGTTTGAGATAAATAAAACATTTAATTCTTTTTGCGGGGGCAGTCGAACGGGCCGAATCGACCCGAACGACCACCCCCAGAAATTAAAACGGTCCAACCTAGACCCTTTTCTACCCCAACCTATTCTACCCACCCCTCCTCCACCTCACCCCCTCCAATCCCTGAACGCCACGTCACCTCTCCCCTCCCCCCTAGCCTATCAAACCATGCCACCTCATCCCCCACTCCCTCAGCCGTTCCCCACCTCACCCAGACACACCTGCCCACCTCCCACTTACAGCCCGGCCCCACCGGCGCGCCCGTCCCACCTCCCTGGCCTCAGCTCTCCCTCACCCCCACCTGGCCCACCCCTGGCCCACGACCCCACCTCCCTGACCGCACCCCGCTCCCCGACCCCACCTCTTCCCCCACGCGCTGTCACCCCTCTCTCCTTCCCCCGTTTCCGCTCTCCTTCCTCAACCTCCCCACCGCCCGCGTCCCTGGCTCCCCGCCGTCCAGGCGCCAGCCCGCCTCTCTGCCTCCGCTCCCTCCGCCGTCGCCGGACCTCAGCCCTCTCCGGTCACCTCCCCGCTCACCCTCGGCCGGCCTCCTCTCCTCCCCGACCGCTCCTCCACGTCCTTCCTCGCCGCTCCTCCGCAGACCACCTCCACCCCGCCCAGCAGAGCTCCGCCGCACGCCGCCTCGTCGCCCCCTCGACGCCGGCGTTCCCTCCACCCCGACAGCGCCCCGCCACCGTCGCCGGCGAGCCGTCCTGCCTCCCGCCCCGTCGCGCTCGTCCAGCGCCCCCTCTCCTTCCTAGGCTCGGCTCCTCCCACCTCCGCCGCGACCGGCCACGCCTCGCCTCCCGGCCACCGGTCCTCCTCCGCTCCGCCTCCCCTTCCCCGCGCCCGGCCGCGCCCCGACGTCCCCGCGGTCCCGCATCGCCAGGCCCCGCCGAACCTCCCCCCTCCACGCGAGCCCCACCTCGCCGGACCTCCCGCCTCGCCGGCCGCCTCACTACCTCGCTCTGTCGTCTCTCCTCGCCGCCCTAGCGCGCGCCGCCCGCCAGCCTCCTCTCCACGTCCTCCCCGCGCCGTCGCTCGCCCTGCAGCTGCCCGCCGGCCGCCTTCACTCGGTTCCCCGCCGCCGACGCGCCCCCGGAGCTCCTCCGGCCGCCCCAGGCTCACCGGCCCTCGCGCCGCCTCTGCCTGGCGAGCCCTGCGCCGTCCGTCTGGCCCGAGCCCGCCACCGAGCCCTGCCGTGACCACGCCACCATCCCAGCGTCGGCCTCCGCCTGCGCCCGTATGTTCCTGCAGCATCGTCAGGCCCACCCCTTGGCTCATGTTGTTCTAACGAATCAACACAGGTGAGAGTGGTACTGTATGTACCTGTGAACAATTGATCGCCCTGAGATCTGTCCAGTGGTGCACTGATGTGTTGTTGTTGCTATGGCTGTGTACAACCCCAAAAACAACCGGTGCCTGATCGTGGTCGACCACAAGTTTTGCTTCATGGATCCGGAGTGTCCAAAGCCCTTGACCTGGAACCAAAGGTTGCCCGGACGCCAAGGTCTTCTGCACAGATGCGGATCCGATGCCCCGTTCACGGAGCCCGAAGCCCGGTACCGCCGAACCCGAGCGCCAAGTTCGCCGAGACCCCATAACCGTGGGCCTTCGACGCGGAACCCCAAGATCTTCTCCTGGAGCGACGAGGTCTTCTTCACGGAACGACAAGACCGACTCGATGGCGTGGACCCGACAAGATCTTCGCAACGATAAGATCGGCACCGACTAGGGCGGATCCGATGCGCCCCGACACCGAACCAAGCCCTTCATCCCGGCTGCGCCAAGATCTACCCGTTGCTCGAGAATGTTCTGCCGAGACCGATCCCGGAGTCCGAGAACGATTCCGTCGAACCCTGAGACCGAACCCCGGAACCCCAACATCGTCGAACCCTATGTGTGAACCCCTTCCCGAAACCCTATTTTATAATATAATCCAACTTGTCGCATATTAATTGTTCATCTCGCATGCATCTTGTGTGGTTTGGGGGCCTTATGCCGATTCACTGCATAATTAAATATGGGGCCCATATGCGGGCAAATCTAGTCTCATATCGACCTCATTTAAATTGTGTAGCGAACCGGTGCTATCTTTTGCCATGCTAAAACAACATTTAATTTGCGGGGTAGCTAAACAACAGGAACCATCTAAATAATTGTCGGGACCCCGGTTCCACTTAATATGACTTAATTGCATCGCACTTTGCCATGCCATGCATCATACATGCATCATGCCCGATCTTTTGCCGTAGTATTAAATAGTGCATCCGGTGTTTATTCTAGTGTTTTGCTTCTTCGCGGATAAGGCCGTTGAGTTGATGTGAGCTTCGCCCCGATCTTCGGATGAACCTTCGACAATGTTTTCAGGCGAGCATCTCCCCCTTTCTACCTATCTTACTTTTATAGTATGTATTTCCCTCCTGTTGATCTATTGCTATCTGTGTTGCGATGCTCTAGTTTCCGTACCCGTGGTATCCCCCTTGCAGCCTTATATTGCCTTGGACACATCCTATTACCTGATGATTGGTAGAAAGTTGGACTTGCGCGTCGTAGTCGCTTGCTCAAGTGCTGTTGCGTATTGTCAAGTGCCACAGTTGTTGGAGTAATGCCGCATGTTGATGTTGGAGATGATCATGGCTTTACTTATCGCTCACTTTAATTCCTGTTTAACAACTAAAATTGAAGTAAGTAAGCAGAGGCATCGGTGGGTGATAGATAATATTTGGTTTCCGACCGCCCACTTGTGTCCCGTAGGACCCCGAGTACTTGATACCTATTCCTTGATTTATCACGCTATCCACATACGGGGAATTATGGGCCCCCCTTAGCCAGAGCTTGATTCAGTCTTATTTCTTGGGGCCACAAACTAGTTTGAGGTTTTATTTACGATCCTGTACTTATGCCATGCTTTACTGCTTTATTTACGATTGTGCGAGGAGCACACTGTACTGTTTAGGAATTGTGACCCGTTTTCGCGGTATCGACACCCCGAGTTTTCGGGTTCCCAGTCGTTTACAGCCGGCCCCACAAACCTCGGGTCCGTCTCGGAGCTAGCTTACTTCGTTGCGGGTGTACTCCAAGGGGTGGCCCCCTGAAATATTTCTGAATCCTGTGATTGCTTTGTCGTGAAAGCCTCGTTGGGTTTTGATTTGGTTTTTCCGAGGTTGATCGTGTGTGTGTTGCTATTTGTGCACCCCGGCCGGGTTAAAACTTTCTGAAAGCTGTGTCCGCGGTTATGGACGACTTGGAGCACAGTATCTCGATCATAGACAACTATAACTAAAGTAGTGCTATAAATTTGACTTTATAATGACTAGTAATCAGCTTCACTATAATGGAATGGCTAAATAAAACTGCCAACAATTGCTTGTTTGGGTTGTCGCTTGCGACAATTGTATCTGACTAGTAAGTATCGCAACTACAACGGAATGGCTAAATAAAAGTACCAACAACTGCTGGGTTTTGGGATATCTCATGATTATTGTACCTGACTAGTAAGTGATGCAACTACAACGGAATGGTTAACTAAAAGTGCCCACTGCTTATTTTATCAGAACGACTCTCTTTACCTGACTAGTAATTGCTGCAACGATAACTGAATAAATAAAATTGCCAACTGTGTGAGTTCCTCGGTTGACTTCCTCGTTTGGTCTCGAGGGGGAAACCCCAGGATGGGTTTGTTTGGTGTTAGCTTCAGGTTGGTTCCGAATAGGTCTTTCTTACCCCTCTCTGATAGTCGCCAGTTGTATCGAGTCTCTATAGGTTGTTTAGTGCATGCTGCCGCTGCCGCTTCAGTCCACCATACCTATGTAGGCGAGGACCGCCGAATTCTAGTCTCGCCGTGTACTTGCCTCAGTACTGACGCTCCTCCTTTTCCTTTGCCCTTTGTCGGCACCCCTTTTGTTTAAGCAGGTTTTGAGATCGACGTCGTTAGCAGGGTTACCCTTCCGGCTTGGCCTGGGCAGGGTTATGGACGCCATTGGTTATTCTTCAGGGCTCTTAGCCCCATTTGCATCTTGTCCGTAGTCGGACGCTCTATCGTTTTCAAGGTGATTTGGATCTTTGTACTGTATATTTGTATTCTTGACTCATGGAGACGTGTTGTATATATATCTGTTCTGTGGGTCCCATCGAGGACTGTTGTGTAATGTTATTACTTCGTTTTCCACCCGCACGAAAGTGCCTGGTGGGCACCTTTGAATCGTTTCTATGCGGGTTTGGCGGATTTCGCTAAAACTTGCATAGGGCCGATTCTGAGGGTGTTACAGAGTGGTATCAGAGCCCAGCAGTTGCGATACCCCACAAGTCCAGCCTGTAGGATAACCTAGCTAACGGCCGAAGTAGAGTGTCAAAACTATTTTTCAAAATCGGTTGGATAGTTCTGATTAGGTCTGATTTTACTCCTTACCCCTCTGCTGTTCTCCTCTCGCCTCTGCGTGTTTTGAATCCGCTCTCTCCTCTCTCTTTGAGTCCAGGATTTCTCGTGGTTGGGTTCCGTCGTACCTTCAGGGTTTCGCTTCCTTCTCTGATAACGGTGTTCTACCATCCGGTGTTCATGCTGCCTGAGTGATCCTTTATCTGTGGTACCATTCTGTATTCCTTGTTTGTGCCTTCCGGTGTTTTCCGACGCGACGACATCATCTACGCCAGATCCGATGCAGAGTCTGCATCACCCCTTTGCTTCCGAACCTCGATTGTCGAGATCTTCAGTCTGATTCCGAGAATGGTTGCACTCTTTTCTACCGATTGTGCAGAGTAATAGTTTGGGTGCGTGATGGATTGGCCCCCATGCCGACTACCCCTTCTATTCGCTTTTGTACATTGAAGTGGATGAGAATGCATCGGTTCCCTTTCTCCATCGGAGTTAGAGGTGGCCTTATTCGTGGATACCTCTACCTTCACCCTTTTGTTTCCGGAGTGTTTCCCTCGACAATCACGGACAACGACCTCTTGTTAGTGGTGTCGCGAAGATCTACACGAAGCGAGAAGACGCAGATCGCCGACCTTCTTTCCGGTACCATGAGGCGGATCTCGAGGGCGAGATCCATTGTTAGTGGTGTCGAATTGTGGCATCCCGCAAAACCACTACTAGAAAATCGCGTTGTTTTTGTGCATTACATCATCATGACCGCATGCTCATGTCATCATGCCACATTGCATTCGAGCATCGTCATCATCTTGCATTTGCTTGCATAAAACTATTTTCGGAAAACCTAGTTTTGTTTTCTAAACGCCCCGTCTTTATTCAAACGCAAAACCCGGGACACCGGATTATTTTGCTTTGTCTGCTATCAGTTTGCAAAAGGCTTGTTTGAGATAAATAAAACATTTAATTCTTTTTGCGGGGGCAGTCGAACGGGCCGAATCGACCCGAACGACCACCCCCAGAAATTAAAACGGTCCAACCTAGACCCTTTTCTACCCCAACCTATTCTACCCACCCCTCCTCCACCTCACCCCCTCCAATCCCTGAACGCCACGTCACCTCTCCCCTCCCCCCTAGCCTATCAAACCATGCCACCTCATCCCCCACTCCCTCAGCCGTTCCCCACCTCACCCAGACACACCTGCCCACCTCCCACTTACAGCCCGGCCCCACCGGCGCGCCCGTCCCACCTCCCTGGCCTCAGCTCTCCCTCACCCCCACCTGGCCCACCCCTGGCCCACGACCCCACCTCCCTGACCGCACCCCGCTCCCCGACCCCACCTCTTCCCCCACGCGCTGTCACCCCTCTCTCCTTCCCCCGTTTCCGCTCTCCTTCCTCAACCTCCCCACCGCCCGCGTCCCTGGCTCCCCGCCGTCTAGGCGCCAGCCCGCCTCTCTGCCTCCGCTCCCTCCGCCGTCGCCGGACCTCAGCCCTCTCCGGTCACCTCCCCGCTCACCCTCGGCCGGCCTCCTCTCCTCCCCGACCGCTCCTCCACGTCCTTCCTCGCCGCTCCTCCGCAGACCACCTCCACCCCGCCCAGCAGAGCTCCGCCGCACGCCGCCTCGTCGCCCCCTCGACGCCGGCGTTCCCTCCACCCCGACAGCGCCCCGCCACCGTCGCCGGCGAGCCGTCCTGCCTCCCGCCCCGTCGCGCTCGTCCAGCGCCCCCTCTCCTTCCTAGGCTCGGCTCCTCCCACCTCCGCCGCGACCGGCCACGCCTCGCCTCCCGGCCACCGGTCCTCCTCCGCTCCGCCTCCCCTTCCCCGCGCCCGGCCGCGCCCCGACGTCCCCGCGGTCCCGCATCGCCAGGCCCCGCCGAACCTCCCCCCTCCACGCGAGCCCCACCTCGCCGGACCTCCCGCCTCGCCGGCCGCCTCACTACCTCGCTCCGTCGTCTCTCCTCGCCGCCCTAGCGCGCGCCGCCCGCCAGCCTCCTCTCCACGTCCTCCCCGCGCCGTCGCTCGCCCTGCAGCTGCCCGCCGGCCGCCTTCACTCGGTTCCCCGCCGCCGACGCGCCCCCGGAGCTCCTCCGGCCGCCCCAGGCTCACCGGCCCTTGCGCCGCCTCTGCCTGGCGAGCCCTGCGCCGTCCGTCTGGCCCGAGCCCGCCACCGAGCCCTGCCGTGACCACGCCACCATCCCAGCGTCGGCCTCCGCCTGCGCCCGTATGTTCCTGCAGCATCGTCAGGCCCACCCCTTGGCTCATGTTGTTCTAACGAATCAACACAGGTGAGAGTGGTACTGTATGTACCTGTGAACAATTGATCGCCCTGAGATCTGTCCAGTGGTGCACTGATGTGTTGTTGTTGCTATGGCTGTGTACAACCCCAAAAACAACCGGTGCCTGATCGTGGTCGACCACAAGTTTTGCTTCATGGATCCGGAGTGTCCAAAGCCCTTGACCTGGAACCAAAGGTTGCCCGGACGCCAAGGTCTTCTGCACAGATGCGGATCCGATGCCCCGTTCACGGAGCCCGAAGCCCGGTACCGCCGAACCCGAGCGCCAAGTTCGCCGAGACCCCATAACCGTGGGCCTTCGACGCGGAACCCCAAGATCTTCTCCTGGAGCGACGAGGTCTTCTTCACGGAACGACAAGACCGACTCGATGGCGTGGACCCGACAAGATCTTCGCAACGATAAGATCGGCACCGACCAGGGCGGATCCGATGCGCCCCGACACCGAACCAAGCCCTTCATCCCGGCTGCGCCAAGATCTACCCGTTGCTCGAGAATGTTCTGCCGAGACCGATCCCGGAGTGCGAGAACGATTCCGTCGAACCCTGAGACCGAACCCCGGAACCCCAACATCGTCGAACCCTATGTGTGAACCCCTTCCTGAAACCCTATTTTATAATATAATCCAACTTGTCGCATATTAATTGTTCATCTCGCATGCATCTTGTGTGGTTTGGGGGCCTTATGCCGATTCACTGCATAATTAAATATGGGGCCCATATGCGGGCAAATCTAGTCTCATATCGACCTCATTTAAATTGTGTAGCGAACCGGTGCTATCTTTTGCCATGCTAAAACAACATTTAATTTGCGGGGTAGCTAAACAACAGGAACCATCTAAATAATTGTCGGGACCCCGGTTCCACTTAATATGACTTAATTGCATCGCACTTTGCCATGCCATGCATCATACATGCATCATGCCCGATCTTTTGCCGTAGTATTAAATAGTGCATCCGGTGTTTATTCTAGTGTTTTGCTTCTTCGCGGATAAGGCCGTTGAGTTGATGTGAGCTTCGCCCCGATCTTCGGATGAACCTTCGACAATGTTTTCAGGTGAGCATCTCCCCCTTTCTACCTATCTTACTTTTATAGTATGTATTTCCCTCCTGTTGATCTATTGCTATCTGTGTTGCGATGCTCTAGTTTCCGTACCCGTGGTATCCCCCTTGCAGCCTTATATTGCCTTGGACACATCCTATTACCTGATGATTGGTAGAAAGTTGGACTTGCGCGTCGTAGTCGCTTGCTCAAGTGCTGTTGCGTATTGTCAAGTGCCACAGTTGTTGGAGTAATGCCGCATGTTGATGTTGGAGATGATCATGGCTTTACTTATCGCTCACTTTAATTCCTGTTTAACAACTAAAATTGAAGTAAGTAAGCAGAGGCATCGGTGGGTGATAGATAATATTTGGTTTCCGACCGCCCACTTGTGTCCCGTAGGACCCCGAGTACTTGATACCTATTCCTTGATTTATCACGCTATCCACATACGGGGAATTATGGGCCCCCCTTAGCCAGAGCTTGATTCAGTCTTATTTCTTGGGGCCAGAAACTAGTTTGAGGTTTTATTTACGATCCTGTACTTATGCCATGCTTTACTGCTTTATTTACGATTGTGCGAGGAGCACACTGTACTGTTTAGGAATTGTGACCCGTTTTCGCGGTATCGACACCCCGAGTTTTCGGGTTCCCAGTCGTTTACAGCCGGCCCCACAAACCTCGGGTCCGTCTCGGAGCTAGCTTACTTCGTTGCGGGTGTACTCCAAGGGGTGGCCCCCTGAAATATTTCTGAATCCTGTGATTGCTTTGTCGTGAAAGCCTCGTTGGGTTTTGATTTGGTTTTTCCGAGGTTGATCGTGTGTGTGTTGCTATTTGTGCACCCCGGCCGGGTTAAAACTTTCTGAAAGTCGTGTCCGCGGTTATGGACGACTTGGAGCACAGTATCTCGATCATAGACAACTATAACTAAAGTAGTGCTATAAATTTGACTTTATAATGACTAGTAATCAGCTTCACTATAATGGAATGGCTAAATAAAACTGCCAACAATTGCTTATTTGGGTTGTCGCTTGCGACAATTGTATCTGACTAGTAAGTATCGCAACTACAACGGAATGGCTAAATAAAAGTACCAACAACTGCTGGGTTTTGGGATATCTCATGATTATTGTACCTGACTAGTAAGTGATGCAACTACAACGGAATGGTTAACTAAAAGTGCCCACTGCTTATTTTATCAGAACGACTCTCTTTACCTGACTAGTAATTGCTGCAACGATAACTGAATAAATAAAATTGCCAACTGTGTGAGTTCCTCGGTTGACTTCCTCGTTTGGTCTCGAGGGGGAAACCCCAGGATGGGTTTGTTTGGTGTTAGCTTCAGGTTGGTTCCGAATAGGTCTTTCTTACCCCTCTCTGATAGTCGCCAGTTGTATCGAGTCTCTATAGGTTGTTTAGTGCATGCTGCCGCTGCCGCTTCAGTCCACCATACCTATGTAGGCGAGGACCGCCGAATTCTAGTCTCGCCGTGTACTTGCCTCAGTACTGACGCTCCTCCTTTTCCTTTGCCCTTTGTCGGCACCCCTTTTGTTTAAGCAGGTTTTGAGATCGACGTCGTTAGCAGGGTTACCCTTCCGGCTTGGCCTGGGCAGTGTTATGGACGACATTGGTTATTCTTCAGGGCTCTTAGCCCCATTTGCATCTTGTCCGTAGTCGGACGCTCTATCGTTTTCAAGGTGATTTGGATCTTTGTACTGTATATTTGTATTCTTGACTCATGGAGACGTGTTGTATATATATCTGTTCTGTGGGTCCCATCGAGGACTGTTGTGTAATGTTATTACTTCGTTTTCCACCCGCACGAAAGTGCCTGGTGGGCACCTTTGAATCGTTTCTATGCGGGTTTGGCGGATTTCGCTAAAACTTGCATAGGGCCGATTCTGAGGGTGTTACAGAGGATAAGGCTCTCCGACATGGCGGTGGCCTTCTTATAGGCAACGAACAGCGGCGGCACGGATCTTGGCAACAGCGGGCATCGCGGCGATGGCGTACGGCCGACGATGTGCCAGGCAGCAGCTTCGTCGGTGTTGCATTCTGGCGAGAGGAAGAAGAAAGGGAAACGGGGTCGAAGGGGTATGCGGGCCGGTCGTGGGCTAGGTGGGCAGTAGGGAAGAGGAAGAGGAAGCTGGCGGCTGCTGCTTGTGGGCTATGGATAAGAGAGAGAGAATGGGCCTCAGGCCTGGTTTCGTTTTTCTTTTTAATTACACATTTTCTATTTCCTGTTTTAATTTCTAAACTTATATTTACACAATTGTTTGCAAATTTCTTTATAGAATTATTTGCTAAATATCTGCAACACTAATGAAGTGTATTTAGATTCATTTTTGTATTTTTTATTATAAAATATTATCACTTCTTTATTTTCTTTATATATATTATTCTTTTTTGTATTTGTAGGGTCTTTTGATATGAATTTAATTTATCTAATATCCATAAACTTATTAAAGAATGCATTATTATTAACTCATGAGATTTGATTTTCATTAACTTATATTATTAAAGAAACTTTTATATATATATTGATCCTTCATTATTATTTGATACATAAAGTTTTGAGTAATTAATATGGTTAATATTATTCTCATAAATTTAGGAAATAGCAATGTATATATTTTATAATAACTAACATAGGAGTTAGGTTTTGAATTTTGAATTCTTACCCTAGGGTTTAGGGTTCTTGATAGACTTATATTCATTTGTTGATATGAGTAAAGATGAATGGCTAAACATATTGTTTTTATGTTTGTGATCTTTAATGATATCACCCTTTGAAAATAGAAAGTTATTTTCTAGAATATCTTATGGAAAGGAGTTGATAAAGATAACTCCTAAGCACGTATGGTTATGATAATTGGAAATGAGAAATATGTGCTTAAGTGATTTGCTATAGGAAAATATTCCTATAAGACATTGTGAAATAGGATGACAGATCAATCAGATGAAATGGATTTTATGTGTGGTTAAAGATTTAGAGTTTAGTGTTTACCAAGAATTCCTATTTTCCATACTTCATCATTCTTGACTTCTACTTAAAGAATTCCTTTCCTAGATATACTACTTCTTCCTATCCATCATCATGTATTAACATGATGAGCTTTACTTCACAAGAATATTCTTATCCACCTTTTATTCTTCTAAATCCACTTGTAAATCTAATGAGCTTGACACTGAAGCTTTCATAATCTACTTATATCCATACTTGGGTATATCAATTATTCTACTGCTAATAACCTCCAATCAAACAAGTAGTTACTTCTAACTACATTCATACTCTTCCTTAATTATCCACCACTTATATTACTCCAATAGATGTATATATCAAATTCTACTTCCCCTCAATTGCTTACTATTCTTTAAGAGGAATATTATTACTTCAATAACTTCATGCTACTCTAACTTCATATTAGTCATACTATCTTATATCTACTTAATTCCAATATCTTATATTCAAACTTCACATCATATCATGGTGACTTGTCATGGCTTACCTAGAATAACATATCTATACTAGGGTTCAATCATGTTCTATCCATCAATGTCACTTATACATGATATAAGCATTCAATCTTGGTGACAAAAGCATGATCATTAGAATCCTTTGATCATTTATGGCTTAGGTTTCCAGTTGGCTAATCAAGGCCTTCATCAATACAGCACTACAGTTGTATTATAATTATCTTCTCAATGTATCTATCTTACTAAGAGAGATTATTCATTTACCATTCCTACTTTATTCAATAGGATTACTCCTGGTAACTTAACTTCATAATTCATCCTTGTAATCTTCTTTGCTACCATATTGATTTGATTTCTATAACTAGCATTACCACTTACCTCTTCTTACTTCTTATCTAAAGGTATGAAGTGAATGCTATGATAAGGACAAGAGTTGATAGATTAATAATTAATGGGTTAATAATTAGGGAATCAATAGTTGATTACTCAACTTTAATGAACAACAGATATTGGAATTAGATCCAATAGAGATGATAAAGATTGACATGGAAAGAAAGATATATGATGAATGATCTTGACTTGGTTTCCTTTTTACTCAATCTCACTAAAGATTTAAGGTTAGGTATTACCATGATACTCATGGTAGAGATAAATAAGGATGAAGTGGGTCAAGATTTAGTTATTATATTCTTGTTACTTGAATTATATCCATAGCTTGGTATTAATGGTTATTGTAATGAATACTATGGAATGATCACTTAAGAATCAGATATTAATCATTAAGCAATGTATTATGGTTTAGTTTTATTATATTTGATCTACCCTTAGATCAAATCTCCCTTACCCAAAAATAAGGTTTTAGCAAAGGTCATATTAAAACTTATCGCTGTCAACTTGATGATCTACTTCAATTCCATCAAGTTGAGAGAAGCTTCAATCACTTTGGCAAGTTTTTTATTTAAAAGACAAAAATTATTCGGATTTTCTATGCATGAATGCAATGCACACATCTGTGTTCAGCTTATTTCTAAGCTCTAATGCTGGGATGTTACACAAATTCAGTATACATGTGCCAACATAGTAATACCAAAATTATGTCACATGTTTTCGTAGTACTCCCTCCATCCAATAAAGGATGTCGCAACTCCTCCCCTACCTAGTTCAAATTTAATTTTGCAAAAAAGCCCCTAATACACTCAAATTGTTTTAAATTTGGTCTTCAAACTTGAATTTCAACCTCAAGTCTTGTCCCTGCTGTCCATCGCCGGCCGCTCCCACGCTTCTCCGCCGTCCCATCTATCAATCGTGATCGATCCCAGCTAGATTCAACTCGCCGCGGGACCGCCCTTCTCTGTAGCTTCTCAACCGTCCCAGCTATCAATTGTGATCGATCCCAGCTAGCTACAACTCATCGCGGGTCCTCCCTACTCCGCGCGTCAATCTTCCTCCGGTCAGCTCTTGGATCGATCGGTCGCACAGAACGTGTAGGTCGTTCTCAAGCCAGCTAGTTCATGGCCACCTCGTGGATCGATCGCATAGAATGGAGGGGGATCTCCTTCTCTAGCCCGCTCATGGAGCCCCCACCTACCTATGCGGCGGCAGTGGACAAGCTTCGGAGCCATCCGGCCGGCCGGCTGCTCCGGCACCGTGCCTAGCTCCCTCTAGATCCCTCCTCTGGACATGCCACCGCCAAGAACTCTAGCTCGGGCGTCGATCGCATCCAGCCGGCAAGCTCTGACCAACCACACGTCCAAACGGCAAGCTCCAACGAAGAACGCGTCCATACAGCAAGCTCCACCGGATTGACTGCGTACACCATGCCGGCTCTCGTCAAGCTCCAACCAAGGACGCGCCCATTCGGCAAGCTCTGCCGGATTGACAGCTCACGCCATTCGCCGTTTCTCTAGGTAGGCCACGATTCTCCTGAGCCACCAGACCGTTCTCCTCCTCCACCTAGGTCACCATGATGATGCCGGATCTCAATTTCAGTCATCCATAAGAGGAGGATTGAGTACCTGAAAATCACGGATAGGAAGCTAATCATGGCCATGAAGAACACGTGCAAGATCAAGAAGAACATGTGCAAGATAACGCAGCTGGTACTTTAGCTTGAAACATGTTTGGATATGCAGTTCAATGTGCAAACTGTAGGAGATGCTGGTTATGTATGTCTCATTATCAGGAGTTCAAAAGTACAAGTTGAATCAGTGCTCTCCCGATAATTCTTTGGAAAATTGAGTAACTGTGCGAACGTGCGATACCGTGTCAGACCCTAAATCCACTATATGAAGTGTTCCATCATTGAAAAAACATTTATCTTTTTTGACAGTATATATAGGGTGGAAGGAACGAGATGCAATATATCTTCTAGTCTATCTGAGGAGGTATAGGTGGAGGTATAGATTTTATCTCAGTTCCAAGTTCCAGCTCAATCTTTTCCTCCTCATATTGGAGACCTAAGTGACACACAAAAGGAAATAAAAAAGTTGTATGATATCTAGACTTATTGTACAGCCATGCCAAACTAATTAACCATGCCAAATTAATTAACCATCTTAGCAACAGTTACAGGTTAACAAAAGGAAATTTTGACTTATATGCAACGATAGTTCCAACTTGGTTCATGACAACAATCAAGAAAGAAAACCACCAAATCAACCAGTAGCTATATTGTTCAGTTTTACTTTGCATATGAAACAACTATAGTGCATTAGGTTATATATAGTGCAAAGAAGCATGAATCATCTCACTTCGGACCTTATCTTCTCACGGCAAGAAGCGCGTGGACCCAGAGTAGCTATTTTGTGCTAAGTTGAATTTTGTAATTGTGCTGTCTATATATTGCTACCACCATACACTACATATTATCTATTCCATACTGTTTGGACTAATCACATGCTCTTCCTGATGCTGAAATTCAGTTTATTCTACTCCTATGATGGTAATGATGGTTCACAACAAAATCATCAACTTGATTCAAACACTGCATTCACCTTCAGCCTAATCTGTTTCTTGACAGAAACTACAGAGAAAATAACCAAGATATAAACTCCAAAATATCAGCAATGAGGAAATGAAACAATACGACTCATCCGAAGGCATATTTATTTATCCTAGTACTCTATTTTTGTGCTAGTACAGCACCATGCTACACTTTTAGAGAATTCATTTTGATGAGCACATATTTTGGAGAATAAATAAAAGAAAAAGGAATTTACATATTTTGATGAGAATATGTGTTGATGAATAGGCATTGCAAATAATATGTATAGTGCTACTACAACCAAAGAACATTCAGGTTCTTGATTCAGTTATCGGTGTAGCTGCTGGACACATACTCTAAACCAGAACATTTAGGTTCCAATCACCGAATAAATTCAGTTATCACTGTCAGTAGTAGAAGAAACCAATCACTGAATCATTACCCGCTACTGCGGAGTAGTAACATTGGGTAACGCCAACATAATGTGCAAATAAATTAAAATATGGCATGATCTTTCAGAAGTAGCTGGTTGTGAATAATTGTGAAATATTCAGTAGAAATCCGAATGATTTTCTTCATCACCCAGAAACATGCACATCTCAAGCTTGAAGGATATCACAAATGTACATTGTCTCCAGTAAAAAGCATTAAACTAACTACGAAACGCAAACACATAAGAATGAGCAAACGAGTCTCTAAATTAAAATGAGAAGGCCTCATTTGTCAGAAGTAAATAGTTATGTCATAACCCACTGATAGCTAATTTATTTTACCATCACATCACATGAGTAGCTAGTTATGGCATAACTCACGCTTAAATAAACAACGGTGACCATTGAGGCAACAATAGAGAAGAAATTGCTTACCCTGGTAGTTCCATCTGACCTCCTTGGAGATCTGGTTGAGGAGGCAGTACTTGTGCCCGGTTTGCATCCTCAGAACCCTACAACACCACAAGCCATATCAACAACAAACTCGCATATACGTACTGATGCCGAGATCTAGTTGACGAATGCGACATACTTGAACTCCTTGGGGATGACCATGCGCTTAGTCCTGTCGTACGGTGGCAGCACACCCTATGGGGCCTTGACCCTAGCCAGCGTAGCCTCACCTCTCTTGGTATTATGCGGAATTGATCTGGGGAAGAAGAACTTTGCTAACAAGAAACCAAAATGGGGAATTTTTACTGTTCAGAGTGTGAGAGAGAGATGGGGAAGATGTACCTTGGACGAGGAACACAGCGTCCCTGCATAGAAGACCACGAGCGGTAGAGTATGGATGTCGACCGCCGGCCGCCGCATTGGGGTCGCCGGCTGAAGCTAAGCGACCAAGGCGCGCCTTTGCAGGAAAAGGGGATCCATTCCGGATTAGGGTGCGGTTGAGGGCGAAGACACGAGAAGGAGGACGAGGGCGCGGTAGAGGTCGGCGGAGCATGCGATGCAAGCGAGGGTGTGGTCGCGAACGACAGCGAGGGCGGCGCAGGAGAGGCGCGGTTACGGGCAACGGCGCTGGCGAGGCTCTAGCGATAGAAAAGGAGATGAGGACCGCATGTTATGTTGGGAAAAGGTGGAGGGATATTTTGCAAAACGGCCGCCACGACATCCTTTGTTGGACGGAGGGAGTATAATATATCACTTACAAATAAACAAAGGCCAGTTTAGACATCTGTAACACCCTTAGATTGGCCCTATAGAAGTCTTAGCGATTCCCGCCGAATCCGCATAGAAACGATTCAAAGGCGCCCACCAGGCACTTTCGTACGGATGGAAAACGAAGTAATACCATTACACATTAGTCCACAGTGGAACTCATAGAATAAATATATAAAACAGCGACTCCATGAGTCAAGAATATAGATATACAATACAAAGATCTAAATCACCTTAAAAACGATACAGCGTCCGAGTACGGACAAGATACAAATTTAGCTAAAAGTCCTGAAGAATAACCAATGGCGTCCATAACCCTGCCCAGGCCAAGCCGGAAGGGTAACCCTGCTAATGACATCAATCGCAAAACCTGCTTAAACAAAAGGAGTGCCGACAAAGGGCAAAGGAAAAAGAGAGCGGTCAGTACTGAGGCCAGTATACGGCGAGACTAGAATTCGGCGGTCCTCGCCTACATAGGTATGGTGGACTGAAGTGACAGCGAAGCATGCGCTAAACAACCTATAGAGACTCGATACAACTGTCGGTTATCAGAGAGATAAGAAAGACCTATTCGTTTCCAACCTGATACTACCACCAAACATACCCATCCTGGTATTTCCCCCTCGAGACCAAACGAGGAAGTCAACCGAGGAACTCACACAGTTGGCAGTTTTATGCATTCATTCCATTATGGTTGCAACAATTACTAGTCAGATATAGATAGCATGAGTCATCCCGATATAATAAGCAGTGGGCAGTTTTAGTTAATCATTCCGTTGTAGTTGCGACACTTACTAGTCAGGTACAAATAGCATGAGATATCCCAAACCCAACAGATGGTGGTATTTTTATTTAGCCATTCCGTTGTAGTGAAGCTGATTACTAGTCATTGTAAAGTCAAATTTATAGCACTACTTTAGTTATAGTTGTCTATGATCGAGATACTGTGCTCCAAGTCGTCCATAACCGCGGACACGGCATTCAGAAAGTTTTACCCTGCAGGGGGCACAAATAGCAACACACGCACGATCAACCTCGGAAAAACCAAATAAAAACCCAACGAGACATCACGACAAAGAAATCACAAGTTAATATAATATTTCAGGGGGCCACCCCACCAAGCTACGAGACGGACCCAGAGGTTTGAGATGACAGCTGTAAACGACTGGGAACCAGAAAGTGTGACTGGGCTTGTCGATACCGCGAAAACATGGCACATGGTTCCAAAACAGTACAGGCGCTCCACGCGCAATAGTAAATAAAGCAGTAAAACATGGCATAATCATGGCATAAGTACAGGATAGTAATAAATCCCCAAACTACTTTGTGGCCCCAAGAAATAAGATATGACTAAAGCTCATGCTAAGGGGATTCATGGGCCCACATGCGATTAGTGCGAATATTCAAGGAACAGGTATCAAGTACTCGGGGTCCGACGGGACACAAGTGGACAGTTAAAAACCAAATAACATTTATTGCCCACCTGTGCCTCGACATTACTTACCTACTTCAATTTTAGTTATTAAACGGTAATTAAAGTCATGATCATCTCCACCATTAAGCATGAGGCATTTCTCCAACAACTGTGGAACATCGTCGGCGCGAAGCAACACCTACGTAAGCGACTGCGACTCGCAAGGAGGACTATCTACTAAACAACAGGTAATAGGAGGTGGCCATGGAAATATAGAGGCTGCAAGGAATTATAAAGGGACACTGAATCTATAGCATCGCAACACAGATAGAAATAGATCAATAGGAGGAAATAAACACTTGAAATATAAAATAGGTAGAAAGAGGGAGAATGCTCGCCTGGAAAACATTGCCGAAGATTCATCCGAAGATCGGTCGACACTGGCATCAACTCATCGGCCTAATCCCTGAAGAAGCAAAGCACTAGAAGAAACATCGGATGCACTATTTAATACGATGCATGTATGATGTATGACATGCCAAAGATGCGATGCAAGTAGGCCATATTAAGCGGAACCGAGGTCCCAACAATTAAGTATATGATTATAGTTGTTTAGCTACCCCACAATTTAAATGTTGTTATAACATGCAAAACATATCACCGGTTAGCTACACAATTTTAAATGGAACCAATATTAGACTAGATTCGCCTATATGGACTCCATATTTAATTATTAGGTGAATTGACAAAAGTCCCCAAACCACATGATATGAGCGCAAGCATGAATGAATTAATATGCACAAGATGGATATCATATTATAAAAATATGGGGCTGGGAAAGGGGTCACACATCGGGGCGAAGATCTTGGGTTTGATGTGGTTCGTGTTTGGTCTCGCTGAGATCGGTTTTCGAATCCGGGGCCTTGGCGTCCGTGGAGGGAAGCTCGGAGATCTGGATCAGTCTTTGGGTCCGGAAGGAGGTCTTGCGGTTTTCCGTGAAGGAGATCTTAGGGTTTCCAGGTTCCGTTGTCGAAGGTGAACTTGAGTTGGGCACCGATGACCTTGTGCAGATCTTCGGGTCATCGGGTTCGGCGACGGTGCTTCGGGCTTCTCGCATCGGTACTGATCCACGGGAAATTCTGCATCGGCAATCTTGACGTCCGTGTAGACAATCTTCCGAGTCCATAAGCAATGTACTTTATTCCGCGACGAAGATCTGGTCACTGTGGTTTCGGTTGCCGTTGGTGATCTTGACTAACTTCCGTACCAATCGGGCAGCAACCTACCAGGCAGATCCTCCCAGAAACGGTCCAAAAGAGATGTATAGCACACACGCGCGGGCCGCAGCTTGCTGCTGCTAGCGGACACACACAGAGAGGCGGCGGGTGCGAACGGAGGAGAGGACGAGGACGCCCGCGCAGTGGAGGTCGTTCATGGCGGCACGACGATGGTTCCGAGCGCTGAGGCGAGGAAGACAGGCACGCCGCGGTTCAGGGGGGCACTGGGCAGTAGGTCGGGAGGCGGGCTCGCTGAGGAGGCCGCGGCGAGGACGGCGAAGCTCTAGGGTGCGGTCGCACGCAGCAAGCACAGGGAGAGACGGCGGCGTCCGCTCGGGGAGGAACTCAGCGGCCACTAGAGGCGAGGTCGGGATGGAGGAAGGTGCTGGCGGCCAAGCTCGGGGAGGCGGCGAGGGAGACCAGGCAGCGAGGTCGGCGCGAGGTGCTGCAGAGGCCGGCGATGCCAAGGAAAGGCCCGACGCAGAGCCGGCGCCACACGGGGCTCGAGCTTCATGGATGGGCGACAGGCGGGCGATGTCGACGGCGGGTAGCAGGGTGCGGCCTAGATCCTGGCCGGCGGCACGGAAGATCGAGAGGGAGGGCGGTGCTGCAACGCAGGAGGGAGGAAGCTCGCGGGGAGAGAGAGGATCGAGAGGAAAGAGGAGCGTGGGGTGGGCGCGATCCTATACGGGTGGGGAGCGGGCCGCGTGCGAGGCGAGCAGGGCAAGGTGGGACCAGGGGCAGGAAAGGGTTATCGGGGTGGCTGCGGTTGCTGCGTGCGTGTAGTTTGCGTGGTGTGTGTACGGGCGTGGTGGGGTGTGCGATGTGTGGGTGGCGGCGGCAGAAGGTGGTGGCGATTAGGGTTAGAGGTGTTGGTCTAGGTTAGGGTTTGGTCTAGTGGGGTAGTAGGTGGCCTGTTGGCTGGGCCTTTGGGCCTGGCCGGCTGGGCTGTCTCCCCGACTAACAAAATATTTTATATTTATTATTTTTCTCTTTTTTTTAAAACAAAATATTTGCAAAAAGGTTTTAGACAAATAAAAGATCCGGACAGATCTAGGGTTTCGATCTGAACAAAGAGGGGAATATCTAGAAAACAAAATAAGCTTTTGGCAAATTGTTTTAGGCGAATAAATGCATGATGATGCACATAATAAAAACAACAGCGATTTTCTAATAGTGGATTTAACCGGGGTGCTACAATTCGACAACTAACAATGAATGTCGTCCTCGAGATCCGCCTCATGGTACGGGAAAGAAGGCCGATGATCTGGTCCTTCGCGCTTCGTGTAGATCTCCGCGACACCACTAACAAGGAATCTTTCTCCGTCTTGAAATTGTCGACACCACCAACAAGGTATGTTGCTCACGTTCGTCGGGAGAACACTCTGATAAAACATAGACGAAGGCAGAGGTCCCAAAAGGGTAAGGCCACCTCTAAATTCTATGGAAGGAGTAAAATTTCTTGATCCATCGATTCAATGTTCAAAAGCGAATGATAAGAGTAGTCGGATGGTGATCAGTCCATCGCGCACCCAAAGCATTACTCTGGACAAGAATAGGAGAATTATGCAAACAACTCTCTGAATTGAGACTGAAGATCTTGTCAAACAGCGTTTTCAAAACAAAAGAGTGATGCAGGCTCTTTGTCGATGCTAACGTAGATGATATCGTCACGTTGGAAAACACCGGAGGATACGGAAAACAAATTAATGGATTTTTGGTCCACTGAAAGGTACAATAGAGGAAAATTCCTCGGATAGCATGAAGACCGGATGCAGAAGCACCGTTACAAGCGGAGTAAGCGAAACCCTAAAGGTACAACAGAAACCCAACCACAAGAATTCCTGGACTTGAAGAAAGATAAGGGGTAGATTCAAAACACGCAAATGTCAGAGGAGAATAGCAGAGGGTATGGAGGAAAAGCAGATCTAATTAGATCTATCCAAACGATTTTCCAAAATAGTTTTGATACACTACAACGACCGTTAACTAGGTTATTCTACAGGCTGGACCAGTGGGGTATCGCAACTGCTGAGCTCAGATACCACTCTGTAACACCCTCAGATCGGCCCTATGCAAGTCTTAGCGATTTTCGCCGAACCCGCATAGAAACTATTCAAAGGCGCCCACCAGGCACTTTCGTGCGGGTGGGAAATGAAGTAATACCATTACACATTAGTCCATGCTGGAACCCACAGAACAGATATATACAACAGGGACTCCATGAGTCAAGAATATAGATATACAATACAAAGATCCAAATCACCATGAAAACGATACAGTGTTCGAGTACGGACAATATGCAAATTGAGCTAAGAGCCCTGAAGAATAACCAATGGCGTCCATAACCCTGCCCAGGCCAAGCGGAAGGGTAACCCTGCTAACGACGTCGATCTCAAAACCTTCTTAAACAAAAGGGGTGCCGACAAAGGGAAAATGAAAAAGGGAGCGGTCAGTACTGAGGCCAGTACACGACGAGACTAGAATTCGGCGGTCCTCGCCTACATAGGTATGGTGGACTGAAGCGGCAGCGAAGCATGCACTAAACAACCTATAGAGACTCGATACAACTGTCGGCTATCAGAGAGAGATAAGAAAGACCTATTCGGTTCCAACCTGATACTACAACCAAACATACCCATCCTGGTATTTCCCCCTCGAGACCAAACGAGGAAGTCAACCGAGGAACTCACATAGTTGGTAGTTTTATTCATTCATTCCATTATGGTTGCAACAATTACTAGTCAGATATAGATAGCATGAGTTATCCCGATATAATAAGCAGTGGGCAGTTTTAGTTAATCATTCCATTGTAGTTGCGACACTTACTATTCAGGTACAAATAGCATGAGATATCCCAAACCCAGCAGTTGTTAGTAGTTTTATTTAGCCATTCCGTTGTAGTGAAGCTGATTACTTGTAACACCCTCAGAATCGGCCCTATGCAAGTTTTAGCGAAACTCGCCAAACCCGCATAGAAACGATTCGAAGGTGCCCACCAGGCACTTTCGTGCGGGTGGAAAACGAAGTAATAACATTACACAACAGTCCTCGATGGGACCCACAGAATAGATATATATACAACAGCGACTCAATGAGTCAAGAATACAGATATATAGAACAAAGATCCAAATCACCTTGAAAACAATAGAGCGTCCAGCTACGGACAAGATGCAAATGGGGCTAAGAGCCCTGAAGAATAACCAATGGCGTCCATAACCCTGCCCAGGCCAAGCCGGAAGGGTAACCATGCTAACGACGTCGATCTCAAACCTGCTTAAACAAAAGGGGTGCCGACAAGGGGCAAAGGAAAAAGAGAGAGCGGTCAGTACTGAGGCCAGTACACGGCGAGACTAGAATTCGGCGGTCCTCGCCTACATAGGTATGGTGGACTGTAGCGGCAGCGGCATCATGCGCTAAACAACCTATAGAGACTCGATAAAACAGGCGGCTATCAGAGAGGGGTAAGAAAGACCTATCCGGAAATAACCTGATACTCACACCAAACAATCCCATCCTGGTATTCCCCCTCGAGACCAAACGAGGAAGTCAACCGAGGAACTCACACAGTTGGCAGTTTTATTTATTCAGTTATTGTTGCAGCAATTACTAGTCAGGTGTAGATAATCGTCCTGATAAAATAAACAGTGGGTCGTTTTAGTTAACCATTCCGTTGTAATTGCGACACTTACTAGTCAAATACAATTAGCATGAGATGTCCCAAAACCCAGCAGCTGTTGGTACTTTTATTTAGCCATTCCGTTGTGGTGAAGCTGATTACTAGTCATATCGGATACAAGGCAATTTATAACAGTAAACTTTAGTTATAGTTGTCTATGATCAAGCACTGTGCTCCAAGTCGTCCATAACCGCGGACACGGCTTCTCGAAAAGATTTAACCCTGCAGGGGTGCACCAAAGTATCCACAAGCACTTCGACCCTTTTTGCCAGATCAGTTAACATACACCCATCGGTATGTCGGCGTGGCCTAAGTCATGACGTTTCCAGACCCAAAGCAAGCACGGGGGGCCACCCCACTAAGTACACCCGCAACAAAGTCGGCCGGTCTCCGAGACGGACTCAGGGTTTGGGTAGACGGCTGTGAACGACTGGGGACCCAAAACTGGGCTTGTCGACACCGCGAAAACGTGTCCCGATCCTAAACAGTACAGTGTGCTATCCATCGCACAATCGTAATAAAGCAGTAAAGCATGGCATAAGTACATGATCGTAAATAAAACCTCAAACTAGTTTGTGGCCCCCAGTACAATACTTTGAAAATCAGGTACTAATCGATGGGGGCCCATATCTCCCCACCTGTGGTTAGCGCGCTCGATCTCGGAACAGGTGTCAAGAACTCGGGGTCCTACGGGACACAAGTGGACGGTTAACAACCAAATAACATCTATTGCCCACCTGTGCCTCTGCTTACCTACTTCAATTTTAGTTGTTAAACAATAATTAAAGTAAAAGATAATTAAAGTCATGATCATCTCCAACATTAAGCATGTGGCAGTTCTCCAACATCTGTGGTACTTGACGACACGCAACAGCACTTGAGCAAGCGACTACGATGCGCAAGTCCAGCTATCTACCAACCAACAGGTAATAGGATGTGTCCAAGGCAATATAAGGCTGCAAGGGATATCACGGGTACGAAAACTAGAGCATCGCAACTCCGATAGCAATAGATCAACAGGAGGGAATAAATACTATAAAAGTAAGATAGGTGGAAAGGGGGAGATGCTCGCCTGAAAACATTGCCGACGGTTCATCCAAGATCGGGTCGACACTCGCATCAACTCAACGGCCTTATCCGCGAAGAACCAAAACACTAGAATAAACACCGGATGCAATATTTAATACAACGGCAGAAGATCGGCATGATGCATGTATGATGTATGACATGGCGAAGATGCGATGCAATTAGGCAATATTAAGCGGAACCGGGGTCCCGACAATTAATTAAACGGTTCAAGTTATTTAGCTACCTGCAATTTAAATGTTGCATTATCAAGACAAAAGATAGCACCGGTTCGCTACGCAAATTTAAATGAGGCCAATATAAGACTAGATTTGCCCGCATATGGGCCCCATATTTAATTATGAGGTGAATCGGCATAAGGCCCCCAAACCACACAATATGCATGCGAGTATGAATGATTTACATGCAACAATTCACAATGTCATATATTATAAAATATAGAGTGTCGGATAGGGGTCACACATTATGGTTCGGCGGTCTTGGGGTTCCGGGGTTCGGTGGTCTCAGGGTTCAGGGTTCGACGAGATCAGCGGGATCGGATGACGGAGTAGATCTGGCGTTCCGGGAAGAAGTACTTGGCGGTCTTCGGCTCCACCCAGATCGGTGCCGATCTTGTCGTCGCGAAGACCTTGTCGGATCTACGCCATCGAGTTGGTCTTGGCATTCGGGCGAGGAACTTGGCGTATCCGCGTCGGCGATCTTGGCGTTCTTCAGGTTCGGTCCTGGCGCTTCGGATCGGTCTTCAGGGTCTCGGCCAACGGATCCTTGAAGGAGGACTCCTGGTCTTCGGGTTCGCCCTCCGGTTCCGGGGTCGGGGTTCGGGGCCTTGGCGTCCGCGAGGAAGTACTTGGCGAATCCGTGTCGACGACCTTGGCGTCCGGGTCTCGGGCATCGATCCGGGAAGAGGTACTTGTTGCACATATGGTCTTCGGGTCCGTGTAGACGGTCATGGCGTTCCGAGGGGAAGATCTTGGCGTGCCGAGGGTTCGGTCTGATCTCGGCCATCGGATCCGTGAAGAGGGTCTTAGGAGTAGACATTGCCATGTTCGGGTTCCATGTCGAAGGCCTCGGAATTTGGTGGCGATGGCCGCCGAGTGGTAATTGGAAGATCTTGTCGCTTACACCGATGTCCTTGTCGAACTTATCATCCGGGAGGGCGCTGATTGCCATAGCAGTAGCAGCTACACACCCAACATTCATCAACTTGGAAAACTTAGAGAAAACACCCGTAGGCTTCTCAGCACACCACACGCGGGACAGATTACAGGCTCAACGACCGGCTGAACCCGGGCGCACGTGGGGGAGCCGGCACAGAGGCGGGCGGGGTCGGCGGGGACGACGGTGGCGAGCCGGCGCTGCAGGGAGGCGGCTCAGGTGGCCTGCGGGGTGAGGGCGAGCAGGAGGGCGAGGGGGCCACCGGCGCCGGGCGAGGTGAGGGCCGCGGCGAGCGGAAGCGGAGTGCGGTGGCGGACGCGGCCCGGCGAGGCGGGACGGCAGCAAGGTGGAGGCGAGGCGGAGGCAGAGAGGACGGCGCTGGGGAGGAGGCCGCGGCGACGGTGGAAGAAGCGGGGCAGGGAGGTGGCAGGCGGGGGAGGCTCGAGCGGGGGAGGCGGTTTCAGGGGAGAGGAGTGCCAGGGAAGAGCGGGGTGGGTGCGTGGGACCCGCGGGGTGGGCCGCGTGAGAGAGGGAGAGTGGTGGCAGGTGGGGTGGGGCTGTGGCGTGCGTTTGTGTGTGTTGTGTGTGTGTGGCCAGGGTGAGAGAGGGAGTGAGGGTGGGGTTAGATGAGGTGGCGAGCCGGGATAGGATAGGGGGAGGGGATGTGATGAGGTGGCGGCAGACCATTGGGTGGGGTGAGGTGGAGGGGGTTTGGGTAGACTAGGTGTAGGTAGGAAAAGGGTTTGGTTCTGAGTCTTGCAGGGTTGAGTTGGGCTGGGTCGCAGATGGTCTGGACCGGTTGGGCCTCTGGCCTGACCGGCCGGACTGGACTGCCCGACAAAAATAGTTTTTATTATTTTAATTGTAAAAGATTTATAAATAGTTTTTAGTCAGACAAATATCCGGACAAACCGACTTGATATTTTGAAATAAGAAGGGCTAGTGGAAAACAAAATAGGCTTTTTCGGAAATAGTTTTAGACAGACATATGCATGATGATGACGATGCAATGCACAAGAACAACGCGATTTTCTAGTAGTGGTTTTGTGGGATGCCACAATTCGACACCACTAACAATGGATCTCGCCCTCGAGATCCGCCTCCTGGTAGGGGGAAAAGGCCGACGGTCTGAATCTCCTCGCTTCATGTAGATCCTCGCGACACCACTAACAAGGGTTCTTTCTTCAGCTTAAAAATGGCGACACCACCAACAAGAGGTCGTTGATCCTGTTCGTCAAGAGAACACTCCGGATAAACAACAGACGAAGTTAAAGGTAAGGCCACCTCTAACTTCCACGGAAGGAGTAAGAGTTGCATCGATCCACCATTCAATATACAAAAGCAAATGATAAGAGTAGTGGTATGGTCGCGACTCCATCCCGCACTCAAAGCATTACTATGTACGCGAATAGACAGATTATGCAACCAACCCTCAGGATTCAGACTGAAGATCTCGACAAGCGAGGCTCGGAAACAAAGGAGTGATGCAGACTCTGCATCGGATCTGGCGTAGATGATGTCGTCGCGTCGGAGAACACTGGAAGGCACAAACAAGGAACAAAGAATGGTACCACAGTAGACGGATTCCTCAGGCAGCTTGAACACCGGATGGTAGAACACCGTTATCTAAGGAGGAAGCGAAACCCTGAAGGTACGACGGAACCCAACCACGAGAAATCCTGGACTCGAAGAGAGATAAGAGGTGGATTCAAAACGCGTAGAGGTAAGAGGGGAATAGCAGAGGGGTAAGGAGTAAAATCAGACCTAATCAGAACTATCCAACTGATTTTTCAAAAATAGTTTTGACACTCTACCTCGGTCGTTAGCTAGGTTATCCTAGAGGCTGGACTTGTGGGGTATCGCAACTGCTGAGCTCTGATACCACTCTGTAACACCCTCAGAATCGGCCCTATGCAAGTTTTAGCGAAACTCGCCAAACCCGCATAGAAACGATTCGAAGGTGCCCACCAGGCACTTTTGTGCGGGTGGAAAACGAAGTAATAACATTACACAACAGTCCTCGATGGGACCCACAGAACAGATATATATACAACAGCGACTCAATGAGTCAAGAATACAGATATATAGAACAAAGATCCAAATCACCTTGAAAACGATAGAGCGTCCAGCTACGGACAAGATGCAAATGGGG
Source organism: Avena sativa (assembly GCA_916181665.1). Taxonomy (NCBI): domain Eukaryota; kingdom Viridiplantae; phylum Streptophyta; class Magnoliopsida; order Poales; family Poaceae; genus Avena; species Avena sativa. The sequence continues at coordinate 203,726,623 of OV702283.1, read as the reverse complement.
CTAAGAGCCCTGAAGAATAACCAATGGCGTCCATAACCCTGCCCAGGCCAAGCCGGAAGGGTAACCATGCTAACGACGTCGATCTCAAACCTGCTTAAACAAAAGGGGTGCCGACAAGGGGCAAAGGAAAAAGAGAGAGCGGTCAGTACTGAGGCCAGTACACGGCGAGACTAGAATTCGGCGGTCCTCGCCTACATAGGTATGGTGGACTGTAGCGGCAGCGGCATCATGCGCTAAACAACCTATAGAGACTCGATAAAACAGGCGGCTATCAGAGAGGGGTAAGAAAGACCTATCCGGAAACAACCCGATACTCACACCAAACAATCCCATCCTGGTATTCCCCCTCGAGACCAAACGAGGAAGTCAACCGAGGAACTCACACAGTTGGCAGTTTTATTTATTCAGTTATTGTTGCAGCAATTACTAGTCAGGTGTAGATAATCGTCCTGATAAAATAAACAGTGGGCCGTTTTAGTTAACCATTCCGTTGTAATTGCGACACTTACTAGTCAAATACAATTAGCATGAGATGTCCCAAAACCCAGCAGCTGTTGGTACTTTTATTTAGCCATTCCGTTGTGGTGAAGCTGATTACTAGTCATATCGGATACAAGTCAATTTATAACAGTAAACTTTAGTTATAGTTGTCTATGATCAAGCACTATGCTCCAAGTCGTCCATAACCGCGGACACGGCTTCTCGAAAAGATTTAACCCTGCAGGGGTGCACCAAAGTATCCACAAGCACTTCGACCCTTTTTGCCAGATCAGTTAACATACACCCATCGGTATGTCGGCGGGGCCTAAGTCATGACGTTTCCAGACCCAAAGCAAGCACGGGGGGCCACCCCACTAAGTACACCCGCAACAAAGTCGGCCGGTCTCCGAGACGGACTCAGGGTTTGGGTAGACGGCTGTGAACGACTGGGGACCCAAAACTGGGCTTGTCGACACCGCGAAAACGTGTCCCGATCCTAAACAGTACAGTGTGCTATCCATCGCACAATCGTAATAAAGCAGTAAAGCATGGCATAAGTACATGATCGTAAATAAAACCTCAAACTAGTTTGTGGCCCCCAGTACAATACTTTGAAAATCAGGTACTAATCGATGGGGGGCCCATATCTCCCCACCTGTGGTTAGCGCGCTCGATCTCGGAACAGGTGTCAAGAACTCGGGGTCCTACGGGACACAAGTGGACGGTTAACAACCAAATAACATCTATTGCCCACCTGTGCCTCTGCTTACCTACTTCAATTTTAGTTGTTAAACAATAATTAAAGTAAAAGATAATTAAAGTCATGATCATCTCCAACATTAAGCATGCGGCAGTTCTCCAACATCTGTGGTACTTGACGACACGCAACAGCACTTGAGCAAGCGACTACGACGCGCAAGTCCAGCTATCTACCAACCAACAGGTAATAGGATGTGTCCAAGGCAATATAAGGCTGCAAGGGATATCACGGGTACGAAAACTAGAGCATCGCAACTCCGATAGCAATAGATCAACAGGAGGGAATAAATACTATAAAAGTAAGATAGGTGGAAAGGGGGAGATGCTCGCCTGAAAACATTGCCGACGGTTCCTCCAAGATCGGGTCGACACTCGCATCAACTCAACGGCCTTATCCGCGAAGAACCAAAACACTAGAATAAACACCGGATGCAATATTTAATACAACAGCAGAAGATCGGCATGATGCATGTATGATGTATGACATGGCGAAGATGCGATGCAATTAGGCAATATTAAGCGGAACCGGGGTCCCGACAATTAATTAAACGGTTCAAGTTATTTAGCTACCCGCAATTTAAATGTTGCATTATCAAGACAAAAGATAGCACCGGTTCGCTACGCAAATTTAAATGAGGCCAATATAAGACTAGATTTGCCCGCATATGGGCCCCATATTTAATTATGAGGTGAATCGGCATAAGGCCCCCAAACCACCCAATATGCATGCGAGTATGAATGATTTACATGCAACAATTCACAATGTCATATATTATAAAATATAGAGTGTCGGATAGGGGTCACACATTATGGTTCGGCGATCTTGGGGTTCCGGGGTTCGGGGACGGTCTCAGGGTTCAGGGTTCGACGAGATCAGCGGGATCGGATGACGGAGTAGATCTGGCGTTCCGGGAAGAAGTACTTGGCGGTCTTCGGCTCCACCCAGATCGGTGCCGATCTTGTCGTCGCGAAGACCTTGTCGGATCCGCGCCATCGAGTCGGTCTTGGCATTCGGGCGAGGAACTTGGCGTATCCGCGTCGGCGATCTTGGCGTTCTTCAGGTTCGGTCCTGGCGCTTCGGATCGGTCTTCAGGGTCTCGGCCACCGGATCCTTGAAGGATGACTCCTGGTCTTCGGGTTCGCCCTCCGGTTCCGGGGTCGGGGTTCGGGGCCTTGGCGTCCGCGAGGAAGTACTTGGCGAATCCATGTCGACGACCTTGGCGTCCGGGTCTCGGGCATCGATCCGGGAAGAGGTACTTGTCGCACATATGGTCTTCGGGTCCGTGTAGACGGTCATGGCGTTCCGAGGGGAAGATCTTGGCGTGCCGAGGGTTCGGTCTGATCTTGGCCATCGGATCCGTGAAGAGGGTCTTAGGAGTAGACATTGCCATGTTCGGGTTCCATGTCGAAGGCCTCGGAATTCGGTGGCGATGGCCGCCGAGTGGTAATTGGAAGATCTTGTCGCTTACACCGATGTCCTTGTCGAACTTATCATCCGGGAGGGCGCTGATTGCCATAGCAGTAGCATCTACACACCCAACATTCATCAACTTGGAAAACTTAGAGAAAACACCCGTAGGCTTCTCAGCACACCACACGCGGGACAGATTACAGGCTCAACGACCGGCTGAACCCGAGCGCACGTGGGGGAGCCGGCACAGAGGCGGGCGGGGTCGGCGGGGACGACGGTGGCGAGCCGGCGCTGCAGGGAGGCGGCTCAGGTGGCCTGCGGGGTGAGGGCGAGCAGGAGGGCGAGGGGGCCACCGGCGCCGGGCGAGGTGAGGGTCGCGGCGAGCGGAAGCGGAGTGCGGTGGCGGACGCGGCCCGGCGAGGCGGGACGGCAGCGAGGTGGAGGCGAGGTGGAGGCAGAGAGGACGGCGCCGGGAAGGAGGCCGCGGCGGCGGTGGAAGAAGCGGGGCAGGGAGGTGGCAGGCGGGGAGGCTCGAGCGGGGGAGGCGGTTTCAGGGGAGAGGAGTGCCAGGGAAGAGCGGGGTGGGTGCGTGGGACCCGCGGGGTGGGCCGCGTGAGAGAGGGAGAGTGGTGGCAGGTGGGGTGGGGCTGTGGCGTGCGTTTGTGTGTGTTGTGTGTGTGTGGCCAGGGTGAGAGAGGGAGTGAGGGTGGGGTTAGATGAGGTGGCGAGCCGGGATAGGATAGGGGGAGGGGATGTGATGAGGTGGCGGCAGACCATTGGGTGGGGTGAGGTGGAGGGGGTTTGGGTAGACTAGGTGTAGGTAGGAAAAGGATTTGGTTCTGAGTCTTGCAGGGTTGAGTTGGGCTGGGTCGCAGATGGTCTGGACCGGTTGGGCCTCTGGCCTGACCGGCCGGACTGGACTGCCCGACAAAAATAGTTTTTATTATTTTCAATTGTAAAAGATTTATAAATAGTTTTTAGTCAGACAAATATCCGGACAAACCGACTTGATATTTTGAAATAAGAAGGGCTAGTGGAAAACAAAATAGGCTTTTTCGGAAATAGTTTTAGACAGACATATGCATGATGATGACGATGCAATGCACAAGAACAACGCGATTTTCTAGTAGTGGTTTTGCGGGATGCCACATTACTAGTCATTATAAAGTCAAATTTATAGCACTACTTTAGTTATAGTTGTCTATGATCGAGATACTGTGCTCCAAGTCGTCCATAACCGCGGACACGGCTTTCAGAAAGTTTTACCCTGCAAGGGGGCACAAATAACAACACACGCACGATCAACCTCGGAAAAACCAAATAAAAACCCAACGAGGCATCACGACAAATAAATCACAAGATTCATATAATATTTCAGGGGGCCACCCCACCAAGCTACCCGCTACGAAGTTGGCCGGCTCCGAGACGGACCCAGAGGTTTGTGATGATGGCTGTAAACGACTGGAAACCCGAAAGTGTGACTGGGCTTGTCGATACTGCGAAAACGTGGAACGGGGTTCCAAAATAGTACATGCGCTCCACATGCAGTAGTAAATAAAGCAGTAAAACATGGCATAATCATGGCATAAGTACAGGATAGTAATAAAGCCCCAAACTACTTTGTGGCCCCAAGAAATAAGATATGACTCAAGCTCATGCTAAGAGGATTCATGGGCCCACATGCGAATAGTGCGAATATTCAAGGAACAAGTATCAAGTACTCGGGGTCCTACGGGATACAAGTGGACGGTTAAAAACCAAATAACATCTATTGCCCACCTATGCCTCGACATTATTTACCTACTTCAGTTTTAGTTATTAAACGGTAATTAAAGTCATGATCATCTCCACCATTAATCATGAGGCATTTTTCCAACAATTGTGGAACATCGTCGGCGCAAAACAACACCTACGCAAGCGTCTGCGACTCGCAAGGTCGACTATCTACCAAACAACAGGTAATAGGTGGTGGCCATGGCAATATAGAGGCTGCAAGGAATTATAAAGGGACACGGAATCTATAGCATCGCAACACAGATAGCAATAGATCAATAGGAAGAAGTAAAGACTAGAAATATAAAATAGGTAGAAAGAGGGAGAATGCTCGCCTGGAAAACATTGCCGAAGATTCATCCGAAGATCGGTCGACACTCGCATCAACTCATCGGTCTAATCCGTGAAGAAGCAAATCACTAGAAGAAACATCGGATGACTAATTATACGACAAAAGATAGGGCATGATGCATGTATGATGTATGACATGGCAAAGATGCGATGCAACTAGGCCATATTAAGAGGAACCGAGGTCCTGATAATTAAGTATTAAGTATATGGTTATAGTTGTTTAGCTACCCCGCAATTTAAATGTTGTTATAACATGCAAAACATATCACCGGTTAGCTACACAATTTTAAATGGAACCAATATTAGACTAGATTCGCCTATATGGACTCCATATTTAATTATTAGGTGAATCAGGAAAAGTCCCCAAACCACATGATATGAGCGCAATCATGAATGATTTAATATGCACAAGATGGATATCATATTATAAAAATATGGGGCTGGGAAATGGGTCACACATCGGGGCGAAGATCTTGGGTTTGATGTGGTTCGTGTTTGGTCTCGCCGAGATCGGTCTTCGAATCCGGGGCCTTGGCGTCCGTGAAGGGAAGCTCGGCGATCTGGATCTGTCTTTGGGTCCGGAAGGAGGTCTTGCGGTTTTCCGTGAAGGAGATCTTAGGGTTTCCAGGTTCCGTTGTCGAAGGTGAACTTGAGTTGGGCACTGATGACCTTGTGCAGATCCTCGGGTCATCGGGTTCGGCGACGGTGCTTCGGGCTTCTCGCATCGGTACTGATCCACGAGAAATTCTGCATCGATGATCTTGACGTCCGTGTAGACAATCTTCCGAGTCCATAAGCAATGTACTTTATTCCGCGATGAAGATCTGGTCACTGTGGTTTCGGTTGCCGTTGGTGATCTTGACTAACTTCCGTACCAATCGAGCAGCAACCTACTAGGCAGATCCTCCCAGAAACGGTCCAAAAGAGATGGATAGCACACACGCGCGGGCCGTAGATTGCTGCTAGCGGACACACACAGAGAGGCGGTGGGTGCGAACGGAGCAGATGACGAGGACGCCCGCGCAGTGGAGGTCGTTCATGGCGACACGATAATGGTTCCGAGCGCTGAGGCGAGGGAGACAGGGACGCCGCGGTGCAGGGGGCGCTGGGCAGTAGGCCGGGAGGCGGGCTCGCTGAGGAGGCCGCGGCGAGGACGGCGAAGCTCCAGGGCGCGGTCGCACGCGTCAAGCAGAGGGAGAGACGGCGGCGGCCGCTCGGGGAGGAACTCAGCGGCCACTGGAGGCGAGGTCGGGATGGAGGAAGGTGCTGGCGGCCGAGCTCGGGGAGGCGGCGAGGGAGACCAGGCAGCGAGGTCGGGGCGAGGTGCTGCAGAGGCCGGCGATGCCAGGGAAAGGCCCGGCGCAGAGGCGGCGCCACACGGGGCTCGAGCTTCAGGGATGGGCGACAGGCGGGCGATGTCGACGACGGGTAGCAGGGTGCGGCCTAGATCCTGGCCGGCGGCACGGAGGATCGAGAGGTAGGACGGCGCTGCGACGCAGGAGGGAGGAAGCTCGCGGGGAGAGAGAGGATCGAGAGGAAAGAGGAGCGTGGGGTAGGCGCGGTCCTATATGGGTGGGGAGCGGGCCGCGTGCGAGGCGAGCGGGGCAAGGTGGGACCAGGGGCAGGACAGGGTTCTCGGGGTGGCTGCGGTTGCTGCGTGCGTGTAGTTTGCGTGGTGTGTGTACAGGTGTGGTGGGGTGTGCGATGTGTGGGTGGCGGCGACAAAAGGTGGTGGGGATTAGGGTTAGAGGTGTTGGTCTAGGTTAGGGTTTGGTCCAGTGGGGTAGTAGGTGGCCTGTTGGCTGGGCCTGGCCGGCTAGGCTGCCTCCCCCACTAACAAAATATTTTATATTTATATTTATTATTTTCTTTTAGAAAAAAACAAAATATTTGCAGAAAGGTTTGAGACAAATAAAAAATTCGAACAGATCTAGGGTTTTGATTTGAACGAAGAAGGGAATATCTAGAAAACAAAATAAGCTTTTAGCAAATTATTTTAGGCGAATAAATGCATGATGATGCACATAATAAAAACAACCGCGATTTTCTAGTAGTGGATCTAACCGGAGTACTACAGCATCTCAATCATATCAATCTATCTACTAATTTACGTTGAGGTAGGTTAGTCTATCTGATTTTCCGTCCGCCTTTTTATGGACGAATTTACCCCTGAGAGGTAGAGGATATTACAGAGGTCTGCCACCGCGAAATAAAAAACGGTGTGGAAAAAATCGGTTCGTCAGCCGCTCCGTGTCTCCCACCACACCCGACGCGCCCCTCCTCTCCCCCGACAACCACCCGGCCGCCGGGATCAAGATCCCTAAAAAAAAAGCATCCCGCCGCCGCCGACGCCCCTGGAAAACATAGTGCAGGGCCTGCCACCGCCAAGTTCGTCCCCAAAGTGGAGCCAATCCTCCACCCTTCCCGTGACTGCGTCGCTGAGGAAAAGCCCGAGGACCCGATCCCCAATTCCTCATGGTAGAGGTTCGCACACACGGGGCTTGGGGACGTGCTCGAGCGGCTCCTTGCGGCGGTGCAGAGAGCGGGCTCCGGTGACCGGTGAGCTTGCGGCGGCAGCGGCAAGCGACGAGCGCAGAGAGCGGGCGCCGGTGAGCTTGCGGCGGCGGCCAGCGGCGAGCTCGCAGACGTGGCTGGACCTTGGCCAGCGCCAAGGAAAGGAGGTGTTGCAGGGTTGGACCTTGGCCGTGGCGTGGCTGGAGCTGGGGATTCCCAGGCGAGGCGTGCTTGAGGACGAGGGATAGGCTCGGGGCGGCGAGGTTGACGGCTGCCGGCGCCGGGACAGAGGCGATGCGAGCTCGAGGAGGGGCAGCGACCGACGGGGTCCAGGCAGGGCTGGACGCAAGGGAGATGAGCGCAGACGACTGGGATTGGCAGGATTTGTCCGCGCATGAACCGCTCGGGTGTTTTTTCCCCGCCGCGTGCGTTGCTTTCTGAGCTGATTTTTGATGGGGATTGATTGCGGACGAACTGCAGGGTGCGGCGCCACACGATTTCGGTGTTCGTAGGGGACGAGAGCAACATGATTGCCGGGGTGTTCAACAGGAGAGGCTACAACATCGGGTCGCTCACCGTGGGGCTCAACAAGGACAAGGCCCTCTTCACCATCGTCCTCTCAGGGACGGACAGGGTGCTCAAGCAAGTAATCGAGCAGCTCAACAAGCTCGTCAACGTATTGAATGTGAGTCTGCTGCTCCACATTTCCCAGACTCAATGGATTTCATGCCACTTAGTTTGAACACGAACAACCGACAGAAAATTTGACTTAGATACAGATTGTTTTTTAGATTCAGGCTATTATTTGTCCTGTAGATCACTATTTGTTCATATGCCACTTCATAGTCGAGTCACTGTTCTCTTATTTCATTTTCAGTTGATCCATTTTCCAGGGGCGTATCATTTATTGGTATTATATCATCGGTGACATCTGCAGATCTGCATATCTTTGACTTCACATATTGGTTTAAATAGTCAGACTGGCAACACTGGCTCAAGGAAGCAGAGGATGGCGTCAGGGAATGGAGCTCGAGCGACATCTCGTCGGTGGCCCCATAGAGCTCAGGGTCGGTAGCGAAGAGGCGGAGCACGGGGCGGCCGAACGGGGCCATCTCGGAGGGCGTGAGATGCAAGGGCGCCACGCGGCGGGGCAGCCGTTGGAGTCGTAGACATGGACCATGCCTCCTTTTGCCTCCTCTGTCGCTCGCCATGCTCGAGCCAGTGCGGCGAGGAGACGTGATCCCATCGTCTCCGGGTGGTCGCGGCGAGCGAAAGGGTAGCAGTTGACCATCGTGAGCAGAGTATTGGGAATCGGGAGGGCAGGAACGAGCTACGCACAAGGTACGACGGAGGGTATTTTTTTTACCGGACAAGTACCACTCGGCGGTGGCAGGTCTGGTAAAACCTTATAACAGCATAAATATGTGAGATATACTATTGTACTCCCTCTGTTTAGAAATATAAGATATTTTAGATTTATGAAAGAGATGTATCTAGACACCTTTTAGTGTATAGGTTCAAATGAATCTAGACACTAAAAGATGTCTAGATACATCTCATTCATAAACCTAAACATCTTATATTTCCAAACGTAAAGGGAATTCAGTGCTTGATATGACTTTGCTTGGACGGTAAAAAATTCATTGAATATTTAGTTATTCACTAGTTGTATGCCCGTGCGTTGCTACGGCTCAAAATATCTATACATATAAAAGAAAATAAGAACATGTTTTGTTCTATTTTCTATGTAACTGCTGTTTTTTTAGAATCGGCGATAACCTCCACTGGCAGTCTCTCTTATATGTGTTCCTATCTATAAGAGTTTTGGCTACCTATTAGTAAGGTCGGATAGCTTCCAATTTCCCGACCCTCCTAGCTAAACCACATTACCAAGCAAATTTTACTGGATGTTAAAAAAAACGCTGACATGCAGTCAAAAATAGATTTCACATTGGACAGATAGGTACATTGATAGTACCGTGCCTAGACATAACCGAGGTGCGTGGTTAGATTATGTCCCTCGGGTTTTTGCTTTTGAGATGTAATGAAACAGAAAATAATGCAAAAAATGAGGTAGCCAGTGGGAATCCTAGAGAAAGTTGTATTGAGTAGATACCAGTGCACCAACATCGGTTTTGTAGAAACAGAAGCGTTAAAATCTTTTCTAATTTGGCTAGAAAATTTAAATTCAAATTTTGTCTAAATAATTTCGGTCGGTAAATGGTCGGGATTTTCCCATAACCGCGGTAATCAGAAATCCGGACCACCCACAGGATTTTTTTTTCATTCGGAACAAAAACCTTGCCGAACACAATTTACATATTTCACCTACTTCAATTGCATTTTCTGTGTTGTTCTCATCTTGTGCATCACCCTAATATAGATAGTGAACAAGGGATTGTTAATAATGGAAATTCGATCACTTGTGTTCTTCTGTGCAGTAAGAAAATTAATTTTTTGCATCCAATAGTTCGAGTGAAATATCATGTTTGGTGAGACCACGAATATCATAATAAAGTAAATATAAGATTTCATCAGATTTGTAGAAAAGAGTTCCAAACATATGTCGTTGAAAGTTTGTTCACTTCCAATTGAAATATGGAACTAAAATCTCAAGTATAACACCCAAAAATCAATCCTTGATATCATGTTCGAGCACATGATGTCTCCCTCTTAGCTAGATTCTACAATTAGAGTTAGAACTAACAACAGAAGTGCTACTAATCGTATCAAAAGAAACAAGCAAAAGCCCCAAGGTATGTTCCATGAGAAGGGAAAAAATGGAAGAGGAATGAAATTTCAAATATTTGACTGTCTCGTTGGCATTTAAAAACATGGGGATAAATAGAAAATCAAAGTTTACTGCTACATCTAAAAGTGAGGGTGTATGGGAATTTGCAATGCTCCTGTATTATTGTTCCTTTATCCATTCAGTCACAAAACTCATTTCAGAAAGGATGTATAAACATGTGGACTAAAATCAATTTTAGTTTTTCTGTCATCGAGAAGACAAGAGAATAGCTACTACGAGATACTTGCAATGCACAAGGAATGAGTAGCGGTTTCAACCTGATTAAGAACTAACCTTCTAACACAAAGCCTTCAAAGTATTTGTTTAATTGAAAGCCTTAATGTAAATGAAACTTGACTCGATGCACTCTTCCAAATCTTAATGAATCATAGGAAACCGATTGGGAGAATGAAAATAATAAAATTGGACAGGGAGACTAATTAATTTTTAAATATGATTACCACCGCTCACTCTTCTGCTTGAAAATCCTAATTAGTGAATGTTGCATGTTCACTCCTCCTTCTGAACTGGTTGCTCACTCGAACTCCTCCATATCTTGTGGCTCCCTTGTGATATCAATTATGTAGAAACTTTCTGTAGAAAAACTAAATTAGCAAAGGCCACACGACAAACATCAGGATGAGAACAATATTTCGCTCAATGGAAATAGAAAACAAACATATATATTTCAGAAAGTGAGAGAAAATTGTTAGAAGCATGCAAAGTTTCAAAGCTTCATCAATCAACCAATTGTAGGGCTTCTGATCGTTGGACTCTTCATGTAGCAGTCTGCATATTTGTTCTGCCACATTTTCATTAGCTTGGCGAAATAGAAACATCTTTTATAATTGGATAGATGTCCAGCTTTTATTATCTTCTCTTAGGGCACATATTTATCAGAAATCTTACAAAATCTTGGAATCGGAAACATCACGTCTTGCTAATAGCTCGAGCTCTTGCGCCTAACTATCAACCTAGCAACAAAAAAATCCTAAGAAACACAGACGAACTACTTGTTCTCTCAGATCTCCTGACCCTTGGGTTCGCGCATCTCAAGCTCATGCGCCTAACTATCAACCTAGCAACAACAAAATCTTAAGTAACAAAGACGAACCACGTGTTCTCTCAGATATCCTGACCCTTGGGGTCGCGTGAGCCTACCAGCTTCCTCCTAAAGACAAGCTCGATCAGGACGACACTGAAGGCGTACACGTCAATCTTGTGTGATACCGTTTGTGCATGAAGTACTTAGGCGCCAAGTACCTGAACATCGTGAGGCCAAAGTGGCATAGCTTTGGTTGTCAATCTTCTGAAATGGAATACCAGATGACTTGGATTGACAACTATGTGGATTTGCTTGTTGTTGCCATGTCGAGAAAATTGAGGGCCGCAATCTTGAATCTATCCAACCAACATAATCTTGAACCGTTGATTTTTTTCTCACCGGCATAGGCAACATCATTAATCCAACATCATTAACAGTCAATTCATGATTCCATAATAACCTCCTGCATTGGGGTAAACTAAAAATATTGTTAGTAAAAATAATAGCAAATAGATATTTTTTTACTACATATCATGTCTTAGGTGGCTAGAAAATGCTATTAGATGTGTTTCTTTGTTGCCATCAGGAACTCAGGTGGTAAGGCCCTAATAGAAGAGAATCCATGAGATGTCTGGAAACCAAGACAGGGCTCAGTATATTAACGACAAACAACATACAAGAGTTGCGCTGTCAAAAAAATCTATTAAATGATAAACAAAATAAGAGTTGTTCTATCCGAAAAAAGATTGCTTGCTTTGACTAATATATCGATCAAGTTATTTAGCTACGACTATATATTCTGTAACTAATATATCCATGATATCAGAAGCAAACCCAAAGCAACATGATTAGAAGAATCTCACGATAGAAAAGAACCATGCATATAAAAAACGGTGATTACCATGATACCAAAACTTTTGCTTATAGTTTATCCAGGTTGCAGATGTTACACTTTTTCTTATTTTTATTCAGCCCGTGTAGATGAAAGATAATACTCGTAGCACTTACCAGGTCATATGCACCAAGCTGTAGCTGGTCCTAGCAGGAAGCATCACAATGGTCTACTCTTGTATGCAGATTCCATCGAGATATATGAGGTGCATGAGGACAATAACACAATCGGCCGCAGTGGGCTGGATCTACAGGGCCAACAAGCCTTCATCCATCAATACAAGTATTCCTATCGCTAATCTTGGGGGGGAAGGCGTTGAGCTCTAGCAATGTGGCTAGAGGCCAGCTCCAACGAGGCGCCTAGGACGGCACATGGCCACATCCTCCAGCGTCGCAGAGGCCTCGTCCCACAGGAATACGAAAGAGCTGCTGTCACCAGACCAAAATGCCATGACCTGGAGAAGCATCCCATCGTCCAGCCACATCCAATGGATGCAGTCAAGCAGACTGGATACACAAGAAAGTTCTGTAGTATAGTGTTAGTAATATCTTTCTTTTATTTGCATTGGGCATGTTTGGATCTGTATATAGAAATTTAAAACATGAGAACATCATAAGGAACTATGTAATATTAATTATCACCAATGATCTTATCAGAAAATTTCAGAAATGTACAGGGTGTACGTACCTGGCTAAGCAACTTTGCTTAGCTGAACAAAGTTCAGTCTGTTGCATTTTGTAAGGTCTTTCACGGGTCAATTTGACATCATTAAATTAGGTACGAACTAAAAAAGGATCAGCATGGCCTCTGGTTATTGTGTACCTGTAGGATTCAGTGTTTCTCTATTCAGTAGTCACCTAATCTGCAAGGAACTGTGGGATTGGAAACATCATAGAACATGCAGAACACGTTTCAGAGTGTGTGGATCCCTTCAGAGATGCCCATCTTGAAAAATTACAACAGGAAATCTCAATCAACAAAGCAACATTTGTACCAATCATGACACTCGATAGTCATCGATTAATATTTATATCAACAGTTGGACATGTAGAAAATGTAACACGCTAGCGACTCTCCCTCTCTCCATTTGCATCATACAACCAAAATAACAGAGACAAAGAAAGAAGAACATAGAGCGAATGGAAGAAGAAGCACGTCCATATATGTGTGTCCTCATGCCCGTACGTCGGCACTCCTTGTAGACGCAGGCCCCGGTAGCCCCAGTCCACCGTGTGCTCTAGGCCGCTGCCGGGCCGTTTGATCCGGGCGTCCATCCCCTCTGCCTCCCCCATCTCTCCATTTCTCGCACAGTACCCCGGCCGACCATGAGCCCGCCGCCGCTGCTACTCCGAACGGCTCCGTTGGCCGCTCAAGATGCAGGGGATGGTAAGGGGAGCGCACCGTTGGCGGCTGGATCCAATCCAGAAAAGGAGGAGGAAGGGAGGGCGACGGTATTTTCCTCTCCCAACAATGTTTTTTCTCTCTTATGTTTTTTTCTCGTACGGTCTAATAAAACAACCCAAAAACGTTCTTTTCACTGGCGGTGGAAGTTCTGAATCGATATTTTCTACTTATAGGTGGCAGAGAGATGTAATTAACTTAGCAAAGAATCAGCAAGGCTCACTGTACATCGGATGTAGATCAAACGGTTTCGATTCTTTCAATGTTTGATGTCAAAGTAGATGTTTAAAGTCAAAGTGGACGTACTAACACCAACTTCTTTTTAATAGTAAAGATATATATGTATTTCGATGGGGTAAAAAGCAAAGGTGTGATGTGAAAGCTAAACATATTTGTGAAATAAGTACGACTGATTTATTTATCATCCGTGGCAACGCACGGGCATTCAACTAGTCTATCTACTAATTTACGTTGAGGTAGGTTAGTCTATCTGATTTTCCGTCCGCCTTTTTATGGACGAATTTACCCCTGAGAGGTAGAGGATATTACAGAGGTCTGCCACCGCGAAATAAAAAACGGTGTGGAAAAAATCGGTTCGTTAGCCGCTCCGTGTCTCCCACCACACCCGACGCGCCCCTCCTCTCCCCCGACAACCACCCGGCCGCCGGGATCAAGATCCCTAAAAAAAAGCATCCCGCCGCCGCCGACGCCCCTGGAAAACATAGTGCAGGGCCTGCCACCGCCAAGTTCGTCCCCAAAGTGGAGCCAATCCTCCACCCTTCCCGTGACTGCGTCGCTGAGGAAAAGCCCGAGGACCCGATCCCCAATTCCTCATGGTAGAGGTTCGCACACACGGGGCTTGGGGACGTGCTCGAGCGGCTCCTTGCGGCGGTGCAGAGAGCGGGCTCCGGTGACCGGTGAGCTTGCGGCGGCAGCGGCAAGCGACGAGCGCAGAGAGCGGGCGTCGGTGAGCTTGCGGCGGCGGTCAGCGGCGAGCTCGCAGACGTGGCTGGACCTTGGCCAGCGCCAAGGAAAGGAGGTGTTGCAGGGTTGGACCTTGGCCGTGGCGTGGCTGGAGCTGGGGATTCCCAGGCGAGGCGTGCTTGAGGACGAGGGATAGGCTCGGGGCGGCGAGGTTGACGGTTGCCGGCGCCGGGACAGAGGCGATGCGAGCTCGAGGAGGGGCAGCGACCGACGGGGTCCAGGCAGGGCTGGACGCAAGGGAGAGGAGCGCAGACGACTGGGATTGGTAGGATTTGTCCGCGCATGAACCGCTCGGGTGTTTTTTCCCCGCCGCGTGCGTTGCTTTCTGAGCTGATTTTTTATGGGGATTGATTGCGGACGAACTGCAGGGTGCGGCGCCACACGATTTCGGTGTTCGTAGGGGACGAGAGCAACATGATTGCCGGGGTGTTCAACAGGAGAGGCTACAACATCGGGTCGCTCACCGTGGGGCTCAACAAGGACAAGGCCCTCTTCACCATCGTCCTCTCAGGGACGGACAGGGTGCTCAAGCAAGTAATCGAGCAGCTCAACAAGCTCGTCAACGCATTGAATGTGAGTCTGCTGCTCCACATTTCCCAGACTCAATGATTTCATGCCACTTAGTTTGAACACGAACAACCGACAGAAAATTTGACTTAGTGTGGCATCCCGCAAAACCACTACTAAAAAATCGCGTTGTTTTTGTGCATTGCATCATCATGACCGCATGCGCATGTCATCATGCCAAGCATTTGAGCATCGTCATCATCTTGCATTTGCTTGTATAAAACTATTTGCAGAAAAACATGTTTGTGTTTTCTAAACGCCCCATATTTATTCAAACGCAAAACCCCGGGTCTCCGGATTATTTTGTTTGTCTGCTATTGGTTTGCAGAAGCCGTGTTTAAAACAAATAAAATATCAAAGTATTTTTAGTGGGGCAGTCGAACGGGCCGAATCGACCCGAACGACCACCCCAGAAAATTAAATCGGTCCCCCATAATTCCTAAACCTACCCAACCTATCCTACCCAACCCCTCTCCACCTCACCCCGACCACTCCCCTCGTGACACCTCACCTCCTCCCTCTCCCTTACCCACTCACACGCCGCCACGTCACCCAACCTCCTCTCTCTCCTCTCAACTCTGCCCACCACACACCCACACGCACACAGGCAACGCACGCTCCCACCCCCACCCTGCTGGCCACCCCGCTGGAACCGACCCACCCCCTGGACCCCACCTGTCCGCACGGCCCACCCCCACCACGCGCCACCTCTCCCTTCTCTCTCCCCTTCCTCCCTCGCAGGTTCCTCCCCGCCCCAACCTCGTCGCCGCCCGCCTCGGCGTCCGCCCCCGCCGCTTGGCCCTCCTCTCCCCGAGCTCCTCGCCGCCCCTTCTTCTTCTCTCTGGCCGGCCTTCCCTCCGCCGCCGCTCGCCGCTTCCACCTCCACCGCCTTCCGAGCCTCGCCCCGTGGCCCTCCTCCTCTTTCCGCCGGCCGCCGCCTCGCCCTCCTGCCGGCGCCGCCCTCACCCGCGCCTACGTCGCCCGCCTCGCCCCATCGCGCCCCGCTCCCTCCGGCCGCCTCGGCCTCCAGCGCCTCTGCCCCGCCACCGGCCGCCTCCTCTCCGCTCCCCACCTTCTCCCTCCAGCTGCGCCGCTCCCGCCAGCCCCGGCGTCGGCCCGCCTCCGGCCCGGCTGTCCCCGTCGCCCCCGAGCCGCGAGGCCCCTCCCCGCCTGTCCCGCACCCCGACGCCCTGAAGCCGCCGCCCTGGGCCCGAGCGCCTCCGCCCGCCTCGTCGCCGCCTGCTAGCACCTCTGCAGTCGCCCGTCGCCGTCTGCAGCAGCCCCGACGACCTCCATCGCCTCCTCTCCGCCTCGAGCAGCTCGCCCAGTACCCGGCCCCACCTCGCCTGGCCCCGCCACCGTCATCCTGTGGGCCTCTGCCTCCCGTGTGCGCGTCTGCGTGTGCTCGTGTATGTGTGCCATGGGAATATGCTAGTGTTCCCTATGGCCCGTCTAAGGCACCCCGAGTTCGCCAACGGCCTTCGGCGCCGAACCAAGGACACTCGACGACACCCCGGCAAGATCTTCGACATGGCCAAGATCTACCGCAACCGAGTTCGGCACCGACAAGTGAAATCAGAACCACCAAGACCTTCGCCGCGGAATCCCCAAGGCCTTCGATGGGGAACCACAAGGGATACTACGCGACCCCGAAGACCGATCTAGAGCGCCAAGGCCTTCGCATGGAGTCGGCAAGATCATCCGGTAACACCAAGATCAACTGCGCGGGCCGACAAGAACGACACCGACCCGGAAGAACCCGATGCGCCCCGACACCGAACCAAGTACTTCATCCCGAACGCCTGGACCGTCGACATGACCCGAAGACCACGGATGCGCCAAGATCTCCCCAGTAATCCGAGAATGATCCCGGAGCCCGAGAACGGTTCCGTCGAACCCTGAACCCTGAGACCGACCCCGATCCCCGGAACCCCAAGATCGCCGAACCCTAATGTGTGAACCCCTTCCCGAAACCCTATTTTATAATATAATACAACTTGTCGCATATTAATTGGTCATGCATGCATACTTGTCTGTGGTTTGGGGGCCTTAGGCCGTTTCTCCTTAATTAAATATGGGGCCCATATGCGGGCAAATCTAGCCTTATATTGGCCTCATTTAAACTTGTGTAGCGAACCCGTATTATCTTTTGCCATGTAATACGACATTTAAATTGCGGGGGTTTTCTAAATAACTTGAACCGTTTAATAAATTGTCGGGACCCCGGTTCCGCTTAATACTGACCTACTTGCATCGCATCTTTGCCATGCCATACATCATACATGCATCATGCCGATCTTTTGCCGTAGTATTAAATATTGCATCCGGTGTTTCTTCTAGTGATTTGCTTCTTCGCGGATAAGGCCGTTGAGTTGATGTGAGCTTCGCCCCGACCTTCGGTTGAACCTTCGGCAATGTTTTCAGGCGAGCATCTCCCCCTTTCTACCTATCTTACTTTTATAGTATTTATTTCCCTCCTGTTGATCTATTGCTATCTGTGTTGCGATGCTCTAGTTTTCGTACCCGAGATATCCCTTGCAGCCTTATATTGCCTTGGACACCTCCTATTACCTGTCGTTTGGTAGATAGTTGGACTTGCGCGTCGTAGTCGCTTGCTCAAGTGCTGGTGCGTGTCGTCAAGTGCCACAGTTGTTGGTGTATGGCCGCATGTTGATGTTGGAGATGATCATGGTTTTACTTATCGTTCACTTTAATTACTGCTTAACAACTAAAATTGAAGTAAGCAGAGGCATCGGTGGGTGATAGATAATATTTGGTTTCCGACCGCCCACTTGTGTCCCGTAGGACCCCGAGTTCTTGACACTTGTTCCGAGATCGAGCGCGCTAACCACAGGTGGGGAGATATGGGCCCCCCATTGATTATTGCCTGATTTCAAAGTATTGTACTGGGGGCCACAAACTAGTTTGAGGTTTTATTTACTATCCTGTACTTATGCCATGCTTTACTGCTTTATTTAAATTGTGCGACAGATAGCACCTGTACTGTTTAGGATCGGGACACGTTTTCGCGGTGTCGACAGTCCCCGTTTGGGGATTTGCTGTCGTTCACAGCCGTCTACCCAAACCCTAAGTCCGTCTCGGAGACCGGCCGACTTCGTTGCGGGTGTACTTAGTGGGGTGGCCCCCCGTGCTTGCTTTGGGTCTGGGAACGTCATGACTTAGGCCCCGCCGACATACCGATGGGTGTATGTTAACTGATCTGGCAAAAAGGGTCGAAGTGTTTGTGGATACTTTGGTGCACCCCTGCAGGGTTAAATCTTTTCGAGAAGCCGTGTCCGCGGTTATGGACGACTTGGAGCACAGTGCTTGATCATAGACAACTATAACTAAAGTTTATTGTTATAAATTGACTTGTATCCGATATGACTAGTAATCAGCTTCACTACAACGGAATGGCTAAGTAAAAGTACCAACAACTGCTGGGTTTTGGGGTTATCTCATGCTAATTGTAGCTGACTAGTAAGTGTTGCCACTATAACGGAATGGTTAACTAAAAGTACCCACTGCTTACTTTATCAGGATGATTATCTAAACCTGACTAGTAAAGTGCCGCAACTATAACTGAATAAGTAAAACTGCCAACTGTGTGAGTTCCTCGGTTGACTTCCTCGTTTGGTATCGAGGGGGAAACGCCAGGATGGGTTTGTTTGATGATAGTATCAGGTTGGATCCGAATAGGTCTTCCTCACCCCTCTCTGATAGCCGCCAGTAGTATCGAGTCTCTATAGGTTGTTTAGTGCTTGCTGCCGCTGCCGTTTCAGTCCACCATACCTATGTAGGCGAGGACCGCCGAATTCTAGCCTCGCCGTGTACTAGCCTCAGTACTGACGCTCCTCTTTTTCCTTTGCCCTTTGTCGGCACCCCTTTTGTTTTGAGCAGGTTTTGAGATCGACGTCGTTAGCAGGGTTACCCTTCCGGCTTGGCCTGGGCAGGGTTATGGACGCCATTGGTTATTCTTCAGGGCTCTTAGCCCCATTTGCATCTTGTCCGTAGTCGGACGCTCTAACGTTTTCAAGGTGATTTGAATCTTTGTATATTATATCTGTATTCTTGACTCGTTGAGTCTCTGTTGTATATATCTGTTCTGTGGGTCCCATCGAGGACTGTTGTGTAATGTTATTACTTCGTTTTCCACCCGCACGAAAGTGCCTGGTGGGCACCTTTGAATCGTTTCTATGCGGGTTTGGCGGATTTCGCTAAAACTTGCATAGGTACGATTCTGAGGGTGTTACAGAGTGGTATCAGAGCTCAGCAGTTGCGATACCCCACAAGTCCAGCCTGTAGGATAACCTAGCTAACGGCCGAAGTAGAGTGTCAAAAACTATTTTTGAAAAATCGGTTGGATAGTTCTGATTAGGTATGATTTTGCTCCTTACCCCTTTGCTATTCCTCTCTTACTTCTACGTGTTTTGAATCTGCTCCCTTATCTTTTCTTCGAGTCCAGGATTTCTCGTGGTTGGGTTCCATCGTCCCTTCAGGGTTTCGCTTCCTCCTTTGGTAACGGTGTTGCTACATCTGGTCTTCATGCTATCCGAGGAATCCTTTATCTGTGGAACCATTCTTTGTTCCTTGTTTGTGCCTTCCGGTGTTTTCCGACGCGACGACATCCTCTATGCCAGATCCGATGCAGAGTCTGCATCACTCCTTTGATCCGAACCTCGCTTGTCGAGATCTTCAGTCTGAATCTTGAGGGTTGGTTGCATAATCTATCTGTTCGTGTACAGAGTAATGCTTTGAGTGCGGGATGGAGTCGCGACCATACCACTACTCTTATCATTTGCTTTGTATATCGAATGGTGGATCGATGCAATTTTACTCCGTCCATGAAAGTTAGAGGTGGCCTTACCTCTAACTTCGTCCGTTGTTTATCCGGAGTGTTCTCTTGACGAACGGGATCAACGACGTCTTGTTGGTGGTGTCGCCGATTTCAAGACGAAGAAATCACCATTGTTAGTGGTGTCGCGATGATCGACCCGAAGCGAGAAGACGCAGATCGCCGCCCTTCTTTCCGGTACCATGAGGCGGATCTCGAGGGCGAGATCCATTGTTAGTGGTGTCGAATTGTGGCATCCCGCAAAACCACTACTAGAAAATCGCGTTGTTTTTGTGTATTGCATCATCATGACCGCATGCTCATGTCATCATGCCACATTGCATTTGAGCATCGTCATCATCTTGCATTTGCTTGTATAAAACTATTTGCAGAAAAACCTGTTTGTGTTTTCTAAACGCCCCATCTTTATTCAAACGCAAAACCCCGGGTCTCCGGATTATTTTGTTTGTCTGCTATTGGTTTGCAGAAGCCGTGTTTAAAACAAATAAAATATCAAAGTATTTTTAGTGGGACAGTCGAACGGGCCGAATCGACCCGAACGACCACCCCAGAAAATTAAATCGGTCCCCCATAATTCCTAAACCTACCCAACCTATCCTACCCAACCCCTCTCCACCTCACCCCGACCACTCCCCTCGTGACACCTCACCTCCTCCCTCTCCCTTACCCACTCACACGCCGCCATGTCACCCAACCTCCTCTCTCTCCTCTCAACTCTGCCCACCACACACCCACACGCACACAGGCAACGCACGCTCCCACCCCCACCCTGCTGGCCACCCCGCTGGAACCGACCCACCCCCTGGACCCCACCTGTCCGCGCGGCCCACCCCCACCACGCGCCACCTCTCCCTTCTCTCTCCCCTTCCTCCCTCGCAGGTTCCTCCCCGCCCCAACCTCGTCGCCGCCCGCCTCGGCGTCCGCCCCCGCCGCTTGGCCCTCCTCTCCCCGAGCTCCTCGCCGCCCCTTCTTCTTCTCTCTGGCCGGCCTTCCCTCCGCCGCCGCTCGCCGCTTCCACCTCCACCGCCTTCCGAGCCTCGCCCCGCGGCCCTCCTCCTCTTTCCGCCGGCCGCCGCCTCGCCCTCCTGCCGGCGCCGCCCTCACCCGCGCCTACGTCGCCCGCCTCGCCCCATCGCGCCCCGCTCCCTCCGGCCGCCTCGGCCTCCAGCGCCTCTGCCCCGCCACCGGTCGCCTCCTCTCCGCTCCCCACCTTCTCGCTCCAGCTGCGCCGCTCCCGCCAGCCCCGGCGTCGGCCCGCCTCCGGCCCGGCTGTCCCCGTCGCCCCCGAGCCGCGAGGCCCCTCCCCGCCTGTCCCGCACCCCGACGCCCTGAAGCCGCCGCCCTAGGCCCGAGCGCCTCCGCCCGCCTCGTCGCCGCCTGCTAGCACCTCTGCAGTCGCTCGTCGCCGTCCGCAGCAGCCCCGACAACCTCCATCGCCTCCTCTCCGCCTCGAGCAGCTCGCCCAGTACCCGGCCCCACCTCGCCTGGCCCCGCCACCGTCATCCTATGGGCCTCTGCCTCCCGTGTGCGCGTCTGCGTGTGCTCGTGTATGTGTGCCATGGGAATATGCTAGTGTTCCCTATGGCCCGTCTAAGGCACCCCGAGTTCGCCAACGGCCTTCGGCGCCGAACCAAGGACACTCGACGACACCCCGGCAAGATCTTCGACATGGCCAAGATCTACCGCAACCGAGTTCGGCACCGACAAGTGAAATCAGAACCACCAAGACCTTCGCCGCGGAATCCCCAAGGCCTTCGATGGGGAACCACAAGGGATACTACGCGACCCCGAAGACCGATCTAGAGCGCCAAGGCCTTCGCATGGAGTCGGCAAGATCATCCGGTAACACCAAGATCAACTGCGCGGGCCGACAAGAACGACACCGACCCGGAAGAACCCGATGCGCCCCGACACCGAACCAAGTACTTCATCCCGAACGCCTGGACCGTCGACATGACCCGAAGACCACGGATGCGCCAAGATCTCCCCAGTAATCCGAGAACGATCCCGGAGCCCGAGAACGGTTCCGTCAAACCCTGAACCCTGAGACCGACCCCGATCCCCGGAACCCCAAGATCGCCGAACCCTAATGTGTGAACCCCTTCCCGAAACCCTATTTTATAATATAATACAACTTGTCGCATATTAATTGGTCATGCATGCATACTTGTCTGTGGTTTGGGGGCCTTAGGCCGTTTCTCCTTAATTAAATATGGGGCCCATATGCGGGCAAATCTAGCCTTATATTGGCCTCATTTAAACTTGTGTAGCGAACCCGTATTATCTTTTGCCATGTAATACGACATTTAAATTGCGGGGGTTTTCTAAATAACTTGAACCGTTTAATAAATTGTCGGGACCCCGGTTCCACTTAATACTGACCTACTTGCATCGCATCTTTGCCATGCCATACATCATACATGCATCATGCCGATCTTTTGCCGTAGTATTAAATATTGCATCCGGTGTTTCTTCTAGTGATTTGCTTCTTCGCGGATAAGGCCGTTGAGTTGATGTGAGCTTCGCCCCGACCTTCGGTTGAACCTTCGGCAATGTTTTCAGGCGAGCATCTCCCCCTTTCTACCTATCTTACTTTTATAGTATTTATTTCCCTCCTGTTGATCTATTGCTATCTGTGTTGTGATGCTCTAGTTTTCGTACCCGAGATATCCCTTGCAGCCTTATATTGCCTTGGACACCTCCTATTACCTGTCGTTTGGTAGATAGTTGGACTTGCGCGTCGTAGTCGCTTGCTCAAGTGCTGGTGCGTGTCGTCAAGTGCCACAGTTGTTGGTGTATGGCCGCATGTTGATGTTGGAGATGATCATGGTTTTACTTATCGTTCACTTTAATTACTGCTTAACAACTAAAATTGAAGTAAGCAGAGGCATCGGTGGGTGATAGATAATATTTGGTTTCCGACCGCCCACTTGTGTCCCGTAGGACCCCGAGTTCTTGACACCTGTTCCGAGATCGAGCGCGCTAACCACAGGTGGGGAGATATGGGCCCCCCATTGATTATTACCTGATTTCAAAGTATTGTACTGGGGGCCACAAACTAGTTTGAGGTTTTATTTACTATCCTGTACTTATGCCATGCTTTACTGCTTTATTTAAATTGTGCGACAGATAGCACCTGTACTGTTTAGGATCGGGACACGTTTTCGCGGTGTCGACAGTCCCCGTTTGGGGATTTGCTGTCGTTCACAGCCGTCTACCCAAACCCTAAGTCCGTCTCGGAGACCGGCCGACTTCGTTGCGGGTGTACTTAGTGGGGTGGCCCCCCGTGCTTGCTTTGGGTCTGGGAACGTCGTGACTTAGGCCCCGCCGACATACCGATGGGTGTATGTTAACTGATCTGGCAAAAAGGGTCGAAGTGCTTGTGGATACTTTGGTGCACCCCTGCAGGGTTAAATCTTTTCGAGAAGCCGTGTCCGCGGTTATGGACGACTTGGAGCACAGTGCTTGATCATAGACAACTATAACTAAAGTTTATTGTTATAAATTGACTTGTATCCGATATGACTAGTAATCAGCTTCACTACAACGGAATGGCTAAGTAAAAGTACCAACAACTGCTGGGTTTTGGGGTTATCTCATGCTAATTGTAGCTGACTAGTAAGTGTTGCCACTATAACGGAATGGTTAACTAAAAGTACCCACTGCTTACTTTATCAGGATGATTATCTAAACCTGACTAGTAAAGTGCCGCAACTATAACTGAATAAGTAAAACTGCCAACTGTGTGAGTTCCTCGGTTGACTTCCTCGTTTGGTCTCGAGGGGGAAACGCCAGGATGGGTTTGTTTGATGATAGTATCAGGTTGGATCCGAATAGGTCTTCCTCACCCCTCTCTGATAGCCGCCAGTAGTATCGAGTCTTTATAGGTTGTTTAGTGCTTGCTGCCGCTGCCGTTTCAGTCCACCATACCTATGTAGGCGAGGACCGCCGAATTCTAGTCTCGCCGTGTACTGGCCTCAGTACTGACGCTCCTCTTTTTCCTTTGCCCTTTGTCGGCACCCCTTTTGTTTTGAGCAGGTTTTGAGATCGACGTCGTTAGCAGGGTTACCCTTCCGGCTTGGCCTGTGCAGGGTTATGGACGCCATTGGTTATTCTTCAGGGCTCTTAGCCCCATTTGCATCTTGTCCGTAGTCGGACGCTCTAACGTTTTCAAGGTGATTTGAATCTTTGTATATTATATCTGTATTCTTGACTCGTTGAGTCTCTGTTGTATATATCTGTTCTGTGGGTCCCATCGAGGACTGTTGTGTAATGTTATTACTTCGTTTTCCACCCGCACGAAAGTGCCTGGTGGGCACCTTTGAATCGTTTCTATGCGGGTTTGGCGGTTTCGCTAAAACTTGCATAGGTCCGATTCTGAGGGTGTTACACTTAGATACAGATTGTTCTTTAGATTCAGGCTATTATTTGTCCTGTAGATCACTATTTGTTCATATGCCACTTCATAGTCGAGTCACTGTTCTCTTATTTCATTTTCAGTTGATCCATTTTCCAGGGGCGTATCATTTATTGGTATTATATCATCGGTGACATCTGCAGATCTGCATATCTTTGACTTCACATATTGGTTTAGATAGTCAGACTGGCAACACTGGCTCAAGGAAGCAGAGGATGGCGTCAGGGAATGGAGCTCGAGCGACATCTCGTCGGTGGCCCCATAGAGCTCAGGGTCGGTAGCGAAGAGGCGGAGCACGGGGCGGCCGAACGGGGCCATCTAGGAGGGCGTGAGGTGCAAGGGCGCCACGCGGCGGGGCAGCCGTTGGAGTCGTAGACATGGACCATGCCTCCTTTTGCCTCCTCTGTCGCTCGCCATGCTCGAGCCAGTGCGGCGAGGAGACGTGATCCCATCGTCTCCGGGTGGTCGCGGCGAGCGAAAGGGTAGCAGTTGACCATCGTGAGCAGAGTATTGGGAATCGGGAGGGCAGGAACGAGCTACGCACAAGGTACGACGGAGGGTATTTTTTTTACCGGACAAGTACCACTCGGCGGTGGCAGGTCTGGTAAAACCTTATAACAGCATAAATATGTGAGATATACTATTGTACTCCCTCTGTTTAGAAATATAAGATATTTTAGATTTATAAAAGAGATGTATCTAGACATCTTTTAGTGTATAGGTTCAAATGAATCTAGACACTAAAAGATGTCTAGATACATCTCATTCATAAACCTAAACATCTTATATTTCCAAACATAAAGGGAATTCAGTGCTTGATATGACTTTGCTTGGACGGTAAAAAATTCATTGAATGGTTAGTTATTCATATATATGTATTTCGATGGGTTAAAAAGCAAAGGTGTGATGTGAAAGCTAAACATATTTGTGAAATAAGTACGACTGATTTATTTATCATCCGTGGCAACGCACGGGCATTCAACTAGTTTATCTAACATATTGTCACCTTTATTAGACTGGTTTCTATTTTAGAATCCTGCACAACATATTCAAAGAGATGCTACTACTGCCGATACATCTATACAAAGCCAGGTCCAGAATGAATAACCTTGGTTGGGAGTTTCCCTACCTCCACGCAGTCTCATTGCATCCATGTCTTTGTATACATGATTTGTACTAATTCAAGACTCGGATCCATATGGGACACTGTCTGCATGGTTTGTTCACAGCCTGCAACAACCGGCCCATGCACAACATTGTATATCCATTTTGTGTTTTGATTAAACTATTTTGATGATTTGTTCAGTAGGAGATGTAGGATGTTGCTCACGGTTGTTGGACAGTACTTGCCTTTGCAAAATATATTGTGTTTTATGTACTCCATTTCTATTGCTGGTCCAGAATGAGTACAACATTTCTTAATTCTGAACATAGGACTGGAGCATGCTAACTATTTTTCATGCTGATGTATGCATTCATTTCTATCTTGCTATAGGATGCTGGGCATCCATTCTTTCCCCTCACCCTCTCTTTGCTACAGTAGCTAGGGTCTCCTTGCCGGACCGGGCCGATCCTGAGCCTCTCCGGCGGCTTTGCCGGTCGGAGATGGCAGAGAAGAGGTGCCGAGAGTAGTTTAGGGTAGGATACGCGGCCATGTTCTTACGTTCCTGGCCGACCGAGGTGGCGAGGAGGTGCGGTGATCTGGGCGGTGAGCGGTGACTTCGTCTCGCTTGGCCGGCCGTGGTGGCGAGGAGGAGAGATGGAGGCTCTGCTTCTTCTTCAGTGGTGCGATGGCGGTTCGTTGGCTTCTCCGGCTTGGGCGCCTCGGTGGCGCTCGTCTGCTTCATAGAGCCATGGCGGCTCTCCTACAGGCGACGGTGTCTGCGGCTTCTTCGGGTGGTGAAGTCTTTGTGGAGCTTCTCTCTGGCGTTTCCTTGGCGGCAGGTCTCGTCAACGCGTCGGACTCAAAGGCAGTAGGGCTGTCGCTCCTCTGCTGCTCAGCTCCTTCCGTCGGTTGCTTTCTGTAGCAAGGATGCTCGTCGACGCCATCGCATCGTCGTCGATCTGGAGGAGGATGAGGACGAAGGGCTTGATTGCTTTTTCAAGTTTTCTTCAGGGTCCTCAATGCAAATTCTTGGGCCTCTGTGTAATTTTTATCTTTTGGCCTTCTTGTACTCTAGGGACTAATATGCAACAATATATGTCACCCTACCCGGAAAAAAACAATATATGTCACCCGTTCAATGTTTCTTTTTTTTAAATCTTGCTATAAGATGAGGACTGATACTAGGACACATGCATTCTTTTCTACCTTGCTAAAAATGATCACTGATACTGCATGCATTCTTTTGAGTCAACAACTGGACAAAGTTTTAATACGCACCTAGAAGATGCTTACTTAGAAATGTTTCATATTTTTCTGAATGGAAAATCAATGATGTACTGCAACTATTGGGCATCACTTAGGACACATGAAATTGTTAAAGCAACATTATCGTTCAATGCTTGCGAATTTTCATGAGCCACCAGATATAAGGAGACTATTTTTAGATCTTCCGTTTATCATGAACATGTAGCTATTTCTTTCTATACACATGTTTGACATGAGAGAATAGAGCCGTAGCAACGCACGGGTATTCAGCTAGTATTTATATAAAAAAGGTAGCGGAAGTAAACAACCAGTTCTACTTGTAACTAGCACAACAAAACGCGCATCCTTTCGGACTGCATATTCTGTAAAGCATCTAACTGAATCTAGGAGCTGACGGAGGTAGCTACCAGAAAATTGATCTTTGACCAGTAGCATAACTGGTTTTAGCCCAAACTGTTATTAAATCGAGCACATATCCTTCGTTCGATGGGCGATCTGCAGAATGGGCAGTTTGGCACACCTTTATCTTGGTGAAGCTGATTGCAGCTTATGCAGACAATCTGATGACCACATGGGAGAAAAACTACTGCAACATCCTCGTCCAAGCACAATTGACATTCACGCTCCTGCTGTACAGAATCAGGCCGTAACCCTGGAGGACCCGTAAACACGACAAGTCTCTGGGGCCTACCACAAGCCAGATCAAGCTCCAACCCTTTTACGTGCTGCTGGAGTTCCTTAGCACGGGTTTGCAACCTTTTCTTTTCATTTTCTGCATTCACCAATACATTGCTAGACTCTCTTCTTGCTGACATCTTGATCCTCTCCAGTTCATTTCTTGCAAGGTGAACCTGCTTCATAGCTCCATCCATCATCTTCTCTCCTTCCTTGAGTTTTTTCTGTAGTATTTAACGATAACATAGTTCAAAGCAAGAAAAAAATACATTATCTAGGCAAATATATGGATTAGCTACGCATCTACGTGAACACTTGGTAGGATCCAAAAATATATTTTGGCAACTAAGGGACTAGAGACTATGAGTAAGCTGATATTTGGCACTCAGATGGTCTACGAGGTTAATGATGCATGAATGTGATTTAGATCATGTGTGCCCGTGTGCAATACCTGCACCTGCACATGACAACAAAGATAAAGAAGACGAGTTTTCACAAACAAACAGAAATATATGAAGGGAATTCTAATGCATATGGAAAAGGAAAGGTTATGCATATGGCTAGAATAAACGAGCCCTCCTTCGCATACCGAGCAAGGTATATATATGTTTTTTTGCGGTGGCATACAGAGAAAGACATTATGCAACAGAAAAGCATTAGAAGAGTATGATAGTTGGCCTATCATACTCATGCTGTCATTCTTGCCAAAAAACTAATCTGTGCATGCGTCAAATTTGAAGCAATTGTGGGTGGAATTGGCATACCTCTAATAAATATTTATATCCTTCAGCTTGCTCAAGATTTTTCAGTAGCCTACATAAGTTACTCCTTTCAGCAGCAAGCTCCTCTCGCAAAAGGATCTTCTCTGTTTCAATAGACTTCAGTTTCACAGAGGACACATTTTCCTTCCTCAAAATGTCAGCAAACCTTGTCGCTGATTGCTCCTCCTGTAACCTTGCGGAATCCCTTTCACGCGCGGAAAGTTCAACTTCTTCAGTAAGCTTCAGTTCAAGAGAATCTGCACGATCAAGCTCCACTGAAATATCACATATTGACTTTTTTGTCTCCTGAAGTTTCTGTATAAGCACACCATCCACAGATGTTTCCTTTTCCTGTCTGAGCAATGCAAGAAAAGGTTGCTCGATTGCAAGCCTCTTTAGTGATTGCAGTAACCTTTCACTGGCCCAGTCCGTCCAAATTTTCACCTCCAGCTTCAGCTCTCCCAAATGTCTAATTAGATCCAGAGCCATCTCCTCTTTCCTGTCCTTCGGAACCCAAGAGGTCTGCATCCCATCATGTGAGAATTCAAATTCAAAGCCATCTGCCGGAGTATTTGGGAGAGAAAATTGTATGAGGCCACCTGGTTCAGTTTGTTGCTTAGTTACTGTTTTCCCAGTAGATGATGAGCTGGAAGAGTGGTTAACAGGAGAAGAAATTGGCTGGCTTGAAACCACTTCTATTCTTTTGAGCAAGGATAGATTAGAAAGACACATAGTTGAAAATGATGTGGATGATTTTAGGCCTTTTGCAACCTTTGATGTGCCTGTCAAAGTGCTAGAAGCAGATTCAAGAAATGTCATCACTGATCTATTCTCTTTAAGAGTTTTCTTACTGCTGGTGCCTCTAGCGGCTTTTTTGTTATGAGCAACCACAGTCCTAGCCAGTGAAGAGGGTTTCTCCAGTTGACCAGAAGAAGAAACGTGGTCTTGACCAGAAGAAGAAACGTGATCTCTCCTTGCAGACTTGTGAATTGCTATATATTCTGCTAAAACTTTGCTCCACATCCTTTCAGGAGATTGAGATAGTGCAGCTCTCCAGTGTTCTACATGTTCAGATTGAGGCAGTGCAGCTCCTCCAGGAGATTCTGAGGCACTATAAGAATAACTTCCTGAAGGATCGTTTACACTCTGATTGTTCACAACAAGCCAGTCTGATTGTTCATTTCCATAAGAACTCATATCAACAGAAAAAGCATGAGCAATAGAGATATCCATGTCACAGAGTATAATGCACCATAATGCGTCACTCAAACTGAAGAATGGAAAATATTTCTTCAGCAAACTTGATGCACAACTAAGAACATACAAACTCAGCATGTGCAAATGCATGTCAATATTTTCACTCAGAGGAGAATCAACCTGTTGACCACTCTTTAGCACTGCACGTGCACTATCTGCGATCCTTGTGATAGGTCCATCAAACTGGTAACAGAGTGCAGAGTCCCTAATGGCATGAATAACAGCATCCTCTGTGTACCCTTCATGGGATATAGTCTCAACTGCAGTTTTGAAGAACGCATGTAAGCTGTACAATGCAATATCCCTTAGGTCAGTCCAGTCCACATATTGGAACCCATCCGATTCAACATGATCCTTTTCTGAACTGAAATCAAGATCCTCAGAAGCGATATATTCAGCAAGAAAATCTTTTACGCTTGACCTCGAATGTTGCAGCTTGAGATCAGTTAAAGATAAACCAGCATTATCATGATTCACTAACATTTCACCAGCAGCTGGCAACAGTAATTTTGCAATACTACTTTTATCTCTTTCTCCAACACGAGAAGAACATACATTGCTGCTGTTACCAGCAACTCCCATGATTGGGACAATATATTTATCTGCCACAAAAAGAAATGAGGGTTCAACGGATGTAAGAAGTACAAGCAAAGCAAGACAGTGGTGCTCACTAAAGGGTTAAAAGTCAAAACAAAGCGATGGCACTGAGCAAGTGCAGATCTAATGCTATGGCACTTAGCTAGCGAAACAAAGTTGTGCACTCACAGTCGTAAGTTAAGCATTTGGTATAACAAACACGTGTATATCCAAGATACAGAGATACCCATTTCCCTTGACATTTAAGTGTAACTTCATCTTAAAAGCACGAAATTTCAACAAAGTTTTAATGCACCACTTTTTTGAATCTAAGCAAATATACCAGTCTTTAGTACAAAATTATATAAGCTATTCACAAGTGCAATCACCACAAAAAGGTGATTGTGCCTAGTAAGCCTGTCCATCCAAAATATCTCCTCATGCATCAGAGTATATCCATAAAGTATATGCATCAGATTGGACTAAGTGTCTCTATGCATACAAATGACATTTCTTCTAACAAGCAAACAACAGCCTCTTATGTGAGAGCATCTCCACTCGGCTACACAGGACGCCGATCCGGACGCTGAATTTCGGTCCGGACGCCGAAAATTGGTCCAGTCGCGTACCCAGGAACCTGTTTTCGCCGGATTTGGGCCAATTTTGGTCCGGACTACCCAGGTTCCCGGTACGCCCTGGAAACGCCGGACGAAGCGAACTCGGCGAAAAAAAAAAACGGCACGTGGACCCGTCGAGTCAGTGACGGAAGCCGAGTCGTCGTCATCCTCGGAACCACGCGGCGACCGCCGGACATTAACTGCCCGTCGCGTCGGCTACGCGTCGCCGAATTGCAGTGCCACTGCCGTCGCCTCGGCTCCCGCGACGGACCGGCGGGCACTAACATCACGTTGTTTTCCCTTTTCCCGCCCTCGCCGCTACACCCCTCCCGCCCTCGCCGCCCGCCTCGGCCTTTATAAGCCGTACCGCGTCGCCAGAGAACCTCACACTCTCTCACAGCTTCCCCAAGCCCACCAACCTGAACTCTGGCGAACTCTTTCTCGCAGCTCTCCTCCCCCAGCCATGGCCGAGAGGTACTCCGGCGACGGTGCGGCGGCGAACGGCTTCGGCGACCCAGGCCAGGGGAGCTCCCGCCAGCACCAGCCGTCTAGCGAGGATGATGGCCGCGCCGATCCCGGCTATACGGCGTTCTATAGCAACTTCGACATGTAGAACGGCGAAGGCACCGGCGAAGGCCACGGCGGCGGCCTTTTTTTAGTTTATTATGTACTAGTTTAGTTTAAATTCGATGTAATCCGCCTATATTCGCCCATCTTAATGAAATTCGCCCATCTTAATGAAATTTAGCCGAACTTGGAAACTCGGCCTGGGTACGCAAGTAGGAAACTGGGCGTACCCAGGCCGAAAACTTGTTTCGTCCGGCCGAAAATTGGTCCGGTGTAGGGCCTCTAGCAACAGAGGGTAGCCACATTGTCGATAAAAAATGCTAGCAAACATCCACGGATAAGAGGTACGGTCACTACTCATACATGATACATACATTAGCAGCATATCAGGCACACAAGTAAATTGTGAATAACCAAAATCAGGCAGGGCGTAGGAAAGCGTAATATGCTAAATTCATTTCCATACAAGAGATAACTACACAGGCTTCGACTGTTTCAACAGATAGGTTGTGAAGGCATACTTGATACAAGCCAGATGAGAGTTAAATGAGCACCAAATATGTAGAAAATGAGCAGAAGTAAAAGCAAACATAAGCAGTTACAACCACAATCGACAAGCCAATAGCGCCCAGCTTCCCTTAGCAAAGATGGAATCATGAATAAGTATCATTTAGTCACACAAAATCGAAGCCAAACCTATTCCGGATTTCCCTTTTCAGGGATGTTAGCTTAAATTGTCACCCGCAAGAAAACAAACAAACAACGTGGAAACCATAAGCAGATCAGCAAGTAGAGCCCATGGCTATCAACATGAGCAATGGAAGAGAAGCTTAAATTGGTATGAAACTAGCATAAATAGCAAAAGTAAAACTGCAATCGAGGGGGTGAAAGTACTGGAAGAAAAAAAAGTGCTCTTTACCGTGCAAAACTCACAAATTTTGACATTTCGTCTCCAACGAGATTAAATAAAGAGGAAAAATCATGTCTCTCTACAAAAGGAAAAAATAACAGTCTCATAGAAAGAAAAGGGAGGAAATCATCTCTCCGAGAGTGACGAAAAAAAAGGAGATTCCGAACCCCAGGAAGCCCTTGACAGAATAACCATTCAGAAGCGAACTCAAAACCAAGAAACCCTATTTTGCAGAAATTCAAAGCCCAAGAAACATGGAATTACAGAGAACCAATAATCAAGAAAGGGAAGAAAACAACAGGAATGGAGGGGAAAAGGGAAGAGACACCCCAGCAACAGTAGGTTTTGGCTGGAGAGGTTCCTTAATCGCCAAATACAAACAACAAGGGTGGAGCAAAGCCCTCAAAATTGGACATAATACTCGCGAAAATCTCCACGAGTACACCACGATCCTCAAAAAATTAGTAGAGTAGTAATAAGCATGGACGCGCCAGAAAGAAAAAAACACAAATAGAGGGGAAAAGCCTCCACTCCAGAGAGAGAGAGAGAGAGAGAGAGAGAGAGAGAGAGAGAGAGAGGGGGGGGGGGGGGGGGGGGGAGTCACTCACCCAGAGTCGGCTGCGGTGCTCCGGGAGAGGAGGAGCAGAGAGGAGAACATGAGAGTATGGGAATTTTGGCACCCTGAATCGGCGGCGGTGTTCCGGCGGTAGGGGAGGGAAGAGGGGAAGAGGGCTTGGGATTTTTGGAGGGTTTTGCCATTGCACTGGGAACCGCCAGGCAGGCAGGCGTGGTGATCTTTAAGAGCATCTTCAGGAAGCTTTAAATTAATCGCAAACAGTGAAGGATTACAGTATTACAGAGGACCCCAGAATTACAGAGGACCCCAGAAGAGGAAGAGAGACAAAACATAGATCCCCAATTTAAGTGGATAAGGCCCTGCTGAAAAATAAGCGTAACAATCAGGACCCTCCCTCTCTCCACTGTCGAGCCGAAGTTCGGCTGCACCGCCGCCGAGCACCGCCGCGGGGACAAAACCACTTGCTTCAGAGCCAACGTTGGACGCGGCCGCTGACCCGATAAAGGGCCTCCGATGGAGGTTGAAAGGATGCCAGAGCTCATCGGCAGTAACAGACGGCCTAGAGCCGTCAAGATGAAGCTCGTTGATGTCGCTTCCAAGCTCCGGTAATCCCCGACGGAAGAAACGTTGCTAGCTCTATCGATGTCGAACAACCCGCACTCCAGCACAACACTCCTGCCACGGGCGGGTGAAGGTGGGCAGAGATGGTCAGAGAAGCGAGGAGAAAACCGCCGGAAGGGGAAAGACCAAAACTCCCGAGAGCGCCCTGACTACTCCTTTTGCTCGCTGCTACCTGCATCCTCTTCCTCGCCACCACGGCCGGCCAAGAGGAGCAGGGAAAAGCAGTGGGCATTCAGACTGGCCTGAGCGCCAAACACACGCTTATGACGAGGATTCGCTTGGAGTAGCGCCGCCAGCGTCTTCCACCTCTGAAGATCACCAAGAACCACCCACCACAGCCTCATGCCGCCACGCGGATGCGACATGAGACAGAATCCAACGCCTCTTCCTCTCGCAGCCGCATGCCCGCTCGAATCCCTCCTCCCCTTGCCGCCACGGTCGGCCGAAAGAGGAGAATCAAGCAGAATACCACCACCAGGAAGAAGAGCCGCACGGCAGCTCGAGCACAAACGACCGTTGGCCATAATTCATCTTTCCCCCGCCACCACAGCCGGCCAAAGAGAGGAGATTCCGCCGTACACCGACCACGAGCTCAAGCAGGCCTTATTGAGGGAGAAGGAGGGCTCTACCACCGTCACCATCACCGGAGGGGCGGACGACGTCAAGGGGAGCAGCCCAGCCGCCGAATCTGGCCGGAAAACGGAGGGCTCCCAAGCGGCAGAGGCCACCACAACCAGGGACTCAGCCCCAAGACTATCTACAAACTAAACTATAGAGGCCGCCGCTCCTCTCAGCCCAGCTCGATCGGCAGCGCCGACGAGCAAGGCCTCGGGGCAGCGCCGGTGGAGGGAGTTTTCTCGATTTACTATAGCACGCGGGGAGGGAGAGGATAAGAGTTGAACGAATATGGACAGCTTTTCCTGGGCGATCCCATCTGGCCATTTGGTGGTCGATAGGGGAAGGTACCCCGGCTTTTCCCTGGGATAATCCTTCAGGCCTTGTTTTGTTAAGGTGTTTTGACCGGTTTTCGAGTGTCCAATCCCGGCTTAATTTGACACACGCAGAATCACCTCGCTCCCGTTTTGCAGGTCAGGATAGACCGGTCTAAACCCAAGTTTCCCCCAGAAAACACCTCGGGTTGGAGGGGATCCACGACACGCCTACGACCTGGCTTTTTGCCCGCGACTCCATGCCGGGCAGCTGCGGCGGTACAGTGACGACACAGACACCTCCCCCCCCGACGCCAGGTCCTAGCTCGCCCCCTGACACCGAGGCCTTCCTCAGCCCCCAAGGTCTTCCTTTGTCCCCTGCGCCGTCTTTCTCCCTCTCCGACTCCGTTCAAGTTATCGTCTTCAATCCCGCCGCCGTTGTCCAGATCCTCCTGTAGTCCTCCATCCCCGGTGCAAGCCTGGCCTTCTCTCAGGTACTAGAACTTCCTCCTTGTACCCTTTTCTCCTGATCTAGTGCTAGGTTTTCGCCTTTTCAGAATTGTGTATCTTGCGCCTGTCTCGCCGGGTTGGCTCAGGTTAACCTCGGTTGATGCTAGATAAGGTAGCACGCGATTATGGTTTTCGTTAGATCCGAGGTGCACCTGACACAGATGACACAATAGTTCATTCAGAATTCAGATAGCGTTCTAGATGGATTGAATTTTCTGAGACGCGTTAGGCTGCCTGCCCGACTAGTCAATCGTATTCATATTTGAGAAAGAAAGTCCTGTAGTAAAATTGAAGAACGCTAGTAGAATTTTTTAGGTAACTGTGTTGCTCTTTTAATTGAGAACACATAGCGATCTTGATATGTAGAGGGCACTAAAGCAATTGAGCATGTTGTATTGTCAGTTTGTGGATACTCCTGATTCCAGTATGGATAAAATCATAGTGAACTGCACCTTTTTATTCGTATGGTTGTAGTGTTGTTTATATTTGCAGCCTTGAAAAAGAATGAGATTTATAGTGTGGAATGAGGTTTATTGTGTGGATTTGGAGAGCAACAGATCATCATTTCTGTGTAGTGTATTGTCCTAAAAACTGAATTTGCCAGCAGAACAAGATGATGTCAGTTCCCTAAATGTATCAACACAACTTTCTTTTTTTGAAAAACACTATCTGGAATTTGGTGCAGTAATAGAACATTGATAATAACATTGAGACAGCTGCTACATGGATATTGAATTTAAATCTGAACTGTTATAGAAAATTGATAATAACATATGCTAGCTTCACTTCCACAAGTCAGTTATTGTCGGCCTGTCTTATTGGAGTATTTGCCTGATATACCTGTTGCTTGGATAATGTTTAAACTAGTGGCATGCAATAGTAATCGTAGTTGACATTGGTTGTTGTATGGTGTTTTAAGTTAATTGGTTTATGTTTATAAGTGGACCATTCTGTACCAATTACAACTTTGCTAGTAAGTTAGTATACTTTCATTTCCGTCTATCTATGGGTGATGCGAGTAGACTAGTTTGCACCTTGTCTTTTTTAGGAGTACAACTTATGTATTGATTCTTTAGTTAGACCTCCATTTAATTTATGTGGTGTATATTCATTTAATTTGCTAATACCGTGTGTTGTTGTTATGTGGTGGTTATTTATTTACAGGTTTCTTCTCCTTTGGTTCTAGTGGGGTTGGACAAGCCACCGCCGTCATGGGACCCTGTCAGCACACCAGACTTTGGTATGTGCATGACCTTCACTTTAGTCATTTTTTAAAGTATGAACATGCATGTTTCTGTCCTACTTATTTTAGTACTAATTATTTTTTTAATAGTCCTGAAATGAATCCATGGAGCCTAGAAAGTATTAGGAAGAGGAAGGTTGAGGATGACGATGGGATGGTGTTCTTCATATTTCCATCACTTTATTCACATCTGATGGGTAGTAGGGAAAGAATCAAACGCCACAACTCCATTCTCTATGGAAAGAAGAGAGTTAGGCAAATCCTAGATGGACATGTTAAGAACTGTCGGGTAGCTTTTAGGATGGAACCGGAAATTTTCAGGTGATTGGCGTCATATCTTAGGAATGAGCGCCTGATATTAAATAGTAGACTCAAGGTGGAAGAGAAGTTGGCCTTCTTTCTCTATATTCTATCACATAATGCATTATTTGAAGATCTACAATTGAAGTTTGAGCATAGTGGATACACCTTCCACAAGTATATATCAGAGTTCTTTGACATTATTCCCATCCTAGCAACTCGATTTGTGAGGCCTCGGTACATTGATGAACTGTATCCCAAGATTTCTATGGACGATCGCTTCTTTCCATACTTCAAGGTTACATCTTCTTCTGTGACAACTTCAAAATTTTCTTCTCTTACCTATTAGTATAATCTCAAAAAATAATTTCCATTTCATTTCATTGCAGAACTGTATAGGTGCTATAGATGGGTCATGTGCCTATCAGTCTATCTCCTCAATACCAAGCTCCATGGAGGAATAGGAAAGACTCGCTTAGCCAGAATGTCATGATTGCTTGCGATTTTGATCTAAACATCACTTTCATTTCATGTGGCTGGGAGGGTTCTGCCACCGCTGCAAGAGTTTTGAGTTCTGCAATACTCAAAGATTTCAAAGTACCAAATGGAAAATTTTACCTAGTTGATGGTGGTTACGCAAACACCCAGTCCTTCCTTGCACCATACTGGGGGTGCGCTACCACTTGAAAGAGTGGGGACATGGTCGCCATCGGCCATAAAACCATAAATAATTGTTTAATCTCTGTCATGCAGTGATGAGAAATCATGTGGAAAGGCTGTTAGGCATATGAAGAAGCGATTACCTATTCTTAATGTTGAAACCTTCCATCAAATAGAGAATCAAGTCAAGATTCGAGCATCTGCGGCGATCTTCCATAATATTATTAAAATGCATGGTGGAGATGAGGAATGGCTTGAAAACCAACATGACAACATTGAGCCCCAGCAACATTTGTGAATCTGCCCAATGATGACGGTGATAACCACCAAGAGAACAATATTTTAGAGAACAACCTCAATGGCAACAACTTGAGGGACCAAATTGCATGGGAGATGTGGAATGATTACTAATAATAGGTGGACTTGAAAAGGCTCTCGTGGAGGTACTTCTTGAGCACAACAACACTTACCACAGAAGCCAAAATGGGTGGAGCAGTGAGACGTGGAACATGATGGTTGGAATCTTCAACTCCAAATACACACATGTGCACTTCACAAAGACTCAGATTCGTAATAAGGAAAAAGATCTCAAAAGAGACTACCGAATGTTGAGGGATGCATGCAAGCAAAGTGGCGTTGGGTGGAATGAACACCGGTGCATGATAGAATCCGAGCCACATCTTTGGGACAACTTAGAAGTTGTAAGTTGCTTCATTCTGATCATATCTTGTTATAGAATTTGGTCACAAGTTTAATCATACTAACATTAATTTATCTTACTCTTGTAGTCTTTTGGCAATAAGATCAGAAAATTTAGAACGGAGGACTCAAGGTTTCCTCTGTATGTTTTGCTAGGACAACTTTATGAAAGTAAGTTCAATCAATCATATTAACAATCATTTATTTTACTTCCATGGTTGGCTACACACAATTTGGCAACTCACATGTTTTTTGCAGGCCAAATAGCCGAGGGAGACTTCAACTTTACCTCTATGGCTGAGCCACCACAGAGAGATGATGTTAACAACATAGAAAGTGATGGTGAGTTTGAGGATAAAAGAGAGTTGGAGAAAGAGGAAGCAAATGTCCAGCAAATCGATGATGAATTGCAAATGTTAGATCAAGCAGAAACAAGTGGTGTTGGTGGTGCAAAAACCAGGCCCAAGAAAATTCCCAAGAAGCCAAAGAGAAGTCCTAAAAAGAGTAGTGGAGATGCTTTTATATTGGATGTTCATACCTTGATGCTGACAACTTCAGCTGACTGCCAATATTGCTCACTTCATTGCTTTTTTACTAACTTAATTGTGGTTAGTTAACTGATATACTCCATTTGAGTTTCCAATAACTTCTGCAAGAAGATTCTTCTTTTATTTTGTCATGTTGTTTGAATAGAAATGCACCAGATAAATTATATCTTCAAAGAGTAGTTGTTATATGTGCTTCTTGTGTAATGCAAACCACAATTTACCTTGGTTCATGGTACTGAACAGGAAGTTAGAATTGATTTTTAACCATTCTTTGTTTGACATTAAGTTCATGGTACTGAACAGGAAGTTTTAGTAATCTAAAACAATTTTTTGTTCTCAGGTACTTGAAGTGCCTGACCAATAATGATCTGAAGAAGCACAATGACAAAATAAGCCTACAGCTTGTGTGTGTGGTGGCAAAGCCTTATTCTTCAAATTATGAAACGGATACTATACTTGAACTTTTATATGCAACCAAAACTTGATTTTCTAGTGTTATATTGTTGTGATGAAGTGCTGCAAAGATTTTCCAGTGTAATTCTGTTATGATGAAGCCTAAAGTTCTATTTCATTCTTATTTACTCTAAAGTTTGTGTAATGCCGTTGTGATGAACCGATACTGAAACAGTGTGCCCAGAATCCTATAAAAATTGATTCTTTGTTACTCAAATAGACAAGAATGATTTTTCTGGTGTAGCAATCCCTATTTGCATAACAACGTTTTTGAAGAGAGGGATTATCGTGGGAGAGGGTTGGAGGGATTGGGTGAATGGAGTGGTTTCACCCAAAACACTAGGTGTATCTGCAATACTCGGTATTCCACCTATACAAAACAAGGCCTCACTGGTCGCGAGGAGTGGGACGAAACCTTCGCGCTCTCTCTCGTGAGACAGGGAGCTAGTGGCATTGGGCGCGACACAGGTTGACGATTTTCGGTGACCGTCTCTCTCCACCGGTCTAATCCTTCCTCTCTCCCTCTCCGACCTCTCCTTATACGATGTTCTTCAAAATCTGCTCCGCTTGATCTCTGGTCCCCTCCGGCGATGACGACGGCCCGTCGCCACCGACCGTGTTCCTTGTCGGAAGGTTAGCCCCTAGTCTTTCTTCCCACCATGTTTTTTCTCTAGTTCATGACTTGTTCATCCCCGAGCTGACGAGTTGCTGCTTTTGAGTCTTGTAGACTGCCGATGGTCGTCATATCTTTGTAACATCCCTAAAATCATAATTTCAAAGTTTGCATATCATTCATGCATGCATATAGATTTGAGATCAAATTTCAAACTCATTTCAGAAAAACAGAAGCACATAGTGCTATGATTTTATGTGAACAGATTTAAATCAAATGGCTATCCCCATTTGAAAATTTGATTGTTTATGAACCAAGTTGTTGCCTTCTATGAA
Source organism: Avena sativa (assembly GCA_916181665.1). NCBI lineage: Eukaryota > Viridiplantae > Streptophyta > Magnoliopsida > Poales > Poaceae > Avena > Avena sativa. The sequence continues at coordinate 203,687,161 of OV702283.1, read as the reverse complement.
GATAGGTTTGAGTGTAGAATTCAAACCAAGTTTTCCAAATTGGAAATGGTTTCAAAAACCATTTTTCAATTTTTGCAAAACCAAGTACCTAGTCTCTGATATTTTTGATCTCCAAGCTTGATCAAGCCCTTACTTAGCAAACCACCTGACTTTGTGCCTAATTGGAGACTACAGTACCCTGCAAAAATCCCAGAAGGATTTGAATTCAAAAAGAATTTGACTTCAATTCAAAACCATTTCAGAAAATCAAATCAGAAAAAGAAAACAAGCAAACAAATGAAAAAGTCCAGGCGCCACCAATCTAGCCCAGGAACGAAACAGGCCCAACTAGCCCACCCGGGCATTTCTTTTCCTTCCGCACACACGAGCACACCCACCCAGCCGCTGACGACAGGACCCCACCTCCACTTCGCGCACTTCGCTGACAGGCGGGCCTCCTCCACGTCAGCTTCGTCTTCCCCCTGATTCCGCGCACGACCTCCGCCGCTGCCCGTTGCAGCACTGATTTCACGAGCTTAATTGGCATTGATGCAGCGAGCGTTTCTTGTCGAGCCTCGGGCTATAAGATCCCCCCATCCTCGCGACCATTTCCCCCCAAACAATTTCACCTCCACGCCACCAGGCTGCCCACAACTCGCACGACGCCGCCGCTGTTCCGACGACTGCGCCGGTGAATTCCGGTGAGTTCCGTGCTCCCCTCTGTCTCTCGTTCATGCAAACAGGTTCAGTGAGTCCTTGCGCACCCCCTGACACTTTCCTTTTGACCTCGCATGACCCGTAGCTCCACCAACGTTGACGATGGCCGCCACCGTTCTCTGCACGAACTCCGGCGACTTCCCTCCGTAAGTAGCCACCGCCCCTTGCCCTCTGACTTGTACGCCTAGAATCTACGTCGATGTGCACATCTAACGGTACCCTAATCTTGGCTTAGCGCGACGAGGAACCTCGGAAACGTCGACGACTGACCGTGCCGACGTCTGCCTCTACTCCGACGAGAAATCCTCGCCGTATCAGCGCGCCCCTTCGCAAACCAACGCTACCTTGAGCATCAGCAGCCTCCTGCAGTTCAGGTATGACCCTTCCCCCTCTCGCGCACGACCTGAAATGCTAGCGCCGCCGTAGACAGAGCGCTCCGTCGCTCGCTGACGCCGCGCGCCGCCAGGACATGGTCGCGTGCTCGAGCACCGTTTGATCTAGATCCAAGCGACAGGATAGAATCACTTATCAGCGAGGAGGTACGCGCTCAGGACCGTGCGATTTATTTAGATCCTGCGGCGCGGAAGGGTGATCCGGTGCGAACCGGTACGCGCCAGTAATATCGTGACGCGTGGCTAAGGTTGATTCAAAAATAGAAATTCAAATCAGATTTAGATCCCATTTTCAAATGGCTATAACTTGAGATTCCCACGTTAGATTTTTGCAAATTTTATACCGTTGGAATCAGTGAGTCAAGCCCTTTCTGAATCTCCAATGTGTTTAACAAAAAGTATCTGTTAAAATGACTTTCTATGCAGAAACATTTCTAGGTCCATTTTGAGTATATATTTGGTTTAGCAAATTGTTTTAGGGCTAAATAAGTTTAGTTAGCAAACTTTGTGACTTGTTATGTTTCTGTATCATGCACTTGCTTGGTAGAGATTTCAAAATCATCACTTAGTAATTTCTTGCATGCATGCATTCATATTTTTGTTTGTATATAAATTGTGTGTAATTGTATGCTACAAATTTTTGTGTAGATTTTGCTAGTGACTGTGATTGTGAAGAGTGCTACTCTCCTCATTACCAAGGCAAGTGATACTCCATGATATTTCCACCCCTTTATTTTGAATAAGCATTAGAATTATTTTTGCTAAGTCTTGCATGCTACTTTTGCCAAATGCTATGTTGGGAAATCCTATGTAGTTGTAGAAATTGTAGAATTGCTAGGGATTTTCCTAAGTTAAGATACTATGCCATGCTTAGCCTAGCTAGTAGAAAACAAGGGTTGGTAAAGAATGTACATGCTATGATGAAATAATTCTAAGTCCTTTTGGACTCATGCTTATCTTAATAAAACAACTAAGTCAATGAACTTCCTGGGTGGAATGGGACTTGAATGGTGGTTTTTGGTTGAGTGGTTACACAAGGCCATGGATTTGGCTTGTGTATCTCACTTGTGGTATGCCACCCAGGCACAAAGAGATTTGGAGGCCAAGTGTTGAGAAAGCTTACAGTGCAACCACTTGGCAATATGGGCTCTGCCTTGATCATATAGGTTGCTAGAACTTAGTCATTTGGACAGTTGGTGGTAGTGGGATGATAGGTTGGAACGCGTCCATTTGACTAAGGAAAGGCTTCTGAAAGGTCCTGTATTGGGAAACCAAGTCTGGTGGGGAAAGTGCACAACCTCTGCAAATGGAAAAATCTAAGTACTTAGCCAAGTCCATGGCAATGGACAACTTGAGCATCAAGACATGGAAGCTACAAGAATCTCATCACTCCAATTTCTAAGTAAAACTTGTGGGTGAACAAGGGTGAACGACCCCAATGTCTATTGGTGGTTTCTTGGGAAGTTTTTGATAAAGAAAAACTTAGTGATTTCAACTAATAGGAAAAACCTATTTTGAGCAAAGCAAGCCAAGCTACACTTAGCCAAAATGCATATAGTAATATTGTCCACTTAAAATTTACTAAGGTATCACTTGCCAATACTATTCCAAAGTATTGACCCACTGTGGCTGTAACTTGTGATGTTGCAGGTTACTCCGATGATGAGTAGGAGTCATGAGTCTACACTCAACATGCTTGCCTGTGGCACATGAAGATGAAGACTTATGTTTATTTACTATTTCCAAAACTCTTGTATTAGGCCTTTGGCCTTGAGTTGTAAAAGACTATGTTCTATCTCTGGAATGAATGTAATAAACGTCCTTTGTATCTGTGTACTTCATCTTAAACTGTGGATGCTAGCATTGATCCAGGGACTAGCATTGCAATCACAGGGATCCCTTTCCTTTACAAAAGAGGGATCTTACAGATGGTATCAGAGCACTGTGTTGCCTGTAAGATTATGACCCTAGGATTGGAAACCACTAAGGAAAATTTTTCAACTACTTCTACACTTGTCTATTCTCCTCGTAAACTTTTCTAATCTTCTCATTCTCATCTCTATTTGTAGATGAACTCCATCAACGAAGCCGTGAAGAAAGGACCACTCATGACCATGACCTTGGACTATGAAACAGAGTTTCCCAAAATTCTCAAGGACCTCATGGTGGCAATGGAAGCACATGGAGCAGCTGTTTACAAAGGCTTTCCAGTGATGGATGAAGGTGTGGAGTATTGGTGGGTGCAACTTCACTTGTACAAAAACAAGGAAGACAACCACAAAGAAAGAGGATTCTGCATGTACACCAACACTGTGATGCACACCACATTCTTTGAGTCAGCAAGAGAAGCAGCTTGGAGGACTATCAAAGAACTAAGTGCTAGAGTCAAGTGCAGAATGCTCAACCTCCAAAAGGACTTAGAGAAAGAGAAGGAACTTACTCAAGGGTTGGAAGCCACCAACCAAACCTTAAGGGGAGATATTATAGACTTAGTGATGGAATCATGTGAACAAGATAGGTGGATTGCCTCTAGGAACATTGTGTTAGCCAACAGATCAAGTGAAATAGGATTATGAACGCACTTCGTTAGTTGGACCACCACCTATCACCTTATTTTCCAAAATGATACCTTAAATAAGTTTGGACCTTGATTGATGTAATGGAATCATGTATGCATGACTTGTGTGATTTTGTGTTCCATGGATATGTATGAAATGTTTGTCTTGTTTTATCTTAAATTGTGTTATCCTAACTTTTCTATCTTATAAATAGATGCCTATTACCATCAGCACTGTTGAGGAGTTCCAGGTTACCCGTTTTGGTCCCCGTATCGTTGAGCTTACCACTTTGCTCAATCTCCCTCTTCCCACCATTATGGTGCACCCACTCACCAAGTTTGAGAGGAAGGACCTCTGGGGCTTCAAGGTGAACCAGCCTGGACGCCAGGAAGAGCCTACTACGGAGGCCATCATCTTCAAGCTTATGCACGATGATAGGGAGAGGGGCATGGAGGTCGTCATGCAGGACCTGATAGGACGTCTGTTAGGCCGTCACTCCCGACAGGTTAGAGGCACCCACTTCCACGTCTTCGGAAGACATGATGATGATGGAGAGTCCATCGACTTTGAGGACGACTCGAGGGACGCAGCAGAGCCGATACGTCTCTATCTCCAGGACTTAGAGTCTCTCATCAGGCACGTGGATACGGACAGGACCAACGTCATGCTCAACAATGATGAGCTCCAGGTGCAGCTTCGCGAGAAGGACAAGCTTTTCGCACAGCAGGATGAGATAGTCAAGGAAATGGAGACGAAGTTCGAGGCCCAGGACCGTAAGTTCAAGAGTCAGGAGAAATGCGTCCAGGATAGGAACAAGAAGATCCGGGACATGACTGAAGAACTGAAGTCCAAGGATTTCGAACTAGAGCATCAGCAGATGGTGATCGAGAGGCTTCGCTCCCAGAAGAGGGCTCTCAAGGCCAAGATCGATTCCTTGACCACTACGATTGAGGAGAACAAGACCGCGATGGAGAACGCAGGTCTTACCTTTGTCGAGGAGGAGATTGATGCTGATGAGTAGACTTGACTACTCATTTATCTTTCATTATCGTACTTATTATTTGTGAACTTATTATTGGACCATCCGACATGTGGATGGCTAGCCACTTGTGTGTTTTATTTCGAGAACTTGTTATCTGGTTGTTGAACTTTTATCTGTGTTGCATGCTTTGTGTTTGCTTGTGATGTATTGTGCATAAAACATCTATGGGTATCTCATTCTTATCTCTATTTGAACAAACCACAGATGCCTCCCCGTCGCGCAAACCCCAACCCCAACAGCATCACTCCAGAAATGCAACAGATGATGAATGCTCAAACACAGCTTATGCAGATGATGACAACATTCATCCAAAACCAGAATAACAACAACAACAACAACACCAATAACAACAACAACAACCCTCCGGGTTTTGATATGCTCACCAGATTTCTGCGTTTGAGGCCAGCTAAGTTCTCGGGGACAACTGATCCCATGGTGGCCAATGATTGGCTACGTTCCATGAACAAGGACTTAGTGACCGTGGGCTGCACAGACGCTGAAAAGGTCAGATTTGCAGCGCATCTGTTGGAAGGACCAGCCGCCACATGGTGGGACAACTTCCAAATCACCACTCCTTTAGATGAGGTGACCTGGGCTATCTTTGAAGATGGCTTTCGTACCGCTCATATCTCATCAGGAATGATGAGTCTAAAAAAGAAGGAGTTTCACAACCTGAAACAGCGCCACCACAGCGTGGCTGAATACATAGAAGAGTTCAACAATCTGGCGCGTTATGCACCGAATGAGGTTGACACAGATGCCAAAAGAAAAGAAAAGTTTCTGGAAGGCTTGAATGATGAGCTGAATCTGCAGCTGGCTGTGGCATATGTTCCCACTTATCAGTCGCTTTGTGACAAGGCTGCTATATTGGAGAACAAAATGAAGCAAGTCGAGAGTAGGAAGAGGAAACACTCCGACAAGCACAGCTCGGGATCGTCTCACAAACGATCTCACTATGATGACAGTGGAAGCTCAGGATCCCATAAGCATGGGAAATTCAACAAGCACCACAACCACAACCACAACCACAACCGTCATGACAACAAGCATCACCGCAGTCATGAAAATGACAAATACAAGAACCACAAGAGTGGACATAAGAGCCATCACAGCGGAAATGGTAGTGGAAGTGGAAGTCAGCCTGCAAAAAGGGACATCAGTCAGGTTGAGTGCTTCAAATGCAAGAAGATGGGACACTATGCAAATGAGTGCGCCGAAAAGAAAGTTGAAGGACCAGTCAAGCCCAATCCTTTCCAGAAGGGTCAGGTGAACCACATTAATGTGGAGGAGGTCTATGAAGAACCTGACGCTGTTGCTGGTAAGTTCAGACTCAATTCCATTCCAGCATTTGTACTCTTTGATACTGGTGCATCTCATTCATTCATATCAAGAGAATTTGTTGAAAGAAATGAACTACCGGTAGAAACTATTGGGTGTCCTATAAAAGTAAGTTCTCCTGGAGGAGAAATGATAGTGAATTCAGGATGCCATGACCTAGTCATAGAATTCGGGAAGTATAAGTTTCCCGTTAACTTGATAATATTAAACTCCCAAGGTTTGGATGTCATTCTGGGAATGGACTGGATGACAAAGTACAAAGGAGTGATAGATTGTGCCAGCCATACCGTCTCACTCACAACTCCGGATAATAAAAGGATCAGATTCAAGACCAGCTTTGGAGCAAAGAAGAGTATGCTAAATTCTCTTAAGGGGGTTAGCATGGACAGTGTGCCAATTGTGTGTGAGTATCCAGATGTATTTCCAGAAGAGTTGCCAGGAATGCCACCATATAGAGATGTGGAATTTCTGATAGATTTGGTACCAGGTTCTGGACCAATAGCTAAGAGACCATACAAAATGTCAGTTGATGAACTGAAAGAGCTCAAGAAGCAACTAGGGGAACAGTTGCAGAAAGGATTTATCCAACCAAGTTCTTCATCTTGGGGAGCCCCAGTATTGTTCGTGGAGAAGAAAGATATAAGCCAAAGGTTATGCATAGATTACCGTTCACTCAACGAGGTAACTATCAAGAACAAATATCCTTTGCCTAGAATCAATGACTTGTTTGATCAGCTAGAAGGAGCATGTGTGTTCTCGAAGATTGATCTCCGGTCAGGCTATTTTCAACTTAAGATAAGAGAGCAAGACATACCTAAAACAACATTCACCACAAGGTATGGATTGTATGAGTATACCGTGATGCCTTTTGGCTTGACCAATGCTCCAGCATACTTCATGAATATGATGAACAAGGTGTTCATGGAATTTCTTGACAAGTTCGTTGTCGTTTTCATCGATGACATCTTAGTCTACTCCAAGAGCAAGGAAGAGCATGAAGGACACTTGCGCTTGATACTTGAGAAGTTAAGAGAGCATAAACTTTATGCTAAATTCAGCAAGTGTGAGATCTGGTTAGAAGAAGTTGGTTTTCTTGGTCATGTTATGACAAAGGATGGTGTGGCAGTTGATCCTGCTAAAGTTTCAGCTGTGACAGAATGGGAATCTCCCAAGAACGTGAAAGAAGTACGCAGTTTCCTTGGCTTAGCAGGTTACTACAGAAGATTCATTGAGAATTTCTCAAAAGTTGCTAAGCCCATGACTGAATTGTTAAAGAAAGACAAGAAGTTTGCTTGGTCTGAAGGGTGTGAAGTCAGCTTTCAAGAATTGAAGAAGAGACTGGTAACGGCACCAGTTCTATGTCTGCCAGATTTGGAAAAGGATTTCCAAGTATACTGTGATGCGTCTCATCAAGGTTTGGGAGCCGTACTTATGCAAGACGGTAAAGTTGTGGCCTATGCCTCGAGACAACTCAAAACTCATGAAGTAAACTATCCTACTCATGATTTGGAGTTAGCCTCTATCGTCCATGCACTCAAAACATGGAGACATTACCTTTTGGGAAAGCGTTGTGAAGTGTTCACCGATCACAAGAGTTTGAAGTACATCTTCACCCAGAAGGAAATCAATATGAGACAAAGAATATGGTTAGAGCTTATCAAGGATTATGACTTGAGTTTGCAATACCACCCCGGTAAAGCAAATGTTGTAGCAGACGCTCTAAGTCGTAAGGTATTTGTGAATGGCCTTACCAAAGGAGAATTGCCAGATGATTTGTGTGCTCAATTCAAAGAACTCAGATTGGAGATTGTGCCTGAAGGACATCTTATGTCTTTGGATGTTCAACCCACTTTATTGGACAAGATCCGAGAAGCTCAGAAAACTGATAAGGAAATTGAAAGGATTAAGGAAAATATTAGCCAAGGGAGAGCTAAAAATTTCCATGAAGACGAACAGGGTACATTATGGCATGGGAAACGTATTTGTGTCCCACAAGATCCGGAGTTACGGAAACTGATATTGCAGGAAGCGCACAACTCTCCGTATTCTATTCACCCGGGTAACACCAAAATGTACATGGACATGAAAGAAAGATTTTGGTGGAACAATCTCAAGAGGGACATCGCCGAGCATATTGCGTTGTGTGATGTGTGTAGTAGAGTAAAAGCGGAGCATCAGAAACCAGCAGGTTTGCTTCAACCACTACCTATTCCTGATTGGAAATGGGACAAAATTGGTATGGATTTCATCACCGGATTGCCAAGGACCAGATCAGGATATGATTCCATATGGGTAGTAGTGGATCGCCTAACTAAAGTGGCTCATTTCATACCCGTGAAAACAACCTATACAAGTGCCAAGTTAGCTAAAATCTACATGAGTAGAATTGTATGCCTTCACGGTGTACCTAAGAGTATTGTGTCCGATAGGGGAACCCAATTCACTTCCCATTTTTGGAGACGGCTACGTGAGTCATTAGGAACGAGGTTGGAATTCAGTACTGCTTTTCATCCTCAAACCGATGGACAAACAGAAAGGACTAACCAAATCCTTGAAGACATGTTGAGGGCATGTGCCCTAGACTATGGAGCAAGTTGGGATGAAAGTATGCCATATGCAGAATTTTCTTATAATAACAGCTATCAAGCCAGCATTGAGATGGCACCGTTTGAGTTTCTCTATGGAAGAAAGTGTACCACTCCATTGTTATGGAATGGTGTGGGAGAGAGAAGTCTATTTGGGCCAGATCTTATCAAAGAAGCCGAAGAGAAAGTCAAATTAGTTAAGGACAGGTTGAAGATAGCACAATCCTGACAGAAAAGCTACGCAGATCCTAAGCGTAGAGAGGTCACCTACGAAGTTGGTGATAGGGCCTATCTTAGAGTATCACCACTCCGTGGAGTGAAAAGATTCGGAGTCAAGGGAAAGTTGGCACCAAGATATGTTGGGCCATTCAAGATTCTGAGTCGCAAAGGAGAAGTTGCTTAAGAAATTGAACTGCCAGCATCTCTATCAGCAGTCCATAATGTATTTCATGTGAGTCAGCTTAAGAAATGTCACCCAGAAATGGAAGAGTCTTCTTTGAAGGATACCATACCTTTGGAAGAAGTTCAACTAGAAAGTGATCTCACTTATGAGGAAAAGCCTATCAAGATTCTTGAGACTGCCGAAAGAGTCACTAGAACAAAGACTATCAAGTTTTGCAAAGTGCAATGGAACCATCATACCGAAGAGGAAGCAACATGGGAAAGAGTAGACGATCTTCGGAAATACCACCCTCACCTATTTGCTAGCCAATCCGAATCTCGAGGGCGAGATTCACCTTAAGGGGGTTAGATTCGTAACATCCCTAAAATCATAATTTCAAAGTTTGCATATCATTCATGCATGCATATAGATTTGAGATCAAATTTCAAACTCATTTCAGAAAAACAGAAGCACATAGTGCTATGATTTTATGTGAACAGATTTAAATCAAATGGCTATCCCCATTTGAAAATTTGATTGTTTATGAACCAAGTTGTTGCCTTCTATGAAGATAGGTTTGAGTCTAGAATTCAAACCAAGTTTTCCAAATTGGAAATGGTTTCAAAAACCATTTTTCAATTTTTGCAAAACCAAGTACCTAGTCTCTGATATTTTTGATCTCCAAGCTTGATCAAGCCCTTACTTAGCAAACCACCTGACTTTGTGCCTAATTGGAGACTACAGTACCCTGCAAAAATCCCAGAAGGATTTGAATTCAAAAAGAATTTGAATTCAATTCTAAACCATTTCAGAAAATCGAATCAGAAAAAGAAAACAAGCAAACAAATGAAAAAGGCCAGGCGCCACCAATCTAGCCCAGGAACGAAACAGGCCCAACTAGCCCACCCGGGCATTTCTTTTCCTTCCGCACGCACGAGCACACCCACCCAGCCGCTGACAACAGGACCCCACCTCCACTTCGCGCACTTCGCTGACAGGCGGGCCTCCTCCACGTCAGCTTCGGCTTCCCCCTGATTCCGCGCACGACCTCCGCCGCTGCCCATTGCAGCACTGATTTCGCGAGCTTAATTGGCATTGATGCAGCGAGCGTTTCTTGTCGAGCCTCGGGCTATAAGATCCCCCCATCCTCGCGACCATTTCCCCCCAAACAATTTAACCTCCACGCCACCAGGCTGCCCACAACTCGCACGACGCCGCCGCTGTTCCGACGACTGCACCGGCGAATTCCGGTGAGTTCCGTGCTCCCCTCTGTCTCTCGTTCATGCAAACAGGTTCAGTGAGTCCTTGCGCACCCCCTGACACTTTCCTTTTGACCTCGCATGACCCGTAGCTCCACCAACGTCGACGACGGCCGCCACCGTTTTCTGCACGAACTCCGACGACTTCCCTCCGTAAGTAGCCACCGCCCCTTGCCCTCTGACTTGTACGCCTAGAATCTACGTCGATGTGCGCATCTAACGGTACCCTTATCTTGGCTTAGCGCGACGAGGAACCTCGGCAACATCGACGACTGACCGTGCCGACGTCTGCCTCTACTCCGACGAGAAATCCTCGCCGTATCAGCGCGCCCCTTCGCAAACCAACGCTACCTTGAGCATCAGCAGCCTCCTGCGGTTCAGGTATGACCCTTCCCCCTCTCGTGCACGACCTGAAACGCTAGCGCCGCCATAGACAGAGCGCTCCGTCGCTCGCTGACGCCGCGCGCCGCCAGGACATGGTCGCGTGCTCGAGCACCGTTAGATCTAGATCCAAGCGACAGGATAGAATCACTTATCAGCGAGGAGGTACGCGCTCAGGACCGTGCGATTTATTTAGATCCTGTGGCGCGAAAGGGTGATCCGGTGCGAACCGGTACGCGCCAGTAATATCGTGACGCGTGGCTAAGGTTGATTCAAAAATAGAAATTCAAATCAGATTTAGATCCCATTTTCAAATGGCTATAACTTGAGATTCCCACGTTAGATTTTTGCAAATTTTATACCGTTGGAATCAGTGAGTCAAGCCTTTTCTGAATCTTCAATGTGTTTAACAAAAAGTATCTGTTAAAATGACTTTGTATGCAGAAACATTTCTAGGTCCATTTTGAGTATATATTTGGTTTAGCAAATTGTTTTAGGGCTAAATAAGTTTAGTTAGCAAACTTTGTGACTTGTTATGTTTCTGTATCATGCACTTGCTTGGTAGAGATTTCAAAATCATCACTTAGTAATTTCTTGCATGCATGCATTCATATTTTTGTTTGTATATAAATTGTGTGTAATTGTATGCTACAAATTTTTGTGTAGATTTTGCTAGTGACTGTGATTGTGAAGAGTGCTACTCTCCTCATTACCAAGGCAAGTGATACTCCATGATATTTCCACCCCTTTATTTTGAATAAGCATTAGAATTATTTTTGCTAAGTCTTGCATGCTACTTTTGCCAAATGCTATGTTGGGAAATCCTATGTAGTTGTAGAAATTGTAGAATTGCTAGGGATTTTCCTAAGTTAAGATACTATGCCATGCTTAGCCTAGCTAGTAGAAAACAAGGGTTGGTAAAGAATGTACATGCTATGATGAAATAATTCTAAGTCCTTTTGGACTCATGCTTATCTTAATAAAACAACTAAGTCAATGAACTTCCTGGGTGGAATGGGACTTGAATGGTGGTTTTTGGTTGAGTGGTTACACAAGGCCATGGATTTGGCTTGTGTATCTCACTTGTGGTATGCCACCCAGGCACAAAGAGATTTGGAGGCCAAGTGTTGAGAAATCTTACAGTGCAACCACTTGGCAATATGGGCTCTGCCTTGATCATATAGGTTGCTAGAACTTAGTCATTTGGACAGTTGGTGGTAGTGGGATGATAGGTTGGAACGCGTCCATTTGACTAAGGAAAGGCTTCTGAAAGGTCCTGTCTTGGGAAACCAAGTCTGGTGGGGAAAGTGCACAACCTCTGCAAATGGAAAAATCTAAGTACTTAGCCAAGTCCATGGCAATGGACAACTTGAGCATCAAGACATGGAAGCTACAAGAATCTCATCACTCCAATTTCTAAGTAAAACTTGTGGGTGAACAAGGGTGAACGACCCCAATGTCTATTGGTGGTTTCTTGGGAAGTTTTTGATAAAGAAAAACTTAGTGATTTCAACTAATAGGAAAAACCTATTTTGAGCAAAGCAAGCCAAGCTACACTTAGCCAAAATGCATATAGTAATATAGTCCACTTAAAATTTACTAAGGTATCACTTGCCAATACTATTCCAAAGTATTGACCCACTGTGGCTGTAACTTGTGATGTTGCAGGTTACTCCGATGATGAGTAGGAGTCATGAGTCTACACTCAACATGCTTGCATGTGGCACATGAAGATGAAGACTTATGTTTATTTACTATTTCCAAAACTCTTGTATTAGGCCTTTGGCCCTGAGTTGTAAAAGACTATGTTCTATCTCTGGAATGAATGTAATAAACGACCTTTGTATCTGTGTACTTCATCTTAAACTGTGGATGCTAGCATTGATCCAGGGACTAGCATTGCAATCACAGGGATCCCTTTCCTTTACAAAAGAGGGATCTTACAATCTTGAAAGCTTCTTGAACAAAATCAAAAGAAGGTTAGTCCCCTACTCCTTCCACACAGTGGTGTACTGATGCACCTAGCTAGAGGAAGATTCATCCATCTATCTAGACTGTTTGTAGTTAGCCTGGTAGGTTTCATCGGTTGTTGCCTACATTTTACGTCTACTCGGAGAACGTACCTGAATTCTGGAATAAATAGATCAAAATTTGGTGGTCTGGGTCTAGAGCTAATCCCTACGGCTGGCTTCATCGACACAGATCTGGGTTCTAGTGGTTTTGCCACACTAAATTGAGCTTCTAGAACCATAAATTCCTATGACAAATTATTGCTCCAGATCTAGGAACGTCAGCACTATTATCTTAACAGTAGACTGAATGTGGTTTGATGCAGGTCATAACATTACGTTGGGTTAATTGTTTCGGGAGTGATCTCGACAATAATTTTGGAGAAAGAAGAGTCAACTGATCTGAAGTGGCAGATATGCTTGATGTATCCTTGTCCCATGTTATTTTTTACATGAATATGGACCATGGTGTGGTTTGTTGCATTTTTACGTGAATAAGGACGATGGTTTATCTAGCTGGGAACAATTTTTTGGTCTATTTCTTCTCACATTACAAAGAATGAGCATGGATTCAGACCCCGGTGCAATCATATAACCCATATAAATATGAGTATGAATCAGTCTCTTATCATATAACCTGGAAAAATATGAGTATACGAGACAGTCTATTGGCTCCGACGTAATATGGCTTATTTGAACTCATATTTTACTAAAGTTTGAGCTTGCTAGCATGTATTTAGTTTCAGTAGCTGAAATGCGTATTTTAATATTTAATAAAATATTTCATCTTGTTGAAATAATAGTGATGGGTTCTAGAAGGGAAAAAATCAGGAAGTCTATGTCGCAAGAAGAAGAGGAAGACGATGAACTCTTCTTTGCTTTGGCGCCTGCTATATACTTATCTCTTTGCGAGGAAAAACGACTAGTACACACATCGTCTTTACCTGGTGCTAAATTGGTTAAAGAGATACTACAAGAACATGAGAGTTGGTTTAGGGTCAAATTTCGGATGGAGCCTGCGATTTTTAGGTCCATCTCAAATTATCTTAGAAGAGAGCATCTCCTGGAAGGCGCACCGAGGGAGAGTGTTGAAGAGCAGCTGGGCATGTTCATGTATATGATTTCACATAATGCTACCAATCAAGTTATACAATAAAATTCCAACATAACGCCGAAACAGTTCATATGAAGATAAATGAGATTTTCAACTTAATCCCAACTCTAGTCCAACAATTCATAAAAGTTCCAAGTTCTCTCCAGCCCCACTCGAAGATCGTGTCAAACCCTCGCTTTTGGCCGTATTTCCAGGTGAACCACTATACATATATTTACTTTTCCAAACACATCCATATATATTTCTAAGCAACTGTTGTTATTTTTAAATATGCAGAATTGCATTGGGGCTATCGATGGGACACATATGCCCATAACTATTGCCAAAGAAAAATCCGCTCCATATAGGAATAGGAAAGGAACCCTTTCTCAAAACATGATGATAGAATGTGACTTCGATCTGAATTTCACATTCATTTCATGCGGGTGGGAAGGGTCTGCATTTGATGCGGGAGTTCTTCAGTCTGCTATTAGCAAGGGGTTTCATGTGTCTCCCAAAAAATTCTATCTCATTGATGGTGGATATGGAAACACGTCCTCTTTTCTTGCCCCATACCCAGGAGTTTGGTACCATCTCAGGGAATTTAGGAGGCATCGGGGTGCTCATATTGTTTATGCTAATTACTAGGATCTCTTCAACTACTGGCACGCTCTTGCTCAAAACCACACTGAAAGATAAATATGTGTTTTGAAGAAGCGATTCCCTATTTTGAAAATGGGAAACCATTATCCCATAGGATCCCAAATTAAGATTCATGCTACGTGTGTTGCATTCCACAACATAATTAGAGGCCATGGCAATGAGGCTTGGTTGGATCACCAACCTGCACTTATTCCACCATCAGCCTATGTTGATGTCCCAGCTGGAGATGATGCCCACCACCAACATCAAGTTGAGTCAAACAATGAAAATGCTCTTAGAGATCAGATTGCGGTTCAGATGTGGAATGATTATATTAATTAGTTGGACAAGATTACTTTTGTGATTTCTTTTTCCTGTATTGGTACTATTGAGTAATTTAGTATTTATGTATCCTATACCATATTGTTCTTAGTTTTACATTATTTGATTGTGTTGTACCATTTTTCGTTGAATATTGTAGCTATGGTGAAAGAAACATCACGTGCGACTTGGGCGCACTCCTATGAGAGAGCTCTTGTAGATATACTAGTCGAACATAATATCCCTACATATAGTCAAAATTGACAGTTGGCTCAAGGCTGGAGAAGCATCACAGCTAAATTCAAACCAAAGTTCCCATGTGCTCAGTATACAAAACAACATCTCCAAGAAAAAGAAAAGGATATGAAAGTGAACTACAAGGCAATTCAACAAGCAAGAAAGCTGAGTGGAACTGGTTGGGATGATTCACTTAGTATGATTATTGCTGAACCGAAAATATGGGAGAAAATTAAAAAGGTAAAAATCATGCTTTCCTATGCATGTTTTTTTTGCAACATAATGATGCTAACCATACTTGTATTCAATAGGACTATCCTAGGGTGAGTAAATATGAGGCAAAGCCATTTATGTTATTTTCTAGGTTGGCCTCACTATATAAAGGTATGTTTCATATCTTCTGGTCCGGTTTACAAATTTAGTTTTGGTAGTTAATCCATTATCTTGTACTTATGAATCCATGTTGCTCCATTTCTCATGTTTTGCAGGAAGTATTGCTACGCGAGATCTCGATTTTCTATCAATACCTTAAGCGGACCTTACAAGTGGACCCATTTCTCTCATAGACTCCTCCACAAATCAAGATGGTAATCCCTTTTCTACCGCTCATGATGGTGGTCGGTCCTCTACAAATCTGCATGGCCAAGGGCATCAGGATGTTGAGCCTACAACAAGTACTACCTCTGAATAGAAAGGAGAAGAACCTATGAAAAAAAGGAAATGAAGTCAGATTGGTCTAGTGCTTGAAGACTATGTGGACTTCCGGAAGAAGCAAACTCAGCAATTTGTCGAGGAGATAAAGGAACCAAAGCAAGTGTGTGGCTGCACTAGAACCCATGGAAGATCTAACAGTTGCAGATAATTCAAAGGCACTAAGGATTTTCAAATGCCAGCTGAATCGAGATTTTTTTCTCAACACCAAGAACCCAATTCTTTGAATCTTTTGATTGAAAGAAGAAATTACTGCCATGGAGAGAACATAAGATGCGTAATGCTACACTTGTCTGAATTTCCAACCGATGCTAGAGCTAAATAATATGCAGCAGCATGTTAACTGTTCAATAAACTTAACCATCGACATAGTTGAAAATTAATTCTACCGATCCAATATATGCATCTTTCAGTAGTGTTTGATGTAGCTTGTTTCCTATATATATAATAATGTCCATCCGTGGTTATGTTGTCATCTAGGACTTGCTCTAAATTTTACTTTGATGCTGGGAAAAGAGACCACTAGATCGTTTTGATACCTGGTACTTGTTGGCATACTATGTTATTCTGTGAGATGATGTCCTATATTCTTATAGTATTGGTGTATTTCTTGTTAATATCTGCATCTTGTATTAGCCAGATTTGCATGCTTTCTCTTTATTTCTAGGCCAATATTGAGGTACCCTGCAGAGTTTGTATTTTGTGTGCATGTGTGAAAATAATGATAATCTGGTATTATTTTGTCGTTTTTATGATTTTTGTCTATTTCTAATTACTTGTAATTCATAAAATTTCGGTTGTTAATGTGACTTTTAACTTCTCTAAAATTATTTACATGTTTTTTGATTTTCTGTAAGTGTTTTCCAAGAATTTCTAACTATGCGTATGATGTTATCTTGTTAAATGATTTATTATAACTGACTATATGTTCCCAAGATACATAGGACCTTTTTTGTATTCCCTGAGTTGCCCCCTACGTCCAAACAGCCTTAGGGGCAGGGGAAATCTCCCTACAGGAGGAAAGGATTCCGGAGCTCCCCCAAAATTCCCCTAGCTCTTTTGTTCCCTGCGTAAATTTTACCATGCTACCAAACAAACTCTCAAGGGTTTCCAAGTCCTTTTTGATGCGCACTTACTTCGAGGGAAAATGATACAACGATTTGTTCTTGTCCTCCTCTTGCACTCAACGGGCCACCTCCAAATCATGTCCTTTCGTCAATTTTTTTAATACCAACATACCTTGCATAGACATAGTTGATACATTTTACAAATTTAAACTAAACACTGATGTAAAATAAACTAAATTACTACAAAAATTAAGCTAAAATCGGTCTGGTCGGGCTCCCCACCGGTGGAGAAACCCTATATCTAGTCGATGAAGATGGTGTCCACGCGGATGATGACCGGCTTGGTAGCCGATGGGTCCCATGGCCTGGCCGGGCTCCCCATCGGAGGCGTGTGCTCCTCCGATAGGCTCTCATACATCCCGGAGTCCGAATACGCCATGTCCTAGTCGTCAGAGCCCGGGGGCTTGCGGACTCGCGGAGGAACAAAGTTTATGGAGCCCGTTGGGTGTGCATAAATTTGGGTCGGCCTATCTGATCGAACCATTTTGGATCGATGGGAGCGTTTGGGGAACCCCCTTTGAAAGGGTAAGATGGTTAACCTAGAGGGGGTGAATAGGATTCTACAAAAAAATCTTTTGCAAGTTTTAGGCTTTGCAGAATATAAGTGTGCCTAAATGCAAACTAGGTGAGGCAACCTAGATGATTAAACAAGATACTTCAAGCACGAAGGTTATTATTACAAGGTAAACAACACCAGTAAGAGGTTTGGTTTAGGGATAAGTGAAGCACGCGGAGACGAAGATGTATTCCCGTGTTCACTCCCTTGGGTGGAAGCTACATCAAGTTTGGCGAGGTGTGAGATCCCACGAAGGATTTCCCCAAGCCACGAAGGGCACCTTTTCTCCGATCCTATTCCGATGGAGGAACAACTCACTCACTTGTGGTAGACTTTGAGGTATTCTCCAAACCATCACAAACTTTCCATGGGGCAAATCACAAGTTGAATGCCTACGGGCGACCTTACCCACCTAAGGTTTCCCACAAACCCAAGAGTAACAAGCAAACTTGATGAACTCAAGGAGGGATGAACTTTGTCTTGGTGGAAACATAGATCGGTACCTCCTCTTTCTTTCTACCAAATGGTTCTGCGATGGTCGGTCATTTCGATAGTAAGGCTAGCCTGGCCAGAGATCCTGCCAATTTTGTAGTAATACCAAAACGACTATTTTTTCAATGACGACAAGGGCTCTTATCAGGTGGGTAGGGAGATGATTGGTGTTAATATGTGTATATGGTGTAAATCATCCCCCAAAAAATCTCATCGAGACCACCCCTCTTAATAGTGTGGTGTTTCCTACTAGAATCAAATAGTAAAGAGAGTTCCCTAAGAAATAGTAAAGAGAGAGATAACAAAGAACAAAAACACCGACTCATTTCTTGAATAGCGAATGGGAGGTCTCCCACCACCTCTCGTCATCACTTTCAGACTAAAACATGTGTATGCACTAGAAGATAACATTATTCCGCACTCTAGCTCCTGTGTCATCATTAACCAAAATAATGGATTAGGACATTTTCCCTTTCAAGCTCCCCCTTTTTTGTTAACGATTACAAACTAAGCTAAAGTCACATAGAGATATTATAATAAGCTTAGGAAAAATGTTTCCATGGAATATTTTAAGAAATCTCCCCCATAAAGTATGCACTTGGTTGATTTCGCATTTGAACGCAAAGTGCAACAATTTGAGATGTGGAGACCTCCCCCAAAATCCCGAGGAAATAAGCATGGTTTTTGACAAGTTAATAACACGGATATCTAGTAGAATTAACCAAGAGAGCATAGAGCATAGCATCATGATATCCAAGTACTACAATAATAATATAAACTTGTCCAACACATCACACAAATCCAAATGGTTCGAGAAAAAGAAAATAGCAAATGGTAGCACAAGCCCATAAGAACCAAAGGAAGTAGAAAGGCTTCTGCAAATAGCGAACCCGGAAAACCCGACAAAGAACCCGTATCCTAAGTAGACTCTACTCTCTTCTCCCCCTTTGGCATCGAAACACCAAAAAGTAACGAGAGTAGATGATGCTAGCGCTCAAACAAAGTGATCCCGAGCAGCAGCGACCTCTTCTTCTTTGTCTTCCTCATCCTCATCCTTTCCGTCTTCATAACCATACTCATCATCAACGACAACAACCGAGTTGGAAGGAGCAAAACCTAGCATCTGGGATGGATCAAACCCTCTAAACATGTCTTCATCAAGTGGTGGCATAAAATAGTTGACATATAAAACGGTAGTCAACTCATCTCCAATAACTAGAACATGGTAACCTCTTTGTGCCATGAAAGCATTGTGATTGCTCCTAGTCTCCCGACTGAGCTCAAGACTCTTGTGGGCAACATCATATGAACTCTGACATATCCCAGAGACTAGTGAAGAACTTGGTGTTGGGGATATACTTTCCGGGTATACCCACATGACTCGTTGATCAGGGTGGCCCACCAACGGGTTAGAGCTTTGCTTCACGGGCGGCCTAGTCAGAGAAAGAGGTTCCGACTACGACAAGGCCCAGAAGAGTTACCGACTTAGGCATGTAGTATTACTTGTAGTCCAAGATGTATCTAGTTACCGACTCTATAACGTAGTCGGATAGGTATCTCCTATAACCCTAGGACCCGGTGACTATATAAACCGGCCCTATGGGAGCCTTTAGGGCACAACCAATCATACTACAACAATCACAACTCGCACAGGCGAACCTCTCTTGTAATCCGCTGTAACATCTGGTTTACGCCGATATATTACTGGGTTGCTAGCAGGAGTAGGATCCGATCATCGCAGTCGGATCTGAACCTAGGTAAACTTGTGCTCACCGCTCCTAGAACATCCGACGTCTCACACCCAATCTTTACAATGCCACTAGGACCCCCTATGGCATACTTGTCGACAATAGTACGATAGTTGGCGCCCACCGTGGGGCAGGTGACCTTTGGAGCTTCGTTCCTGGCGGAATCTGCGCGTGCAGGAAACTATCGCCATGGGCTGCGTGGTCTATGCTAGTGATGTACCTCTCTTCCTTCTCGACGAGACCTGGATTCCGGCTTCAAAACCCGTGACGACCTACACGATCATGTCTATCAGCGAGATTGTTATTTATCTCGGTTTCGCTGAACTCGCCCAACCCACCCTTGAGGTGATGACCATGGCGGAAGAAAAATCCGGATCTACTTTGTCCGCAGAGGCGGAATAGTTTAAGATCCCGAAGAAAACCAAACCCACCCAACCCACTCCTATAGTGGAAGAAGAATCTGGATCTGATCTCTCCGAAGAGATCGGATACATGGATGAGGAATACATCCGCTACGGATCCGACTATGCCGATGTTGAGGCGGAAACCAAGTTATACCACTAACTCAAGAACATAAACAAGAAGAAGCACTGTTTCGTGTACCACATAAGCTCTGGAACCGACTCTGCCGATGCTGGAGCCGACAACGATTCAGTCCTGGATGCAATCAAAGAAAATGCCGACTTACCTGGCTCCCCTCAAGAGTCAATAATATTGCAGGAACTTCGAGACTTCAACAAGGAGATGGAGGAGTACGAGCAAGAACACGCCTCCAAGCCAACGCAAGGTGAGCCGGAAAATTCGACTAGTCCATATGATAGCATGGATGAAAGCTACACCTCGTAGGATGATATGGATACCAGAGATTCCTCCGAGGGCCACAAGCCAACCACTACGGAAAGTACCGACGAAATTTTATCCCCTGGTATCGGACCAAAAGCTGTCTTTGCCACCGGTACACACGTTAAGGCTACTGGGCGGTCAAAGAAGAAGAAGAAGAACAAGAATTCAAAACCAGAAGAGCAGGACATCGAGGAAACCAACAAAGAAAAAGTTGATGAAGAGATCGAGATGGAGAATCAGGATGGAGATCCGATTAATACCACGCCGATCGACCCTCTTGTGAATGGACACGTTGTCACCAAGGGTGCACGTGAAATATACGGAGGTGCTCTCATGATTCCAATCCCAATGGCTTCGGATCTTATACCGGAGGCGCTAGAGAAAAGGGCTGAGGACCTGGAAAAGCACCGTCTGTTTCTGCTTGAAGAGGTCGTGCGCATCGTCGAGCTTAGGCAGCTGTTAGAAAGTGATCCTGCCAAATATCAGTCAGATTTAAGCGACACCCAAACAAAACAAGGGGAGGTCCGTTTCTTGCCAACAAGAACCCAGATATCCACAAAGATCTATTCGATGGAAAAATCGGAGAGAAGATCCGAGTCTACAGTATGCCGTTGTAAAACGCTGCTACAGCTCGAGCCATCCTTGCCAACAATCTGTCTCCACAGCAGGTCTAGTAGTGCGTCGCGTTGCTGGACAAAGGATTAAAGCAGCAGAAAACGGTCGCGTCATTCAGTGGCAAGCTAGCCTCAGAGTCCGAGTTTTGCCACACTGGCATTGACCAAAGCGCTGACGGAAGGCTCCATAGGGAAATGGATCAGCGCCAATCGTCCCCGTGGAGAAGAAGAGAATTCAAGAACCGGCTCAAACGGCCACTCCCGCCGGCCGGCGTGTGAGTAGGCAAGAGTTATTCTGGCTGCGTCCGAAGACGCCATCAGGGCAATGGTTCCTCATCAGGACCATCGTCGGCAAAACAACCGCTATAGAGAAGACCCGGAAACACGCCGCCAGCGAGAAGAGCAAGACCAGCTAAGGATGCCACCACCGAGCCGTCTGGCCGGTAACGCCGGACGAAGAGATGATCCAGACCGTCTTGAATCAAGTAGGGATGGAGCCCGAAGAAACCGGCATCGGAGTCAGCATAATGAGGCTCCACCGCCACCACCCCATAACCCATCCAGAAATAACCCACCAGGGCCACCATCGCCTCCTGGCAGCGACCATGAAGGATCCCGACGTAGCCATGGAAGCCGTAGGGGCGGAGGCGACAATGGTGAAAGGAGAAGCAGAAATCTGACTCCGCCGCGCAGAAGCTGTGAGCCTCCAAGGCGCAGATCTCTCTTGCCGAACGACGCTCGCCATCGCATTGAATCAAACATAGAGGCACGACGGTACGAGGAAGAGGACGTGTATGTGGGACCCAAGTGCTTCGGACTACGCATAGTCGGACCAAATTTCCGGTTGACTTTGGCATTGCCAAACACATTCAGCCCTACGACGGCGTGGCTCGGCCAGATACCTGGCTCCAGGATTTTTTCTAGGCTTGCTGCATCGCCAAAGGAGGAAACAGCCTGGTCGCAGTCCGATATCTCCCACTTATGCTGAGGAAGACGACTCAATCATGGCGCAATGAACTGCTAGAGAATTCAATTCATAACTGGTATGATATGCAAAGTGCGTTATTTTCAAACTTCGAGGGAACATACAGGAGGCCCTGCATAGTCAGAGACTTGCAGCGTTGCACGCAAAGACCTGGAGAAACCTGCCGGGATTACCTCGGACGCTGGGTTGACACGAAGAACTCCTGCGAGGGAGTAAATGGGAAAATTGCGGTAGAAGCTTTTATTGCAGGACTCCCAGTCGGACTTTTGCGTCATAGATTGAAGCGTGACCACGTCACAAATTTGGGAGAAATGATAGAGACGGCAAGAAAATATGCTGATGCCGATGATGATTCAGAAGGGCTGCTAAACATTCTGGCTAATCCCAATACGGCCAAACAGCCAAAACAACAAGCTCAGAAGCGCAAGAACACCTCGGACGGAAAACCGGCTCTAGACAACGTGGCTGTCAACACAATGTTTGGATCTGGAGGACGAGGAGGGCATGGATGCGCCCGGGGTAGAGGCCGTGGAACTTCCCGAATCCAAGGCAGAGGAGACCTGCAACCTGGAAGAACCTATACCTGGGCTCACATTGCTATAATCCTCGTGTCCACCAATTGGATAGTAACGGAGGATCTACCCACACAAATGCCAAGTGTCGTTTCAATGACAACATCAAGAAAGACGAATCCGCTGGCTACAGAGCCAAGCGACGAAAGGAAAGAAAATTTCGAGAAAGGAAAGGAGCCCAAGTAAGATTCTAACATGGAAGAAGCGGATACTACCGCATAGCCTGAGTCGGATGGAAAGAAGAATTTTCCGACCAAGAAAGACACATACGTCTACTTCCTTGGATCTCAACCTTCTAAAGAAAAGAAGGCCGTTCTCCGTGAGCTCAATGCCACGGTTCCGGATGTTCCAAAATTTCTGTACTGGTCGGACATAACCATCACCTTTGATCGCTCAGATCACCCTCGGAAAACACATCAGGGAAAGTACCCTCTGGTCGTCAATCCTCTTATTGATGGCTATGAGTTCTCTAAAACACTCATGGACGATGGAAGCAGCATTAAAATCGTCTACATCGAGACACTCCACCGCATGAAGCTACACGAGAGCCAGTTGAGTTACAATAGTGTAACTTTCCGTGGCATTGTGCCAGGGAGACAGGCGGATTCTCTGGGTGAGATTACACTGGACGTGACATTCGGAACCCTAGACAATTATCGGACCGAGCCACTCTCTTTTGAGGTGGTACCGTTCAAAAGTGCTTACCACACCATCTTCCAACGTTCGGCTTAATGGGCGTTCATGGCTCGTCCCTTTTACATCTACAACATGATTAAACTTCTAGGTCCAAAGGGTGTAATCTTCGTCCGGGGAAACCCGAGGAAGGCGCGAGAGTGCGACGAAGGATCTGCTGCCTTTGCCGAAGCCGTGTTGCACGCCCAGGAGTACTAGGAGATCAAGAAGACCATCAATCCGTCCGAGATGCGTGCTACGAAGAACGAGGTGCTGAAGCCAAGTTTGCAGTTCAAGGCATCGGAAGAGACAAAGAAAACATCGCTGAAGGAAGATGATCCCTCTAAGACAATGAATATAGGGGTAGGCTTAGACCTCGCATAGGAAAGAACGCTCGTCGAGTTCCTCAAAGCTAATGTGATATCTTCGCATGGTAGCCTTCTGACATGACCAGAGTACCTAGGGAACTTGCCGAGCACCCTCTTAATGTGTACCCTGACACTAAACCCATCAAACAGTCCTTACGACAGTTTGGTGATGAAAAGCGCAAAGAGATAGCCAAGGAATTAGCCAGATTCATAACAGAGGTTATCCATATAGATTGGGTGGCAAATCCTGTACTCGAGCCCAAAAAGGACACCATTGATTTAAGGATGTGTGTTGATTATACCTCTTTGAACAAGGCATGCCCAAAAGATCCATTCCCTTTGCTAAGAATCGATCAAGTTATCGACTCAACGACAGGGTCCGAACTACTCTGTTTTCTCGATGCATATTCCGGATATCACCAAATACCGATGAAAGAGTCGGATCAAATTAAGACGTCTTTCGTCACTCCTTTCGGAACCTTCTGCTACAAAGCTATGCCTTTTGTCTTAAAGAAAGCAGGAGCAACATGATGCTAGTCTATGAAAATTCAATATGATGCTAAATCTGAAGAAGTGTTTCTTTGGAATTCCAGCCAGAAAATTGTTAGGTTTCATCGTCTCTGAGCGAGGCATAGAGGTGAACTAGGAAAAAATCAAGGCTATACTAAACATTACCAGGACGACTCGCCTGAAGGACGTGTAGCGTCTCACTAGTTGCATTGCGGTAGTGAGTCGGTTCGTCAGCCAGCTCGGCGAAAGAGCCGCACCTTTGTACAAACTCTTGAAGAAAACCGACAAATTTGTCTGGACCCAGGAAGCTGAGATCGCCCTACAAAGTTTGAAAGACCTACTTTCAAACCCACTAGTTCTCGCAATGCCAGAACCTCAGGAGCCTATGTTACTCTACATTGCAGCGACCAACAAGGTAATAAGTGTGGTAACAGTAGTGGAGCGCGAGGAAGAAGGCCACGAGCATAAGGTTGAGCGACCAACTTATTACCTGAGTGAGGTCCTCAGAATCGAAACAACGATATCCACATCATCAAAAGCTAGCCTATGGAGTGTTCTTTGCATCCAGAAAGCGACGCCACTATTTTCAAGAGCACAATATTACAGTGGTGAGCACCGCTCCCCTGCGAAATATAATCAATAACCGCGATGCCATAGGACGTGTCGCAAAGTGGGGGAATAGAGCTTGCAGCTTTCTACATTGAGTACAAGCCGCGTATAGCAATCAAGTCCCAAATACTTGCCAACTTTGTTGTTGATTGGACAAAGACGACACAAAAAACAAGTCCTCTAGACTCAGAATTTTGGACCCTTCACTTTGACGGATCAAAGGAACGAGGAGGCTCAGGGGCTGGTGTGGTGCTCAAATCACCCCAAGGATATAAGCTGTTCTATGTGTTGCAAATACACTTTACGGCAACAAAAAATATTGCCGAGTATGAAGCATTGCTGCATGGAATACGCATGGCCAAAAACATTGGCATAACAAGACTCATGTGTTAAGGAGACTCGGATTTAGTTGCTCAACAAGTATCCGATATTTGCAACGCAAACAAGCACATGGCAGCATACAAAGCTGTTGTGGGTGAATTATCTAAATCGTTCAAGGGTTTTGAGGTTCAACACATCCCTCAAGCATAAAATGTGGAAGCATATGCTCTATCAAGAATAGGCTCTGCGGGGAAACAAGTACTGGATGGCGCTTTTTTAGAGCATCTAAGGGTACCCTCCATAGTCGGAGTTGATGAGGACTATCCTACGAAATCCGAATCACCTTTAATAGCAGTTCTGGCTGTAATTCCCAGATGGACAAAACCCTATCTGGATTTCCTGATAGACAGAAAATTACCCGAAGACAAAGTCTTGAGCTGGCAGATCGTCCGACGAGCAAAATCCTATACTATAATAAATGGTGAGCTCTATAAACAGAGTGTTTCTGGCATTTTCCAGTGATGTATTTCTTCGGAAGAAGGAGAGGAAATCTTGCAAGAAATCCACGAAGGCGAGTGTGGTCACCATGCTGCGGCCAGATCCTCAGTGGAAAAAGCTTTTCGACACGGATTCTTTTGGCTCATAGCTAAGGCGGATGCCGATAAACTGGTCAAAACATGCAGAGGCTGCCAAAATTACGCCCATCAGGCACACGTTCCGGCTAAATAGTTGCGAACAATCCTATTACATGGCCATTTGTGGTCTGGGGGCTTGATATGGTAGGACCATTTTGTACGGCAAAATGTGGATTTACTCACCTACTAGTGATGGTGGATAAATTTACAAAGTGGATTGAGGCTAAACCCATAACAAGTTGCGATGGAGCCACAGCCAGAAAGTTCGTTGAGGACGTGATCATCCGATTCGGATATCCGCACAGTATAATTACTGATAATAGGAGCAACTTTTCCATGGGAGAACTTGTTGAATTATGCAAAGAACAAGGGATCTGACTTGATATTGCATCAGCCGCACATCCACAATCTAATGGACAATTCGAAAGAACAAACAATCTTATTTTACAAGGACTCCGACCTCATCTCAAGGCACCGCTTCGTTGGGCTGCGGGGGCTTGTGCGGAAGAATTACCGTCTGTGATATGGAGTTTACGTACAACTCCTAACAGATCAACCGGATATACTCCTTTCTTCTTGGTCTATGGTGCAGAAGCAGTTCTTCCAAGCGATCTAATTCATCAGTCTCCACGAGTCAAAGTGTATATCAAAGAAGATGCAGAAGTTTCTCGACAAGATGATCTCGATATAATTGAAGAAGTACGCATCATTGTTGAGCAGAGATCTATAGCCTATCAGCAGAAGTTACGCATGTATCATAGTTAGAGAGTTCGAAACCATTCTTTCAGAAAAGGCGATTTGATTCTCCGACTTGTGCAAAAAATAAAGCACAAACTTCCCCAATTTGGGAAGGACCTTTTATGATTAGTAGAGTTTTGCATAATGGGTCGTATTATTTAACTGATATAAGACCAGTCAAGGAAAGACTAGATACTCGGAAAAGAAAGAGAGCTGGTGGTAGCACAGACCCGGATGAAATAGACCGTCCATTGAATATTGCACAGCTACATCCCTTTTATTCTTAGTTATATTTCCTTGTAATCATACATGTACATGTTCAAAGTGAAATGAAGTATTGGTTTTCTCATATGCTATTTTTGAGAAGTTTTTGCCATCTTATTTCCAAAAGAGCATGACATTTTTAAAAAATCCCAGAATGCTTGAAAGTACTTTATGCTCATGTTCTTTCTGGTTATAATTTCTGAATATCTAAAAAAATTAAATTTATTGTTTATACTTTGGTTTTTTATCTGATTGCTTAGACGCGGGTATTTTCTGAATAATGAGTTGTTGGTACTGGAAGCCGGCTTTGTTTCTGAGTTTAAACTGGTTTAGGAATTGCGCTCCGTTGCTCGGCAAAGTTTCCGTGCCGAAGGTTGGCCAGCCCATGAAAGGGACGAGGCAAAGAGCCAGATAAAACTACAAGTATAGGCATAAACCAAAAAAGTGCTTCAGAAAATTTTCAAGCACACACGTAAAATATATAAACATAAGTGCTAAGATAGTAAAAGCATTAGTTTTTTACAGACTAGCACAAATAAAAACAATTTTTCCATCATTACATTGCCCAAAAGTTCAGAATAATGCGTAAAAACTGTTTATGCTGCAGAGCCAGGTGGTGGTGATGAAGAAGGTGGAGAACCGGAGTCGACAATGTTGTCGCCCTAAATCTCAGACTCAGAAGCTGCAAGGCTGTCTTATGGCTCTTGAGGCGAGGGAGGCACGCGACGGTTCCAAAGAACGATATTGAATAGTTGGTCATCTCTGCCACACGACAAGCATAACCTGCACAAGAATCTTGGATTGCCTTGATGTCCTGTGGGGTGCCCTCATCCTCCTCCTCGGCGATACCTTTAGTGACATGCCAGATTTCCATCTTGCTGTGGTGGCTCATCAACATGGTAAGAGCAGTCTGGGCAGCAGTCCGAGCGTAGGAGATCTTCCAGTCCTCGATAAGCTTCGGAATCTCCTTGACCTTGTCCCTCACCTCTTGCACTGACATCATGTGCAAGTCAGAAAGCTTGACCGACTCGCTAGCATCTTCAAGGGTCTGGCGGAAGTCGAACAAGATATCTCCGACGAGGTTGATGCGCTCTATGCGAGGTTCCAAGGTAGGAGAATCGGAAAGATTCAGGGGGCCTGGAAAAGAACCAAAAGTCAAAATTTGACTAAAAAGAAAGTCGAAAAATCAATGAAAAATGTAAGTCGGATACCTTACCTAGCACAGAATGATTCCACTAAGCATGCTTCTCGCGGAGGCTGTTCATCTCACTTTCTGAGGCCTGGGCCAGATCCCTCTGACTATCAAGGTCCTTCCGAAGATCATTCACTTGTTTGTCTCGGAGGGACAACAGCTTCTTGAGCCTCATGGTCTCATGGTTGCTTGACTCCAGGACAGCAGCTACGGATTTCTCCGATTCAATGGTTAGCTTCTCAAGCTTGTCCCGGAGCTCAGCATTTTCCAGTTCCAAGACCTTGAAGTTCTCGGATTGCTCCACCATCTCGCTGGACTCGCACAACAGTTCTAAAAAGGGAAAAATATCAGTCGTACAAAACAAGTTTGACTATGTCAATAGCTAATTGACAAAAAGGAAGCTGAAAAAATTACCTTCTGCTTCATTTTTCTCAACTTGCAACTTTGAATTCTCAAGGCGCAAGGCTTTGATCTCCTTGCGTTTATTACAAATATTCTTGGCAATTCCTGGTTGGAAGATGCAATTTTATGTAAGTTTGGAGGACGAAAATACCGTCAGATGGCTACTAAGACTCGGGCTGCAAATTTAACTAAGTAAAAATACATCACAAGCCTTGGAGGCTACACTACATCGTTCTTTTGCAACCTAAAAGTATCAACTCGGATCCAACGATGTTTATCCGACTTTATGCTTGGGGGCTAGAGGATATGATAATAAAATAAATGCAAATAAGAATCGAAAACTTACAATGTGTTCCAAGTGCAACTTCTCAAATCCGAGTTTGGTGCTGTGAAACACCTTCTCGGCAAGGGAGAGGGAGGGAACATCCGTCGCTGGGAGTTCACAAGACTCTATCTTAGCATCCCAAACCAAAATTTGGTCCAGAAGGCTAACCAGCTTGACGTCCTCCTGCTCCTGGCTTACTGCCTCTATGGTTAAGGTTTGCTTATCAAGGCTGGACTGAGCCAGCTTGAGGATCTCTTCCTTCTTCTTCCTCTTCAGGCCAGAGATAGCAGAGCCGGCCACTTTATCTAAACTTCCTGTAGAAATTACAATGGGATCATTACCCTTAATGGGTTCACCCTTGTTAGTTTCTTGGCCACCAAAGGTAACCAAGGCTTTCAAGACATTGCCAGCATCAGGAGAGGCAGAAGCCTCTGGCGCTGATGGAGTACTGGATGGAGTCAGTGGCGGCATGGCAGGGGAGACGACAAGTTTCTGCTGATGCAGTTGCTTGCCTAGCTTGCTGTCCGGTTTGGTATTACTCTTCAAAACTTCTTTAGCTCTAGAACACGAAAATCCAAATATCAGGTGTGCTCTGGAAAGAAAGAAAGGTACAAGATACTGAAAACAAAGGACATGGTGCTTACTTTTTAACTACTGGCAGCACTTGGATACCAGCAGTGATAACAACTTCTTTCACCTTGCGCTTCTTGGAGGCGGAGGCAGGAACTTCTTGCACCTCGTCATCCTCCGTTCCCTCCGGATCGTCTGAGAGATAGCCCTCTAGTGGAGCTAGATCAGACTCGGGGAGTTTCTCGAGCTGACAAAGTCATCGGTGAAAATAAAGTCAGAGAAGGAATAGAACAGAAAAACTGACAAAACGCGAAAGCAGAGTCAAAATATTTACCGGAGTCAGAGGATGGTTGGACGTAAACATCTTCATGGAGACATCCGGAACTTTCCATTCCACTCTTTCCTTGATCAAATATTGCAGAAGGGTCTTGTATTCCTTCGTCGGAATCCGACTCGAACTGACCCGCATCTTGTCCTTCTTGTCGCTGGTGATCTGGTGCATGAGGCGGTCCCCGTGGTGCTGCAGAGGCTGAATCCGGCGCTCCAACCAGCAGTGGATCAAGTTGGATCCACGAAGGCCCTCGTGCTTCATCAGAAACCCAATCCGCCTTTTGGCGAGGATCAAGATATCCGACAGCTCCGGCGCCTCCGCGTCCCATGACCTTTGGTGGAGAGCAGCGCCGTCGGTAAACGCCAGAAGACCTTCCGCCTTTCCAGGAGCCGGAATATCCTTGTGATAATAGAAGGTTCCGTCCCAGCGTTTGACGGATTCACTAGCGTTAATCCTAGGATAAACACGATTTCTCCTAAGGACTAGGCTAAGGGTGCCGGTGGTGTAAGGCACACCGGCGCTAATAGAGTTCTTTCGGTACCATAGTAGTACCGGAAAAGGGTGAGACTTGGCCTAATGCCAAGAAACCCCTCACACAGAGCTACTGAGTACTAAGCTCGAGCAGAGAGTTGGGAGGGAGATTATGGAGTTGCACACTGTAATGATTGAGGACCTCGACGAAGAAGTCCGACGGTGGCAAGTTGTGGCCACGATCGACGTGCATGCCGAACAACACCCTCTCGCCTTCGCACGGGGCGGGAACGGAGTGCCCTGAGGCGCTCCGCCACGTGCCTGTGACAATGAATCCTTTGTCCTCCATGACCTGGAGTTCAACGTCATCCATGACGTTGGGAATCCAGAGGCCCCGCATCTTATTCTCATCCGCCACCGATGAACCCGCTGCCGCTCCTGAGCCCGAGGCTGACGCCGTTGATCTTGGAGGGGAAGGACTGGTGGGGGAGAGAGATTTTTCTTGAGATGTCTAGATGGCAATGGATGCGTAGCGCTCGAGGAGTACGAGGAGGCAATGAATGAATCGGTGGAGAGATAAATATGAGAGAAGGGTTTTCTCCTCTCTTTTATTTACCTCTACGCCAAGACTCGTGCGTTGATTCACACGATTAGCGCCACGCGTATAGGAGAGAGGGAGGTAGCTTCCTCGCGACTCTTCTGCCCCCTCGATTTTCACGTGAACATTGAAACAAAGTTCTATTCCGTAATGGTCATACCCACCAATGGTCGTGTCGATGGGACTCTTGTCAGTGACAAGACCTGTTCTGAAAAGTTGTTAGCCCGCACGCTGTTGTAAAGTCCAGCTCATGTTTCAAACTAAGCAAGGAAAAGACTGAAATCAGGACAGAGCATATCCGACTCAATTGACTCGGAATCCTACAATACTAAATGAAGTTTTCAGGAACCCTTCAAGATTCGGAAGACGAAGAAACCATCAAGCTAGACGATTTATCCGACTTTGGATCTTGGAGACTTCTGGGGGCTACTGTTGGGGATATACTTTCCGGGTATACCCACAGGACTAGCTGATTAGGGTGGCCCACCAACGGGTTAGAGCTTTGCTTCATGGGCGGCCCAGTCAGAGAAAGAGGAGAAGCCAGTTCCGGCTATGACAAGGCCTAGAAGAGTTACCGACTTAGGCCTATAGTATTACTTGTAGTCCAAGCTGTATCTAGTTACTAACTCTGTAACATAGCCGGATAGGTCTCTCCCATAACCCTAGATCCCGGTGACTATATAAACTGGACCTATGGGAGACTTTAGGGCACAACCAATCGTACTACCACAATCACAACTCGCACAGGCGAACCTCTCTTGTAATCCGCTGTAACATCCGGCTTACGCCGATATATTACTGGGTTGCTAGCACGAGTAGGATCCGATCACCGCAGTCAGATCTGAACCTGGGTAAACTTGTGCTCACCGCTCCTGGAACATCCGACGTCTCACACCCCATCTTTCCAACGCCACTAGGACCCCCTATGGCATACTTGTCGACAATCCGATGACACTTGGCAATACCCTTCTTGCGAGGAAGAGCATGGCGGCAAGAACTGTTAGCCTTGAATTGTGGGTCATGAGTAGCCTTTGTACTATGCTCACAAGGCGTCATCTCAGGAAGTTCCACATGATGCCATGGAGAGAAAAAGTGAAAATGTCCATTTCTTCTCACTGTCCATGAGGAATACTGGTGGCATGCACTATTGCATTGATAGGGCGTTGAACAAATTGGCAATAGTTGGGTGTCATGCACTTCTCCGTGGACCACCGAATCTCAGAATAGATGAAGTCACAACCATTGATCTTCCTCAAACCATGAGGATGTAAATAGTACATAAAATTCTTGTGATTCCCACGGCAATCAGCTACATCTCCTGACTTGCTCACAAGATTATAACGGAAGAGCTTGGAAAGTGAAAAGTAATAGAATTTCATGCTAGAAAGGCTAGTCGGAGCCTTGATTGGATCTTCAGGATAATAATGACTGATGCGATCATCAAGCATGGCCTTCTTAGAGTGAATGCAAAGCCACCAAACCCTTTCCTCAGTATATCCCAGAGCAGCACAAAAATCAGCAAACGTGTTAGAATAAGGCTCTGGTCATCCAAGTTATGGTGCGAGCATGGTCGGTGTGGAAGAACATGGTGCAGAAAAATTGATGCATGGTAACTGGCACCAGCTTCACATTGATCTAGTCTAGGGTTTGGGTTTTGCACCGGGCCTACCAGGGTAGTTGGTGGCCTGGCCTAAATGGCTGGGTTGTCTCCCCCGGTACAACTAGTTTTATTTAAAACATTTGGTTTGTTTTATTTTAATAAAAGATTTTATAAATAGTTTTAGACAAATAGAGATATTCGGAAGCACCAGAGTGTTATTATTTGAAATTAAGGAGGGGGTATTTAGAAAACAAAGCTAGGCTTTTATAAAATAGTTTTTGGAAAATGATATGAATGCAGTCATGAAGATGCTCAAATGCAATATGGCATGATGACATGAGCATGCCGTCATGATGATGCACAGAATAAAAACAACATGTGATTTGTTGGTAGTGGTTTTACCCAGGGTTCTACACAAGTGTACGTGCCATAGGAGGATCCCAACAACATCATATTTGAGCAAGTGCATGTTTGAGGAAATTGGAGACATGATATTTCGGTGCTAGGTCCGACGAGTCAGTCCTACCGCCGAAAGATACAACCCTGGGCTTGGCACGACCAAGGTCGCAACCGAAACAACCGGCTGCTAGTTCGGCTGGCTGAAACAACTGGCAAAGCGTTTGGCGCCAGGTCCGGCTAGCTGGGGCCACCGCCGAAACAATCAGCACCAGGTCCGTCTGACAGGATCCACATCCAAAAATGGTTGAAGGATGGCAATGTCTCATAATTTCCCAAAAATGACTAAAAAACTTGCACAAATATGATTAGTGAGAGAGTAGGAGGTCATGATTTGTCGTGGTTGGCAACCAAAGACAAAGGGGGGTACACTAGATGGCAAACCCTAGTTTTTCAACACCGATAGGATGGAGTAAAACTAGGGAAAAGTAGAGCAAAAGAAAGAGCAAAGTACCCTGCGACTCCAAAGAAGACATGATTCCCCTCGCCAAAGCTATGACAAGAAGAAGAACCACCCGGGAAAAAGTGGGGAGAATCCCCGATCTCCCAATGTAGCCATGGGGAGGACAAATCATTCGGAGGAGCAACTTCAAACAACCCGATATATGGATTGGCGTAGTTTGGGGAAGTTTTGGTGGAGGAATGTCCTAGAGGGTGGTGGAGCAAGGTGGGGCGGCGGCCATGGCCTGGGAGCACGGGGGATGAAGGAGGTGAAGTAACCAACTATCCCCCATGCGTGAAGGTATATCCCCTGAAAAATTCAAGTTAGCGATAAGTCTAGTGATGACCCACAAGTATAGGGGGTGTATCGTAGTACTTTCGATAAATTGGAGTGTCGATCCCAACAAGGAGAAGAAGGTGTTGACTAGTGGTATGGAGTCGGAAATCTCTGTAAATACTTAGCAAACAGATTTTTAGGGGTTTTCTGAGAAAAGCAAAGAAATAAAGTGCAAGTAATAAATACAACGAACAATTGCAGCAAGTGTCCCAATCCTTTCTTAGAAAAGGACAAGCCGGTGGAAATACTAATGAGGACCAAACGTTCTCGAGGACACATGGGAATAGTGTCAAGTGCTTTCGCTTCATATAGCTGAGTAGTCTTCTTTGGTTTTATAAGTGTTGTGTGGGTGAACCTGTGCTAATGTACCGACCTTACTTGGACTAATATATACTTGTTATTATGCCCCTTGCAAGTATCCGCAACTACAAAAAGCAATTAAGGTATAAACCTAACCAGAACCTTAAACTCTGTGATCCTACACTCCCTTGTGCAATGGTTTCCTAACGGGGTTCAGGTTTCTATCACTCTGGCAACCCCACAATTAGTAGTCAAATACACAATGCATTCCCTTAGGCCCATAAATGGTGAAGTATCATGTAATCGACGTTCACATGACACCACTAGAAGAATAGCACCACAACTTAAATATTAAACCATTGAATAATACCTCAACACAAATCCACTACTAACAACATGACTTCTCCCATGTCCTCAAGAACTAAACGAACTACTCACGAGACATCATATGGATCAAGATCAAAGATGATATGGTGATGGATAACAATCTGAACATAAACAATAATTCAATGGTTCCACTCACAAGAATCAACTACAATAGTAATCAACACAGGGAAAGTTTCCCCTAAGAACTATGCAAGATTCAACACAATTGTTACAGCGGGATGGAGTGGTGATGATGGTGCTGGTGGGGATGATGGTGTGGATGATGATGATCCCGATGAAGTCTAGCTTTGTTTTTGAATATTTACTATAGGGGAGCCCCCCACAGTCCTTTATTAAAATAAACCAAGAAGTATTATGTACAAGCTACCAAACTAAAACAAAAAAGTATGTACAAAAGAGAAGGAAACTAAACAAATTTACAACAAGGCATCAATCCAGAAGTTAAAATCTGTGATGGTCTTCTTTCTGACTCTGTATTTTAGTAGTGAAACATCACAGATACCCTGATTTCCAAGAGCTGAAAGATGGTATTATTCCTTTGAAAATCTTGTCATTTCTTTGCTTCCATATATTCCAGCAGGCAGAATAGCAATCTCAATGAAACATGGACCTTTGAATTTCTGTTTTGCATGTTTCAAAATATTTGGTCCAGATCCTATACCCTAGTCAATTTGCATGAAGTCTAGCTTGATGATGGTGTTGATGGTGATGATCTCCCCTCTCCGGGAAGGAATTTCCCTGGCAGAAATCTGACTGCCGGAGAGCTCTTTCTCTCTCGGTGTTTTTCGCCCCGCAGAGGCGGCGAAATCTTTCTATGGTCGCTCCCCGTGTATTAGGGTTTAGAGGAGAATATATAGGCGAGAGGGCGGAGCTAGAGGTGGGCCAGGTGGGCCACACCCACTGTAGGCGCGGCTTAGGGTGGCCCACGCCTTGGGGGGTGTGGGCCCCCTGTGGCCCAACTCCGCCTCCCCTTCTGGCATTCTTCATCTTCTAGGACAATAGAATTTTTCGTAGTTTTTCTGGTATTTTTTCGATCTTCACGAAATTGCATCAAAACACCGCTTTTTCCATCAGAATCCTGACTCCGGAAGTTCATCCTCCAAGAATCATCCAACATGCGAAAACAGACGAAAAGACATAAGTAACATCTCCTAATATGAAATATATCAATGAATAGAGGCAAATTATGATATAGAATGGTGATGCAAATTAGACGTATCAACTCCCCCCAAGCTTAGACCTTCGCTTGTCCCCAAGCAAAAACTAAGCTCAGTAAACATGTCCATAGGTTTATGGAGTGAAGTGTCGATAAAAGAATACGGACAAGAAGCATCACACTTACCAATACACAACTCATAGAAGAAAGAAACTCACCATTATATAACTTAGCTTGCAACAAGTATGGGAGTAACAATAAAGATGCATAAAGATAAATCATAATTGGGATTGGTAAACTTTGTTCTTGGTCGGAGAACAGTTGGAAAATAGTTTTCAAATAAAGCTTTTGTAGAAGTTTTGCAACAAGAGTACTCTTTGCTCAAACATAAAAGATTTTTCACAATGATAGCTTTCAAAGTAATACTCATTAGATAAGAGTCTTGTGCAAACAATGAAGATACAAAACATGATTGAATAAATCATCATATGAATGCTTGAAACACAACAACTCAAATGCTTGCTGGAGATAGAGAGGAATAGGTTTACTGACTCAACTTAGAAGTAGGAGAAAGGCCCTTTATAGAGGGAAGCAGGGATTTCAAGTTCATAAAGAGCTTCCAAAATATTATGGTACTTACTAGCTTTGAGCTCTCATTGCCCCTATCATAAGCATCTTGAGGTGATTAAGGTTAAAGTGAACAAAGATGGAGTATATGCTTGACGAAATATAAGTTGGCAATATCATGTACCTTGAGTGCGAGGGCCGCTCCTCATGCTACTCAACTTTTTAGTTACCGGTAAGTTCTTATCATTGTAAGTACATGCGTATCATAGAGAACCGCCAACGGGGTACCCCTTGCACATGATACATGAGCTATCCCATAATTAAAATGACAAGGCAAGCAAACAATGAACATCTCGGCAATCTTCTTATTTGCCATGGGAAAATGGCGCTTTTTTCTCTCTTTCCTCTTTTCAATATGTCTCTCTTTTTTTATATAAGAAGAAAGCTTCATAGATTGCTCATTATGGTAATGCTGCAAGTTTCCACCATGATTAGGCATGGCTTAGGCTAGCGGCCCAGGCGTTTATCTAACACATATACATAACTCCATGGACTTACAAGCTCCCCTTTTATTTCACAGCGATGACATCCACAAACAAAAGAGCATGATATCAACTGGGTATGTATTTACAGGTGTTGAAAGCGTTCCCCGTGACAGCACGGTCTTCTAATCCCAACGTATAGATGCAAGCATATACAACTTCTATGACACAATGGTTCAAGTTTATTAGGGGCAAGAAAATAAGGTGTGCCATCAAGTTCGTGAGAGCTTTACTAACTAGTTTTCACATAACAAAATAATTTTTAATTCGAAAGATAGATGAAGCTTGAGAATTTGCTTGGAATAGCAATAATGCTAATAGGTAGATATGGTGGACACAAATGGCACAGATTTTGGTTTAAAGGATTGGATGCATGAGAAGTTGCCCTCTCAAAACAGGTTTTTGGCTAGCAAGGCTAGGTAGCAAGCAAAGGAGTTGAAGGAAACAAGTAAACATACAAGTGATAAAGCCAAACATACAATCTTCCTTGAAGACACAAAAGATCTTAAATAAATAATACTAAGCTTATGATCCAATCAAGAAAGAAAATAAGTGATAAAAAATACCTGTAAGCTTTTTCTCTTTTCCTTTCAAACCTTAAAAAGTGTTTCTACTGACCAGAGCTCGGTTTGTCAAAACCAATTTAGATCTACCGGATGCTCCCAAAGTGATACCAATACTGATCAACAAGATCAATCATATAATAGAGATTGCAAACTAAAATAAGAAGTGCAAAAAGTAAAAGATGAGACTTCTCATTAATATTCCATAAAGGCACTCACACCAAGGGATACATAGATAACCAACTAAAGGAGAGATACTTACATATGCAAACCAACCTATAAGATAACTTCTCTACCCAAGATATGCAACTACTAAAAAGGTAAAAAGATAAAAGATAATGACGTGATACCGTGGCACTCCCCCAAGCTTGGAACAAGCCAAGGGGATGCCAAACCTGATGATGGATTACTCCTTAGGTGGCGGTGTTCCCTTGTCATCGTAATACTTCCAAGGTAAAGGCTCCCCATCCATAAAGGATGTCTTGGTTTCCACAATCCTGAAACTACCAGCAGAGCTTATGCGATTAAATCTAGCCTCATACTCACAGTTTTGATTTTGTATGGCTGTGCTTGTCATTGGTTGGTGATCTGATGGAGTGAGAGGATTTCATCTCGAAACTCAGAAACCTCCTCCTTGTGCTTGGCAATGAGTGCTGAACTTACCTTATGGATTACATCCACTTTGCATTCCGCCATCTTCTTGTACCTGCAAACTTCCCGCTCCAATGCTTCCATCCTGTCTTCCATACTGCCTTCTCCTTTAGGGCCTTGAACTTCTTTCATCTGCACCTTACAATCCTTGAGAATCAACTCCTAATTATGCTCAATGCGGTTCATGATCATGTCAGACCGAGAATCCCAGTCCTTGTTATTCTTTCCCCACTCTTTATTCTTAGTGTGTTCCTTCTATGCATGGTTAGAACGAGGCAAATCCCAAACAGAAGGCAAATACCCTTGTGGCACCTTTTGGTATTGTTGCTCAATTATGAGAGTATAGAAGGGATTCTTGGTACATGGATGAAGTGACCGCGGAGAGAGGCAATGGCGTGGAGGTTTCCCTCCCATAGACATCCGTGCTGTCCTCCTAAGCTTGATAGGGTTTGCCACCACTCCAATGCTTGCAACGGTAGCGCGGGTGTCCGGATGCTCTTCCTCATCCCCAACCAAGATCTCCTCCTCCTTGGGGTTTTGAGGTCATATTCCACGGGCTTCTTGCCTTTGTCGTTTGTGGAGACCATGGTGATCTAAACTTGAGAAGATTTCCTGACAGAAACATATCGAAACGAAAACATGACGAGAACATGATATACGAACCTCGAGGGATCCGGGGGGTTATATACTACGAAGTTTCAATGCATAAGGAAGGTACTGTGCAAAAAAGAGGCGGAGACAGACTCCAGGGGGCTCACAACCCCTATAGGCGCGGCTAGCTGGGGCCCGCGCCTAGGGTGGGTGTGGCCCACCTGGCCTCCGTTTCCTCTTCTGTTTCGTCTTGTAACCTCCCGTATGTAATAAAAACATCAAATATAAAAATATAAGGATTTCACGAACCTTCAGAATGCAGCACTTTTACTTACTCAAAGACGGATTCTGCAGATTCCTTCTTTCCTTCTCCTGAAAATTCCTTTCATACAAGGCCTTACACAAACCTCATTGGCAACATTAGTGTGTGCAAAAACAATAAACCTTTAGGTTCAAACTTCAACTGAAATCCATCAAAACAAAATCTACTGTAGCAAATCCTTTCCAAAAACCCAAAAAGAATCTGAAAGGGAATCAATATAAGAGGCAAATGCAAATGATGGCAAAAAACTTTCAAAACAGACCAGTAGGTAAATATTGATTTTTTCGAAGAACTTCTGTTACTCAAATCAAAAATTTCAAAACTAATGAAAGTTGGATAACAACTTGGAGAATAAGCACAGAAAATATAGCTCCATCCATAGTACTGAGCTCCTTCACCAGTTTTTACAATGCAACACAAAAATCTGTCCCAGGACAGCCACTTTTCACAACTCCTCCACTTCTCAAAAGTAGTTGATCTTGACACAAAAACCAAAACAAAAAGGATAAGGAGCGGCTATTACTGAGGTAACAAATTCCAAGACTCAACAAAACTATTGTGTTATCTCCCAAGAAGTACTTTTCTTTAATGCCTTTAAGTTAGGCTTAATAATTTCAAAGATGCTCACATAGGAGATAAAGATTTGAAGTGAAAGAGAGCATGAAGAAGCAAATATCCAACACATTTGAGTCTAACCCACTTCCTATGCAAGGGAGTCTCATGAGAAAACAAATTGTTGAAACAAAAGGTGTGGCACCCCGGATTCACGGTCCGAGAATACCCGTTATGCCTGCAATTCATGTTCCCATGATCAGTGAGACATGAGCATAACCGACAAGTATCATTACAACATCCATAATTAACGAGTGCAAGTACTTACATTTATGCCATTATGGCGATACAACATTAATAGCGGAAGTCTTCACACGCAGAGCCCATGTCATGCCTTAACCTACATGCGACTGACTGGGAAGATGGCCTAGTTCGCATAGACGTCAGCATCTCCATCTTTTCTCTCGATCATCTGAAAGTCTAGCCAAGTAAATAGCCAGGGGCAATGCTGGTGAGTACTTTGAATGTACTCGCAAACCACCTTACGAGAACAATAATAAGGATATGCAATATGGCTGTGGTAGGATGGCTCCATGAGAGGTTATTTTATAAACTAGTTTCTCTTGTAGATATAACATATCGCTACATCTTTGTTGAAAAACTTTTCTAGAACATTTTGGAAACCTTTTTGAAAAGTTTTAAGAAAAACACTAGGATTGGGTCACCCATTTGTTTTTCCTTTCGGTCATCTCATGAACAAACTCCTTCCTCCTTCTTCCCGACCATCTCATGGTCAAAACATTTCCAAGACATTGCTTTTTTGAAGTCCTTTTTGAAAATCAAAACCATCACCCCCATAAAGCAGCCATCACAACCGTCCATGACCGAGGACTCGGCTATTCGAAAAGATTTACACTCTGCAGAGGTTATACACTATACCCACACCATTCGATTACCCGTCCCTGATCTACACCGATCGTGGGTCGAATAACCGATCAAGACCTTCCGAATGCCCTCTCCGATACAAGTGCCTACCCTATGAGGTTAATCCCCTCAAAACCGGGATGCCCTATATAGTCACAAGCCAACCGGAGCGCATTTTGCACCCCGCGGGGTGTGCGCTTTCAATGAGGGGTTCATAGTATCATCTGGCCGCCATTTAGACGGTATTTACCTTCCCCAGACCAATATTTCAAATGGGCCTTACAGGGGAAAGCCCAACCTCCAGGAATTTGTTCTTCCCGATAGTAGTTTGAGACACCTATACCAGATTAGACAAACTTCCAACCTAGCCCCGTCCCATTCCAGAGTAATGTGGTTGCACGGGTTAATTGCTCAAGCATTAGGAACTGTATAGCCGGACGTGTTTTCGTAAACATTTTTTTCTCCGTCTTTTGTCCAACCATTTTGAAAACCAAAAACTTTCTCATTTTCAACATCACTTGGTAGGCCAAGCCTCACCAAGGTTTTCTCATAAAACATTTTTGTAAGCCTTTTTCCGGGGTCTTTCCATCCCATAGCTTTTACTTTGGCTAAAACGGGGTCTCCAAAGGGTTATGGTGTTAAACACCATCTACCATACTAAGGGCACGTAGGTACCATAAAAATGAGTTGTACCTAATGGTACTAAGGGGTAATGGTTTGGAGGAGCCAAACATTCCCTATATAAAACATAATATAGTAAAAATGCAATTTGCATAAAAGAGTAGCTAAAACATGCATAGGTAAAATAATAGGACAAGGCATATGGTAAAGAAGGTGGCTTGCCTATGACCAGCGAGATGTCCCTTGAATTCTTTATAATACCAGAATACCAATACAATTAATAATAAGGGAAACCTGGTGCTTCCTTCTTCTCGGTGTCACATAATCGCAACTATCGCCGTTATCGAGTATACATGCAAACAAATAACACCACCATCAATACAAGGCATACAAGCATCAAACCATACAACATGAAAAATATAATTACATGATATACATCAGTAGGGTGTTGAATGATTGGTTGATAAGATTAGCAAAATATTTGGAGGCATTAGGGAAAGGATCCCTTTGGACTTATAGTCTCGGCACTACCTAAGAGAGGGGTTTTTGACCAAGGTCTTGATCTGTATGATAACATTGTATAAAAATGACATCATCAGGTAGGTATTGATAAAATGAGGCCAACAAAAGTGGTTTCACTATTTTATCAATTTCCTAGGATTTATAGTGATTTTTATAGTGCATAAAACTCTAATTTTAGTAAATAATTCACCAGACATAATCTGGAGCTCCAAAATTTATTTCCTTGGGTGGTTAGGTACTATTTGATGGACTTATTCAAGAGGAGTTGGATTCACCTCCAAAAAATTATCAGAATGCCCTTGAGAAATTCTCAAAGACAGTACTGACTGGGATTTGTCTTTTTCATCAGTTTTAATCTACAGAAGCTTTTGATGTGATTCCACGGGAACTAGTTAGGTACTTAAAGTACCTTTCCGTATAAATTGGAATAAACCTTTTTGGTGTTAGAAAGCTACTGTAGTGATTTTATTAGTGAATAAACCATGCACATAATAGTTTAATTCACTAAAATTCAACAAGGGTTCATAAAATTATGGTATGCTCTATTATGAAAGATGTTGATATATATGTTTACAGGGAGTTGGAATTAGGTCAAAACCTCATTTGGTTTGACCTAGAGAAATTTCTAAAGTCAGAAAAGGCTTGGTTTTGATATTTTTGCTAACTGCAATATAGGAAGCAAACTAAGATGGGGCTAGTGGGATTTGAAAGGTATGGATAATACCTTTCTGTACCAATTGGGTTCAAGTCATTTGGATTAGTAAAACTTTCTGGAGATAAAAGTTAGTGTACTGGACAAATCTAAGTAGAAGATTTATCATAATTATTCTAGATTTTATTAGAGTAAACTAAGGACACTGCATGTTAGAGAAAAGGTGCATGCATAGGTGAAAATTTAGATCTGGACAAAATACGGTGTTTTACAATTTATTTGAGATTTAAACCAAACTGCTATTTTCTAGATCCTTCAATTTAAATGAAAAGAAATGGATCTGAGGGGCTTTTGGGCTAGATATGGAACAAATGGGCCGTGGAGGAGAGGATTCGGCCCACACGAGGAAGTCCTGGGCATGGGCTGCGGGTTTGAATCTTAGACGAGGGGCCCCGCATGTCATCCACTGCTGGAGCCCGAAGGGGTATCAGACAACGTCGGTCGATGGATTAAAGGGCGATGGACGGTGGTGGCTTGTCTTCTTCCTCACGACCAGGAGACATGGAAGAAACCCTAGCTAGGGCTCGAGAGGCACGGGTTGCTCACCAGGGGCACGGAGAGAGGCGGGGAGGGTCCATGGCGAGGCGGCGGGTGGGGACGAGTCCAGAGAGGGGCGGCGAGGCATGGTTTGACGTCGGGACCTTGTTCGCGCGAAGGCGACCGCGGGGCGCTTTCGGGAGCTCGCCGAAGGAGCTTCCTGGGGCGTTCCTGCACACGGGAAAAAACGGAAGAGGTTCAGAGGGGGTGTAACATCCCAAAAATACTAAACTTGGATCATCAAATTCTAATCCTCACATTTAGGGTTAACAAAAACTTTTCTAATAAAATTATGAATGCATGCATATGTGTATGCATTGATTTTGAATTCTTTTAAAACCACCTTGTTTATTTGTTTCATTGCTTGTAAAATGTTTCTTAGGTGAAATAAACATCATCTAAAACATTTCCCACACTTTTCCTAAAGACAAGTAAATCAAAACACATATATGAAATGAATGGTCATTTTGGCCAATTTAACTCCCATGCCTACTTTGGCTGTCTCAAACTTTCAAAACCTAACAGAAACTTTTCTGGATCTTTGCACCCCTTGAATGTACTCATAAAAAGGTATCAAGGCCCACTTTGTGATCATCCAGAAACTTTCAA
The DNA here is from genome assembly GCA_916181665.1 of Avena sativa. NCBI lineage: Eukaryota > Viridiplantae > Streptophyta > Magnoliopsida > Poales > Poaceae > Avena > Avena sativa. The sequence continues at coordinate 203,644,182 of OV702283.1, read as the reverse complement.
ATGCATAGTTTAAATGACAATTCAAAATTGAATCTTTATCATATGGGAAGATCCCACTTTTTTAAAAACCACTCAAACAAGCTCAACTTTCAAAACCCAAGCATCTGCCGACTCACCAGCACCAATCTAGCAAACCCACCAACATTCATTTCAAAATTCAAAACTTGATTTCATGCGGCCATTTCATCAAACAGGTTGCAGACACAAATCAAACAAAACATCAAACACTATAGTGTGCAGTAAAATTGGCCTAACTTGTTCCCTAGTTAGATCACACACAACTCAGTAGATCATCTAGAAAGATTATCCCAACACTAGCACCCCTGTGAGCTTGCCATTGCCATTAATGGTGAACAGCCGAACACCCCAATGTCACCCCATTGTGGACATCAGGCTAGAGGAAGAACTAGCCGTGCCAACCTTGTCTGGGAGGCAGCCCACCGTCCACCGCCACTACCTGTCCCAGCCGCAAGCGTTGCCAAGCCCTGGACCACGCGCACAAGCCGCGCCCAGACCATGCCGAGCATGCGCCAGAGCGCCACCCTCGACCAGCGTCCACAGACCGCGCGCCGCCCTCACCGCGTGCACACACGATCGCCATCAACCTAGGAGACCGCCAGACATCCCCGTTTGCCGCCCCGTGCCATATAGCCACCGCCCGCCGTCAAAGACGCCGCCTCTGCCACGCAGAGTACCGCCCGTTCCAGACCAAACCGCACCGCCCCACGCCTCGAGACCATGTCGTTGAGCATCGCCAGGAGACACCGCACCGTCCCCTACCCTTGCCCATGCCTTTAGCCGCCTGTAACCTCGCCCCCGACGAGCTCACCGTGCGCCCTGACGGTCCCCTCGCTCGACTATAAATAGAGGCCACCCCCGCTCGATTTCTTCACACCATCTCACTCCCCTCCCCTCACTGACCGTGCCACACCATTCGTAGAGCAAGGCGAGCACCACCTCACCGGAATTTCACTGGAGCCTGCCGCTGCCGGAGAAGAAGGGAGCCAGCGATTGGAGCCGCCCCAGGAGAAGCCACCAGTACCAGGAGATTCGCCGTCGTCGACTTCCTCGTTCGCCCGCCTCGCCGACCCTCGCCCGTACCCCGGTGAGCCCCCAGCACCCCCCACTGGCCGCGCTAGGTTTCGTTCTCGCCGGAGTTGTCTCGCGTCGACGATGACCCCCAGTCGTGGGATTAGAACTAGATCGAACGATCCACGTTGCCCCATACCGCTTCGCCCAGCCCCGTGTCACTGACGAGTGGGGACACCCACTTAAGCAGCCCGCGGGAGAACTGCGCTTAGCAGGCCGGCCCAGTAAATTTTCCCGCGCAGCCCATCGATTCAAATTAAACCTTTTCTTTTTAATTCAAACACACTTCTGTACCCAACTTCAAAAATCAACCCAGATCGATTCATTGCACTTCTGTACACATAGCCTGTTGGATTCAAGTCATTTGGATCTATAGATCACCCATAGTAAAAAGAACAAGGCAGAAGCTTTTCTGCATTCAAACATTTTTCAAATTTAAACCATAAAAGCTTTTGAGTTGATTCCAATTCTTAAAAATCACATTTAACCATACCTTTCAGAATATATAAAAATATATAGGTTTACTTGCAGACATAATGTTCAAGTAATAAAAGAATGCTACATAAGCATTTCTAGCCACTCTAATTAATTAAAATAAAAGGGTAAAACCTTATTAAATTGTGACACCACTTTAAATCACATTCCCATGGACTACAATATGTGGTGATGACATGTGTCAACATGATCCCATATTTGGTTTGGAGAATATTAAATCTTAAGTAGTTTTTCAATGAGTAGAAATTATTTTTCTAAAAATAAAAAGAATCAAATCAAGCCTTAACCTTGTAAAGTTAGAGATGATGTTAGATCATCTATAGGACCCTTATGTGTGATGATTGCAAGTAGTTAAGTATTGTTTGGGTGATTGTGTACCTCGTATTTATTCATAGACGCTAGTACCGACCAAGGATACGAGGAGGAAGGAGGATACTACGAAGAAGAAGCCGAGGAGAACTTCAACCACTGCTCTGCACAAGGCAAGCCAAATACTACTAGTGAATGTGCAAGCTTATACTGATATTGATGCAAGCTGATACTATACCAATGCAAGCTAAAACTTGCAAGATACTATACCTATGCAAGCTAACCCTTGCAAGATACCCTACTGATGCAACAAACCCCTACTTGTTCTATGACTACTATATGCCTTAAGCATATGTGATCATACCCATTTGATAAACCAATCCTAGTTTTACTTGCAAGCTTCTTACTTTATTTCTTTATCAAAGCTCAATTAGAGTTTACTTAAGTGACTGGTAGATTTTGGAAAGATGCTGAAGGTTGCATAAAGAGCATAAAATTTGGCCTAAGCTAGAAACCTTGATATCAGCCTAAGATATAAGGTTGGTCTTAGTTGAAACTCCACTAGTTACTAACCCATCATCAGTACTACCCCCCTACCTTAGATGCTAGTGCTAAGCATAAAATTTGATCAACTCTAGATGGGAATACTTGGTGGAAAAATGGTTATGAAAACCTTGGAATGATGGATCATTCTATTGAAATGTTTTGGACATGTGTTTCCGAACACTTGATGATTCTGGTGATAAAAATGTTGAGGCATGAGCCTTAGCCCTTTATAAAACTGATGGTTGTCTGGATGCGATACCATTCCAATTTTATCGTACAACCACAATACCCGAATATTGGGTAGGTCTTGACTGGAAACTTATATTCCTTAGTATTAGTTCTCTCACGACCAAGGTTTGAGCTGAGGCTACCTTGTGAAGATTGTCCACCTGTGCAGTACCCAAGATGACAGCTGGTCATGGTTGGGAGGCCAAACTCACAGGAGAGGTGCTTATACTAGGGCGTGTAATGGAAAGGTTAGGATTGATTATCCGCATACTGAGTATGGTGAATTCAGGATTTGTTCCTGACGGATGTATCGAATGTTGTGGTGAAAGTGTACAATCTCTGCAGAGTGTCAAACTATTCGAATAGCCGCGTCCGCGGTTATGGACAGTTGGAGTGGCCATACTGTTCCCCCGTCAGACTTTTCAAAATGACCTGTGAAATGAATTGAGACTTTGACTTGACCACAACAGAGTTGTGATATGAAATACAAGTTCCCACTTAGGAATTATAAAATTGTGACTAGCTTTAGAACTTACTAGAGATAAATCTGGCTTTTGCAAAAACAACCCTAGAGCCTAGTGTCCTATTATACAAAAACCCCTTTACCTGTTGGTATTAGTTTGCGAGTACTTAAAGAGTACTCATGGCTTTGTCCCTGGCTATTCCCATGGCCATACTATGAAGAGGAGTACCTGGAAGATGGACCCCAGGAAGGTTACGACAACTAGGATCATCTCCCATCGTCAGCATTGCCTGTGACCCCGAAGATGGAGCTTCGCCTACGCGACCGTTATTATTACGTATTCCGCTGCTTGATGTTGTATTAAGAACTGGATCATGAGATCCCTATTTGTGTAAGAACTTATGTATCGTTTGTAATGGATGAAGTACTATGGTATCCAATTCTGTTATGTCTCGCAAAAATGGTAATTCTAGGATTGCGATGTATGGCATAACAGGCATCTAGGATTGAAAAATCCGGGTGTTGACAAGTTGGTAACAGAGCCATCCTGACCATAGAAGACCCTAGTTAGATTGGACGTTGAACCAAAAACTTAGTTTCAAAACCAAAGAAAACAAATATTTACGAAAACTTATTCTCATTCTTACCTCTTTAATTCTTTCATAAAAATTCATGTTCCTCAAAAACTCTTGCAAAATAGATAAAATTTTGACACACTTGATCACTTTGCTAATCTACTCATCCTCTATTTTTATAGATGGACGTGAAGTACAACAGGTTTTACCAACTTGGGAATGGAGGAGACCTTATCTTTGAGAGGGATCTGGATCAGCTTTCGGAACTTCTGGAGCGTCCGCACCCCGAGTTCTTTGGAGCTCAGCTCAATGATCAAGGAGGAGAAGATCTGCAGTGGCTAATTGTTGCAAGCCTCCGAGGAAAGATTGAACCTCCCACTGCGGAGGGAATTCAGTTTACCTTGAGGGAAAACAACTGGCTCGATGGACTTGCCAGAGCAATGCAGAAAGCTCTTTCCCGTCTGTGTGGGCAGAGCATCAATCAGATCAAGGGTACTCGCTTTGAGTTTTGCCCAAGGCGTGATGCAAATGGACAACCACTGGAAGCCTCATACCACCCCGAGCTGAAGACTCAATTGGACCACCTTAGCTTCATGATGTATGATCGTCAGCAGGAATTGGACAACTGCCGTGACTATTGCAACCAAAAGTCTGCCATCATCAAGACGAAGTACCAGACCATCGCCATGCTAGCAAAGGATCGCAAGTCTCGCCGCCGTCAGCTCGACAAGAAGGAGTGCATTATTGCCCGTCTTCGCCACCGCATCTCATCTCTGGAGGAGACCATCCACGAGAGAGAAATGCAGTTAGAGGAAAGGGAGAATGCCAGAGAGGATCTTCGTGGAGACCCTTACTCCTATCTCAGCGATGACGATGATTTTCTGGAGGATCAGGCCATGGACTTCTTCACCGATGAAGATGATTTCACCTTCATCGATGAAGATGAAGATGATGAAGCCACAGATTTCGAGGAGTAGTAGCACTTGAGAACTAGCGTAGTGAGTAGTAGTCGGTCCCACTGTATCGTAGATTCCAGAATGGTTCTTAAAACCATCTGTTTTTCCTTGCTGTGGTGTGCGTTGTATTGTGTGAATGAATGAATGAAAAAGCAAGTTGCTAGAAAAGCCTGAGTCAAACCTTTAAAACTTTTCAAAGACCCAAGACCTTAGAAATTTCCCTCTTTTCTCATGATCTATATCAATCTTCAGATGCCACGTGGAGGAAGTGGTTCAGCCCCGGACCCGATGTTGCAGATCCTGCAAATGTTGACTTCTGACTGCGAAGCTGAAAGAGCGGAACGTCAAGCCAACCTAGCCACTCTGCAACAGATAGCCCAGCTAGCCCACAACAACCAAGGCCACGGAAATCAGGACAACCATGGATCTAAGCTCAAGAATTTCCAGAATACCAACCCACCCGTTTTCACCAAGTCAGAAGAACCCCTAGATGCAGATGATTGGCTGCAAACCATGGAAAACAACCTAGAAGTCGCCGGAGTGGAAGCCAACGAGAAAGTCCTGTTCGCCACCCACTATCTAGCCGGAGATGCCAGGGCATGGTGGAACAATGTTCGCGCCATGACCGGAGGCCAAATGATGACCTGGGAGGAATTCAAGGTCAAGTTCAGCAGAACCCATGTACCACCAGGTTTGATCAAGAGAATGAGAGATGAGTTCAGAGAGTTGAAGCAAGGAATGATGACTGTAGTGGAATACCGTGACAAATTTTTGTCATTAGCTAGGTATGCCCCGGACGAGATAGACACTGAAGCCAAGAAGAAAGAAAGATTCCTGAATGGTCTGCATGACGAGATGCAGACGGTGTTAGTCAACATCCCCTTTGCAGATATTGAAGCCCTTGTCGACTCTGCTATCCAGATGGAAGGAAAGATCAACCAGGCCAATGAGAACCGCAAGCGTCGTATGATGCATCAACCAGGAACCCATCAGACCCCAAAGTATCGCCCCAACCCATCTCCAGGATTTCCCCCAAGAACCAGCAGACCCCGTATGACCCGTCCGACCTATCCCAACCGTGGAAACCCTAGACCCGGAGGAAATCACAACAACCCCGGCAACTCTAGCAATTTCACCCGTGCCCCACCCAAGTTCAACACCAACAATGCTACCGCCAACCCCAACACTGCCCCGAGGACTGGAAGCAATGATGTGCCTGTCGCAGCCAAGGACAAGTCACAAGTGACCTGTTATGACTGTGGAAATAAAGGCCACTATTCCAACGAGTGCCCCAACAAGAAGAATGCTACAGCCCCCAACACCAATGTCCCAGCTCAGCAGCAGCGTCGTATTCATCCCGGAAGAAGATTTGCCCCAGGGAATTCACTCAACCGTAATGCCCGTCTTTTTCTCATGCATGTTGAAGAAGCTCAGGAAGCGCCAGACGTCGTGCTGGGTATGTTTTCTGTTAATTCAGTACTTGCAAGAGTGTTGTTTGACTCTGGTGCATCGCATTCATTTGTCACCGAAGAATTTGCCTGCACTAGTAAAATTCAACCAACCAAATTGAAGCATGTGATGATTGTGCAAATTCCCGGATCAACCACCAAGGCTAGGCAAATTTGCAAAGCCGTCCCTATCCGAATCCATGGCATAGATTTTTATTCTAATCTAATAGTACTCGGAACTAAAGGTTTGGAAGTAGTACTAGGAATGGATTGGATGTCCAAACATAAGGGATTGATTGACTGTGCCAAAAAAGCCATCACTATGACCAGTACAGCCGGAATATCAGTCGAACATATATCTGAAACCTTACCTCGCCAATTCAAATGCAACAAGAGTATAGCCCAACCTACCATTGACCAAGTCCGGATAGTCTGCGAATACCCCGATGTATTTCCAGATGTTTTGCCCGGTATGCCCCCAGATCGGGATATCGAGTTTATCATTGAACTAATCCCCGGAACCGGACCCATAGCCCAGAGACCCTATAGTATGAACCCATCAGAACTAGAAGAACTAAAGAAGCAACTGGATTCCATACTGGAAATCGGATTAATTCAACCAAGTGCGTCCCCATGGAGATCCCCTGTCTTGTTTGTGGACAAGAAGGATGGAGGTAACCGTTTGTGTACGGATTATCGGAAGTTGAATGATGTCACCATAAAGAACAAGTACCCCTTACCCAAGATAGAAGATTTGTTTGATCAGTTGACCGGTGCCCAGGTGTTTTCTAAGATTGATCTTAGAACTGGCTATCATCAACTCAAAATTCGTGCAGAGGATATTCCAAAGACTGCCTTTACCACCAGATATGGATTGTATGAGTATACAGTCATGTCTTTCGGATTAACCAATGCCCCCGCTTATTTCATGAACCTCATGAATAAGATTTTTATGGAGTTCCTGGATAAGTTTGTCGTTGTTTTCATTGATGACATTCTGATTTATTCCAAATCAGAAGAAGAACATGAGCTACACCTAAGGACCGTTCTTGGAACCCTTAGAGAGCATCAGCTGTATGCAAAGTTTAGCAAATATAAATTCTGGTTACAAGAGGTAGGATTCCTCGGTCACATTGTATCAGCTGGAGGAATTGCTGTTGACCCTGCCAAAGTGAAAGATGTAGAAGATTGGCAAGCCCCAACCACTCAAACCCAAGTTCGTGCTTTTCTCGGATTGGCAGGATATTACCGCAAATTTGTAGAAGGATTCTCTAGTATCGCCAGACCCATGACCCAATTGCTGAAGAAGGACAAGAAGTTTGAATGGACCGACAAATGTGAAGCGAGTTTTCAAGAACTCAAAAGGAGATTGATTTCAGCCCCAATCTTGATCATGCAGGATATCACGAAGCCCTTCGATGTGTATTGTGACGCATCCAAGATTGGTCTCGGATGTGTGCTAATGCAAGAAGGCAAAGTTATATCTTATCTATCTCGACAATTGAAGCAACACGAGCAAAACTATCCAACCCATGACCTCTAACTCGCAGCCGTAGTTCTAGCCCTGAAGACATGGAGACATTACCTGATGGGAAACCGTTGTGAGATTTATTCGGATCACAAGAACCTAAAGTATATATTCACTCAAAAGGAGCTGAATATGAGGCAGAGAAGATGGATTGAGCTAATCAAGGATTACGACCTGGACATTCACTATCACCCTGGTAAATCCAACGTGGTAGCCGATGCCCTTAGCAGATTGCCATGCCGCTTGAACTCCATGATTTTGAAGGAGCAACCAAGTTTGCACAAAGAGATGGAATATTTTCGAATGGAGTTAGTAAGTGAAGGATTTTTGGCTAGCATAGAACTTCAGCCCACTTTGATCAGTCAGATTAAAGAGGCGCAGAAGGGAAATGCCAGTATCAACGGAATCAAGCGTCGTATCGGTATAGGCAAAGTACCCGGATTCACCGAGGACGAAGAAGGAGTTTTGTGGTACAAAGGACGCCTTTGTGTACCATCAGATTCTGAGTTAAAAGAAGTTATCTTGAAGGAGGCTCATGATACTCTTTATTCTATCCATCCCGGAGGAACTAAGATGTATCAAGATTTAAAAGAGCAATTTTGGTGGCATAAGATGAAGAGAGAAATCGGAAGCTATATCGCCAAGTGTGATATATGTCAGCGAGTCAAGGCAGGACATCAAAGACCCGCTGGATTGTTGCAACCTTTGCAAACTCCGGAATGGAAATGGGATTCTGTAGGAATGGACTTTATCACTGGACTACCTAATTCTAGTAGGGGAAATGACTCTATTTGGGTCATAGTGGACAAATTGTCCAAAGTCGCCCATTTCTTGCCCGTCAAAACCACCTATCAGAGTTCGAAGCTAGCAGAGTTGTACATCGCTAGAACCGTTAGTTTGCATGGAGTCCCCAAGAACATCGTATTGGATCGAGGAACTCACTTTACTTCGAGATTCTGGAAGAAAGTCCAAGAAGGTTTAGGAACCCGCCTAGATTTCAGTACCGCGTATCACCCTCAGACCGATGGACAAACGGAGCGAGTAAATCAAATACTCGAAGATATGCTGAGAGCATGTGTGTTAGAATATGGATCCAAATGGGAAGACTGTCTGCCGTTTGCAGAATTTTCATACAACAACAGTTATCAAGCCAGTTTGCAAATGGCCCCATTTGAATTTATGTACGGAAGGAAGTGTCGCACCCCCTTGAACTGGTCAGAAGTAGGAGAGAGTTAGATTTTCAGACCCGACATCCTACGAGAAGCAGAAGAGAAGGTTCACAAGATTCGTGAGCACCTCAAGACAGCCCAATCCCGACAGAAGAGTTACGCCGACAAGAGACGTAGAGACCTCGCCTTCAACATAGGAGATTTTGTTTATCTGAAAGTGTCGCCATTGAAGGGAATGCAGCGTTTCCAACTTAAAGGAAAGTTAGCCCCCAGATATATCATACCTTTCAAAATTCTGAACCATCGAGGAGAAGTATCGTATCAATTGGAACTACCAGAAGAGATGTCAGCTGTGCACAATGTGTTCCATATCTCGTTACTTCGCAAGTGTCTCGAAGTCCCCGAGAAGACCGAAGTGTTCAAGAATATCGATCACCAGACCATAGAGATCAACGATGACCTGACCTATCCCGAAGTACCCATCCGTATTTTGGAAGAAGCCTTTCAAACTACCCGAACCCGAAGCATCAAGTTTCTCAAGATTCAGTGGAGCAACCACACAGAAGAGGAAGCTACCTGGGAACGCGAAGATCACATCAGGACGGAGTTTCTAGATCTCTTCAAATCCTAGGTAATCTTTTCGTCCTTTTTCAAATCTCGGGACGAGATTTTGTTTAAGGGGGGAAGGTTTGTAACATCCCAAAAATACTAAACTTGGATCATCAAATTCTAATCCTCACATTTAGGGTTAACAAAAACTTTTCTAATAAAATTATGAATGCATGCATATGTATATGCATTGATTTTGAATTCTTTTAAAACCACCTTGTTTGTTTGTTTGTTTCATTGCTTGTAAAATGTTTCTTAGGTGAAATAAACATCATCTAAAACATTTCCCACACTTTTCCTAAAGACAAGTAAATCAAAACACATATGAAATGAATGGTGATTTTGGCCAATTTAACTCCCATGCCTACTTTGGCTGTCTCAAACTTTCAAAACCTAACAGAAACTTTTCTGGATCTTTGCACCCCTTGAATGTACTGATAACAAGGTATCAAGGCCCACTTTGTGATCATCCAGAAACTTTCAAATGCATAGTTTAAATGACAATTCAAAATTGAATCTTTATCATATGGGAAGATTCCACTTTTTTAAAAACCACTCAAACAAGCTCAACTTTCAAACCCAAGCATCTGTAGACTCACCAGCACCAATCTAGCAAACCCACCTAAATTCATTTCAAAATTAAAAACTTGATTTCATGCGGCCATTTCATCAAACAGGTTGCAGACACAAATCAAACAAAACATCAAACACAATAGTGTGCAGTAAAATTGGCCTAACTTGTTCCCTAGTTAGCTCACACACAGCTCAGTAGATCATCTAGAAAGATTAGCCCAACACTAGCACCCCTGTAAGCTTGCCATTGCCATTAATGGTGAACAGCCGAACACCCCAATGTCACCCCATTGTGGACAGCATGCTAGAGGAAGAACTAGCCGTGCCAACCTTGTTTAGGAGGCAGCCCACCGTCCACCGCCACTACCTGTCCCAGCCGCGAGCGTTGCCAAGCCCTGGACCACGTGCACAAGCCGCGCCCAGACCATGCCGAGCATGCGCCAGAGCGCCACCCTCGACCAGCATCCACAGACCGCGCGCCGCCCTCACCGTGTGCACACACGATCGCCATCAACCCAGGAGACCGCCAGACATCCCCGTTTGCCGCCCCGTGCCATACAGCCACCGCCCGCCGGCAAAGACGCCGCCTCTGTCGCGCAGAGCACCGCCCGTTCCAGACCAAACCGCACCGCCCCACGCCTCGAGACCATGTCGTTGAGCATCGCCAGGAGACACCGCACCGTCCCCTACCCTTGCCCATGCCTTTAGCCGCCTGTAACCTCGCCCCCGACGAGCTCACCGTGCGCCCTGACGGTCCCCTCGCTCGACTATAAATAGAGGCCACCCCCGCTCGATTTCTTCACACCATCTCACTCCCCTCTCCTCACCGACCGTGCCACACCGTTATCAGAGCAAGACGAGCACCACCTCACCGGAATTTCACTGGAGCCTGCCGCTGCCGGAGAAGAAGGGAGCCAGCGATTGGAGCCGCCCCAGGAGAAGCCACCAGTACCAGGAGATTCGCCGTCGTTGACTTCGTCGTTCGCCCGCCTCGCCGACCCTCGCCCGTACCCTGGTGAGCCCCCAACACCCCCCACTGGCCGCGCTAGGTTTCGTTCTCGCCGGAGTTGTCTCGCGTCGACGATGACCCCCAGCCGTGGGATTAGAACTAGATCGAACGATCCATGTTGCCCCATACCGCTTCGCCCAGCCCCGTGTCACTGACGAGTGGGGACACCCACTTAAGCAGCCCGCGGGAGCACTGCACTTAGCAGGCCGGCCCAGTAAATTTTCCCGCGCAGCCCATCGATTCAAATTAAACCTTTTCTTTTTTATTCAAACACACTTCTGTACCCAACTTCAAAAATCAACCCAGATCGATCCAGTGCACCAAATTGAATGAAACCAATTTTGTTGGAAAGGCCTGTGAATGCTGAATCCAAGCCCGTTGGATTCAAGTCATTTGGATCTATAGATCACCCATAGTAAAAATAACAAGGCAGAAGCTTTTCTGCATTCAAACATTTTTCAAATTTAAACCATAAAAGCTTTTGAGTTGATTCCAACTCTCAAAAATCATATTTAACCATACCTTTCAGAATATATAAAAATATATAGTTTTACTTGCAGAAATAATGTTCAAGTAATAAAAGAATGCTACATAAGCATTTCTAGCCACTCTAATTAATTAAAATAAAAGGGTAAAACCTTATTAAATTGTGACACCACTTTAAATCACATTCCCATGGAATACAATATGTGGTGATGACATGTGTCAACATGATCCCATATTTGGTTTGGAGAATATTAAATCTTAAGTAGTTTTTCAATGAGTAGAAATTACTTTTGTAAAAATAAAAAGAATCAAATCAAGCCTTAACCTTGTAAAGTTAGAGATGATGTTAGATCATCTATAGGACCCTTGTGTGTGATGATTGCAAGTAGTTAAGTATTGTTTGGTGATTGTGTACCTTGTATTTATTCATAGACGCTAGTACCGACCAAGGATACGAGGAGGAAGGAGGATACTACGAAGAAGAAGCCGAGGAGAACTTCAACCACTGCTCTGCACAAGGCAAGCCAAATACTACTAGTGAATGTGCAAGCTTATACTGATATTTATGCAAGCTGATACTATACCAATGCAAGCTAAAACTTGCAAGATACTATACCTATGCAAGCTAACCCTTGCAAGATACCCTACTGATGCAACAAACCCCTACTTGTTCTATGACTACTATATGCCTTAAGCATATGTTATCTTACCCATTTGATAAACCAATCCTAGTTTTACTTGCAAGCTTCTTACTTTATTTCTTTATCAAAGCTCAATTAGAGTTTACTTAAGGTACTGGTAGATTTTGGAAAGATGCTGAAGGTTGCATAAAGAGCATAAAATTTGGCCTAAGCTAGAAACCTTGATATCAGCCTAAGATATAAGGTTGGACTTAGTTGAAACTCCACTAGTTACTAACCCATCATAAGTACTACCCCCTACCTTAGATGCTAGTGCTAAGCATAAAATTTGATCAACTCTAGATGGGAATACTTGGTGGAAAAATGGTTATGAAAACCTTGGAATGATGGATCATTCTATTGAAATGTTTTGGACATGTGTTTCCGAACACTTGATGATTCTGGTGATAAAAATGTTGAGGCATGAGCCTCAGCCCTTTATAAAACTGATGGTTGTCTGGATGCGATACCATTCCAATTTTATCGTACAACCACAATACCCGAATATTGGGTAGGGCTTGACTGGAAACTTATATTCCTTAGTATTAGTTCTCTCATGGCCAAGGTTTGAGCTGAGGCTACCTTGTGAAGATTGTCCACCTGTGCAGTACCCAAGATGACAACTGGTCATGGTTGGGAGGCCAAACTCACAGGAGAGGTGCTTATACTAGGGCGTGTAATGGAAAGGTTAGGATTGATTATCCGCATACTAAGTATGGTGAATTCAGGATTTGTTCCTGACGGATGTATCGAATGTTGTGGTGAAAGTGTACAATCTCTGCAGAGTGTCAAACTATTCGAATAGCCGCGTCCGCGGTTATGGACAGTTGGAGTGGCCATACTGTTCCCCCGTCAGACTTTTCAAAATGACCTGTGAAATGAATTGAGACTTTGACTTGACCACAACAGAGTTGTGATATGAAATACAAGTTCCCACTTAGGAATTATAAAATTGTGACTAGCTTTAGAACTTAGTAGAGATAAATCTGGCTTTTGCAAAAACAACCCTAGAGCCTAGTGTCCTATTATACAAAAACCCCTTTACCTGTTGGTATTAGTTTGTGAGTACTTAAAGAGTACTCATGGCTTTGTCCCTGGCTATTCCCATGGCCAGACTATGAAGAGGAGTACCTGGAAGATGGACCCCAGGAAGGTTACGACAACTAGGATCATCTCCCATCGTCAGCATTACCTGTGACCCCGAAGATGGAGCTTCTCCTACGCGACCGTTATTATTACGTATTCCGCTGCTTGATGTTGTATTAAGAACTGGATCATGAGATCCCTATTTGTGTAAGAACTTATGTATCGTTTGTAATGGATGAAGTACTATGGTATCCAATTGTGTTATGTCTCGCAAAAATGGTAATCCTGGGACTGCGATGTATGGCATAACAAGCATCTAGGATTGAAAAATCCGGGTGTTGACAGGGGGGGGGGGGGTAGAAGAGGGCTGGAGAGTGACATGCAACAGGAGAAACAAAGGGAAGGAGGAGATGTGCTTGCAAGGGGAGGGGAGGCCGAGGCTCCTTTGTTCCTCTTCTCTCGGGCAAGGTAGAGCAAGGGAGAGGGAGAGGAGCTCTGGGTAGGTGAGTGGAGAGGAGAGGGGGCAAATGAGGGCAAAGGGGAGAGCTAGGGTGTCCTGTGGGCTTTTAACCCGAGCTAGATGGGTCCATGGTGGACTTAGCTCATGGGGGAGTTTGGGAGGAGGTGCTGCTCGAGGGTTGGTTGATAGGGGCGGTGCTGGGAGGTGGTGGGGGACCTATGGTTGTGTATAGGGCAGAGAGGGAGTGGGGGGTGCTGTAATGAGAAAATAAATGGCTATAAAAGACCTTGCCCTTGTCTGCCTCTCAAACAACCATGTGGGACAAAGAGGTGGGGCATGCTATACTAGGGCTATAGTGTTCTTTGACCAAAAGGGAGTGATGCTTCTTGGGAGACTTACTTGGCAAGTTTTGATGAGTGTTGGGTGTGCTTTGGTTTATGATTTGGGAAGATTGCAAGATTATCCATTTTAATCATCATGAAGGAAATTTTTAAATTTTGATCTTGGCAAGATGGGGAGATGGTTCTGGTAGAAGGGTATGGTCCTTGTACACCTCCAGGATTTATTTGGGATTTTTCTAAGGATTAAAACTCCATTTAAATGCACTTATACAAAAAGTGCAGAAATGTTTTCTAGAATCTCATGTGATATTTTTACATAGGACAAACTTGGTTTTTGGTGTGATATGTTCCTAAATACCATAACACACATTGGAGAATTTTATTGGGATTTATTGAGGTGGAAAAGTATTTTTAGGGAATTATTTCTTGTTTCTGCCCTTTAAGAAAAAGGGCAAAAAGAAATAATAAAGGATCTCAAAAATATTTATTTTTGAGTTGGAAAGATGGGATGTGATAAGTAGGCATAAAATGTGCCTTGAGTTGACAAGGTGATTTGGATAAAAACAATCTTGCCTTTGAAGACAAGGCTTGAAGGATTTCGCCAGAAAAAGAAATTAATTAGTTTTAGGCTCTAATTATTTATGGGAATTATTTGGCAAATGATTATATTAAATGTAGGTGATGTAAACTTGATGTAGGCATCAAGGTCAACCTTGAGTTTTGAATAAATGTGGTTGAAAGGATGGAATCTAGATTTGGGACGATCTAGGGTTTGGTTATTTTGATGCCACCTAAACAGGGTTGGATTAGAGAGCTCAGAGCTCACCTTGGCACACGGGGTATATGGATAGATAGACCAAGTCATATAGTTGATCATGGAAGCAAGGGTTGGGGTTTGTTGGATTTGAGTTGGTGTAGAGGAGATGGTAAACTTTGTCCCGGAGGTCGACTTACGCCTTATCACCGGACCAATCGGCATCTGAATATCCAACAAGCTCAAACATTGACCCTTTTGGATACCAAAACCCGAGAGTAGGAGTGATAACAAGGTACCTAAGAATTTGTTTGACTCCCGTCAAATGGCATTCCTTGGGAGTAGATTGAAAATGAGCACATATTCCAACACTTATGTGACACCCTTGGGATTAAGGCTTGATAAATCACAGATCTTCGTCTGATCATAAGACTAACCTAAATCTCGGAAGCATACAAAGAAAGGATCAGTAACACAACAGTGACCCTACAACACAAAAATTATTTCATCAAGCTCATAATTGAGCAAAGGACCAAAATATTACAAGAATAGGTCACTGACCAGAAACATCAAACAACGGAAGGCAAATTATGCTATTAAGTAAGCATACTTAACAAATGGACTAAGAGGCCTAAAGCATAACGTTGATGTCTCAATCCATAGATCCCAGACTGCTGACTGTGAACCCCAAGCTACTCGTCGTTGTCGATGCCGTAAAGAAATCTTCTTCTATGGTAACACTTACTCTGCAGCAAAAGTATCAACAAAGCAAGGGTGAGTACAGGGTGTACTCCGCAAGACTTATGGATGGTGGGGTTACTTTGCATAAAGCTATATTTGGTTATAAAAGAGGGAGGAGTAGAAGATCGACTAATTAGATCATGTTAAAAAGGGATAAGGAAGCAATATATCTAGCTTTGATCATCTCTTGATATCCACCGAATCTTTATCAACTGAAACTATCATCTAGGATCACCCCCTCGATCCCCGAGGAAGCATCCTTAAGCACACATTACTTAACTTGCCAAGTTTTATGATTAGGTTATTCTTCTCTATGATCTTAGAATCCGTTCCCAAGTCATACATAACCGCGGACACGACTTTTTGAAAATATTAAAAGCCCTATAGGGGTGTAAAACTTTACCCACATGTACCAACCGATATTTAGTGCCAAGCTATAAGCCCTCTTCCTTGGAAGGATGATAGAGAGTGGTTGGCCACGACCTTTACCTTCTTTTCGCCGAGACCATGAGTCACGCACTAAGGAGTTTCCGCCATAATGGGTCGAGTCTCAAAGCCGGTCCGTAGAGATGTGCGTAGGGTCATGTCTCTCTTGTTCCCAGCCACACTTACCTACCTGTTATGAATGCACCTCCTTCACTGCCTTCGAGAACAACCAGAATGCATATGCCAAATGGAACGCCCGAACTATGTGACTCATGGAATCTACTAGGAAAGTTAGTTGGTCGAGGGGGTTTCCAGGCCGCCGTGTGGCTATACGCTCATCTTGGTTCAAGAGGCAAGAACTCAGGTCCTAGTAGTGGCAAGTATGGGATTGCAAAAACCACAACCACCATGGCCTCCCATACAAGCCTTAGCGTGTTAAACTTATATCTCTAATCATACCACATCATCCTGTCAAACTAGGTTCTTTTGTAGCTCTAATTCATCAACCGGATGGACCAATAGTAACAGCTAAGCATGGCTAAGCAAAACCAATATAACAACTCTAGGAACGCTCCACAAGCCAAACCCTAGTTATGCTAGGAGCAGTGGATCAGGAAGTATAGGCTACAAAGGTAACATGCATCCGATAGGATTACTCTATCTATCGATAAAAGACTTTGGAATCGTATGCACATGGAAAGAATTGAAATGTTTGAAAACATAGGATTGTATCATGTGTGGGGCTATGCTTGCCTTGTTTGACTGATAACCAGATATAAAGATCTTCAGGTACATTAGATGGACTTGTTCATCAATGACCCATTACTTCTCTTCGATGGTGTTGATCTCTACCTTTGATCTTGATCTTGAACTCGTTCTCATTGCTCAGTCATCTCCGAGGACTACCGAGAAGAAGCAGAAACACCAGAAAGAAAAGGAACAATCAACACATGGCATTGATGCAATGCACAAAATATATGGCATGACATATTTAAAGGTGTTGGATTTAAACCTTGAAGGCATAAGGAACAATTTAAATGGGATTGGAATGCTCTAGACATAGCATTTCCCAAAACCCCACAAGCATATGGGAGGGTTATATTAATTTTCTACATTTGGGATCATTTTAGTTGTTGCAATGATGCATGACTATAATGATACAATGTATATCTTATTTTTCTCAACATTTTGATATATTATTTGTATTTTTTGATTTAAAATGAATTAGTTATGAATTTCTCCATTTATATTTCATTTTTTAAATATTATAAAATTATTACACATTTGATATACCTTAATAATTTTACTAAACCGAAAAATTTTATGAAAATGTTTATATAACTTACAATAGGGACCCACCTGTCAGCATTTCTATTTAATAAAATAATTACATAAATGAATTTAATGAAAGAATAAAATAAAAATAAAAAACACTATTGACATCAGTGTGATGTCAGGCTGACGTCATCCATGGAGTTGCTCCCAGGTGGAGTTCGGGCTCGGTAATAGGGGGATCGCGGGATGGTGTAGAGGGTTACGCTGGACTCGCGCAGGTGCGCTGAGCCAAAAGGTAGCGGTGCCGCCCCGGATTGGTCACCGGAGCGTCGCCTCCGATGAGCTCCAGTAGTGGTGGCGGCATGCTCAAGCGGCATGGGCGGTATAAAAAGCAAACGAGGCCGCGGGAGGGTGCGTGAGCACCGGGAGCTCACCATGAAGCTAAAGGAAGAGATGGCAAGGCTCGAGGTGGCCGAAATCGGTGGGGATGGCGACGACCAACGTCAATGATGGAGGTGGCGATTGGAGTGTCTAGGGGCATCCGGGCTTGATTGTTTTAGTGAGGAGGATGCCAGCGAGATGAGGGATCTCAGGGCATGCTCGACTGGCTTCAGGACGACCTCTAGCAGTGCGGTGTGAGACGGGGGCTATTGGCTAGGGTTCGAGATACACAGAGAGGCAGCGAGAGAGAGAGAGAGGAAGAGGGAAAGTTAGGCAGGTCTAGGGTTCTCCAGCGGCGACCAGCGGGTCTTGTAGGCGCTGGAGGGTGGCGGTGGTCCTCTTCGTGTGGGGTCGGCGGCAGACGGCATCGGCAGGGACACGGAGCTGCTCTCCGTCATCATCGATGAAGACAAAACGAGGAAAGAAGACAAGAGTGGTATGGGGCCATGATGGGCTGCAGATGGGCTGGGGTAGGCTGCAGCAAAGCAAGGGTAGCGACTGCTGGCGGCTGCACGTGCGATAGAGATGAGAGAGAGGGAGGTTGGGCTATGGCCGAATTAGGTTAGGGTTTCTATTTTTTGCTGTAAAACATTTTTATTTTCTGTTTTCTTTTATCTCTTTGTATATTCCATTTATAACCTATTTTGTATAATTTCAGAAATACCAGAACTTTTGTAAACAATTAAATACTTTGCGGACCCTTTATAACCAATTGGGTTCCAAATATTTTTCGGTTTTCAAAATATTCAAGACCATTTTTAGATTTTCAAAGAGAGAGGGGAATTAGAGTTTAGGGTTTTGTACATTTTCTTTTTCTTGCATTTCTTTTTAGTAGATTATATGATACTCATGAATGCACATATAAACCCTAATTAATATTTGTAGAACTAGGGGTGTTGTAGATATACCCCCCTTAAAAGAATCTCTTCCCGAGATTCCTAGGTAGGAAGATCAAAGGAAGAGGGTTACACTAGACTTCGACAATCTTCTCGAAGAGGTTGATCCATGCCACCATGATGAAGCGCTTCATAATCTTCGAGGTTATTTCTCACACTAAGGAAGAGAGGGAATGACACAGGACCACAAACTGAGTACCTCATGATCAACTCATGGGTAAACGTTTCATAAACATCTCTAGAGCTAAGAAACATAGAACATGTCAAGGTAACAGAGGAAATAAAAGGAGAAAGTTTGAACTGATTGGATAGATAGTCTTCATGTGGATTGAGACCATGGAGGTTACAAAACATGGTAAACTTCTGAGGGAAGAAAGCTTCCAACAGAAAGAACATGACCGTAGACTTCGAGAGGTGAACCTCTACTAAACAACTTAGGTAGAGATTTCATGGTTACAGAGATATGGATCAACAAAACAAGGCCGTTGAACTTCTTTTAACACAAAAGGGTCATTCTTTGGTTCAACATAAGAGTCACATGGAACATGTAATAAGAGAAATTGCTGATTACCAAAATCATAGTCGCTCTTCAAACATGATTGAGAAACCGAAGGAAACTCTTTATTCATCTAGGGCTATCAAAATACTTTCCAAAGATCATGATATCACTTACACCACTAGAATGAATAGGTGAAAAGATTCCTGATGACACTAGAAAAATAAACTTCATTCTCGGACTCCAAGTACTTGGCATATCAAGACGCTTGCCAACGTAAAAGGGTCTAGAGGATTGACCGAGAGACATTTAGCAACACTTCTTTAAATGTTCTCCTTGATATTTGAAACACCAATATTAGGCTACTAATAGGCCTCCAATCAGTAATCAAGTAAAGGTCAGACTTCGGACAAAAACGAAACCATAAGCACAACTCCTATAATAAGTCACAGAAGAAGCCTCATGAAGAGTGGTTGTTACTGCTGATTCAAGAGAATATGGCAATAGGTCTTCCAGATAATTGTGTCAACCACCATGTCAACCTTGCCGGATTTTCAAAGAGACCTACATAAAAACCTTGAGGAACATCAATCGTCATATCCGCTTGAGATTCATATTTGTTTAGGTGGAGAGGTACTTCAGACTCAACATGTCCGAATAGTGAGTGTGTAACATTTACGCAGAGGTAAAGTTACTGGATTCTCAAGACATGGACTATAGTGTCAAGCTCCAGAAGATGAGCTAGATTGCAAAACCCATGTATTAGCAAGTTATCAAAAGACAATTGCACCTACATGAATTGTTTGCGTCAAAACGCAACTGAATCCTTATTGGGGAAACATTTAGGAAGATACCCAAGTTCTTAGACTTCTTCTCTTTCATTACAAATCATTCAGTGGATTAAGGTGCTTGGAGGATCTTCTCGAAATATGAAGGTAACAACCTGTCATATCAAGAATACTTCATACATTCTTGACTGACTTGAAATGATTTCTAAGGAAACAAAGATAACTCTACTCAAATCCATGGCGACATCATTCAACAATTGCACGTGAACCAGGGAAGGTTACTACTACCATATAGAACACATACTTCGAGATTACACGAAGATGGTTCTCAATAGTTTGCAACATTAATGCCAACTATTCCATATGAATTTAGTCTCTCATGGAGAAGGTAAGGATGTCATCGATGGGCTCAATAACAAACTTATTAATATACTCCAAGAAGATAGACTCATATGTTGTATGAGCAAGGCCTATACATTGGTTAGACCAAATACACTATTTGAAATGGGACCTTTTGTAAGGCCCGTAAACTATCAGGCCCATTACTGTTCCTCCCTGTATTGTGCGAAATGGGCCCGTTTTGCTAGCCTGCTTTGGCTCGTAACCTTTCTGGCCCATTACTGTATAGTTATGCACTGTTTGAAATGATCCTATAAACTTTTGGGGCCCATTACTGTTTAGGCCCATAAATGGAATGCGCATATTCTAGACTCTTACTGTTCTAGCCTGATAAGTTTCTCGGCCTGTTAGTGTTCTGGGTTGGTGTAAATTCGGCCTGTTACTGTTCCGGCCTTCTATGATCCTGGCCTTTTTCTAGCCTGACCTGCTACTGTTCTGGCCCATTACTATTTTGGCCATATAAGGTTCTGGCCCTTCACTGTTCTGTCTGTTATTGTTTTCGGTCTATTACTATTTTGGTCTGTTACTGTTTTGGTCGGTTACTGTTTTGGTCTGTTACTATTTTGGTCGGTTCCTGTTTCAGCCTGTCACTGTTATGGCCTGTTACAGTTTTGGTCGGTTCCTGTTTCAGCCCGTTACCTTTACGGTCTTTTACAGTTTCTGCATTTCTGGAGCCCATTCCGATATAATAAAAGGTGTACAACTTGTGAGCATTTTTTATTGTTCATCATCAGCCTAATACAAGAGGGCAAATACAAAGCACGATAATGTACCCTAATTGACATGGCTAGCGCGAATACGGTACCGCCTACCGCTATGTGTGGATAGCGTCAACTAACTAAATGCCTACACGTCCTATGCAATTAATCTATATATTACATCAAATACAACTACTTAAAATTATTACATATTATCAACTCAAGGGAAAGAAAAATCGGTATTTCAGTTGACAATCGAGTTGATAGCAGTCCTCAATTTGCTTTCTCCATCTATCACCTGCATCTCCCTTTTAAGTGTGACATCTACATTCGAAAACAACCTTGAGACATGATCTTGCGGCCCCCTCTTTGGTGGCGATACCAATAATTGCAGTATGAAACTAAGTAATAACAAGTTAATGCATCAAACAAGGCAAACTACTCATTTAACTGATACGACATGAGTTATGAGCTGGAGTTTACTACTGGTCAATGGTTCAAATATATTGACCATCAAGTCAAACAAACAAAAGAAGAAAGTATTAAACAAGTGTGCTTACCGTGAAACGAGAAATATAACAATGTCCGTGGCTTAGAATTTCAGCAAATATAAACTAGCCAGGTCATTTCAACAAATATATATAGAAGAATAAACCAGACAATGACATGCAGTTACTGTTGTAGCTAAGAATGAACAAGAAATAAATTATAACAGCATCATGCGAGAACTTGTAGAGCAGGAATGCAAACCACAAATAAACTATACAATAGAGGGCAGTTATGTCGTTTCTTAGGACGCGCCAGAATAAGATACGAAACATAATGGCGTCGCTTGTGAACCTGTAGAATAGGACAAGAAAGAATTAGACAAGTGTGCCTACAATGAAATGAGCAATCAAACCAGACAATGGCATGCAGTTATTGTCGTACCTAAGAATGAACCAGATAGAAATTATAATGGAATCATATCAAAACTTGCAGAGAAGGAATGCAATCCACGAATGAACTACATGGTTGAGGATAGTTATGTCGTTGCTTAGGATGAACTAGCACCAGATAAGTAAACAAATGGCGTCGCTTGTGAACCCGTAGAACATGACAAGCAAGCATTAGACAAGTGTGCCTACAATGAAATGAGCAATCAATCAAACTGTTTCTTAGAATTTCAACAAATATATATGGAAGCAATTGTTTATCCTGGAATGCAAGAGACGTTGGGTGACTTAGAATTTGCGGTGATCTACACAATGGGCCTTGTTGTTACTGTTGTAGCTAGGAATCAACCAACTAGAAATTATAATGGCATCATAAGAGAACTTGTAGAGCAGGAATGCAAACCACGAATGAACTATAAATATAGTAGAGGATAGCTATGTTGCTGCTTAGGACGAACCAATATATATGAAATATGTAGGCGTTGCTTGTGAACCTGTATAAAAGGAAGAGCAAGCATTACACAAGTGTGCCTACAAATGAATTGAGCAATCAAACAGAGTGTTTCTTAGAATTTTAGCAAATATAAACTAGCCAGGTCATTTCAACAAATATATATGAAAGCAGTAGTATATCCTGAAATGCAAGAGACGTTGGGTGACTTGGAATTTGCGGTGAGCTACACAATAGGCATGTAGTTACTTTTGTAGCTAGGATTCAACCGGATAGAAATAATAATGGCATCATAAGAGAACATGTAGAGTAGGAACACAAACCACAAATGAACTGCAGAGTAGAGGATAGTAATGTCGTTGCTTAGGATGAACCAACACCATATAAGGAAATAATGGCATTGCTTGTGAACCTGTAGAACAGTACAAGCAAGCATTAGGCAAGTGTGCCTACAATGAAATGAGCAATCAATCAAACTGTTTCTTAGAATTTCAACAAATAAATATGGAAGCAGTTGTTTATCCTGGAATGCAAGAGACGTTGGGTGACTCAGAATTTGTGGTGATCTACACAATGGGCCTTGTTGTTACTGTCATGGCTAGTAATCAATGAATAGAAATTATAATGGCATCATAAGAGAACTTATAGAGCAGGAATGCAAACCTCGAATGAACTATATATACCGTAGAAGATAGCTATGTTGCTGCTTAGGACAAGCCACTAGATATGAAATATATTGGCATTGCTTGTGAACATGTAGAATAGGACAAGCAAGCATTACACAAGTGTGCCTACAAATGAATTGAGCAATCAAACATAGTGTTTCTTAGAATTTCAGCAAATATAAATTAGCCAGGTCATTTCAACAAATATATATGGAAGCAGTAGTATATCCTAGAATGCAAGAGGCGTTGGGTGACTCAGAATTTGCGATGAGCTACACAATGGGCATGAAGTTACTTTCGTATCTAGCTTGGATTCAACCGGATAGAAATTATACTGGCATCATAAGTGAACTTGTAGAGCAGGAATGCAAACCACAAATGAACTACAGAGTAGAGGATAGTTATGTCATTGCTTAGGATGAATCAGCACCAGATAAGGAAACAATGGCATCACTTGTGAACCTGTAGAACAGAACAATCAAGCATTAGGCAAGTGCGCCTACAATGAAATGAGCAATCAATCAAACTATTTCTTATAATTTCAACAAATATATATGGAAGCAATTGTTTATCCTGGAATGCAAGAGACGTTGGGTGACTCAGAATTTGTGGTGATCTACACAATGGTCCTTGTTGATACTGTCGTAGCTAGGAATCAACCGAATAGAAATTATAATGGCATCATAAAAGAACTTGTAGAGCAGGAATGCAAACCACGAATGAACTATATATACGGTAGAGAATAGCTATGTTGCTGCTTAGGATAAACCACTAGATATGATATATATTGGCATTGCTTGTGAACCTATAGAACAGGACAAGCAAGCATTACACAAGTGTGCCTACAAATGAATTGAGCAATCGAACATAGTGTTTCTTACAATTTCAGCAACTATAAACTAGCCAGGTTATTTCAACAAATATATATGGAAGCAGTAGTATATCTTGGAATGCAAGAGATGTTGGGTGACTCAGAATTTGCGGTGAGATACACAATGGGCATGAAGTTACTTTCGTAGCTAGGATTCATCCGGATAGAAATTATAATGGCATCATAAGAGAACTTGTAGAGCAGGAATGCAAACCACAAATGAAATATAGAGTAGAGGATAGTTATGCCATTGCTTAGGATGAACTAACACCAGATAAGGAAACAATGGCATCGCTTGTGAACATGTAGAAGAGGATGTGCAAACCAACATGTTCAGTGTTCCCTCTTTGAGCTCTATGCAAAAAAAGAAAATAGTCAGTGTTGCAGATTTTAAAGATCCAGATGGCAACAACAAAATTATAATCAGACTAGTACAATGAGTTTAAACGGGTACTACAGGATAGCCAAATGATGCTAGGGAGGAAATAATAGCAGGAACTTAGCTCAGGATGAACCAGATAGATTCAGTAACTATGGAGTAGGGAATCCACACTAATATTTTCCAATGGCTTTACATTTTGCAAAAACTTCACAATAGTAGGAAATTATTATTGTAGGGAGTAGCTAAGAACATGTGCATGACAAAATAACAAACATGTGCATTACTTGAAATTTGTAGAGCAGCGAATGCAAACAAACATGTCCAGTGACCTTGTATGTAGCACAAAGAACAGGCATGCCCAATGACTTGTATGTACTAGCACGATTACTAAATGCAGTTCACTGCGACAAGCTTTAACTTGCTATATTGCTGAGAAAATAAAAAAGGGGTTGGAGATTAGGTTACCTTGGTCGGAGAGGCGTATAAGCATCATCAGTACCATGCGGGTGACATGTAAGTCACCGAGGGTGTTGCAGTTGCCGCTAAGTAGATCTTGGGTGGTCGGGGAAGCAGATCTTGGGCGGTTGATGTCGGCTTGAGAGTGGTGGATGAGAGCATCCCAAGAAGATCTGGCGCGGTGGACGAGAGCGTCACTGAGGAAGATCCGGTGCAGTGAATGACAACGCCTGTGTAGCTGGTCTGGAGCAGTGGACATGGAACTCGTTGAACTAGATCCCATCCGGTAGACACCGGTGAGGCAGCTCCGGTACGGTTGGGTAGCATTCGGCTGCGGGAAAGTAGAGCTTGGGCGGTCGATGACACCATCAACATGGTGAACGAGACTACAGCTCCGCTGCCGTGGCACAGAAGCTCTATGAACTAGATCTGGTGGGGTGGGTGCCAGTGAAGCGGCTCCGTGACGGTGCACGAGAACGCAGCTCAAGTGGCTCAGGCCGCCGTGGAATTGCTGCCGGCTGATGCACGCGATGGTCGTGGAGGGGACAGAGGAGATTAAGATTTTGGGAGGGCCAGAAGGAAAACTGCGCGAATAGGGACCATTGAGGTGAACATAAAAAAAATACAATCTTGCCCCCAAGATACCGACTTTAGCATGCCCATTTGTCATCTGAACAAAGGGTAGAATGGGAATTTTGAAGTCAAAAGTTTTTGAAACGATGGAGCGCGAAATGCTTCAAGGTTGGTGTGTGATATTGCTGCTCGATTGAGATTTTGAATTTGGCTAGCGCCCATCTTCTATTCTAATAAAATGGTACTACCCGGTGGGAGATTTTGTCTCAAAGTTTTTGAAAAGGAGGGGCGGGAAGGTCGGTGGGTGGTTTTTCCGCTCGATTGAGATTTTGAATTTGGCTGGCGTACATATAATAATAATGGTACTAGAAAAATGGTACTCGAACAATGGAAGATTTTGCCTCAAAATGTTTGAAACGAAGGCACGTGAAATGCATCTGAGTCGGTGGGGAATTTGCCGCTCGATTACGATTTTGTATTTTGTTTCTAGTGGCCAAGTAATAATAGAAAAAAAGTAGTAGACTATACGCTGTATCTCTAGGAATTCAAGTCCGAGAGTCACATGAACTAATCATCCATGACCATAATGAATGCGTAGACTAATATTTTTAATTTTAGCGTTCAAGAAATAATAGAAAAAAGTGGTATCTCCCTCTTCAGGAATTGAATGTCGAGTTTGACATCAACTGATCATCATCCATAATGAAAATCTGAAACCTCCGATTCAAACTGGGTTGGTGGCAGGTTTTACCGCTCGACTAAGACCTTTGAATTTCAAAAGCATCTAGGGAATAATACTTATGGTACTTCTTCCGTACATATTGAAGGCTGGTCATCAAAATACTTACCATATTGGCAAAAAAATTTGGATAAAAATCTCCGATTCAAATAGGGTAGGCGGTAGGTTTTATCGACCGACTAAGATTTTGAATTTTGCGGTTGTCCAAGGAATAAAAACCTTTTTGAGGTTCATGAACCGAAGGCTTGAGAGAGTGAGGTTCGGGCGCAGGATTTTTGTGCATGGAGCACATCGTTAATAGATGAAAGAATGATGCAAAACAAATAGTCCTTGTGTTTTTGTTATTACATGGCCCCAAACACAGCCTGGGCTCAGTAGTAGGAATTATTTCACATGACCACTATACTCACACGTCCTTGTCAGGGTTCATCTTCAATTTAGAAAATTTTGTTCATCTATGAGCTCTTGAGAATTCTCTCGATCTCGTAACATCTTCAACTCCGCATCACTTGCTCATAGTGTCTGTCTCATCTTATCGAATGTTCGTCTTTGCACTTCCTTTTCAACCCGTACTGCTACAATTTTTCGTTGTATTGCTGACGAGTACGCCATGGAGGGGTCCTCATAGTGCGTGTTTAGAGACGTGGGGTAAGGCAGAAGGTTTGCGGGTACGAGGTAAGACAGCTTACCCAGGTTCAGATCCCACAATGGTGGCAGAATCCTACTCCTGCTATAAATCACTATAATGGCAATACGCTGACTTACAGGGATCGGTTCGTTGTACGCGATATGAGTTGTTCTATGCCCTAAAGGCTCATCTAGGTCCGGCTTATATAGTCACCAGATCCTAGGGTTATAGGGAAAGTCCTAGCCGGACAGGTTACAGAGTCCTACACAGTTTACAACTAGTCTAACGTGTCTTGCACTCCAAGGCTCCGGGTACGCTGGTGACTCCACGTAGCCTTCCTTTAGCTGGCATGGGCCTCCTTTCTGGATCCATCTTGCTGGGCCGCCTAGCAGGCCATAGGCCTTGCTACTGACTATGGGCCACCTGGGTTATCCGGATAAGAGACATGCAATGGTGATACCCATTTAGCATATCCCCAACAGTAGCCCCCGGAGAACTCCGAGATCTTGCGCCATCTTGCCTGTTCAAGTTGAATGCTCCATCTAGATGGATGTCAGAAAATCGTCAAGCAATATCTTGTAGTCCTCCCAAGAACCCTGCAATGTTCTCCGTATTCAACATGTAAGTCGGAGTACCGTTGAATCTTCCATCGTACTCTTCATGGAGCCGGACTGTATCCATCCATGCCGGAATCTTCAGATGGGATGGTTCACCTGCCTATGCCAGTAGAGTGACATAGACCGTAGGTCAGCGACGCCTCTTAAATTACAAATGTAGAGAATGTAATCATAGACGTTTTTCCCACGCGAAGGATACGAAACATTGGCGGCGGCGGTGGGCACGTGGAAAAATTTCCGTGCACGCGCTGTCCACGCAGCAACCGTTCAATCGACCTGCACGAATCTTGATGCCGAGTAATATAAATTGTAACCGTGGTGATTTTTATCTTTTCACCTCATTCTTCCTTGCATCATCTTTTTCCTTCAGCCAACATCTCCTCGAGATCTCCGCACGGACAGAGGAAAAAAACCCTAACTCTCCTCCAATCCACATTCATCTCTCCCCCATATCAATGGCAAGAAGCAGCACTACTACACCCATGACGGCGTCGGGCGAAACCACGACCAAGACGGCGAGCTCCGTCCACGTGCCACCAGAGGGCGTGGTAGTGCCGCGCACCGCGGTGGTGGAATCCACCGGCGGCGACCATATTCCAGCGGGGTTGGAACTGCTGGAAGAAGAGAGTGATTCCCACAAGGGGGAATGGCGCGACTCAGACATCACCGAGAACAATCTCAAAGAGATGCTCACCGAGGGGTACCTCCCCATGACGGAGGGTCTGGTCGGGCGAGCGGCGCTGACCGGCGAGGTCGTCCCTTCTCCCCTAGCCGGAGAAAAGGTATAACTCAAAGTCTAACTAGTACGTGGCGTCTCCCTCCCAATCTCCGACTTCTTCATAGAAGCCCTTAGCCACTACCGAGTTCAACCTCAGAACCTATCCTCGAATAGCATTCTCGAGCTTAGCTATTACGCGGCGCTTTGTGAGGGTTACCTAGGGATCAGGCCTAGGTTAGATCTATTTATCTACTCACCATCAAGAGGGAAGCGGAGTGAGCAAGGAGGAGATTAGGAATTGTGGAACCATTAGCTTCAAGATCCAGCCTGGCCGGCCGTTCCCTGACATCGTAGGCCATGAATCTTGCAAGAACTGGTCGAGGACATATTTCTATGGCCCAAATATCCCTCTGGCTGGCCGAGAAAAAACATATCCGGACTTTGTCGATGGAACTGCTGCTGAAGCCCTGACATGGAGATCCTAAGCCCTCCTCCCCTCCAACAACGAAGCCTCTCACGCCGTAAGGCGGATAGATTGGTTCATAGAGACGAGTATGACCGGGTTGGACCTAGCCATGTGCTAGTTCATCAAGGAGGATTCAGCCTCTGTAGCACCTCGTGAAGCTTATGCATGAATATTCCAAGGATAGGAAGGATAGCCTCCGCATCTCTGAGGATAACTTTTCGAGTGACTCTGTCAAGCTTTGCCTCAAAGACATAGTCAAGGTGAAGGACAGGAAGCGTGGCTTCCCCATCACCTATGACATGTTCGAGGGCGGCATGTGCCTAGAGGTACTTATTTATTTTACGTGTATGACATATACTCCACTTCTTCCGTCTTGCCTTAACCATTGTGTCTAAGACTTTGGGATTCACTTAACAGCTGAAGAGTCTAGACGAAGGTAGCATGGCTGGCCAAGTCTAAGATCCCAAGATGAAGGAAGTCACCGTCGTGTCCGATGATGATGTCCTGTTGGCGTGAAAGCGGAAGAGCTCCACCTCTGATGCTGCCGACGAAGGTAAGAAAAATAAGACGGAGGGTGGAGCCTCCAAGAGATCCACCGCCTCCCTGGAGACAGAGAAAATAAGAATGATTGGTATCCCATTAACTAAAGCACCAACCGTTGTGTAAGATTCTTAACATCCGACATTGTCTCCCGCTTGTCTTATTCCTGTACTTATACTTTTGCATATTTCAGGAAGAAGGCTAGTATGAGTTTGAAGAAGACCTCCAAAACATCGGGGGCTTCTAAAAACATCAAGGAAATGTTTATTCAGTCATCTCCTGCCATTGCCCCTCTGACTCCGAGCGACCAACCTATTACCTCACCGACAAGCTCTCCAGCAAAGATAACGTCTGAACCTTCCACCATGGAAGTGGACCCAGCTTCTTCTCAGGAGGTCCCAGACGCTGTCATGGAGCTTGTCATTGTCGGTGTGCAACACAGGAGAGCACGTCCTCTAAAGTGGCTGAAGCTCCGGCTAAGAATGCCACTGATAGTGGCAAGGTAATGGTGGAAGGCGGAACTTCTGCCATAGGAGGAGCCGTTGCACCCAAGACACTGACAGAGCTCCCAAAGATTGTCGACCCGGTGCTTACACTAAGTAGCTCAGCTCTGGCTCCTGGTGCAGCGCCGACTTCTCCCACGTGTGGTCTTGAGGAGCTGCTCAAGCAGGCGGAGATCATGCGCGCAAATAGACTTGCTTTTAGCAAGAAATTCGTCGAGAGCGCCGACAACCTCAAGATCATTGCATTTGTAAGTTGTATATGCCTTTTGCATTTCATATGTAATATCCCACTGTATCCCCCGTGGATTTAGACAGAAAACCATAGGTCTTTGGGTCTGAATGCTCTAAGAGTGACTAAGCTAGAAACTTTGCACTCTAGCCCCCAAGTATGTAGTTTGAATGAATTATTCCGACTAGATACTTTTAGAGTAGCATACGCAGTGTTTGTAATTTTTCAATACTGTAGCCCCCAAGCCTCTAGTTGAAACAGAATTAGTTCCGACTAGATGCTTACCGATAGACTTAGCATATTGCCAAGTTAAAAACTCGTACCGTAGCTCCCAAGCCTCTAGGTGGATACTTATCCGACTAGATGCTCCAAGTAGACTAAGTAACATACTTTTAGAGTAGCATACGCAATGTTTGTAATTTTTCAATACTGTAGCCCCCAATCCTCTACTTGAAACAGAATTAGTTCCGACTAGATGCTTACAGATAGACTAAGCATATTGCCAAGTTTAAAACTCGTACAGTAGCTCCCAAGCCTCTAGGTAGATACTTATCCGACTAGATTCTCCAAGTAGACTAAGTAACATTAATATTTTTGCAGAATGAGAATGCTCGGAGGAACGTCGCCAATGACAAGTTCCACAAGATGCGTGCTGATCTCGAAGCTGAAAAGGGTAAAACTGCCTTCTTGAAGGATCAAATCACCAAGAGCAAGTGTCTATTTTTCTTTTCAATTTCGCACTCAATATTGGTCTTGCGCCATTTTACTTGCGACTACTCATTGTTCCCTGTCATTTCTCCAACATGCAAAAGCTATTGCCAAGGCAAAGGATATTGTCGAGCAATCCAAGCACATATAGCTGCTGGACAGCGAGAACCAAATCCTTAAGTAGAGAAATGAATCTTTGAAGATGCACGAGGATGCTCTGAAGGCCGTGCAGGAGTCCGCTAACACGGAGATCAACCTCCCAAAGGAGGAAATTGCAATCCTCAAGGAATAGAACAAAGCTACCACCGAGCAGAATACTCGCAACCTTGACGCTTACAAGGCCCTCCGACAAGAACGGGACTCCATGGCGAAGACTCTCCAGCAAGATGAGGATAGCATCTTTGGTAAGCAATCTCCATCTTGTACTTCTGTAAACTAGGTACTCTGAACTTTTGTTGTTTTGAACTCATGTACTCAATCATTTGGTCGAAAATGTAGCTCTGGTTTGACCAATAATCCTCCTCCGCCAAAGGAATGCATGGTTCTTGCCGGAAACTTCATCAGCACCACCATCACCCAAGAAAAATAAATTGCCAAGCCCTTGAACATCAACATCAAAGCGGTGGACTCCGTTATGATGTATTCGGAGATCCCGCACCAAGCCCCCGAGCGTATCGTAAGCTGGAAAGCTTCATGTCTCGGGCTAGTGCAAGGATGGCGCTGGAAATGGTCAAGGCCCATTATGATGATGCTGACATTAACACGGTGACCTCCGACTTGTTCGACGTAGACGATGATAGCTAGAAGATCGATCATGGAGCTATCTAGTCATCGCTCGCTAGCTATGACACCAGGGTTGCCAAGTTGGTGGATGCAAACACCTTTGTACCACTTGAGGTTATTGACGCTGACCAGTCCAGCTCCTCCGAGTCCCTCAAGACTACCAACTTTGTTGATGAACAAGACGACTCTCCTGCAGCCGATGATGTTACCTCGAAGTCTCCTGCACCAGAGGAATGAAAACACTATGTAATATTTGTTTCCTCTAGGTGTTTTATATGTATGCGGAAAAACTATGGGTTACCCTTAAGGCGGAAAACAATAGCTATATTTTTCCTGCTACTTAATTACTAATTCCAGCATGTATATATTTTTAAGCAAGTGCTGGATTATCCATTACTCTAGTTTTTATGCTTGACTTTTCATGAGTCGGAAGACCCTCAGTCAGAACTATGCGCTTAGGCGATGATGCCCAATGGCACCATCAAAACCTAATCACAAAATCGCCGACTTTGAGTGCTAAAAGTCACTACTCCAGAATCCACATAAAAACAACAAAGAATGTGTAGACCAGAAAACTTAAGCTAACGCCCTTAGGAGGAATTTTCACAAGTGCAAATGCAAAACTTGCGCACAAAGGTTTTATATGATCCAAAAATGAACACTAAAGGAGGTAAAAGACTCAAGCATATGAGTGAACCAAAGATCTTTATTCCATTGATCATATAAGAGGTACACAATAGATAGTAAAAAATATGCTAAGTGTAAAAAGGAAGTAGCTGTGCTATGTTCCATGGCCGATCAAGCTCCGAGTAGTCATCATCCGGGTCACGTCGCTTACGCTTATGATCCTCGTTTGGTCTATCCTCTAGTTCACGATTGTCGACGAGGTAGTAAGATCCATCGAGTAGCGCCTTGCTAATGATGAACGGTACTTCCCATGGCGGGGATAATTTCTGTGACTTCTTCTACTTAAGTCGGAGCACCAGACCCCCCTCCTTAAATGAGCGATGCCGAACGTGGAGACTATGGTAGCTGCATAGCTTCTGCTGGTAGATGGCAGATCTTTGGCATGCCATTATGTTCTCTTCCTCGAGAAAGTCTACATCTAGGCGCTCGGATTCTTCAGCATCATCTTCATCATAGGCGGCAACTCTTGGTGAATCGTGGAGGATGTCGGAAGGCAGGATGTCTTCTGCTCCATATACCACGAAATAAGGGGTGTAGCCGGTGGATCTGTTGGGTGTAGTTCTTAAAGTCCATAGAACAGATGGTAATTCCTCCGCCCAGGCTCTAGCTGCTCTATGTAGCGGTGCCTCTAGATGTGTCTTGATTCCCTGCAGAATTAATCCATTGTAATCCATTGGCTCGCTCAACTTGCCCATTGGACTGTGGATGTGCCACAGATGCCAAGTCAAGTCGGATGCCCTTCTCCCAACAATAGGCTTCCACTTCTCCGAGTGACAAGTTGCTGCCGTTGTCGGTGATAATGCTATGTGGGAGACCAAATCTCACCACTAGATCCCAGACAAACCTAAGGGCAGTTGCCCCATCAAGCTTTCTAATGGGTTTAGCTTCTATCCATTTCATGAATTTATCAACTTCTACTAGAAGATGTGTAAACCCAAAAGGTGTTGTCTGTAATGGACCAACCATGTCTAGCCCCCAGACTACAAATGGACAAGTTATTGGTATTGTTCACAATTCTTGAGCTGGTACATGTGGTTGTCGGGCATAGTACTGGCATCCCATGCATGTCTCAACTAGCTTGTCGGCGTCCACCTTCGCGGTCAGCCAGTAGAATCCTTGCCGGAAGGCTTTGGAGACTAACGATCGAGGAGCGACGTGATGCCCGCAATCTCTGAGATGGATCTCACAAAGGATTTCAATAATGATGACCCACAAGTATAGGGGATCGCAACAGTCTTCGCGGGTAGTATTACCCAATTTATTGATTCGACACAAGGGGAGCCAAAGAATACTTGCAAGCCATAACAACTGAGTTGTTAGTTCAGCTGCACCTGGAAATAGTTCTTGCTCACAGAAGTTTATCAGTAGCAATAGTCTGTAATAGCAACAACAACAATAGCAACAGGAGAAATAGTAACAATAACAGTAACAGTAGGATTCGAGTGCGGTAGGCATAAGGATGGATGGGCGTTGCATGGACGAGTCTAAACATGTAACTTCAAGATCTAGGGCATTGCAGATAAATAATAACAAGCATCCAAGTACTAAACAATCCTAGGCATGTGCTCCAAATATAGTAATACGTGCTCACAATGAGAACTTGCACAACATCTTCTGTCCAGCCAGCCCGTGGCAGCGGGGCCTCTAGGGAACTACTGGCAATTAAGGTGCTCCTTTTAATAGAGAACCGGAGCAAAGCATTAACACTCCGTGAACAGATGTGATCCTCACACCATAGCCATCCCCTCTGGTTGTCCCAATTATTGTCTCTTTGGGGACTTTGGATCCGGACAATGATATGTGTACACAACTTGCAGATAAGATCACAAACAATACTATCATAATGATTTAATAATAAGTTCAGATCTGAGATCATGGCACTCGGGCCCTAGTGACAAGCATTAATCACAACAAGTTGCAACAAAGTCAAATAGCACTAATAGAGATACTAGGCACTATGCCCTAACAGATCTTATTCAATTACATGATAGAACTCATCCAATCCCTACCATCCCCAAGCCTACAGTGGGGGATTACTCAATCATGGATGAGGGAAACATCGGTGGTTGATGGAGATGCATTGGTGATGACGATGGCGATGATCCTCTCCAAATTCCCTGTCCCGGCAGTGTGCCAGAACGGAGTTTCTGGATCTGAATCTTGGTTTCTGGTGGCGGCGGTGGAGAGGAACTCTTTCTAGAAAACTATCGACCCCCTCGATTTTTAGGTCGAAAGGCAACTTATAGGAGTAGAGGGAGGTCGAGGGGGTGCCTGTGGTGGGCCCACGTCTGGGGTGGGTGTGGGCCCCCAGGCCTCCTCTCCATCTCTTCTTTTGGCTCCATGGATCTTCTAGTGAAATATAATTTTTGGCATATTTTCTGGAATTTTTCCTGATAGTTCATTTTCTGCACAAAAACAAGACACCAAGGTAATTCCGCTGAAAACAACTCCATTCTGTGTTAGTTGTATCCAAATCACACAAGTTTAGAGAAGAAACAATAACAAAGTGTTTGAGAAAGTAGATACGTTTTGGACGTATCAACTCCCCCAAGCTTAGCTTATTGCTTGTCCTCAAGCAATTCAGTTGAAAACTGAGTGCGATAAAAGAAATTTCACGAACACTTTGCTTCATATGATGTATATATTCTCAGCACAGGATTAGATGCTTAGACAATTCATAAGAAGAAGTATGCAACTAAGTCTACTCAATAGTCATTGCAAGCTATGAAGAGACAACGAACTCAATAATAATAAGTTGCATGAAACATAAACATAAGCGACATTGCAATGCTCATAATAAGGTATGATAGAGTGGTATCTCGCTTGCCTTTGTTGAAGAGCACAATATAAATGCCAAGGCACCTCTGAAGTTCACATGAAGACCAGAAGTAAAGATATCAGAGATACAATCATCAAAGTCATGACATAATTAACCAAGTTTTGGAACAAACACAAGAATGACAACTATGCTCTCAAGAAGGTGCTCATAGAATAAGTGGTGACTCAACAAGGTTGTGAAAACGGTTTTGTGAAGGTTTGAAAGGCTTCCAAATGCTGAAAGGAAGGTACTCATTAGCTTTGATCTCTCATTGCCCCTATCATAGGCATCTTCATGTGGTTAAGGTGAAAGTGAGGTCCACTCTGAATCATATGCTTGATAGACCATAAATTGGAAATCCCAAGTCCCTTGAGTACGAGGGTCGCTCCGCATGCTACTCAACTTTGGTCACCTGAAAGTTCTTGTCATTGTAAATACATGCATATCATCGAGAACCGCCCATGGGGTACCCCTTGCACATGGTACAGGAGCTTTCCCATAACCAAAATGACAAGGCAAGCAGACAATGAGCATCTCAGCCATCTTTTTATTTACCATATGCATAGATTTTTATTAAGGACGCTTCATAGATGCTCATTATGGTGATGCTGCAAGTTTCCACCATGATTAAGCATGACTTAGGCTAGCGGCCCAGGTGTTTCTCTAACACAAAGTATAAACTCCATGAACTCACAACCTCCCCACAACAAGCTAAGGACTCTTGTGAGATGAGTGGTGCGAGAGTGAACCACCCATCACGTGGCTGAGTGCCACAAGCCTCAAATGAGTCGAAAAATCATGAGTGCCACATCGCATTCCATCAAAAGTGAGAAGAGTGACTTGAGTGTGACCAATACTAACAATCCAACATACAATTCTCTCTCTGTTGTTG
Organism: Avena sativa; assembly: GCA_916181665.1. Lineage (NCBI taxonomy): Eukaryota > Viridiplantae > Streptophyta > Magnoliopsida > Poales > Poaceae > Avena > Avena sativa. The sequence continues at coordinate 203,608,557 of OV702283.1, read as the reverse complement.
GTTTTGCAGGATACCAAGATAGAGCACTGCCTACTGATGCAGCCCGTCCTACGGACGTCCGTACATCTTCAAAACCAAGTCCCCCAAGTGGACCGATGACTAGAGCTTGATCCAAGATTCTTCATGATAATGCTAACTCACTCTTCACATCATGTGACTTCGACTTCGACTTTATTCCCATACTTTGTGCATCCTTAGCTATGAACGCCATGAAGAGACGCCAAGAGAAGGAACCAAGTACTCCCAAGAATAAGCTCTAGCTCAATCTGGCGGCAGAACCGGTGAACCGGAATCCATGCCGAAAGCTCCAGGAACAACCGACGCCAGATCCGATGAACCGGAATGCCCGCCGGAACCGCCTTCAATTCCAACGCTAGATCTATTGAAGCACCACAGTTTTCGGCATTGCACCAAGATCGACCTCAGCAGGCCATTTTGGCGAATGCAGGAATTTCCGGTGAGAATTCTGGCACTGTCGAACTTACCACCGGAATTCCCTGTCTATGCATAGATCTGGGATTGATGCCCTGAAATATTCCCTTTACCTACCCTTTCTCCCCTAGCACTATAAATAGCCTCTTTAGCTCACCCTTTGACTTAGACTTGATATTAGAACTAGAAGAAGGCACCCCCTTATGGATCTCTATCTAGTTTGGTCTCATGGTCCTTCATGGGGAGCACCTAGAATCGCTACCTCTCGAATCTTTCTTTATAGTGTTCGGTTGTATAAGATCTTCATATTGAATTAGCTCTTATGAAGTTATCGAGATGTCACCAAGATCCTTTCCCTCGCAGATTTGGTTTGAGAGAAAATCTTTCCTAATGCTAATCCTAGGGGTTGTGTTGGATCGATAGCCACCAACAGGAGCCAATGTCTTGTATCATGTTTGTATTTTGTGTGAATTTTTTCCCACGTGTTATTCGTGCGTGTGTTCATCGAGTTCATCCTCTTTCTCTCACCCTTTGAATTCACCGCGAATGCCCAAGAATCGTGAAAGATCAACCAACCTAAGGGTCACCCCTAACATATTGGTATCAAGAGCAAAGGTCGATCGTGATTTCATCCTCAAAATTTTCTTCTATCCATCAAAAATTTGAAAATATCCCCAAAAAAGATCCCCACAACCTTCGGATTGATCTCTAGATTTGGTGAGTTTTTTGTGGTTTTGATCCATAGATCTGTTTCTTTGGGTGTCGATCTACCTTCCTCGACCTTTCCCTAGTCCAATTTTTCACAATTTTGACAAATTTTTAGGTTTGACCTTTTGTGTTCTTCATGAACATGTTCGGGGGAAAATCAGCGACAACAGAAAAACTGGCAAAAATTTCTGGAAATATTTATGGTGAACCAAAATCTCTACCGAAATTTCTGGCGCCAGTTCTGGCACCATCGGTTAGACCGTCGAAAACCCTGGCAGCCTCAATTTTGACCGTTTTTCTTTTTGTGTGCGTGTCGCCAAACTAACATCAAGCTGCCATAAAATTTCTTCATCCCCATGCTCTCGACATTGTGACACCCGAACATCCTCCCCAACACCAGTTGCAAGTCCTCACCAAAGGTATAACTTGCCCCACCTTGTTAACCCCATATATTCCTTCATATGTATCTATCCTATGAGAGTAGATCCTTTTGTGTTTGCCTAAGCATTGTGCACTTGTCCTTGGAGAGTGAGTGTGTGTAAGAACATACAAAAGTTAACTTCATATCATATAAGGGAGAAAAGGAACCAACAAAAGAAAAAATAGCAAAATATACGAAGTTTCCCATAGCAAAGAGATTCTCGAGATTTTAAGCAAAGAGAGAAAGAAAGCGAGACCAAGGCAAGTGCACAAATCTGTTGCTTATCATATTTTTGCAACCGAGATATCGTCTCTCTTGCATTGGCACGACAATCGAGCTTACTTTTGATAGGTTCTGTTACCTCATTTTCCATAGTTGTGTCAACCCCGTTCATCTACACGTGTGTGTTTTGTTTCTTGTCGGTCGTACCTTTTTTCTAGGATTTTTGGATCTAGTCAACCTTTTGACAACATCATTTTCCTTTGGTTGTTTTGATTTGGTTTCCAGCTTCCTAACCTAGAACCAAAGGCCTTTTGATAAGTCTTAGTTGCTTTTCGTGTAAGGTCGCTTTTCGCATTCACTTTGCAAGTCGTTGGTTTTTCAAGTATGGCTACTTATCCAACTCTTTCCACAAGGTGAGTTGAAGGGCTAACCCTGTTGGGGATATGCTAAATGGGTATCACCATAGCATGTCCCTAATCCGGATAACCCGGGTGGCCCATAGCTGGTAGCAAGTCCCATGGCCTGCTGGGAGGCCCAGTTAGATGGATCCAGAAGGGAGGCCCATGCCAGATAAAGGAAGGCTACAGAGGAGTCACCAACGTACCCAGAGCCTTGGAGTGCAAGACACATTAGACTAGTTGTGTACCATGTAGGACTCTGTAACCTGTCCGGCTAGGACTTTGCCTGTAACCCTAGGATCTCATGACTATATAAGCTGGACCTATGGGATCCTTTAGGGAATAACTCAACTCATATCGCGCACAGCGAACCGATCCCTGTTACTCGGTGTATTGCTATTATAGTGATTTATAGTAGGAGTAGGATTCTGCCACCATCGTGGGATCTGAACCTGGGTAAGTTGTGTTACCTCATACCAGTCAACCTCCCGCCTTACCACACATCTCTAAACACACTCCGTGAGGACCCCTCCATGGCGTACTCATCGGCAATACCATGACAGTTGGCGCCCACCGTGGGGCAAGAGGCGCTTCAGGCTCTACAGCGAGCGAGGCCCAAGCTCTTTGCAGGAATCAGCGAAACCGTAGCCATCATCCGTGTTCTCTTCTCTGGCAATGTTCCGATTGTCCCCCCCGACAAGTTCTGGATCCCGGCGAAAACAAACCCCACCCGCTGCTCGATCGTCCCAATCGGGGACATCCACCTCTTCATCAGCGAAACCGACTCGGGCACTAGTTTCCTGGAAGTCAGAGGATCGTCAAGGCCTGCACGGACCGCCTATGGGCAGGACACGTTTGTGGAAGGATCGAAGTCGAATCTCTCTTTGGAGTTTGCCGGCATAGATCGGAAAAATTCAAGGCCCACCCAAACTGCCCCTGTGCAGGATATAATGGTGGAAGATCACTGCAAATCTACCGTCTTCGCCCGTGCGTCTGGAAAGCAGAGATCCAAGTTCGTCGGCGTGGTGACTATCTTTGATCTGGTGCGTTGCGTTTAGAGAGAGGGTGAAAACCCCCGTGATTACCTAGCCAGGTGGCTCCGTATACGGGCCTACCTGGAGCATTACCCCAATGATGATGACATGTATCATTTTGTGGAAGGACTGGACCGCGGTACACTTGTTCGACATAATCTAAGGAGGATGCAGGCCTCGGGGCGCCTCACTTTCGAAGGCATGGTGAACACCGTCAACAACTTCGTGGCCACTGATGCAGAATCTCAGGCAGCGCTCGTGGTTGTACCCGGCACCCCTCCTCCTTAGGCACCACCGATGCCTCCAGTCATCGTCGCTGCAGCCGCACCACCACCACCCATCATCGAGGAAGCCCCGACACCATCCGACTCCTTCTTGGACGCGCTCTACGCTGACATCAGCGTGGACTAGGAGGAGATAGATTTCAGCCCGGAGGAACTTGACTCTGCTATGCAGGAGATGGAGGAGGACATCAAACGTGACGAGCATGCCGACAAGGCCATCACATCCCGAGAGGTGTTCGTCGCCATTGGGACCGTGATGGGGGAAGATCAACCCGGACAAGCTTCGCCTAAAGCGCTGGACAAAGGGAAGGGACCACCTGTTGCTGCTGACAATGATCAATCAAAGGCCATGCCCCCTCCGTCTAACCCAGTGCAGCAGCCACAGGAACTCAAGGTCGGTCCGAGTAAAAACAACACCGCAAACCCACTGCCTCCGACTTCCATGTCCGCGGCAGCCCAAATCACTCCAGCTGATAGAGTGGTGTACGGCAATTTGCTCGTAGAGCCCATGACCGTGGATCATATAAGGAATGTAGTCCAGCTTGACGAAAAAGCGCCAGCAGCTACTGGAGGAAGCGCATGCCATCGCGGAGCAAGGCGCAAAGCTGGATCAAGATCTGGCCAAGGTGCAGAAGTCAATAGAGAAAGCTAGAGCCACGGAGGCCAAGTACAAGACTCTGCTCAAGCAGCAGAAGGCTAAGAAAGCTCCGGCTCGCGTCATCAACGATCCTGGTGTATGGCGAAACCTAGGATGGGATCCACCGAAGCCTCCACAAGCCAAGCCATACATTGACAGCGAGGTCAGGCAGGTCATGCCCACTCCTACTCTCAACCTAGACGTCGCCAAGACCCTTCTGGAGAAGGATAGATCACCCGTAGCTGTGGAACAGGTCTATGACCTTGTAGCAAAGGTGATCAAACAACAGGAAAAGGCCACCTCTCAGAAGCTTGAGTTTGACCCAGCATATTGCCAGTCTAGCAATCCTAAGATGCCAAGGGACCGATCTCCTCAGGATGTCGGGTCCCAGACGAGTTCATCAGAGAGATGACGGAGGGATGCGCATAACAGGAAGGACGTTATCCCCATATCCTCCGACCACGGAGGCAAGGGTCATCCTCGTCACCCATCTCCACCGCCCCGATCTCCCCGACATCACGAAGAACCAAGGGCTCACCATCTTACGTGCATGCCTCTGCCAATGCAGGGCGACATCGTCATTTGCGACAATGCGGAGCAGCCTCGCCATGATGGAGACTGCAACCAAGGACACAAGAGGAGGTCGCTCCATGACCCTCCGCGCCCGACAAGCAACCACGATAAGCGCGAGGCGTCATAGGAGGGTAATAGCAAGAAGGCTAACCCACCGCCACCTCCGCCTCTGTCGCCACCTTGCAGCCCCCATGGCTGAGGAGGCCCTCGTCGTTCATGCAGCCCATCCCTTGGCGGCAAGAAGAAAATAGCAAGCCCGGAGCCATATGACGCGCATTCACGCTTGGAAAAGATTCACGAGGCCCGGGAAGGACCATACCTAGGACCACGTTGCTTTGGACCTGTAATACGGACCGCAACTTACCCCAAGGGTTTCCGGATTGACAAGACGATCAAGCCCTATGAAGGCACCGTCAAACTAGCTACGTGATTGTAGGATTACAACAACGCGGTGGAGATCGCCGGGGGTAACCCCAACGTTGCCATCAAATACCTCCCACTGATGTTGACGGGCATGGCCCGCCAATGGATTGATGAATTGCCAGAGAAGTCCATCTGCAACTGGTTGGACATGCAAGAAGCATTCACCAAAAACTTCGAGGGTACGTATAAGCGTCCCTGCACTATTGGCGATCTATAGCAGTGCGTTCAAGAGAAAGACGAGTCATCTCGCGCCTACCTCTCCCGCTGGGTGGATACGAAGAATTCATGCGCAGGAGTGCACGATCAGACCGCCATGGACTCCTTCATCGATGGGTTGGAAAAAGGTACGTTGCTCCGACATAAGTTGAAGCGCCTTCAGGACAATCACAGGCTCGATCTCAACCAGATGATCCAGTTTTCCAGTGAGTTCGCGGCTACCGACGACGATGCTCGTGGCTCCCTTCCGGCAATAGCCGTTCCAACCCAAGCTAAGAGGAACAACAGTACCAAGTGGAAGAGCCCGCCAGAAGAAAAGCAAACCTCCGACATGGTCGCCATGACGTTTGCAGGACGAGGTGATGGCGGACAGCGTGGCCGAGGACGGGTGGCTGGTCGTGGGCAACAACGAGGTAGTGAAACTACCCCAGCAGCGCTCTGCGTTACCCAAATATACAAGGAGTACCGTGATATTCCATGCCTTGTACACCTCGACACCAACGGCAAGGCCACTCACAACAATCACCATTGGAAGTTCATCAACGACCTCAAGGAGGACCCGGAGTCCGGATACAAGCAAAGCCGAAAGAATAGACCGTGAGGCAAGGGAAGAAGAAGCAAGAGAAGTCCAAGGATTCGAGTGACATGGACGAGGATGTTGACCCCAAGCACGCCGACAAGGGCGATGACAAAGGCAAGAACCCCTTCGAGAAGAAGGCCGCTGTCTACCACGCTTTCCTTGGCACCCCTACTATCCGGGCACAGAAAACTTCCATGAAGATACTAATGGCCACCCTACCCCCAGCTCCTCAGTACCTGCGCTGGTCGGAGATTCCAATCACTTGGGACAGGAAGGATTACCCAGACCTCATCCCTACGGAGAACCATTACGCCATGGTCATCAACCCTTTGATTGACGACAACGAGTTCACCAAGTGCATGGTGGACAGTGGAAGCAGCATCAACATCATGTACCTGGATACACTGCACAATATGAACTTGACGGAGTCCAACCTAAGGCGGACCAGCACCGTGTTCCATGGCATAGTTCTTGGCCGGGAGGATCGGTCCCTTGGGTGCATCACGCTTCAGGTCGCTTTTGGCGATGTTAATAATTACAGCCGAGAAAGCATGACCTTCGAGGTGGTCCCCTTCAAGAGCGTGTACCACGTCATATTCGGACGCGACATTTTCCACGCCTTCATGGCCAAGCCATGCTTTGTCCACAACAAGCTCAAGATACCCGGACCAAACGATGTCATCACCGTATCTAGAAGCTTTACAAAGGCAAGAGATTGCGAGATTGGAGAAGCAGCCTTTGCAGAAGCTGCCCTCTACAACGAAGAATTCAAGGAGATCCAGAGCAAGGTCGATGCCATGGAGATGCCGGCATCGAAGAAGTAGATTTCTGACTCCGATCCTGCCTTCAAGGCCGCCATCGAGACCAAGCCGGTGGAACTTGTGGTAGGTGATGACTCCAAGGCCACCGCCATTGGGACGAACCTGGACCCTAAATAGGAAATCACGCTCGTCGACTTCCTCCGTGAGAATAGGGACATCTTTGCATGGCAACCTGCCGACATGAAAGGTGTACCTAGGGAACTTGCCGAGCACAGCTTGAATATTAATCCAAAATGCAAACCGGTGAAACAACCTCTACGATGCTTCGGAGACGATAAGAGACGCGCCATAGGCAAAGAGATAGCTAGGTTACTTAAAGCTAGTTTTATCCGTGAAGTCCTTCACACCCGATGGGTGGCCAATCCTGTACTTGTCCCAAAAAATGGAACCAAATAATTAAGAATGTGCATTGATTACACCGGCTTGAACAAAGCGTGTCTGAAGGATTCGTTTGCTTTGCCTTGCATTGCCCAAGTCATTGAATCGCTGGCTGGCTCGGAACTTCTGTGTGTTCTAGATGCATACTCGGGATACCACCAGATAAAGATGAGGATGTCGGACTAATTGGCCACTTCGTTCACCACACCTTATGGAAAATTTTGCTATGTCACGATGCCCTTTGTGCTGAAAAACGCAGGTGCTACATACCAGCAGACTATGCAGCGTTGCCTTCATGACCAAATTGGTCAGAACGTTCATTCCTACATGGACGATATCTCGGTGATGTCTAAAATATAAAATGACTTAATCTCCTACTTGAAGGAAACCTTTGATAATATCCAGAAATGCAACATGATGCTTAACCCAAAGAAGTGCGTCTTCGGGATTCCAGCCGGCAATTTTTTGTGCTTTATCGTTTCCTAGCGCAGAATCAAGGTCAACCCGGAGAAGATCAAGGCCATCTTAAACATAAACCATCCGACATGCCTGAAGGACATCCAACAGCTTACAGGCTGCGTTGCAGTAGTAAGGCGGTTCGTCAGCCGAGTTGGAGAGAAGGCTCTACCGCTATACAAGTTGCTGAAGAAGGCGGACAAATTTACATGGATGGACGAAGCAGGTGCTGCACTCAATAAGCTAAAGGAGATACTTTCCTCGGCGCCTATACTCGCAGCACCTGAGCCTATGGAGCCTATGTTGATCTACATGGTGGCCACCAACCGGGTAATCGGCATCGTCGTCGTGGTAGAGAGGAAAGAACCAGGGCATGAGTACGGAGTGCAACGACCAGTTTACTAGGTAAGCGAGGTCCACCATGGAGTCCAAGCAGCATTACCCGCACTACCAGAAGCTAGCTTATGGAGTGTTCCTTGCTTCTCGGAATCTAAGGCACTACTTCCAGGAGCACCCTATCACAATTGTGAGCAAAGCTTCACAGTCCGACATATCAACAACAATGATGCTACATGAAGGGTTGCAAAGTGGGGCATTGATCTTGCTGCCTTCGAGATCACCTACAAGAGACGCGACGCTATCAAATCACAGGTCTTGGTGGATTTCATTGAAGATTGGACGGAGATGCCAGATGCTACCCCTATACCAGAACCAGAGTACTGGGTGATGCACTTTGACGGATAAAAGCTACTCAACGGCTCGGGGGCTGGTGTACTATTATAGTCATCAACGGGGGAAAAGCTGCACTACGTTCTGCAGATCCACTTTGAGGCTACAAAGAGCATGGCAGAATATGAAGCACTCATTCACGGAATTCGCGTAGACAAGGATATTGGCATCAAGCGCATAGTTTGCTGTGGAGATTCCGACTTGGTTTCCCAGCAGGTGGCTGGCACCTGGAACACGCGGAACCCTATGATGGCGGCATATCGAGACAAAGTAGATGAGATAGCCAAGAGCTACTTGGGCTAGAAGTTAAGTATGTACCAAGGGAGGAAAATGAGGCGGCTGATCTGCTCTCAAAGCTAGGATCAGGGCGCAAACAAATTCTGCCTGACTTTTTTCTGGAGCATCTACGGACACCATCCATGAAGGGAGCAGACCCCTAGAATCCGGATAGAGTTGAATCTTTTGTTCACATAGTAACAAATGTCCCTCCGAATTAGACAAAACCATTCATGGAGTATCTCGTACACGGAACTTTGCCCATCAACGAGGTCGAAAGTCCGCAAATAGTATGTCAAGAAAAGGGCTATACCATAATCAATGGACAGCTCCATAAAATAAGCACCACTGGTGTATACCTCAAGTGTGTTTCCCAGCAAGAGGGTATTGAAATCCTTCGTGAGATCCATCTCAGAGATTGCGGGCATCACGCCGCTCCTTGATCGTTGGTCTCCAAAGCCTTCTGGCAAGGATTCTACTGGCTGACTGCCAAGAAGGACGCCGACAAGCTAGTGGAGACATGCATGGGATGCCAGTACTATGCCCGACAACCACATGTCCCAGCTCAAGAATTGCCAACAATACCAATTACTTGGCCAATTGCAGTCTGGGGGCTAGACATGGCTGGTCCATTACAGACGACACCATGTGGGTTTACGCATCTGCTAGTAGAAGTTGATAAATTCACCAAATGGAGAGAAGCTAAACCCATTAGAAAGCTCTATGGGGCAACTGCCCTTAGGTTTGTCCGAGATCTAGTGGTGAGATTTGGTCTCCCACATAGCATTATCACCGACAACGGCAACAACTTGTCACTCGGAGAAGTGGAAACTTATTGTTGGGAGAAGGGCATCCGACTTGACTTAGCATCTGTGGCACATCCATAGTCCAATGGGAAAGTTGAGCGAGCCAATGGATTAATTCTACAGGTAATCAAGCCATGTCTCGAGGTACCGCTACATAGAGCAGCTGGAGCCTGGGCGGAGGAGTTATCATATGTTCTGTGGAGTTTACGAACTACACCCAACAGATCTACCGGCTACACCCCTTATTTCATGGTATATGGAGCAGAAGCCATCCTGCCTTTCGACATCCTTCACGATTCACCAAGAGTTGCCGCCTACGATGAAGATTACACTGAAGAGTCATGATGCCTAGATGTGGACCTTCTCGAGGAAGAGCGCGAATTGGCATGCCAAAGATCCGCCATTTACCAGCAGAAGCTACACAGCTACCATAGACGCCGTGTTTGGCATCGCTCGTTTAAGGAGGGGGATCTGGTGCTCCGACTTAAGCAGAAGAAGTCACACAAATTATCCCTGCCATGGGAAGGACCGTTCATCATAAGCAAGGTGCTACTTAATGGTTCTTATTACCTTGTTAACAATCATGAACTAGAGAATAGACCAAGTGATGATCATAAGCGTAAGCGACGTGACCCGAATGATGACTACCTGGATCTTGATCGGCCATGGACATAGCACAGCTACTTCCTTTCTACACTTAGCATATTTTTAGCTACTATGTACCTATTATATGATCAATGAAATAAAGCACTTTGGTTCACTCATATGCTTGAGTCTTTTACCTCCTTTAGTGTTCATTTTTGGATCATATAAAACCGTTATGCGCAAGTTTTGCATTTGCACTTGTATAAATTCCGCCTACGGGCGTTAGCTTAAGTTTTCTGGTCTACACGTTCTGTGTTGTTTTTATGTGGATTCTGGAGTAGTGACTTTGGCACTTGAAGTCGGCGATTTTGTGCTTAGGTTTTGACGGTGCCATTGGGGATCATCACCCGAGCGCATGGTTCCGACTACGAGTCTTCCGACTCACGAAATGTCAAGCATAAAAATCAAAGTAATGGATAACCCAACACTTGCTTAAAAATACATACATGCTGGAACTAGTACTTAAGTAGCAGGAAACATATAGCTATTATTTTCCGCCTTAAGATTAACACAGTAGTTTTTCCGCATATATACATCCAGAGGAAACAAATATTACATAAGTGTTTTTCATTCCTCTGGCACAAGAGACTTTGAGGTAACATTGGCGGTGGCAGGAGAGTCATCCAGATCATCTTTGAAGTCGGTGGTCTTGAGGGATTCGGAGGAGCTGGGATGTTCACCATCAATGATCTCGAGAGGCACAAAGGAGTTTGGATCGACCAACTCGGCAACCCTAGTGTATTAGCCGGCGAGCGATGCCCAGATAGCTTTGTGATCAATCTTCTGGCTGTCATCGTCTACGTCGGGCAGACCAGAGGTCACCCTGTCGATGTCGGCATTCTCGTAGTGGGCCTTGACCATCACCAGCGACATTCTTTCACCAAACCGATTACATGAAGCTTTCCATTACGATACTATCAGGGGCTAGGCATAGAATCTCCGAGTACTTCATGACGGAATCCACCGCTTTGATGTTGATGTTCAGGGGCTTGTCAATTTCCTTGGCTTGCTTGATGGCGGTGCTGATGAGTTTGCTAGCAAGGACCATGCATTCCTTTGGCGGAGGAGGTGTATTGGTTAAACCAATAGGATCTGCATTTCCGACCAAGCAATGGAGTACATGATTTCAAATAAACAAAAAGTTCCAAGTACCTGGCTTACAGAAGTACAAGACAGAGATTGCTTAACAAAGATGCTTGCCTCGGCTTGTTGGAGCATCTCCGCCATGGAGTCCCGTTCTTGTTGGAGGACCTTGTAAGCCTCCAGGTGCGATTATTCTGCTCTTCAACATCTTTGTTCTGTTCCTTGAGGATTGCAATTTCTTCCTATAGTCGGTTGATCTCCATGTTGGCAGACTCCTGCACAGCCTTCATGGACGCTTCATGCATCTTCAGAGTGTCAGCCCTCTCCTTCTTGAGGAACTTGTTCTCGCTATCCAACAATTCTACGTGCTTGGATTGCTCGACAATGTCCTTTGCCTTGGCAATAGCTTCTGCATGTCAGAGAAAAAATAGCACACAATGTGTAGTCGGAGAGTGATGGCAGAAGACCAAATTTGAGTGCGAAGTTGAAAAGAAAAACAGACTCTTGCTCTTGGTGATTTGATCCTTCAAGAAAGAAGTTTTACCCTTTTCAGTTTCCAGGTCATCGCGCATCTTGTGGAACTTTTCGTTGGCGACACCTCTGCGAGCATTCTCATTCTGCGAAAAATATCAAAGTTACTTAGTCTACTTGGAGCATCTAGCCGGATAAATATCCACCTAGAGGCTTGGGGGCTACAGTGAGAGTTTTTAACTCGACAATATGCTTAGTCTTTCTTTAATCATCTAGTCGGAACTAATTTTTTTTTCAACTAGAGGCTTGGGGGCTACAGTATTGAAATCTACAAACACTGCATATGCTACTCTAAAAGTATCTAGTCGGAATAATTCATTCAAACTAAATACTTGGGGGCTATAGTGCGAAGCTTTCTAGCTTAGTCACTCTTAGAGTATTCAGACACAAAGACCTATGGTTTTCCATCTAAATCCTTGGGGGCTATAGTGGGATACTACATATGAAATGCAAAAGGAATATAAGACTTACAAGTGCAATGATCTTGAGGTTGGTGGCGCTCTTGGCAAATATCATGCTGAAGGAAAGGCTATTTCCACGCAGGATATCCGCCTGTCTGAGTAGCTCCTCAAGACCACATGTTGGAGAAGTTGGCGCTGCACTAGGAGCCAGAGCTGAGATACTCGGTGTAAGCACCGGGTAGACAATCTTCGGGATCTCTGCTGGTGTCTTGGGTGTAGTTGCGTCGCCTTCGGCAGAAGTTCCGCCTTCCACCATCGCCTTATCGCTACCAGTGGAAACCTTAGCCGGAGCTTCAGCCACTTTGGTTGCGGTTCTTTCTTGTGTCGCCTGCTTGCCAACAACAGCAAGTTCCGCGGCAACGCTTGGGTCCACTTCCATGGCGGAAGGTTCAGACGTTACCTTAGCTAGAGAGCTTGTCGATATGGTAGCAGGCTGGACGCTGGGAGTTGTAGGGGCAATGACGGGAGATGCTTGGTGAAACATTTCTTTGATGTTTTTAGAATCCCCCGATGTTTTGGAGGTCTTATTCAAAGTCATACTGGCCTTCTTCCTGAAACGTGCAAAAGTATAAGTACAGGAACAAGACGAGCAAGATACAATGTCAGATGTTAAGAAGCTTACACAACGTTTGGTGCTTTGGTCAACGGGATACCAATCATTCTTCTTTTCTCTGCCTCCAGGGAGGCGGTGGACTTCTTGGAGGCTCCACCATCCGTCTTCTTCTTCTTGCCTCCGTCAACAGCGTCAGAGGTGGATCTCTTCCGCTTACGCGCCAACAGAACATCGTTGTCAGACACGATGGTGACTTCCTTCATCTTGGGGTCATAGACTTGGACATCCATGTTTTCCTTGTCTAGACTGTTTAGCTGTTAATTGAATCCCGAAGTGTTAGGTGCAATGGTAAAGGTTAGACGGAAGAACTAGAGTATATGTCATACACGGAAAATAAACAGATACCTCTGGGAACGCGCCACCCTCGAACATGTCGTAGGTGATGGTGAAGCCACGCTTCCTGTCCTTCACATTGACGATGTCTTTGAGGCGGAGCTTGATGGAGTCACTCGAGAAGTTGTCCTCGGAGATGCGGAGGCTATCCTTCCTATCCTTGGTATACTGGTGCATCAGCTTCGCGCGATGCTGCAGAGGCTGGATCCGCCTGATGAACCAGCACATGGCTAGGTCCAACCCGGTCAGACCCGTTTCTACGAGCCACTTGATCTGCCTAACAACACGGGAGGCTTCATCGTCAGAGGGAAGGAGGTCTTGGGATCTCCATGTCGTGGCTTCAGCGGCGACCCCGTTGATAAAGTCCGGGTACGATGCTTCTCGGCCAGCTAGAGGGATATCTGGGGCGTAGAAGTACGTCCTCTTTTAGATTTGACAGGACTCGTGGCCTATAATATCGGGGAACCACCTGCCAGGTCGGATCTTGAAATTAATGGTTCCACAATTTCTGAGCTCGTCCTTGCTCACTCCAGCTTCCCTCTTGACGGTGAAGAAATATATAAACAAATCTAACCTAGGCCTAATTCCTAGGTAACCCTCACAAAGCACCGCATAGTTGCTAAGCGCGAGGATGCTATTCGGAGATAGGCTCTGAGGTTGAACCCAGTAGTGGCTAAAGACCTCTATGAAGAAGTCGGAGATTGGGAGGGAGACGCCACGTACCAGTTGGGCTTTGAGGTATACCTTTTCTCCAGCTTGGGGAGAAGGGATGACCTCGCCAGCCGGCGCCGCCCGCCAAGACCAGCCCCTCCATCGTGGGGAGGTACCCCTCGGCGAGCATCTCCTTGAGATCGCTCTCGGTGATATCGGAGCCGCGCCACTCTCCCTTGTGAGAGTCGTCCTCCTCCTCTAGCGGCTCCAGCCCCGCTGGAATATGGTCACCGCCGGTGGATTCCACCACTGCGGTGCGTGGCAACACCAGGACGTCTAGAGGCACATGAACGGAGCCCATCGTCTTGGCCGTGGCATCGCTCGACGCCGCCATGGATGGAGTGGCGCTGCTGCTTGCCATTGGAGTGGGGAGAAAGGTGACTGTGGGATTGGGGGAAAGCTAAGGTTTTTCTTGGTGTGCGCGGAAAGCTCGAGGAGGCGTTCGCTGGAGGAAGAAGATGATGCGAGGAAGAATGTGGTGAAAGGATTGAAATTACCACGATTATAATTTATAGTACTCAGCATCAAGATTCGTGCAAGTCGATCGAACGGTTGCTGCGTGGACAACGCGTGCGTGGAAATTTCGCCACGTTCCCACCGCTGCCGCCAACGTTTCACATCCTTCGTGCGGGAAAACATCTATGATTGCATTCTCTGCATGTGTGAGTTACGCGGTGTCGCTAACCTATAGTATATGTTGCTCTACTGACACAGGTAGGTGAACCATCCCATCTGAAGATTCTGGCATGGACGGATTCAGTCCGGCTATGAGAAGAGTATGATGGAATATTCAACAGTTCTCTGACTTACAAGTTGAAGACGGAGGGCATTGTAGGGTTCTTGGGAGGACTGCAAGATATTGCTTGACGATTTGCCGACATTCATCTAGACGGAGCATTCAACCTGAAGAGGCAAGACGACGCAAGATCTCGGAGTTCTCCGGGGGCTACTGTTGGGGATATGCTAAATGGGTATCACCATAGAATGTCTCTAATCCGGATAACCCGGGTGGCCCATAGTTGGTAGCAAGTACCATGGCCTGCTGGGTGGCCCGGTTAGATGGATCTAGAAGGGAAGCCCATGCCGGATAAAGGAATGTTACGGAGGAATCAATAGCGTACCCGGAGCATTGGAGTGCAAGACACGTTAGACTAGTTGTGTACCTTGTAGGACTCTGTAACCTGTACGGCTAGGACTTTGCCTGTAACCCTAGGATCTCGCGACTATATAAGCTGGACCTATGGGAGCCTTTAGGGCATAACTCAACTCATATCGCGCACAGAGAACCGATCCCTGTAACTCGGCCTATTGCCATTATAATGATCTATAGCAGGAGTTGGATTCTGCCACTGTCGTGGGATCTAAACCTAGGTAAGCTGTGTTACCTCGTATCCGTCAACCTCCCTCCTTACCCCACGTCTCTAAACACGCTCCGTGAGGACCCCTCCATGGCGTACTCATCGGCAATACCACGACAAACCCATCCACATATTTCACTTCCATATACATCCCTTGCTTTGGTGCATCATGGATAGGAACGATGATTCGAGCCAAGACCAGACACAAGATGGCAAAGGACCATACATGACGCGATTTATCCATTTCATCAGTCATGAAGAACTTCATGGTCGTTGTGATGCCCTCGAGCCTCATCAAGATGAACAATTTGGAGAAACATCTGCCGAGTTCAAGAGGATGGACACTCATTTCGACGGCCTCAAGTGTCGCATGAACGCAACTCATCACAACTTCACAAATCAAAATGAAGCTCTCCAGCTCTCCATGGACGAGATCAGGCGCAGCACAAGGTCACATTCTTGCGCATCAAGCTCTTCAAGGTACCACTCGAGTGGTTCAAGATAATCGCTCCATCGATCGCCTCGATGTCACGATCATGATCCACGGGCTCCAAGAAGCAATGAACACCCTGTGGGTGACTATGAGAGTTCTTCACAACATGTACCATCTCCACGACGCACCACTATGTCAAGCTACGATGGTGATTCTTCGTCACGACCTCCATCAAGGCGTTAAGGACATCGTCATCAAAGAAGTTCACTCGTCATCCAAGAGGAAACTCTCAATGGGAACCTCAAGCTCTACCTCCGCATAACAAGCAACCACAAAACATTCACTCGACAACAAGTAATGACACCAACTTGGAAGAAGAAGCACGCCGTCGATGTGAAGCACTTGAAGATCCACCAATACGTCATGACCGACATGACTGTCAACAACGACACCATGAGCATTAGCGTGCAAATGACGAACAACATTAACCTCGTAAACAACCTAGGCATGCGCCTCAAGTTCCACAACCACGCCACAATGCCCAAAATCATCGTCATCACCATGAGGACAAAGTTCCTCCACCACCAAATGTGGCACAACCACCACAAAAACAATAAGATCCTCAATCACGACAAGATAACCCCCAAGTTCTTTCACCACCAAATGAAGCACAACCATAACAACAACAACAACAACAAGATCCTCAACCGCAGCAAGATAACCTCCAAGTTTCTCATCCTCAACCATGGAAACAATAGAACAACCACCAAGAACGTCATCATGATAGCTCGGATGACGAGGAATACCAAATCCACCACCATAATGGCAACCGTCACCAACGACAAGATGAGGAGACATTTGGCAAGCTCAAGTTCATAATGCCCAAATTCACCGGTTCCAATGACCCTGAGGAATATCTCTCATGGGCACTCAAGGTGGATAAAATACTCTGAATGCACAATTATATCAATGAGAATATTGTTCCTATGGCATCCCTCAATTTTGATGATTATGCCAACCGTTGGCGGGAACAAGTCCAAGTTGCTCGAGAGGCAAGAAGAGAGCCACCCATTGCTACGTGGCAAGCAATAAAGGATCACATGCATTCCCTGTGGAACCCCGGATTTATGGTCCAAGAGTACCCGTTATGCCAACAATTGATGTTTCCACGATCAGTGAGCCGTGAGCATAACCGACAAGTATCATTACAACATCCATAATTAATGAATACAAGTTCTTACATTAATGCCATTATGACGATACAAGAGCAATAGCGGAAGTATTCAAGCGCAGAGCCCATGACATGCCTTAACCTACATGCGGCTGACTGGGAAGACGTCCTAGCTCGTATAGACATCATCATGTTCATCGTTTCTCGATCCTCTGAAAATATGGCCAGGTAAATAGCCAGGGACAATGCCGGTGAGTACTTTGAATATACTCAAAAACCACCTTAACAGAACGATAATAAAGGATATGCAATATGGCTGTAGTAGGTTGGCTCCATAATAGGTTCTTTTATAAACTAGTTTCTCTTGTAGATATAGCTTATCTCTATATCTTTGTTAAAAAAAACTTTTGTAAAGCATTTTGGAAACCTTTTTGAAAAGTTTTAAGAAAAGCACTAGGATTGGGTCACCCATTTGTTTTTCCTTCCGGTCATCCCATAAAAAAACTTCTTTTTCTTTTATCCGACCATCCCATGGTCAAAACATTTTCAAGACATCGCTTTTCCGAAGTCCTTTTTGAAATCAAAACCAGCACCACCGTACAGAAGCCATGCCAACCATCCATGACCGAGGACTCGGCTATTCAAATAGATTTACACTCTGTAGAGGTTGTACACTTTACCCACAAGATTTGATACATCCGCCGGGATCAACCCCAGATCGTCATACTAAAGTATGCGGGTCTCAGATAATCAAGCAAGATCTTTGGAATTTCCAACTCTAGT
The DNA here is from genome assembly GCA_916181665.1 of Avena sativa. NCBI lineage: Eukaryota > Viridiplantae > Streptophyta > Magnoliopsida > Poales > Poaceae > Avena > Avena sativa. The sequence continues at coordinate 203,591,041 of OV702283.1, read as the reverse complement.
ATAAATGCCTACCCTATGATGTTAATCCCCTCAAAACCGGGACGCTCTATATAGTTACCAAGCCAACCAGCGCGCGTTTTGCACCTCGACGGGTGTGCACTTTCAATGAGGGGCTCATAGTATCTCGTGTAGGACCGTAGACCCTTCATTCCTTCTCCCGGTCGATGCTACGCATGGACCGTTTGTCCGAAGAAGGCCCACCCTCTAGGGATTGTTTGCCCCTATAGTAGTTCGAGGCACCTATACAAGAATAGGAAACCTTCGGATCTAGCCCCTTCCCACATAGGAGTAATTGTGGTTGCATGGGTTAATTGTTCAAGCATTAAAACTACACAACCCGGCGCATTTTCGTAAACATTTCTCCTCCATCTTTCGTCCAACCTTTTTGTAAAAAAACAAAAACCCTTCTCATTTTCCACTTCACTTGGTAGGACAAACCTCGCCAAGGTTTTCAAATGAAACATTTTTGTAAGCTTTTCTAGGGTCTTCCCATCCCATACTTTTGCTTCGGCTAAAACGGGTTTTCCAAAGGGGCATGGTGTTATACACCATCTATCATACTAGGGGCAAGTAGGTGTCATTAAAGGTATTGTACTAGAAAGTACAAACATGTAATGACTTTGAGGAGCCAAGCCACTACCATATATAGCTCATCACATAATAAAACAAAGTTATTTCGATAAACATCAGGTAATACATGCATAAGTAAGACAGTAGGACAAGGCTTATGAGCAAGAAGGTGGCTTTTCTGTGACCAGCGAGATGTCCCGTGACTTATTAGAATACTAGTATACCAATAACCATAATAATAAGGATAACCCAATGCTTGCTTCTTCTCAGCGTCACACACTCGCAACTATCGCCGTTAGAGACTATACGTGCAAGCAAGCAAGGGCACAATCAAAACAAGGCATACAACCATAATAGCATACAATAAAAAAATAGGGTATACAATTTACCACTCAGTAGGGTTTGGGAGTAATGAATTTAGAAAGATTATAAAGTGTCTTGGAACCTTTGAAGGAAACCTAAATGGGTTTTATAGTCTAGAAACAAGATAGAAGAGGGGTTTTGGACCAAGGACATATTCAGTACGATATAATTGTATAAAAATGATATTATCAGATAGGTATTGATAAAATGAAACCAACAAAAGTGGTTTCACTATTTTATCAATTACCATTGATTTACAGTGATTTTTATAGTGAATGAAACTCTAGTTTTAGGAATTAATTCACCAGAATTGTTCTGGAGTTCCACAAATTATTTACTTGGGTGATTATATAGTACTTGATGGACTAATTCACTGATAGTTGGAATCACCTCAAACAAAATTAACAGAATGTCCTTGAGAAATTCCTAATGACAGTACATGATGCTAATTGTCTTTTTCACCAGATTAAATATATAAGAGATTTTGAAGTGATTCCAAAGTCACATGTTAGGTAATTGTGATACCTTTCTGTATAAATTGGAATAAACCATTTTGGATTCACATAACTACTATTGTGAATTTATGAGAGAACTAAGCCTACACAGAATAGTTTAATTCACCAAAATTCAATAAGGGCCTATAAAATTATGAACTACTGGGGTTTGAAAGGTATTGACATTTATGTGTGCAGGGAGTTTGAATTTGGTTTTACCTATGGAGTTTTCTAAATTCTGAAAGGGGCTGTTTTTCTTATTTTTATCAAGGGTATTTTAGGAAGCAAATGAATATGGGTTCAGGGTGACATGAAAGGCCTCACTTATACCTTTCTGTACAAACATGGTTTACCTCATTTGGGGATGTGGAACTCACAGAAATAATTTAATAGATAAAAGGGTACATCTAGAAATTTGATTTATCATATTTATTCTAAGAATCAAAATGGCTAACAAATGCCTCTGCATGTGAGGGAAAATGAGTGCATCTAGGAAAAATTAGATCTGGGCAGATCCTGGTCATATTCATTTTTTTGGATTTAAACCTACAGCTAGATTTACTAGATCTGAAAGGAATACAAAAAGGAAAAAGGGGAGAAGGGACACTGGGCCAGATCTGGAGGATGCTGGGCCATAGTACGCAGATCCTGCCCACGGAGGGGAGGTGCCACGCGAGAGCCGAATTTCAAATGGCCAGTGGCGGGGCCCGGCTGTCAGTGAGCGATGGCAGCGAAGGGGTACCGAGGGACACTGGCCGCTGGATCTAAGGTGATCCGACGGTCGGCAGTCATTGTCTCTGACGGACACCGCCGACGGCGAGGAAACCCTAGGTGGACGAGGGAGGCCTGGGGTGCTCACTAGAGGGCTCGGGAGGAGTCGGCGATGGCACAGGGCAACACGGTGCACGCCGGCGAGCTCGGGGAGGGGCAGCAAGGGTAGTTTTGGTGCCGGGAAAGAAACTCGCGAGCAGATCCCAAGGCGGCCAACCTTCGGGGCTTGTCGGCGCTGCTCCGGGTGCTGTTGCAAGGAAGGGAGAGGGGAACCATTAGATCAGGAGAGCGAGGGGAGTGCGAGAGATCGACATGCAAGGAGAGGTAAGCTCGGGAGAGGGTGCCTTGCTCGAATTTTTGGGAGAGGGCCGAAGCTTCTTGTTCTTCTTCCCTCGAGCATAACAGAGCAGGGGAGAGGAAGAGGAGCTCTGGTAGGGTAGGTGGGTGGTGAGGGAGCAAATGAGGGAGGGGAGAGGGTTATAATTGCCCGTGGCCTTATAAACTGAAGTGAGGGGTCTATGGTGGACAATGTCCATGTTTGGGCATGGGAAAGGGTGTTGACTGCTAGTTGGGCAATGTGGGTCGTGGAGAGGGGTGTGTGGGGCCATGTATACGACCAGAGATGGACAAGGGCTGCTGGGGGAAGATATTTGCAAGATTTTCACTAACAAGTGCCCTCTCTCTCTCACTCAAGCACATGGGACAAGGAGGGAGGGGGTGCAACAGTAAATTTACTACAGTGCATGACCAGGAGGGAGTGGTGTTGTGCTGAACAAGCTTGGTTGACCAAGTTGGAGGAGGTTTGAGGAGTGTTTAAGCATTTGGTTTGAATGTGGTTAATAATTGACTAGAGGGGCGCTTATGTAGCGAGTCATTAATTCACTCTTGACAAGTTGGGGAAAGAGTACTGGTAGATAGAGGAGGTCAAGAACCATCTCTAGGAATTATTTGAGATTTTTCAGATGATTTTTGGCCCATGTTATATCAATTACTCAAATAGTGCAGAAATGGATTCTAGAAGCTAATTTTATAATTTTACATTGGACAAGGTTGGTTTTTTGTGTGAGATGGTCCTAAATACTATATTACACATTGGAGAATTTTCTTAGAATTTATTGGGATGGAAAAGTAATTTTAAGCAATTATTTCTTGTTTCTACCATTTAAGAAAAAGGGCAAAAAGAAATAATAAGAAATCTCAAAAATATTTATTTTTGAGTTTTAAATATAGGGTATGAAGTAGATAACTCAAATGTGCATTGAGTTGGCAAGGTGATTTGGAGAAAAGCAAACTTGCCTTTAAAGGAGACATTTTGAGAATATTGCAAGGTAATGAAATTAAATAGTTTTAGGTTCCAAATAATTATGGAAATTATTTGGCAAAATATCATATCCAAGGTAGATGATGTAAACTTGAAGTATCCATCATAACCAACCTTGGGTTTTGGAATCTCACTTAAGAAATGGAAAGAAAGTAGATGGGGATAATCTAGGGGTTTGATATTTTTATACCACCTAAACAAGGTTGGATTAGTGAGCTCAGAGATCACCATGATACAAGGGTTAGATGGATGCATATACAAATTTATATAGATGATCATGGAAGCAAGAGTTGGTCTTGGTTGGATTTGAGTTGATCTAGAAGTGATGGCAAACTTTTTTGAAAATAAGGCTGCCATAACAGATGTATCATGATGCCTACTGAACCATGAGGGTTTAAGAAGCACATGGTTCCAATGGAAACAAGTGAAGTAGGGGTTGATAGACCATGGTTAGTAGATCATATTCATGAAAATATTTTGTCAAGGGGTGGTATCATATGGATGCAAGCTTCTGTCAAAGTAGACAAGATGATAAGATTTGCCGAAAGTATTATTATCTTGACTACAAAACCATCATGGATGAGTGGGAACCAGAAGAGTTCATCCAAGGGAAAGAGTTGTCTTTGGTAGTAATAGTGATGTACTACAATATAATCCAATTACATTTCCAAAAATTCACACAGATTGGATTAGAGGAAGTTTCAAAGATTGAATGTAGTTAAAGATTCCAGACTTAGGCAAATTGGCAGATTTGAGGATTATGACTAGTATGCAAGAGGGAAACATTTGAGAGAGTGACAAGGGTTTATCCTCTTTATCAAGTGATTTATATTAAGGTATATATTTAATAGAGGGAATACATTCTGATATTTGGTCTTTGCTGGGTTGGATGTTAATACAGAGGATTAGCTCAGGATTGATTTTGTTAAACATATTTGAGATTCACTTGGGTGAATCCAGATAGATTGTGTTTGGATTGCTTAGTTTGAGATTGATGATCTCAACTATTGTTTTGATACCTAAGGATGTGCTACTAGATTAGCTCACTCTAGTTCCTAAGCAAACAAGGCAATCAATAGATCAAGGCAATTCATCTTACCTAACTACTAGTAGGGTTACCATCAAGCCTAGCTTGAGGTAAGGATGGGTATTTTGAATTGGTTGTGCTTTGAAGTAAGACCAGGACCTCTCGGTATTTCTACCAAGATTTTGAGTGAAGAAGTTTTAGGGAAAGGTTTTGGGAAAACCTAGAGATAAGGGTAGTTGAATGTTGTGTCTTGAAAACATAAGGAGATTGTATATAGGTCTCAATATTTTTGTTAATACAAGTAGTAAATTTGTTTGTTGTATCAAAATCATCTTGACTCAAGTTTCAAATGCCAAAACATTTGAGAATATGAAAGAAGAGTCAAGACATCTCTTTTGTGAAACAGCTTTTGTCAACTAGGGTTGAGATAAGAAGTATATCACCTAATACACAATCAGTTGCATGAACACATGTAAACAAGTAAGCAAACATTGCAACACTTAGTAAGAAAAAGTTTTTGTTCCCCCTAATTTTTGCCTTTTGACAAAAGATCAGGGTTGCTGAAATTGGGATGCTACATTCCCACTTTGTTCTGTCGCATTACACTCATGATATGTTCAACAAGCTTCAAAATATTAATCAAGGAACCAAAAGTGTGGAAGAGTACTTCAAGTAAATGGAGATCCAAATGATCTACGCTAACATAGAACAACGAGAGGAGGAAACCATGGCTCGTTTTCTTATGGCGTTGAATCACCCTATCAAGCGCATCGCGGAGTTCCAAGCCTATCGCAACATGGTTGAGCTTGTGCACATTTCTGCCAAGGTTGAGAGTCAAGTTCAAAAGGACCTCAAATATAGCAAGCATAAGAACTATTTCACCTACAAGTCCTCTACTACTGCTCCTACACCAAGTCCCAAAGGAAGCACACCAAGTAGCTTCAAGCCTCTGTTCAAGTCAAAAACATCTCAAGGGAAACCTCCCACAAGTGGAAAGCAACCTATGGAAACCAACTATGTGCCTCAAGTACAATCCTACAAGTGTGGAGGCAAATCACACAAGTCTTACCAATGCGGTAACAACAAATTCCTGGAAACTAGTGCCCAAGACGGTTTTGCTGATGAAGAGGTGTATGTCCCCAATTGGAACAATGGAGCAGATTGTGGGGTTTGACTCCAGAATTTGTTAGATGGGACGATCAGAACATTGCCGGAGAATAGGACGCGCCCAATGGCTATGGTGTCGCCGATTCTCGCGAAGATATTGGACCTCGCCTGGTGTAGAGCTCGAAGCACCTCTTGCCCCATGATGAGTGCCAACTTTCGTGGTATTGTCGAAATATGCCATGAAGGGGTCCTCACACAGCGTGTTTAGAGGGTGGGGTAAGGCGATGAATTGTTCGGTATGAGGTAACACAACTTACCCAGATTCAGATCCCACGACGATGGAAGAATCGTACTCCTGCTATAAATCACTGTAATGGAATACATCGAGTTACATGGACAGGTTCACTATGCGAGGTGATATGAGTTATGTCGCCCTAAAGGCTCCTAGAGGTCCGGCTTATAAAGGCGCCAGAACAGGTTACAGAGTCCAAGCCGGACAGGTTAGAGGGAAAAGTCCAAGCCAGACAGGTTACAAAGTCCTACACTAATACTAACTAGTCTTTGAACTATGCACTCCAAGGCTCCGGGTTGGTTTATGACTGCACCTTAGCCTTCCTTTATTTGGCATGGGTCTCCCTTCTGGATCTGTCTAACTAGGCCGCCCAATAGGACATGGCCTTCCTACAAACTGTGGGCCACCCGGATTAGCCGGATTAGATACATGCAATGGTGAGACCAATTTATCATATCCCCAACAAAGATCCAACTCAATATGAATATCCTTTACAACCGAACGCTATAAAGAAAGATCCGAGAGGTAGCGATACTAGGTTATCCTCATGAAGGAGCATGAGACCAAACTAGATAGAGATCCACAAGGGGGTGTCTTCTTCTAGTTCTAATATCAAGTCTAAGTTAAAGGGGTGAGCAAAAGGGGCTATTTATAGTTATAGGGGTGAAAGGTTAGGTAAAGGGAATATTCTAGGTTATCAAACCTAGATCTGTGTGCAAAGAGGGAATGCCAGCAGTAAGTTTAGTGGCGCTAGAATTCTCACCAAAAATTCCGGCATTCACTGAAATGGTGTGCTGAGGTCGATTTTGGCGCGGTGCTGGAACCTGGGTTGCTTCGCCGGATCTGGCACCAGAACTGAATGGGTGGCGTGACATGATGTGGACCGATGGCAAACCCGTCATTGGAACAACGTCACACTCCACCGTATCTTTGTATGGTCTAGTAGAAAATGAGATGAGGACCGTGTGTCTAATATTGATGGATCCATTGTCGCTCAACCATTGAACATGATTGGGGTGCTTGTGTGGACAAAGGGGAAGGTTGAGTTTCTCACATAGTTCCATTCTTGCAAGATTGAGACAACTCCCTCCGTCAATGATAACTTTGATGGACTTCCCATTGATTTTGGGATGGGTTTGAAAGATGTTGCACCTTTTATCTCCATGCTCCTGTGCTTGTGTAGTTAACATTCTTGTGACGACAAGCAATGGACTTGCATCATACTCACACATGATAATGTCTTGATCATTGGTGTCCACTTGTTTTTGTGCCATTGCCTCCTTGACTCTTGCTTCAAACTCTTCTTCAATCAGGTATTCATCTTTGCCATTGTCATTGACAAACAAGTATTTGTTGTTACCGCATTGGTAAGACTTGTGTGATTTTCCTCCACACTTGTAGCATTGTACTTGAGGCACGGAGTTGGTTTCCATAGGTTGCTTTCCACTTGGGGGAGGTTTCCCTTGAGATGTTTTTGACTTGAACACATGCTTGAAGCTACTTGGAGTGCTTCCTTTGGGACTTGGTGTAGGAGCAGTAGTAGAGGACTTGTAGGTGAAATAGGTCTTATGCTTGATATATTTGAGGTCCTTTTGAACTTGACTCTCAACCTTGGTGGAAATGTGCACAAGCTCAACCATGTTGCGATAGGCTTGGAACTCCGCGATGCGCTTGATAGGGTGATTCAACGCCATAAGAAAACGAGCCATGGTTTCCTCCTCTCGTTGTTCTATGTTAGCGCAGATCATTTGGATCTCCATTTACTTGAATTACTCTTCCACACTTTTGGTTCCTTGATTAATATTTTGAAGCTTGTTGAACATGTCACGAGTGTAATGCGACATAACAAAGTGGGAATGTAGCATCCCAATTTTAGCAACCCTGATCTTTTGTCAAAAGGCAAAAATTAGGAGGAACAAAAACTTTTTATTACTAAGTGTTGGAATGTTTGCTTACTTTTTTACTTGTGTTCATGCAACTGATTGTGTATTAGGTGATATACTTCTTATCTAAACCCTAGTTGACAAAAGCTGTTTCACAAAAGAGATGTCTTGACTCATCTTTCATATTCTCAAATGTTCTGGCATTTGAAACTTGAGTCAAGATGATTTTGATACAACAAAAAAATTTACTACTTGTATTAACAAAACTATGGAGACATATATACAATCTCCTTATGTTTTCAAGACAGAACATTCAACTACCCTTATCTCTAGGTTTTCCCAAAACCTTTCCTTAAAACTTCTTCACTCAAAATCATTAGGAGATCGAGCACGAGGAGCATGCTGACAGGGCCGTCACTTCCCATTAGGTGCTCGTCGCCATCAGGAATGTGATCGAGGAAGATCAGCAAACCGGAGAAGCTCTGCCAAAGCCGTGTGACACTGAAAAAGCAGTGGCCAATAATGTCGGTGATCCTTCGGATCCGGCAAGGGCCATGCCTCCTCCGGTTATGCCCGTGTAATAGCCGCAGGAACTTTCCATCGAAACCAGCACAATCCATCAGGCAAATCCACAGCCGCTGCCATCTATGTCTGCGGCCGCCTACATTACTCCTATAGATAGAGTGATGTGCGGCAACCTACTCGTCGAGCCCATGACCGTGGACCATATCCAGCTTGTCGTCCATCTCAACAAGAAGCGCCAATAACTCCTGGAGAAGGTAGAGAACATCACGACGCAAGGCTTAAAGCTTGATAGAGATATGGCAAATGTGTAGAAATCAATCAAGGTGACTAAAGCCATGGAGATGGAATACTAGAATTTACTCAAGCAGAAGAAGACCGAGAAGGCTCCGGCTCATGTTGTCCGAGATCCCAGCGTCCGGTAACTTGGGTTGGGCTCCGACGAAGCCGACACAAGATAAGCCATACATTAACAAAGATGGAAAGCAAGTCTTGACAATGCCCGCCCTCAACATGGACTTTGCCAAGACTCTACTTGAACAGGATGGATTGTTTGCGACACTGGATTAGGTCTATGACCTTGTCGCCAAGGCTGTCAAACAGCAGGAAAAGGCCACCTCCCAGAGGCTTAAGTCTGACTTGGCATACTGCCAGTCTAATGCCCAAAACCATCATAGGGCAAGATCTCCCCATGATGTCGGATCTTGCACGGGTTCATCAGAACGAGGATGGAGGGATGCACGCAACAGGACAGACGCTATCCCCATATCCTCCGATGATGGAGGTAAGGCTCATCCACGTCGCTCGCCCCCACCTCCTTGGAAATCCTGGCATCAAAAAGACCCAAAGGATCACCATTGTATGAGCATGCCTCTGCCTAGACGCCCACAGGGTAGCATCATTATTTGCGACAATGTGGAGCAGCCTCGCCATGACGGAGAGCATAGTGGCAACAACGGGCATAGGAGAAGGTCACACCATGACCCTCCACATCAGACAAGCAACTAGGACAGGCGTGAGGAGTCATAGGAGGGTAACAACAAGAAGGCTAACCTGCTGCAGCCACCACCATCGTCACCGCCCAACAGCCACCATGGCAGAGGAGGATCACATAGATCACACAAATCTACTTCCCATGATGGCTACAAGCACAACAGGAACACATATTTGTATGATGTGCGTGCGCGCCTTAACAAGATCTACAAATCCCGGGAAGAACATTACCTAAGACCACGTTGTTTAGCCCTAGTAAGATGGGCCACAACTTACTCCAAGGGTTTCCTGATTGACAAGACTATCAAGCCCTATGATGGAACTGCTAGGCCAGCCACATGGTTGTAGGACTACAACGAAGCGGTGGAAATCGCAGGGGCAAACCGCAGTCACGATGTCAAGTACCTCCCATTGATGTTGACTGGCACCACCCACCAATGGATCAATGACTTGCCGAAGAAATCCATATGCAATTGGTTGGACATGCATGAAGCGTTCACCAAGAATTTCGAGGGTCTGTACAAAAGTTTCTGCACTGTCTATGGCCTACAGTGGTGTGTACAGGAAAAGGACCAATATTCTCCGGCCTACCTCTCTCGTTAGCTAGATATGAAAAATTCATGTGCGGGAGTGGACGATCAAACCGCTATGGCTGCCTTTATCGATGGCTTGGAAAAGGAACCTTTCTCCGACATACATTGAAGTGCCTTCAGGACAATCACAACCTGGATCTCAATCAAATAAATTCCTTGGCCAGCGAGTTCGTAGCGGCCGACGATGATGCTCACAGATTCTTACCTGCAGTGTCTATCCCCACCCAAGCTAAGAGGAAGAACAACAATAAGCGGAATAATCTACTCGAAGAGAAGCCAGCATCCGACATGGCCACCATGATTTTCGCTGGCATAGGCGAAGGCGGATAGCATGGCCGTGGCCGGGGAGCTGGTTGTGGGCAGCAGCTCGGTAGTGAAACTACCTCGACAGCGACCGGTGTTCCCCAGATGTATGAGGAGTACCGCGATATGTCGTGTTTCGTCCACCTCGACTCCAACGACGAAGCCACTCATACCAACCGCCAATGCAAGTTTTTCAACAATCTCAAGGAAGACCCAGAGTCCGGCTACAAGCGACGCCGGAAGAACCGACCGCGAGGCAAGGGCAAAGGGAAGAAGAAGGAAGAGGAGTCCAAGGATTTAGATGACATGGATGAGGACGTGGCGCCCAAACACGCTGACAAGGTCGATGGCAAGGGAAAGAACCCCTTCGAAAATAAGGCCCCCATCTACCACACCTTCCTTGGCACCCCAACTTTCCAGGAACATAAGGCCTCTCTGAGGATACTGATGGCCACCCTACCCACAGTTCCCCAGTACCTGTGCTGGTCGGAAGTTCCAATTACTTGGGACAAAAAGGATAACCCAGACCTTATACCCACAGAGAATCAGTATGCCATGGTCATCAACCCTTTGATTGACAATAGCGAGTTCAACAAGTGCCTCGTGGACAGTGGAAGCAGCATCAACATCATTTACCTGGATACGCTGCACAAGATGAACTTGACGGAGAACAACGTAAGGCGGACCAGCACCGTGTTTCATGGCGTCATTCCTGGCCAAGAAGCTTGGTCCCTTGAGTGCATTACCCTTCTGGTCACCTTTGGCGATGTTAACAATTACCGCCAAGAGTGCATGACCTTTGAAGTGGTCCCCTTCAAAATTGTGTACCACGTCATATTTAGACGTGGGATCTTCCACTCCTTCCATGCTAGGCCATGCTTTGTCTACAACAAGATCAAGATACCCAACCCAAATGGTGCCATCACCATTGCCGAAAGAATCACGAAGGCAAGAGAGTGCAAGCTAAGTGAAGCTGCCTTTGCCGAAGTTGTTCTCTACGGCAAAGAATTCAAGGAGATCCAGAGCCAAGTCGATGCCTCAGAGATGCGGGCTTCGAAGAAAGAGATTTCTGACTCCGACCCCGCATTCAAGGCCGCCATTGAAACCAAGCATGTGGCACTTGTGTTAGGCGATGCCTCTAAAACCATCGCCATTGGGACATGGCTGGATCCAAAGTAGGAAAGCGCGTCCGTCGAGTTCCTCCATGAGAGCAAGGACATTTTTCCTGGCAACCTGCCAACATGATAGGTGTTCCTAGGAAACTTTCCGAGCACAGCTTAAACAACAATCCTAAATCCAAACTGTTGAAACAACCTCTATGACGCTTCAGGGACGAGATGAGACTCACCATAGGAAAAGAGATAGCTAGGTTACTTAAGGCCAATTTTATCCGAGAAGTCCGTCACATCCAGTGGGTGGCTAATGTTGTACTTGTGCCCAAAAAGGGAACCAAAGAATTAAGAGTGTGCATTGATTACACTGTCTTGAACAAAGCGTGTCCAAACGATACATTTGCTTTGCCTCGCATTGAACAAGTCATTGAGTCGACGGCTGGCTCAGTACTTCTTTGTTTTCTATATGCATACTCAGGATACCACCAGATTAAGATGCGAAAGTCGTACCAATTGGCCACTTCGTTCATCACACCTTACACCACTTACTACTACGTCATGATGACCTTTGGGCTAAAAAAATGCAGGTGCTACGTACCAACGTCCAATGCAGCATTGCCTCCATGAAAAAATTGGTCAAAACGTACACGCCTACATGGATGACATCGTGGCGATGTCCAAAAAATGAAACAACCTAATATGCGACTTAAGAAAAACCTTTGATAACCTCCGAAAGTTTAACATGATGATCAACCCTAAGAAGTGTGTCTTTGGGGTTCCTGCCGGCAAATTGTTAGTCTTCATCGTTTCCCATCATGGAATCGAGGTCAACCTGGAGAACATCAAGGCCGTCCTCAACATCAAACGTCCGACATGCCTGAAGGACATCCAATGGCTCACAGGTTGTGTCGCAGTAGTAAGCCAGTTCATCAGCCAACTTGGAGAGAAGGCCATGCCACTCTACAAGTTGCTGAATAGGGCGCACAAATTTGTATGGACCTACGAAGAAGACGCAACACTTCAGGAGTTAAAGAGTATACTCTCCTTCGCACCTATACTTTTAGCACCGGAGTCAATGGAGCCTATGTGAATCTACATGGCGGCAACCAACCAGGTTATCAGCATCATCTTCATGGTGGAGAGGTAGGAACCAATGCATGAGTACAACATACATCGACTAGTTTACTATGTAAGCGAGGTCTTGACAGAGTCCAATCAGCGTTGCCTGCACTACCAAAAGCTAGCTTATGGAGTTTTCCTTGCTTCTCGGAAGCTAAGGCACTATTTCCAAGAGCACCCAATCATATTAGTGAGCAAAGATCCACCGCGTGACATCATCAAAAATAGCGATGCTATAGAGAGAGTGGCTAAGTGGGAATTGAGCTTGTCGCCTTCGAAATCACCTACAAGAGACATGATGCTATCAAGCCACAAGAATTAATGGATTTTATTGTAGATTGGACTGAACTGCCAGCAGATACTACTATGCCAAAGCCGGAGTCTTGGGTCATGCACTTTGACAGATCAAAGCTACTCAATGGCTCGGGGGATGGTGTATTGTTACAATCACTAACAGGGGAGAAGCTCTAGTATGTCCTGTAGATCCACTTCAATGCTACAAACATGGCGGAACATGAAGCACTCATGGCGCCCACCACTTGTCGTGGGATGCTTCGTTGGAAACCCCAAGAGCAAGGTATGAAGCAGCACAACAACAAGTTTCCCTTAGTAAGAAACCAAGGTTATCGAACCAATAGGAGGAAGAAAACGTCACACCGGTGTTCCTAGCAACGTGGAGACTTGCACAACACAAACTCAAGACTTTGCCCAAACGAATCAGTGAGCTTGTCAAGCTCACCTGTTTGCTGTAACAAAGGATTAAACGTATGGTGTGGAAGGTAATGGTTTGCAGCAAGTAAACAAGTAATAGTGGAAGATGTATCAATGGTAAAGATTGGACCGGGGTCCATAGTTCACTAGAGGTGCTCCCCTTAGATAAACAACATGGCATGAAGGGTAAACAAATTACAGCGGGGCAATTGATAGGAACTAATCAAGGCATAACAATGCAATTACTATCCAGAAAGATCCTATAAAGCTGATTGGGCAATACAACAATATACATAGACCGTCATCCAACTGGATCTATGGTAGAAGTCCACCTTCAGGTTATCATCCGAACCCCCTCCAGTATTAAGTTGCAAGCAACATACAACTGCTTTAAGCAAAGTGTGTAAGGTAAATAATCCACATGTTCCATGAACAAGAGACCGTTGTTTTCTCCCTAGTAGCAACATCACATCTACAACCAAGAGATTTCTGTCACTTCCCTTGGAAACTAGAGGCATGAACCCACTATCGAGCATAAATACCCCCTCTTGGAGTCACTAGCAACTACTTGGCCAAGATAACCACTAGCAACGGAGAGCATGCAAGATCACAAACAACACAGACATGATAGAATCATAAAGATAAAACCATTAATCAAACCAATATAATAATCTAAATATCCATCGGATCCCCGCAAACACAACATGCATGATCACAAATAGATTAGATCTTGATCATGAACGGAGCTCACAAGATCTATACATGAAAGAACAAAGGAGGAGATACAACCATCTAGCTACTACATGGACCCATAGTCCAAGGTGGAACTACTCACGAATCATACCGGAGAGAAGGCCTCCGGGATGATCTCCCCTCCGGCAGGGTGCCGGGAAGAACTTCAGATCCTCCCGATCTAGGGACGATGGTGGTGGCGGCTACAGACGGTTTTGTGGATTTCTGATCGGGTACTCTGGGTTTCTGCATCGAGGGCTTCTTATAGGCGAAGGGGCGAGATCGGGAGGAGGCCAGGGCCACCAAACCCTAGCCAGGCGCGGGCCCACCTACCCCCGCGCCTGGGGTGGGTCTGGACCCCCTGGCCGGCCCCTCCGGCTCTCCTCTGGACTTATTGTTCCCTACGGAAAGTAATTGACTTTGACGTTTGTCCCGTCCAATTCTTAGAATATTTCTTTACTAACTTTTCTGAAACCAAAAACAGCAGAAAACGGGTATCTGGTACTGTTACAACTTGTTAATAGGTTAGTACCAGAAAACATGTAAAAAGCACCTCAAAGTGTGGACAAGTAAAGCAAAGTAGATAATAAACAAGCATGGAACATCAAAAATTATAGATACGTTTCCAACGTATCATCATCCCCAAGCTTAACTCCTGCTCGTCCTCGAGTAGGTAAGTGATAAATAGAATAATTTTTGAGGTGACATGCACCCTCACAATAAAGATCCAACCATTTGCAAACATTGAAAGATGGGATCAAAGAACTCTAAACATGTGCATGAAAGATGGAGTTCTAACAATAGGACATAGTAATTATGCATGCAACATGACAAGCTACAAACAAAGATCATGAATAACATGCATTAAAAAATGTTTGTTTGTTTCATATACAGAAAACATAGCATAGTGGCAATCAGCTTGTCCCTCATAGAGTAGCAATAAAATGCATAGGACACCTGCAAAGTTCACAAGGGTGACTATAAACAAGTAGCACAAGAGCAAGTAATAACACAATATGCATCAATTAATAATCTTTGGAACACTGCACACAGAATGACAACTATGCTCTCTTAATGGTGGCTAAAGGTAGAAGGTGGAGACTCAATAATGGTGGAAGAAAAGCCTTTTTGTAAAGGAAGCAGGGATTACAAGTTTCAAAAAGAGCTTCCAAAAATTATGGTACTTGTTAGATTTTAGCCCTCATTGCCCCTATCATAAGAATCTTGAAGTGATTAAGGTTAAAGTGCCAAAGCTGGAGTATATGCTTGACGAAGTATAAGTTGGAAATCTCATGCCCCTTGAATACGAGGGCCACACTTCATGCATACTCAACTTTGGGTCCAGGTAAGTTCTTATCACTGTAAGTTTTTGCATATCATTGAGAACCACCAACGGGGTACCCCTTGCACATGGTACATGAGCTTTCCCATAACAAAAATGACAAGGCAAGCAAACAATGAGCATCTCAGCAATTCTTCTTATGTACCATGGGAATATGGTGCTTTTTTCTCTCTTTCCTCTTTTCTCAATGTGTCTCTTTTTTTATAAGAAGAATGCTTCATAGATGTCACTATGGTGATGCTACAAGTTTCCACCATGATTAGGCATGGCTTAGGCTAGCGGCCCAGGCGTTTCTCTAACACAGGATACAAACTCCATGGACATACAAGTTCCCTCTTTATTTCACACCGGTGACATCCATAGACAAAAGAACATGATATCAACTGAGTACAACAAGGTAAGAGTGCAATGTTGAAAACGTTCACCGTGACAGCATAGTTTTGCTAATTCCAACTTATAAGTGTAAGCATATACAACAAAGGTGTCACAATGGCTCAAGTTTATTAGGGGCAAAGAATAAAGTGTGCCATAAAGTTTGTGAGGTCTTTAATCACTAAGTTTTCTCATAACAAAATAGTTTTTAATTGGAAGATAGATGAAAACAAGAATATACTTGGAATGGTGTAACACACCATGCATAGGAATTTATAGTGGACACTTTGGAATAACTTGGTTTCTTGGGAGTTGGAAGCATGAGTAGAACTTACTCATACAACTGGACGCTAGCAAAAGACTAGGAGCAACCAACTAAGAGAGCAATAATGGCCATAATTATGCAATGCAACAAAGCAAACTAATCAAAGCAAAAAGTGGTACTACAAGTCAAGGACTAAATGATCATAGAGGCTAATGGTGACTTTTCATAGTCATAACATGGTGTGAGCATGTGCCAAGTCAACCCAAGCAAAACATCAAAGGAGAATACCACAATACTATGCTTTTGCATGCTAAAACAACGCATAATTTCTTCAAGGCACACTAAGCAATCCCAATTATTTGGAACAAGACATGCTACAGCAATAATCACTAATAATAATGCTAAAACAACACCTAGCATGTCATGCTAAAGTCTAAATCACAGTCAATGCAAGCTCTTCTTGCACTTCAAGCAAGAACTTACTACTCCTTTCCAAACACCAAGCAACTTATTTGCAAAACAACACAGCGAGAACGGGGGTCCAAACTACTTTAGCAAACTAAACAAACTAAGCAAATCAAACAAAAAATAAGACGCTCCAAGAACAACACAACTGTGCATGAAACAATAAAAACGAAGTGTCTAGACAGACCTGAGCTTTTTACTGATGAAGAAGGTGATGCCTTGGGCATCCCCAAGCTTTGACGCTTGTAACTCTTGGATATTTCTTGGGATTACACCATGGTGGCATCCCCAAGCTTGAGCTTCTGTCCATTCTTCATCTCATTGCATCATTCTCTCTCTACACCTGAAATTTTTCCTTCATACAAAACTTCACACAATCTTCATTAGCAACATTAGCTTATTCAAAAGATATTAGACCACTGGCAAAGCTTTGGGACAGCAAGAATTTTCACTAAAAACACAAGATACTGTAGTAACTCCTTCAAAGAAACTCAATTTACCTGAAGAGAGCTCAAAAAGGAATCAACAAGAAGCAAATGCAAATAATGGCAGAAATCTGTCAAAACAGACCAGCAGGTAGAAACGATTTTTTTAGAACATATTCTGTTGATCAAATCAAAAAGTGTTGAACTAACGAAAGTTATCTAACATATTGGGGTATTTATTCATAAATTTTGAGCTCAATCCGAGTTACAGAGCCTCCTCACGAATTTTTTTGGTGGAGGACAGAAATCTGTTTCGGGACAGCAACTCCCTAAATCTTATTTCCCTCTCATTAGAGGTCATTCTTGGCACAAAAAGCAAACAAAAAGGATAAGGAGAGGTTATTATAGAAGTAATAACTTCCAAGACTCAAGGAAACTCTTGGGTTATCTCCCAACAAGTACTTTTCTTTAACGCCTTTAAGTTAGGCACAAGAAGCAAGAAGAATCAAGTATTTTCAAATGAGAAAGCATTAACATTCATACTTGCAAAATCTTCAACTATGAAAGGTATCTCATCCAAATGGGTTTTGGAGGATCCTTTCTCATCTCTCTTTGGTCTACTACCTTTATCAAAAAGATTTTCAGGGGCAATCCAATCAAAGTTCTTTTCAATGGCTTCATGCATTCCAACAAGCTTAAATGGTATGGGTATATCTAATTCCTTTCTAGGTTTAGTTTTATCAGAAACACCCACAACATCTACACTTGAACCTAGCATATTAAAACGTTAAAAAACTTTTTTGGCTTCCCTAGCAACATCATGGAATTCTTTTGATAAAGTTTCAAGGATGAATTCCCTTTTTTCAATATTCTTCTCTTCTTTTAGTTTTAGGAATAAGAATTGTATGAAGGGGTTAAGGCTAACAAACCTAGACTCCAACATATGAACTAAAGAAGCTGCAGCAATCTCATAATTAGGAGCAAGTTCAACTATAGATTTATCCTCAATATCCTCATACTTTCTAACATAATTAAAGAATTCTTTAATATTATATTTCCCAATTATGGAGCCACTACCTATTGCAAGATTTTTCAGAGCGAACTGGGGGAGAAACATGCTGAGCTAGAGCAAGGTGGCAACTAAAGCAGGAACTAATTTTTTTGTGTTTTTGAAAAAGGCAAGCAAACCAGACTAGACTAATTTTTTTTTGGGTTTTTTGGAAGGAGGCAAACAAAACCAAACAAAGAAACAAAGCAAACTAAAAAAACAAAGTAAATAGAAAGGAAGTGAAGGACTCCCCTAGTGAAGACGTCCTTAGCTTCCCCAGCAACAGCGCCAGAAAATAGCTGGTGCTTGACGGGGAGGAAGAAGTTTCATGTCCCTTTAATCCCCGGCAACGGCGCCAGAAAATAGCTTGATGGCGCCCACCACTTGCGTGGGACGTTTCGTTGGAAACCCCAAGAGCAAGGTATGAAGAAGGACAGCAGCAAGTTTCCCTCAGTAAGAAACCGAGGTTATTGAACCAGTAGGAGGAAGGAAACGTCACACAGGTGTTGCTAGCAATGCGGAGACCTGCACAACACAAACTCAAGACTTTGCCCCAACGAATCAGTGAGGTTGTCAAGCTCACCGGTTTGCTGTAACAAAGTATTAAACGTATGGTGTGGAAGGTAATGCTTTGCAGCAAGTAAACATGTAACAGTGGAAGATGTATCAATGGTAAAGATTGGACCGGGGTCCATAGTTCACTAGAGGTGCTCTCCTTATATAAACAACATGGCATGAAGGGTAAACATATTACAGCGGGGCAATTGATAGGAACTGAGCAAGGCATAACAATGCAATTACTAGCCAGAAAGATCCTATGAAGCTGATTGGGAAATACAACAATATACATAGACCGTCATCCAACTGCATCTATGGCTAGAAGTCCACCTTCAGGTTATCATCCGAACCCCCTCCAGTATTAAGTTGCAAGCAACAGACAACTGCTTTAAGCAAAGTGTGTAAGGTAAAAAGTCCACATGTTCCATGAACAAGAGACCGTTGTTTTCTCCCTAGTAGCAACATCACATCTACAACCAAGAGATTTCTGTCACTTCCCTTGGAAACTAGAGGCATGAACGCACTATCGAGCATAAATACCCCCTCTTGGAGTCACTAGCAACTACTTGGCCAAGATAACCACTAGCAACGGAGAGCATGCAAGATCAGAAACAACACAGACATGATAGAATCATAAAGATAAAACCATTAATCAAACCAACATAATAATCTCAATATCCATCGGATCCCCGCAAACACAACATGCATGATTACAAATAGATTAGATCTTGATCATGAATAGAGCTCACAAGATTTATACATGAAAGCACGAAGGAGGAGATAAAACCATCTAGCTACTACATGGACCCATAGTCCAAGGTGGAACTACTCACGAATCATACCGGAGAGAAGGCCTCCGGGATGATCTCCCCTCCGGCAGGGTGCCGGGAAGAACTTCAGATCCCCCTCGATCTAGGGACGATGGCGGCGGCCGCTACAGACGGTTTCGTGGATTTCTGATCGGGTACTCAGGGTTTCTGCATCAGGGGCTTCTTATAGGTGAAGGGGCGAGACCAGGAGCCGGCCAGGGCCACCAAACCCTAGCCAGGCGCGGGCCCACCTGCCCTCGCACCTGGGGTGGGTCTGGCCCCCCTGGCCGGCCCCTCTAGCTCTCCTCTAGACTTCTTGTTCCCCACGAAAAGTAATTGACTTTGACGTTTGTCCCGTTCAATTCCGAGAATATTTCTTTACTAACTTTTCTGAAACCAAAAACAGCAGAAAATAGGCATCTGGCACTGTTGCAACTTGTTAATAGGTTAGTACCAGAAAACATGTAAAAATCACCTCAAAGTGTGGACAAGTAAAGCAAAGTAGATACTACACAAGCATGGAACATCAAAAATTATAGATACGTTTCCAACGTATCAAGCACTCATTCACAGACTTCACATAGCCAAGGATATTGGAATCAAGTGCATAGTTTGCTATCGAGATTCCGAATTGGTTGCCCAGCAGGTCGCTAGCACCTAGAACGCGCAGAACCCTATGATGGTGGCATATCGAGACAAAGTAGACGAGATAGCCAAGTGCTTCGATGACTAAAAAGTCAAGTACATCAAAAGGGAGGACAATGAGGCAGCAGATCTACTGTCAAAGATTGGACCGGCCCACACACCAGTTCCTCCCGACGTTTTCCTGCAGCATCTACGGACCCCATCCATGAAGGGAGCGGACTTCGAGAATCTAGATATAGCTGACTCATTTGTTAATGTAGTAACAATGGTACTTCTGGCTTGGAAGAAACCGCTCATGGACTACATCAAAGACAGAACATTGCCCGCCGACAAAGTCAAAAGCCAGCAGATATTACTATGATAAAAAGTATATATGATAATAAATGGGTGGCTATACAAAAGAAGCACCACAGGAGTATTACTGCGGTGTGTTTCCCAGCAACAAGGTATTGATATCCTTCATGAGATCCATCTCAGAGATTGCGGGCATCATGCGGCTCCTCGATATTTGGTCTCCAATGCCTTCCGACAAGGATTTTACTGGTTGACCACGAAGGCGAACGACGACAAGATGGTCGAGACATGCATTGGTTATCAGTATTATAAATGGCAACCACGTGTTCCAGCATAAGAATTCTGAACTATACCAATTACTTGGCCGTTCGTAGTCTTCGGGCTTGACATGGTTGGGCCATTGCAGACAGCACCCTGCGGGTTATGCATCTGCTTGTCACAGTTGATAAATTCACTAAATGGATGTAAGATAAATCCATTATAAAGCTCAATGGGGCAACAACCCTAAAGTTTGTCTAGGGTCTAGTGGTAAGGTTTGGTCTCTCACATAGCATCATCACCGACAATGGCATCAACTTGTCTCTTGGAGAAGTTGAGGCTTCCTTTCACGAGAAAGGCATCCACCTTGACCTAGCATCTATGACACACCCACAATCTAACAATCAAGTTGAATGGGCCAATGGATTAATTTTGCAGGGAATAAAGACACGTCTAGAAGCATCGCTACATAGAGCAGCTGGAGTCTGGGCGGAGAAAATGCCATCTGTTTTCTAGAGTTTCAGAACTACTCCCAACAGATCCACCGACTACACCCCTTTCTTCATGGTTTATGGAACATGAGGCAGTCCTACCCTCCGACATCCTCTATGATGCACCAAGAGTCGCCGCCTACAACAAGGATGACACTTTTGACACCCCCCGGGATCAAGGTTATACAAATCCTAGATCTCTGTCTATCATAGGCTTAACCTTGAGCTCGAGGATATCCAGTGAAGAATCAATAACACAGTAGTGACCCTATGACACAAAATTTATTACAGCAAGCTCATAACTGAGCAAAGAACCAAAATATTACAAGCAGAGATCACTAACCACAAACATCAAACATCAAACAACGGAAGGAAAATTATGCTATTAAGTATAGCAAACTTAACAAATGGCCTAAGAGGCCTGAAGCATAACGATGACATCCCAGCCCATAGATTCCAGGATGCCGGCCAGGAACCCCAAGCTACTCGTCGGTGTCGATGTAGAACCAAACTGATCTTTAGGGAACACTTACTCTGCTACAAAAGTATCAACAACGCAAGGGTGAGTACAGGGTGTACTCCACAAGACTTATGGCTGGTGGAGTTGTTTGTCATAAAGCCATCTTTGTTTGTAAAACAAGAGAGGGAAGAAGCTCGTCTAATCAGAATATTTAAAAAGGGGTATAAGAGAGCGACATCTCCGAAATATTGATCATCATCTTTGATATCCACCAAGTCATCATCATCTGAACCCTAACTAAGATCACCCCCTCGTACTCATGAGGAAGCATCCTGAAGCACACGTTGATCTACCAAGTTTTACGATTAGGTTCATATTATTTATAATTATCACGTCTGTTCCCAAGTCGTCCATAACCGTGGACACGGCTTTCCAAAAGATTATTACCCTGCAGGGGTGTACAACTTTACCCAAACGTACCAACTGACTCTTAGTGCCACTTGACACATTTCTTGGTGTGCTGGCAAAGGGTGTGGTTCGACATGACCTTTACCTTGCTTTCGCCGAGACCATGAGTCACGCCCTAAGGATGGTTCCGCCATAACGGGTCAAGTTCCGAATCCGGTCCCTAGAGATGTGAGGCAAGGTTGGTTTACCAGGTGCTCCATCAACCCCAAGCAACCTCGGCCACACTTACCTACCTGTTAAGAATGCACTGATAGCGCCCGGTGTTGACGTGGGAGCGCTTTGTTGGAAACCCCAAGAGCAAGGTGTGAAGAGCACAACAGCAAGTCTTCCCTCAGTAAGAAACCAAGGTTATCGAACCAGTAGGAGGAAGGAAATGTCTCAAAGGTGTTGCAAGCAACGTGGAAACCTACACAACACAAACTCAAGACTTTGCCCCAACGAACAGTGAGGTTGTCAAGCCCACCGGTTTGCTGTAACAAAGGATTAAATGTATGGTGTGGAAGGTGATGATAGTTTGAAGCAAGTAAACAGTAAAAGTGGAAGATGTATCAATGGTAAATATTGGACCGGGGTCCATAGTTCACTAGAGGTGCTCTCCTTAGATAAACAAACATGACATGTAGGGTAAACAAATTACAGCAAGGCAATTGACAGGGCTGAGCAAGGCATAACAATGCAATACTAGACAAAAAGATCCTATGAGATTGGATTGGGCAATACAACAATATACATAGACCGCAATCCAACTGCATCTATGACTAGAAGTCCACCTTCAGGTTATCATCCGAACCCCCTCCAGTATTAAGTTGCAAGCAACAGACAACTGCTTTAAGCAAAGTGTGTAAGGTAAACAATCCACTTATTCCATGAACAAGAGACCATTGTTTTCTCCTTAGTGGCAACAACACATCTACCACCGAAGAGACTTCTGTCACTTCCCTTGGTAAATAGAGGCATGAACCCACTATCGAGCATAAATACCCCCTCTTGGAGTCGCTAGCAACTACTTGGCCAAGATAGCTACTAACAACAGAGAGCATGCAAGATCACAAACAACACAGACATGATAGAATAGATAAAACAAAACCATTAATCAATCTGACATAGTAATCTCAATATCCATCGGATCCCCACAAACACAACATCCATGATTACAAATAGATTAGATCTTGATCATGAACGGAGGTCACAAGATCTATACATGAAAGCACAAGGAGGAGATACAACCGTCTAGCTACTACATGGACCCGTAGTCCAAGGTGGAACTACTCACGCTTCATACCGGAGGCTGGTATGATGAAGAAGAAGGCCTCCGGGATGATCTCTCCTCCGGCAGGGTGCCGGGAAGAGCTTCAGATCTCCCCGATCTAGGGACGATGGTGGCAGCGGCTATAGACGGTTTCATGGAATTTTTGATTGGGTCCTTAGGGTTTTGGCATCAGGGGGACTTTATAGGCGAAGAGGCGAGGCAGGGGGCCACCAGGGCGGCTGCACCCCTCCAGGCGCGGGGTGGGCCCACCCCGCGCGGCCAGGGGGTGTGGCCCCCTGGTGAGCCTGCTCTGTCTCGTATTCTGGCTTCGTGTTGCCCACGGTAAGATATTAACTTTGGCTTTTGTCTCGTCCAATTCCGAGAATATTGATTTTCTGCCTTTCTGGAACCAAAAATAGAAGAAAACATGCAACTCGCACTGTGGCATCTTGTTAATAGGTTAGTACCAGAAAACCTATAAAAACACCTCAAAGTGTAGTCAAAGGAAAGCAAAGTTGATACTAAACAAGCATGGAACGTCAAAAAATTATAGATACGTTTCCGACGTATCAAGCATCCCCAAGCTTAACTCCTTCTCGTCATCGAGTAGGTAAGTGATAAAAGAATAATTTTTGAGGTGACATGCACCATCAAAACCAAGATCAAACTATTTGCAAGCATTGAAAGATGGGATCAAAAAACTCTAAACATGTGCATGACGGATGGAGTTCTAACAATAAGACAAAGTAACTATGCATGCAATATGAAAGGCTACAAACAAAGATCATGAATAACATGCATTGAAAAACGTTTTTTTGTTTCACATACAAAAAACATGGCATAGTGCCATTCAACTTGTCCCTCATGGAGTAGAAAATAGATGCATAGGACACCTTCAAAGTTCATAAGAATGACTAGATACAAATAGCACAAAACAAGTAATATCAACAATATGCATCAATCAATAAGTTTTGGGACACTACACATAGAACTAAGAATGGCAACTATGCTCTCTTAATGGTGCCTAAATGTAGAAGGTGGAGACTCAATATAATGGTGGAAGAAAGGCCCTTCATAAGGGAAGCAGGGATTTCAAGTTTCAAAAAGAGCTTCCAAAAATTATGGTACTTGTTAGCTTTCAGCCCTCATTGCCCCTATCATAAGCATCTTGAAGTGATTAAGTTTAAAGTGAAAAAACTATGGAGTATATGCTTGACAAAGTATAAGTTGGCAATCTCATGTCCCTTGAATACGAGGACCGCACCTCATGCTACTCAACTTTAGTCACCTGTATGTTCTTGTCATAGTAAGTACATCTGTATCTTAGAGAACCGCCAACGGGGTACCCCTTGCACATGGTACAGGAGCTATCCCATAACCAAAATGACAAGGCAAGCAGACAATGAGCATCTCAGTGATCTTTTTATTTACTATATGCATAGATTTTTATTGAGGATGCTTCACAGATTGCTCATTATGGTGATGCTGCAAGTTTCCACCATGATTAGGCATGGCTTAGGCTAGTGGCCCGGGCGTTTCTCTAGGACAAAATACATAACTCCATGGACTTACAAGATCCCTCTTTATTTCACACCGGCCACATCCATAGACAAAAGAGCATGATATCAACTATATACAAAGTACAAGTGCAATGTTGAAAACGTTACCCATGACAGCATGGTTCTGCTAATTCCAACGTATAAGTGCAAGCATATACAACTTAGATGACACAATGGTTCAAGTTTATTAGGGGCAAAGAATAAGAAGTGTGCCATCAAGTTCGTGAGGGCTTTAATCACTAAATTTTCACATAATAAAATACTTTTTAATTGGAAGATAGCTGAAAACAAGAATATACTTGGAATGGTGTAACACACCATGCATAGGAGTTTATAGTGGACACTTTGGAATAACTTGGTTTGTTGGGAGTTGGAAGCATGAGTAGAACTTACTCATACAAGTGGAGGCTATCAAAAGACTGGGAGCAACCAACTAAGAGAGAAATAATGGCCATAATCATGCAGAGCGACAAAACATTATAATCAAAGCGTAGAGTGGTACTACAAGTCAAGGACTACATGATCATAGAGGCTATGGTGACTTGTTCATAGTCATAACATGGTGTGAGCATGTACCAAGTCAACACAAACAAAGCATCAAAGGAGAATACCACAATACTATGCTTTTGTATGCTAAAACAATGCATGATTCCTTCAAGACACACTAAGCAATCCCAATTGTTTGGAACAATACATGATACAACAATAATCACTAAGCATAAGGTAAAAACAACACCTAGCATGTCATGCAAAAGTCTAAGTCATAGTCAATGCAAGCTCCTCTTGCACTTTCAAGCAAGAACTGTCTACTCCTTTCCAACACCAGTCAACTTATTTGAAACAACACAGTGAGAACGGGGGTCAAAACTACTGTATTCAAGCAAACTAAACAACTAAGCAAAGCAAACGAAAACTAGGACGCTCCAAGAATAACACAATAGTGCATGAAACAATAAAAACGAAGTGTCTAGAAAGACCTGAGCTTTTTATTGATGAAGAAGGGGATGCCTTGGGCATCCCCAAGCTTTGACGCTTGTACCTCTTGGATATTTCTTGGGGTGACCTGAGGTGGCATCCCCAAGCTTGAGCTTTTTTCTGTTCTTCATCTCATTACATCATTCTCTCTCTGCACCTAAAATTTTCCTAATACAAAACTTCACACAATATTCATTAACAACATTAGTGTATTCGAAAGATAAAAGACCCTTGGGTTTAGCTTTGGAATAGAATTTTTTTCACTAAAAACACAAGCTACTGTAGGAACTCCTTCAAAAATCTCAATTCCCCAAAAGAGAACTTAAAAAGGAATCAATAAGAAGCAAATGCAAATAATGGCAGAAATCTATCAAAACAGACCAGCAGGTAGAAACCTATTTTTTCTAAGACCTTCTGTTACTCAAATCAAAAAGTGTTGAACTAACAAAAGTTAGCTAACCTACTAGGGGATTTATTCGTACATTTTCAGCTCAATCCGACTTACAGAGACTCTTCACGTATTTTTATGGTGGAAGACATAAATCTGTTTCGGGACAGCAACTCCCCAAATCTTACTTCCCTCTCATTAGAGGTCATTCTTGGCACAAAAAAAACAAAAAGGATAAGGAGAGGTCATTACTGAAGTAATAACTTCCAAGACTCAAGGAAACTCTTGGGTTATCTCCCAACAAGTACTTTTCTTTAACGCCTTTAAGTTAGGCACAGGAAGCAAGAAATCAAGTATTTTCAAATGAAGAATTAAGATCAATACTTGCAAAGTTTTCAACTATGAAAGGTATCTTATCCAAATGAGTTTCGGAGGATCCCTTCTCATCTCTCTTTGGTTTACTACTTTCATCAAAAGGATTTTCAGGAACAATCCAATCAAAATTCTTGTCAAAGGCCTCGTGCATCCCAACAAGCTTAAAGGGTATGGGTATCTTAAATTCCTATCTAGGCTTGGTTTTATCTGAAGCACCCACAACATCTACACATGAGCCTAGCATATTAAAACGCTCAAATACCTTTTTTGGCTTCCTTAGAAACATCATGGAACTCTTTGAGTAAAGTTTCAAGAATAAATTCTCTCTTTTTAGCATTCTTTTCTTATTTTAGTTTTAGGAACAAAATTTGCATCATGTGGTTAAGTCTAACAAACCTAGACTCCAACATATGAACTAAAGAAGTTGCGGCAATTTCATAATTAGGAGCAAGCTCTGCTCTAGATTTATCCTCAATATCCTCATGCTTGCTAACATGATTAAAGAATTCTTCAATATTATCTTTCCCAATTATGGAGCCACTCTCTCTCGAAAGGTCCTTTAGGGCGAACTTGGGGAACAACATGGTGAGCTAGAGCAAGGTGGCAACTAGAGCAGGAACAATTTTTTTTGTGTTTTTGATAAGAAAAAGCAATCCAAACTAAACTAATTTTTTGGAGTTTTTGATAAAAGGAGGCAAACAAAACCAATCAAAAGAAACTAAGCAAACTAAAAACAAAGTAAAGAGAAAGGTTGAGGAGGACTCCCCTTGTGAAGACGTCCTTAGCCTCCCCGACAACGGCGCCAGAAAAAATCTTGATGGCGCCTGGTGCTGACGAGGGAGCGCTTCGTTGGAAACCCCAAGTGCAAGGTGTGAAGAGCATAGCAGCAAGTCTTCCCTCAGTAAGAAACCGAGGTTATCGAACCAGTAGAAGGAAGGAAACGTCTCAAAGGTGTTGCAAGCAACGTGGAAACCTGCACAACACTAACTCAAGACTTTTCCCAACGAACGGTGAAGTTGTCAAGCTCACCGGTTTGCTGTAACAAAGGATTAAATGTATGGTGTGGAAGGTGATGATGGTTTGCAACAAGTAAACAGTAACAGTGGAAGATGTATCAATGGTAAAGATTGGACCGGGGTCCATAATTCACTAGAGGTTCTCTCCTTAGATAAACAAACATGGTATGCAAGGTAAACAAATTACAGCAGGGAAATTGACAGGACTGAACAAGGCATAACAATGCAATACTAGACAAAAAGATCCTATGAGATTCGATTGGGAAATACAACAATATACATATACTGCCATCCAACTGCATCTATGACTAGAAGTCCACCTTCAGGTTATCATCCGAACCCCCTCCAGTATTAAGTTGAAAGCAACAGACAACTTCTTTAAGCAAACCGTGTAAGGTAAACAATCCACTTGTTCCATGAACAAGAGACCATTGTTTTCTCCCTAGTAACAACAGCACATCTAAAACCGAAGAGATTTCTGTCACTTCCCTTGGTAAATAGAGGCATGAACCCACTATCAAGCATAAATACCCCCTCTTGGAGTCACTAGCAACTACTTGGCCAAGATAGCTACTAACAACAGAGAGAATGCAATATCACAAACAACACAGACATGATAGAATCAATAAGACAAAACCATTAATCAATCTGACATAGTAATCTCAATATCCATCGGATCCTCGTAAACACAAGATGCATGATTACAAATAGGTTAAATCTTCATCATGGACGGAGCTCACAAGATCTATACATGAAAGCACAAGGAGGAGATACAACCATCTAGCTACTACATGGACCCGTAATCCAAGGTGGAACTACTCACGCTTCATGGCGGAGGCTGGCATGATGAAGAAGAAGGCCTCCGGGATGATCTCCCCTCCGGCAGGGTACCGGGAAGAGCTTCACATCCCACCCGATCTAGGAACTATGGTGGCGGCGGCTACATACATTTTCGTGGAATTTTTGATCGGGTCCTTAGGGTTTTGGCATCAGGGGGTCTTTATAGGAGAAGAGGCAAGGCAGGGGGCCACCAGGGTGTAACATCCCAGCATTTAGGACTAAACGAAGGGTAGATTTAGGATCTTGTGCATCTGCATGCATGCATGTGAAAATCCGGGGAAATTTTTCGCCAAATTAAAAGACTAGAGTATCAGAATTCTCACTCCGATGAATTAGGTTTAGTGACATCAGAAGGGGAGTGAGATGAATTTTGACATGACCTCTATTGTTTCCTAGAGTTATGAGGTAAGAAATTTGACTTATAAATAATTATTCGCAATAATACAAATACAAGTATTATAAATAAAAGTATAAAGATTATTAAAATCCAACATTACAATGTTCTTCTACAATAAAAGAATAAAGTAATATTACAATGAAACATATAAGAGAATAAAGAAAATGGAAGATGAATTGCAATAATTAAACAAATAGAAGAATTCTTTATTAAAAGAATATATATTACATTATTCTTTTACAATAAAGGAATAATAAGAATGGTTACAATAATAAGATAAACTAATGTATTACAATGACTTTACATTAATTCTTGACAGAAAAGGAAATTACAAAAATTGGATAAAAAGAAAATCCTAAAACTAATCTTCATCTTCACATCTTCCATTTCCTGACCTTGTCCCTGTAAAAGCATGAAGTAAACAATATATAGTATAAAGAAGTTTTGGGGGGTTAGAATTACTCTCAGTAAGGCAATGTGATGCATTGCTTGTCACATCATTGAGTTTTAGAGAAGAAAACAAGTCAAGTGTAAACCTGTTCTTATCAAATCTGTCTCAGCACATCATCATTGACATAAATGGGGCAAGTTTCACCAATTTAGAAAAAGGTAAAAGTCAAAGAGTAGAACCATCAGCAAATATCAATATATTTTAACTTGATCTGATCCATAACATCACAGCAAGCATACAGGCAGCACACACACACACCACATGCAGTTGTTGTGTTGTCAACACCACATCTAGCACATGAAGTAGATAAGCAAAAAGGCACCAGCCTTAGCAGGGCTACAAGCATATCCATCCCACACACACCACCAGCCATAGTTCCTCCACTAGCTCTAGAGCACCACAAAGAACATCATATGTTCTTATTAGATGTTTCCAATAACACACGGCTCAAACCACGTCACTAGCAACGTAGTTTCAATCATGTACTCCTAACAATCTGGTTGCGTCAATGAGCCATCCAGATGTAGGTCAGGATCAAACAAGATAAGGAGGAGGAGGAGGATAATATCAAGAAGGAGGCTAGTAGCAGATCAGGGAGGAGAAGGTCAACAAGATCAAAATCATAGCAACAGGAAGAGCTACTCAAGCTCAATTTAAGACATACCAAGCATCAGCATATGCTGCTCAACATAAGTTTGCTATTCCTATCTAAGACAGCCAAAATGTTTGATGTCAATGGATCTCCTATTTTCTTCTCCGAAGATGGATTTAGGGTAATAGGAAGCTCTCATTATAGTGTAGAAGTGCTACACTAATTACATCCCAGAGCTGTTAAAAGCCAACAAGTATTTGTTCTTATTATACATTTGTCCTCAGAACCACATCTTAGGAAAGGGTTGGACTAAATCTTAGTTAAGGATATTTTAGCAGATCATATAGTTGATCCAGACAACTGTGCATCATCCAGAGAGGTACCACAGCAGCTAGATCATCTATAAAGGCTACAAATCTTACATATAGGACATAGCCAATAAATCAAAGCACCAACTTTATGAAATCTTAAGCAATCTAAATCATTTTCCTAGGTGAGAGTCACTAGGAATCATTCTATCCATTCAAAGATCTAGGTCTCAGCTTTATGCATCATTGACCAAGATCACATATTAAGCTTCAGCATCTAGATCATCCACACTAGAGGATATCATTTTTTCCACACTCTACTTGGCAAGCTTATCTTATATAGTAATGGGGATCACTGTGTTCCATCCTAAGGGAGTCATCAAAGTGATATCATTAATGAATCTACAAAAGCCACCAACATTGCTTACAAGACACATCCATACAAGATTAATCACTTTCCTAGACAAAAGAATTCTAGGAATCATTCTTTAAATTCTGAATCTCTCTGTCAACTTGGACAGGCAATAAGATCAATCCTGATCATCATTTTAACCTGAAACATATCCCATTTTTACTGCCATATCTAACAGATATAATGTTACAGAAAAACCACTTCCTGAAGCAAAGCTTCAGCAAGTTAAGAAGTAGAACATTAAGATTGCAGTATACATTTAGAATCCAAGGAATTATATCCAAACCATGTGCTTGAATCCAAATAGTGCCACTGTATAAATTTAAGCAGGAGCATTGTAGTTCCATCTAAACTAACCACCATTAAAACATGATGAACATCCTCTCAGTATCTTAAAGGGAAATCCAAACCACAAGTTGGCATACAGGATTGTAGGATATGAGTAACCATGCATGTTAGAGAATTTGTATAAGCAGAAAAGTTCCATATTGGTCCTTATCAAGACTACCAACATTAATAACAATAGCCACAGTGAGGTTAAGCTCCCCACTATAGTATCAATGTTAATCCATCATGATTAACCCAAATCATTTATTTATATACAAACAATTGAAGATAATTGAAAGTATCTTTTAAGCAAATATGTGAAAAATCCTTTTATCCCCACATGTCACTGTCATAGCCATAGCATGAATGTCTGATCATTTTCTTCAGGCAGTACCACTAGAGATCATCTATGTTTATTCAAAATAGAATTCGAACTACTGATAATATGCAAATCAGAGGCATAGTAGAATATTGTTTAAGAACTTAATCATCAATAACCAACAAGGGGCATCCATCCATCACCATGCATATGAACTAGCGCAGAATAATGAATAGGGAGGAGAGGCTGTCACATCCCAAGATTTTCCAAATCTTGTAATGTGAAAATAAATTAATAAAACGAAACTTTATTTGTTTTTCAAGGCCAGAAGAAACTTTTTGAATTTAACTGGAACCTCAAACCCATTTGAATTAAATAAAATCCTAAAGGGATTTAAAAGGATAAACATTTTAAATAAAGGAAAACAAAATATTTTGGAAATAGTATTTTGGATCTTTTAAAATAAAAGAATTAGTATTCAAAAGAAAAGATGGATTTATAAATAAAGATTATTTTATAAAGCCAAATTAAACCTTGGACAAGCTTTGGAATTAAAACATTTTATTCTAAATAAAACTAGCAAAGGTTTATTTAAAATAAATTAATAAGGATTTAATATCCAAGTTTTATTAATAAAGGTTCTATCATTTATAAACCATCAAAAACTTATTTGTTTAATTTAATAAAGTTTTCCAAGCACTTTATATTCTCAGATAAAACCTACTAAAGTGTTTTGGCTTTATTTTAGATTTTAAAATAAATATTCTCAATAAAACAAACCCAAGTTGATTTAATAATGAAAGTCTATGTTATTTTAATTAATAATGGACTCTAAAATAAAATGTTATTTTGTTTTAACAACAAGTTTCCAAGTATTTAATACTTCCAAATAAAACCTACTAATTTTGTTTGGAAAATATTTAGGTTTCAAATAAAGAATTTATTAATAGAATCAAACTCTATTTGATTTAATAACTAAGGCCCATTTTATTTAATTACTAATGGACCCTAAAATAAGAGGTTATTTTGTTTTAAACAAATCTTCCAAATATTCTTTATTTCCAAATAAACCTACTGATTTAGATTTGAAAGTGTTTTCAAATGAGAATTTTTATTAAATAAATCAAACCATGTTAAATAAATAAAGTTCCATTTTATTTAATTAAAGAATGGATTAATAAAGTTATTATTATTTTATTTTGGGCTTTTGACCATATTACTAAACAGAACTAATTTCAATATTACAAAGTTTGAGTGTTGTTTGAATTGATTTGGTTGATGTTTGTTTGATTGGAAATTCAAAACAGAAATCAGAAATAGAAAAAGAAAAAAGATCCAGACAGAAAAAAATAGAGCAGCCCAACCATCTAGCCCAGCCGGCCCAACTAAGCCCATCCAGCCCACCTCCTCTTCCGTTTCTACACCGCAAAAGAAACCTGCACTGAGGCTGACAAGTGGACCTCTTCCACTCTTCTATTCCCACTGACCGCTGGACCCCCCTTTCCACTGTTCTCCTTCTTCCCCGCACGACCCCTTCTCCCCTCACCTCGCTGCCGTTTCTTCCCGTTGATAGCTCCATCAATCAGCGTTAATCCGTGCATTAAACCTCGCCGCGACCACGCCCTTTTAATCGCCCCGCTCTCTCCTCCGTTTTCCCTCAGACACCGCCTCCCCTCTGCCTCCAGGCCGCCCCAATTTCCCTCTGTACCGCTGCTACTCCGACGACCCTCCTCGAGCAATTCAGACGAAGCCTCGCCGCCCCTTGCCTCCTCGACCATCCTCTCGTGATCCCCACCTCCTAGCGATCATCCCCGTAGCACCAGCTTGCCCCCGAGCGATCCAGAGCATCGACAACCACGACGACCACCGTCGCCACCGTCTGCCTCTTTTTCCGACGAACCTCACAGGTAGATTCTGGTCGCCCCTCTCCTCCCCGAGAACACGATGATGATCTCCAAGCTCATACGAACCTAACGGCACTTCCCGTTTGTCTTAGGGCGCCCCAATCCTCGCCATCGTCAAGCACAGAGCGCCGCCGTGTCTGCTTCTTCTCCGGCGATGTCTCCCAGGTGAACCAGACCGCCCCGCGCCTTCTCGTTCACGCACACACCTTCGCCGTGTCCTTGCGCTCCTGAATATGTGTTTTGTTTACCTCCTGGTGATCTCCAGCATCGTCCTCGACAGCAACCCGAGAGCACCGCCGCCCGCAGCTTCTCCGACGAGCAATTAGCAGCAACCCCTTGCGCCCCTCGAGTAGCCAACCCCACCTCGAGCATCAGCAGGTCTCTGCGAGCCTGGTAAGCCCTGCCAGCCTCTCCCTCGTTTCCTGTTTCGCCAGCGCCGCCACTATCTGACCGTCGCCGCCGCTAGCCACCGCCGGCGCCGCTCGCAAATGGTCGAGCACGTTAGCGCCGTAGGATCACGATCCGACGCTCCCGATAGATCACTTAACCACGAAGGGGTACATGATCTGGACCATGCGATCTAACTTGATCCAACAGCCAGCATCGCCCGATCCGGCCGAACCGGTATCGACCAGTAAGAACACGCCGCGTGTCACCTAATTCGTTTTAAAAGAAATTTGAAAACAGATTTAATTGCAAACTTCAAACCTTTGTAACTTTCAAACCACACGTCCAAAAATTGCAAATTTTATGTCGTTGGATTCAACTGTGGCCTTAGTTTTGAAAATAGTATCTGTTAGCTTGATTGAATTTGCAGAAACATTTGTGTACTTGTTTAGAATAGAAAAATTGTTTAGATTTGATTTTAGGATTAAATCTTTTGCAAAATGGTTTTTAGTGACCATACTGACCCTAGGAACCAACCCTTAGTGTTAAAAATGATTTTGGTAAAATATAGGTTGAATTATTTAACTTAGCCATTTTCTAACCACATAAACTCATTGATTTTATTATAGAAATGCTTTTGCAAGGAAAACTTTGGGAAAATGTTTTGAACCAAACTTATTGACCCAAAACACCAAGCCTTGCCAAGGGCAACTTACTTGGTGCAAAACCTAAAGTTTTGCTTTGATAAGAATAATTTTCACCACATAAAATGATGAATGAATTTTAAAATAGTCTTAGGATAAAACCCAATTGCAAATGACTTTGCCATTTTGGTAAATGACCAATTTGGACCATACAAAGTTTATAAACCTAGTAGAGACCAACCTTGCAAAAAGAACCCCTTTTGCATGACTTAGACTCCATTGCTATGTGTGTGAAATTGTTTGTTTAACCTTGGTTTGGAATGTTAGTTGATTTGGTGATTTGCTTGATTGACTTGTAGTGAACTTAGCAAAGTGTGAAACTAGCAAGATCAAGGAAGTGAACCCTCATTCCCCTACCAAAAAGGCAAGTTACACTCTCATACAAAAATCCTACTATTTTCATTATACTTAGTGGATTTGAAAACATGCATGAAAATGATTTATATTTATGCTATGCTAAATCCTAATAGGATGCCCTTACTTTCCTTAGAGAAAATCTTGTAGTTGTACATGCTTAGCCATGCTATATGCTATAATTTGAAAAAGAGATACATGTTGAGATTTTACAAAGGTTGAGAAAAGGACTTGTGTTTTACATAATAAAACAAGGACTCAATGAACCACCTAGGTGGAGGATACTTTAAGTTTTGGAGAAGGTGGCAACAAAAGGGAACCATGTCTATGGCAATCACTTTGTGTTGTGCTCCAAAATGAAACCACCTAGGAAACTTAGAGATCAAACATGCTTCTCCAATTGTGGCTTTCGTGTGCAACCACATGCTATTATGGCTCTGGCTTAGTCAATTACATTAGGAAGACCCATACATTGTCTTTAGTTACTGGACATGGGGATCTGGAATGCTTCATGGGGGCTGAAGACAAAGCTAGCAATGATGTATGGGAGGACCTTTTGGAAAGACTTCGTCACATTCTCAATCTGCCAGTACTCCATCTTGGTGAGCACTAATCCAGTAGGCCACTGGTGGCAAAAGGATGGGATTGTGACATGTGGGTAAAGTGTACTCCTTCTGCAGAAGTTAATAAAATCTAAGTACTTAGCCGTGTCCCCGGTTATGGACAATACTGAGCAACTAAAGTTTGAACTATGGGAGATCTCGACATTCCAACTTCTAATATAAAAACTTGATGCCCTTGTGTGTCTACCAAGGAATTCAAAGAGATTTTGTTAAGCTTGTTGCACTTGGGGTTACCAAGGTGCTCAAGAGCATGATGTACTTGGGGATACCAAGGAACTCATGAGTTTTGATAAAACTTGTTGCACTTGGGGTTACCAAGGTGCTCAAGAGATTTTGACAAGGATTTGAACACTTGAGTTTCTACCAAGGAGTTCAAGGAACTTGGAAAAGAAATTGACAAAGGACTTTAAAACCCTTTTTGAAAAGATAGGATAAAACAATGCTTTATGCAAATAAGCCTTAAACTCTACTTAGCCAAATATGCATATAATGATAGGATCCACTCTTATTATACATAAAAGTGAAGCTTGCCAATACAATTCAAAATGTATTGACCCTTGTGGCTGTAACTTGAAATGTTGCAGGTTGATTGTTTTTAAATGAAGATTGTTTGATTGACTAGGACTACAAAGTCTACAACCAACATCTGCCTGTGGCACTTTGAAGATGAAGGACCCATGCTTATAGTTATTCCGCTGCAATATAATGTAATAGCCATATGAGCTATGAAAGATGTAATAAAACTATGTTATTCCTGGTTATAAAGTTATATTATGACCTTTGTTTCTTGATATTACATCTTAACTGTGGATGCTAGCTATTGATCCAGGGACTAGCATTGTAAAACACAGGAGGAATCAATCTTATCTAAGATTGGGAACCCCTACAGATGGTATCAGAGCATTGTGTTGCCTGTAGGAATTGTAAACCCTAAGATTGGACAAAAACCCTTAGAAAAATAGGAGTTGTATTTTGTTCCAAAACTTATTTACAAAAACACTTGTATACTCTTTCCTCAACCATTTTGATTTCAATGCTACACCTCTCCTACTTCAACTTGATGGAAAAACCTACCCATGACCAAAGACTTCATCATATGCAAAGGATTTCTTCAACATCTTCAACTCTAATGACTTCAACATCTTCAGCATATTCACCAAGGACTTCCAACTTGGAAACTACTAAGGACCACAAGTGAAACAAGGAAATCTTGCTCAAGATTTAGAGACTGAGGGAATGCAAAATAAGAAGAAGCCATCAACAACTTTGAAGTATTGTGACCAAGAGTTCTTCTCAAGGAAACCATGATCTCATGCAAGAAGAATCAACCAAGAAGAATGGAAGGATCACAAGTAAACCATATAGATGGACCACCATATTTTAGTTAAGTCAAAACCACCAACTTATGTGGTGTAACAAAAATATTTTGTTGCCTAAAATGTGCTTGAACTTTGTTGTTTGAGTGAAATGATTGTTTTTGATTGCATGCACCTTGTTTGTGTGATTTGTGATGTGTGTGAATAGAAATAATTCCTTAGAAATATCTTGTCTATTCTAAACTCCCTTCAAACCCAAACAGATGACTACTCCAAAGGATTCCAAGGTTGATGACACCAACACCAACCAAGCTGATAGCATGAAAGAGCTCATAGCAACCCAACACCAGTTGAACCAACTAACAGCTCAGTTCCTAGTCAACAATAGTGATAAGGATCCAGCACTGCAAAGGTTTTTGGAAGAACAATCCCAACTGATGCTTAAGGTGACTAATCAAATGATTAGCATGGAAGAAAACTATCCAAAGAGAATGTATGATAACAAGGATGAAAAGAATATTGTTCTAGATGGAGCCCCAGCTTGCATTATTTGTGGATACAAGGATCATACCTCCAAGGAGCATGAAGGACAATGCCCCAATTGTGAAGAAGATCATCCTGTTGGACAATGTCCTACCTCTCAAGCTACTTACTACCTGTGTGAAGGAAGTGATCATACTCCAGGTCTATTTCCTATCTATGCTATGGTGGAACAAAGGAAACAAGAAGGATCCAAGTCTACCAAAGGAAAAGGACCACTTCTACATCCAAACAAGACAACCCAATTCAAAGGATCAAGGAAAATCAAGAAGCCCAAGCAAGACATGAGCCTTGTGCAATGTCGTAAATGTAAAGAAATGGGACACTACTCCAGTGGATGCCCAGAGAACAAGAAGAATAAAGAGATTGACCAAGTGTGGTGCAACAACTGCAAAGAACCAGGCCACTATGTAGCAACTTGCCCACAAGAGCAACGCAAAGAACTTAAGGACATTAATTGTTTCAACTGCAAGAATCCAGGACACTATGCAAGCAACTGTCCAGAAAGGATGAAAAACAAGTTGAACAAGCCTATGGAGAAACTCAACCTTGGTCCATGAATCAAGTATAGAAATAAAGCAAAAGTTTGCTTAGAGAAGTTTTCCAGGACCCAAGAAGGCCAATATGTAATTTTTGTTTGAAAATTTTTAAGGGTGGTAGTACCCTAGTTGTTTTGAACTTGCTTGTAACCCCAGCCTTCCCAAATCTCGGGACGAGATTTATTTTAAGGGTGGTAGCCTGTCACATCCCAAGATTTTCCAAATCTTGTAATGTGAAAATAAATTAATAAAACAAAACTTTATTTGTTTTTCAAGGCCAGAAGAAACTTTTTGAATTTAACTGGAACCTCAAACCCATTTGAATTAAATAAAATCCTAAAGGGATTTAAAAGGATAAACATTTTAAATAAAGGAAAACAAAATATTTTGGAAATAGTATTTTGGATCTTTTAAAATAAAATAATTAGTATTCAAAAGAAAAGATGGATTTATAAATAAAGATTATTTTATAAAGCCAAATTAAACCTTGGACAAGCTTTGGAATTAAAACATTTTATTCTAAATAAAATTAGCAAAGGTTTATTTAAAATAAATTAATAAGGATTTAATATCCAAGTTTTATTAATAAAGGTTCTATCATTTATAAACCATCAAAAACTTATTTGTTTAATTTAATAAAGTTTTCCAAGCACTTTATATTCTCAGATAAAACCTACTAAAGTGTTTTGGCTTTATTTTAGATTTTAAAATAAATATTCTCAATAAAACAAACCCAAGTTGATTTAATAATGAAAGTCTATGTTATTTTAATTAATAATGGACTCTAAAATAAAATGTTATTTTGTTTTAACAACAAGTTTCCAAGTATTTAATACTTCCAAATAAAACCTACTAATTTGGTTTGGAAAATATTTAGGTTTCAAATAAAGAATTTATTAATAGAATCAAACTCTATTTGATTTAATAACTAAGGCCCATTTTATTTAATTACTAATGGACCCTAAAATAAGAGGTTATTTTGTTTTAAACAAATCTTCCAAATATTCTTTGTTTCCAAATAAACCTACTGATTTAGATTTGAAAGTGTTTTCAAATGAGAATTTTTATTAAATAAATCAAACCATGTTAAATAAATAAAGTTCCATTTTATTTAGTTAAAGAATGGATTAATAAAGTTATTATTATTTTATTTTGGGCTTTTGACCATATTACTAAACAGAACTAATTTCAATATTACAAAGTTTGAGTGTTGTTTGAATTGATTTGGTTGATGTTTGTTTGATTGGAAATTCAAAACAGAAATCAGAAATAGAAAAAGAAAAAAGATCCAGACAGAAAAAAATAGAGCAGCCCAACCATCTAGCCCAGCCGGCCCAACTAAGCCCATCCAGCCCACCTCCTCTTCCGAACCGTTTTTCTACACCGCAAAAGAAACCTGCACTGAGGCTGACAAGTGGACCTCTTCCACTCTTCTATTCCCACTGACCGCTGGACCCCCCTTTCCACTGTTCTCCTTCTTCCCCGCACGAGCCATTCTCCCCTCACCTCGCTGCCGTTTCTTCCCGTTGATAGCTCCATCAATCAGCGTTAATCCGTGCATTAAACCTCGCCGCGACCACGCCCTTTTAATCGCCCCGCTCTCTCCTCCGTTTTCCCTCAGACACCGCCTCCCCTCTGCCTCCAGGCCGCCCCAATTTCCCTCTGTACCGCTGCTACTCCGACGACCCTCCTCGAGCAATTCAGACGAAGCCTCGCCGCCCCTTGCCTCCTCGACCATCCTCTCGTGATCCCCACCTCCTGGCGATCATCCCCGTAGCACCAACTTGCCCCCGAGCGATCCAGAGCATCGACAACCACGACGACCACCGTCGCCACCGTCTGCCTCTTTTTCCGACGAACCTCACAGGTAGATTCTGGTCGCCCCTCTCCTCCCCGAGAACACGATGATGATCTCCAAGCTCATACGAACCTAACGGCACTTCCCGTTTGTCTTAGGGCGCCCCAATCCTCGCCATCGTCAAGCACAGAGCGCCGCCGTGTCTGCTTCTTCTCCGGCGACGTCTCCCAGGTGAACCAGACCGCCCCGCGCCTTCTCGTTCACGCACACACCTTCGCCGTGTCCTTGCGCTCCTGACTATGTGTTTTGTTTACCTCCTGGTGATCTCCAGCATCGTCCTCGACAGCAACCCGAGAGCACCGCCGCCCGCAGCTTCTCCGACGAGCAATTAGCAGCAACCTCTTGCGCCCCTCGAGTAGCCAACCCCACCTCGAGCATCAGCAGGTCTCTGCGAGCCTGGTAAGCCCTGCCAGCCTCTCCCTCGTTTCCTGTTTCGCCAGCGCCGCCACTATCTGACCGTCGCCGCCGCTAGCCGCCGCCGGCGCCGCTCGCAAATGGTCGAGCAC
Organism: Avena sativa; assembly: GCA_916181665.1. Taxonomy (NCBI): domain Eukaryota; kingdom Viridiplantae; phylum Streptophyta; class Magnoliopsida; order Poales; family Poaceae; genus Avena; species Avena sativa. The sequence goes on along the minus strand of OV702283.1, from coordinate 203,551,289 downwards.
GTTAGCGCCGTAGGATCACGATCCGACGCTCCCGATAGATCACTTAACCGCGAAGGGGTACGTGATCTGGACCATGCGATCTAACTTGATCCAACAGCCAGCATCGCCCGATCCGGCCGAACCGGTATCGACCAGTAAGAACACGCCGCGTGTCACCTAATTCGTTTTAAAAGAAATTTGAAAACAGATTTAATTGCAAACTTCAAACCTTTGTAACTTTCAAACCACACGTCCAAAAATTGCAAATTTTATGTCGTTGGATTCAGGAGAACAAGCCCTAGACAACTGTGGCCTTAGTTTTGAAAATAGTATCTGTTAGCTTGATTGAATTTGCAGAAACATTTGTGTACTTGTTTAGAATAGAAAAATTGTTTAGATTTGATTTTAGGATTAAATCTTTTGCAAAATGGTTTTAGTGACCATACTGACCCTAGGAACCAACCCTTAGTGTTAAAAATGATTTTGGTAAAATATAGGTTGAATTATTTAACTTAGCCATTTTCTAACCACATAAACTCATTGATTTTATTATAGAAATGCTTTTGCAAGGAAAACTTTGGGAAAATGTTTTGAACCAAACTTATTGACCCAAAACACCAAGCCTTGCCAAGGGCAACTTACTTGGTGCAAAACCTAAAGTTTTGCTTTGATAAGAATAATTTTCACCACATAAAATGATGAATGAATTTTAAAATAGTCTTAGGATAAAACCCAATTGCAAATGACTTTGCCATTTTGGTAAATGACCAATTTGGACCATACAAAGTTTATAAACCTAGTAGAGACCAACCTTGCAAAAAGAACCCCTTTTGCATGACTTAGACTCCATTGCTATGTGTGTGAAATTGTTTGTTTAACCTTGGTTTGGAATGTTAGTTGATTTGGTGATTTGCTTGATTGACTTGTAGTGAACTTAGCAAAGTGTGAAACTAGCAAGATCAAGGAAGTGAACCCTCATTCCCCTACCAAAAAGGCAAGTTACACTCTCATACAAAAATCCTACTATTTTCATTATACTTAGTGGATTTGAAAACATGCATGAAAATGATTTATATTTATGCTATGCTAAATCCTAATAGGATGCCCTTACTTTCCTTAGAGAAAATCTTGTAGTTGTACATGCTTAGCCATGCTATATGCTATAATTTGAAAAAGAGATACATGTTGAGATTTTACAAAGGTTGAGAAAAGGACTTGTGTTTTACATAATAAAACAAGGACTCAATGAACCACCTAGGTGGAGGATACTTTAAGTTTTGGAGAAGGTGGCAACAAAAGGGAACCATGTCTATGGCAATCACTTTGTGTTGTGCTCCAAAATGAAACCACCTAGGAAACTTAGAGATCAAACATGCTTCTCCAATTGTGGCTTTCGTGTGCAACCACATGCTATTATGGCTCTGGCTTAGTCAATTACATTAGGAAGACCCATACATTGTCTTTAGTTACTGGACATGGGGATCTGGAATGCTTCATGGGGGCTGAAGACAAAGCTAGCAATGATGTATGGGAGGACCTTTTGGAAAGACTTCGTCACATTCTCAATCTGCCAGTACTCCATCTTGGTGAGCACTAATCCAGTAGGCCACTGGTGGCAAAAGGATGGGATTGTGACATGTGGGTAAAGTGTACTCCTTCTGCAGAAGTTAATAAAATCTAAGTACTTAGCCGTGTCCCCGGTTATGGACAATACTGAGCAACTAAAGTTTGAACTATGGGAGATCTCGACATTCCAACTTCTAATATAAAAACTTGATGCCCTTGTGTGTCTACCAAGGAATTCAAAGAGATTTTGTTAAGCTTGTTGCACTTGGGGTTACCAAGGTGCTCAAGAGCATGATGTACTTGGGGATACCAAGGAACTCATGAGTTTTGATAAAACTTGTTGCACTTGGGGTTACCAAGGTGCTCAAGAGATTTTGACAAGGATTTGAACACTTGAGTTTCTACCAAGGAGTTCAAGGAACTTGGAAAAGAAATTGACAAAGGACTTTAAAACCCTTTTTGAAAAGATAGGATAAAACAATGCTTTATGCAAATAAGCCTTAAACTCTACTTAGCCAAATATGCATATAATGATAGGATCCACTCTTATTATACATAAAAGTGAAGCTTGCCAATACAATTCAAAATGTATTGACCCTTGTGGCTGTAACTTGAAATGTTGCAGGTTGATTGTTTTTGAATGAAGATTGTTTGATTGACTAGGACTACAAAGTCTACAACCAACATCTGCCTGTGGCACTTTGAAGATGAAGGACCCATGCTTATAGTTATTCCGCTGCAATATAATGTAATAGCCATATGAGCTATGAAAGATGTAATAAAACTATGTTATTCCTGGTTATAAAGTTATATTATGACCTTTGTTTCTTGATATTACATCTTAACTGTGGATGCTAGCTATTGATCCAGGGACTAGCATTGTAAAACACAGGAGGAATCAATCTTATCTAAGATTGGGAACCCCTACAGAGGCAAAGGAAGAACGCCTACCTTTGGCAAGCTACTGCTCGCCAAAGAGGAGGCAGACTGAACCAAGCAGCGGCACAGAGAGCACCAAGTGCTAACCCCACGCCGAGCTGCGCCGAACTGCAACCTACGGCAATCCGTACCACCAGCTCTTCACCGCAAGAAACTGTGGTGAACGACCACGAGCACATCACCACACCGCCAAAACGCCAGAAGAGCAACCAGAGAAGCACCGGAGCACAACACCGCCAGGGATCCACAAACCCTAGCCACCTTAGAGAAGATAGTATGACCAGGGGAGGGCTTGAGCGGTGAATCGGATTGGACCAGTCGATGTTGCGTCGTCGAGTGTGTCAGCAACCACAGCATTGTCGGCTAGGAACGCCGGAGCTCACCGTAATCAAACAGCAAAGGCGGCGGAGCATCCCTGTCCTGGAGAGGAAGGAGGCCACGAGAGAAAGGAGAGGGGATCGGCTGGATCAGGTTTGACCGACTTGGTCGACCGATTCTAGGAGTGTAGCCCAAATGAATGATGGGCTGGGCTGGCCCAAGAACGAAGACTGGGTATTAAAAGAGAAAAATAAAGTTAAGCTAAATATTAAATAATCAAAATACCCTATAAACATTTTAATCTCTTAGAAAAAAGTAGAAAAATCCTAAAAATATATTTAATACATCCAAGTGTTTATTAAATACTATTCACTAAAGAAAATATAATCATATTTATTTAAGTTTAATAAAATACAAATAAATATTCACACCCTCAAACATCTAAATGAAATTTAATAAATTTAGAAACATTCCTAAAAATAAATAAAAATCTTTTTTAGGAATAAAAAGAAATATCTTATCTCATAAAACTAATAATTTAAAAAATTTACAAATAAAATATAAAACAAATGTTTAAAGACATTAAATAATTAAGAAAATTTATAAAAAAATAATAACATAAAAATAAAGATAATACCTAAAAATAAATAAAATTCATTTTTAAGATGTCAAGAAAATATATTTACTAGAAAAATACAAAGTATATTATTATAAAACATTTTAAAGTTCCTAAATCATATAACTTCAATTATCTAAATTATTAAAACAATATAGCTACTTTGTTAATTATTTAAAATTCTTTCCTAAGTAAGAAATGATCTTATTTAAAACATAATTTTTTGACTCTAAGTAGTCTAAATCATAATTATAATTTAATATAAAATCTAGGTGTAAACAATTAACTTTATAATAATCTTCTCAAATATTTAACTAACTATAAGTCAAGGATTAGGTTATTCTTGGCAAATCATTAACAATTCATGTATAATTATATTCAACAAACTTGGTATTCACTAAATATATCATAAAATAAATTCACCTATTTTCTTTATATAAGAAAATCTTATAGTATAATCTATAAAAATTAAATATGCTACCTTTAAGTCTTTAATACTAAATTTCATTATGCTTAGGAAAAACCCTAGTTATTGTTAATACCATAAATGTTATATCCCCAAGTCCAATTATATCTTGATAATTAACCTTGGTCTGATATATCATAAGCTAGATATATAATGGCTCAGATCATTTAAACCTTATCAGAAACAATAAGTTTAATCTTATTAATCTTCAAAATTGAATAACTTAACATAAAGAATATTTTCTTCAAATGTTATTCTTTTTTCCACTTCAAAAGAAACACTATACCATTTCTTTTAAGCCATAAAAAAATTAAAACATAAACCTTGTAATGATTACATGATATCAACCAATCTTAGAATTGTATTACGATTGTACATTACTTTCATGTCTTATATGTTATCCAAAAACCCTTACCACTACACTGTTTTATGAAGTAAACTTAAAGATAAATCCCATCCTAAACAAATCATCTAAATACAACTCATTTGTAATGGTTGGGGAATTATTTGGGACTCTACATTATGCATCTCATTACTTATGCATAACAGCTAATTGCTTCTTTAAACATTGTCCTTACCGGGCAATAACGATATTTTTGTAGAACCCGAGGTCCAGGGTCAAGTCGAGACATTCGACTACAATACTTCGCTATATCAAGGCAAGTTCACACTTGCTAATGTCCTTTGATTATTTTTTTGTAAAATATTTTTCAAATCCATTGTTGTCATCACCTGCATTTCAAAAAGGCCGAAAACCCTATTTTCATAATTAAGGTGAACTACTGGTTACTGAACCAGGGTGATCAGCTAATCTATTAAATCTGGCAGTTGGAATACCACTGCACATGAATGTATCATCTAGGACTTAACAACCAATGTCGCCAGTGATTCTCGCGCCGTATATTACGCGTTAACCATGAGATTTGGAATGGGACGGAGAAGTCATCTGGATCGGCTCTCTTTCGCATGCATTGGACACTATTCTGGGAATTTGTGAGTTGCAGATCGTGGGTATAGCCTTTTTATACGGGGAAAGGTCTACTGTGGATCTAGGCTTACAAAATATAGATTATTAGTGTTAATGGTTGTTGTGTGTAACCAACTAAGGTATAGCCGTTTTATACGGGGAAAGGTCTACCTTGAGTTTGGGCATACAATAATTGTGGTGTATGCGAGGTCACGGAGAAGGACAGTGATTGGATTGGATCATCTACTGGGCCCCACACCATAGGAAGTGTGGACGGGAAAGATTCGCCCGGTTGTGCATCACGGATTTGATCTCTCATGGGTAAAGTAACGCACCTCTGCAGAGTGTAAGAACTGTAACTTGTTACTCCCTATTCCGGGAAGGAGCTGCGAACGCTGCAGGAAAGGAACTCCATGAACATTCTGGTAAACCTGTGAAGGCTGACGGACATAGCTTTTCAGAATAAAAGCAACCTTTGAAGAAATGTTTACAAAAACCTGCATTGCCTACGACCTATGGTATGTGGTTGTAGATATAGTACATCAATCACTCCTTTTTAGTGAACTTGCTGAGTACGCTCGTACTCAACGTATCTTCTTAACTCTTGCTAGATTCTGATGACATGAACTGTCAGGAAGAGGAAATACTATATCCAATTGAAGACCAAGAAGAATATTGCTATGAAGAACCAGAAGTATCAGGATGCGTCCAAGGGAACAATTATGAAAACATCTATGGAATGGAGACCGACGTATCTGAAGTGTAGATGTATCATATATAGTGATCTAGCCCAGTAGCATAGATCTCTATCCTCTATCTATATTAAATCTCGTATAAACCTTAAAGTTTAGTTTGATTCTTTATCTTGCTCTCAGAATTATTATAGCTTAGCCCTGAGTCATCGGGATACCTCTACGGACCAAAGAGGATCTCAAAGTCGTCATGTAATTTTTGGTTGTAATAATGATAATGTACGATGTGGACCCTCTTTGTTTCTGTTATACCACTATGAGGATGTAATATTTGCGGAATGTTACTCCATGAGTGTTATGTCCACGACTATAGTATACTACAACATGTAGTGGTATGTTGGGTTACCGTAGCTGGTATTAGAGCAAAAGCTTTGACCTTAGGTTGGAAACCTATTAAATGGGGTAGAACTTGTAGGAAGTATGTTAGCAACAGTAAAGAGTTCTCTAGAAATATGATGAGTATTCACTTGAGAATTACATTGTCATGTTTCTAGTGCGAGACTTCTTTATTATGATGCAAATTGGGGTAATAATAATAAGTTATAATCCAGTAGGACAATTATAATCTCTTATCTACAGTGAGGAATGACATCTCGGTACCCAAACCGGAATGTCCAAGTGATGTTCAAGTGATATATAGGACTATATAGAGGATTAGACAATTTTTTTGATACAACTTTTATGGAGTAGGGAGTTGCAAATCTCGACTTTCTGTCACGGTTTATAGTCTCCAACACGGGAAAGTGTTAGTAAAGTATTGTATAGTGCTTATCTTACCAAAGAGTTGAGGATAAGAGAAGTAATGTCATTAGGGAAGATGAGATGTATGGCGGCGGCGTATCAAATTGCAGTTCTAGAAGCAATAATCAGGCTTCGAAAACAAGAATCCAAGGAAATTGGTAGGTAGTACTCTTACTACTATACCTCAAGATTCTATAAATTCGAAACTTAAGTTGGATTATGCTGCATTTGTGCAGACTGAATCTACTTGAGATGCTGAATGCATAGGTCATAATAGGTCATTACTCAAAACCTACCATGACATACATTAAGGTTCAAGACCAGGAGTTGGACACAACCTTGAGGATTAGGTTGATCTTACTAAAGAAATAGAATGCAAAAAAAGAGTTATATAGAGAAGCTAGGCATTTTAGAACAGTCTTCTCAAAAGTGGTGTAAAAAGAGAATAAGTATGAGGGACCATAGTCGGAAACCTATGCTTATTATTATTAGAATGGTCCTTAGAAACATGTAGACCTTGGAAAAATATAGAGTAATACAGGAAACTTAGGAAACATCCAATTCAAGTATTCCAGTTGGGAATTACGATGGATGGGGAGTAGAATCTTATACTGGAACCAGGGAGAATCCTATACCCTGTGATCCTAGTAAAGGAGTAGAAACTAGTTATGTTAGCATGGAACCTATGATCCATATGGGGGCAGTACCAATCCTATTGAGATGGAAGAAGGCACTAACGGTTATTACATCTATATGTATAACTAAGTCAAGGAAAAAGAAGAGAATACATCTTGCTTTGTTAGTGCATTTGAAGGTGGACATGAGAATTCCACGGAAGATCACGCATTTTTTTAGTCATTTTTCAATGGCTAATCTCAATCTAAGTACTTCTAATAAAGAGTGCACACCCTCTGGATGTTTATATACTCTAGAAGGTAGTTGTCGGACTTCACGTCATCATGGACAGAATTCCATGAAGTACTAGAAAGAGAGAGAAAAGTAAGAAGAGACAATCCATAGAAGTAAAGGGCTTAAATGATGTACATAAACAGTAATGTGCATCGTAGTGTTTGAGAGGCATGACTTAAGAAGTAAGAGCATGCTCATACGAGCAAGTGAGTCCTTGAAACATACAATTAATGTGCTAAGTGAGAGTCAAACCGTAGTTGTGAGGATTGTTTGTAATAGTTTATAAAAACCATGTATAATATATGGTATAGGTTTGGTTGTTATTTGGATTTGGTTTTTGATTTCCTTGTGTGACTAGCACTATGCATAGAGTTGAGCTCAGAAAACATATGCATGATGTAAGTATGAGTATTCGCTTTATGTAACAGGACTAGAGAGGGTATGGATACAGAAGTAGAAGCTGGGTTTGAAGGACAACGTGTGGAACAAGAAGCTAAGCAGAGGGAAAGCAATATGGATGTAATTGCAACTGGACCATCAACTCATCCGTTGACAGAGAAGAATTTCATGCAATACATGCAAATGATGCAAGAGTACCTGAATAAGTTCATGCAGGAAATACTCAAACGAATTGGACCCGGAGAGGAAAACAAAGATATCAAAGTAAGTCTTTCTGATTTCCAAAATGCCAAACCAATTCCTTTTGCATCTGCATCAGAACCTATGGATGCAGAGGATTGGCTGATGGATACAGAAAGGAAACTTAAAACAGTAGGATGCAATGATGAGGAGAAGTTACGATATACACCATTTCTTCTAACCGGATCTGCCGCAAATTGGTGGGAGAATCAATTAGCTATGCACACACCAGAAGAGATATTCACTTGGGAAGAATTCAAGCAGAAGTTTCGTGAGTATCATGTTCCAGAGAGCATTATGGAATTTAATAGGAGAGAATTCATGGACTTACGACAAAACGATGAAACCGTGATGAAATATATTAGCAAGTTTAGTCAATTATCTCGTTATGCAGTTGGTGAGGTAAATACGGAGGAGAAGCGCAAGAAAAGGTTCTTGGAAGGACTAAACCCTTATATGAAGATGAAAATACGAGGGGCTACAAAAAGATTTTTCCAAGAGCTGGTTGATGTAGAAATTACTTTCGAGGATGATTACAAGAAGCTATTGGAAGAGAGGAAGAAATTAACCAAGAAAAGAGCTAAAAGGGAACCGAAGAAGTTTCAATTTACTGAGTCAACATCAAACTTAAGTTTCATACCTAGATTCATGTCCACAAGTGGTACATCAAAGTATGAGGCATCAAAAAGAAAGAAAGAAATCATGTGTGGTAAGTCTGGAGCATCATGTCATATAAGGAGGGATTGTAGGAAGACCGGAAAGGTGTGCTATAGGTGTGGTCTGGAAGGACATAGGAGATCTGAATGTCCCAACAAGATGGTTACTCGAGGATTACAATCACCATTAAGAGGTGGATACTTTGGATGGAACCACGTTGACGAGGCTACAACAGGTATGTTTAGTATCAGTAGTCCTTCGTCAATCAAGTTGTTCAGTGTTAAAAGTAATCCCATGAAGCTTCAGGAGGAAGTATAAATTATCATTAAGCATTAATAATAACTGAATCAAGGTTGAGAGTAAACTCAAGGAGTGCTGAGTTTATTAAAAACATTACTTTGGAAAGACAAGAAACTGGGAGGAAAGAACAAAACTCAGGACGAGACTATCAGAAAACCTTCTTGAACAAGAAACAAAAAACTTCGGGATGAAGTTTAATTTAAGGGGGGAAGTCTATAACATCCCAGCATTTAGGACTAAACGAAGGGTAGATTTAGTATTTTGTGCATCTGCATGCATGCATCTGAAAATCAGGGGAATTTTTTTTGCCAAATTAAAAGACCAGAGTGATCAGAATTCTCACTCCGATGAATTAGGTTTAGTGACATCAGAAGGGGAGTGAGATGAATTTTGACATGACCTCTATTGTTTTCTAGAGTTATGAGGGAAGAAATTTGGCTTACAAATAATTATTCACAATAATACCAATACAAGTATTATAAATAAAAGTATAAATATTATTAAAATCCAACATTACAATGTTCTTTTAAATAAAAGAATAAAGGAATATTACAATGAAACATATAAGTGAATAAAGAAAATGGAAAATGAATTACAATAATTAAACAAATAGAAGACTTCTTTATTAAAATAATATATATTACATTCTTCTTTTACAATAAAGAAATAATAAGAATGGGTACAATAATAAGATAAACTAATGTATTACAATGACTTTACATTAATTATTGAGAGAAAAGGAAATTACAAAAATTGGATAAAAAGAAAATCCTAAAACTAATCTTCATCTTCACATCTTCCATTTCCTGATCTTGTCCCTGTAAAAGCATGAAGTAAACAATATATAGTATAAAGAAGTTTTGGGGGGTTAGAATTACTCTCAGTAAGGCAATGTGATGCATTGCTTGTCACATCATTGAGTTTTAGAGAAGAAAACAAGTCAAGTGTAAATCTGTTCTTATCAAATCTGTCTCAGCACAACATCATTGACATAAATGGGGCAAGTTTCACCAATTTAGAAAAAGGTAAAAGTCAAAGAGTAGAACCATCAGCAAATATCAATATATTTTAACTTGATCTGATCCATAACATCACAGCAAGCATACAGGCAGCACACACACACCACATGCAGCTGTTGTGTTGTCAACACCACAGCTAGCACATGAAGTAGATAAGCAAAAAGGCACTAGCCATAGCAGGGCTACAAGCATATCTATCCCACACACACCACCAGCCATAGTTCCTCCACTAGCTCTAGAGCACCACAAATAACATCATATGTTCTTATTAGATGTTTCCAATAACACACGGCTCAAACCACCTCACTAGCAACGTAGTTTCAATCATGTACTCCTAACAATCTGGTTGCTTCAATGAGCCATCCAGATGTAGGTCAGGATCAAACAAGATAAGGAGGAGGAGAAGGATAATATCAAGAAGGAGGCTAGTAGCAGATCAGGGAGGAGAAGGTCAAAAAGATCAAAATCATAGCAACAGGAAGAGCTACTCAAGATCAATTTAAGACATACCAAGCATCAGCATATGCTGCTCAACATAAGGTTGCTATTCCTCTCTAAGGCAGCCAAAATGTTTGATGTCAATGGATCTCCTATTTTCTTTTCCCAAGATGGATTTAGGGTAATAGTAAGCTCTCAGTATAGTGTAGAAGTGCTACACTAATTTCATCCCAGAGCTGTTAAAAGCCAACACGTATTTGTTCTTATTATACATTTGGCCTCAGAACCACATCTTAGGCAAGGGTTGGACTAAATCTTAGTTAAGGATATTTTAGTAGATCATATAGTTGATCCAGACAACTGTGCATCATCCAGAGAGGTACCACAGCAGCTAGATCATCTATAAAGGCTACAAATCTTACATATAGGACATAACCAATAAATCAAAGCACCAACTTTATGAAATCTTAAGAAATCTAAATCATTTTCCTAGGTGAGAGTCACTAGGAATCATTATATCCATTCAAAGATCTAGGTCTCAGCTTTATGCATCATTGACCAAGATCACATATTAAGCTTCAGCATCTAGATCATCCACACTAGAGGATATCATTTTTTCCACACTCTACTTGGCAAGCTTAGCTTATATAGTAATGGAGATCACTGTGTTCCATCCTAAGGGAGGCATCAAAGTGATATCATTAATGAATCTACAAAAGCCACCAACATTGCTCATAAGACACATCCATACAAGATTAATCACTTTCCTAGACAAAAGAATTCTAGGAATCATTCTTTAAATTCTGATCTCTCTATCAACTTGGACAGGCAATTAGATCAATCCTGATCATCATTTTAACCTGAAACATATCCCGTTTTTACTGCCATATCTAACAGATATAATGTTACAGAAAACCACTTACAGAAAAACCACTTACAGAAAAACCACTTCCTGAAGTAGAACATTAAGATTGCAGTATACATTTAGAATCCAAGGAATTATATCCAAACCATGTGTTCGAATCCAAATAGTGCCACTGTATAAATTTAAGCAGGAGCATTGTAGTTCCAGCTAAACTAACCACCATTAAAACATGGTGAACATCCTCTCAGTATCTTAAAGGGAAATACAAACCACAAGTTGGCATACAGGATTGTAGGGTATGAGTAACCATGCATGTTAGAGAATTTGTATAAGCAGAAAAGTTCCATATTGGTCCTTATCAAGACTACCAACATTAATAACAGTAGCCACAGTGAGGTTAAGTTCCCTACTATAGTATCAATGTTAATCCATCATGATTAACACAAATCATTTATTCATATACAAACAATTGAAGATAATTGAAAGTATCTTTTAAGCAAATCTGTGAAAAATCCTTTTATCCCCACATGTCACTGTCATAGCCATAGCATGAATGTCTGATCATTTTCTTCAGGCAGTACCACTAGAGATCATCTATGTTTATTCAAAATAGAATTCGAACTACTGATAATATGCAAATCAGAGGCATAGTAGAATATTTTTTAACAACTCAATCATCAATAAACAACAAGGGGCATCCATCCTCACCATGTATATGAACTAGCGCAGAATAATGAACAGGGAGGAGAGGCAAAGGAAGAACGCCTACCTTTGGCAAGCTACTGCTCGCCGAAGAGGAGGCAGACTGAACCAAGCAGCGGCACCGAACTGCAACCTACGACAATCCGCCCCACCAGCTCATCACCGCAAGCAACTGTGGTCAGCGACCACGAGCACATCACCACACCGCCAAAATGCCAGCAGAGCAACCATAGAAGCACCGGAGCATAGCACCTCCAGGGAGCCACAAACCCTAGCCACCTCAGAGAATATAGTATGACCAGGGGAGGGCTCGAGTGGTGAATCGGATTGGACTAGTCGATGTTGCGTCGTCGACTGTGTCAGCAACCATAGCGCTGTCGGCTAGGAACGCCGGAGCTCACCGGAATCAAACAGCAAAGGCGGCGGAGCATCCCCGTCGTGGAGAAGAAGGAGGCCACGAGAGAGAGGAGAGGGGATCGACTGGATCAGGTTTGACCGACTTGGTCGACCGGTTCCAGGAGTGTAGCCAAACTGAATGATGTGCTGGGCTTAGTATTAGGTTGGGCTGGCCCAAGAACCAAGCCTGGGTATTAAAAGAGAAAAATAAAGTTAAGCTAAATACCCTCTGAACATTTTAATCTCTAGAAAAAAGTAGAAAAATCCTAAAAATATATTTAATACATCCAAGTGTTTATTAAAATAATATTCACTTAAGAAAAATATAATCATATTTATTTAAGTTTAATAAATAAAAGTCGTCATTAACACAAAATACAAATAAATATTAACACCCTTAAACATCTAAATGAAATTTAATAAATTTTGAAACATTCCTAAAAATAAATAAAAATCATTTTTAGGAATAAAAAGAAATCTCTTATCTCATAAAAATAATAATTTAAAAGTTTTAACAAAAAAATATAAAACAAATGTTTAAAGACATTAAATAATTAAGAAATTTTATAAAAAATAATAAAATAAAAATAAAGATAATACCTAAAAATAAATAAAATTCATTTTTAAGATTTCAAGCAAATATATTTACTAAAAAAATACTAAGTATATTATTATAAAAACATTTTAAATTTCCTAAATCATATAACTTCAATTATCTAAATTATTAAAACAATATAACTACTTTGTTAATTATTTAAAATTCTTTCCTAAGTAAGAAATGATCTTATTTAAAACATAATCTTTTGACTCTAAGTAGTCTAAATCATAATTATAATTTAATATAAAAGCTAGGTGTAAACAATTAACTTTATAATAATCTTCTCAAATATTTAACTAACTATAAGTCAAGGATTTACAAGGTTATTCTTGGCAAATGATTAACAATTCATGTATAATTATATTCAACAAACTTGGTATTCACTAAATATATCATAAAAGAAACTCACCTATTTTCTTTATATAAGAAAATCTTATAGTATAATCTATAAACATTAAATATGCCACCTTTAAGTCTTTAATACTAAATTTCATTATGCTTAGGAAAAACCCTAGTTATTGTTAATACCATAAATGTTATATCCCCAAGTCCAATTTTATCTTGATAATTAACCTTGGTCTGATATATCATAAGCTAGATATATAATGGCTCAGATCATTTAAACCTTATCAGAAACAATAAGTTTAATCTTATTAATCTTCAAAATTGAATAACTTAACATAAAGAATATTTTCTTAAAATTTTATTCTTTTTTCCACTTCAAAAGAAACACTATACCATTTCTTTTAAGCCATAAAAAAATTAAAACATAAACCTTGTAATGATTACATGATATCAACCAATCTTAGAATTGTATTACGATTGTACATTACTTTCATGTCTTATATGTTATCCAAAAACCCTTACCACTACACTGTTTTATGAAGTAAACTTAAAGATAAATCCCATCCTAAACAAATCATCTAAATACAACTCATTTGTAATGGTTGGGGAATTATTTGGGACTCTACATTATGCATCTCATTACTTATGCATAATAGCTAATTGCTTCTTTAAACATTGTCCTTACCGGGCAATAACGATATTTTTGTAGAACCCGAGGTCCAGGGTCAAGTCGAGACATTCGACTACAATACTTCGCTATATCAAGGCAAGTTCACACTTGCTAATGTCCTTTGATTATTTTTTTGTAAAATATTTTTCAAATCCAGTGTTGTCATCACCTGCATTTCAAAAAGGCCGAAAACCCTATTTTCATAATTAAAGTGAACTACTGGTTACTGAACCAGGGTGATCAGCTAATCTATTAAATCTGGCAGTTGGAATACCACTGCACATGAATGTATCATCTAGGACTTAAAAACCAATATAGCCAGTGATTCTCGCGCCGTATATTACACGTTAACCATGAGATTTGGAATGGGACGGAGAAGTCTGCTGGATCGGCTCCCTTTCGCATGCATTGGACACTGTTCTGGGCATTTGTGAGTTGCAGATCGTGGGTATAGCCTTTTTATACGGGGAAAGGCCTACCGTGGATCTAGGCTTACAAAATACAGATTACTAGTATTAATGGTTGTTGTGTGTAACCAACTAAGGTATAGCCGTTTTATACGGGGAAAGGTCTACCTTGAGTTTGGGCATACAATAATTGTGGTGTATGCGGGGTCGCGGAGAAGGACAGTGATTGGCTTCGATCATCTAATGGGCCCCACACCGTAGGAAGTGTGGACGGGAAAGATTTGCCCAGTTGTGCATCAAGGATTTGATCTCTCATGGGTAAAGTAACGCACCTCTGCAGAGTGTAAGAACTGTAACTTGTTACTCCCTGTTCAGGGAAGGAGCTGCGAACTCTGCAGGAAAGGAACTCCATGAAAGTTCTGGTAAACCTGTGAAGGCTGACGGACATAGCTTTTCAGAATAAAAGCAACCTTTGAAGAAATGTTTACGAAAACCTGCATTGCCTATGACCTATGGTCTGTGGCTGTACATATAGTGCATCAAACACTCCTTTTTAGTGAACTTGCTGAGTACGCTCGTACTCAACTTAACTTCTTAACCCTTGCTAGATTCTAAAGACATTAACAGTCAGGAAGAGGAAATACTATATCCAATTGAAGACCAAGCCGCTATGAAGAACCAGAAGTATCCGGAAGCATCGAAGGGAACAATTATGAAAACATTTATTGAATGGAGACTGACGTATCTGAAGTGTAGATGTATCATATATAGTGATCTATCCCAGTAGCATAGATCTCTATCCTCTATCTATATTAAATCTCGTATAAACCTTAAAGTTTAGTTTGCTTCATTATCTTGCTCTTAGAATTATTATATCTTAGCTCTGAGTAATCGGGATACCTCTACGGACCTAAGAGGATCTCAAAGTCGTCATGTAATTTCTGGTTGTAATAACGATAATGTATGATGTGGACCCTCTTTGTTTCTGTTGTACCACTCTGAGGATGTAATATTTGCGGCATGGTACTCTGTGAGTGTTATGTCCACGACTATAGTATACTACAACATGCAGTGGTATGCTGGGTTACCGCACAGGGCGACTGCACCCCCCAGGCGCGGGGTGGGCCCACCCGCATGGCCAGGGTATGTGGCCCCTGGTGAGACTCCTTCATCTCGTATTCTGGCTCCGTGTTGCCTATGGTAAAATATTGACTTTGGATTTTGTCTCGTCCAATTCCGATAATATTTATTTTCTGCCTTTCTAGAACCAAAAACAGAAGAAAACATGCAACTGTCATTGTAGACAAAGCAAAGCAAAGTTGATACTAAACAAGCATGGAACATCAAAAGTTATAGATATGTTTTGGACGTATCATGCACCTCCTTCACCGCCTTCGAGAAGATCTTGAATGCATGTCGAATGGAAAGCCCGAACTATGTGACTCATGGAATCTACTAAGCAAGTTAGTCAATCGAGGGGTTCCCAAGCCGCGTGTGGTTGTACGCTCGTCTTAGTTCAAGAGGCAAGAACATCGGGTCCTAGGGGTGGCGAACATGGGACTAGAAAAACCACATCCCACCGTGGCCTCCCATACAAGCCTTAGGATGTTTAAATTTTACCACTTATCTCATCTCATCATGTTCTCCTGTCATACTAGATTATTTGGATCTAATACATCATCTGGATGAACCAGCACTGATAGCTATGCATGGCTAGGCAAGACACATATATAAGCTTTAGTAGTGCACAGAAGCCAAACCTAGTTATGCTAGGAGCAGTAGATAAGGTAATATAAGTTCAAAGGGAGTAATGCAACAGATAGGATACTCTATCTATCGATAAAAGACCACAGTAGAATCATATGCATCATGGCAGGAATTGAAATGCTTTCGAAATCATAGGATTATATCATGGTGGGGCTATGCTTGCCTTTGCCATTTGATAAACAATAAGTAGATCTTCGGAATCCTTGTACTTGACTTGGCTATAGTTGGTCAAGTAATGTTTGTCGATCTTCGATAAGTCTTGATCTCGTTCTTCAATATCGATCTCGATATCGTATTCATGAAGTGCACTGAAGTGACGGCGATGCACAGGGTGGATCGGAGCAATGGAAATGGAGACATCGGCGCTCGTCGGTGTCGGGGAAGACAGCCTCAATTCTGGCAATAGGAGACATCCCAGCAAACGATCTTCACTAGAGAGGGAGAGGAGGACGAGGCGAAGCTCGTGGAGGTCTCAGATGTGCGAGGGGAGTCCGGAGATGGCGACACAAGATGGCCGCTAACGCTAGGGTTATAGTTCTTGCGCGTGCAAATTATAGAGAGCGAGAGGGAGAGGGAAAAGAGGATGAGGCTATAGAGGGCATCGCAGCATTCTTATCCCCAGCTCCAAGGCGGCGGGGCTAGGATCTTAGCACGACGGAGATCAACGGCCGGCCGGCGGACAGGCAGCTGCCTGCCGTCGACACGTCCTTGACGAAGACGACGAAGGAAGGAAGGCCGCGCGTACGAAGACGACGAAGGAAGGAAGGAAGACGACGAAGCGGTACGAGCCAGGGATGGGATGGACTAGGCCGCGCGTGGGCCGCTGGCTACTGCGTGCTGAGCGGAAGAAAGAAGAGGGAAAGGATGGGCCGGCCTAGCTGGCTGCTGCTGCTCTATTTTTTAAAACAAACCTTTTTGTTTTTCAGTTTTGTGTTTTCTCTTTGATAATTCAAATACAAAGCTGTTTTTGGTATTCCAAAAATACCTGGGGTTTTGGTAAGTATTTAAAATACCGTGGGGCCCTTTTAGTCCATTTGGGCTCCTTTTGTTTTGCTAGTTTTTGAAAATATTCAAAACCATTTGAATGTATTTCAGAGAGAGGGGAAAACTAGGGTTTTAGGGTTTTGAATTTTATTTCTTTATTGCATGCATTTTTCTTAAATATGATGCTCACGAATGCACGAACAAAACCCTAATTAGTAATAACTACAAACTGAGGTGTTATAGCTCTATCCCCCTTACGATAATCTCGACCCGAGATTCTAAAGGTAGGAAGAGAGACAGAGAGAGAAAGAAACATGACCACTCGAAAGATAAGAGGGAAACACACTAAACAGTACACAGAGTATCTCATGTGAAAGTGCAATAGACGTCACCTAGAGGGGGGTGAATAGGCTTTTAAAAATATTACAGTTTAGGCTCTAATAAATGCGGAATAAAAACTAACGTTTAATTTATAGAGCACAAAACCTAACCACTAGGTTCAGCTATGTGCACCAACAACCTATGCTAAGCAATACAAGCAACAAGGTGATAGCAAGATACAAATACTTTAATCCCGATGGCTATCACAATGTAAAGGGCATAAGTAAATGGCTCGGTTGAGAGATAACCGATGGACGCAGAGATTAAGATTTGTTTCCCGAAGTTCACTTCCAAAGAAGCTACGTCTCCGTTGGAGAGGTGCGATGGTGCAATGCTCTCCGAACGCCACAAATGGCTCACCTCGAGGTGTGGTGGCTCGATGCTCACCCAACGGCACACAAGTCCTCACCCCGGATGCGGATGCACGCAACTCACCGACGCCACAAAAGGCTCACCCTATTCTCCCAAGTGCGCACCACAAA
Source organism: Avena sativa (assembly GCA_916181665.1). NCBI lineage: Eukaryota > Viridiplantae > Streptophyta > Magnoliopsida > Poales > Poaceae > Avena > Avena sativa. The sequence continues at coordinate 203,533,386 of OV702283.1, read as the reverse complement.
AGGCGGGCACTCGCTCCTCTATGGGACGCTTGAGAGCGGTCACCGAACCCGTACAAGATTGGGTCTAAGTCCACAACTCAATTGTAGGCTCCCAACAACAAAGCCACAAAAGGCTACAATGCCACAAGAGGCCAACAAAGCCACATGTATAGGTCCCAACCTTTAATAAGGTAGAGATCCTTGTGTTTACAATGCTAGTCCCTAGATCAATAGCTAGCATCCACAGTTAAGATGTAATATCAAGAAACAAAGGTCATAATACAACTTTATAACCAGGAATAAAATAATTCATTACATCTTACATAGCTCATTTGGCTATCGCATTACAATGCAGCAGAAATAACTATAGCATGGAGTCCTTCATCTTCAAAGTGCCACAGGCAATCATGTTGGTTATAGACTTCTAATCCTAATCAACATACTTCACTAACATCAAACAAACCTTAAATATAATAAGTTACAGCCACAAGGCTCAATAGTGGTATTTATCATCTATATGCATTTGTCTAAGTGGAGCTTAGGCTTGCTTTGCTCAAAATAGATTTTCCTTATCATTTGAAAACACTAAGTTTTTAGTTTGTCAAAATCACCCAAGGCATCTACCAATCAAAGATTGAAGATCCTTTAACCCTTGTTCAACCACAAGTTTTAACTTAGAAATTAGGATGAGGAAATTCTTGATAGCTTCCATGTATTGATGCTGAAATTGTCCATTACCGACACGGCTAAGTACTTAGATTTTACTCTCTCGAGAGGTGGTGCACTTTCCCCACAAGACTCGACATGCATCGAGACAAGATCTTTAGAAGCCTTCCCTTAGAACAAAATGGACACACTCCAAACCTATCACCCCCTACCACCAACTGTCCATTTTGCTAAGTTATTGCTACCTATATGATCTAGGCAGAGCCCATAATGCCAAGTGGCTGCACAAGTGATATACACTAGGGTAGTCCATAAATATGGGCCCTGTGTAACCACTCAACATAACCCATTCAACCATTCCACCTAGGTTATTCATTCACATAGTTGTTTTATTAAACAAAACACAAGTCCTTGACTTAGAAATATTTCATAGCATGAATATAATCCAGCCTTGTTTTCTACTAGCTAATCTATGCATGATAGTAGTTGGAATATTAACTAAGGAAAATTTTACTAAGGTTTCATCTACTAGGATATCCCATGGCATAGTTTATACTTAGAAAATTCCATGCAAGTCCTACTTAGATATATCACTAATGCATAGTGAAAATAATGGGACAAAAGTATGAAGAACCACTTGCCTTTTTGGGTAGAGAATATAAGTTCACTCCTTGATCTTGCAATAGTCACACTCTTCAAAGTTCACTATAATACAATCAAGCAAGGCACAAATGCAAAACTAGAATTCAAACAATTCAACACCTAAAATAATAAAAACAAAGCAATGCATGCAAATATGCCAAAGATTTTTTTATTTGGAAAAGTGGTTTCCAATAGGTTATAAACATTTTAAAACACCTATTGGTCATTTATAAAAGTGCCAAAATCATTTGATATTAAGTTAGTGATAATGGCCTCTTTAAATCATTTTTGTTTTGTTAGAAATGATTTAATCAAAGTAATAATTTCTAGTGTTTGCCAAATATTTTTAAACACAACATGTTAGTGTTTATGGTAAAAAGTGTTTTAAAACAATTACATTTACAAAAGGTTTCACTCAAAAACTATTTTTAAATCAAGCACCATTTATTTTGTTAGAAATGCCTTTGAAAAAAGTAATAATTTTACTAAGGTTTACCAAATATATTTTTAAATCCCAAAACTTGGTGTTTAGGGTCAAAGAGTTTAATTCAAACCATTTTCAAATGGGTTTACTCAAAAGCATTTTTAAAACATATTCAACATTTTTATTTGACTAGAAATGCTTTAATTCAAAGGAATAATCTCTAAGTGTCACAAAATATATTTTTAAATCCAATAGTTGTTTTCTATTTTCAGTAGGTTCAAAACAAACCATTTACAAAAGATTTTGTTCTAAAAACATTTCTATAATAATTTTTATATTAAAAATATGTCTACACAAGTTTCTACAAAAACAACCAATTTTATAGAAGAAATTCATTAAACAAAGTGCATGGTTGGAAACTAATCGTTTTTCTGATTCCAATGATATAAAGTTTGCAAAATTTGGACGTGTAGATTTAAAATTATGAATTTTACAAAATCAAACATCTAATAGAACCTTTTCTATTTTTAAAACCTGAGTCTGGCTACGTGTCACAACGTCATTGGCTGGTACCGGTTTGTGAGGATCGCGATACGTGGGGAGTTGGATCTAATTAGATATGTGTAGCCCAGATCAAAAGATAACGTTTCGCTTAAGTAATCTATCGCGTCCATAGGATCTAAATCGAACGGCGCTCAGCAGATTGACCAGAGATGGGCGGCGTGGCGACGGTGGCTGGCGGCGGTGCGCTCAGACGATGACAGTGCCGGTGATACATGAAGCTAGAGGAGGAGTGGGTTGGCTCACAAGAATCACCGAAGCTTGCTGATGCTCAACGTGTGCTTGGTTGGCAAAGGGGCGCACGAGGACGATCGTAATTCCACGCCGGAGTTCCTTATGGCGACGGGTGCTCTCTGTTCAAGACGGTGGCGAGGCTACGGTGCACGCTATAGAAAAAGGAAGGTGTTGTTAGATGCACAGGGTTGTGGCGAGTACGCGCGTGTGAAAGAGAGGGAGAGGGAAGGTCAGAAGATACCGGGGAAGCTCGACGGAGTAATGGCAGACGACGGCGGTGTTTGGTTGACGATGTAGTCGAGTATCTGGGGAGCGCGCGGGCAAGCTCATGATACTGGAAGGTGCAGGGGACGATGGGGATCACGCTCATGTAAAGCAATGACTGTGGGGGTGAGGGTGTTGGCCGGAATCGTCACGGTGGCTCGTCGGAGACAAGAGGTTTGAGGTGAGCAATTCGAACGGCCTGGAGGCAGAGAGAGCCGAGTGAGCGAGGGTAAATGGAGAGGAGGGAAGGGCAGTTATGAGGGCATGATCACGGGGCTGTTTAATCGAGGGTTTATCGCGAATTTACGCCGGCAATCAATCGGCAGTAAAACGGCCAGAGGGGGCGTGGTCAGCAGCGCGTGAGGAAGAAGGTGAGCTGGCGGCGGGGTCTGGCGTCAACGAGTGCGGAGGGGGTACGGTGGGGTCTACTCATCAGTGACTGCGCGGGTTCAGACATGGGTGAAGGAAAATGTTTCGGGAGGGGAAAGAGGAGGTGGGCTCGCTGGGCTTAGTGGGCTGGGCTGGTTTGTCTTATTTTTTCTTTCCTGTTTCTTTTTCCTTTTTCTTTTCTATTTTTCTGTTTTGAATTTGTTCAAGTAATTTCAACCCCTTTTTCATTTCAAATCTTTTCAAACTTTTCAGTAAGTTTTTTATACTGTTTAAACATGTATTTTAAAGACCATTTTAGAATAATTATTTTATTCATTTATGGTTTATTATTTATTTAAAATATTTGCCTTTATTCAAATAGGATTTTAAATATAATTTCAAACTCTTATTTGAATTCAAATTTTCATTAAACCTTTTTCGGTAGGTTTTATTTAGTGCAAAATAATTCACTTTGAATTATTTAAAATATTTTAATCATGATTTATTAATCATTCAAATAGGGCAATTGTCTTTATTCCAATCATATATGGTTTTAATCCCATTTAGATTTTATTCAAATAATTATTTGATTCCATTTAAGTTAATTAAATAACTTTTATATTCACCTTGGTAAATTCCAATTTATTATATTCCCATGATTTAATTAATCATTTCTATTAGGGATTTGTCTTCATTCAAATGGGATAGAATTTGGTTAAGGTCAGTTTATTTTATTTGAGTATTCTTTATCCCTTTATTTTATTTGGATTTGGATTATCTTTATTCCATTTGTTTATGGATTAGGCCAAGTTTTAATTTGGCTTTTAAATATTCCTTATTTATTTATTCCTTTCCTTATCTTATAAAATCCATATCTTTTTATTTATGGATCCAAAATTGGTGATTCCAATTTGTATAATTTTTATTTAATATTTGTTTATCTTTTAAATCCCTTTAGGATTATCTTGCTCACAATTTGGTATGGATTTTGCATAGGTGCTTTATTAGCTTTCGAAATTATTTCCTTTTTTTCTTATTAAATTAATAAGTTTTTATCCATGGTTCCAGATTAAATGAAACCAATTTCTATGGTTTTGTAATATTTTTATTTGTAATTTTGATCACTTATAAATGTTTTTTGACAAATTTTTATATGGATCAAATCCATAGGCTTAGAGTAATCTTGGAAATGATTTTCTTCCATTAAGGTTTTAGGGTTTTGGTTTATTTTCCCAAGTTTAAATATCAAGATACATTCTTTGATGAATGCATTTCACTTGATTGCAATTTGTTGGATTCACTTTTCATTCAAAGTTTGTTTAAGTTGGGTTTTGATGTTTCCATTTGGAATCAAAAAGTTTCTTTTCACCCTAAATTTTAGCAATTATTTATTTTGGTTATTTATTTTTCACATTACAAAATTTGGAAAATTTTGGGATGTGACAGGCTACCACCCTTAAAAGAAATCTCGTCCCGAGATTTGAGAAAGCTAGAGGTTACAAGTTGGCTTCAAGGCAACTAGGGTACTACCACCCTTAAAAAGGTTTTCAACTAGATTACATCTTGGCTTACTTGGGATCTTGATGTATCTTCTCTAGGCACTTTCTTGCATAATGGCCTAGCTCGTTGCATTTGAAACACATCACTTGGCTAATATCCTTCTTTTCCTTCCTTGGCTCTTCTTCTTTTCTGGGAAATCACTGACATAGTGTCCCATCTCTTTGTAATTGTAACATTGCAACTGGCTTATGTCCTTCTTCTTCTTTTTGGGTCTCTCCAAAGCTAGGAGTTCTTCTAGTTCATGCTCTTCATAACTCACCTTAAAGGTGGGAAATCTTTCTCTCTTCTTGGGGCAGTTACTAGAGATATGCCCTTCTTCTTCACAAGAGTAGCAACACTTTATGGTCACTTTGGGTATGGCTCTATGAGGCATGGTTCTGACTTTGCCTTCATCCTTATTGGTAGAAGTTGTTCCTTTATGGAGGATTCCAAACATTTGATGCATTCCATCTTGTTTCATTTGTTGAACTATAGGATAGATGGGCACTGGATAGGGACATGACCATTTCCTTCACATAGGAAACAAGTAACTTGAGATGTGGGGCATTGATTAGTTAGATGTTTCTCTTCACAATTAGGGCATTGATCCTCATGCTCTTTGGAAGTGTGTTCCATGTATCTACAAATATTGCAAGCTTGAGTTCCTTCTATAATATCATCCTTGACATCATTGTTGTCACAAATTCCCGGGGAAAGGTTGTCTCTCATGTTGATCATTTGATTGGTCATACCTTGGAACAATTGGGATTGGATTTCCAAAAACTTTTGCATGGTTGGGTCTAACTCATTGTTGTTGGCTAAAAACTGAGTTGTCATCTGATTCAACTAGGTTTGGTTTGCTAGAAGCATCTCTTGGTTGTTGTTGTCACCATTCTTGATGTTGGAGTCTCTTGGAGAAGTCATCTGTTTGGGTTGGATTGGGATTAGAAAAGGCAAAAGATTTCTAAGGAAGAAGTCTATCACACACAACAATTCACACAAGGAATGTGCAAGCAATCACAAACAAACATTCCACTCAAACAACAAGTTCAAGCACATTTTTAGGCAACAAAATATTTTTGCTACACCACATAAGTTGGTGTGTTTAAACTAATCACTAGTATGGTGGTCCAACTATATGGTTCACTTGAGATCATTCCATTCTTCTTAGTTGTTTTCTTCATGGACAAGGTCATGGTTGCCTTGGAAAAGTTCTTGCATCTTGGTCACAAAACTTCAAAGGTGATGATGGTTCCTTCTAAGTTGTGTTTCCTTAATCTTCAAGTCTTGAGTATTGTTCTTGTCTCACTGGTAGTCCTTAGTGATGTCCAAGTTGAAGTCCTTGATGAAACTAAAGTTGAAGTCATTGGTGATGTTGAAGTTGAAATCATTAGAGTTGGTGAAGTCCTTTGCTCATGTTGAAGTCTTTGCTCATGGTGGAGTCTTGTCCATCAAGTTGAAATGGAAGAGATGTAGAATCAAAACCAAAAAGGTTGAGGAAAGAGTTTACAAAATTTTTTTGTAAATAATTTTTGAACAAATACTACTCCTATTTTTTCTAAGGGGTTTTGTCCAATCCTAGGGTTACAATCCTACAGGAAACACAGTGCTCGGATACCATCTATAGAGGTCCCAACCTTTAATAAGGTAGAGATCCCTGTGTTTACAATGCTAGTCCCTGGATCAATAGCTAGCATCCACAGTTAAGATGTAATATCAAGAAATGAAGGTCATAATACAACTTTATAACCAGGAATAAAATAATGCATTACATATTACATAGCTCATTTGGCTATCTCATTACAATGCAGCAGAAATAACTATAGCATGGAGTCCTTCATCTTCAAAGTGCCAAAGGCAATCAAGTTGGTTGTAGACTTGTAATCCTAATCAACATACTTCACTTACATCAAACAAACCTGCAACATAATAAGTTACAGCCACAAGGGTCAATACATTTGAATTGTATTGGCAAGTGATACTATGGTAGAATAGTGGTATCTATCATCTATATGCATTTGGCTAGGTGGAGCCTAGGCTTGCTTTGCTTAAAATAGATTTTCCTTATCGGTTGAAAACACTAAGTTTTAGTTTGTCTTTATCACCAAAGACATCTACCAATCAAAGATTGAAGATCCTTTAACCCTTGTTCAACCACAAGTTTTAACTTAGAAATTGGGATGAGGAGATTCTTGATAGCTTCCATGTCTTGATGCTCAAATTGTCCATTGCTGGGGACACGGCTAAGTACTTAGATTTTACTCTCTCGAGAGGTGGTGCACTTTCCCCACAAGACTCGACATGCATCGAGACAAGATCTTTCAGAAGCCTTCCGTTAGACCAAAATGTACGCGCTCCAAACCTATCACCCCCTACCACCAACTGTCCATTTGGCTAAGTTATTGCAACCTATATGATCCAGGCAGAGCCCATAATGCCAAGTGCTGCACTTGAAGCTTCTCAACATTTGCATCTCAAATATCTTTGTTCCTGGGTGGATTTCCACAAGTGAGATACACTAGGGTAGTCCATAAGTATGGGCCCTGTGTAACTACTCAACATAACCCATTCAACCATTCCACCTAGGTTATTCATTCACATAGTTGTTTTATTAAGCAAAACACAAGTCCTTGACTTAGAAATATCTCATAGCATGAATATAATCCACCCTTGTTTTCTACTAGCTAAGCTAAGCATTATAGTAGTAGGAATATTAACTTAGGAAAATTCTACTAAGGTTTCATATACTAGGATTTCCCATGGCATAGTTTATACTTAGAAAATTCCATGCAAGTCCTACTTAGAAATATCACTAATGCATAGTGAAAATAATGGGACAAAAGTATGAAGCACCACTTTCCTTTTTGGGTAGAGAATATAAGTTCACTCCTTGATCTTGCAATAGTCACACTCTTCAATATTCACTACAATTCAATCAAGCAAGGCATAAATTCAAAACTAGCATTCAAACAATTCAACACCTAAAATAATAAAAACAAAGCAATGCATGCAAGCATGCCAAAGATTGTTTTATTTGGAAAAGTGGTTTCCAATAGGTTATAAACATTTTAAAACACCCATTGGTCATTTATAAAAGTGGAAAAATCATTTGATATTAAGTTAGTGAAAATGGCCTCTTTAAATCATTTTTGTTTTGTTAGAAATGATTTAATCAAAGTAATAATTTCTAGTGTTTGCCAAATATTTTTAAACACAACATGTTAGTGTTTATGGACAAAAGTGTTTTAAAACAATTCCATTTACAAAAGGTTTCACTCAAAAACCATTTTTAAATCAAGCACCATTTATTTTGTTATAAATGCCTTTGAACAAAGTAATAATTTTACTAAGGTTTACCAAATATATTTTTAAATCCCAAAACTTGGTGTTTAGGGTCAGAGAGTTTAATTCAAACCATTTTCAAAAGGTTTTACTCAAAATAATTTTTAAAACATATTCAACATTTTTATTTGACTAGAAATGCTTTAATTCAAAGGAATAATCCCTAAGTGTCACAAAATATATTTTTAAATCCAAAAGTTTGTTTCTATGGTCAGTATGTTCAAAACAAACCATTTACGAAAGATTTTATTCTAAAAACATTTCTAGAATAATTTTTATATTAAAAATATGCCTACACAAGTTTCTACAAAAACAACCAATTTTACAGAAGCAATTCATTAAACAAAGTGCATGGTTGGAAAGTACTCTTTTTTCTGATTCCAATGATATAAAGTTTGCAAAATTTGGACGTGTAGATTTAAAGTTATGAATTTTACAAAATCAAACATCTAATAGAACCTTTTCTGTTTTTAAACCCTTAGTCTGGCTACGTGTCACAACCTCATTGGCTGGTACCGGTTTGTGAGGATCGCACTACGTGGGGCGTTGGATCTAATTAGATCTGTGCGGCCCAGATCAAAAGATGATGTTTCACTTAAGTAATCTATCGCGTCCATAGGATCTAAATTGAACGGCGCTCAGGAGATTGACCAGAGATGGGCGGCGCGATGACGGTGGCTGGCGGCGGCGTGCTCAGACGATGATAGTGCCGGCGATACAGGAAGCTAGAGGAGGAGTAGGGTGGCTCACCAGAATCGCCGAAGCTTGCTAATGCTCAACATGTGCTTGGTTGGCGAAGGGGCGCACGGGGACGATCGTAATTCCTCGCTGGAGTTCCTTCTGGCGATGGGTGCTCTCTGTTGAAGACGGTGGCGAGCCTACGGTGCACGCTAGAGAAAAAGGAAGGTGCTGTTAGATGCGCAGGGTCGTGGCGAGTACGTGCGTGTGAAAGAGAGGGAGAGGGAAGGTCAGAAGATACCGGGGAAGCTCGACGGAGTAATGGTAGACGACGGCGGTGTTTGGTAGACGACGTAGTCGAGTATGTGGGGCGCGCGCGGGCAAGCTCGTGATACTAGAAGGTGCAGGGGGCGATGGGGATCACGCTCGTGTGAAGCAGGGACTGTGGGGGTGAGGTTGTTGGCCGGAATCGTCATGGTAGCTCGTCGGAGACAGGAGGTTTGAGGTGAGCAATTCGAATGGCCTGGAGGCAGAGAGAGCCGGGCGAGCGAGGGGAAATGGAGGGGAGGGAAGGGCGCTTATGAGGGCGTGATCACGGGGTTGTTTAATTGAGGATTTACCGCGAATTTACGCCGGCAATCAATCGGCAGTAAAACGGCCAGAGGGGGCGTGGTCAGCGGCGGGTGAGGAAGAAGGTGAGCTGGCGGCGAGGCCTGGCGTCAGCGAGTGCGGAGGGGGTACGGTGGGGTCTACTCATCAGTGACTGCGCAGGTTCAGACACGGGTGAAGTAAAACGTTTCGGGAGGGGAAAGAGGAGGTGGGCTCGCTGGGCTTAGTGGGCTGGGCTGGTTTGTCTTATTTTTTTGTTTCCTGTTTCTTTTTTCCTTTTTCTTTTCTATTTTTCTGTTTTGAATTTGTTCAAGTAATTTCAAACCCTTTTTCATTTCAAATCTTTTCAAACTTTTCAGTAAGTTTTCTATACTGTTTAAACATGTATTTTAAAGACCATTTTAGAATAATTATTTTATTCATTTATGGTTTATTATTTATTTAAAATAGGCACTTGCCTTTATTCAAATAAGATTTTAAATATAATTTCAAACTCTTATTTGAATTCAAATTTTTATCAAACCTTTTTCGGTAGGTTTTATTTAGGGCAAAATAATTCATTTTGAATTATTTAAAATATTTTAATCATGATTTATTAATCATTTAAATAGGGAAATTGTCTTTATTCCAATCATATATGGTTTTAATCCCACTTATATTTTATTCAAATAATTTTTTGATTCCATTTAAGTTAATTAAATAACTTTTATATTCACCTTGGTAAATTCCAATTTATTATTTTCCCATGATTTAATTAATCATTTCTATTAGGGATTTGTCTTCATTCAAATAGGATAGAATTTGGTTAAGGCCAATTTATTTTATTTGAATATTCTTTATCCCTTTATTTTATTTGGATTTTGATTATATTTATTCCATTTGTTTATGGATTAGGCCAAGTTTTAATTTGGCTTATAAATATTCCTTATTTATTTATTTATTCCTTTCCTTATCTTATAAAATCCATATCTTTTTATTTATAGATCCAAAATTGGTGATTCCAATTTGTATAATTTTTATTTAATATTTGTTTATCTTTTAAATCCCTTTAGGATTATATTGATCACAATTTGGTATGGATTTTGCATAGGTGCTTTATTAGCTTTGGAAATTATTTCCTTTTTTTCTTATTAAATTCATAAGTTTTTATCCATGGTTCCAAATTAAATGAAACCAATTTCTATGGTTTTGTAATATTTTTATTTGTCATTTTGATCAATTATAAATGTTTGTTGACAAATTTTTATATGGATCAAATCCATAGGCTTAGAGTAATCTTGGAAATGATTTTCTTCCATTAAGGTTTTAGGGTTTTGGTTTATTTTCCCAAGTTTAAATTTCAAGATACATTCTTTGATGAATGCATTTCACTTGATTGAAATTTGTTGGATTCACTTTTCATTCAAAGTTTGTTCAAGTTGGGTTTTGATGTTTCTATTTGGAATCAAAAAGTTTCTTTTCACCCTAAATTTCAGCAATTATTTATTTTGGTTATTTATGTTTCACATTACGAAATTTGGAAATTCAACCGGAACTTTCGGCGGCAACTAGGACCGAGCGGAACTTCTGGTCCCTGGCCGGAACTTCCGGTGGGAGTGGAACTTTCGGTTGAAAATCCGACTGAAGTTCCGTCAAATAAACACTTTCAAAACAGAAGTTACTAATCGTGAGCGGAAGAAGAACCGGAACTTCCGGCGGCAAAATGCCCTAGCGGAACTTCCGATGAGAAGCCGTAACTTCCGGTGAGGGAAATTCCAGAAACCATAAAACCAGAAATGCAATAACTTTTGCATCCGAACTCCAAACGGGATGAAACCAATTTTGCTGAAAAGATAACGACGAATAGAAACCAATTTTGTTCGAAATATTGGGTATCACGTTGGGAGAAAATACCATGAATATATATGTGAAGTATCCCCCAAGGTGTGGAGCCGGAAAACTCGCAAGATCAAAAACCACAATAAGATATGCAAGGGAAATCCTTAATTGATGAACTAGAGCTTATTATGATAATGACCACAAGCTCTAGATCCTCTCATGGACAAGAACCAAATAACAACCAAGAAAGATTATGCTATGAATGCAAAGGTTTGACCTCTCTCCGAATGATGCAAACAAGACACCCGCTTCAGAGCCCCTCTTTATAGAACGGCTATCTATCCTAAACCCGGATTCCCAACTAACAACACGAGACCAGCAGAAGAAAAGCCCTATCAAGAACATACCTTTTCCTTGAGCATTCCACTTGAACTTGATGTAGACCGTCTTGCTCTTCTATAGTGGGAGCACCTTTCTTGTTTGCTCTTGCTTGATGAAGATGAAGACTTGCAAATTGCTCCCCCATACTTCATGGGGAAACCTCTTCTTTGAACTTGTCTTCATCAATCCATGATCATGAGGATGGAAAGCTTCAAGCATGATATCTTATAGAGATGGTGCATCTTGAGCTTGCCCTTCTTCATCCCTTCTTGAGGTCGATCCATCCTGATGCAACTCTTTGCACTTGTCTTGATCAACCTTCAAGCTCCTTCTTTCTTCATGAATCCAATGGAACAAAGCCCTTGGACATTTCTTCATCTTTCAACCTTGAGACCAACACATGTCCCAAGCGATTCCAATGCACAAACCAACAAGTGAAACTCAATTTACACATTAGTCCATAGAGATTGTCATTAACTACCAAAACTAGACATGGGGGCATACATGCCCTTTCATCATGGTCAACTCATGAATGGAGTGTTTAGAAACAACTCTGAGATGACAAACATGAAACACATCAAGGTAAAAGAGGAACAAGAGGAGAAGGTTTCAAGTGTTAGATAGATGGTCTTCATAAGGATTGAGACCATGGAGCTTACATGAGGTTTCGAAGCTTCTGAAGAAGAAATCTTCCAATGGAAAGAACATGACCACGGACTTCAATAGGGAACCTCTACTAAACGGCTTAAGTACAGATTTCAGGTCATAGAGATAGGGATCAACAAAACCAAGATGTTGAACTACTATTTGAAATAGAAGGGTGTCTCTTTCATTCAACATAAGGCCAAGACAGAAAGGTTGTTCTGTGAAGAGGACTCGTAAGAGCCACAAGGAACATATAACAAGAGAAACTTCTAATTACCAAAATCATAGTCCCTCTTAAAACATGGTTGAGAAAACGAAAGGAAACTCTTTATTCATCAAGGTCTTATAAAAAATCTTTGCCAAATATCGTGATATCACTTTACACCACTAGATGAGTAAGTAAGAAGATTCCTGATGATACGATAAGAAAGAAACTTCATTCTCAGACTTCAGTTTCTTGGAACAATGATTGCCAACATAGAAGGTTCTGAAGGATCGACCGAGAGACATTTAGAAAAACTACTTTAAATGTCCTCCTTGATGTTCAAGGAAGCAAACATCAAGTAAAGGTCGGACTGTTGGGCCTCGTAGAGATAAAAAACTTTTTCCCTCTGACATGGTGATCCCAAGATCTAGCTGAGGTTGAAGGCCACGAGGTTTGCCACTAGACGCGCAATTGCGAATTACTGATATATCACGTCAGTTGATGCAGTGTAGTCCTTACGATCCGATAGTCCTGGTGTTGATCGTACAACACCTCTGCTGGTATCCACACGTACAAGGAGGAGCACTGGCGGCGAACTGCTAGGTTCGGTACGTCGGCAGGACTGCTGTGGAGCTAGGGTTTCCAACTCATAGAATGACCTAATCGATCAATGATTAACCCTTATGGGTTATAATGCTCCACTATATATATGGAGTGAACGTGGGCTCCACTCACGTGGACCATTCACTAAAGCCCATATAATATTAGTCCCTGTGATTCTGACTCACTGACTCAGTCCAAATCCGGCTCGGGTCCAACCCAACCAGATTTCTAGTTTAGATCCAATCCACCCCTCCCGCTCTTAAGTGTGTGACCCCGCAGGCTCATGGCTACTTGGACATGATTGGAGTCTGACTCTCAATCGATCAGTCGGTAGCGGCTCCTAGTAGAACGTGCCGACTCCCAAGCACCAAAGAGTGATGACGACTTGCCTTTCCTATGCGACTTACATCCAAGTCCCTTTTGCCTCACGATATACAGTTCCAAAAGTAAGTCATATTCAGATCATTTGGTTTCAACCTTTTAACATTTATGTGAATAAACCGACTCACCATCAAGATTCAAAATCCCATCTTGGTTATTCACATCACGCAGCTCGATTCTCAGTCGACCCGAACTCTGCCTTTATAACTGCCTAGTTACGGATCAACATTTGATAGAGTCTAAGTCGATGATCCTCAACTCGGACTATGTAATAACCTCAGGTCTAAGGATTACATTGATTGAGATATCCAAATTACAACTTGTTCGTTGTACCTCAATATGGGTCAATCCGACTCGCTAAACTCTTTAGACAAATCTGTGTAATTCGGAATGGCATCACCATGCCCATGATAAGTGGAACCGTGTCATCAAGCCGACTTTCACATTGGTCTAAGTTTTTTGTCCAGCACAACCTCAATGACCAAGGAAATTTAGTACATACAACTTGAATGTATAGTTCCACAGCCGAATAACATATTCAATGATATACATCAGATGCTCATACAAGGACAACTTAATAACTTTATGAATACAATGGGAAAACATCATCATACATGATTTCCTTTAGGGCATATTCCCAACATGGACTTAATATACAAAGGAACCGTAAGCACAACTACTATAATAAAATATAGAAGAAGTCCCATGAAGATTGGTTGTTACTGCTGAATAAAGGAATATGACAAAGGGTCTTTCCGGCTAAGTGTGTCAACCATTACATCAATCTTCCCAGAATTATAAAGATAGCTATATCAGAACCTTGAGGAACACCAAACATCATATTTTCTTGAGATTCAAATTTGGTTAGGTGGAATGATACTTCAGACTCAGCATGTTCGAATAGAAAATTTGCAACATTTACCGCAAAGGTAAAGTTACTAGATTCTCAAGATATGGACTATAGTGTAAAGCTCCAAAAGATGAGCTAGATTGCTATATCCATGTATTAGCATCTTGTCGAAAGACAACTTCCTACATATAGAGTACTAACAATAAACACACATGTGTCCTTAAGGAACAAAGTTAACTCTACTTGAATCCATGGTGACATCTTTCAACAACTATACATGAACCGGAGAAGGTTACTTCTAACATCCACAACACATACTTCAAGATGACTCAAAGACGGTTCTTGAAAGATTCCAACATTAATGCCAAATGTTCCATATGAATCTTGTCTAGTATGAAAAGAGTAAGGATATTGTCAATGGGCTCAACAACAAACTTATCGAGACACTCCAAGAAGATGAACTCATATGTTGCTTGAACAAGGCAATAATATTGGTCAGACCAAAGACATGAGGTTGTACTCAAGTGAAACATCACGAGTAACAAAACCATCAAGATTGTCCTTGGAACTGATTTTGATTTAACGGTAACCCAAATCAAATCAAAGGTGGGGGAAGATAACATATCCACGAAGGATATGCTATCTTTCTTCAACACAAACACAACTAGACATCCCTTTCAGGTGGAACTGAGTTGGATAGAACATTTGTCTTACAACTCTCCAAGTTGTTGTTTAAGCTCAACCAACTAGTTCAGGGGTATCCAGTACAGATCCTTGGAGAAAAGAGCAGTTCAGAGAACTTGCTTGCTCAAGAACTTGACAACACGGTCATGTGGCAACATGCCGATACTTCTAGTAGACATCTAGAATATCACGAACCACCGGTATGTCACTTAGTTCGAGAGGGAACTTGCTTGGTAAGGCAAGAGGACATAGTCTTAGAGCTTTGGCACAAGCCTAACTCTTTTACCGAAGAGAGTGCACCAGAATAACGAACGTGGTAGCACGATCATCCTTTCCTTAGCGATAGGGTTAACCAATCACACTAAGAACGACACAAATGTCCTTAGAGTTCTAAGCAATAAAAATTGCCAGAATCTCTGATGGCCACATTATTACGCATGCGCATCACTCACGAGCGCTAAAGCTCGAGGGAGGGTGGGTAAATCTGTGTAAGAGCATCACTAAATTAAGGGGTCATGGAACTCGGCACAACCTATTAGTATAAAAGGGTGTGATACTTTAAGATAGAACAGATGGGAGACACTCAATGCATCTTAATCTGCGGATTGCAACACTTTGACCTGGTCCTAGATATGACGAGGTACTGGAGTTTGTTTCTTCTAGACATTCTGAAATGGTTTGTCTAGACGAACACAAGAGTATCTTGCATCGGAATACACCAATGCACATTACTACTTGGCTACCAAATGGAAACAAAGGTCGGAAAACAACAAGTGAAAAGGTGAACATGCTTAGGATGAAATCCCGAGATGTGGATGCATAAGTCAACAACCTTCCAAAAACCAATGCAAAGAAAGGAGAAGGTGTGGCAGAGTCACGAATATTGATGTGATACTCTCAAGGAGTACTCTTGTCGTGGTCTATTTGATTCCATTAAAGAACATCTGCCATGGCTAGTGGTAGGGGAAGTCCTTAGTTGTCACAATTCAATCGTGACAAAACCCACAAGCTTGAAGGCTAGAGTTGTAGTACCAACCATCCTGAGGTAATGTGTGAACATTAATAACAAGGGTCAAAGAAATGGAAATTGGATTAAAGATCAACTTCATGTACAAGATTCACAACACCAGAATCCAGCACAATTGGGGATCTTCCATTCAAGTCCAAGGGTTAAAACCCAAGAAAGGAGTAACTACTACTTGAGTGTCATATCATACACTTCAAGGTAGTAATCATAAGGTAGCTTCCAAAAGAAGAAACGACTTTGGAAGTACCCAAGCAAATAAAAAGGAGGCACACAAGGCGAAAGGAAACCTCGAAGCCTAGAACTGAACACTCTCGAACCAAAAATGTAATATTGTGGACCCATAAGATAGAGAGATCATGATGGAAAGAAATCTCTCAGATGAACATGAACAAAAGGGGAATAAGGAATTCACAACACACACAACTCTAGAGAACTCAACAGTAGGTCAACTGGTTAAGAGACTTCATGCCAAGAAGGCACATAAGATTTGAAAGACTAGAAGAGATATCTAAACTTTTCCAAAATCAACACAAGGTAAGATGACCCAGAGTAAGAGTGATACCAGATAAGAGTAAAAGAAGCATACTAGAGTTTTTGAAAATACTTTTCAGCTTGTAAAATAGTTTTCACAAACACTAGACTCAACATCAACAAATTGCAAGGTTTTCCTAAGGTCGATACTACTCTGATACCAAAACCTATGACACTCCTACGATCGGGCTTAAACAAATCCCAGATCTCTGTCTGTCATAAGCTTAACCTTGAGCTATAGGATATCCAGTGAAGAATCGATAACACAACAGTGACCCTATGACACAAAATTTATTACAGCAAGCTCATAACTTAGCAAAGAACCAAAATATTACAAGCAGAGGTCACTGGCCACAAACATCAACCATGGAAGGCAAATTATGCTATTAAGTATAGCAAACTTAACAAATGGCCTAAGAGGCCTGAAGCATAATGATGACGTCCCAGCCCATAGATTCTAGGCTGCCGGTCGGGAACCCCAAGCTACTCGTCGCGGTCGATGTAGAACAAAACTGATCTTCAGGGAACACTTACTCTGCTACAAAAGTATCAACAAAGCAAGGGTGAGTACAAGGTGTACTCCGCAAGACTTATGGCTGGTGGAGTTGTTTTGCATAAAGCCATCCTTGTTTGTAAAACAACAGAGATAAGAAGATCGTCTAATCAGAATATTTTAAAAGGGGGATAAGAGAGTGACATCTCCGAAATATTGATCATCATCTTTGATATCCACCAAGTCATCATCATCTGAACCCTAACTAGGATCACCCCCTCGTACCCATGTGGAAGCATCCTTAAGCACACATTGATCTACCAAGTTTTACGATTAGGTTCATGTTCTCTATGATCATCACGTCTATTTCCAAGTTGTCAATAATCGTGGACACGACTTTCCAAAATATTATTGACCTGTAGGGGCGTACAACTTTACCCACACATACCAACCGACTCTTAGTGCCACTTGACACACTTCCTTGGTGTGCTGGCAGAGGGTGTGGTTGGACACGACCTTTACCTTGCTTTCGCCGAGACCATGAGTCACGCACTAAGGATGGTTCCGCCGTAACAGGTCAAGTCCCAAAGCCAGTCCCTAGAGATGTGAGGCGAGTTTGGTTTACCAGGGGATCTATCGACCCCAAGCAACCCCGTCCACGCTTACCTACCTGTTATGAATGCACCTCCTTCACCGCCTTCGAGAAGATCTAGAATGCATGTCGAATGGAATGCCCGAATTATGTGACTCATGGAATCTACTAGGCAAGTTAGTCAATCGAGGGGGTACCAAGCCTCGTGTGATTATACGCTCGTCTTGGTTCAAGAGGAAAGAACATCGGGTCCTAGGGGTGGCGAGCATGGGACTAGAAAAACCACATCCCACCGTGGCCTCCCATATAAGCCTTACCATGTTTAACGTTTACCACTGATCTCATCTCATCACGTTCTCTTGTCATAATAGATTATTTGCATCTAATACATCATCTGGATGAACCAGCACTGACATGTATGCATGGCTAGGCAAGACACATATATAAGCTTTAGCAGTGCACACAATACAAAACCTAGTTATGCTAGGAGTAGTAGATTAGGTAATATAAGCTCAAAGGGAGTAATGTAACAGATAGGATACTCTATCTGTCGATAAAAGACCATAGTAGAATCGTATGCATCATGGCAGGAATTGAAATGCTTTCGAAGTCATAGGATTATATCATGGCGGGGCTATGCTAGCCTTTGCCAGTTGATAAACAATAAGCAGATCTTCAGAATCCTTGTACTTGACTTGGTTATAGTTGGTCAAGTAATGTTTGTCGATCTTCGATGGTATTGATCTTGGTCTTCAATCTCGATCTTGACACCGTATTCACGAAGCGGACTGAAGTGACGGCGATGCACGGGGTGGACCAGAGCAACGGCAATGGCAAAATCAACGCTCGTCGGTGTCAGGGAAGACAGCCTCAATTCCAGCGATAGGATACATCCCAACAAACGAGCTTCATTGGAGAGGGAGAGGAGGACGAAGTGAAGCTCGTGGAGGTCTCAGATGTGCGAGGGGAGGCCGGAGACGGTGACGCAAGACGGCGGCCGAAGCTAGGGTTACAGTGCTTGCGCATGCGAGTTATAGAGAGCGAGAGGGAAAGGGAAAAAAGGATGAGGCGATAGAGGGCATCGCGGCGTTCTTATCCCCAGCTCCAGGGCGGCGCGGCGAGGATCTTAGCGCAACAGAGATCGTCGGACGGTGGGCGGACATGCAGCTGCTTGTCGTCGATGTGTCATTGACGAAGACGATGATGGAAGGAAGGCTGAGGCGGTACGGGCCAGGGATGGGCTGGACTGGGCCGCGCGTGGGCCGCTAGCTGCTGCGTGCTTAGCGGAAGAAAGGAGAGGGAAAAGATGGGCATGCCTGGTTGGCTGTTGCTGCTCTATTTTTTAAAACAAACCTTTGTCTTTTTCAGTTTTGTGTTTTCTCTTTGATAATTCAAATTCAAAGCTTTTTTTGGTATTCCAAAAATACCTCGGAGTTTTGGTAAGTATTTAAAATACTATGTGGCCCTTTTTGTCCATTTGGGCTCCTTTTGTTTTGGTAGTTTTTCAAAATATTCAAAACCATTTGAATGTATTTCAGAGAGAGGGGAAAACTAGGGTTTTAGGGTTTTGAATTTTATTTCTTTCTTGCATGCATTGTTCTTAAATATGATGCTCATGAATGCACAAACAAAACCCTAATTAGTAATAACTACAAACTGGGGTGTTGCAACACCGAAGAATCTAGAAGCTTATCGGTGAACCTGCTCGAGGAGGAACGCGTTCTAGCATGTCAGAAATCCGCATCTACCAGCAGAAGCTACGCAGCTACCATAGTAAATCTGCTAAGCATCGCTCATTTAAAGAGGGGATCTAGTGCTCCGACTTAAGCAGAAAAAGTCACACAAATTATCCCCGCCTTGGGAAGGACCGTTCATCATAAGGAAAGCGCTACTCAATGGTTCTTATTACCTCATTGATATTCGTGAGTTAAAAGATATGCCAAGCAAAGATTATAAGCGTAAGCGACGTGAACCTGATGATGACTATTCGGAGTTTTATCGGCCATGGAACATAGCATAGCAACATCCCTTTTACACTTAGAATATTTCTTATATACTATGTACCTATATATGATCAATGAAATAAAGCATTTGGTTCATTCATATATCTGAGTGTTTTACCTCCTTTAGTGTTCATGTTTGGATCATGTAAAACCCTTTATGCACAAGCTTTGCATTTGCACTTGTGAAAATTCTGCCTATGGGTGTTAGCTTAAGTTTTATGGTGTACACCTTTTCTGTTGTTTTTATGTGGATTCTGGAGTACTGACTTTTTGACACTCAAAGCCAACGATTTTAAACTTAGGTTCTTTATGGCGCCATTAGGCATCATTGCCTAAGGGCATGGTTCTGTGCTGAGAGTTTTCTATCTCACGAAATATCAAACATAAAAACTAGAATAATGGATAAGCTAGCACTTGCTTAAAAATATACAAACACATACACGCTGGATCTAGAAAAGAGTAGCAGGAGGATTTTAGCCAAGTTTTCCGCCATGCATCTGATAATGTTTTTTGCATAAGTATATTACAACACCAGAGAGACAAATAATACAAAGTGTTTCTATTCCTCTAGTGCAGGAGACTTTGAGGCTGCATCGTCAGCAACTGGAGATACATCTTGTGAATCATCCATGAAGTCCATGGTATTTAGTGATTCGGAACCCGCTGGGTCATTGTCAATGATTTCCCTGGGCACAAATACATCTTCCTTGACCTACTTGGCGACCCTAGTATCATAGTTGGCAAGTGAGGCCCAGATAGCGTCATTGTCGACCTTATATCCCTCCTCGTCCATGCCGGGCATACTAGCGGTTACCATGTCGATGTCAACATTGTCATAATGTGCCTTGACTATGGTCAATTCCATCCTAGCTCCGTCCCGGACAGAATAAGCTTTCTAGCTTATAATGCGCTCAGGGGCTCGGCGGAGGATCTCCAAATTCTTCATCACTGAGTCAATGGCTTTGATGTTGATGTCCAAGGGCTTGGATATCTCCTTGGCCTAAGCAATGGCAGTGCTGATGCAGTTGCCTGCAAGAACCATGCACTCCTTCTGAGGCGGAGCATTTTCACCCAAGTTGGTTAGGCCAATGGAAGCTGCATTTCCATCAAAGATAAAAGGGTAATGAGTTCAAAAATTACGTTAAGTACTTGGCTTGCAGAAAATTGAAAAGAAGACGGAGGCAGCTCACCGAAGATACTAGTCTTAGCTTGTTGGCTGGTCTCTGCCAATGTGTCTCATTCCTTCTGGAGAGTCTTGTACGCCTCAAGGCTGTGTGCATTTTGCTCTTCGACGGCTTTTTCTGTTTGTTCAGGAGTTTGATCTCTTCCTTCAGGCGGTTCATCTTGATGTTTGCAGATTCTTGCAGAGCCTTCATTGCCTCGTCATGCATCTTGAGTGTCTCAGCTCTTTCTTTCTTCAAGATCTTATTTTCATTGTCAAGCTCTTGGATGTGCTTGGACTCCTCAACAATGCTCTTGGCTTTGGCGACAGCTTCTACATGTCGGAGAAATAATAGCACAATGAGTACTCGGATAAACCAGGCTCAAGAACAAGTTTATAAAGGAAAAGTTCCTTTAGAAAGGTAGTTTTACCCTATTTGGTTTCTATATCCTTGTGAATCTCATCGAATTTCGTGTTGGCAGCCACCTTCCAAGAATTCTCATTCTGCAAAAATATAGTTCTTAGTCTCTTTAGAGCATCTAGCCGGAACTATATCTGTTTCACCTAGAAGCTCGGGGGCTACAGTACGAGTTTTTTACTCTAAGTTATGCTTAGTCCTTTTTAAAGCATCTAGCTGGAACTAATTCAATTTCAACTAGTGGCTTGGGGGATACAATATAGAATTTATAACACTATGTATGCTACTTTGAGATTATATAATCGCAATTATTCATTCAATCTAGATACTCGAGAGCTACACTATCAAGTTTCTTACCTGGTCACTCTTAGAGTACTTATACCAAAAGACCTATTGTTTTCCGTCTAAGTACTCGAGGGATACAGTGGGATATTATACATGAAATCCAAAGTTAGCAAGGACTTACAATGGCTATGATCTTGAGGATGTTGGCCGCCTCCGTGTACACATTGCTAAAAGCAACTGTATTACGTCGAAGGATCTCCGCCTGCTTGAGCAGCTCCTCAAGCCCATATGTCGGAGGAGTCAAGGCTGCGCTAGGAGTACGAGTTATCGGGGCAGAAGTGACTCTAGTCTGTCTTGAGATGGTTGTTGCATCTGTAGACTTGGAGGATTCCGCCTGGCCTGTGGTCATTGCAGTCTCGGCTCCCGCCATTAGTTCCTTCCCTTTCTCAGTGGCATCCTTAGCCGGAACTTCAGTAACTGTGGAGGAAGTACTCTCCTACAGTGGCGGAGACAGGGGGACCAGCAGGGGCCCTAGCCCCCCTAATCCCATTGATTTGTAGCTAAAATTAATATGAACAATATAGATTTGGAATCTTTGCTCTAATCGCCCCCGTCAACATCTAAAATTAGGCAATCCTGCCTCCGCCACTGCTCTCCTGCGTCGCCTGGCCGCTGGGAACAATGTCCATGCGGGCAGCACTTGGGACATTCTATGAAGTATTATTGTCCACCTCCATCACGAGGGTTCAGGGGACCAGTAGACGGCAAGCCGTTAGAGGGCTTGACAACAGGAGTTAGGGAGCAATGGTAGGGGGGGAATGAGTCAGCATATCACGAATATTTTAGAACCTCTAAAAGTCCTGGAGGTATTTTTCAAACTCAAGTTAGACTTTTTTCTGAAACGTACAAGAGATAAGTATAAGTACAAAAAGAGGTAGCAAAAACGATAAAGTCGGAGAAAAAAGGCTTACACAATGGTGGGTGCCAAAGGGATGCTGATGACTTTTCTTTTCTCCACCTCCAAGGAGTGTAATATCTCGGACACTATGCTCTAAGCAAAAAGCCAAGAATGAACCCAAAGTGCATAAAGTATCCTACCGAGGAGGCCCAAGGGCCAACCACGTGTAGGTCCCATCTGAGCGGAACAGGGCACGATAATAGACAACCACCCTATCCACTTTGCAAGAACATCGTGAAAAGTGGGAGCATCATAGTCGACAAGTATGCGAATAGACATACACAAGTGTGTATGTCCACAACATAAAAAAGTACATTAGAGTCAGACCATCTAAAATAAAAAATTCAACGCCATACGACAAGATCTAAAATACTAGATAGTTCTAATAGTTTCGGATATATCCTCATACATCACACATCAGAGTATCAAGTGGAAGCGGAAAACAATATTCAAGTACGAATAAGAGGAAAATTAGCGTAAGACGCCCTAAAATAAGCACATTCCATCCACATGATCTCAAGATCTCCATGCCCCAGAATATCTACACTTGAAGGTCGTTGCCACCATCATTGGTCTCCTCGACCCAGTGACCTTCTTGTGGATATACCTGTCCATCTGAACAATACTTATTGTGTGATACCCTAGGGGGATCAGCAAATCTTTATGCATCTAAAGGGAACAACCTGAGGGTGACGCAATTGCAGAAAAAATAAAACATAGCAGTTCTATAGAGACACGCTACAACATCCACCTAACCAATGATAGACAGAAGCTCCTTAATTATACAACAGTTAATTACCCAACAAATATATATCAACATAAGTAAACATCGCTCTCCCTCCTTCTTGTTTCCCGAACGAGAAGGCGGAAGAACTCCCCACCCGTAGGCAATTTTTATTAATCATTCCATGAATATTGCACTATTACTAGTCAGATTTTAGTCATATTAAAAGTGATACTTTATTTATGCTTGTCTTTGATCAAGAAACTGTACTCCAAGTCGTCCACAACCGCGGACACTGCTTTCAGAAAGATTTACCTTTTAGGGGTGCACAAATAGCAACATACGCACACTCAACCTCGCAGGAAGCAAACGAATAAAAACAACGAGGCCTCACGAAAAAACCATTCCAAGAAACCAAAAAATGTTTTAGAGGCCGCCCAAAGAGCTACCCGTACAAGGTATAGCTAAGTCTTGTACGGACTCAGAGGTTACGTGCACTTGCCACGCGAGCAGAGGCCATAGACAATATATTCATGTGGCAGAGTATCGCACATACGCAAAAGTAATAAACCCTAATCAAGCAATAGGTAATAAACATGGCATAACATGACATATATATAGTAGGTAACGTATAAAGCCCGAACTAATTGTGGCCCCAAAACATTCTTCAAAGTCAAGTTCAAGTCCAAGGGAACCCAGAAAGGCGCCCACATGTGGATAGTGCGATAGTCAAGGAACACGTATCAAGTACTCGGGTACTAGGTGGACACAAGAGGGCGGATAAAAACCAGATCTCAACTATTGCAGACCGGTGCCTCTTTCTTTAGTTATCTCATTACTACTTAGTTTTAGTTGTTTAAGTACCTCATTGCCAAGACTCTCACAAACCCTACACATACAGTTCTACGACTCGCATGGCTCAAACAACTCCTGTAGAAATGTCTTATAGGATTAAGGGAATAAGCTTCGATAGGGTTTAAAAGTAAAGGCTATATAGTACTTGGGATTGCAATTTAATTCGAAACACACTCATGATGCAAGAATAAGATAGATCATATAGGTACTATATGTAGTGCAAGCATGGGGAAATGCTTGCTTGGTGTCTTAGTTGAAGACTAAGTGGAATCCGGGTAATATTCCTGAGGCTCCTGACAGTTGCCTTGCTTGGCGTCTATCCAGATAAAAAACAAACACACAAGGGGCCAAAACAGATACATTGCACAAACATATAAATCATATGCAGCAAGCAAACAAGGTATGCCATGATGGAATGGTGCACAATTACATGTATAACATGCCATGGCATGGGTGAGGTGAGGGGTACAAGAATAAAGCATCTTATTAAGTTTTTAGTCATGTTTTGTTTCCATAAACCTTGCTGGTCCATTAATATTTATATGATGCATTTTTAAATTCATACCATGAAATACATAGTTAGAACGAGCTCGTCGCGCTGATTATTTTAGACATATCATTAATCGAATTCGGAGTTATGGAAATAAAGTTATTAAGTTATTAAGAAAAGACATTTATTAGCGTTTAAAATTATTTCAGAATTTTAAATTTCCCAAATGATATTTAAAATAGCATATTCTTAATCCTCATATTTTTCTGATTCAAAAACATATATTCTTTGTCAGATTTTGATTTACAGTTTAAAAGTTATTAATCATTTCGTCTTTTGATAGAAAAGGCAAACAATTTAATGGTTTAAATATTTAGAATAAAAAAAGGTTTATATTTGAATTCTTTAAATAATTATAAACAGTTTTGGTTTCAAAAGTTTTTTAAATGAATTATATTTTGAATTTTACGCCCTTTTTTTTATCTAGGATGGTTTTTGGACAAAATTTTTCTTACAACTATGAGGCATTTTGCAAATCGTGCTTAACTGAATTTTATAATAGTGCAGGTTCAGAACAGGGACAGAAAGAAAAATAAAAACTAGGCATAAACCAAACGCAAGAGGGATTTGATACTAGGATCTCCAAGCAAAAACCACAAGGGACTAACCACTAGGGCATAGACCGGTTGCTTTTCAAAATAAATACATGCCAATTTTAACTAGATCAAGGTAGGATTTTGTTCCTGACGAAACTGAACCAAGTTTCAGTCAGCTGCGGAGTTCTTCAATGATACAAACACGAACGGACTCGTACAGGGTAGAAAAAAAATCGAAAAATAAAAAACGCGAGGACTTTGCCGCCATGAGGGTTTGATCTCTAGTCTCTTGATCATCTAGGAGAGAAGAGTGGTGCTACCAAATGGGTTGATTGCTTTAAAGAAGAATCAAAGTAGGATTCGGTATACTGACAAATTAAATAAATAATATACGCTCCATCAGGTTCAGAGAAAACAAACGAAAACACGAATGATCTGAGATTTGAACTCCACCGCCCCGTGGAAGGACACGGACATACCAACCAGAAGAGATAGTTATGGTTGATGTACCTGATTAATGTTATATTTGTTGGGGATGACCTTAGCTAGGTTCAAGCTAAGGTAAAGGGGCAAGGCCTACTGAGATATTTGTCGGGTTAAAGGATGACCCGGCCAAGGAATACGAATGCCGGCTGAATAAGGACCGGATTAATCCGAGTAAGGTTGATAAGGCTTAACTCAGCCGACATATTGCATATGTTAGCACAATATCTACTTTGTTTTGTACCTGCAGGTGTGCGCTTGGCTTAGTCATACCGGGTGAGGCCGAGTCACGGTGAAGCTTGCTCGAGAAGGAGAGAACGAGCCCAGAAGTCCACACTGCACTATGTCTCTCCTATAGGAATCTGCATAGTGTCAAGCGCTACAGACAACGGTCAGAGGGACAAAAGAGAACAAGAGGGGTCATGGAGGTGACAGTCCCATAGCCCAATGCCCGGACAGTAACCATTGTTAGAGGAGGCTAGGAGAGTAGCAGCACTACAACAGTCGCTTAACATCACTTCGCGTGAGTATGCTAGGGGAAACAAGCTCGACACTATCCCAACTCGGCTAGATGGTGTTATAATAAGGGGAAAGAACCTCCTTAGTGATATCAACAAGGAACATGAGTCTAGGCAGGGTGATTCGGCTAACCCAGGGATACCGAGATATAACACTCCGGCAAAGAACCTTAGGGCAGCAAATGCAGCAGCCTCCGAGATAGATGGCCTAACCGGTGAAGCCCGGCAGAGGCAACAAGAAAGAGTCATTGAGATGGTGCGCATAGCAAACAAGCAGAATGAGGAACTGCTCAAGAACAACCCATCAAGACCCGGAGGTTCACATGTAGTTCATTCGGCTAGAGCTGCCCCGGTAGTGTCGGCTGCCGCGGCATCTTCACCCGGCGGAGGATCAAGGAAATACAAGGCAATGACCTCATGAAGAAGGGATAAAAAAATGTCCCATATGACCCGGCAGTGGCTGGAAAAGAAAATGTGAATCAAGGCAATGCAAGCCGATGTAACAGTGGGAATATAAACCTCGATCATGGCAATGGTGGTCAACGAAACCACGAGCGGTGAAACCCCGACCAAAATCATTCAGCTGGAGGAAGGCAACATCCTCCACAAGATCACCAGCCGAGATATGAACCTCGGCAAGGAAGGGATGTAGGACCAGCCCCGCATAACCCGACGCAGAACATATATAATGACGGTTATTCGGAAGTGGAGAATGCCGGATTTGCTAGGCCCAATCACAATGGGATGGAAGAAAGAGCAGCAAATAGAAACTTGCAGCTGGATGATGCAAGGTTGAAACTTGACAGGATATACAGATCCGAGTTATTGGAAGAGCAATGTCCTCCGGGTCTAGCATGCTTTGGACCTTGGATCATGAGGGAGCCACCCATGCCGAATTTCCAGTTTCCAAGAGGGAAAAAGACATACAACGGAAGCACAAAGCCACAAGATTGGTTGATTGATTATGCAACTGCTCTGTAAATCGCGGAAGGCAACCTTAGATGGGCAGTAAGATATGTGCCACAAATGTTGGAAGGGCCAGCAAGAGTGTGGTTAAATAACTTGCCAGTAGGAAGTATCAACTGCTAGTTATATTTTGAGGAGATGTTTGTGAGCAATTCCACAAGCACGTATAAGATGCCAAATAGACCTCAACAGCTCGCCATGTGCAAGCAAAGACCGAAAGAGACTGACCGAGAATTTCTGACTCGGTGGTGCAACCTTAGGAACTCGTGTGAAGGGATGATTGAATCGCAAGAGATTGCTTGGTTAGCACAAGGGTGGAGGTATGGAAGTGTGTTGTGGCAGAGGCTCCAAAGAGATATGCCAACCACATTAATCGAAACGATTCGGATAGCCGACTTATATGCAGTGGGAGACCCGACTCAGCTAGAGCTTATGCCGGTTGATCAGAATGATCAACATGAGCATTATACTAGTGACGATGTCGGGTCATCCCGGAGAAATGAATTCTGAGGAAGGAGAAGAGACGATAGGCCAGATTATCGGTACAATTCGAGTCAAGTTGCAGCAGTAACCCAAGATCAACCGAGTGCTAGGGGTAATCAGTGTCAAAAGAACAGTTAGCAACAGTGGACTCCGAGGAATAACAGCAAGAAACAGTGGACCCAAAGCAAAATAAGCAATGGAAAGAGAGGCCAAAGTACACTTATGAATCCATGTTAGATCAGCCTTGTAAATTTCACACTCCTAACCCGGCCAAGTTGGCAAATCATACCACTCAATAGTGTGCTTGGATGAAGATGGCAATGGGTGGTACAGAGCCGAGTCAGCCGAATCAAAGACATCAGCTCATAGGAGGCAATGCGCAGCAGCAACTGTCTCTTCCTCCTCCACCGCCGAGGTACGAGAACCAGCCACCACCGAGGTATGAGAACCATGATAGAAGAGAAGCAGTACACCAAGTGGTGAATCCGAATCAGGAGAACTGTGGAGAACCCGACCAGAGAGGCAGGAATGAGTACATATAGCATCATCATGCATACTGTGTATTCACCAGAGAGTTGACAGACAAGAAAAGCATGCAGATGAGGCATATGTAAGTAAACGCAGTCATGTCGGCTATGCTGTGATACATGAAATAGTCAGATCAGGAAATCACCTGGAGTATAAGGGATCATCCCAAGATCATGCCGAACCCAGGATCATATGCCCTAGTGTTGGATCCAACATTCATTCGGCCAAACATCAATGTTAAGTTCTCTAAGGTCCTAATTGACAATGGTAGCAGCATAAACATATTGTACAAGGACACGATGCACAAGCTCGGAATCAACGAGAACATGTTAGAGGCAACCAAGACTAATTTCCATGGCATTGTGTCGGGATTATCTTGTGAGCCAATTGGCAAGGTCCGGATCAATGTGTTAATCGACACAAGGGAAAACTGTAGAACTGAGAATTTAGAGTTCGATGTTGTAGATTTGGAGAGTTGTTACCATGCATTGTTGGGAAGGTCAGCATTATCAAAGTTCATGACCAGTTCTCACATTAGTTACTTGAAGATGAAGATGCCAGGACCCAGTGGAGTGATCACCATTGTTGGAGATTATATAAGATCGATGGAGTGTGCCTCAGCCGGGTCAAACCTAGCCGAGTCATTGGTGATTGCAAGAGAAAAGAGGAGGATTCAAGAAGTGGAAGCTTTTGCTCAGTCGGCACAGCTGAATATTCCAGCACTTGCCAACCCACATGGCAGTGTCTCTTTTCAGCCGACTAAGGACACCAAGAAGATTCGAATCGATGACCAGTTCCCAGAGCGCACCATCACCATTGGTACTATCCTAAATGATAAATAGGAAAGCAAGCTCGTCAGATTCCTCCGTGAGAATCGGGATATCTTCACTTGGTCCACATAGGATTTACAGGGTGTGCCGAGGGAGCTGGCAGAGCACTCTTTACATGTGAGGCCAGATGCAAGACCAGTGAAGCAACCTCTCTGCCGCTTCGCTGAGGACAGTAGAAAAATAATCAGAGATGAGATAGCTTGGACCTTGCAGCCAGGTTTATTATGGAAGTACTTCACCCGGATTAGCTCTCTAATCCGATGCTGGTAGAGAAGAAAAAAGATGATCCGAATATAGCTGTGGTGTGGCATTTCCTTTGCCAACGATGGTTTCCTTTGCCAACGATAGATAAGGTTATTGATTCGACCGCTGGTTGTGAGTTACTATCATGTGTAGACATGTACTCTGGCTTGAAGGGCTTCGCAGCATAGTAAATCAAAAAAAATTCTACGGATGCGAACGACAAAGCCAAGATCTAATCTAGGAGATGCAATCAACGAGAGGGATAGATGAGATCTTCATACCCTTGAAGAAATCGCACAGCAGAAATGTTCAACATAACATGGGTGATGTAGTCGAACTAGCCTTCTCCTCCTCGCGATCCGATCCGATCCAACGCCACAAATGGCGACGCCTCCGAGAGATGCACCCGTACGGCACCGCGACGTCTCCTCCTTCCTCGGTCCAGCAACTGGGGTGGAGAGATAGATTGGATCTACATCACGACGGCGTGGTGCAATGGTGGAGAGTTTCTGCGGCAGGGCTTCACCTACACGCAGTCGGGAGAGAGAGAGGTAGGGAAGCAGCTGGCGGCTAGGGTTTGGGGTGAGGGGAGGGTGCGCCCCCTGCCCACCATATATAGGGGGCTGGCCGGCCCCCTTTCCCCCTCCTCCAAGCCCTAGGGCGGCGGCCCCAAGGGTGGAGTGGGGGGCAAGTCTTCCCCCCTTTCTAGAAGGTCCCCTAGGGTTTCCCCTAGGGTTTTGGCCGGCTGGGCCTATGGGGCCTTGTGCCCCTGGCCCAATGCGGCCAGGGCAGTCCCTCGTAGGCCCACGCACCCCTCCGACAAGTGGGGCCACGTTGGTCCCACTCCGGAAGCTTCTAGAACCTTTCGGTACAATACCGAACATTCCGAAACAATTCCGAAATCCAAAAACTGCTTTCCTTTATATGAATCTTATTCTCCGGACCATTCCGGAACCTCTCGTGATGTTCTGGATCTCATCCGAGACTCTGAAAAAAACTCATAAACCAATTGCCCATTCTATCCTAGCGTCGAGGCACGTTAAGTGTGTGACCCTACGGGTTCGAGAATATGCAGACATGATCTTCTATCAATAATCAACAGCGGGATCTGGAAACCCATATTGACTCCAACATATTCATCGATGATCATATCGGATGAACCACGATGCCAGGATTCAATTAATCCCATATATATATATTCCCTTCGTCACACTATATTTTACTTGCCCGAGATTCGATCGTTGGTATCGGTATACCTAGTTAAATCTCATTCACATCAAGTACTTTACTCATTCCGTAATCCGATATCACTTCGTGATCAACTCCTTAACCACTTGCTTGCAAGCGGTGTTGATATCGATTACCGAGTGGGCCCGAAGTATATCTCTCCGACTCGGGAGGGACAAATTCCATCTCGATACATACAAATTCCATCTCGATTACCAGGGAGTTGCATTATCTCATGGTCTAAGGAATACAATATTTGACATAGAAAAAGCTTCGCAAAGATGAACACGATGACATGATCTAATTGCTCTGCTTGATTTTGGTATGTCCATCATATCATTCTCCCAATGACATGACCTCATTATTAATCGACAACTCATGTCTATGGTTAGGAAACCTTAACCATCATTAATCAATGAGCTAGTCCATAGAGGCGTACTAGGGACACAGTATTGTTCATAAACCACACAAGTATCAAAGTTTCCGCTTAATACAATTCTAGCATGGAATATAAACTTTATCATGAATAAGAATTATAACAATAACATATTTATTATTGCCTCTAGGGAATAATTCCAACAGTCTCCCACTTGCACTAGAGTCAATAATCTAGTTTACATCTGGAAACAATCTAACACCCATGGCATTAAGGTGCTGATCATGTTTTGCTTGTGGAAGAGGTTTAGTCAATGGATCTGCGACATTCAGATCCGTATGTACTTTGCTAATCTTCAGATCTCCATCTATTATATAATCTCGAATTATATGAAACCGGTGGTTGATGTGCTTGGTCTTTGGATGATATCTTGGTTCCTTAGCCAGTGCTATGGTGCCAGTGTTGTCACACAATAGCTCCAGTGGGTCCAAGGCACTTGGAACCACACCAAGCTCAGTGATGAAGTTCCTGATCCAAACTCCTTCACTTGACGCTTCTGCAGTAGCCATGTATTCCGCTTCTACTGTAGATCCCGCGATCACGCTTTGATTGCAGCTTCTCCAGCTCACAGCTCCTCCATTCAAAATATAAACATATCCTGTCTGAGATTTAGAATCATCCGGGTCGGTGTCGAAACTAGCGTCGACGTAACCTTTTACGACGAGCTGCTCATCACCTCCATAGACCAAGAACATTTCTTTAGTACTATTTAAATACTTTAGGATGTTCTTTACGGCTGTCCAATGTTCCACTCCTGGATCACTTTGGTATCTGCTCATCAAACTAAGAGCATTGGACACATCTGGTCTAGTACACAGCATGGCATACATGATAGAACCTATGGCCGAGGCATAAGGCACTTTCCTCATAGCTTCTCTATCTTTTACCGTAGCTGGACACTGAGCCTTGCTCAATATCTTACCTGACAACATGGGCACTGAACCTTTCTTTGCCTTATCCATTCTGAACCTTTTCAGAACTTTGTCTAGGTATGTACTTTGGCTTAAAGCTATTAGGCGTCTTAGTCTATCTCTATAGATTTTGATGCCTAATATATAAGCAGCTTCTCCTAGGTCTTTCATTGAAAAACATTTGTTCAAATAACTCTTCACATCGTTAAGCATATCAATGTCATTTCCAATAATCAATATGTCATCCACATATAGTACTAAAAATGTCACTGAGCTCCCACTCACTTTCTTGTAGATACAAGCTTCGTAGCAATTTGGAACAAATCCAAAGCTCTTGATCACTTGATCAAAACGAAGGTTCCAACTCCGAGATGCTTGCTTTAGTCCATAAATGGAACGCTGAAGTTTGCACACCTTATTAGCATCCTTAGGATCGACAAAACCTTCGGGCTGCATCATATACAACTCTTCATCAATGTTGCCATTGAGGAATGCAGTCTTGACATCCATCTGCCATATTTCATAATCATGAAATGCAGCAATTGCTAATAAAATCTGAATGTACTTGAACATCGCTACGGGAGAGAAAGTATCATCGTAGTCAACACCTTGAACTTGTCGAAAACCTTTCGCGACAAGTCGAGCTTTATAGACAGTAACATTACCATCTGCGTCCGTTTTCTTCTTGAAAATCCATTTGCACTCAATGGCCTTTCGGTCGCTAGGAGGGTCCACCAAAGTCCATACTTGGTTTTCGCTCATGGATCCCAATTCGGATTTCATGGCCTCTAGCCATTTCTTAGTGTCTGGGCTCATCATTGCTTCCTCATAGTTCGCAGGTCCACTATTGTCTACCAACAAGACAGTTAAGACAGGGTTGCCGTACCACTCAGGAGGGGCACGTGACCTTGTCGACCTGCGACGATCAGCAGTAGCATCGTCCAAAGTTTCATGATCCTCATCATTAGCTTCCTCTCTTGTTGGTGCAGACGGCACTAGAACAATTTCAGGTGCTGCGCTACACTCCAACTCGAGAGAAGGTTTAATAACCTCGTCTAGCTCTACTTCCTCCCACTCACTTCTTTCGAGAGAAACTCCTTCTCAAGAAAGGACCCGTTCTTTGCAACAAACACTTTGCCTTCGGATCTGTGATAGAAGGTATACCCAATCGTTTCCTTAGGGTATCCTATGAAGACGCATTTCTCCTCTTTGGGTTCGATCTTGTCCGGCATCAACTTCTTGTCCTAAGCTTCGCATCCCCAAACTTTAAGAAACGACAACTTAGGTTTAGCATCAAACCATAGTTCATATGGTGTCGTCTCAACAGATTTAGATGGTGCCCTATTTAAAGTGAATGCAGCGGTTTCTAATGCATAACCCCAAAATGATAACGGCAAATCTGTAAGAGACATCATTGATCGCACCATATCTAGTAGAGTCCGATTCCGGCGTTCAGACACACCATTGCGCTGTGGTGTCCCGGGTGGCGTGAGTTGCGAAACGATTCCGCTTGCTTTATGATGCGTGAGAAAATCATATCTCAAATATTCACCTCCACGATCGGATCGTAGAAATTTAATTTTCCTGTTACGATGGTTTTCCACTTCGTTCTGAAATTCTTTGAACTTTTCAAACGTTTCAGATTTATGTTTCATTAAATAGATATACCCATATCTACTTAAGTCATTAGTAAACGTGAGAAAATAGCTATATCCACCGCGCGTCGAAACACTCATTGGTCCGCACACATTGGTATGTATGATTTCCAACAAGTCCGTTGCTCACTTCATTATTCCGGAGAACGGGGTTTTGATCATCTTTCCCATTAGGCATGGATCACACGTGTCAAATGATTCAAAATCAAGAGACTCCAAAAGTCCATCAGAATGGAGTTTCTTCATGCGTTTTACACCAATATGACCTAGACGGCAGTGCCACAAATAAGTTGAATTATCACTATCTACTTTGCATCTCTTAGCCTCAATGTTATGGATGTGTGTTTCATTGCTTTCGAGATTCAAAAGAAATAAACCATTCATAGCAAGTGCATGACCATAAAAGATGTTATTCATATAAATAGAACAACCATTATTCTCCGATTTAAACGAATAACCGTCTTGCAATAAACATGATCCAGATATAATGTTCATGCTCAACGCAGGCACATAATAACATTTATTAAGGTTTAAAACTAATCCCGAAGGTAAAACTAAGGAGAGCGTGCCGACGGCCATCACATCAACTCTTGATCCGTTGCCAACGCGCATCGTCACCTCATCCCTTGCTAGCCGTTGTCTATTCCGTAGCTCCTATTTCGAGTTACAAATATTAGCAACTGAACCAGTATCAAATACCCAGGCACTACAACGAGCGCTAGTAAGGTAAACATCAATAACATGTATATCAAATATACCTTTAATGGTGCCAGCCTTCTTGTCCGCTAAGTACTTCGGACAGTTGCGCTTCCAGTGACCCTTGTCCTTGCAATAGAAGCACTCAGTGTCCGGCTTAGGTCCAGACTTGAGCTTCTTCTCAGTAGGGGCAACGCGCTTGCCGCTGCCTTTCTTGAAGGACTTCTTTGCACCCTTACCTTTCTTAAAGCTAGGGGTTGTTGACCATCAACACATGATTATCTTTCTTGATATCCACCTCCGCAGCTTTCAGCTTAGCGAAGAGCTCAGTGATCGTATCAGTGGAACCAATCTGATTGTGAGTAACTACAAAACCTTTGTATCTAGGAGGGAGTGATTGCAGAACTCTGTCAATCTTGATCTCTTCTAGAATCTTGCAGTCCAGTTGCTCAAGACGTTGAG
The DNA here is from genome assembly GCA_916181665.1 of Avena sativa. NCBI lineage: Eukaryota > Viridiplantae > Streptophyta > Magnoliopsida > Poales > Poaceae > Avena > Avena sativa. Next base: position 203,498,940 of record OV702283.1, on the reverse strand, counting down.
TGTAGCCCGACATCTTAATGGCGTGCTCACTAACGAAACTCCCTTCCTCCATCTTGCAGTTAAAGAATTTCTCAGAGATCTCATATCTCTCAGAACGGGCCTAAGTCTGAAACATGGTTTTCAGTTCCTCAAGAATCTCAAAGGGCCCGGCGAACTCCTCAAAACGATTTTGAAGGTCCCATTCCATAGCAAACAACATGGTGCTCTTAATCACACCATAATCATCTTTGTGCGACTGATAAACAGCTTTTTCATCAGCCGGCGCATCTATAGCAGGGGCGTCACCTAGCGCTTTCTCAAGGACATAGTCCTTTTGTCCGCCAGCGAGAATGATTCTCAGATTGCGGAACCAGTTGGTGAAGTTAGACCCATTGTTCTTAAGCTTTTCTTTCTCAGCAAAAACGTTGAAGTTGATGTTGAACTTAGCCATTTGATCTACAAAATTTGCAAGTACAATTTAGACTATGTTCATGATAACTAGTTCAACTTAATCAAATTACTAGATAAACTCCCACTAAATTCAACATCCCTCAAGTTGTTTAGTGAACATGATCCAAATTCACCACACCTAATCCGATCTTCATGAGAAGAGATGTGGTTTCAATGGTGGACAACAAAGTGTCGATCATATCATTCATATGACTCATGCTTAACCTTTTGGTTCGTGTGTTCCGAGGGCATGTCTGTACATGCTAGGCTCGTCAAGTCAAACCCAAGTATTTCCGCGTGTGCAAAACTGGCTTGCACCCGTTGTATGTGAACGTAGAGTTTATAGCACCCGATCATCACGAGGTGCTTGAACACGACGAACTTTCGCAATGGTGCATACATGGGGAGAACACAATTTTATCTTGATCTTTAAGTGAGGAATCATCTTATAATGCTACCGTCGCGATCTAAGCATAATAAGATACATAAAAGGATAAACATCACATGCATATAATTTTATGTGACATGGTATAGCCAATCTCCGCGCAATGATCTCCATCTTGTGCGTGCCAGCATGATCTCCATCACTCCACCATGATTGCCTCCACCACGAATAGCAACTACAGCTATTGCTAACTACTTAGCGATAAAGTAAAGCTATTACATGCCGTATAAGAAGTTGACACATAGGTCATACACAATTATAAAGACAACCATATGGCTCCTTCCGGTTGTGTACTCATCGACATGCAAGTCGTGAAATATTACAAAACATGATCATTGCATACAACGTACACATCATATCTTGGGCCATACCATATCACAGAAACACTCCCTGCAAAAACAAGTTAGACGCCTCTACTTTGTTGTTGCATGTTTTACGTGGCTTATGGGAGTAACAAGCTAAGAACGATTCTTACCTACGGAAATACACAACGGTGATATTATGGTTGCCAACATCCGGTGTAAATCCCATGACAACTATAGTGAGAGAAACTGGCATCCACCAGCCGCATGTGTGGAACAAGCCACACGTCAAGTGCGGAGCCGGTCTCGCGAACGAGGTCGCGTAAGGTTGGCCTGGACCGCTTCGATCTCACTATCCCGCGTCATAAGAAGTACACAACAAGAGGCTTGCAACAGAAAACATCAACGCCCGCAACAAGCATGTTGCATTCTACTCGTGAAACACATCTACGCATAAACCTGGCTCTGATACCACTGAAGGGTTCCGCAGCATAGTAAATTAAAAAAAATTCTACGGATGTGGACGGGAAAGCCAAGATCTAATCTATGAGATGCAATCAACGAGAGGGATAGATGAGATCTTCATACCCTTGAAGAAATCACACAGTGGAAACGTTCAACAGAACGTGGGTGATGTAGTTGAACTAGCCTTCTCCTCCTCGCGATCCGATCCGATCAAATGCCGCAAATGGCGACTCCTCCGAGAGATGCACACGTACGGCACCGAGATGTCTCATCCTTCCTCGGTCCAGCAAGTGTGGTGGAGAGATAGATTGGATCTACAGCACGACGGCGTGGTGCAATGGTGGAGAGTTTCTGCGGCAGGGCTTCGCCTACACACAGTCGGGAGAGAGAGAGAGAGAGAGAGAGAGAGAGGTAGGGCAGCAGCTGGAGGCTAGGGATTGGGGTGAGGGGAGGGTGTGCCCCCTGCCCACCTTATATAGGGGGCTGGCCGGCCCCCTTTCCCCCTCATCCAAGCCCTAGGGCGGCGGCCCCAAGGGTGGAGTGGGGGGCAAGTCTTCCCCCCTTTCTAGAAGGTCCCCTAGGGTTTCCCCTAGGGTTTTGGCCGGCTGGGCCTATGGGGCCTTGTGCCCCTGGCCCAATGCGGCCAGGGCAGTCCCTCGTAGGCCCACGCACCCCTCCGACAAGTGGGGCCACGTTGGTCCCACTCCGGAAGCTTCTAGAACCTTTCGGTACAATACCGAACATTCCGAAACAATTCCGAAATCCAAAAACTGCTTTCCTTTATATGAATCTTATTCTCCGGACCATTTTGGAACCTCTCGTGATGTCCTGGATCTCATCCAAGACTCCGAACAAAAACTCATAAACCAATTATCCATTCTATCCTAGCGACGAGGCACGTTAAGTGTGTGACCCTACGGGTTCGAGAATATGCAGAGATGATCTTCTATCAATAATCAACAGCGGGATCTGGAAACCCATATTGACTCCCACATATTCATCGATGATCATATCAGATGAACCACGATGTCAGGATTCAATTAATCCCATATATATATTCCCTTTGTCACGCGATATTTTACTTGCCCGAGATTCGATCGTTGGTATCGGTATACCTAGTTCAATCTCGTTCACAGCAAGTACTTTACTCGTTCTGTAATCCGATATCACTTTGTGATCAACTCCGTAACCACGTGCTTGCAAGCGGTGTTGATATCGATTACCGAGTGGGCCTGAAGTATATCTCTCCGACTCGGGAGGGACAAATTCCATCTCGATACATACAACCCAACAAGTACTTTCCGATCACCTGAGAGACACCTTTATGATCACCCTCACATAGGATGACGTTTGATGACCTCAAAGCTTTCTTCCGATACCAGGGAGTTGCATTATCTCATGTCTAAGGAATACAATATTTGACATAGAAAAAGCTTCGCAAAGATGAACACGATGACACGATCTAATTGCTCTGCTTGATTTGGGTCTATCCATCATATCATTCTCCCAATGACATGATCTCATTATTAATCGACAACTCATGTCTATGGTTAGGAAACCTTAACCATCATTAATCAATGAGCTAGTCCATAGAGGCGTACTAGGGACACGGTGTTGTTCATAAACCACACAAGTATCAAAGTTTCCGCTTAATACAATTCTAGCATGGAATATAAACTTTATCATGAACAAGAACTATAATAATAACATCTTTATTATTGCCTCTAGGGCATAATTCCAACATGGCTGCCACCACATACTGTTAAATCTGTCCAATCAAATGAAGACTGCATTCATTACCCCATATGGGGCTTATTGCTATCGTGCCATGCCATTTGGCTTACACAATGCATGGGCAACATATCAGAGATGCATGCAAAAATGCTTACACGATCAAATTGATAAAAATTTCGAAGTGTATGTTAATGACGTGGTAATAAAAACCAAAGAAATTCACACACTACTAGATGATATCCAGCAAACATTCTCAATTCTAAGAAGATTCCGAATGAAGCTTAACCCAGAGAAATGTACCTTTGGTGTACCAGCCGGAAAATTACCTGTTTTCCTCGTATCAAGTCGAGGTATTGAAGCAAATCCGACAAGGCGATAAAGCGCATTGAGCTGCCGCAGTGCCTCAACAATGTCCAGAAGTTCATAGGTTGACTGGCATCTCTGAGCCGGTTCATATGTCAACTTGGAGAAAAGGCATTGCCCTTATATCAATTGATAAAAAAATCGTACAAATTCACTTGGACACCACAAGATGATAATGCATTCCATGAATTAAAGAAAATTCTAGCATATACTCCTGTTCTAGCTTCACCACTATCAAAAGAGCCGATGTTGCTCTATATAGCAGCAACCAACCGAGTTGTAAGTGTTGTGGTGGTAGTGAAGCATGATGTGGAAGGTAAGTCAGTGCAGAGGCCGGTATATTACCTAAGCGAGGTACTCTCAGCCTCAAAAGAAAACTATCCCCATTATAAAAAAATGGCATATGGAGTATATATGTCGGCAAAAAAGCTAAAGCATTACTTTGAGGAACACCCCATAAAGGTGATATGTGAGGCACCAATTGCCGAGATAATGAGCAACAAAGATGCAAGTGGACGAATAGACAAATGGGCAACTGAGCTAGCCCCTTATGCTCCACAATTTTATAGAAGAGACATAATTAAGTCTCAAGCAGTGGCCAACTTGCTTGTCGATTGGGACAAAATGCAATATGAACCTCCTTTACCTGATCCGAATTATTGGAGAATGCACTTCGACGATTCAAAGTTGAAAGATGGATTAGGTGTTGGCATAGTCCTCACTTCCCCCAATAAAGATCAGCTAAAATATGTGTTACAAATACACTTTGCTGCATCAAACAACATAGCCAAATATGAGGCACTGGTCCATGGCTTAAAGGTACCAAAAGACATTGGTATACATCAGATATAATGTTTTGGTGATTCGGACCTGGTAGTACAACAAGTATCAGGAAATTGGGATGCACTAGATGCCAATATGGCATTATACAGATTCCATGTGCAAAAGATAAGCGGGTACTTTGTTAGATGTGAATTCCATAATGTACCCATGGCAGAAAATGATGCAGCCGACGTATTGTCAAAACTCGGCTCATCCAGGAAAGCCATACCATCTAGCATAGCCCTTGAACACCTTAGAAAACCATCAATTATACCATCACCCGAATCCAAATCAATTCGTATCCCGGCCAGTTCGGTATCCGAGTCTGATCCAATGGAAATCGATGTGATGACTAATCTGAATAACCTGGGGACTAACTTGGCACACCCATGGACTGCCTCCCAGAACTCGAGGACTGATCAGGTTAACCCGGCGGAGGTTATGTCGGCAGATGTAATGGATATTGATGAAATAGTTACCCCGGCACATGCAGTACCAGAATGGTCATGGCAAATCTTTCTTTTCTTAAAAGGTGAAATTCTACCGAGTGATGAAGTCCTCGCCAGAAAGATCCAAAGAAGGGTCAAGGCATACACTATAATAAATGGTGAGCTATATAAGAGAAGCGTAACCAATGTCCTGCAGAGATGTGTTGATCCGGCAAAAGGCCGAGAGATCTTGCTTGATATCCATCAAGGAGAATGAGGGCATCATGCTTCATCCTAGGCTTTAGTAGCCAAAGCATTTAGACATGAATTTTATTGGCCCAGTGCCTTGCGAGAGGCAGAAGAGTTAGTGAAAAAATGTAATGGTTGCCAAAGATATGCGAGCAAATGTCATATGCCATCATCTGTGTTGACAACCATACCAATCACCTGGCCATTTGTCGTATGGTGCTTGGACATGGTCAGACCATTTAAGCCGGCTCGTGATGGCATGACCCATATTTTGGTTATGGTTGATAAATTCACAAAATGGATCAAGGTGAAACCAATAAGGAAATGTGATGGGCCCACAGCAGTAAGATTCCTCAAAGATGTTATCCTGAGATATCGGTACCCGCATAGTGTTATAATAGATAATGGCACAAATTTTGCCGAAGGAGCATTTGCTAGATTCTGCCGAGAAAATATGATAAGACTCGATATTGCATCAGTCACACATCCTGCATCGAACGGGCAAGTATAAATATCCAACAGACTAGTACTATCCGGGATAAACCCCGGCTCATTGAGCTGCTGCAAAGATCAGCGGGGTGTTGGATCGAGGAGCTCCCGGCCGTGTTATGGAGCCTGAGGACAACTCCGAATCGATCAACATGCTATACGCCATTCTTCCTGGTATATGGGGCAGAATCTGTATTACCAGCTGACATAGTGCACAACTTGCCTAGAGTTGCCCAATATATAGAAGCCGAAGTGAATGAAATATACAGAAAAAACGATTTTGATCTACTCGAAGAGGCTAGGGAATTGGATTTGTCCAAATCTGTCGTATATCAATAGAGGCTAATACATTATAACAGAAAGAAAGTGAATCCCCAAGTCTTTCGAGAGGGAGATTTGGTGCTTCAGCTCATGCAATGCATGGCCGGCACGCATAATCTGTCACCTCCATGGGAGGGTCATTTTATTGTGAGCAAAGCACTCCACAATGCTGCATACTATCTCATCGATGCTTAGGCACAAGAGAAAAAGGCAGACATGGCAGGTGCATAGTCAAAGAGGCCATGGAATGTAGCTTTACTTCGTCCATTTTACACCTAGCCGACGTGAATTGTATCTCGAATTCTCATATGTCGAATTATATGCCGACAATGAGCTAATGAATGAAACCTCGGCACCTCGAGCTATAACTCGGGGACTGCCTTAATACCATTGTATTTTATGCATTTTTTTATATATATATGTCGGCTGGACAAAACTTCCTACTGAAAATCCGAGTTAGTAGTGTGTCAGCAATAAAGGCTAACTCTTCAACTTGCTGCTGTCCGAAAAATAGGCTTCATGGCAAGCAAGAGAAAAGCTGGAGGTTGTCGAACACACGAAAAATGACTAAGGAGGAAAGAAGCACGAGCCGACTCATGTTTTGACTAACCCTTGTATTTAAATTCTTGAGATATTTTATGAATGCATTTTTGAGTTTATCATTGCAATTTCGTATTGTTGATTCGATCTATTCATGTAGGACTCCTAAGTCAAATGCCAAAAAAGATAGACACGGGCCGAATAATTGACTCGGAATAGCAAGAATCATGAAACTAAGAGTTTATGCCCAAAAGAGGTTCAATATTTACATATTTAGTAGTTGCAAAATACTTGCAAATGTATCTTACATCTGACATCCGGTATACCGGGGAACTAAACAAATTAAAAGTTTCCAGCACTGATAGAGGAGCTGATGCCGGATCATCAACACTTGGTGGTGGAGCGGTTGATGAATGATCATCAGTAATCGGCAGAGGGGCAACCGATACCGGGTCATCAATAGTCAGAGAGGGAACAAAAATTTCCAAGTTATCAGCGGCTAGAGGCACTATTCCAGAGTCCAGGGCTAGAGTTACCAAGGTGTGAACCTCGGCCTCCACAGAGGCAACCTCGGACTCACTGTGAGAGGTTCCCTTGGAGGAAGCCTCAACTTCAACATCCGGTTCTGAAGTACCCTCGTGCCCTTTGGAACTCTCCGACTCTTCCTCTGTGTTGTGATTCTAGTCATCAGCATACTCCTCGGATTCCAAGTTATCTTCAGCTTCATCATCCCGTTTGACATTGTCCAACAGGAAGCTCGACCCCTCATTCCAGCCATGAATATTGGCATATTGGATGAGTTGATGGGCCTAAGCTTGCTTGCGAGCAATGTGATCCAGATCAGTGGTCCAGTAAGAGCCTATGCGGAGATTCTATATGGTATCTAGGCAGATGCCTTCGTACCAAGAAAGCACAAAGGACAACGCCATGTCGGCACCAGCTTGATCCGCTGATTCTCTCAGAGGCAAAGTTGAGTTTCACAATCCATCAGTTTGGCGGCAAGCTCGTCATCATGCAACAGCTTATCTTCATTCGGCCAAAGGACACGCTGGACTCAGATGACAGCTTCAAGGAGATCAACGCCAAATGCCTTCATTGGTTTGGTGGAGGATCCAAGACTAACAAGATAGTATTCCATCGAGTAAGCGTGTTCTGGGTCATTTGTCTCGCCACGACAAAGCCGAGCCTTCACTATGCAATCAGCACTTCTGGCTCAGCACTCCAGGAAGTTATCTGAAAGAAAATAAAGGGCACGATCAATCGGATCCAAGATAAGTCGGACAGGAAAAATAAGATATGAAAAGGAACTTACTATGGATAAATGAAACTACTCAGCCTAGGTCACCGACCCATCCGGCATGTGTCTTGTTCAGCCTTGCAAGCTCGTCCTGACAAGATTTGGTTCTAGTGTTGGCAGTGTTGAGGAGCTCCTTATACTTCTCAAGCTGAAGAGTCATTCGGTTTTTATCCTCGGAGAACTCTTGGTCGAGCTTGTCCAGCTTAGACTTTTGAGTTTTCTTCAGAGACTCTACCTCAGCACGAAGCCGAGCTATTTCGTCATCCTTCTCTTTCAGCTTGGCTACGTGATCTCCTACTTGTTCTAGAAAATGCAGCATCAGATCAGGCATGGAAACACAATCTTGATGGGACTCTTCAAAGCCTTTTAATTCGGCTAAGACGAGGTAAAGTATCATGAGGAATATCGTAAAACCGCAAAGATGCAGTATAGGAAAGGCTGAGTCAAAAAATCCGAGTTACCTTCGAGATTGGTGACTTTCTCGTTAAGCACCTTGTTCCTGATGTCCAAGTTATCTGCTCAAAGGGCAAATCAAAGGCTGACTCGGCAGCACCAACTCAAAAGAAAATTTACGAAATAAAGTGACAGCAAAATAACCAGTCTTCTGCAGAATGGGCACGACCTCTTGGTACTTGGTCTTCAACTTTCTATGAGAAAAGAGGAGCTTCTAGAACTTGGTCGTGCGAAGGTTGTGTGCAATCTGAGAAAGAAAAGAGCAAAGTGTTAAGTTCAAAAGAATATTCAAAGCTAAACAGCAAGATCTGAATCAAGTAAACATTGATCCAGATCTAGGTGGTTGGATATTCAAAGTTCAATATCCAAGCCAAGTAAACCTTGACTCGGATCTAGGTGGATGGATATTCAAAGCTAAACTGCAGACCCGAATCAAGTAAAACTTGATCCAGGTCTAGGTGGGCTGATATTCAAAGTGAAATATCCAAGCCAAGTAAAAATTGACTCGAATCTAGGTGGATGGATATTCACAGCTAAACTGCAAGATCCGAATAAAGTAAAGCATGATCTGGATCTAGGTGGCGGGATATTCAAAGTTATAGATCCAAGCTAAGTAAAACTTGTCTTGGATCTAGGTGGCTGGATATTCAAAGCTAAACTTCAAGATCCAAGCCAAGTAAACCTTGACTCGGATCTAGGTGGCTAGATATTCAATGCTAAACTGCAAGATCTGAATCAAGTAAAACTTGATCTGGATCTAGGAGGATGGATATTCAAAGTTAAAGATCCAAGCCAAGTAAAACTTGACTCGAATCTAGGTGGTTGGATATTCAAAGCTAAACTGCAAGATCTGAACCAAGTAAAACTTGATCCGAATCTAGGTGGCTGGGTATTCAAAGTTAAAGATCCAAGCCAAGTAAAACTTGACTCGGATATAGGATATTCGAACAAATTATGGCTAAGTTAAAGTGACTATTTTGTACATCATGGATATACTAGAGCATTAGTTGAAAAGAGCATACAGCCGAATGATAACTCATTCCCCCGGAGGATCAGGGACTAATGGATTATATGCTAGATTATGCAAGAATGAACAGTTTAAGCCGAGATGTTTACCTCATTCATGCCGTTAGCCTCGAGAATGACTCGACTAGCAAGATGCAACCGATTGTGAATCTCGGGGAGGCACAAGATCCTTTTTCCTGGATTGGAAGGCGAGATGACTTCTACTCGTCATATATGTTCCAGTTATTAGCATACTCCTCCAGGCAGCCGAGGCTTTAAGAACTCAAAGTGTGCAGCAGCACCTTTCCCTTATCCTCCTGACCTTGCCTAGCTGCCGCTACAGCTGCAAGACTTTGATGAAGCACCGTCTGCGTACCAGCAGCTGAGGCAGAGGAAGGGGCGCCCTTCCTAAGTATGTCGGCGATGGAGGGCTGCGAGGAAGTGTCACAGGTTTCCCTCTCAGATAATTTAGTAATAGCCTCGCCCTTCTTCGTTTTGGCAATTAACCCGGCCGCTTGCTGTGACTTAGCGGGTTAAGCCGAAGTCTGAGTAGTTGAGGGACTTGGAGATCGAGACTTGGAGCGTTGAATATGCTCCGCTACACCTTGTTGCCGAGTCTGGGAAGACCCGGATGATGCTGGCACAGGCTCTAGAGAAAGAGGAGCTGTATCTTGATTTTGAGCAGAGGCCAAGACAACCGGCGCCTCGGTAGGTATTAGATCAGCATGCAGACTCTTAGTGGTCTTGGAAGGTGCAGCCGAATCAATGGGCTAATCCGTCATGGCAGTGTCAGCATCGTTGCCATTGATAACACCTACTTCCTCCTACCGAGGTGGATTGTTATTCAGCATAGGACAATGTTCATCATAAGGCAGGCTCTGAACCCGGGCATCATCACAAACCATACAAGGTCCGCTCTAGAGGATATCCAATGGAGCACTGCCGAAGTAAAATAGTTAGAAAAGCTAAGACGGAAAAAGAAAGAGAGAAACAAGAAATACAAAGTTAATTCAGTTAAGAAATCTTACACGGTAACAATGGAAGGAACTTTGGATTTGGGGCCCCACTTGGCGGGCACCTTGACCCGTTTCTTGCGAGGCTCGGCAGAAGGATCCGAGGCAGTGGCACGTTTCCTTACCGTCCCCTGGCCTCCAACAGCGACAGGAGCCACATTATGCACCTGCCCAGCCGGGTTAGTGTCACATCCCAAAATTTTCCAAATTTTGAAATGTGAAAAATAAATAAACAAAAGAAATAATGGTTGAAATTTAGGGTGAAAAGAAACTTTTTGCTTCTAAATGGAAACATCAAAACCCTTCTTGAACAAAATTTGAATGAAAAGGGAATCCAAATTTTTTTTCAATCAAGTGAAATGCATTCATCAATGAATGTATCTTGAAATTTAAACACTTGGGAAAATAAACCAAAACCCTAAAACCCAAATGGAAGACAATCATTTCCAAGATCTCTCTCTAAGACTATGGATTTGATCCATATAAAAATTTAGCAACAAACATTTATAAATAATCCAAAAATGATAAATAAAAATATTATAAAACCATAGAAATTGGTTTCATTTAATTTGGAGCCATGGATAAAAACTTATGAATTTAATAAGATAAAAGGAAATAATTTCCAAGGCTAATAAAGCTCCTATCTAAAATCCATATCAAATTGTGACAAAAGTAATCCTAAAAGTATTTAAAAAGATAAACAAATATTAAATAAAATTATACAAATTGGAATCACCAATTTTGGATCTATAAATAAAAGATATGGATTTTATAAGGCAAAGAAAGAAAGAAATAAATAAATAAGGAATATTTTAAAACCAAATTAAATCTTGGTTAAATTCATAATCAAATGGAATAAAGATAATCCAAATCCAAATAAAATAAAGGGGTATAGAATATTCAAATAAAAGCATATGAGGTTAAACCATATTCTAATTATATTTAAATGAAGATAAAATTTCTAATATAAATGATTAATTAATTCATGAGAAAATAATAAATTGGAATTTGGCAAAGTGGATTTAAAAGTTATCTAATTAACTTAAAAAGAATTATTTGAATAAAATTTATATGGGTTTAAAACCATATTTGGTTCTATTTGAATAAAGACAAATGCCCAATTTAAATGAACATGAAATAATAATCAAATATTTTAAATAATTCAAAGCGAGTTATTTGCACTAATGAATAATAAAACCTACTGAAAAAGGTTTGGTAAAAAATGGAATTCAAATAGAAGTTCGAAAATATATTTAAAATCTTATTTCAATAAAGACAAGTGCCTTTTTTAAATAAATAATAAACAATAAAAGAATAAATGAAATTATTCTAAAATGGACTTTAAAATACATTGTTAAACAGAATAAAAATCTACTGAAACTTTGGAAAAGATTTGAAAATAAATGAGAGTTTAAATCATTTGATCCAAATCAAAACAGAAAATGAAATCAGAAAAAGAAAAAGATTCAGAATGAAAAAAATAGAAAAGAAACCAGCCCAGAAACAGTAGCCTAGCTTGGCCCAACTAAAGCCCACCCAGCAACCCAGCTCTCCCCCTCGCGAAACATTTTCTTACGCACGCGTCTACCCCTCACCGCTGACTACCCGACCCCACCGTACCCTCCTCTCATTCGCTGACCGTAGGCCCCACAACCAGGTCATCATCCTCAACCTCGCGCTGACCCCGCCCCCTCTTTCCTCCGGCCGTTTCGGCCATTGATTGACTTGATAAATTCGCATTGAAAGCAGGCGTAATTCTTGCCAGTGTCCTAGCCCTCTTAAGGGCCCACGTCCCCTCCTTCTTTCCCCTCAGACCCCATCCCACCGGACCCACCAGGCTTCTTGAATCGCTGCCCACACCACCACTGTCTCCGGCGAGTTTTCCGTCCGAATCCTGCCAACCCTCACCGCCCCACAGCCCCTAGCCTCCACGAGCGTGTTCCCTAGCATTCCCCGCATCTGCCAGTACCCCTAGCTCGCCCGTGCAAGCCCCAGAAGCTCGGCTTCGTCTTTAACAGAGCGCCACCGCCCACTGCTCCAACTCCGGCGAGCTACTGACGCCAACCCCGTGTGCCCCTCGTGTTCTGGTGAGTGTCCTTACAACCCTCAAGTCCGTGCGCATCTTCCTGACATATTATCTTGCTCGATTACGATCCAGATGCTCGCCTTCGACCACGGCCATGCATACACGAACTAGTGAGCGACTCCGGTGAGCAATTCCTGTCAGCCTCATGCGCCCCTTCGTCCACCTCGAGCATCCTCTCGTCACTGCGAACTCGGTGGGCCATCTCATCCTCTCCCTCGCTTCTTAGTTCATCGGCAACGTCACTGCCCGAGCGCGCCACAGCAATCCACCGTCGCAGCGCCGCCAGTTCGTGGTTAATTAGATTAGGGACGTTAGATCTTGATCTTGTGGACAAGATAGATCACTTAACTGAATCATTATGCTTGATTTGTGAAACACGATTCTAATTAGATCCAACGCTCCATATCGCTGGATCCAGACGAATCGGTACAGACCAATAAAAACATGACGCGTGGCACAAGTTTTGTTTTAAAAACAAAAACTTTCCTGTTTGTTGTTTGAAATTGTAAATTCCATAACGTTTGATCCACACGTCCAAAATTTGCAAATTGTATATCATTGGAATCAGGAAAAAGAAAACTTTGCAACCATGCCCTTACTTTAGTATTTTGCTTCTCAAAAATTGGTTGTTTTTGCAAAAACATTTCTAGGCTTATCTTGATTTTAGGGTAAAATATTTTGCAAATGTTTTGTTTTGAACCAACTGACCATAAAAACCGAATTTTGGATTTAAAAGTATATTTTGTTAAACACAAGGAATTATTCCTTGAATAAAGACATTTCTAGTAAAACAAAAATATTTATTATGGTTTAAAAATGCTTTTTCAGTAAAACCTTTTGAAAATGGTTTGATTAAAACTCTCTGACCCTAAATACCAAGTTTTGGGATTTAAAAATATAGTTGATGAACCCTAGAAAATTATTACTTTGATTAAAGGCATTTCCAGTAAAATAAAATGTTGCTTTGATTTAAAAATGGTTTTTGGTGAAACCTTTTATAAATGGATCTATTTTAAACACTTTGACCATAAACACTACCTTTTGTGTTTAAAAATATATTTGGCTAACACTAGAACTTATTACTTTGATTTAAATCATTTCTAGCAAAACAAAAATGATTTAAAATTGCCATTCTCACTAACTTGATTTTAAATGATTTTTGCCACTTTTATAAATTACCAATAGGTGTTTTAAAATGTTTATAACCTTATTAGAAACCACTTTTACAATAAAACAATCTTTTGCATGCTTGCATGCATTGTTTTGTTTTCATTATTTTTATGTGGTGAAATTGTTTAAATGCTAGATTGAATTTGTGCCTTGATTGAATTGTAGTGAACTTTGAGGAGTGTGACCATTGCAAGATCAAGGAGTGAACCTATATTCTCTACCAAAAATGCAAGTGGTGCTTCATACATTTTATCCTATTATTTTCACTATGCATTAGTGATATTTTGAGTAGGACTTGCATGGAATTTTCTAAGTATAAACTATGCCTTGGGAAATCCTAGTAGATATACCTTAGTAGAATTTTCCCTAAGTTAAGATTCTTGCTACTATTATGCTTAGCCTAGCTAGTAGAAAAAAGGGTGGATTATATTCATGCTATGAAATATTTCTAAGTCAATGACTTGTGTTTTGTTTAATAAAACAACTATGTGAATGAATCACCTAGGTGGAATTGTGTGAATGGATTATGTTGAGTGGTTACACAGGGCCCCATATTTATGGCCTACCCTAGTGTATCTCACTTGTGGAAAGCCACCCAGGAACAAAGAGATTTGAGATGTCAAATCTTGATAAGCTTCAAGTGCAGCCACATGGCATTATGGGCTCTGCCTGGATCATATAGGTTGCAATAACTTAGCCAGATGGACAGTTGGTGGTAGGGGGTGATAGGTTTGGAGCACGTCCATTTCGGTCCAAGGGAAGGCTTCTAAAAGATCTTATCTCGATGCATGTCGAGTCTTGTGGGGAAAGTGCACCACCTCTCGAGAGAGTAAAATCTAAGTACTTAGCCGTGTCCCCGGCAATGGAAAATTTGAGCATCAAGACATGGAAGCTATCAAGGATCTCCTCATCCCAATTTCTATGTTAAAAGCTTGTGTTTGAACAAGGGTAAAGGTTAACCAATATTCATTGGTTGTTCCTTGGCTGATTTGACAAACAAAAACTTAGTGTTTTCAAATGATAAGGAAAATCTATTTTGAGGAAAGCAAGCCTAAGATCCACTTAGCCAAATGCATATAGATGATAGATACCACTATTCTACCATAGTATCACTTGCCAATACAATTCAAATGTATTGACCCTTGTGGCTGTAACTTATTATGTTGTAGGTTTGTTTGATGTTAGTGAAGTGTGTTGAATAGGATTACAAGTCTACAACCAACATGATTGCCTATGGCACTTTGAAGATGAAAGACCCCATGCTTCTTAGTTATATTTGCTGCATTGTAATGAGATAGCCAAATGAGCTATGTAAGATGTAATGAATTATTTTATTCCTGGTTATAAAGTTGTATTATGACCTTTGTTTCTTGATATTACATCTTAAACTGTGGATGCTAGCTATTGATCCAGGGACTAGCATTTTAAACACAGGGATCTCTACCTTATCAGGTTGGGACCTCTACCATTAGCTAGGAAAAAATGAGCTGAATAGGCATAAGAGAGGGGCACCGCATTAACTACCTCAAGAGATTCAAATTCGTCCGACTCATCATCCTCGGTTCGTTTGGAAGACTTACCCCAAGTTCGGACAGGGGACGAGTCAGGTTTCGAAATGAATTCCTCTGAATCACTATCGTCGTTGTCCGGAGTATCCCGATCCTTGCTCCAAGGAAGAGCAAGAATCTCGCCATCCTCGACGGCTTGCCCATCAAATTTCTGAGAAGGCAAGGGGAAATTGAATATTCAATAAATTCGAAGTGATACATGATTCAGATGAAATGATTCGAAGTCGAATTACCTTAGGAGGAGGGCTATTGGGAGTGAAGGTCTTCATGCCCCACTACCAATCTTCGGCCATATCTGTCTTGAAAATGGATCGGACATGCTTCCGAATCTGCTCATCATCAAGCTGAGACGATTGAGACCCAATTCGGATCCAACGGGCTGCTCATGTAGCATAACTTGTGCGAGCACTTCTGGAGCAGGCAGATCCAGCTACTGATGAAGCCGGCCATGACACTATCACTATGTATCCTGGACCGGGTCAGCTCCTTAAGCCAGAGCTCGAATGACTCGGCAAGAGGGTTACTCCTCTTCGGATCAAAATCCCAGTTTTTCCTGGTGGGCATGCTGACTAAGAAGGTTGGCATCCGGATCTTGTGCTCTTTGTCGCTGTTCTTCACGTAAAAGAACAACCTGTGCCATTTCTTGCATGACTTGAGGCCCATCACTCGGGGGAATATATACTATTTCCTGGGCATTATGGAGCCAGCGCCGCACTACGTCAGAGACTTCTCGGAGGGGCGCAGATCTTTACTCGGCACCACATTGGCTCAAACTTCTAAAGAGGGCCATAGGCCAAAGTATCCTTCGCTGCCCGAGATTAAGATAGATAGGGAAGCAATGGCATTAGCCCGAAGGTGATGCGGCTGGAGGCCAAATGTTTCTAGGAACTTAACGGCGAAATCGCTAAGGGAAAGAGTGAAACCTTGGGAAAAATGGGAGAGAAAAACAACGAACTCACCCAGCTGGGTATCAGGGGCAAAATCCTTGCCCGGTAATCTGCAGTTTACCCCAGGCAGATCCGGCAGGTCTTGATGAGCCACTCGATTTCCCGTCGGGTCACCGTGGACCCCTGCCATGAACCCCGTTTAGAGATGGTGGCGGTGTCTTCTTCTCCGGCGGCGGCAACGCTCTGGGAGCTAGACATCGGCTCATCGGTAGAATGGAACGAAGAAGAAATGTTTGCAGAGGGGAGAGGCTGCGATTGCCAAGGACCCGTGGAGACGGCGAGAGCGTGGTCAGGTGCGGCAGATCTTGGCTAGAACGGAGCTGGAGTTCGAGGCGGGCGCGCTGCACGAAGAGCTAGTGCCAAAGACGGGCGGCGTGGTCACAATGAATGGTGATCTATGGAGACGACACAAGAAATAATAGGAAAGGAATGAGAGCGGGGGAAGTGAATTAGGGTTTTCACCTCGCTCCCCATTTTATAAGCCCAAACCACAAGCGGTCGTGGGACTGTGCGGGTGCGGCGGTTGCCTTATACACGCATGTATACTACGCTGGCGACCGCCGAGTGGAGCCACACCAGAGGTTACACGGCACAGGATGCGATCCGCCCACAGTAACCATTGCAATGATCGAAGTGTCACTACGAGACTTGACCGCTCGCAGGGATAACTGTTACTATGTCAGTAATTACTGCGGCGGCTCAAAAAATGAGGCGACACACAATGATTGTTGACACGTAGGACGAGACTTACGAGAGAAGCTAAGGGAAATAACTCAAAAGAAATGGAATGGTTCAACACTTGGAGTCTTGACTCGGAAAAGACTAGAATGAGTCGGAAAACAAACGATCCAGAAATCAAGATACCCTATAAAAATAAGCCGACTGAGAGATAAGTCGGCAACACGGATTCAAGTTCCGGGTAAAAATGAACCTGTTGTGGCCTTGCCGACTAAAGTCACCGAGACTGCACCAGCTTCGGGGACTAATGTTGGGGGGATGAACCCAGGTAGGGTCAAGATAAGGAAAAGGGGCAAGGCCCACCGATATATTTGCTGGGTCAAAGGATGACCCAGCCGAGTAATACGAATGTCGGTCGAATAAGGATCGGATTAATTCGAGTAAGGCTGATAAGGCTTAACTCGGCCGACATATTACATGTGTCGGCACAGTATCTACTTTGTTTTGTACCTGCAGGTGTGTGCTTGGCCGAGTCATACAGGGCGAGGCCGAGTCACAGCGAAGCTTGCTTGAGAAGGAGAGAACGAGCCTAGAAGTCAACACTGCACTCTATCTCTCCTCCAGGAATCTGCACAGTGCCCAACACTACAGACAACGGTTAGAGGGACAGAAGAGCAGAAGAGGGGTCATGGAGGTGACAGTCCCACAGCCCAACACTCACATGTCATGGGCTCTGGGTTATTGCCGTCGATAAAAGAGAGACATGGAAAAACTCCCACCAAATTACTAATTTGGGATGAGCATATTCAAGGAATATGCCATCCACGTCAACCCTAATGTAACCTGGCCACCCCTTTATAAGGTGATCCTGGACCTCCAGAGAGGGGGATCGATTCAATTTACACTTAGAGGGTACTTGAGTGCTTCTTCCTCCTCTCCCTCCGATACAGCTCAAGGAGCAAGAGTAACCATTGTTGATCTACGAAAAGATCATGAGTAACTTCTTCATGTGTAGAAACCAACTACATCATCCCTCCCTGGATCCCCCTAGCACACATTGGCCCCATATTTAGCCTACCCATGGCATATGTCGTGCCACCACCATGACAATATTGTATAGTTGTATGTGTGACATAGGCTTATATGTACCCCTATATTTGTACCATGTACCCATATATATATATGAGAGAGACCAGCCCTATTGGGGCTGTGCAAAACCCAACCACATATTTTTACATGGTATCAGAGCCACGGTGACCGATCTTACCGTGCCCCCTCTACCGCTTCCGCTACCGCCGCCTCTCTCGATCTAAAAAACCCTACCCTACCCGTGCGCCGCCGCCTCCTACCCTAGGCCATGGCCATGTCGTTCTCCAACTCTTCCGCCTCCTTTGTCATCTCCAGTGGTTCTGGCAGCTCTAGCGCCAACGCTGAGAGGGCCATCGCCTCGCGGATCCCAACTTCACCGATCATCATCACGACCTCCATCACCATCCGCCTCACCGCCGACAACTACATCTATTAGCGTACTCAGGTCGTCCCAATCCTCAGGAGAAATCTCCTCCGTGGATTTGTGGATGGGATTCTACCGTGCCCAGACGCCGAGATCAAAAATCCGGCGGCCACGACGGAGGCCCCTACTCCGGCCACCATCCCCAACCCGACATATGGCGCCTGGCATCAACAGGATCAGGCGATCCTCTCTACCATTGTCTCCTCTCTCACCGAGGCGGTCATTGGGATGGTCATGCTTGCCACCATGTCCTAGGAAGCGTGGGAGACGCTGGAGGTGAACTATGTCACGCAATCTACCTCACGTGTCATGCAGCTCCGGACTGCCCTCTCCAAGTGCCATAAGCTAGACAAGACGACGACCGTCTACTTCAACGAGGTCAAGTCGCTCGTCGACACCATGGCATCCATCGGTCAACCACTCTGACCCAATGAATTCAACTCCTACATCCTCGCTGGTCTCGATGGAGACTACGATGCGCTCGCCGATCGTGTTGGTGCACGTCTGGTCACGGACCCGATTCCAATGCGTGACATCTACGCCCATCTCCTGAACACAGAGCAGCGGGCTAAGAACCGGCGCACTGAACTCTGTATCAATGCACAACCCGCCAACTACTCGGTGCATACCGACTCTGGAGGGGGACGTGGACACCCACCGCCACCTGTTGGCGACACACGCTCGGGGCCGCCTGCTCCATGTCCTATCGTGCCAGCCTCCATACCCACTGGTGGCAGCACACGTCCTGTGTGCCAAATTTGCGGCAATATTGGCCACGTCGCCTCTGCTTCAAGCGCTTCTAGGCCAATTTCCTCGGTGTTGACAACAATGGAAGCAACATGGACCGCCAGATCGCCACCTTCAAGCACACAAGTGGTGGTGCCGCCTACACTTCCACCCATGGTGGCGCAACTACCTTGATATCTACGCATGCTTCTATTCTAGTACACATTGTTGGGCCTCCAAGTGCAGAAGTTTGTAGAACAGCAGCAACTTTCCCTTAAGTGGATCACCTAGGGTTTATCAAACTCAGGGAGGAAGTGGTCAAAGGTATCCCTCTCAAGCAACCCTACAATCAAGATACAAGAAGTCTCTTGTGTCCCCAACACACCCAATACACTTGTCAGGTGTATAGGTGCACTAGTTCGGTGAAGAGATAGTAAAATATAAGTATTATGGATGATTATAAGACAACGGTGCTAGAAAAGAGCTTGACAGGGAGGAAGAGACTAAAGGCAATCTGAAATAAAGATGCCAGCAAGAAAACATGTAACAGATCTAGTTGTAAACGGTGTTTCAATGATTAGAAACAAGGCCTAGGGATCATACTTTCACTAGTGGACACTCTCGTATAAATATATTCTCTTCATTATTCTACTTTGAACTACTCTCTAGTTGGACAACTCTAATCCACGGTAGGGCTAAAAAAGCACTCCTTAAAGTTCGCATTCCCCATCTAGATAACCCCACACTGTCACCTTTTAGCGCTAGATGGTTCCAACAAACACCATAATTTGATAGAGACATACAACTCAAAATATAACTCATGATAAGTATTTATGTAATCTATAGCCTAAGTGCCACATGGTGTGCACACTGTCACCTTCACACACGTGGGGATAGCCAGAGATTAATTAAAGCACTTGAGTAGCAGAGTAGATCTACTTGATTACAAAGCTCATGACCATAATAAGATCACGCATAGAGAGAGATGAACACATAGCTACCGGTAGAGCCCTTAGCCTCGAGGAAGAACTACTACCTCCTCATCATGGGAGTCAGCAACGGCGATGGAGATGGTGGTGGAGATCGATGGAGATGGCTCTGGGGGAAATTCCCCATCCCTGCAGGGTGCTGGAACAGAGATTTCTGTCCCCCAAATCTCCTCTTCGGTGGTGGCGGTGCTGCAGACCTTTTCATGGATATCTGCCCGCGCTAGGGTTTACTTCTCGAGGAGACGTATAAGTAGGCGAAAGGGCAAGGTCGGTGGAGGGCCAGGGGTCGCACACCATGTGGCCACGCGGCTAGGGGCCCGGCCACCGTATGGTGTGGCCGCACTGGTGCCCTCCTCCGGCTCGCCTTCAGGCTCTATGTCATGTCGAGTGAAATATCGACTTTGGCTTTTGTTCCGTCCAATTCCGAGAATATTTCTTTTCTGGCTTTTCTGAAACCAAAAATAGCAGAAAACATGCAACTGGCACTACAGCAACTTGTTAATAGGTTACTCCCAAAAAATATATAAAAATACCTCAAAGTGTAGACAAAATATAAGAAATTCGATACAAAACAAGCATGGAGCATCATTTACGACGTATCAAGCATCCCCAAGCTTAACTCCTGCTCGTCCTCGAGTAGGTAAGTGATAAAAAGAATAATTTTTGAGGTGACATGCACCATCACAATCTTGTACAAACTATTGTAAAGCATTGATAGATGGGATCAAAGTACTCTAAACATCAGCATGAAAGATGTAGCTCTAACAATAAGACATAGCAACTAGGTTGTAACATGAAAAGGTACAAACAAAGATCATGAATAACAATGCATTGAAAGACGTTTGTTTGTTTCACATATAGAAAACATAGCATAGTGGTATTCATCTTGTCCTTCATGGAGTAACAAAACATAAATGCATAGGACACCTACAAAGTTCATAAGGGTGACTAGATACAAATAGTTTAAGAACAAGCAATATCAACATTATGAATCAATCAATAAGTTTTGGGACAATGCACATAGAACTAAGAATGACAACTATGCTCTCCTAGTTGGTGCATAAAGATAGAAGGTGGAGACTCAATATAAAAGTAGGAAGAAAGGCCCTTCATAGAGGGAAGCGGGGATTTCAAGTTTCATAAAGAGCTTCCAAAAATTATGGTACTTATTAGCTTTCAGCTCTCATTGCCCCTATCATAAGCATCTTGAAGTGATTAAGGTTAAAGTGAACAAAGTATGGAGTATATGCTTGGAAAATCATAAGTTGGCAATCTCATGTCCCTTGAGTACGAGGGTCGTTACTCATGCTACTCAACTTTTGTTACCGGTAAGTTCTTGTCATTGTAAGTATATGTGTATCATAGAGAACCGCCAATGGGATACCCCTTGCCCCATGACACAGGAGCTATCCCATATCAAAATGACAAGGCAACAAACAGTGAGCATCTCAGCAATCCTTTTATTTACCATGAGCATGGTGCATATTTTTTTTTGTTTTTCTCTTCTCTCTTTTTTTTCTATATTTTTTCTGAGTATGCTTCATAGAATGCTCACTATGGTGATGCTGCAAGTTTCCACCATGATTAGGCATGGCTTAGGCTAGCGGCCCAGGCGTTTCTCTAACACATATACATAACTCCATGGACTTACAATCTCCCCTTTTATTTCACACCACCGACATCCATAAACAAAAGAGAATGATATCAACTGGGTAGATATTTACAGGTGTTGAAAGTGTTCCCCGTGACAGCACAGTTCTGCTAATTCCCAACTTATAAGTGCAGGCATATACAACATAGATGACACAATGGTTCAATTTTATTTGTGAGAGCTTTAATCACTAATTTTCACATAACAAGTTTAATTTGGAAGATAGATAAAACAAGAATATACTTGGAATGGTGTAACACACCATGCATAGGAATTTATAGTGGACTCTTTGGAATAACTTGGTTTCTTTGGAGTTGGATGCATGGGTAGAGCTTACTCAATACAAGTGGAGGCTAGCAAAAGACTGGGAGCGACCAACTAAGAGAGCAATAATGGCCATAATCATGCAGAGCAACAAAACATTATCAATCAAAGCATACAGTGGTATCACAAGTCAAAAATTAAATGATCATAGAGGCTAAGGTGATAGGTTCATAGTCATAACTTGGTGTGAGCATGTGCCAAGTCAACCCAAACAAAGCATCAAAGGAGAATACCTAAATATTATGCTTTTGTATGCTAAAACAACGCATGATTCTTTCAAGGCACATTAAGCAATCTCAATTGTTTGGAAAAAGTCATGCTATAGCAATAATCACTAAGCATAAGGTCAAAACAACATCCATCATGACATGATAAAGTCTAAGCCACAGTCAAAACAAGCTCCTTTTTGTACCACTATAAGCATGAAGCTTCCTACTCTTTTCCAACACCAATCGACTTATTTGAAACAACTCCCAAAGATAATAATCAATAAAGATCAGCGAGCATGTCTCACAAATCCACAAAGAAGAACTAAAAAGTTCAAAGCAAAAATCATAAGAAAACTAAGGCTAAACAGAGTGCTAGCAAAAAAGAACACTCACAAATCAATAAGAATGAAAACTAGAGTGTTCTAGTCAATGAAAACAGAGTGTGTCTCTCTCCAAAAGAAGTGTGATGGGATCTAACCAACTTATTGCAGCAAACAAAGCAAAGGAAAACTAAAAACAAAAATAAAGACGCTCCAAGAACAACACAATAGTGCATGAAGCAATAAAAATAAAGTGTCTAGAAAGAGACCTGAGATTTTTATTGATGAAGAAGTGGATGCCTTGGTCATCCCCAAGCTTTGACGCTTGTATCTCTTGAATATTTCTTGGGGTGACACAGGTGGCATCCCCAAGCTTGAGTTTTTTTCCATTCTTCATCTCATCACATCATTCTTCCCGTACATTTGAAAATTTCCTTCATACAAAACTTCACACAATCTTCATTAGCAACATTAGTGTATTCAAGATAATAAGTCTTTGGGTTTAGTTTCAACTCAATTAAAACTTTCATTAGAACACAAGATACTGTAGAAATTCCTTTAAAAATCTCAAGTGATCAAGGAGAACCAAAAAAGAAACTGATAAAGAGGCAAATGCAAATAATGGCAGAAATCTGTCAAAATGGACCAACAGGTAAAAACCGATTTTTTCGAAGACCTTATGTTGCTCAAATCGAAAAGTGTTGAACTAAAGAAAGTTAGATAACAACCTGGGGCATAATATCAGAAAAATACAGCACAATCAGACATACAGAGAGTTTTCAAGAATTTTTACAGTGAATCACAAAAATCTGTTTTGGGATAGCAACTTCCCCAAATATTACTTCTCTCTCATTAGAGGTTATTATTGGCACAAAAACCACATAAAAGGATAAGGAGAGGTTATTATAGTAGTATTAACTTCCAAAACTCAATGAAAGAAAAACCTACTGAAATTTGGGTTATCTCCCAATTAGTACTTTTCTTTAACGCCTTTAAGTTAGGCTTGATAGTTTGAGAAGATTCTCACATAATGTAAGACCCCACCTTTATAAGGTAAAGGTCCCTGTGATTGCAATGCTAGTCCCTGGATCAAATGCTAGCATCCATAGTTTTAGATGAAGTACATAGATACAAAGGTCGTTATTACATCGTCATTCCAGAGATAACATAGTCTTTACAACTCAATAGCCAAAGGCTAGTACAAGAGTTCATAATATAAAGTAAATAACTATAAGTCTTCATCTTCATGTGCCACAGGCAAACATGTTGACTTTAGACTCACAACCCTAATCTCCATCAGAGTAACCTGCAACATCATAAGATACAACCACAATGGGTCAATACATTTGGAATTGTATTGGCAAGTGATATCATAGTAGAATAGTAGTATCTAACATCTATATGAATTTGGATAAGTGTAGCTTAGGATTGCTTTGCTCAAAAATAAGGTTTTTCTTATTAGTTGAAAACACTAAGTTTTTGTTTGTCAAAATCACCCAAGGAACCACCAATAGACATTGGTGAACCTTTACCCTTGTTCAACCACAACTTTTTAACTTAGAAAGTTGGATGAGGAGATCCTTGATAGCTTCAATGTCTTTGATGCTCAAATTTCCCGTTGTTGGGGACACGGCTAAGTACTTAGCTTTACCCTCTCGAAAGGTGGTGCACTTTCCCCACAAGACTCGACATCCATCGAGACGAGACCTTTCAGAAACATTCCCTTAGACCACCATGGACGCATTCCATCCTATCACCCTACCACCAACTGTCCATCTGGCTAAGTTCTTGCAACCTATGTGGTCAAGACAGAGCCCATATGCCATGTCGTTGCACTAGAAGCTTCTCAACACTAAACATCTCAAATACGTTTGTTCCTGGGTGGCTTTCCACAAGTGTGATACACAAGGTAAACCATAGACATGTGCCTTGTGTAACCACTCAACATAAACCAACATACCATTCCACCCAGGTGATTCATTCACTTAGTTGTTTTATTAATCAAAAACACAAGTCATTGACTTAGCAAAATTCCATAGCATGTATAATCCACCCTTGTTTGCTACTAGCTAGGCTAAGCATGATATATAATAAGTTTCTTTACTTAGAGGAAATTCTACCAAGACTACAACTACTAGGATTTCCCAAGGCATAGCATAGTATATATACTTAGAAAAATATTCCATGCAAGCCCTATTCAAAACATCTCTAGTGCATAGTCAAAATAATAGGACAAAATACATGAAGCACCACTTTCCTTGGTAGTTGGGGGAGTAGCAGCAATCCTCACAATCACAATCACCACTAGCACCAAAATCTACACATAAAATGATAACACCAAATTCACATTCAAATATTCAAGCAAATATATATATATATATATGAATGCATGCAAATGCAATAAAATGATTTTCTACACTAAATAAATCAAGCCAAATAGTACTGAACACAAATTAAACTATCTAAGGTTCAAATAAAACAAGTTTCACTTTAAAACAATGTTTAAAACATTTTATATAGCCAAAATAAGCGTATAACTGGTTCTGCCTATAATCCTATTTTTCCTGAAGCAAACTATACATTCAAGCCCATAGTAATGTAGGGCTTAATTTTCTGAATCCAATGATATATTATTTGCATTTTTTGGATAAACAGAACAAAAGATATGAATTTTGCAAGTTTAAATACCTAATAGATACAAAAACAGATTTTTAAAACAAAAACACAGACACGTGGCCGTGTCTTATTGGCCGTACTTCGCGCGGATCAAGCACGTGGGCTGTTGGATCTAAGTGTGATCCTGCGGTCCAGATCTGGCGATACCGCTTCGGCCTGGCGATCTAATCTAAACCTTAGGATCTAGATCTAACGGTGCTCGATCAAGCGACCAAAGAGGGGCGGTGCAAATGGCGGTGATGCTCCGGCGATTCCAGAGGGGGCTATGGGTAGTGGTGTGGCTTACTAGCGTTGCACGGATGCGAGGATGCTCGAGGTGGCCTTGGTTTGGACGGTGGCGAGCTGCTGCGGCCGCGGGAGCTCGTCAGAGTGGCTACTGGCGTCGGGTTGTTGCAAACGGCGATGGAGGCGATGACCTGGATCACCCCAGTGAAAACAAAGTGCATCAAGACACTCGCAAGGACAAGGCACACATGTTGGTTTGAATCAGAGGCCAAGGGGCGGGCGATTCATACCAGGATTGCTCGCCGGAGTTGGTGTTTGCCTCGGGTGCTCGCAGTGCTTGACGGAGCCGACGACTTGGGGCAGTACAAGACGAGGCTCACCGTAATGTCTGATACATTGGAAACGTATCTATAATTTTTTATGATCCATGCTTGTTTAGTATCTACTTTGCTTTACTTGTCCACACTTTGAGGTGTTTTTTACATGTTTTTTGGTACTAACCTATTAACAAGTTGCAACAGTGTCGGATGCATTTTTTTGCTGTTTTTGGTTTCAGAAAAGTTAGTAAAGAAATATTCTCGGAATTGGACGGGACGAACGCCAAAGTCAATAACTTTCCGTGGGGAACAAGAAGTCTAGAGGAGAGCCGGAGGGGCTATCTAGGGGGCCAGACCCACCCCAGGAGCGGGATCAGGTGGACCCGCGCCTGGGTAGGGTTTGGCGACCCTAGTCGCCTCCCGGACTCCCCCCTTCGCCTATAAGAAGCCCCCGATACAGAAACTCTCGGTACCCGATCAGAATCCACGAAACCGTTTGTAGCCGCCGCCACCATCGTCCCTAGATCGGGGGGATCTAAAGTTCTTCCCGGTACCCTGCCGGAGGGGAGATCATCCCGGAGGCCTTCTCTCCGGTATGATTCGTGAGTAGTTCCACCTTGGACTATGGGTCCATGTAGTATCTATATGGTTGTATCTCCTCCTTTGTGATTTCATGTATAGATCTTGTGAGCTCCGTTCATGAGCAAGATCTAATCTATTTGTAATCATGCATGTTGTGTTTGCGGGGATCCGATGGATATTGAGATTATTATGTTGGTTTGATTAATTGTTCTATCTTTATGATTCTATCATGTCTGTGTTGTTTGTGATCTTGCATGCTCTCCGTTGCTAGTGGTTATATTGGCCAAGTAGTTGCTAGTGACTCCAAGAGGGAGTATTTATGCTCGATAGTGGGTTCATGCCTCTGGTTTCCAAGGGAAGTGATAGAAATCTCTTCGGTTGTAGATGTGTTGTTGCTACTAGGGAGAAAACAACGGTCCCTTGTTCATGGAACATGTGGATTGTTTACCTTACACACTTTTCTTAAAGCAGTTGTCTGTTGCTTGCAACTTAATACTGGAGGGGGTTCGGATGATAACCTCAAGGTGGACTTCTAGTCATAGATGCAGTTGGATTATGGTCTATGTATATTGTTGTATTGCGCAATCAACTTCATAGGATCTTTCTTGCTAGTAATTGCATTGTTATGCCTTGCTCAGTTTCTGTCAATTGCCCCACTGTAATTTGTTTACCCTTCATGCCATGTTGTTTATCTAAGGAGAGCACCTCTAGTGAACTATGGACCCCGGTCCAATCTTTACCATTGATACATCTTCCACTATTACTTTTTTACTTGCTGCAAACCATTACCTTCCACACCATACGTTTAATCCTTTGTTACAGCAAACCGGTGATCTTGACAACCTGACTGATTCGTTGGGACAGAGTTTTGAGTTTGTGTTGTGCAGGTCTCCACGTTGCTTCCAACACCTGTGTGACGTTTCCTTCCTCCTTTTGGTTTTATAAACTTGGTTTCTTGTAAGGTTCCCAACCTTTAATAAGGTAGAGATCCATGTGTTTACAATGCTAGTACCTGGATCAATAGCTAGCATCCACAGTTAAGATGTAATATCAAGAAACAAAGGTCATAATACAACTTTATAACTAGGAATAAAATAATTTATTACATCTTACGTAGCTCATTTGGCTATCTCATTACAATGCAGCAGAATATAACAATATCATGGGGTCCTTCATCTTCAAAGTGCCACAGGCAAACATGTTGGTTGTAGACTTGTAATCCTAATCAGTAAACTTCACTAACATCAAACAAACCTGCAACATAATAAGTTACAGCCACAAGGGTCAATACATTTGAATTGTATTGGCAAGTGGTACTATGGAAGAATAGTGGAGTCTATCATCTATATGCATTTGGCTAAGTGGAGCTTAGGCTTGCATTGCACAAAATAGATTTTCCTTATCATTTGAAAACACTAAGTTTTTGTTTGTCAAAATCACCCAAGGCATCTCCCAATAGAAATTGGTGATCCTTCAACCCTTGTTCAACCACAAGTTTTACTTAGCAATTGGGATGAGGAGATTCTTGATAGCTTCCATGTCTTGATGCTCAAATTGTCCTTTACCAGGGACATGGCTAAGTACTTAGATTTTACACTCTGTAGAGGTGGTGCACTTTCCCCACAAGACTTGGTTTCCCAAGACAAGATCCTTCAAAAGCCTTCCCTTAGACCAAATGGGCGCGCTCCAACCTATCATCCCACTACCACCAACTGTCCAAATGGCTAAGTTATTGCAACCTATATGATCCAGGCAGAGCCCATATTGCCAAGTGGCTGCACTAGAAGCTTCTTAACATATGGCATCCCAAATCCCTTTGTTCTTGGGTGGCCATCCACAAGTGAGATACACAAGGTAAACCATAGAAATGGGCCTTGTGTAACCACTCAACACAAACCATTCCTTCCATTCCACCCAGGTGATTCATTCACTTAGTTGTTTTATTAAACAAAACACAAGTCCTTGACTTAGAAACATTCCATAGTATGAATATAATCCACCCTTGTTTTCTACTAGCTAAGATAAGCATGATAGTAGTAGGAATCTTAACTTAGGAAATTTCTACTAAGGTTTCATCTACTAGGATTTCCCATGGCATAGTTTACACTTAGAAAAATTCCATGCAAGTCCTACTTAGAAATATCACTAATGCATAGTGAAAATAATGGGACAAAAGTATGAAGCATCACTTGCCTTTTTGGTAGAGAATACAATTTCACTCCTTGATCTTGCAATACTCACACTCTTAAAATCACTACAATTCAATCAAGCAAGCAATATTTCAATCTACCATTCAAGCAAACAATCACATAAAATAATAGAAACAAAACAATGCATGCAAGCATGCCAAAGTGTGTTTTATTTGGAAAAGTGGTTTCTAATAGGTTATAAACATTTCAAAACACCTATTAGTCATTTTATAAAGTGGAAAAACCATTTGCAAAAGATTTTACTTATAAACCATTCTAATACCAAATCAATATTTTATGTGGTTGAAAATTCCTTTATAAAAGTAACAATCTTTATAGGGTTCCCCAAATACATTTTTAAATCATAAAACTTGGTGCTTGGGGTCAGAGAGTTTAAATCAAAACATTTCCCTAAGGTTTTTCTTCAAAAAGTGTTTTCAACAAATAAACAATATTTTTATTTGACTAGAAATGATTTAAATCAAAGATTTACTCTTTAGCTTTAACAAATACATTTTCAAATCCATGAGTTGGTTTCTATGGTCAGTAGGTTCAAAAAAACCATTTTGCAAAGATTTCATCTCAAAAATATATCCAGAACAATTTTTATATTCAAAATAAGCCTACACAAGTTTCTGCAATTTCAACCAATTTTCCAGAAGCAAAACATTAAAGAGAGTGCATGGTTGCAAAGTACTTGTTCTTCTGATTCCATTGATATAAAATTTGCAAAATTTGGACATGTAGAACTAAAGTCATGAATTTTACAAGTTTGCAAATCTAATAAAACATTTTTTGGTTTTTATTCAAACAGACTGGCCACATGTGTTATTCCTATTCGCCAGTACCGGTTCGTGCGGATTGCGCTCTGTGGACCGTAGGATTTAAGTGAGATCGTGCGACACAGAAGCAATGATACCTCTTCTATTAAATCTAATCTCAGCCGCTAGATTCAGATCCAACGGGCTCAATGCGTTTGACTAAAAACCGGCAGCGCTAGCAGCAGCAGACGGCGACGCGTGCTCTGTTAGTGTCGTTGCCGATGAACCAGGAAGCAAGAGGGGGAACAGAGGTGCTCACCATGCTCGCGCGGTTGTGGTGAAGCTCAACGTAGCGGTTGTTCGTCAAGGGGCGCACGGATTCCAGAGGGATTGCTCGCCGGAGTTGCTGCGGGCGGCGGTGCTCTCGGGTTGTCGTCGCTGGAGACGTTCAGGACCACGCTAAGACAAAGTGGAGGCACTGTTAGGTGCGCACGAGGGTCGCGAGTCTGGGAGCATCAGTGAGAGGTAAAGGCTTGGTCGGAGTTTACCTGGAGAGCTCGACGGAGACGAGACAGACGGCGGTGGCGCTCGGGTGATGACGAAGTCGAGGCTATGGTGCTCGCGCGGCCTAATGAGCGGCACTGGGAGATGCGCCAGGAGGTGGGGAGAAAGTCTGCGTGCAGTGGGAGGCGAGGCGCGGCGAGGTGTGGCCGGAATCAGTTGGGGAAGCTCGTCACAGAAGTGGCGTTGCCAGCAGAAATCCAGGCAGCCTGGTGGCTCCGGTCGTGTGAGGGTTGAGGGGAAAGAAGGAGGGAGCGTGGGCGATTAAGTACGGCGTAGTCGCAGGGGGAGTGATGGCTGCAATAACGCGAATTGATCGCCGCAATCAAGGGCAGCAACGGCGAGGGGGACGTGGTCGCGGGGTTGAAGACGATGTGCTAGCGGTGGGGTCATGCCATCAGCGAGAGTGAGAGAGGGCGCGTGGGGTCCAGTCGTCAGTGACTTCGCATGTGAGAAACTGAGTGAAAAACGGTTCACTGCGGGGAGAGAGCTAGTTGGGCTGGACTGGGCTTGCTGGGCCTGTTGGCTGGGTTGGATTTGATTCATTTTTTTATACCAAACCTTTTTCTTTTTCTGTTTTGAATTTCCTGATTTGATTTTCATTCAAACAATTCAAACAAAAAATCAGTTCAAACCACCACCAAACTTTGTATTGATTTTAATATCCAAAGTCAAAAATAAAATAATTCTTTTATTCTTTTAGGATCTATTAATAATTAAAATAAATAGACCTTAGTCTTTAATTCAAATAGGTTTTAATTTATTTAAAAACTCTATTTGAAATCTAAATAATACCAAAACCTTTTCAGTAGGTTGTACTTGAAAAACAAAACACTTGGAAATCTTATTTAAAAATACTTTAAAAAGTTTCAATGTTTATTTAAAATGGAAAAGCCTTTACTTAAACAAAATTGGATATGAATAAATCCTTATGGTTTTATTTAAATAAACCTTTACTATTTTTATCAAACAAAATATTTTATTTCAAAAGCTTGGCCAAGATTTAATTTGGCTCTATAAAATAATCCTTATTTATAATTCTACCTTTTCTTTTGAAAACCAAATCTTCTTATTAAAAGATCCAAAAAGAGTGATTCCAACTATTATAACTTTATTTATTAATTGTTTTTCTTTTTAAATTCCTTTAGGATTGTTTGATCACCATTTGGTATGGATTTCTAGATGGTTGCTTTATTAGCTTTGGAAATTCAATTTCCTTATCTTATTAAATTCATAAGATTTTATCTATGGCTCCAAATTGAATGAAATCAATTTATATGGTTTTATAATATTTCCCTTTGTCATTCTTGGTCATTTTGAAATGTTTGTTTAACAAATTTTATATGGACCAAATCCATAGTCTTAGAGATAACTTGAAAATGATTTTCTTCCATTAGGGTTTTAGGGTTTTTGGTTTATTTCTCAAGTGTTTAAGTTTCTAGATGCATTTATGAAGAATGCATTTCACTTGATTTGAATTTAGTTTGGATTCAAACATTAACCCAAGTTTGTTCAAGATGGGATTTTAGGTTTCTAATTAGAAACAAAAAGTTTCTTTTCACCCTAATTTTTAACAATTATTTATTTTATTTAATTATTTTTCACATTACAAAATTTGGAAACTTTTGGGATGTGACAGGCTACCACCCTTAAAAGAAATCTTGTCCCGAGATTTGGGAAAGCTAGAGGTTACAAGTTATCTCAAAGCATCTAGGGTCCTACCACCCTTAAAAATTTTCTAACTAGATTACATCTTGGCTTTCTTGGGATCTTGTTGAAACCTCTCTGGGCAAACATCTGCATAGGGTCCTTTGTTTCCACACTTGAAACATGTGCCAAGGCTGAGATCCTTCATAGGCTTTATCTTGTATTCATCTTTACTGGACAACTGCTTGCATAATTTCCTTGGTTACCACAATTGTAACATGTGATAAGATTGAGTTCTTCACGTATCTTCTGTGGACAAGTTGACACATAATGTCCTAACTCTTTGCAGTTGTTGCACCATACTTGGCTAATCTCCTTATACTTTTTCTTCTTCTCTGGACACTCATTGGCATAGTGTCCCATCTCTTTGCAATGGCAACATTGCACTTGGCTTTTGTCCTTCTTCTTCTTGGGTTTCTCCAAAGCTAGGAGTGCTTCTAGTTCATTCTCTTCATATCTTATCTCAAAGGTAGGAAAGTTTCCTGGTCTCCTTGATCTTTTCCTTGGATAATACATATGTCTCCTCTTTGATCCATCAAATTGAGTCATATTGCATGGAGGTGCAAGCTGAGATTTTCCTTTGTCTTCATCCTTCTTAGCAGAAGTTGTTCCCTTATGGTAGTCTGCAATCATTTGTTGCACTCCACCTTGTTTCCTTTGTTGAACTATGGAATAGATGGGGCATTGGATACGGACATGATTATTTCCTTCACACAGGAAACAAGTAGCTTGAGATGTGGGGCATTGATTAGCTGGATGTTTCTCTTCACAATTGGGGCATTGATCTTCATGCTCTTTGGAAGTGTGATCCTTGTCTCCACAATTATTGCAAGCTTGGGTTCCTTCTAGAATATCATCCTTGACATCCTTGTTGTCACCAACTCCTTGGGAAGAGTTGTCTCCCATGTTGATCATTTGATCTGTCACCTTATGCAACAATTGGGTTTGGGTTTCCAAAAACCTTTGCATGGTTGGATCTAACTCACTGGTGCTGGCTAAAAATTGAGCTGTCACTTGGTTCAACTGGGTTTGGGTTACTATGAGTTCCCTCATGTTGATCTCTTGGTTGTTGTTGTTGTCACCATTCTTGATGTGGAAGTTCCTTGGAGTAGTCATCTGTTTGGATTGGATTGGGATTATAATAGGCAAAAGATTTCTAAGGAATCAATTGTAATCACACACATCACAATTCACTCAAGCAATGTGCAAGCAATCACAAACAAACATTCCACTCAAACCACAAGTTACAATCACATTTTTAGGCAATAAAATATTTTTTCTACAACACATAATTTGGTGGGTTTGACTTAAACTAAATATGGTGGTCCAACTATATGGTTCACTTTTGAAATCATTCCATCCTTCTTGGTTGCTTCTTCATGAACAAGATCCTTATATCCTTGGAGAATTTTTGTGTCTTGGTCACAATTTTTCAAAGGTGAAGATTGTTCCTTCTAAGTTGTGTTTCCTTAGTCTTCAAGTCTTGAGCAACATTTCTTGTCTCACTTGTAGTCCTTAGTGATATCCAAGTTGAAGTCCTTGTTGATAATAAGGTTGAAATCACTTGAGTTGGTGAAGTCCCTTTCTCATGTTGAAGTCTTCGCTCATGGTGAAGTCTTTGGCCATGGGGTAGGATTTGTCCATCAAGTTTGAAATAGAAGAGATGTAGAATCAAAACCAAAAGGTTGAGGAAAGAATTTACAAGATTGTTTATAAATAAGTTTTGGAACAAATATAGCTCCTATTTTTCTAAGGGGTTTTGTCCAATCCTAGGGTTATAATCCTACAGGCAACACAGTGCTCTGATACCATCTGTAAGGTTCCCAACCTTTAATAAGGTAGAGATCCCTGTGTTTACAATGCTAGTCCCTGGATCAATAGCTAGCATCCACAGTTAAGATATAATATCAAGAAACAAAGGTCATAATACAACTTTATAACCAGGAATAAAATAATTTATTACATCTTACATAGCTCATTTGGCTATCTCATTACAATGCAGCAGAATATAACAATAGCATGGGGTCCTTCATCTTCAAAGTGCCACATGCAGACATGTTGGTTGTAGACTTGTAATCCTAATCAGTAAACTTCACTAACATCAAACAAACCTACAACATAATAAGTTACAGCCACAAGGGTCAATACATCAAAATTGTATTGGCAAGTGATACTATGGTAGAATAGTGGAGTCTATCATCTATATGCATTTGGCTAAGTGGAGCTTAGGCTTGCATTTCTCAAAATAGATTTTCCTTATCATTTGAAAACACTAAGTTTTTGTTTGAAAAAATCACCCAAGGCATCTCCCAATAGAAATTGGTGATACTTCAACCCTTGTTAAACCACAAGTTTTTACTTAGAAATTGGGATGAGGAGATTATTTATAGCTTCCATGTCTTGATGCTCAAATTGTCCTTTACCAGGGACATGGCTAAGTACTTAGATTTTACACTCTGTAGAGGTGGTGCACTTTCCCCACAAGACTTGGTTTCCCAAGACAAGATCCTTCAAAAGCCTTCCCTTAGACCAAATGGGCGCGCTCCAACCTATCATCCCACTACCACCAACTGTCCAAATGGCTAAGTTATTGCAACCTATATGATCCAGGCAAAGCCCATATTGCCAAGTGGCTGCACTAGAAGCTTCTTAACATATGGCATCCCAAATCCCTTTGTTCTTGGGTGGCCATCCACAAGTGAGATACACAAGGTAAACCATAGAAATGGGCCTTGTGTAACCACTCAACACAAACCATTCCTTCCATTCCACCCAGGTGATTCATTCACTTAGTTGTTTTATTAAACAAAACACAAGTCCTTGACTTAGAAACATTCCATAGTATGAATATAATCCACCCTTGTTTTCTACTAGCTAAGCTAAGCATGATAGTAGTAGAAATCTTAACTTAGGAAATTTCTACTAAGGTTTCATCTACTAGGATTTCCCATGGCATAGTTTACACTTAGCAAAATTCCATGCAAGTCCTAATTAGAAATATCACTAATGCATAGTGAAAATAATGGGACAAAAGTATGAAGCATCACTTGCCTTTTTGGTAGAGAATATAATTTCACTCCTTGATCTTGCAATACTCACACTCTTCAAATCACTACAATTCAATCAAGCAAGCAATATTTCAATCTACCATTCAAGCAAACAATCACATAAAATAATAGAAACAAAACAATGCATGCAAGCATGCCAAAGATTGTTTTATTTGGAAAAGTGGTTTCTAATAGGTTATAAACATTTTAAAACACCTATTGGTCATTTTATAAAGTGGCAAAACCATTTGCAAAAGATTTTACTTATAAACCATTCTAATACTAAATCAATATTTATGTGGTTGAAAATGCGTTTATCAAAGTAACAATATTTATAGGGTTCCCCAAATACATTTTTAAATCATAAAACTTGGTGCTTGGGGTCAGAGAGTTTAATCAAAACATTTCCCTAAGGTTTTTCTCCAAAAAGTGTTTTCAACAAATAAACAATATTTTTATTTGACTAGAAATGCTTTAAATCAAAGAATTACTCTTTAGCTTTACCAACTACATTTTCAAATCCATGAGTTGGTTTCTATGGTCAGTAGGTTCACAACAAACCATTTTGCAAAGATTTCATCTCAAAATTATATCCAGAACAATTTTTATATTCAAAATAAGCCTACACAAGTTTCTGAAATTTCAACCAATTTTCCATACGCAAAACATTAAAAAAAGTGCATGGTTGCAAAGTACTTGTTCTGCTGATTCCATTGATATAAAATTTGCAAAATTTGGACGTGTAGAACTAAAGTTATGAATTTTACAAGTTTGCAAATCTAATAAAATATTTTCTGGTTTTTATTCAAACAGACTGGCCACGTGTATTATTCCTATTCGCCAGTACCGGTTCGTGCGGATTGCGCTCTGTGGACCGTAGGATTTAAGTGAGATCGTGCGGCACAGAAGCAACAATACCTCTTCGATTAAATCTAATCTCAGCCTATAGATTCAGATCCAACGGGCTCAGCGCGTTTGACTAAAAATCGGCAGCGCTAGCGGCGGCGGACGGCGGCGCGTGCTCTGTCAGTGTCGTTGCCGACGAACCAGGAAGCAAGAGGGGGAACGGAGGTGCTCACCGTGCTCGCGCGGTTGTGGTGAAGATCAACGTAGCAGTTGTTCGTCAAGGGGCGCACGGATTCCAGAGGGATTGCTCGCCGGAGTTGCTGCGGGCGGCAGTGCTCTTTGGTTGTCGTCGCTGGCGACGTTTAGGACCACACTAAGACAAAGTGGAGGCACTGTTAGGTGCACATGAGGGTCGCGAGTCTAGGAACATCAGTGAGAGGGAAAGGCTTGGTCGGAGTTTACCTGGAGAGCTCGACGGAGACGAGACAGACGGTGGTGGCGCTCGGGTGATGACGAAGTCGAGGCTATGGTGCTCGCGTGGCCTAACGAGCGGCACTAGGAGATGCGCCAGGAGGTGGGGAGCAAGTCTGCGTGCAGTGGGAGGCGAGGCACGGCGAGGTGTGGCCGGAATCAGTTGGGGAAGCCCGTCGGAGCAGTGGCGTTGCCGGCAGAAATCCAGGCAGCCTGGTGGCTCCGGTCGTGTGAGGGTTGAGGGGAAAGAAGGAGGGAGCGTGGGCGATTAAGTACGGCGTAGTCGCAGGGGGAGTGATGGCTGCAATAACGCGAATTGATCGCCGCAATCAAGGGCAGCAACGGTGAGGGGGACGTGGTCGCGGGGTTGAAGACGATGTGTAACATCCCATATTTTATATTAGGATGTTATTAGTGCCATGCATCATCCCTGCATCATTGCATCCTACAAATAAAATTTGCAACAAAATCCTAACATCTAAACCTACCAAAACCCTACTAAAGATTTCCTTATGTAAGCACTATTGTAGTGGACAAGCTTGACCCTTCTAAAAACTATGTAAAAACATTAAGCTATGGTCCAAAGATGACCACCTTATTTTTACAAAAATTTAGAAGTTGGTTTCATCACTTGATTTGAATTTAGTTTTATGTTTCCAGATGCATTTATGAAGAATGCATTTCACTTGATTTGAATTTAGTTTGGATTCAAACATTAACCCAAGTTTGTTCAAGATGGGATTTATGAAGAATGCATTAAGCAAAAACTTATTGTTTGAATTTAGTTTGGATTCAAATATTAACCCAAGTTTGTCCAAGTTTGTTCAAACATTAACCCAAGTTTGTTCAAGTTGGTTTCATCAAGTGTTTAAGTTTCCAGATGCATTTATGAAGAATGCATTTCACTTGATTTGAATTTAGTTTGGATTCAAACATTAACCCAAGTTTGTTCAAGATGGGATTTTAGGTTTATAATTAGAAACAAAAAGTTTCTTTTCACCCTAATTTTTAACAATTATTTATTTTATTTAATTATTTTTCACATTACAAAATTTGGAAAATTTTGGGATGTGACAGGCTACCACCCTTAAAAGAAATCTTGTCCCGAGATTTGGGAAAGCTAGAGGTTACAAGTTGGCTCAAAGAATCTAGGGTACTACCACCCTTAAAAAATTTCCAACTAGATTACATCTTGGCTTTCTTGGGATCTTGTTGAAACCTCTCTGGGCAAACATGCATAGTGTCCTGTGTTTCCACACTTGAAACATGTGCCAAGGCTGAGATCCTTCATAGGCTTTATCTTGTATTCATCTTTACTGGACAATTGCTTGCATAATGTCCTTGGTTACCACAATTGTAACATGTGTTAAGATTGAGTTCTTCACATATCTTCTGTGGACAAGTTGACACATAATGGCCTAACTCTTTGCAGTTGTTGCACCATACTTGGCTAATCTCCTTATACTTTTTCTTCTTCTCTGGACATTCATTGGCATAGTGTCCCATCTCTTTGCAATGGCAACATTGCACTTGGCTTTTGTCCTTCTTCTTCTTGGGTTTCTCCAAAGCTAGGAGTGCTTCTAGTTCATTCTCTTCATATCTTATCTCAAAGGTAGGAAAGTTTCCTGGTCTCCTTGATCTTTTCCTTGGATAATAAATATGTCTCCTATTTGGTCCATCAAATTGAGTCATATTGCATGGAAGTGCAAGCTGAGATTTTCCTTTGTCTTCATCCTTCTTGGTAGAAGTTGTTCCCTTATGGTAGTCTGCAATCAGTTGTTGCACTCCACCTTGTTTCCTTTGTTGAACTATGAAATAGATGGGGCATTGGATAGGGACATGATTATTTCCTTCACACAGGAAACAAGTAGCTTGAGATGTGGGGCATTAATTAGCTGGATGTTTCTCTTCACAATTGGGGCATTGATCTCCATGCTCTTTGGAAGTGTGATCCTTGTCTCCAAAATTATTGCAAGCTTGGGTTCCTTCTAGAATATCATCCTTGACATCCTTGTTGTCACCAACTCCTTGGGAAGAGTTGTCTCCCATGTTGATCATTTGATCTGTCACCTTATGCAACAATTGGGTTTAGGTTTCCAAAAACCTTTGCATGGTTGGATCTAACTCACTGGTGTTGGCTAAAAATTGAGCTGTCACTTGGTTCAACTGGGTTTGGGTTACTATGAGTTCCCTCATGTTGATCTCTTGGTTGTTGTTGTTGTCACCATTCTTGATGTGGGAGTTCCTTGGAGTAGTCATCTGTTTGGGTTGGATTGGGATTATAATAGGCAAAAGATTTCTAAGGAATCAATTGTAATCACACACATCACAATTCACTCAAGCAATGTGCAAGCAATCACAAACAAACATTCGACTCAAACCACAAGTTACAATCACATTTTTAGGCAATAAAATATTTTTTTCTACAACACATAATTTGGTGGGTTTGACTTAAACTAAATATGGTGGTCCAACTATATGGTTCACTTGAAATCATTCCATCCTTCTTGGTTGCTTCTTCATGAACAAGATCCTTGTATCCTTGGCGAATTTTTGTGTCTTGGTCACAATCTTTCAAAGGTGATGATGGTTCCTTGTAAGTTGTGTTTCCTTAGTCTTCAAGTCTTGAGCAATATTTCTTGTCTCACTTGTAGTCCTTAGTGATATCAAGGTTGAAGTCCTTGTTGAGAATAAGGTTGAAACCACTTGAGTTGGTGAAGTCCCTTGCTCATGTTGAAGTCTTTGCTCATGGTGAAGTCTTTGGCCATGGGGTAGGCTTTGTCCATCAAGTTTGAAATAGAAGAGATGTAGAATCAAATCCAAAAGGTTGAGGAAAGAATTCACAAGACTGTTTGTAAATAAGTTTTGGAACAAATATAACTCCTATTTCTCTAAGGGGTTTTGTCCAATCCTAGGGTTACAATCCTACAGGCAACACAGTGCTTTGATACCATCTGTAAGGTTCCCAACCTTTAATAAGGTAGAGATCCCTGTGTTTACAATGCTAGTCCCTGGATCAATAGCTAGCATCCACAGTTAAGATGTAATATCAAGAAAAAAAGGTCATAATACAACTTTATAACCAGTAATAAAATAATTTATTACATCTTACATAGCTCATTTGGCTATCTCATTACAATGCAGCAGAATATAACAATAGCATGGGGTCCTTCATCTTCAAAGTGCCACAGGTAGACATGTTGGTTGTAGACTTGTAATCCTAATCAGTAAACTTCACTAACATCAAACAAACCTGCAACATAATAAGTTACAGCCACAAGGGTCAATACATTTGAATTGTATTGGCAAGTGATACTATGGTAGAATAGTGGAGTCTATCATCTATATGCATTTGGCTAAGTGGAGCTTAGGCTTGCATTGCTCAAAATAGATTTTCCTTATCATTTGAAAACACTAAGTTTTTGTTTGACAAAATCACCCAAGGCATCTCCCAATAGAAATTGGTGATCCTTCAACGCTTGTTAAACCACAAGTTTTTACTTAGAAATTGGGATGAGGATATTCTTGATAGCTTCCATGTCTTGATGCTCAAATTGTCCTTTACCAGGGACATGGCTAAGTTCTTAGATTTTACACTCTGTAGAGGTGGTGCACTTTCCCCACAAGACTTGGTTTCCCAAGACAAGATCTTTCAAAAGCCTTCCCTTAGACCAAATGGACGCGCTCCAACCTATCATCCCACTACCACCAACTGTCCAAATGGCTAAGTTATTGCAACCTATATGATCCAGGCAGAGCCCATATTGCCAAGTGGCTGCACTAGAAGCTTCTTAACATATGGCATCTCAAATCCCTTTGTTCCTGGGTGGCCATCCACAAGTGCGATACACAAGGTAAACCATAGAAATGGGCCTTGTGTAACCACTCAACACAAACTATTCCTTCCATTCCACCCAGGTGATTCATTCACTTAGTTGTTTTATTAAACAAAACACAAGTCCTTGACTTAGAAACATTCCATAGTATGAATATAATCCACCCTTGTTTTCTACTAGCTAAGCTAAGCATGATAGTAGTAGGAATCTTAACTTAGGAAATTTCTACTAAGGTTTCATCTACTAGGACTTCCCATGGGATAGTTTACACTTAGCAAAATTCCATGCAAGTCCTACTGAGAAATATCACTAATGCATAGTGAAAATAATGGGACAAAAGTATGAAGCATCACTTGCCTTTTTGGTAGAGAATATAATTTCACTCCTTGATCTTGCAATACTCACACTCTTAAAATCACTACAATTCAATCAAGCAAGCAATATTTCAATCTACCATTCAAGCAAACAATCACATAAAATAATAGAAACAAAACAATGCATGCAAGCATGCCAAAGATGGTTTTATTTGGAAAAGTGGTTTCTAATAGGTTATAAACATTTTAAAACACCTATTGGTCATTTTATAAAGTGGAAAAACCATTTGCAAAAGATTTTACTTATAAACCATTCTAATACCAAATCAATATTTTATGTGGTTGAAAATGCCTTTATCAAAGTAACAATCTTTATAGGGTTCCCCAAATACATTTTTAAATCATAAAACTTGGTGCTTGGGGTCAGAGAGTTTAAATCAAAACATATCCCTAAGGTTTTTCTCCAAAAAGTGTTTTCAACAAATAAACAATATTTTTATTTGACTAGAAATGCTTTAAATCAAAGATTTACTCTTTAGCTTTACCAAATACATTTTCAAATCCATGAGTTGGTTTCTATGGTCAGTAGGTTCAAAACAAACCATTTTGCAAATATTTCATCTCAAAAATATATCCAGAACAATTTTTATATTCAAAATAAGCCTACACAAGTTTCTGCAATTATAACCAATTTTCCAGAAGCAAAACATTAAAAAAAAGTGCATGGTTGCAAATTACTTGTTCTGCTGATTCCATTGATATAAAATTTGCAAAATTTGGACGTGTAGAACTAAAGTTATGAATTTTACAAGTTTGCAAATCTAATAAAACATTTTCTGGTTTTTATTCAAACAGACTGGCCACATGTCTTATTCCTATTCGCCAGTACCGGTTCGTGCAGATTGCGCTCTGTGGACCGCAGGATTTAAGTGAGATCGTGCGGCACAGAAGCAACGATACCTCTTCGATTAAATCTAATCTCAGCCGCTAGATTCAGATCCAACGGGCTCAACGCGTTTGACTAAAAATCGGCGGCGCTAGCGGCGGCGGACGGCGGAGCGTGCTCTGTCAGTGTCGTGGCCGACGAACCAGGAAGCAAGAGGGGGAACGGAGGTGCTCACCGTGCTCGCGCGGTTGTGGTGAAGCTCGACGTAGCGGTTGTTCGTCAAGGGGCGCACGGATTCCAGAGGGATTGCTCGCCGGAGTTGCTGCGGGTGGCGGTGCTCTCGGGTTGTCGTCGCTGGCGACGTTTAGGACCACGCTAAGACAAAGTGGAGGCACTGTTAGGTGCGCACGAGGGTCGCGAGTCTGGGAGCATCAGTGAGAGGGAAAG
This sequence comes from Avena sativa, assembly GCA_916181665.1. Lineage (NCBI taxonomy): Eukaryota > Viridiplantae > Streptophyta > Magnoliopsida > Poales > Poaceae > Avena > Avena sativa. The sequence goes on along the minus strand of OV702283.1, from coordinate 203,457,539 downwards.
GCTTGGTCGGAGTTTACCTGGAGATCTCGACGGAGACGAGACAGACGGCGATGGCGCTCGGGTGATAACGAAGCCGAGGCTATGGTGCTCGCGTGGCCTAACGAGCGGCACTGGGAGATGCGCCAAGAGGTGGGGAGCAAGTTTGCATGCAGTGGGAGGCGAGGAGCAGCGAGGTGTGGCCGGAATCAGTTGGGGAAGCTCGTCGGAGAAATGGCGTTGCCGGCAGAAATCCAGGCAGCCTGGTGGCTCCGGTCGTGTGAGGGTTGAGGGGAAAGAAGGAGGGAGCATGGGCGATTAAGTACGGCGTAGTCGCAGGGGGAGTGATGCCTGCAATAACGCGAATTGATCACCGCAATCAAGGGCAGCAACGGCGAGGGGGATGTGGTCGCGGTGTTCAAGACGATGTGCTGGCGGTGGGTTCATGCCGTCAGCGAGAGTGAGAGAGGGGGCGTGGGGTCCAGTCTTCAGTGACTTCTCGTGTGAGAAACTGAGTGAAAAACGGTTCACTGCGGGGAGAGAGCTAGTTGGGCTGGACTGGGCTTGCTGGGCCTGTTGGCTTTGATTCATTTTTTTTATACCAAACCTTTTTCTTTTTCTGTTTTGAATTTCCTGATTTGATTTTCATTCAAACAATTCAAACAACAAATCAATTCAATCCACCACCAAACTTTGTATTGATTTTAATCCTGTTTAACAACATAATCCAAAGTCAAAAATAAAATAATTCTTTTATTCTTTTAGGATCTATTAATAATTAAAATAAATAGACCTTAGTCTTTAATTCAAATAGGTTTTAATTTATTTAAAAACTCTATTTTAAATATAAATAATACCAAAACCTTCAGTAGGTTGTACTGGAAAAACAAAACACTTGGAAATCTTATTTAAAAATACTTTAACAAGTTTCAATGTTTATTTAAAATGGAAAAGCCTTTACTTAAACAAAATTGGATATTAATAAATCCTTATGGTTTTCTTTAAATAAGCATTTACTATTTTTATCAAACAAAATATTTTATTTCAAAAGCTTGGCCAAGATTTAATTTGGCTCTATAAAATAATCCTTATTTATAATTCTACCTTTTCTTTTGAAAACCAAATCTTCTTATTAAAAGATCCAAAAATAGTGATTCCAACTATTATAACTTTATTTATTAATTGTTTATCTTTTTAAATTCCTTTAGGATTATTTGCTCACCATTTAGTATGGATTTCTGGAAGGTTGCTTTATTAGCTTTGGAAATTCAATTTCCTTATCTTATTAAATTCATAATATTTTATCTATGGCTCCAAATTGAATGAAATCAATTTATATGGTTTTATAATATTTCCCTTTGTCATTCTTGGTCATTTTGAAATGTTTGTTTGACCAATTTTATATGGACCAAATCCATAGTCTTAGAGATAACTTGAAAATGATTTTCTTCCATTAGGGTTTTAGGGTTTTTAGTTTATTTCTCAAGTGTTTAAGTTTCCAGATGCATTTATGAAGAATGCATTTCACTTGATTTGAATTTAGTTTGGATTCAAACATTAACCCAAGTTTGTTCAAGATGGGATTTTAGGTTTCTAATTAGAAACAAAAAGTTTCTTTTCACCCTAATTTTTAACAATTATTTATTTTGTTTAATTATTTTTCACATTGCAAAATTTGGAAAATTTTGGGATGTGACATTTCTACTGAGCGAAATCTAGCTGTTGTGCTCTTCATACCTTGCTGTTGGGGTTTCCAACGAAGCACTCTTCCTCCCCGTTGAGTGTAGAATCAATGTCTCACTGGAGTTCATCGGGCAGCGGCGGTTCGAGCTCAAATACAGGCAGCCTGGGGGCGTTCTAGTGATGGGGGTTGAGGGGGGTGGCGGCGGTGTGGTGTTTAAGTAGCCAGAGCAGGGGCGTCAATTGCATGGCGAATCAATGTCAATTAAGCAAATTTCAATCCGGCAGTGAAGGGGGAAGAAACTGCAGCGGCGACCTCGTCTACGCGCGGAGTTTGGGGAAAGACGATGACGACGTGGCGTTGGGTCCACTGGTCAGCGGGTGCGGGGTAGGGTTTGTGCGCGTGAGAGAGGGAGCAGAGGGGGAATGGCATGGGTGGGCTTTTGGGCTGGTTCTGGCACTGGGCCGAATAGGTTGCGTAGTGTTTTTTTTTCTTTCTCCTTTTCTTTTTCTGTTTTGAATTTAAGGAATGGTTTTCAAACCCTTTTTCAAATCTGTTTGAATTCAAATCACCTCCAAATTTTTGTAATGTGATCCAAGCATCCTAAAGTGTGATAAACACATCTGTTCACTCAAACACACCTTGTTCTTTTGAAAATAACAAAAAAAACCATGCCTCATATGTATATAAATAATAGGGCTTAATAATGGTTTTATTTGGGGTTTTGGTTTGAATTTTTTTGTGCAATCTCTAGATGCTAAGACAATATGAATGCAATGCATGCCTCTACAAATCATGAAATTTGGGATGTTACACATAAGAAATATGAATTGAAGTAAGAGAGAGCATCAAGAAGCAAATTCAAAACACATTTAAGTTTAAACCACTTCCTATGCATAGGAATCTTGTAAAGAAACAAGTCATGAAAGCACAAAGAAACAAGCATAGGAAAGCAAAACAAGTGCAACTTCAAGATTTTCAACATAAAGAGGGGAAACTTAATATTGTTGAGATACATAAGACCATGTTTCCCTCTCTCATAATAACTTTCAGTAACAACATGAATAAAATTAACAATATAACTATCACATAAAACATTCTTATCATGAGCCAGATGAATAAAATAATTATTACTCTCCACATAAGCATAGTCATTCTTATTAATTGTAGTGGGAGCAAATTCAACAAAATAGCTATCATTATTATTTTCATCACCATAGTCATCAAATATAGGAGGCATATTGTAATCATAATTAATTTTCTCCTCAATAGTAGGTGGACTGAAAATATCATATTAATCATTGTAATCATCATAAATTGGAGGTATAGTATCATCAATAGAATAGATATCTTCAAAAGTGTGTTCATTTGTAAACATATCATCATAGTACAACAATTATTAATATCGTCATTTTCAGAATTGGTACCAAAGAGATTTTCAATATCAAAAGTAGTGTGCTTTTCCCAATCATGATCACTACCATAGGTAACAGGCATAGGAACATCATCTAGTTCAGACTCATCGGCAAAAACTATAATAGGAGCGACATGCTTAGGGGAAGATACCGTTTCCTCTCTCCTTTTACTCCTCCTCTTTTTCTTCTTCTCCTCTTTAGGAGGGAGAGGCTTGAAAGGAAGCTTATCCACATACCCTGGTTAGAGACAATAGAAGAAACTTTGGAGGATTCCTCATTTTTATTAATAAGGACAAAACTCATATTAGTCCTGTCATATTTTGGTAAAATATCATCTTTTACAAGATTTTGTATGTAAGTATTTGCGTGTCAATTATCAATACAATAAAGATGACAACCATGCAGGACGCTATTCATATCAAAAGCAGTCATGTCTACCAAAGAAGTTTTTCTTGATAACTCTTCACACCCCAAAAATAATGTATGTTCATCATGTTGATTATCAGTGATCACGTTATCACAATACAAACTTGCAGTACTGATTGGATTAGAAAGGTCATTATTATGGCCTGAGCATTGAAAATTCAAATGACCCACTTCATAGAAGAGTTCACAAATAAAAGGATAGAGGGCACAAACTTTTTTACCAAGATCATTTAGATCCTTATACCATGTTCTAGTTTTTTCATTCTAGTGGGTGATACAATATTCATCTTCGATTTGATTTTTTCACAAGGTCTATGCATTCCACAAAAAATAACATGCTTATAAGAAATATTTTTTTTCAGAAGTTTGAGCATGTTTATTGCAATCATTAATAACAGTTTCATTTTTCATGCAAGTGTCTTTAAAAGGTTCGTGATACATGCCCACTTTTCTTTAGGAGCATTAATATGGGAAGAAAAATCTCTACAACAATCAACAAGAATTTGAGTATCAATACCATACTTAGCACTAAGCTCTTGAAAATTAGCAGTTTCAGCGAAAGACTTAATGCAAGCATACTCATAGTTTATACCGGGTTCTTTACCTTTGTCGTTATCCCAATATTCTCTATTACTTTGAATTGTTTCAAGAAGATGCCACTTATCTTTGACCTCCTTATTTGTGAAGGATCCTTCTAAACAGGTATCTAGATAGTCCTTGTAATGTCCTGAAAGCCTTGCATAAAAATTATTGATAATAATATTATTGGGAGGTCATGAATGGGACATTTGAGAATTAGTGACTTCAATATTTTCCATGCTTGGGAAATACTTTCTCCATCATGAGGATGAAAAATATAAATATGATTCCTATCTTTATGAATTTCATGAGGAGGATAAAATTTAGAGTAAAAGAGAGATTCAAGTTCCTTCCACTTCAAATGACGAGGATCATCTAGTAGCTCATACCACTCCCTTGCTTTGTCCCTAAGTGATAAAGAGAATAGATTCCTCTTAACTTGGTCCATTGAAATACTTGAACACTTGAACAACTCGCATAATTCATGTATAAAGAGTAAATGATCACCAGGATGGACAGTTCCATCTCCAAAATAGCAGTTATTCATAACACGTTCAACAATTTCAATAGGTATTTTGAAAGGGACACTTTCAGTGGATTTAAAATATCACAAGTATCATTAGAATTACCACATATGGGAGATAAAGTATCATAAGAACAAATTTTCTTCCCTAAAGTTGGGGAACTAAAAAGATCTTTTTCATAAAAACTAGCTTCCCCAATATTAGACGTTTCCATAGCATTAGGAATAATGGTTTTCAAAAAATTCATACTAATAACATTTCTATTAGCATGCAAAGAAAGTTCCATAGGTTTTTTTAATTTTCTCTCTAGACCATTTATGTTCTAACTCAGGAAAATAGTAAAAAGATATCTAATTTTGTTGTTGTTTTCCACTAAGCCTAACTAGTGAAAACAAGAACAAAAAGATATAATTGCAGAATATAAAGAAAATAACTTCGAGCACTCACACACCAGCAACAGTACTAGAAGATAGCTTAGTAGCGAGAGGATGTGAGTACCTTTTACCTTACCTCCCCGGCAACGGCGCCAGAAAAGAGCTTGATGTCTACGCACGCTTATATTCTTGTAGACAATTGTTGGGCCTCCAAGTGCAGAGGTTTGTAGAACATCAGCAAGTTTCCCTTAAGTGGATCACCCAAGGTTTATCGAACTCAGGGAGGAAGTGGTCAAAGGTATCCCTCTCAAGCAACCCTGCAATCAAGATACAAGAAGTCTTTTGTCTCCCTAACACAGCCAAATACACTTGTCAGGTGTATAGGTGCACTAGTTCGGCGAAGAGAGAGAGTAAAATACAAGTAGTATGGATGATTATAAGACAATGATGCCAGAAAAGAGCTTGACGGGGAGGAAGAGACTAAAGGCAATCTGAAATAAAGATGGCAGCAAGCAAACATGTAACAGATCTAGTTGTAAATGGTGTTTCAATGCTTAGAAACAAGGCCTAGGGATCATTATTTCACTAGTGGACACTATCATATAAATATCTTCTCTTCATTATTCTACTCTGAACTACTCTCTGGTTGCACAACTCTAATCCATGGTAGGGCTACAAAAGCACTTCTTAAAGTTCGCATTCCCCATCTAGATAACCCCACACTGTCATCTTGAGCGCTAGATGGTTCCAACAAACACCACAATTTCATAGAGACATCCAACTCAAATATAACTCGTGATAAGTATTTATGTAATCTATAGACTAAGTGCCACAGGGTGTGCACACTGTCTGGAGGGATACAAGTAGGCTACACTAGCGCAAATCAAAAAATTCTACCGCATAAACCAGGATTACTGCTGTCATAGATCGTGGGATTACCACTAGACGTGCTATTGCAGAACTTGATGAAGTGCGCCGAGGTAGTGCAGACGTTCCACGTCTCCTCCATGTCCTCATCCCACGAGCAGCTCCCCTTGCGCAGCTCGTCCAAGTGCTATAGATGCAGAACCTATGAGGTATCCACACGTGCGAGGTGGAAGCGTCAGACGCCGGACTGCTAGGTTCGCGCGTGCAACACAGATGTGAGGAGTGGCGGCTGGGTGGAATGATCTATCCCTGGTCATATCGCCCCATCCTCTCTTATATAGGCGTGTCTGGTGGGCATCTACATTAGCAGCCCATTAGTAGCCTAAGCCTGGTCTAATTCGGATCTAATCCTCATTAGGCTTCCAGCCCTTTAAGTGTGTGACCCTATAGGTTCATATACGTATAGACATGACACAAATACACTTATTCTGTCAATAGTTGGTAGCGGCCTCTAACAAGACGTGCCAACTCCTAAACGCATACAAAGATCATACCGGATGAACCATCATAAGGTTTAGTACATGTCTTTCCCTTTGCCTCACGATATCTGATCTAGCTCCAAGCTGACCTCCCTATCTCGATATTGTGATTCAGAATCCCTTTACTAGGTTAACTCTTAACCTTATGTAGCATGGCCATGCATTTCTAGATCCGATCACTCGAGGGGCCTAGAGATATCTATCTCAAGTAGAGAGGGGCAAATCCCATCTTGATTGACCATGCCTTGCAGCAATGCTTCAGGACAAACCCGAAAGCTACCTTTATAACTACCGAGTTACGGAGTAGCGTCTGATAGCCCCAAAGTAGGTCGATCCACATCTCAAGTACATGCGACAATCTTAGGTCTAAGGACAAAACGTACACGATGTCTAGAGAGAGATGCAAGTCTAATTGCCAGTATCAAGTTGGGTCAGTCCAACCCCATGTTCATAACATGTGTCCACATCATTGGTTTGACATCTCCATGTCTATGACTTGCGAAACATAGTCATCAACCAAACGATGTGCTAGTCTAATATTCACGTGTGTCCTCACATGAACACCAACTAGGGACAACTATTTGGATAACCATACAAGTAAAGAGTTTCACAAACAATTCACATAATTTCCAATCAATACAAGTTGCCAGATATGGATATTCAAGGAACATTACAATAACTCATGGATACATTCGAAATATAATCATCTCTATGATTGCCTCTAGGGCATATTTCCTTCAGTCTCCCACTTGCACTAGAGTCAATCCAGATTGTATCTAATACCTATTGCTCTAGCGTGTGCCTCATGTGTAGGTTGCGGGAGTGACTTGGTAAAGGGATCAGCAACATTTGAGTCTGTATGTATTTTGCATATCATGACACTACCATCCTCAACGAACTCTCAAATCTGATGGTAACGCATGGGAATATGTTTGTTCTTCTGGTGTTGTCTAGGCTCCTTGGATTGTGCAATAGCACCATTGTTGTCACAATAAACGTCTGTGGGATTGGACGCGCCCTGAACCACACCATGAGCGATCAGGAAATTCCTAATCCAAGCAGCTTCCTTTGTAGCCTCCGAGGTGGCAATATATTCAGCTTCTGTTGAAGAGGAGGTCACCACATCTTGCTTGGAACTTTTCTATCTCACAGCACCACCATTCATGAAAAACACATAACCTGATTGCGACTTGGAGTCATCTGAGTCGTTAAGGTAACTTGCATCTGTGTAAACCTTTACACTGAGTTCATCCTCACCTCCATAATCCTTAGTCCTTTTCAAGTACTTAAGTATGTTCTTTACCGCTGTCCAGTGACCTTCACCTGGATCAGCCTGGTATCTGCTCGTAACACTTAGAGCATAGGAAACATCTGGGCGAGTACATATAATTGCATATATGATGGATCCAATAGCCGAAGCATATGGAACCCTAATCATGCGCTCACGCTCATTAGTAGTCGAAGGACACTGAGTCTTGCTGAGTTTAATGCCATGAGACATGGGAAAGAACCCCTTCTGAGCCTCTTCCATGCTGAACCGTTTCAACACTTTTTCAATGTATGTAATATGGCTTAATCCAATTAGCCTTCTTGATCTATCTCTATAGATCTTGATTCCCAGAATATATGCCGCCTCTCCCAAGTCTTTCATCAAAAAACTATTTTTCAACGAGGTCTTAACAGACTCGAGCATAGGAATGTCATTTCCAATCAGCAATATGTCATCTACATATAAGATTAGAAATACAAGTGCTCTCCCACTTTCCTTCTTGTAAACACAAGGTTCTTGTTCGTTTTTGATGAATCCAAACTCCTTTACAACTTCATCAAATCGAATGTTCCAACTCCGAGATTCTTGCTTCAGCCCATAAATGGACATTAGAAGTTTGCATACCTTTCCAGCATTGTTTGGATCGACAAAACCTTCGGGCTGCATCATATACACGTCCTCAGTTAGGATTCCATTTAGGAAAGCCGTCTTGACATCCATATGCCATATTTCATAGTCGAAATGTGCAGCAATGGCTAGAATAATCCGTATAGATTTAAGCATCACTACGGGTGAGAAAGTCTCGTCGTAGTCAACTACTGGAAGTTCTCCAAAACCTTTTGCAACAAGTCGAGATTTATGGATGTGAACATTTCCATCCATATCCAATCTTCTTCTTATTGAACCATTTGCACTCGATCGCTTTAAAACCATCAGGCAGGTCAACCAAGTTCCAAACTTGATTGTCTCCCATGGACTCTATCTCGGATCTCATGGCGATCAGCCATTGCTCAGAGTCTAGGTCCACCATCGCTTCTGCATAGGTCGCAGGCTCATCGTTGTCCAACAATAATAATTCCCGCGCTTCGTGGAGCCTCGCCAACCTTCGTGGTTGTGGTCCTTCTATTGCGACGGGTTCCTCAACTTGTTATGCTAAAATAGCATCACGTAGAAGCATCCCCGACTGGCTCATCTTGAACTTCTTCAAGTCGCACCGACCGTCCACTCATTCCCTTTGTGAGAAACTCTTTCTCTAGGAAAACACCGCTACGAGTGACAAACACTTTGCCCTCTTCTCGGTTGTAGAAGTAATATCCTAAGGTTTCCCTCGGATATCCCACGAAAATGCACTTATTCGATTTGGGTGTTAGCTTGTCCGACTGAATTCGCTTGACAAATGCATCACAACCCCAAATCTTTAGAAAAGACAAACTAGGATTCTTTCCAGTCCACATCTCATATGGTGTCTTAACTATGGATTTAGATGGTACCTTTTTAAGTGTGAAAGATGTCGTTTCTAGAGCATAACCCCAAAATGATAATGGTAAATCCGACTGGCTCATCATCGATCGAACCATGTCCAACAAAAAGTTTCATACTTATGCCTCATCAAGTAGACATAACCATATCTACAGAAATCATCAGTAAAAGTAATGAAGTAGTGATATCCTCCTCTGGTTGTCGTGCTCATTGGTCCACATACACCAATATGTATGAGTTCCAACAAGTCTGTCGCTCTCTTGGGTAAACCCAAAAAAGGCGACTTGGTCATCTTTCCAAGTAAACAAGCCTGACATGTCTCGTATGATTCAAAATCAAACGAAGTTAGAAGACCATCACCATGGAGCTTCTTCATGCGCTTTTCACTTATATGCCCCAAACGACAATGCCATAAATAGGTAGGACTCAAATCATTAGGCCGAATAATTTTAGCACTAACATTATAAACAGATGCATCATAAAGATTTAAAATAAATAACCCATTCACAATGGGAGCATCAGCCATAAACATAGCATTCTTAGAGATTACACAACCATTGTTCATACTCGCAAATGAATATCCATCCCTCATCAAACATGAAGGTGATAAAATGTTTCTACCCATACTTGGAATGTAATAACAATTATCCAACTCCGTAATAAATCCTGACGGAAAGTGAAGTTGCATGACGCCGACGAACAATGCAGCAACCCTTGCTTTATTTCCGACGCGAAAATCCACTTCGCCTTTCTGCACTTCTCTAGTCCTTATTAGACCCTGCATGGAATTGCAAATATGAGCAACCGATCTGGTATCAAATACCCAAGAGTTAACATAGGAGTCAGCAAGAAGAATGTCCACAACATTTACAACAAGCGTACCTGAGTGGGAATTACTCTTACTTCCACTCTTCTTCAAAGAATCCTGGTACTTGCTGCAGTTTCTCTTCCAGTGGCCATGTTCGTGACAAAAAAAGCACTCAGTGTCATCTGAAGGTCCAGCCATTTGCTTGGGTGCAGACTTAGGGATCGTATCCTTAGCCTTGCCATTCTTCTTATTCCAAGAAGTACCCTTTTCCTTAAAGCTAGGCTTGTTCTGCACAACCATCACATGGCTATGCCCTGCACACTTCTTCATGTCACTTTCTGCTGTTTTTAGCATCCCACATAACTCATTAAGGCCCTTCTCCACCCCATGCATATGGTAGTTAGAAATGAACTGCCCATAGCTAGATGGAAGAGACGCCAAAATGAAGTCAGTGGCCAACTCTTGGCCTAGTGGAAAACCAAGATTTTCCAAAGTCTGACTGTAACCAACCATTTTGATAATATGGGGGCCTACACCTGCTCCCTCTGCCAGCTTGCATTCCACAAAGGACTTGGCGACATTGTACCTCTCAGTCCTGGCCTAAGTCTGGAACATGTCCCTAAGCACGACGATCATATCGTACGCTTCCTGATCCTCAAACTTCTTTTGGAGTTCAGGTTCCATGCATGTAATCATAAGACAGCTAACCTCAAGGGAATCATCACATGCTCTCTTGTAGGCATTATTAAGGGCAGCAGTTGCATTTTCAGCAGGTTCATCAGGGATTGGGGTATCCAGAACCATTTCCTTTTTATCAGACCTGAGAACAATTCTTAGGTTACGGACCCAGTCCGAATAGTTCGTTCCATTTAGTTTATCTTTGTCAAGAATCGAACGCAAAGAAAAAGGTGATGCAGTGTTTGGTGCCATTGATCTACAACAGATAACATGCAAAATACTAAGCCATGTAACCATGAAAGAGTAAAACATATTAAACAATTTAATAGCATATAATCCCACTTAAATCAATATCCCTGTATTGATACTAAGTTATTCAAGATCCACAATAAACAAGTCTACTAGTGAGCTTTAGCATCACTGCTAGAAGACAAGGTAAATCGGTAAGCAACTCTTGCTAATCATATCACATATAACTCTTGTTGTTGGGTGATATCTCTATGTCAAAACTAGGCTCGCAACCTTTATGCCCCAAGGTCCTTAACTGTTAAGATGACCTTGTTAAGATCACCAACCCTTATGCGTGTAGGTATCCGATACAAATCCATCCAGCCAAGGAAAACCGCGGGACCCTAATTTCATAGGCCCACCAACAATTGTACATGGCATAGGATGGTGCAAGGTTTGGTTGGGAGGGCATGGTTTAACTTAAACACTGTGAGGGATCGTTCTACTTCTATCATCTAAGCATGCATAGTAGTAAAACGCATAAGAATAACATTCACATAGATGTGACACAGTATGGCCCATTTTCTCATGGTGATCTCTATCGCCATAGAACATGCCCACCATGATGATCTCCATCTTCATGTTCCATGTGAGATATCCTTCAAGTGATGAGTCCTCCAAGAACTAATACAAACTATTACTCCTAACAGCTAGTAATCAAAATTACATAGTATTGGGATCATCACAAGTTGGTACGCTGGCCATTACAATAATTGACAACATATATGGCTCCATCCGTGTTGCCCTACTCACGACACACAGGTCATGATAAAATTTATACATGCATCACATACATATATGGGCCATACTGATCACATACATCCTACAAAACAAGTTATGCATAGAATCGCATTCTACTGGATCATATGAAATCGTAGCACCTAGTTACCTTAACGAGTTACAAAAGTGGCTACGATTAAGGGGGGTCTAGGGGGTCTCCCCCTGCGGGGTTAGAAGGGGCAGCGCCCCTCGCGGTATCAAATTTTCTTTAAGGATTTTGATCGAAAAGTCAAATTTACCATAAACCGACTATTTTTCCGATTCAATCAAACTCCTTTGATCACGGTACATTGATTTTAGATCTAGGTTCTGATTCGATCAATCATATTGATCTTCGCGTGATTCAACAGGATTTATGTGTCACTGTCTACCCCGATGGCGGAAACTGACCGGTAGGGGTAAGTCGTTCGACAACCTCAGAATCACTATCACGGAAAACAAGATCATAGATCAATCCTGAACCACCGCAATACCAATGATCACATCATTCATATCAATCTGCATATCACCATATGCAAACATCCCGAACCTATAACTGAACAGCATCGGCTCTGATACACCAGAAGGGATACGAGTAGGCAACACTAGCGCAAATCAAAAATTTCTACCGCGTAAACCAGGATTACTGCTGTCATAGATCATGGGATTACCACTAGACGCGCGGTTGCAGAACTTGATGAAGCGCGTCGAGGCAGTGTAGACGTTCCACGTCTCCTCCTTGTCCTCGTCCCACGAGGATCTCCCCTTGCGTGGCTCGTCCAAGTGCTACAGATGCAGCACCTCCGAGCTTTCCACACGTGCGGGGTGGAAGCGTCAAACGCCGGAATGCTAGGTCCACGCATGCAACATAGGCGTGAGGAGTGAAGGCTAGGTGGAATGGTCTAACCCTGGTCAACTCGCCCCACTCTCTCTTATATAGGCGTCCCTGGTGGGCTTCTACATTAGCAGCCCATTAGTAACCTAAGCCTGGTCTAATTCGGATATAATCCTCATTAGGCTTCCATCCCTTTAAGTGTGTGAACCTATAGGTTCATATACGTATAGACATGACACAAATACACTTATTCTATCAATAGTTGGTAGCGTCCTCTAGCAAGACGTGCCAACTCCTAAACGCATACAAAGATCATATCGGACGAACCATCACAAGGTTTTGTACATGTCTTTCCCTTTGCCTCACGATATTTGGTCTAGCTCCAAGCTGGCCTCCCTATCTCGATACTGTGATTCAGAATCCCTTTACTAGGTTAACTCTTAACCTTATGTAGCACGACCATGCATTTCTGGATCCGATCACTCGAGGGGCCCAAGGATATCTCTCTCAAGTAGGGAGGGGCAAACCCCATCTTGATTGACCATGCCTTGCAGCATGCTTCAGGACAAACCTGAAATCTACCTTTATAACTACCCAGTTATGGAGTAGCGTCTGATAGCCCCAAAGTATGTCGATCCACATCTCAAGTACATACGACAATCTCAAGTCTAAGGACAAAACGTACACGATGTGTAGAGAGAGCTGCAAGTCTAATTGCCAGTCTCAAGTTGGGTCAGTCCAACCCCATGTTCATAACATGTGTCCACATCATTGGTTTGACATCTCCATGTCTATGACTTGCGAAGCATAGTCATCAACCAAACGATGTGCTAGTCTAATATTCACGTGTGTCCTCACATGAACTCGAACTATGGACAACTATTTGGATAACCATACAAGTAAAGAGTTTCACAAACAATTCACATAATTGCCAATCAATACAAGTTGCCTGATATGGATATTCAAGGAATATTACAATAACTCAGGGATACATATGAAATATAATCATCTCTATGATTGCCTCTAGGTCATATTTCCTTCACTGCCACCTTCACACACGTGGGGATAGCCGGAGATTAATTAAAGCACTTGAGTAGCAGAGTAGATCTACTTGATTACAAATCTCATGACCATAATAAGATCACGCATAGAGAGAGAGATGAACACATAGCTACCGGTAGATCCCTTAGCGTCAAGGAAGAACTACTCCCTCCTCATCATGGGAGTCAGCAACAGCGATGGAGATGGTGGTGGAGATCGAAGGAGATGGATCCGGGGGTAAATCCCCATCCCGGCAGGTGCCGAAACAGAGACTTTTGTCCCCCGAATCTCCTGTTTAGTGGTGGTGGCGCTGCGGACCTTTTCATGGATATCTGCACGCCTTAGGGTTTACGTCTCAGGGAGATGTATAAGTAGGCAAAATGGCAAGGTCAGTGGAGGGCCAGGGGGCCCACACCATGTGGTCGCCCTGGTGCCCTCATACGTCTCTCCCTCGGGCTCCGTGTCGTGCCGGGTAAAATATCGACTTTGGGTTTTGTTCCATCCAATTCTGAGAATATTTCTTTTCTGGCTTTTCTAAAACCAAAAACAACAGAAAATAGGCAACTGGAACTGCGGCATCTTGTTAATAGGTTAGTCCCATAAAATGTATAAAAAATACCTCAAAGTGTAGAAAAAACATAAGAAAGTCGATACAAAACAAGCATGGAGCATCAAAAATTATAGATACGTTTACGGCGTATGATACCTCCTATGGTATCGATCCAAGCTGGTACCCGGACATCGGTGCAACAAGCCACTTCACCAACGATCTCAACAATCTCACTATGAAGGAACTGTACCATGGTACTGACCAGGTACAAACTTCTAGTGGCACAGGTATGCACATTACGTATATTGGTCAGTCTACAATTCCTACACAATCCCATCAACTAATCCTGAAAAATATCCTACATGTTCCATCCATTACACATAATATTCTATCTGTCAGACAGTTTGCATATAACAATAATATTTTCTTTGAATTTCACCCCTGGTATTTTCTTATTAAGGATCGGGCAACACCGGAGGTCCTGCTTAGACGAGGGCTCCATGGAGGCCTCTATAACCTCAACCATGAGTCCTTGAAACGAGTCTTCAGCAGTATCCGGGTGTCACGAGATCAATGGAACTCCCGTCTAGGTCATCCTGCCACACCTATAGTTCAACATGTCTTACATCGTCATGAGTTACCATCTCTGTCAGTCAATAATGCTGTAGTTTGTTATGCCTGTCAGAAAGGCAAGAGTCACCAGTTACCTTTTGCTATATCGAGTCGTGTTGCTACTGCACCTCTTGAAATTATTTATTCTGATGTTTGGGGTCCTGCCCAGACTTCATTTACTGGACACTAGTTTTATGTCAGTTTCATTGATGCATACAGTACCTTTACATGGCTTTACCTTCTTAAGCATAAATCTGATGTGTTGTAAATTTTCCTAAAATTTCAAAAGCATGTTGAACGTTGTTA
Organism: Avena sativa; assembly: GCA_916181665.1. Taxonomy (NCBI): domain Eukaryota; kingdom Viridiplantae; phylum Streptophyta; class Magnoliopsida; order Poales; family Poaceae; genus Avena; species Avena sativa. Next base: position 203,442,532 of record OV702283.1, on the reverse strand, counting down.
AAGAGAAAAATTATTCATGTACAGAGTGACTGGGGTGGCGAATTCTTTTCTGATATTGGCATTTCTCATATTGTATCATGCCCTCACACAAGCCAACAAAATGGTACTGTTGAACGTAAACATCGTCATATTGTATAAACAGGCTTAAACACTTTTATCTCATGCTTCTGCTCCTTACCTTTTTGGTGTGATGCTTTCTCTATAGCCTGTTTTCTGATTAACCGTTTACCTACACGAGTCATACATATGCAAACTCCTCTTGAACGTATCTTAGGTGAAACGCCCGACTACACTTTTTTAAAGGTTTTTGGGTGTGCCTATTGGCCTTATCTTCGCCCATACAATAATTATAAACTTAAATTTCGCTCGAAACAATGTGTATTCCTTGGTTACAATTCCCTCCATAAGGGATGGAAGTGTATCCATATTCCTACCAATAGAGTCTATATTTCTCGTGACATTGTGTTTGATGAGACCGTATTTCCATTCGCACAACTCACATCCACAAATACACCACCATCATCATCTACTATTCCATTGCATTATGACCAATCCGTTGATGCTGCATACCCGCCTACACTATTAGCTAACCATGGTAAGTTATTCAAGATCCCTGTATTGATACTAAGTTATTCAAGATCCACAATAAACAAGTCTACTAGTGAGCTTTAGCATCACTGCTAGAAGACAAGGTAAATCGGTAAGCAACTCTTGCTAATCATATCACATATAACTCTTGTTGTTGGGTGATATCTCTATGTCAAAACTAGGCTCGCAACCTTTATGCCCCAAGGTCCTTAACTGTTAAGATGACCTTGTTAAGATCACCAACCCTTATGCGTGTAGGTATCCGATACAAATCCATCCAGCCAAGGAAAACCGCGGGACCCTAATTTCATAGGCCCACCAACAATTGTACATGGCATAGGATGGTGCAAGGTTTGGTTGGGAGGGCATGGTTTAACTTAAACACTGTGAGGGATCGTTCTACTTCTATCATCTAAGCATGCATAGTAGTAAAACGCATAAGAATAACATTCACATAGATGTGACACAGTATGGCCCATTTTCTCATGGTGATCTCTATCGCCATAGAACATGCCCACCATGATGATCTCCATCTTCATGTTCCATGTGAGATATCCTTCAAGTGATGAGTCCTCCAAGAACTAATACAAACTATTACTCCTAACAGCTAGTAATCAAAATTACATAGTATTGGGATCATCACAAGTTGGTACGCTGGCCATTACAATAATTGACAACATATATGGCTCCATCCGTGTTGCCCTACTCACGACACACAGGTCATGATAAAATTTATACATGCATCACATACATATATGGGCCATACTGATCACATACATCCTACAAAACAAGTTATGCATAGAATCGCATTCTACTGGATCATATGAAATCGTAGCACCTAGTTACCTTAACGAGTTACAAAAGTGGCTACGATTAAGGGGGGTCTAGGGGGTCTCCCCCTGCGGGGTTAGAAGGGGCAGCGCCCCTCGCGGTATCAAATTTTCTTTAAGGATTTTGATCGAAAAGTCAAATTTACCATAAACCGACTATTTTTCCGATTCAATCAAACTCCTTTGATCACGGTACATTGATTTTAGATCTAGGTTCTGATTCGATCAATCATATTGATCTTCGCGTGATTCAACAGGATTTATGTGTCACTGTCTACCCCGATGGCGGAAACTGACCGGTAGGGGTAAGTCGTTCGACAACCTCAGAATCACTATCACGGAAAACAAGATCATAGATCAATCCTGAACCACCGCAATACCAATGATCACATCATTCATATCAATCTGCATATCACCATATGCAAACATCCCGAACCTATAACTGAACAGCATCGGCTCTGATACACCAGAAGGGATACGAGTAGGCAACACTAGCGCAAATCAAAAATTTCTACCGCGTAAACCAGGATTACTGCTGTCATAGATCATGGGATTACCACTAGACGCGCGGTTGCAGAACTTGATGAAGCGCGTCGAGGCAGTGTAGACGTTCCACGTCTCCTCCTTGTCCTCGTCCCACGAGGATCTCCCCTTGCGTGGCTCGTCCAAGTGCTACAGATGCAGCACCTCCGAGCTTTCCACACGTGCGGGGTGGAAGCGTCAAACGCCGGAATGCTAGGTCCACGCATGCAACATAGGCGTGAGGAGTGAAGGCTAGGTGGAATGGTCTAACCCTGGTCAACTCGCCCCACTCTCTCTTATATAGGCGTCCCTGGTGGGCTTCTACATTAGCAGCCCATTAGTAACCTAAGCCTGGTCTAATTCGGATATAATCCTCATTAGGCTTCCATCCCTTTAAGTGTGTGAACCTATAGGTTCATATACGTATAGACATGACACAAATACACTTACTCTATCAATAGTTGGTAGCGTCCTCTAGCAAGACGTGCCAACTCCTAAACGCATACAAAGATCATATCGGACGAACCATCACAAGGTTTTGTACATGTCTTTCCCTTTGCCTCACGATATTTGGTCTAGCTCCAAGCTGGCCTCCCTATCTCGATACTGTGATTCAGAATCCCTTTACTAGGTTAACTCTTAACCTTATGTAGCACGACCATGCATTTCTGGATCCGATCACTCGAGGGGCCCAAGGATATCTCTCTCAAGTAGGGAGGGGCAAACCCCATCTTGATTGACCATGCCTTGCAGCATGCTTCAGGACAAACCTGAAATCTACCTTTATAACTACCCAGTTATGGAGTAGCGTCTGATAGCCCCAAAGTATGTCGATCCACATCTCAAGTACATACGACAATCTCAAGTCTAAGGACAAAACGTACACGATGTGTAGAGAGAGCTGCAAGTCTAATTGCCAGTCTCAAGTTGGGTCAGTCCAACCCCATGTTCATAACATGTGTCCACATCATTGGTTTGACATCTCCATGTCTATGACTTGCGAAGCATAGTCATCAACCAAACGATGTGCTAGTCTAATATTCACGTGTGTCCTCACATGAACTCGAACTATGGACAACTATTTGGATAACCATACAAGTAAAGAGTTTCACAAACAATTCACATAATTGCCAATCAATACAAGTTGCCTGATATGGATATTCAAGGAATATTACAATAACTCAGGGATACATATGAAATATAATCATCTCTATGATTGCCTCTAGGTCATATTTCCTTCACTGCCACCTTCACACACGTGGGGATAGCCGGAGATTAATTAAAGCACTTGAGTAGCAGAGTAGATCTACTTGATTACAAATCTCATGACCATAATAAGATCACGCATAGAGAGAGAGATGAACACATAGCTACCGGTAGATCCCTTAGCGTCAAGGAAGAACTACTCCCTCCTCATCATGGGAGTCAGCAACAGCGATGGAGATGGTGGTGGAGATCGAAGGAGATGGATCCGGGGGTAAATCCCCATCCCGGCAGGTGCCGAAACAGAGACTTTTGTCCCCCGAATCTCCTGTTTAGTGGTGGTGGCGCTGCGGACCTTTTCATGGATATCTGCACGCCTTAGGGTTTACGTCTCAGGGAGATGTATAAGTAGGCAAAATGGCAAGGTCAGTGGAGGGCCAGGGGGCCCACACCATGTGGTCGCCCTGGTGCCCTCATACGTCTCTCCCTCGGGCTCCGTGTCGTGCCGGGTAAAATATCGACTTTGGGTTTTGTTCCATCCAATTCTGAGAATATTTCTTTTCTGGCTTTTCTAAAACCAAAAACAACAGAAAATAGGCAACTGGAACTGCGGCATCTTGTTAATAGGTTAGTCCCATAAAATGTATAAAAAATACCTCAAAGTGTAGAAAAAACATAAGAAAGTCGATACAAAACAAGCATGGAGCATCAAAAATTATAGATACGTTTACGGCGTATGATACCTCCTATGGTATCGATCCAAGCTGGTACCCGGACATCGGTGCAACAGGCCACTTCACCAACGATCTCAACAATCTCACTATGAAGGAACTGTACCATGGTACTGACCAGGTACAAACTTCTAGTGGCACAGGTATGCACATTACGTATATTGGTCAGTCTACAATTCCTACACAATCCCATCAACTAATCCTGAAAAATATCCTACATGTTCCATCCATTACACATAATATTCTATCTGTCAGACAGTTTGCATATAACAATAATATTTTCTTTGAATTTCACCCCTGGTATTTTCTTATTAAGGATCGGGCAACACCGGAGGTCCTGCTTAGACGAGGGCTCCATGGAGGCCTCTATAACCTCAACCATGAGTCCTTGAAACGAGTCTTCAGCAGTATCCGGGTGTCACGAGATCAATGGAACTCCCGTCTAGGTCATCCTGCCACACCTATAGTTCAACATGTCTTACATCGTCATGAGTTACCATCTCTGTCAGTCAATAATGCTGTAGTTTGTTATGCCTGTCAGAAAGGCAAGAGTCACCAGTTACCTTTTGCTATATCGAGTCGTGTTGCTACTGCACCTCTTGAAATTATTTATTCTGATGTTTGGGGTCCTGCCCAGACTTCATTTACTGGACACTAGTTTTATGTCAGTTTCATTGATGCATACAGTACCTTTACATGGCTTTACCTTCTTAAGCATAAATCTGATGTGTTGTAAATTTTCCTAAAATTTCAAAAGCATGTTGAACGTTGTTAAAGAGAAAAATTATTCATGTACAGAGTGACTGGGGTGGCGAATTCTTTTCTGATATTGGCATTTCTCATATTGTATCATGCCCTCACACAAGCCAACAAAATGGTACTGTTGAACGTAAACATCGTCATATTGTATAAACAGGCTTAAACACTTTTATCTCATGCTTCTGCTCCTTACCTTTTTGGTGTGATGCTTTCTCTATAGCCTGTTTTCTGATTAACCGTTTACCTACACGAGTCATACATATGCAAACTCCTCTTGAACGTATCTTAGGTGAAACGCCCGACTACACTTTTTTAAAGGTTTTTGGGTGTGCCTATTGGCCTTATCTTCGCCCATACAATAATCATAAACTTAAATTTCGCTCGAAACAATGTGTATTCCTTGGTTACAATTCCCTCCATAAGGGATGGAAGTGTATCCATATTCCTACCAATAGAGTCTATATTTCTCGTGACATTGTGTTTGATGAGACCGTATTTCCATTCGCACAACTCACATCCACAAATACACCACCATCATCATCTACTATTCCATTGCATTATGACCAATCCGTTGATGCTGCATACCCGCCTACACTATTAGCTAACCATGGTGCAGGACAAGGACGCGGTGTTTGCCTCGAGCTACTAGACAACACGTTGCCTACTTGCAATGTCGATCCTCCAGCGATCGACGTGCATGGCATTGTCCCATCGCATGCATCTAGGCCGCCTGACGTGTTGTCGCCCTGATCATCTAGCCGCACTAGCAGCATGTCGCCTGGGGCGACCGCTAGCGGCACACTATCGCCTGCACCGGCTGCTCGTCAACTCACGCCCGGTGCGTCGGCCTACGCAACGCCACCTGGTCGCGGGCCCATTGCACCTCCCTCAGCGTCAGGCGAAAACCCTGCGCCTGCAATGCCGATAACCGCTACCTGGACGACCGCCTCGACTCACGCGTCTCCTGTTGTGGAGGCTGCACCAGCTCCTCGTTCTCATGTTGTTACCCGGTTCTAGCAAGGACTTCGTCAGCCGAAGATTCATACAGGTGGCACTATTGCTTAGAGCACAACGCATACTACTGATCCTACCCTACTGCATATAGAACTGCCTGACTACAGAACAACTCTTTCCTCTCCCCATTGGCAAACTTCAATGGAGACAGAGTTCATTGCCCTTCAGGATAATCATACATGGGTTCTCATTCCTCCTCATTCCAGTGTGAACATTATTGATTATAAGTGGGTATCTAAAATAAAAAAGAAGGCAGATGTCTCTATTGAGAGATACAGAGCATGGATGGTCGCTAAAGGATTCAAACAAAGGTATGGCCTTGACTATGAGTATACCTTCAGTCCCACTGTTAAACCTGCTACGATTCACCTATTACTTTCCATGGCTCTCTCCAAGGGTTGGCATCTTTGCCAACTAGATATTCAGAACGCCTTCTTACATGGAGTTCTTGAAGAGGAAGTCTTTATGCGCCAGCCTCCTGGATTTGAGGACTTTACTTGTTCAAGTCACATGTGTCGTATTGATAAAGCCCTCTATGGGTTGAAGCAAGCGCCTCGTGCTTGGCATGCTCGATTAAGTTCTGCTCTTAGTGATTTTGGTTTTACTACCTCTACTGCTGATACATCATTGTTCATTATGCGCTGGTCAGATACTACTATCTACATGCTTGTCTACGTGGATGACATTATTGTGGTCAGTTCCTCATGGACATCTACATATCGCTTGGTTCATTATCTTGGTACTATCCTTGCTCTCAAAGATCTTGGACCCCTACACTACTTCCTTGGTATTGAAGTTCATCTAGTGGGTTGTGGTCTGTTGCTGATTCAACGCAAATATGCAACTGAGCTCTTACAGCGTGCTGGTATGACCAAGTGTGCTCCTTTTCTACTCCTATGGTATCCACTGACAAACTTTCCACCACTGATGGCATAGTTCTGTCTGCTTAGGATGCCACCAGATACCGCAGTATGGTTGGAGGACATCAGTATCTGACCATGACATGGCCTGATTTATCTTTTATGGTGAACAACGTGTGTCATTACTTACATGCCCCTCGGTGTTCTCATTGGTCTGCAGTCAAGTGTATACTCCATTATGTCAAAGATACTTTGTCTAACGGTCTTCTACTTCAGCCATCTACTACTGATCTTGATCTCCTGTCTACCTTCTCTGATGCTAATTGGGCTGGCAGCTCTGACGACAGAAGATCGACAAGGGGATTTGCCATCTTCTATGGTGGTAATGTTTTTGCTTGGAGTGCCAAAAAACAGGCTACAGTTTCTCCCTCCAATACAGAGTCTGAGTACAAGTCTCTAGATAATTCTAAAGCTGAATTGATATGGGTATAGGCCTTGCTTGGTGAACTTGGAATATCTCAACGTCAACCACCTATACTGTGGTGTGACAACATTGGAGCAATGATCCTTTTTCCAATCCGATTTTTCATGCATGTACCAAACATATAGAGGTTGATTTTCACTTTGTGAGAGAATGGGTGGCCCATAAGTTGCTTCAGATATGCTTCATCTCCTACAAGGATCATCTTGCTAACATATTCACCAAACCCCTTCCTTTACCATAGTTTACTTCTTGTAAGAGCAATCTCAATGTTCATGACATAGTTGAGATTGAGGGAGGGTGATAAACGTTATATTGTATAGTTGTATATGTACGTAGGCATGTATGTACCCCTGTATTTGTACCATGTACCCATATATATATGAGAGAGGCCAGCCCTATTGGGGCTGTGCAAAACCTTACCACATATTTTTACAGTACCAAGGTGGCCTCCCTATACTTTGAACTGCACCTGGACAAAGAATAGACGAAGAACAACCATGGTGGAGGAAGCTCGGGCTAAGGTATCGACAACTACAATGCGTGAACTGGACAAGGAAGTCAGGGAAAAGGACGGAGAGCTCACCTAGAGGCTCGGTAATTTTTTAATCTTGGGGAAGCTTTATGGCGACGAATTCACGATGGTGACCGGGCTTGATATGCAGGAATAAGCTTCAAATTCTCCAAGCTCTAGGCTTCCTAGCAAGATCCACTTGGTGAGTATGGATAGCACGATGGTGCATGTCCCGTGGACCTCGTGGACGGCGACGGGGGTGATCGGAAGATTGAGGCGACAAGGTGTACTTTCTCCTTCCTCTCTCTCAGGTTTAGGTATACAACAGAGAGTTGAAGGGGAAAACAAGAGAGGGGCGACGCGAGGAAGGGAGAAAGGGGAGGCAGTCTAGGGTTTGGTGATTAAAAGAGAAGGAGAAGGGAGTTGTTGAAGTGGTTGGTGGTGCTGACAACGACCATGGAGGATCATTCTCTCTCCATGACTTGGAGGAAGAGAGCAGAAAATGGCGTGGTGTGGGTTTACATGGGCTATGACCTGGAAGAAGGAGAGGAATCGGGTGGGCTTCTGAAGTAGCTGCCAGTGATGTTGGACCAGGTAAGATGGCTCTCTCCTCTATTAAAATATTTTCTTTTATGTTTTATTTCTATTCCTATATAAAATCTTTTGAAACTATTTTTAAGGATTTGAAATAGAGAGGTTTTCAAATAGCGTTAAGAGGGAATGAGAATAGTAACACAAGGAGGATTCCTACATAGCTCATTTGGCATTTTACTAGATTAAAAATTGGTACGACTTTTGCAATGGACAAAACAATTTAAAATAGTGAACCCTAGCGATTGGATCCCACTTGTTGAAAACAAAAGAGATATATGAAAAATAGTTAGAGATTAATGGTGATAGCAACATCAACAAGATAAGATACAAAATAGAAATGAAATGAAATGCATCATAACACATGAAACATTTTAAAATATGATCCATGCAATGTGGCATGATGACCATGAGCATGATATCATGATGATGCAATTAATGACATGTAGGGAGTAGCAATATATAAAATAGACATGTAGCATTATAATGTTAGAGAATTGGGATGCTACAAATCTCCCCCACTAAACAAGAATCTCGCCCCGAGATTCCTAGGAAAATAAATCTTCATGTTCTCATGTAGCTTCTTCGGCGGGATGGTGCGACCCTTGCACCTTGCAAAACTCGATAGACTTGCGAGTCTACCATTCTGCCTTTTCTAGAATTTGACGGAGTGTTCTATGGAAGGATTCAGAGAGTTTTGAAGAAAGGAATTGGAAATCCACCTACCATGGAGTATGGCTTACATATCTAAAGTAGTAAGATTGTTGGAGGAACTCAAAGAGAGGAGTTGAATTGAAGGTGTTTGCTTTTGTGAATATATTATAAAGCCATCAGGGATTTTTAAGAGAAACATAGTGTTCGACACAATCGATCATAGATTTTTTGGCATTTAACCAATCCATAACCAAGATGACATCAATTTCAGAGTTGCCAAGGATTATGAGTGAAGCATGGAACAAGTTGTTGCCAATTTCAATTTGGTTCCCAAGGCTTATCTTTGATGTCTGAAATTGATTTCCTGGCGATTGTACCATGAGAGGTATTGGCAAACTTTCTAGAACAAAGTCATGAGTCTGCGCAAACTTTTTTTGATATGAAAGAATGTGAAGCTCCCGTATTGAACAGAACATTTGCTAAGATCGAGTTCACGAGCAAGGTTCCCATAATGACTCCTGAGGATCAGTTTGCTTGAATTGAATTGACACATTTCACCAAAGCATATCCAGGCCTGTTTTTGTAGGTGAAACATAGATCGGGACGAGGAACACGACCCACTCTAGTGTCACAAAAGAGTGAGTTGGTGCAAGATGAAGCTTGTTCTGCAGACATCTAGGCGCGATATGGCCCAATTCGCCACACTTGTGACAAGTATAGCTAGATTTTTGACCTGCTGCCTTTGATTGCACTTGAACATTTGAACTTGGCTAGCTTTGGAAGTTCCTTCGAGTGGGTGGGCGGGGCATATAAATTGAGCGCCCTGGCATGCAGGTTGGTCGTGCAGGCGCATAGAAAGGTACCCAAATCCTACATTTTTTAGGTGGTAAGTTTGAAGAAGAAGAGCCACCATCACGAAGGTGCTTGCGAGAGTCTTCCAACACTTCATGCCCATATTCCTATTTTAGTACCATATTGACCAACTCCACAAAGGTTGAGCATTTGAAAAGGTTGAGAGCATACTTCAACTCAGGTTTGAGATCTTTAAGGAATTTATCTTGCCTTCTAGCATCAGTAGACACTTTCTCTTTAGCATAGCAAGCCAGATGGTCGAATTAGGTCATGTATTCTAGCACAGACGTATTGCCTTGATTAAGTTGAAGGAATTCCTCACACTTCCTTTGGACAACTATCTCAGGAATGGGGTGCATCTTGAAAATAGTTTGGAACTCATTCCAAGTGGTTTCAGCATCAAGATATTGTGTTTGTTGATAGCCTTCCCACCAATACCGAGAATGATCGAGAAGAAGGTGGGTTGCAAAGAGAACGCGATCTTGTTGTTCCATAGATGCGGTGTTGAGAGTTCGGTTTTCACGAATACAATCTTCGGCTTCCAATGGCTCTCCATAACCATCGAACGTGCGAGGTTTTAGTTTATGGAAACTGTGAATTGATACCCGACTAAAATCAGCAATGCTTCGAAGTTGATTGTCTTGCAACCTGGTCATGACTTTTGTTGTCTTGATAAGCACTTGTCCCAGGTCTGGTGGAATTGCAGGATCTTGACCGCGACTCTCCATCCTTAAGAGGATGATAGGGTTAGAATGATGATCGGATAAATAACATCCAATAATTAGTGCTTGAATGGATAAAACCATGATTATGTGGAAGTAAAAGTATCAAAAAATCAAGCCACTTCTAACTTCCATGGGCCAGAGTAAAATCGCATTAATCCACCAATTCCATGTACAAGAGAGAATGCTAAGAATAGTGGTATGGTCATGACTCCATTCCGCACTCAAAGCATTACCCCATATATGAATAGGAAAACTCGTGCAACCCAACCCCTAGAATTCAAATTGAACATCTTGACAAGCATACAACATGAAGCGTTGTAAGAGAACAAAGATTTGATACAAACATTTCATCGAAACAAAACAGATAAAGATGATGATGTTGTAGTATCGAAGTTCCGAAATCACCAAAAAAGATATGAAGGTAGCTCATTGCGCAGAAAATAGATTCGACAGGAAGAATGATAAAACACCAAGGTCTAGCATAGAGGAATTACGAAAGATCTAGAACTTATTCATGGCACCCGGTGAATTGAGGATAGAAGATAAAGCGAGGGGGTTTCAAAAAAATTCGACGAGTCGGAGAACAAAATAACTTCTTATCCTTCTTGAGAATATCTACGAGAGATTTATCCATCTTGCGGAAGTCTACAACAAAGTAGCGAGAATTACTTGTCAAACTCAGGACAAGCTTCGGGGATTAAGTTAAAGCGATGCATTACACGAATAGATTATCGGGCCCTTCTAATGAGTAAAGAGATATCGAATTTTTCACATAATTGATCGGATCAATTGCAAATACATAAGATTTTGGATAAGAATCAATGATAACTCATACATTATGCAAAGCTATCATGGGTGACGGATGAGATTCTCCTAGAACAAAAATAACCTTCGCGGATAAGGTGTTCAAAAAGATATGAAGCATGGCCAACAAATGATAATCCACCATAGTGCCTTACGAAAACTTCGGATTGCCAAAGATACTTGACTATGATATAAATATGATCACAGTCTAACTCAAAATCACAAGACAACTACCATCGTTTGAGGATAAGATTGATAGCATGGACCATATCCCACTCGCGGTAAGTGTCATATAGTTATACTGGGAACCAAATTACAATCACAAGAATCATATCGACAATGTTATGTATTTATCCCAAAAAAACTTGAAGGTGAACTAAAAACTCCAGATTGAAGTGCCGGTAGCAAAAGATCGCGTTAGTGTGGACATGCCGATAAAATAAAATGGATAGTGTATCACACATGACTGAAGAGTGTGGAATAACAGATGTATGAAAGAAAAAATTTCTTCATTTTTTGGCATTAAAATACCAATAGATGCAAAAGAGAACTTAACGGATACATATTAGCATCTCCACATTCTATGAAGGCATGCATGAAGGAAAAACACCCTTAACAGGACCGCCTCGGTTTACAAGGAATCAGATTGATCGCGTCGGTTTACAAAAGCCTATCAGTAAGGAATGTATCAAAAGTTGATGACCAAAGGTAGATTGCGAAGCAAATGTTGGATGCAATATATTGACAAAGGATTTAACACATCCTATGGTACTACGGAAACCCCAAACACGGGAATCCTAGTTTGAATTTTTAGAAAAGGATGGATAAACGTTACACTTCCTTACCAGAATAGGGTGGGTGGGTAAGAAGAAAAATAGAAGAAGTCCTACTCTCTTTTTTAGTTTTTCCTTAATACACATAACTATCAAAAATATTTCTAGACTGACAACGACCATCTTGGCTAAGACCCAGAAGGGCGTAATGGCTCTGATACCAGTTGTAATACCTCGGACACTATGCTCTAAGAAACAAGATAGGAATAAATCCAAAGTGGATAAGGTGTCCTACCGAGAAGTCCCAAGGGCCACCCATGTGTAGGTCCCATATGAGCGGAACAGGGCATGGTACCAGCCAACCACCCTATCCACTTTGCAAGAACATCGTGACAAGTGCAAGCGGCGTAGTCGACAGGTATGCGAATAGACATACACAAGTGCGTATGTCCACGACATACAAAAGTACATCAGAGTCAGACCATCTAAACTAAATAGAAATATTCAACATCGTAAAACAAAATCCAAAATACTAGACAGTTCTAATAGTTTAGGATACAAGATTATATATCACACATCATAGTATCAAGCAGAAGCGGAAAACAAGATCCGAGTAAGGATAAGAGGCAAATTGTCATAAGACGCCCTAAAAATAAGAACATCCCGCCCACATGATCTCAAGATCTCCAGGCCCCAGAATCTCTACACCTTACAGTCGTTGCCACGATCATCGATCTCCTTGACCCATTAACATTCTTGTGGATATACCTGTCCTTCTGAAAAATATTTATCATGTGAGACAATAGGGGGCTCAGCAAGTCTTTATGCATTTAAAGGGAACAATCTGAGGATGATGCAGTTGTAGGAAAATAAAGCCTAGAAGTTATATAGAGACACTCTACAACATCCGTCTAACCAATGATAGATGGATGCTCGTTAATTATGCAACAATCAATTACCCCAATAGATATATATCAACATAAGTAAACATCGCTCGTCCTTGTTCTCGTTTTTCGAACAAGAAGGCAGAAGAACTTCCCACCCGTAGGAAATTTTTATTAATCATTCCATGAATATTGCACTATTACTAGTCAGGTTTTAGTCATATTAAAAGCGGTACTTTAGTTATGCTTGTCTATGATCGAAAAACTATGCTCCAAGTCTTCCATAACCACGGACATGACTTTTAGAAATATTTACCCTACAGGGATGCACAAATATCAACACACGCACGCTCAACCTCGGATGAAGCAAACAAATAAAAACAATGAGGCCTCATGACATAACCATTCCAAGAAACCTAATAATGTTTTAGAAGCCACCCAAAAGAGGTACTAGTATGAGGTATAGCTAAGTCTCATACAGACTCAGAGGTTACATGCACTTGCCATGCGAGCAGAGACCATAGACAATATATTCCCGTGGCATGGTGCCGAACCTAAGAAACAGTAATAAATGCTCATCGAGCAACAGGTAGTAAACATGGCATAACATGGCATATGTATAGTAAGTAATGTATAAATCCCGAACTAGTTTCGACCCCAAAACATTGTTGAGGGTCAATTTCAAGTCCAAGGGAACCTAGAAAGGCGCCCATATGTGGATAGTGCGATAGTCATGGAACAGGTATTAAGTACTCGTGTCCTAGGTAGACACAAGTGGGCAGATAAAAACCAGATCTCAACTATTGACCACTGGTGCCTCTTTCTTTATTTATCCCATTACTACTCAGTTTTAGTTGTTTAAGTACCTCATTGCTAAGAATCTCACAAATTCTACACATGTAGTTATACGACTCGCATGGCTCAAACAACTCTTGTAGCAATGGATCATAGGATTGAGGGAATCCGGCTAATACTCATGAGGCTCCTGATAGTTCCCTTGCTCGATGTCTATCCAGATAAAAACCAAACACACAAGGGGGAAAAATAAAGACATCGCACAAACATATAAATCATATGCAACAAGCAAACACGGTATGCCATGATGGAATTATGCACAATTTCATGTATAACATAGCATGGCATGGGTGAGGTAAGGGCTACATGAATAAAGAATCTTATTAAGTTTTTAGTCATGTTTTGCGTCCATAAACCTTGTTGGTTCGTTAATATTTATATGATACTGTTGGGAATATGCCCTAGAGGCAATCATGTATGATGATATTTCCCATTGTATTTATAAAGAAATTAAGTTTTCCTTGTATGAACATCTGATGTGTATCATTGAATATGTGATTCGGTTGTGGAACTATACATTCATGTTGTTTGTACTAAATATCCTTGGTCATCGAGGTTGTGTTGGACACACAACTTAGGCCAATGTGAAAGTCGGATGATGACTCGGTTCCACTTGTCATGGGCATGAAGATGCTATTCTGACTTACACAGATTCGACAAAAGAGTAGCGAGTCGGATTGACCCATATTGAGATACAGTGAACAAGTCGTCATTTGTATATCTCAATCAATGTAATCCTTAGACCTGACGTTATTGCACAATCCTAGTTTAGAATCACCGACTTAGGTTCTGTCAAATGCTATTCCGTCACTAGGCAGTTATTGTCACATCCCAAAATTTTCCAAATTTTGTAATGTGAAAAATAAATAAACAAAATAAATAATTGATGAAATTTAGGGTGAAAAGAAACTTTTTGTCTCTAAATGGAAACCTAAAATCCCATCTTGAGCAAACTTTGAATAATGTTTGAGCCCAACTAAATTCAAATCGAGTGGAATGCATTCTTCATAAATGCATCTGGAAATTTAAACACTTGGAGAATAAACCAAAACCCTAAAAACCTAATGGAAGAAAATCATTTCAAAAGATATCTCTAAGACCATGGATTTGATCCATAAAAAAATTTGTCAACAAACATTTATAAATGATCAAGAATGACAAATAGAAATATTATAAAACCATAGAAATTGATTTCAATCAATTTAGAACCAAAGATAAAATCCTATGAACTTAGTAAGATAAAGAAATTGAATTTCCAAAGCTAATAAAGCACCTATCTAAAAATGCATACCAAATGGTGAGCAAATAATCCTAAAGAGATTTAAAAGGATAAACAAATATTAAATAAGATTTTACCAATTGGAATCACCAAGTTTGGATCAATAAATAAAAATATATGGAATTTATAAGATAAAGATAGAAATATTAAATGAGGAATATTTAAAGGCCAAACCAAATCTTGACCTAATCCATAAGAAAATGGAATAAATATAATCCAAATCCAAATAAAATAAAAGGATAAAGAATTTTCCAAATAAAATAAAATGGCATTAGCCAAATTCTATTTCTATTTGAATAAAGACAAAATCCCTAATGGAAGAGATAAATTAAATTAGGGAAGATAATTTGAATTTACCCAAGTGGTATAAAAGTTATTTAATTGACTTAAATGAAAAAAAATAAACACTTAAATAAATTTATATGGAATTAAAACCATATTTGAATCTCTTTGGAATAAAAACAATTGCCCAAATTAAAATGATTGATAATCACATTAAAATACTTTAAATAATTCAAAGTGAATTATTTAGCATTCCATTAAATAAACAAACCTACTGAAAAGGTTTTGTAAAAATATTGGATTTTAAATAAGGTTTGAAATTATATCTTATTTGATTTAACCCAAGGACCTATTTTAAATAATTATTATATCCTAAAAAGAATAAATTTATTATTCTAAATTGACTTCAGAATATGTTAATAAATAGAATTTGAATACACACAAAGTTTGAGAGAAGTTTGAATTCAAACGAATGTTTGAAATAATTAAACAAAATCAAAACAGAAAATCAAATGGGAAAAAGAAAAAGAAACAGGAACAGGAAAAAAATAAAAGGGCTCAGCCCAGCCCAACTAACCTATCTGGCCCAACATCAGCCCACTCCCTCTCTCCCGCAGGAAAACGATTTGAACCAGAAACTTAACCCGCGCAGTCGCTGACAGATGGACCCCACCCCTTTTCTCTCTCTCTCGCTGACAACCACGCCCCACTTGCCAGACTTCTTCCTCCCCGCGAAGACCGCGCGATGATTCAGCCCCGCGATCATGCGTACATAAGCGCCTTCCCTATCTCTCTCTTTTCCCTCACTCACCGCACCTCCTCTGCCCCAAGGCTGCCCGAATTTCTCTCGGCAACATCCACTGCTCCGGTGAGATTCTCCGTCAATTCCGGCCACCACCGCCAGCCCCACTGCCTCCAGAGCACACGAGCTTGCTAGCCATCATCTCCTGCACCTGCCAGTGCCTTTCCCTCACTCGCGCGCGCCTCAGACGCTCGGCAACAACCTCGACTGAACTTCGCCACCGTCTGCCTCGACTCCAGCGACTCCACACGGTGAGCTCTGACCTCCCTTTCCCCTCTTTTTGATACTCCTGTGCGTGCCACGACCTTGCGCATCTGACCGTGTCCTCCACTCGTCTTAGCGCGCTCTCAATCCTCGCCTCCGTCAAGACCAGCACGAGCCCGACGCCTGGCAGAACTCCGGCAAGAAATTTTGGTCGTCCTCGTGCGCCCCTGTCCAGGAAAAAGACTACGTAGAGCTTCCCCACGATGCTGCGATCGCTGTAAGCCATCTCTCTCTCCCTCTCTCGCCTTCTGAATCACCGGCAACCTCGCCGCCAGAGCGCACCGCCGCCACTCGCCGCCGCCAGCGCCGCTCACTCTAGGTCAAACGCGCAACAACCGTTAGATGCAGATCCATCGGCTAAGATAGAGTCACTTATCGAATAGGTATGAGAGCATCTGCGCCATGCAATTTGCTCTAGATCCAGCGGCCCACGTTAGTCAATCCTCACGAACCGTTTTCAACCAATCAGAACATTCCACGTGGCCCTGTCTGTTTAATAAAAACTAGAATAGATTCTATTATATGTTCAAACTTGTAAATTGTATAACTTTTGATCCACACGTCCAAATTTTAAAAAATTTATATCAATGGAATTAGCAAGACAAACCCTACCCAACCATGCACATTGTTTAATGAATTGCATCTGGAAAAATGGTTGTTTTTGCAGAAACTTGTGTAGGCATGTTTTGAATATAAAATTCTTTCTAAAATTATTTTGGTGATAAAATCTTTGGAAAATGGTTTGTTTTGAACCTAATGACCATAGAAATCAATTTGTGGTTTCAAAAATATATTTGGTGAAGCAAAAGAATAAATCTTTGAATAAAAGCATTTCTAGCCAAATAAAAATGTTGATTATGGTTTAAAAATGATTTTGGAGGAAAACCTTTGGGAAATGTTTTGATTTAAACTCTCTGACCCCAAACACCAAGTTTTAGAATTAAAAATGTATTTGGTGAACCCTATAAATATTATTACTTTGCTAAAAAGCATTTTCAACCACATAAAATATTGATTTGGTTTAAAAATAATTTATAAGTAAAATCTTTTGAAAATGGTTTTGCCACTTATATAAAATGACCAATAAGTGTTTTTAGAATGTTTATAACCTGTTAGAAACCACTTTTCCAAATAAAACAATATTTTGCATGCTTGCATGCATTACTTTGATTCTATTATTTTATGTGATGTTGCTTGAATGGTAGATTGATTATTTGCTTGCTTGATTGAATTGTAGTTTGAAGAGTGTGTATATTGCAAGATCAAGGAGTGAAATTATATTCTCTACCAAAAAGGCAAGTGATGCTTCATACTTTTGTCCCATTATTTTCACTATGCATTAGTGATATTTCTAAAGCAGGACTTGCATGGAATTTTTGCTAAATGTATACTATGCCATGGGAAATCCTAGTAGATGAAACCTTAGTAGAAATTTCCTAAGTTAAGATTCCTACTACTATCATGCTTAGCTTAGCTAGTAGAAAACAAGGGTGGAATATATTCATGCTATGGAATATTTCTAAGTCAAGGACTTGTGTTTTGTTTAATAAAACAACTAAGTGAATGAATCACCTAGGTGGAATGGAAGGATTGGTTTGTGTTGAGTGGTTATACAAGGCCCATTTCTATGGTTTACCTTGTGTATCTCACTTGTGGATGGACACCCAGGAATAAAGATATTTGAGATGTCAAATTGAGAAGTTTCAAGTGCAGCCACTTGGCATTATGGGCTCTGCCTGGATCATATAGGTTGCAATAACTTAGCCAAATGGACAGTTGGTGGTAGGGGTTTGATAGGTTGGAGCGCGTCCATTCTGGTCTAGGGGAAGGCTTCTGAAAGATCTTGTCTTGGTGAAACCAAGTCTTGTGGGGAAAGTGCACAACCTCTGCAGATGGAAGAATCTAAGTACTTAGCCATGTCTCTGGTATTGGACAATTTGAGCATCAAGACATGGAAGCTATCAAGAATCTCCTCATCCAAATTTCTAAGTTAAAAACTTGTGGTCAAACAAGGGTTAAAGGATCACCAATTTCTATTGGGAGATGCCTTGGGTGATTTTTGACAAACAAAAACTTAGTGTTTTCAAATGATAAGGAAAACCTATTTTGAGCAAAGCAATCCTAAGCTCCACTTAGCCAAATGCATATAGATGATAGACTCCACTATATTACCATAGTATCACTTGCCAATGCAATTCAAATGTATTGACCCTTGTGGCTGTAACTTATTATGTTGCAGTTTTGTTTGATGTTAGTGAAGTGTGTTGATTAGGTTTACAAGTCTACAACCAACATGTTTTCTTGTGGCAATTAGAAGAGGAAGGACCCCATGCTATAGATATTTCTGCTGCACTGTAATGAGATAGCCATATGAACTATGTAAGATGTAATGAATTATTTTATTCCTGGTTATAAAGTTTTATTATGACCTTTGTTTCTTGATATTACTTCTTAACTGTGGATGCTAGCTATTGATCCAGGGACTAGCATTGTAAACACAGGGATCTCTACCTTATTAAAGGTTGGGACCTCTACAGATGGTATCAGAGCACTGTATTGCCTATAGGATTGTAACCCTAGGATTGGACAAAACCTCTTAGAAAAATAGGAGTTGTATTTGTTCCAAAACTTATTTACAAACAATCTTGTAAACTCTTTCCTCAACCATTTTGGTTTTCATTCTACATCTTGTCTATTTCAAACTTGATGGACAAAGCCTCCCCATGGCCAAAGACTTCAACATGAACTAAAGGACTTCACCAACTCAAGTGATTTCAACCTTATTCTCAACAAGGACTTCAACTTGGATATCACTAAGGACTACAAGTGAGACAAGAAATGTTACTCAAGACTTGAAGACTAAGGAAACACAACTTAGAAGGAACCATCATCACCTTTGAAGTTTTGTGACCAAGGTGCAAGAATTTTTCCAAGGAAACACTGATCTTGTTCAAGAAGAAACAACAAAGATGAAGGAAATGATCTCAAGTGAACCATATAGTTGGACCACCATATTAATATTAAATCAAAAACACCAACTTATGTGGTGTAACAAACATATTTTGTTGCCAATAAATGTGCTTGAAACTTTTTGTTTGACTGGAATGTTTGTTTGTGATTGTTTGCACATTGCTTGTGTGAATTGTGTTGTGTGTGATTAGAATTATTTACTTAGAAATCTTTTCCTATTCTTATCCCAATCCAACCCAAACAGATGACTACTCCAAGAAACTCCAACATCAAGGATGGTGACAACAATAACAACAAAGGGATCAACATGAGAGAACTCATAGTAACCCAAACCCAGTTGAACCAAGTGACAACTCAGTTTTTAGCCAACACTAGTGAGTTAGATCCAACAATGCAAAGGTTTTTGGAAACCCAAACCCAATTGTTGCATCAGGTGACAAATCAAATGATCAACATGGGAGACAAGCCTTCTCAAGGAGTTTGTGACAACAATGATATCAAGGATGATACTATAGAAGGGACTCAAGCTTGCAATGTTTGTGGAGACAAGAATCACACTTCCAAAGTGCATGAAGATCAATGCCCCAATTGTGAAAGAGAAACATCCAACTAATCAATGCCCCACATCTCAAGCTACTTGTTTCCTATGTGAAGGAAATAATCATGTCCCTATCCAATGCCCCATCTATTCCATAGTTCAACAAAGGAAACAAGGTGGAGTGCAACAACAGATTGTAGACTTCCATGAGAGAACAACTTCTACCAAGAAGGATGAAGACAAAGGAAAATCTCAGCTTGCACCTCCATGCAGTATGACTCAATTTGATGGACCAAAGGGGAGACATATGTATTATCCAAGGAAAAGATCAAGGAGACCAGGAAACTTTCCCACCTTTGAGATAAGATATGAAGAGCATGAACTAGAAGCACTCCTAGCTTTGGAGAAACCTAAGAAGAAGAAGGACAAAAGTCAAGTGCAGTGTTGCCATTGCAAAGAGATGGGATGCTATGGCAATGAATGTCCAGAGAAGAAGAAGAAGTATAAAGAAATTAACCAAGTATGGTGCAACAACTGCAAAGAGCTAGGCCATTATGTGTCAACTTGTCCACAGAAGATACGTGAAGAACTCAATCTTGTCACATGTTACAACTGTGGTGATCAAGGACATTATGCAAGCAATTTTCCAGAAAAGATGAAGCCTATGAAGGATCTCAGCCTTGTCACATGTTTCAAGTGTGGAAACAGAGGACACTATGCAGATGTTTGCCCAGAGAGGTTTCAACAAGATCCCAAGCAAGCCAAGATGTAATCTAGTTGGAAAAATTTTAAGGGTGGTAGTACCCTAGTTGCTTTGAGCCAACTTGTAACCCTATCTTTCCCAAATCTCGGGATGAGATTTATTTTAAGGTTGGTAGCCTGTCACATCCCAAAATTTTCCAAATTTTGTAATGTGAAAAATAAATAAACAAAATAAATAATTGATGAAATTTAGGGTGAAAAGATACTTTTTGTCTCTAAATGGAAACCTAAAATCCCATCTTCAACAAACTTTGAATAATGTTTGAACCCAATTAAATTCAAATCGAGTGGAATGCATTCTTCATAAATGCATCTGGAAATTTAAACACTTGGAGAATAAACCAAAACCCTAAAACCCTAATGGAAGAAAATCATTTCAAAAGATATCTCTAAGACCATGGATTTGATCCATATAAAAATTTGTCAACAAACATTTATAAATGATCAAGAATGACAAATAGAAATATTATAAAACCATAGAAATTGATTTCAATCAATTTAGAACCAAAGATAAAATCTTATGAACTTAGTAAGATAAAGAAATTGAATTTCCAAAGCTAATAAAGCACCTATCTAAAAATCCATACCAAATGGTGATCAAATAATCCTAAAGATATTTAAAAGGTTAAACAAATATTAAATAAGATTTTAACAATTGGAATCACCAAGTTTGGATCAATAAATAAAAATATATGGATTTTATAAGATAAAGATAGAAATATGAAATGAGGATTATTTAAAAGCCAAACAAAATCTTGACCTAATCCATAAGCAAATGGAATAAATATAATCCAAATCCAAATAAAATAAAAGGATAAAGAATTTTCCAAATAAAATAAAATGGCATTAGCCAAATTCTATTTCTATTTGAATAAAGACAAAATCCCTAATGGAAGAGATAAATTAAATCAGGGAAGATAATTTGAATTTACCCAAGTGGAATAAAAGTTATTTAATTGACTTAAATGAAATAAAAGAACCATTTAAATAAAGTTATATGGAATTAAAACCATATTTGAATCTCTTTGGAATAAAAACAATTGCCCAAATTAAAATGATTGATAATCACATTAAAATACTTTAAATAATTAAAAGTAAATTATTTAGCATTCCATTAAATAAACAAGCCTATTGAAAAGGTTTTGTAAAAAGATTGGATTTTAAATAAGGTTTGAAATTATATCTTATTTGATTTAACCCAAGGACCTATTTTAAATAATTATTATATCCTAAAAAGAATAAATTTATTATTCTAAATTGACTTCAGAATATGTTAATAAACAGAATTTGAATACACACAAAGTTTGAGAGAAGTTTGAATTCAAATGAATGTTTGAAATAATTAAACAAAATAAAAACAGAAAATCAAATGGGAAAAAGAAAAAGAAACAGGAACAGGAAAAAAATAAAATGGCTCAGCCCAGCCCAACTAACCTATCTCGCCCAACATCAGCCCACTCCCTCTCTCCCGCAGGAAAATGATTTAAACCAGAAACTTAACCCGCGCAGTCGCCGACAGATGAACCCTACCCCTTCTCTCTCTCTCTCGCTAACAACCACGCCCCACTTGTGAGTCTTCTTCTTCCCCGCGAAGACCACGCCCTCGTCGCCGTTTCTGTCGATTGATTGCGCACTTGATTCCTCATTAACCGCGCGTTAATTCAGCCTCGCGATCACGCATACATAAGCGTTTGCCCTCTCTCTCTCTCTTTTCCCTCACTCACCGCACCTCCTCTGCCCCAAGGCTGCCCGAATTTCTCTCGGCAACATCCACTGCTCCGGCGAGATTCTCCATCAATTCCGGCCTCCACCGCCAGCCCCACTGCCTCTAGAGCACACGAGCTTGATCGCCATCATCTCCTGCACCTTCCAGTGCCTTTCCCTCACTCGCGCACGCCTCAGACGCTTGGCAACAACCTCGACTAAACTCCGCCACCGTCTGCCTCGACTCCGGCGACTCCACACGGTGAGCTCTGACCTCCCTTTCCCCTCTTTTTGATACTCCTGTGCGAGCCACGACCTTGCGCATCTGACCGTGTCCTCCACTCAAGAAGGGCGCCAGTCAAGTGTTGATGGTGCAGAATAAGGCTAAATTCAAGAAACGTTCTTGGACCAAGAAAAAGGCTAAGTCGGGAGGAAAGAAGGCTCAGAACCCGGTCCCAAGTGCTTCCTCGGGGACTAAGCCATCTCCTTCAGCCAGATCCACTTGCTTCTACTACAAGGCGGATGGTCACTGGAAGAGGAACTGTAGCAAGTATTTGGCTAATAAAGCCAAGAGTGGAGGTATGACTTCCGACTCAGGTACACTTGTTTGCAATGTTATAGACATATATCTTGCTGATGCACCTAATAGTTCTTGGGTATATGATACTGGATCAATTATTCACATCTACAACTTGTTGTAGGGGCTAGTAAGAACTAGGAGCGTAGCAAGAGGTGAGGTTGATATCCGAGTCGGCAACAAAGCGAGAGTCACTGCATTGGAAGTCAGCACGATGCGACTTCATTTACCTTCCGGATTCATTATGGAACTGAATAATTGTTATTATGTTCCAGTGCTCAGTCGAAACATTATTTCTGTTTCATGTTTGATGAGGCAAGGCTAGAGTTGAATATTAAGAATAATGGTTGTTCTTTATATTTGAATGATATGTTTCACAACTTTGCACCCGTCCAAGACGGTTTATTTATTTTGAATCTTGATGGTGAGTTGGTTTATAACATAAATGTTAAAAGGATGAAACCAAATGATCTGAATATGAATTAATTTTGGCATTGTTGGCCTGGTCATATAAGTTATAAACGCATGAAGAAGCTCCATGATGATGGACTCCTAACTTTGTTCTACTTGGAGTTGTTCGAGACATGCGAATCTTGCCTACTCGGCAAAATGACCAAGACACCTTTTGCAAAGAGTTGTGAAAGGGCGTTCGACTTGTTGGGACTTGTACATAGTGATGTATGTGGACCAATGAGCACGACAGCCAGTGGTGGTTATGAGTAATTCATTACCTTCACTGATTATTTGAGTCGGTATGGATATATCTACTTGATGAAACATAAGTTGGAAGTGATGTGTGCACCCAAAGTTGACGTGGGACACTTCGTTGGAACCCCAAGAGCAAGGTGTGATGAGCAGAGCAACAAGTTTCCCTCAGTAGAGACCGAGGTTATCGAACCTGAAGGAGGAAGGAAACGTCTCAAAGGTGTTGCAAGCAACATGGAAACCTGCACAACACAAACTCAAGAGTTTGTCCCAACAAATCAGTGAGGTTGTCAAGCTCACCGGTTTGCTGTAACAAAGGATTAAACATATGATGTGGAAAGTAATGGTTTGTAGCAAGTAAACAAGTAAATGTGGAACATGTATCAATGGTAAAGACTGGACCGGGGTCCATAGTTCACTAGAAGTGCTCTCCTTAGATAAACAATATGGCATGAAGGATAAACAAATTACAGCAGGGCAATTGACAAGAACTGAGCAAAGCATAACAATGCAATTACTAGTCAGAAAGATCCTATGAGATTCGATTGGGCAATACAAAAAGATACATAAACCGTCATCCAACTGCATCTATGACTAGAAGTCCACCTTTCGGTTATCATTCGAACCCCCTCAAATATTAAGTTGCAAGCAAAAGACAACTGCTTTAAGCAAAGTGTGTAAGGTAAACAGTCCACATGTTCCATGAACAAGAGACCGTTGTGTTCTCCCTAGTGGCAAAAACACATCTACAATCGAAGAGATTATTGTCACTTCCCTTGGAAACTAGAGGCATGAACCCACTATCGAGCATAAATACCCCCTCTTGGATTCACTAGCAACTACTTGGCCAAGATAGCTACTAACAACGGAGAGCATGCAAGATCAAAACCAACATAGACATGATAGAATCATAAAGACAAAACCATTAATCAAACCAACATAATAATCTCAATATCCATCGAATCCCCGCAAACACAGCATGCATGATTACAAATAGATTAGATCTTGATCATGAACGGAGCTCACAAGATCTATACATGAAAGCACAAAGGAGGAGATACAACCATCTAGCTACTACATGGACCCATAGTCCAAGGTGGAACTACTCACGCATCATACCGGAGAGAAGGCCTCCGGGATGATCTCCCCTCCAGCAGGGTGCCGTGAAGAACTTCAGATCCCCCTGATCTAGGGACGATGGTGGCGGTAGCTATAGACGGTTTCATGGAGATTTGATCGGGTGCTTAGGGTTTCTGCATCAGGGGCTTCTTATAGGCGAAGAGGGAGGCCGAGGCGGCGGCCAGGGGCCCCACACCCCTCCCAGGTGCGGGGCAGGGCCCACCCGCGCCTAGGGGGGGTGTCTGGGCGCCCTAGCCCGCCTCTCCGACTCCCCTCTGGACTTCTTGTTCCCCACGGAAAGTAATACTTTGGCTTTTGTCCCATCCAATTCCGAAAATATTTCTTTACTAACTTTTCTGAAACCAAAAATAGCAGAAAGCAGGCAACTGGCACTGTGGCAACTTGTTAATAGGTTAGTACCAGAAAACATGTAAAAAGCACGTCAATGTGTAGACAAAGAAAAGGAAAGTAGATACTAACAAGCATGGAACATAAAAAATTATAATTACGTTTTCGACGTATCAACATCCCCAAGCTTAACTCCTGCTCGTCCTTGAGTAGGTAAGTGATAAAAGAATAATTTTTGAGGTGACATGCACCCTCACAATAAATATCCAACCATTTGCAAGCATTGAAAGTTGGGATCAAAGAACTCTAAACATGTGCATGAAAGATGGAGTTCTAACAATAGGACATAGTAACTATGCATGCAACATGACAAGCTACAAACAAAGATCATGAATAACATGTATTTAAAAACGTTTGTTTGTTTCACATACAGGAAACATAGCATAGTGGCAATCAGCTTGTCCCTCATAGAGTAGCAATATAGATGCATATGACACCTTCAAAGTTCACAAGGGTGACTAGAAACAAATATCACAAGAACAAGTAATATCACAATATGCATCAATCAATAAGCTTTGGAACATTGCACACGGAATGACAACTATGCTCTCTTAATGGTGCCTAAAGGTAGAAGGTGGAGACTCAATAGTGGTGTAAGAAAGGCCTTTTTGTATAGGAAGCAGGGATTTCAAGTTTCAAAAAGAGCTTCCAAAAATTATGGTACTTGTTAGCTTTCAGCCCTCATTGCCCCTATCATAAGTATCTTGAAGTGATTAAGGTTAAAGTGACAAAGGTGGAGTATATGCTTGACGAAGTATAAGTTGACAATCTCAAGTCCCTTGAATACAAGGGCCACACCTCATGCATACTCAACTTCAGTCACAGGTAAGTTCTTGTCATTGTAAGTATTTGCATATAATAACCACCAATGGGGTACCCTTTGCACATGGTATAGGAGCTTTCCCATAACCAAAATGACAAGGCAAGCAGACAATGAGCATCTCAACAATCTTTTTATTTACTATATGCATAGCTTTTTATTGAGGATGCTTCATAGATAGCTCACTATGGTGATGCTGCAAGTTTCAACCATGATTAGGCATGTCTTAGGCTAGAGGCCCAGGCGTTTCTCTAACACAGGATACAAACTCCATGGACTTACAAGTTCCCTCTTTATTTCACACCGGTGACATCCATAGACAAAAGAGCATGATATCAACTGAGTACAAAGTACAAGTGCAATGTTTAAAACGTTCCCCGTGGCAGCATAGTTCTGTTAATTCCAATGTATAAGTGCAAGCATATACAACATAGATGTCACAATGGTTCAAGTTTATTAGGGGCAAATAATATAAAGTGTGCCATCAAGTTCGTAAGGGCTTTAATCACTAAGTTTTCACATAACAAAATAGTTTTTAATTGGAAGATAGCTGAAAACAAGAATATACTTGGAATGGTGTAACACACCATGCATAGGAGTTTATAGTGGACACTCTGGAATAACTTGGTTTATTGGGAGTTGGAAGCATGAGTAGAGCTTACTCATACAAGTGGAGGCTAGCAAAAGACTGGGAGCAACCAACTAAGAGAGCATAATGGCCATAATCATGCAGAGCAACAAAGCATTATTAATCAAAGCATAGAGTGGTATTACAAGTCAACAACTAAATGATCATATAGGCTATGGTGACTTGTCATATTCATAACATGGTGTGAGCATGTGACAAGTCAACCCAAACAAAGCATCAAAGGAGAATACCACAATACTATGCTTTTGTAAGCTAAAACAACGCATAATTTCTTCAAGGCACACTAAGCAATCCCAATTGTTTGGAAACAGACATGATACATCAATAATCACTAAGCATAAGGTCAAAACAACACCTAGCATGTCATGCTAAAGTCTAAGTCACAGTCAATGCATGCTCCTCTTGCACTTACAAGCAAGAACTTACTACTCCTTTCCAACACCAAGCAACTTATTTGCAAAACAACATAGCGAGAACGCGGGTCCAAACTACTTTATTCAAGCAAACTAAACAACCTAAGCAAAGCAAACAAAAACTAAGACGCTCCAAGAACAACACAACTGTGCATGAAACAATAAAAACGAAGTGTCTAGACAGACCTGAGCTTTTTATTGATGAAGATGGGGATGCCTTGGGCATCCCAGGCATCCCCAAGCTTTGACGCTTGTACCTCTTGAATATTTCTTGGGGTTACACCATGGGGGCATCCCCAATCTTGAGCTTTTGTCCATTATTCATCTCATTGCATCATTCTCTCTCTACACCTGAAATTTTTCCTTCATACAAAACTTCACACAATATTCATTAGGAACATTAGTTTATTCAAAAGATATTAGACCTCTGTAAAAGCTTTGGAACAGAAAGGCTTTTCACTAAAAACACAAGCTACTGTAGAAATTCCTTCAAAAAGCTCAATTTCCCAAAAAGAACTAAAAAAGGAATCAATAAGAAGCAAATGCAAATAATGGCAGAAATCTGTTAAAATAGAACAGCAGGTAGAAACCGATTTTTTCGAACATCTTATGTTGCTCAAATCAAAAAGTTTTGAACGAAATACAGTTAGCTAACATACTGGGGGATTTATTCGTAATTTTTTAGCTCAATCCGAGTTACAGAGACTCCTCAAGAATGTTTTTGGTGGAGGACAAAAATCTGTTTCGAGACAGCAACTCCCCAAATCTTACTTCCCTCTCATTAGAGGTCATTCTTGGCAAAAAAAAGCAAACAAAAAGGATAAGGAGAGGTCATTACTAAAGTAATAACTTCCAAGACTCAAGGAAACTCTTGGGTTATCTCCCAACAAGTACTTTTCTTCAACGCCTTTAAGTTAGGCACAAGAAGCAAGAAGAATCAAGTATTTTCAAATGAAGGAGCACTAACATCAAATCTTGCTTTCAAAGGAGGAGCAAAAATCAACCTCTCTCTCCTCATAGGGAAGTGTTCAATACCTTTATTCAATGGAAAATTATATTTAATGGTGCCTTCCTTCATTTCTATGATGGCACCAACCGTTCTAAGAAAAGGTCTTCCCAAATTAATAGGACAAGAAGCATTGTATTCAACATCCAAAACATAGAAATCAACAGGGACATAAGAATTTTTAACCATAATGAGAACATCATTAATACTCCCCATGAGTTTCTTCTTGGAATTATCATTGAGTGGGACATCTAAATAACAATCTTCCAAAGGTGGCAAATCAAGCATTTCATAAATCTTCCTAGGCATAATAGAGACACTAGAACCAAGATCACATAAAGCTTTGAGATCAAAGTCATTCACTTGCATATTAATAATGGGTTCCCAACTATCTTCTACTTTCCTAGGAATAGAAGCTTTGTGTTTTAGCTTTTCTTCCTTAATCTTAACAAGAGCATCTGTATTGTGTTTGGTAAAGGCAACATGCATATCACTAGCATCAGGACTTCTAGCAAGCTTTTGTAGGAACATAATCACTTCAGAAATATTGCAACCATCAATATCAAAATCAAACTTAGCATCACTAGTAGTAGGCCCAATAGGCTTAGGCATAGTAGGAGGAGGAATAGGGACTACTTGTGGTTTAGTGGTGATGGACCGCACACTATTGTTTCTATCAATTTCAACTTCCCTTTCCCACCTAACATGGAGTTGAGCTAACATCTAACATTTTCATCAATAGTAACTTGTATGGCATGAGCAGTAGCAAAGGTGTTTTCCATGGTTTCAGGTTTAGCAGCCATTTTATTAATCACGGAAGACTGAGCTTCAGACAAAGAGGATATATTTTTCTCAACAGTTAAAAGCTTTTCCTCTATAGTCTTATTGAAAGTGGTTTGTTTACTAATAAAGTCCTTGAGCATGAATTCCAGTTTAGAGGGGGCACTTCTAGAATTATTGTAAGAGCTTCCATAGGAATTGCCATTATTAGGAGGATAAGGCCTATATTTGTTGTTGCTACCAAAATTATTCCTATAGGCATTGTTGTTGAAATTGTTGTTTCTAATGAAGTTCACATCAACTTGCTCTTCTTGATCAACCAAAGAGGCTAAGGGAACACTATTAGGATCTAAAGGAGCTTTCCCATTAACAAGCATAGCCATAATAACATCAATCTTTTCACTCAAAGAGGAAATTTCCTCAACAGAATTTACCTTCTTACCATGTGGAGCTCTCTCAACATGCCATTCAGAGTAGTTAACCATCATATTATCAAGGAGCCTTGTTGCAGCACCCAAAGTGAGGCCCATAAAAGTACCTCCAGCAGCTGAATCCAACAGATTTCTTGAGGATAAGTTCAAACCTGCATAAAAAGTCTAGATAATCATCCAAGCAGTGAGTCCATGAGTGGGGCAATTATTAACCAAAGTTTTCATTCTTTCCCAAGATGGAGCAACATGTTCACTATAAAGTTGTTTAAATTTCATGATTTCACTTCTCATAGATATAATCTTAGAAGGAGGATAATACTTTCCAATAAAAGCATCTTTGCACTTAGTCCAAGAATCAGTACTATTTTTAGGCAAGGAAAGCAACCATTCTTTAGCTTTTCCTCTCAAGGAGAAAGGAAAAAGCTTAAGCTTAATAATATCTCTATCTACATCCTTATATTTTTGCATCTCACAAAGTTCAACAAAGCTATTGAGAAGGGCAGCAGGATCATCAGAACCAGCACCAGAAAATTGCTCTCTCATCACAAGATTCAACAAAGCAGGCTTAATTTCATAAAAGGTAGCATCAGGAGCAGGTGGTGCAATAGGCGTCCTAAGGAAATCATTGTTGTTGGTGCTAGTGAAGTCACACAACTAGGTATTCTCAGCAGAGTTCATTTTGGCAAAGATGGGCAAGCCAAAAACAACAGCATCTAGAGTAGGAACTAATTATTTTGTGTTTCTGAATAAAGAAAGCAAACCAAACTAGACTAATTTTTTTGGGTTTTCTGAAAAGAGGCAAACAAAACCAAGCAAAAGAAACAAAGAAAGCTAAAAACAAAATAAAGAGAAAGGAAGTAGAGGACTCCCCTTGTGAAGACGTCCTTAGCCTCCCTGGCAATGGCGCTAGAAATCTTGATGCGTGCACCCAAAGTTGACATGGGACACTTCGTTGGAACCCAAGAGCAAGGTGTGATGAGGACAGCAGCAAGTTTCCCTCAGTAGAGACCGAGGTTATCGAACCTGAAGGAGGAAGGAAACATCTCAAAGGTGATGCAAGCAACATGGAAACCTGCACAACACAAACTCAAGACTTTGTCCCAACGAATCAGTGAGGTTGTCAAGCTCACCGGTTTGCTGTAACAGAGGATTAAACGTATGGTGTGGAAAGTAATGGTTTGCAGCAAGTAAACAAGTAACAGTGGAAGATTTATCAATGGTAAATAATGGACCGGGGTCCATAGTTCACTAGAGGTCCTCTCCTTAGATAAACAACATGGCATGAAGGGTAAACAAATTACAGCAGGGCAATTGACAGGTACTGAGCAAGGCATAACAATGCAATTACTAGTCAGAAAGATCCTATGAGATTTGATTGGGCAATACAGCAAGATACATAGACCGTCATCCAACTGCATCTACGAACCCCCTCAGGAATTAAGTTGCAAGCAACAGACAACTGATTTAAGCAAAGTGTGTAAGGTAAACAGTCCACATGTTCCGTGAACAAGAGACCGTTGTTTTGTCCCTAGTGGCAACAGCACATCTACAACCAAAGAGATTATTGTCACTTCCCTTGGAAACTGGAGGCAGGAACCCACTATCGAGCATAAATAACCCCTCTTGGAGTCACTAGCAACTACTTGGCCAAGATAGCTACTAACAACGGAGAGCATGCAAGATCACAAAATACACAGACATGATAGAATCATAAAGACAAAACCATTAATCAAACCAACATAATAATCTCAATATCCATCGGATCCCCGCAAACACAACATGCATGATTACAAATAGATTAGATCTTGATCATGAACAGAGCTCACAAGATCTATACATGAAAGCACAAAGGAGAAGATACAACCATCTAGCAACTACATGGACCCATAGTCCAAGGTGGAACTACTCACGCATCATACCGGAGAGAAGGCATCCGGGATGATCTCCCCTCCGGCAGGGTGCCGGGAAGAACTTCAGATCTCCCCGATCTAGGGACGATGGTGGCGGTGGCTACTGACAGTTTCGTGGAGATTTGATCGGGTGCTTAGGGTTTCTGCATCGGGGGCTTCTTATAGGCAAAGGGGGAGGCCGAGGCGGCGGCCAGGGGCCCCACACCCCTCCCAGGAGCGGGGCAGGGCCCACCCGCGCCTAGGGGGGTCTGGGCGCCCTAGCCCGCCTCTCCGGATCCCGTCTAGACTTCTTGTTCCCCATGAAAAGTAATTTACTTTGGATTTTGTCTTATCCAATTCCGAGAATATTTCTTTACTAACTTGTCTGAAACCAAAAACATCATAAAACAGGAAAACTGGCACTGTGGCAACTTGTTAATAGGTTAGTACCAGAAAACATGTAAAAAGCACGTCAAAGTGTAGACAAAGCAAAGCAAAGTAGATACTAACAAGCATGGAACATCAAAAATTATAGATACGTTTCTGACGTATCAGGAAGCTTTTGAAAAGTTCAAAGAATTCTAGAATGAAGTATAAAATAAACTCGACAAGAAAATAAAGTTTCTACGGTCGTACCGAGAAGGAAAGTACATGAGCCATGAGCTTGCTGACCATCTGAAAGGTTGTGGAATAGTTCCTCAACTTACTCCACCTGGAACGACGCAGAGGAGCGATGTGTCATAAAGGCGGAATCGGACCTTGTTGGACATGGTACGATCAATGATGAGTCGGACAGATCTACCTTTGTCATTTTGGGGTTGTTGTCTAGAAACTGCAGCGGTCATACTAAATAGAGTACCATCAAAGTCGGTAGCAAAGGCACCACATGAGATGTGGACATGCAATAAGCCGAGTTTTTCTTTTCTTAAGATTTGGGGTTCTGAAGCATTTGTCAAGCGACTTCAGTTGGACAATCTTACATCCAAGTCGAATAAGTGTATTTTCATGGGGTATCCGAGGGAAACCTTGGGATACTACTTCTACAACCAAGAAGAGGGCAAAGTGTTTGTCGCTCAGAACGGTGTCGTCCTTGAGAAAGAGTTTCTCAAACGAGGAGTCGCTGGGAGCACGGTGCAGTTCGAAGAAATTCGAGAGGAACCGGCTAGTAGCGAGTTGTCAAAAACTATGGAGGTTGAGCCGGTCGTGGTAGCTAAGCGAGTAGAAGAACCTGTACTGCGAAGATCAGCAAGATTACAAAGTGTTAGTGATGTATTACTGTTAGATAGTGATGATCCGGCAACTTATTTGGAAGCGCTGGTGGGATATGATTCCGAGTCATGGTTTGGAGCCATGAGATCCGAGTTAAAATCCATGGATGAAAATCAAGTTTGGAAATTCGTTGATCTGCTAGACGGTGCAAGACCCGTTGAGTGCAAATGGGTCTTTAAGAAGAAAAATAATATGGATGGAAATGTTTGTGTCTATAAAGCATAGCTTGTCGCGAAGTGGTTCCGACAAGTTCAAGGAGTTTATTATGATGAGACTTTCTCTCCCATAGAGATGCTTAAACCAGTCTGGATCATGTTAGCCATAGTAGCCTATTTCGACTATGAGATATGGCAGATGTCGTGGTATTGCCGACGAGTACGCCAAGGAGGGGTCCTCACAGTGCGTGTTTAGAGACGTGGGGGAAGGCGGACGGTTGACGGGTACGAGGTAACATAGCTACCCAATTTCAGATCCCACAACGGTGGTGGAATCCTACTCCTGCTATAAATCACTATAAGGGCAATACGACGAGTTACAGAGATAGGTTCGCTGTGCGAGGTGGGTGCTAATTGCTACTTGATCGTCTGAGATTGTGCCCTAAAGGCTCCCATAGGCCCGACTTATATAGTCACCAGGTCCTAGGGTTACAGGGAAAGTCCTAGCCGGACAGGTTACAGAGTCCTACACTGTCTATTAATAGTCTTTTGTATCTTGCACTCCAAGGCTCCGGGTACGTCGGTGACTCCAACCGTAACCTTCCTTTATCCGGCATGGGCCTCCCTTCTGGATCCATCTAACTGTGCCGCCCAGCAGGCCATAGGCCATGCTACCAACTGTGGGCCACCCGGGTTATCCGGATAGGAGACATGCTATGAGGATACCCATATAGCATATCCCCAACAGTAGGCCCTAGAGAACTCCGAGATCTTGCGCCGTCTTGCCTCTTCATGTGGAATGCTCCGTCTAGATAGATGTCGGCAAATCGTTAAGCAATATCTTGTAGTCCTCCCAAAGAATCCTGCAAGGTTTTCTCCGTCTTC
Organism: Avena sativa; assembly: GCA_916181665.1. Lineage (NCBI taxonomy): Eukaryota > Viridiplantae > Streptophyta > Magnoliopsida > Poales > Poaceae > Avena > Avena sativa. Next base: position 203,409,185 of record OV702283.1, on the reverse strand, counting down.
AACACGTAAGTCGGAGAAATGCTGAATCATCCATCGTACTCTTCTGTAGCCGGAATGGATCCGTCCATGCCGGAATCTTCTGATGTGATGGCTCATCTGCCTATGTCAACTAGGGCAACGTAGACGTAGGTCAGCGACGCCTAGTAACTCACACATGCAGAGAACGCAATCATGTCCACTTTTCCCGCGCGAGCGATACGAACCGTTGGCAGTGATGGTTGGGTATGTGGCAAAATTTCCATGCACGTTCGCGAACATGTCATCTACGCGACAACCGTCCGATCAAGGTGCGCGAATCTGGATGCTGGAGATGATAAATAGTAACTGCGGTGAACTTTTTACTTTTCACCTCATTCTCTCCCCGCATCGTCTTCTTCCTCCAGCGTGTTCCTCCGCGAGCTCTCCGCGCAAACTCGCGAAAAACCCTAGCCCCAATCTGCACCAGTCACCTTCAAACTCACTCCATGGCTAGCAGCAGCACTTCTCCCACCATGGCGGCATCGAGCGAAGCCCCGGCGAAGCCGGCGAGCTCTGTCGTCGTGCCCCCAGAGGGCTTGGTTATCCCCGTCTCGGCGTTGGTTGAGTCTACCGGCGGCGACCATAACCCAGCGGTGCTGGATCCGCTGGAGGAGGAGCTCGATTCTCACAAGGGTGACTAGCGTGGTTCATACATCACGAACCGCGACATACAGGAGTTGATCGCTGAGGGCTACCTCCCTACGACGGAGGGGCTCGCCTGGCGGGCGGCGCCGGCCGGCGAGGTAACACCTTCTCCCCAAGCCGGAGAAAAAGTGTACCTTAAATCCCAACTGGTACGCGGCGTCTCCCTGCCCATCTCCAACTTCTTCCTCTCCGTCTTGAACCACTACAGAGTCCAGCCCCAAAACCTTTCTCCCAACAGCATCTTAGCGCTTAGCAACTATGCGGAGCTCTATGAGGGTTACTTAGGGATAAATCCTAGGCTAGATCTCTTCGTGTACTTCTTCACCGTCAAACGTGAAGCCGGAGCCAGTAAAGAAGAACTTAGGAATTGCGGCACCATAAGCTTCAAGATCCGTCCTGGCCGGTGGTTCCCCAACATCGTCAGTCACGAGTCCTACAAAAACTGGCAGCGTACTTACTTCTACGGCCCAGATATCCCTCTGGCTGGCCGACAATTAACGTACCCGGACTTCGTTGATGGAGCCGCCGTTGAAGCCTCGTCATGGAGATCCCAGGCCTCCCTTCCCTCCGACCTCGATGCTTCCCGCGCCATAAGGCGGATAGAATGGTTCGTAGAGATGGGTTTGACCGGCTTGGACCTAGCCTTGTGCTAGTTCATCAGGCGAATCCAACCTCTGCAGCACCGCGCGAAGCTCATGCACGAGTATACCAGCGATAGAAGGGATAGCCTCCGCATCTCCGTGGACAACTTCTCGAGTGACTCCATCAAGCTCCGCCGTCAGGACATCGTCAAGGTGAAGGACAAGAAGTGTGGCTTCACCATCACCTACGACATGTTCGTAGACGGCAAGTGCCCAAAGGTAGTTATTTACTTTCTGTGTATGACATATACTCCAGTACTTCCGTCTAGCAAATTTCATCTCATTTAACACGGTGGTTCTTCACCTTACAGCTTAGCAACATAGATGAGGATAGCATGGCTCCTCAAATCTATGATCCAAAGATGAAGGAAGTCACCGTCATGTCCGACGACGATGCTCCATTGGCAGGAAAGCGGAAGAGCTCCACCTCTGACGCTGCCGACGGAGGCAAGAAGAAGAAGACGGAGGGTGGAGCCTCCAAGAAGACTACCGCCGCCCTGGAGGTGGAGAAAATAAAGATTACCGGGATCCCCTTTGCCAAAGCACCCCCACTTGTGTAAGCTTCTTTTCCTCCGACATTGTCTATTTATCTGTCTTGCTCATGTACTTATGCATTTTGCACGTTTCAGGAAGAAAGCCACGACTAGCCTGAAGAAGACCTCCAAATTGGGGGCTTCTAGAACCATTAAGGACATGCTGCATCGCGACGCATCTCCCGCCATCGCCCCTGCCACTCCCTCCGTCAAGCCCTCGTCTGCCCCGACAAGCTCACAAAATAAGGAGGCATCTGGCCCTTCCGCCATGGAAGTGGACTCAGGTGCCGTGCAGGCGACGTGCATCGTTGTTGTCGGTGAGCAGGCGACGTGCCGCCCACCAGATGGCTGAAGCTCCGGCTAAGGATGCGATCGGTGGCGGTAAGGCGGTGGTAGAAGCAGGTTCTTCTGCCGTTGGCGGCGCCCCCGCACCCAAGAAAGCCATAGTTTATCCAAAGATATTCTATCCGGTACTTACACTGGGTAGCACTGCTCTGGTCCCTGGTGCGGCACCGACATCTCCGACGTGCGGTCTAGAGGAGCTCCTCCGACAAGCAGAGATCTTGCAAGGAAACAGCGAATCCTTTGGCAAGCTGCTGGACGAGAGCGCTACAAACCTTAAGATCATTGCACTTGTAAGTTTTATTTGCCTTTTGAGTTTCATATGAGTATCCCATTGTAGCCCCCGAGGATGTAGACGGAAAACCATAGGTTTTTGCGTCTATATGCTCTAAGAGTGACTAAGTTAGAAAACCTCTCACTGTAGCCCCCAAGCATATAGGTGGAATGAATAATTCCGACTAGATGATTTAAGAGTAGCATACGCAGTGTATATAAATTTCAATACTGTATCCCTCAAGCCTCTAGTTGTAAATCAATTAGTTCCGACAAGATGCTTAAAGAAAAGCTAAGCATATATCCGAGTTAAAAACTTTATACTGTAGCCCCCAAGCTTCTAATCAAGAACTGAATTAGTTCCGACTAGATGCTTAAAGAAAAGCTAAGCATATTGCTAAGTTAAAAACTCTCGTTGTAGCCCCCGAGCGTCTAGGTGGAAAATTTCCGGCTAGATGCTCCAAGCAGACCAAACAACGTTTAACTTTTTCCTTTTTTACACAGAACGAGAATGCTTGGAGGGGCATGGCCAACGGCAAGTATCAGAAGATGCGCCCAGACTTGGAAGCTGAAAAGGGTAAAACTGCCTTCTTGAAGGAACAGATCACCAAGAGCAAGCGTCTGTTTTCTTTTTCGCATTATGACTTGGTTTTGTGCCCATATTGTCCGAGTACTCACTGTGTACTTTGCTTTCTATGACTTGAAAAAACCATTGCCAAGGCCGAGAATATTGTCGAGCAATCCAAGCACATTCAAGAGCTGGATAGCGAGAACAAAATTCTTAAGAAGGAGAGGAAGGACATGCTGAAAATGCATGAGGAGTCAATGAAGGTCCTGCAGGACTTCGCCACCGAGGAAATCAATCGCTTGAAGGAGGAGATCTCGATCTTAAGAGATCAGAAGCAAGCTGCCGACGAGCAGAATCAATGCCATGATGAGGCGTATAATCTCCTCCAACAAGAGAAAGAATGCGGAAAAGGAATGAAAAACAACTTTGTAATACTTGTTTCACCTTTGGTGCGTATGCGGAAAAAACTTATTGATGTAACTTAAGGAGGAAAACAATGTTGTATGTCCTGCTACTTAAGAACTAATTTCCAGCATGTATATATTGTTTAAGCAAGTGCTGGCTTATCCATTACTTGGTTCTTATGCTTGACTTTTCATGAGTTGGAAGACTCGTTATCGGAACCATGCGCTCAGGTGATGATGCCCAATGGCACCGTCAATAACCTAAGCACAAAATCGCCGACAATAAATGCTGAAAGTCACTACTCCAGAATCCACATAAAAACGACAAAGAACGTGTAGACCATAAAACTTAAGCTAACGCACGTAGGCGGAATTTTCACAAGTGCAATCGCAAAACTTGTGCATAAAGGTTTTACATGATCCAAAAATGAACACTAAAGGAGGTAAAAGACTCAGAAATATGAGTGAACCAGAAAGCTTTATTTCATTGATCATATAAGAGGTACACAATTAGATAAAAAATACTAAGTGTAAAAAGGACGTAGCTGTGCTATGTTCCATGGCCGATCAAGCTCCGGGTAGTCATCATCCGGGTCATGTCGCTTACACTTATGATCCTCGTTGGGACTATCCTTCAGTTCACGATTGTCAACGAGGTAGTAAGACCCATTGAGCAGCGCCTTGCTTATGATGAACGATCCTTCCCATGGCGGGGATAATTTGTGTGACTTCTTTTGCTTAAGTCGGAGCACCAAATCCCCCTCTTTAAACGAGCGATGCCGAACACGGCGACTATGGTAGATGCGTAGCTTCTGCTGGTAGATGGCGGATCTTTGGCATGCCAAAACGCGCTCCTCCTCGAGAAGGTCCACATCTAGGCGTCTGGATTCTTCAGTGTCATCTTCATCGTACGCGGCAACTCTTGGCGCATCGTGAAGTATGTCGGAAGGCAGGATGGCTTCTGCTCCATATACCATGAAGTAAGGGGTGTAGCCGGTAGATCTGTTGGGTGTAGTTCGTAAACACCACAACACGGATGGCAATTCTTCTGCCCAAGCTCCAGCTGCTCTATGTAGCGGTGCCTCAAGACGTGGCTTGATTCCCTGCATAATTAATCCATTAGCTCGCTCAACCCGACCATTGGATTGTGGGTGTGCCACAGATGAGAGATCAAGTCGGATGCCCTTCTCCCAAAAAATAAGCTTCCACTTCTCCGGGTGACAGGTTGCTGCCATTGTCGGTGATAATGCTATGTGGGAGACCAAATCTTACCACTAGATCCCGGACAAACCTAAGGGCAGTTGCCCCATCAAGCTTTCTAATGGGTTTAGCTTCTATCCATTTAGTGAATTTATCAATTGCTACTAGTAGATGCGTAAACCCACATGGTGCCGTCTGTAATGGTCCCACCATGTCTAGCCCCCAGACTGCAAACGGCCAAGTTATTGGTATTGTTCACAATTCTTCAGCTGGAACATGTGGTTGTCGGGCATAATACTGGCATCCCATGCATGTCTCAACCAGCTTGTCGGCGTCCGCCTTCGCGGTCAGCCAGTAGAATCCTTGCCGGAAGGCTTTCGCAACCAACGATCAAGGATCGGCGTGATGCCCGCAATCTCCGAGATGGATTTCATGCAGGATTTCCATACCTTCTAGCTGGGAAACACACTTTAGGTATACACCAGTAGTGCTCCTTTTGTAGAGTTTTCCATTGATTATGGTATAACCCTTTGCTCGTCGTACTATTTGCCGTCTTTTGACCTCGTCGTCGGGCAAAGTTCCATGTTCGAGATATTCCATGAACGATTTTGTCCAAGCCGGAGGGACCTTGGTGACCATGTAGACGAAAGAGTCACCTCTGTCCGGGTTGTCGATGTCGGCTCCCTTCACGGATGGTGTGCGCAGATGCTCTAGGAAAATTCCTGGCGGGATTTTCTTGCGCCCTGATCCAAGCTTAGATAGCAGATCAGCCGCCTCGTTTTGCTCCCTAGGTACATACTTGACTTCGTAGCCCAAGAAGCTCTTGGCTATCTCATCCACTTCGTCTCGATATGCCGCCATCATAGGGTTCCGCGCATTCCAGGTGCCAGCTGTCAACACCCGGATTTTTAATCCCGGATGCATGGTATGCCATACATCGCAATCCCAGGATTACCATTTTTGCGAGACATAACAGAATTGGATACCACAGTACATCATCCATTACAAACCATACATAAGGTTTTACACAAATAAGGATCTCATGATCCAGTCTTAATATAACACAAGCAGCGGAATACGTAATAATAACGGTAGCGTAGGCGAAGCTCCATCTTCGGGGTCACAGGCAATGCTGACGATGGGAGATGATCCTAGTTGTCGTAACCTACCTGGGGTCCATCCTCCAGGTACTCCTCTTCATATTCTGGCCATGGGAATAGCCAGGGACAAAGCCATGAGTACTCTTTAAGTACTCGCAAACTAATACTAACAAGTGAAAGGGGTTTTGTAATAGGACACTAGGCTCTAGGGTTGTTTTGCAAAAAGCCAGATTTACCTCTACTAAGTTCAGAAGAAAAGAATGTTAGTTAAAGTTTTATAACCCTAAGTGGGAACTTGTATTTCATATCACAACCCTGTTGTGGTCAAGTCAAGTCTCAATTCATTTCACAAGTCATTTTGAAAACATCTGACGGGGGACAGTATGGCCACTCCAACTGTCCATAACCGCGGACACAGCTATTTGAATAGTTTGACACTCTGCAGAGATTGTACACTTTCACCACAACATTCGATACTAAGTATGCGGATAATCAATCCTAACCTTTCAATTACACGCCCTAGTATAAGCACCTCTCCTGTGAGTTTGGCCTCCCAAGCATGACCATTCGTCATCTTGGGTACTGCACAGGTAGACAATCTTCACAAGGTAGCCTCAGCTCAGACCTTGGCCGTGAGGGAACTAATACGAAGGTATATAAGTTTCTAGTCAAGCCCTACCCAATTCTCGGGTATTGTGGTTGTACGGTAAAATTGGAATGGTATCGCATTCAGACAACCATCAGTTTTATAAAGGGCTAAGGTTCATGCCTCAACATTTTCATCACCATAAATCATCTGGTGTCTTCGGAAACACATGTCCAAAACATTTCAATAGAATGATCCATCATTCCAAGGTTTTCATAACCATTTTTCCACCAAGTATTCCCATCTAAAGTTGATCAAGTTTTATGCTTAGCACTAGCATCTACAAGTGGGGGTAAGTACTAATGAGGGGTGGTAAACTAGTGGAGTTTTAACTAAGTTCAATCTCATGCATTAGGATGACATAAATATTATCTAGCTTAGGCCAAATTTTATGCTCTTTATGCAACCTTCAATTATCTTCCTAGTATCTACAAGTCACTTAAGTAGACTCTAAGTAATAGCTTTGATAAAGAAATAAAGTATAAAGCTTGCAAGTAAAACTAGGAGGGGGTGTCAAGTGGGTATGATCTACAATTCACTTAATTAAACCCTAAGTAAGTAGCTTTGATAAAGAAATAAAATAGAAAGCTTGCGAATAAAACTAGGAGGGGGTGTCAAGTGGGTATGATCACATATGCTTAAGGAATATAGTTGGCATATTAGCAAGCAAGTATTAGCTTGTATATGTCAACTTGATTAGTAAGGCTTGCTAAGTTAATAGCTTGCAAGTATTGGCTTGCATCAGTATCAGTATAAGCTTGCTAAATTGCAAGTGTTAGCTTGCAAGGTTAATAGCTTGCCTTGGGCAGAGCAGTGGTTGAAGTTCTCCTCGGCTTCTTCGTAGTATCCTCCTTCCTCCTCATATCCTTGGTCGGTACTAGCGTCTATGAATAAATACGAGGTACACAATCACCAAACAATAATTAACTACTTGCAATCATCACACAAAAGGGGTCCTATAGATGATCTAACATCATCTCTAACATTACAAGATTAAGGCTTGGTTTAATTCCTTTTATTTTTAGAAAAGTAATTTCTACTCATTGAAAAACTACTTAGGATTTAATATTCTCCAAACCAAACATGGGATCATGTTGACACATGTCATCACCACATATTTCAGTACATGGGAATGTGATTTAAAGTGGTGCCACAATTTAATAAGGTTTAACCTTTTATTTTAATTAAATAAAGTGACTAGAAATGCCTATGTGGCATTATTTTATTACTTGGTCATTATTTCTGTAAGTAAACCTATATATGTTTATATATTCTGAAACGTATGGTTGAATGTGATTTTTGAGAGTTGGAATCAACTCAAAAGCTATCATGGTTTAAATTTGAAAAATGTTTGAATGCAGAAGAGCTTCTGCCTTGTTATTTTTACCAAGGATGATCTACAAATCCAAATGACTTGAATCCAACGGGCTTGGATTCAGCATTTCTAGACCTTTCTAACAAAATTGGTTTCATTCAATTTGGTTCACTGGATCGTTTTGGGTTGATTTTTGAATCTAGGTGCAGAAGTGTGTTTGAAATGAAATGGAAAAGGTTAATTTCAAATGACTGGGCTGCACGGGAAACGATACTGGGCCGGCCTGCTAAGCACAGCGCTTACGCGGGCTGGTTAAGTCGCTGTCCCTACGCGTCAGTGAGACGAGGGGGTGCGAAGCGGTATGGGGCGATGTGAGCCGTGGGATCTTGTTCTAATCTAACGGCTGAGGGTCATCATCGACGTTGGGAAACGCCGGCGAGACAGAAACCTAACGCGGAAGGTAGGGGTCATCGAGGGCTCACCGGGGCTCAGGCGAGGGTCAGCGAGGCGGGCGAACGACGAAGTCGATGACGGCGAACCTCCTGGTACCAGCAGCTTCTCCTAGGGCGGCTCCAATCGCTGGCTCCCTTCTTCTCCAGAGGCAGCGGGCTCCGGTGAAATTCCGGTGAAGTGCTGCTCGCCTTGCTTCGGGAACAGGGTGGAACGATCAGTGAGGAGAGGGGAGTGAGATGGTGTGCTCAATTCGGCTGGGGGTGGCGTCTATTTATAGTGGCGAGAGGGGACCGACGGGGCGCAATGTGATCTCGTCGTGGTCGACGGCACAGAGGGCTATCGGCGTGGGCGATGGTAGGGGGCGGTGCGGTGCTCCCTGGTGATGCTCAACGACACGGTGGCGAGGCGTGGGGCGGTGCGGTTTGGTCGGAACGCGGCGGTGCTCTGCGCGTGCCCGACGAAGGTTTTTAATGCACACAGCGTGCATGGTCCGCGCGGCGGCGAACGAGTGTGTCTGCGGGGTTGCTGGGACAGTGGTGATCACGTATGCACTCGGCGAGGGCGGCGCGCGGTCTGTGGGCGTCGGTCGAGCGTGGCGCACGGGGCGCGCTCTCGGCATGGTTGCTGGCGAGCTTGGCATGGTCCGTGCGTGTGGTCCAGGGGTTGGCAATGTTCGAGCGCTGGACAGGGAGTGGCGGTGGGGTGTTGTCTTGCTCCCAGACATGTTTGCTAGGCTTGTTTCTTCTCCTAGCTTGCTGTCGACATGGGGGTGACAAGGGTGCACTCGGCCTGCTCACCATTGATGGCATTTCCAAGCTTATAGTGGGGCTAGTGCTTGGTTTAGTTAGCTAGATGATCTACTGAGGTTGTTATGAGCTAGAGAGGGAACAAGTTAGGCAAGAATCACTGCTCACAATAGTGTTTGGATTTTTTGATTTGTATCTGCAAGGTGTTTGATGAAATGGCAGCAAGAATTCAAATTTTGAATTTTGAAAATATTTTTGGTGTGTGTGCTAGGTTGGTGCTGGTGAGTCTGCAGATGCTTGGGTTTTGAAAGTTGAGCTTGTTTGAGTGGTTTTTGAAAAAGTGGGATCTTCCCATATGATATAGATTCAATTTTGAATTGTCATTTAAACTATTCATTTGAAAGTTTCTGGATGATCACAAGGTGGGCCTTGATACTTTGTTATGAGTACTATCAAGGGGTGTAAAAATCCAAACAAGTTTCTGTTAAGTTCTAAAAGTTTGGGGCAGCCAAAGTAGGCATGGGAGTTAAATTGGGCAAAATGACCATTCACTCAATTTGGCTTATTTTGATTTATTTGTCTTTGGGAAAAGTGTGGGGATTGTTTAGATGATGTTTAATTCACCTAAGAAACATTTTACAAGCAAAGAAACACATAAACAAGGAAATTCAAAAGAATTCAAAATGGGATGCATACACACATGCACGCTTTCATATTTTTATTTAGAAAAGTTTTTGTTAACCATAATTTTGGTGATTAGAGTTTGATGATCCAAGTTTAGTATTTTTGGGATGTTACAAATCTTCCCCCCTTTAACAAAATCTCGTCCCGAGATTTGAAAAAGGACGAAAAGATTACCTAGGATTTGAAGAGATCGGGAAACTCCGTCCTGATGTGATCTTCGCGCTCCCAGGTAGCTTCCTCTTTTGTGTGGTTGCTCCACTGAATCTTGAGAAACTTGATGCTTCGGGTTTGGGTAGTTCGGAATGCTTCTTCCAAAATACGGATGGGTACTTCGGGATAGGTCAGGTCATCGTTGATCTCTATAGTCTGGTGATCAATATTCTTGAACACTTCGGTCTTCTCGGGGACTTCGAGACACTTGCGAAGTAATGAGATATGGAACACATTGTGCACAGCTGGCATCTCTTTGGGTAGTTCCAATTGATACGACACTTTTCCTCGATAGTTCAGAACTTTGAAAGGTCCGATATATCTAGGGGCTAACTTTCCTTTGAGTTGGAAACGCTGCATTCCCTTCAATGGCGACACCTTCAGATATACAAATCTCCTATGTTGAAAGTGAGGTCTCGACGTCTCTTGTCGGCGTAACTTTTCTGTCTGGACTGGGCGGTCTTGAGGTGCTCATGAATCTTGTGAACCTTTTCTTCTCCTTCTCGTAGGATGTCAGGTCCGTAAATCTGACTCTCTCCTACTTCCGACCAGTTCAAAGGGGTGCGACACTTCCTTCCGTACATGAATTCAAATGGGGCCATTTGCAAATTGGCTTGATAACTGTTGTTGTATGAAAATTCTGCAAACGGCAGACAGTCTTCCCACTTGGATCCATATTCTAACACACATGCTCTCAACATATCTTCGAGTATTTGGTTTACTCACTCCGTTTGTCCATCGGTCTGAGGGTGATACGCGGTACTGAAATCTAGGCGGGTTCCTAAACCTTCTTGGACTTTCTTCCAGAATCTCGAGGTAAACTGAGTTCCTCGATCTGATACGATGTTCTTGGGGACTCAATGCAAACTAACTATTCTAGCGATGTACAACTCCTCTAGCTTTGAACTCTGATATGTGGTCTTGACGGGTAAGAAATGGGCGACTTTGGACAATCGGTCCACTATGACCCAGATAGAGTAATTTTCCCTACTAGAAGTAGGCAATCCTGTGATAAAGTCCATTCCAACGGAATCCCATTTCCATTCCGAAATCTGTAAGGGTTGCAATAGTCCAGCGGGTCTTTGATGTCCTGCCTTGACTCGCTGACATATATCACACTTGGCGATATAGCTTCCTATTTCTCTCTTCATCTTATGCCACCAAAATTGCTCTTTCAAATCTTGATTCATCTTAGTTCCTCCGGGATGGATAGAATAAAGAGTATCATGAGCTTCCTTCAGAATAACTTCTTTCAACTCAGGATCTGCTGGTACACAAAGGCGCCCTTTGTACCATAGAACTCCTTCTTCGTCATCGGTGAATCCGGGTACTTTGCCTGTACCAATACGACGCTTGATTCCGTCGATACTAGCATTTCCTTTCTGCACCTCTTTGATCTGACTGATCAAAGTGGGTTGAAGTTCTATGCTAGCCAAAAATCCTTTACTTACTAATTCTATTCGAAAATCTTCCATCTCTTTGTGCAAACTTGGTTGCTCCTTTAAAATCATGGAGTTCAAGCGGCAAGGCAATCTTCTAAGGGCATCTTCTACCACATTGGCTTTACCGGGGTGATAGTGAATGTCCAGATCGTAATCCTCGATTAGCTCAATCCATCTTCTCTGTCTCATATTCATCTCCTTCTGAGTGAATATATACTTCAGGCTCTTGTGATCCGAGTAAATCTCACAACGGTTTCCCATCAGGTAATGCCTCCATGTCTTCAGGGCTAGAACTACGGCTGCGAGTTCGAGGTCATGGGTTGGGTAATTTTGCTCATGTTGTTTTAATTGCCGAGATAGATAAGATATAACTTTGCATTCTTGTATTAGCACACATCCGAGACCGATCTTGGATGAATCACAATATACATCGAAGGGCTTCGTGATATCCGGCATGATTAAGATTGGGGCTGAAATCAATCTCCTACTAAGTTCTTGAAAACTCGCTTCACATTTGTCGGTCCATTCAAACTTCTTGTCCTTCTTCAGCAATTGGGTCATGGGTCTGGCGATACTCGAGAATCCTTCTACGAACTTGCGGTAGTATCCCGCCAATCCGAGAAATGCACGAACTTGGGTTTGAGTGGTTGGGGCTTGCCAATCTTCGACATCTTTCACTTTGGCAGGGTCAACGGCAATTCCTCCGGCTGATATAATGTGACCGAGGAATCCTACCTCCTGTAACCAGAATTCACATTTGCTAAACTTGGCATATAGCTGATGCTCTCTAAGGGTTCCAAGAATGGTCCTTAGGTGTAGCTCATGTTCTTCTTACGATTTGGAATAAATCAGAATGTCATCGATGAAAACAACGACAAACTTATCCAGGAAGTCCATAAAAATCTTATTCATGAGATTCATGAAATAAGCGGGGGCATTGGTTAATCCAAAGGACATGACTGTATACTCGTACAATCCATATCGGGTGGTAAAGGCAGTCTTGGGAATATCTTATGCACGAATCTTGAGTTAATGATAGCCAGTCCTAAGATCAATCTTAGAAAACACTTTGGCACCGGTCAACTGATCAAACAAATCTTCTATCTTGGGCAAGGGATACTTGTTTTTGATGGTGGCATCATTCAACTTCCGATAATCCGTACACAAACGGTTACCTCCATCCTTCTTGTCCACAAACAAGAAAGGTGATCTCCAAGGTGACGCACTTGGTTGAATCAATCCAATTTCCAACATGGAATCCAGTTGCTTCTTTAGTTCTGCTAGTTCGGATGGGTTCATACTATAGGGTCTCTAGGCTATGGGTCATGTTTCGAGGATTAGTTCAGTAATAAACTCGATATCCCGATCTGGGGGCATACCGGGCAAAACATCTGGAAATACATCGGGGTATTCACAGACTATCCGGACTTGGTCAATGGTAGGTTGGGCTATACTCATGTTGTACTTGAATTGGCGAGGTAAGGTTTCAGATATATGTTCGACTGATATTCCGGCTGTACTGGTCATGGTGATGGATTTCTTGGCACAGTCAATTACTCCTTTATGTTTGGACATCCAATCCATTCCTAGTACTACTTCCAAACCTTTAGTTCCGAGTACTATCAGATTAGCATAAAAATCTATGCCATGGATGCGGATAGGGACGGCTTTGCAAATTTGCCTAGCCTTGGTGGTTGAACCGGGAATTTGGACGATCATAACATGATTCAGTTTTGTTGGTTGAATTTTACTAGTGCATGCAAATTCTTCGGTGACAAATGAGTGCGATGCACCAGAATCAAACAACACTCTTGCAAGTACTGAATTAACAGAAAACATAACCAGCACGACGTCTGGCGCTTCCTGGGCTTCTTCAGCATGCATGAGAAAAAGACGGCCGTTGCGGTTGAGCGAATTCCCTAGGGCAAACCTTCTTCCTGGCTGAACACGACGCTGCTGCTGAGCTGGGGCATTCTTCTTGTTGGGGCACTCGTTGGAGTAGTGGCCCTTATTTCCACAGTCATAACAAGTTACCTAAGACTTGTCCTTTGCTGCTACAGGCACAGCGTTGCTTCCAGTCCTCGGGGCAGTGTTGGGGTTGGTGGTAGCATTGTTGTTGAACTTGCGTGGGGCACGATTGAAATTGCTAGAGTTCCCGGGGTTGTTGTGATTTCCTCCGGCCTTGGGTTTCCACGGTTGGGGTAGGTTGGACGGTTCATCGGGGGTCTGTTTGTTCTTGGGGCAAATCCTGGAGATGGGTTAGGGCGATACTTTGGGGTCTGATGGGTTCCTGGCTGGTGCATCATGCGATGCTTGCTGTTCTCATTGGCTTGGTTGATCTTTCCTTCCATTTGGATGGCAGAGTCGACCAGGGCTTCAATATCGGCAAAGGGGATATTGACTAACACAGTACGCATCTCATCATGCAGACCATTCAAGAATCTTTATTTCTTCTTGGCTTCGGTGTCGATCTCATCAGGGGCATACCTAGCTAATGACAGGAATTTATCACGGTATTCCACTACAGTCATTCTTCCTTGCTTCAGTTCTCTGAACTCGTCCCTCATCCTCTTGATTAAACCTGGTGGCACATGGGTTCGGCTAAACTTGACCTTGAATTCCTCCCAGGTCATCATCTGGCCTCCGTTCATTTCACGAACATTGTTCCACCATGCTCTAGCATCTCTGGCTAGATAGTGGGTGGCGAACAAAACTTTCTCGTTAGCTTCCACTCCGGCGACTTCTAGGTTATTTTCCATGGTTTGCAGCCAATCATCGGTGTCTAAGGGTTCTTCCGACTTAGTGAAAACGGGTGGGTTGGTGTTCTGGAAATTCTTGAGCTTGGTTGTCCTGATTTCCGTGGCCTTGGTTGTTGTGGGCAAGCTGAGCTATCTATTGCAGGGTGGCTAGGTTGGCTTGACGTTCGGCTCTTTCAGCTTCACGGTCAGAAGTCAACATTTACAGTATCTGCACCATCGGGTCTGGGGATGAACAACTTCCTCCACGTGGCATCTGAAGATTGAGATAGATCATGAGAAAAGAGGGAAATTTCTAAGGTTCTGGTACTTTGAGAAGTTTTTAAAGTTTGACTCAGATTTTTCTAGCAACTTGCTTTTCATTCATTCATTCATAGCACACGGTACAACACACACCACAACAAAGGGAAACAGATGGTTTTAAGAACCATTCTGGAAACTACGATGCACTGGGACCGAATACTACTCACTACGCTAGTGCTCAAGTGCTGCTACTCCTTGGAGTCGGTGTAGTCGTCATCCCCATCATCCTCATCGTCATCGATGAAGGCGTAATCATCCTCATCGGTGAAGAAATACATAGCCTGATCTTCCAGGAAAATCATCATCATCACTGAGATAGGAGTAGGGTTCTCCACGAAGATCCTCTCCGGCATTATCCCTTTCCTCCAACTGCATATCTCTCTCATGGATGGTCTCCTCCAAAGATGAGATATGGTGGCGAAGACGGGCAATGATGCGCTCCTTCTTGTCGAGCTGACGACGGCGAGACTTGTGATCCTTTGCTAGCATGGCGATGGTTTGATCCTTCGTCTTGATGATGGCGGACTTGTGGTTGGAGTAGTCACGGCAATTATCCAACTCCTACAGACGATCGTACATCATGAAGCTAAGGTGGTCCAATTGAGTCTTCAACTCGTGGTGGTATGGGGCTTCCAGGGGTTATCCATTAGCATCATGCCTTGGGCAAAACTCAAAGCGAGTACCCTTGATCTGGTTGATACTCTGCCCACACAGACGGGCAAGAGCTTCCTGCATGGCCCTGGCAAGTCCATCCAGCCAGTTGTTTTCTCTTAAGGTGAACTGAATTCCCTCAGCAGTGGGGGGTTCAATCTTTCCTCGGAGACTTGCAACAATTAGCCACTGCAGATCTTCTCCTCCTTGATCATTGAGCTGAGCTTCGAAGAACTCGGGGTGAGGATGCTCCAAAAGTTCTGAAAGCTGGTCCAAATCCCTCTCAAAGATAAGGTCTCCGCCATTTCCCAATTGGTAAAACTTGCTATACTTCATGTCCATCTAAAAGAATATAAGATGAGTAAGTTAGTAGAGTGATCAAGTGTGTCAAATTTTTATGTATTTTGCAAGAGTTTTTGAGGAACATGAATTTTCATGAAAGAAGTAAGTGATAAGAATGGGAAAAGGTTTTGGAAATATTTGTTTCTTTTGGTTTCGAAAGTAAGTTTTTTTTAATTCAAACGTCCAGTCTAACTAGGGTCTCCTATGGTCAGGATGGCTCTTATACCAACTTGTCAACACCCGTATTTTTAATCCCAGATGCCTGTTATGCCATACATCGCAATCCCAGGATTACCATTTTTGCGAGACATAACAGAATTGGATACCACAGTACATCATCCATTACAAACCATACATAAGGTTTTACACAAATAAGGATCTCATGATCCAGTCTTAATACAACACAAGCAGCGGAATACGTAATAATAACGGTAGCGTAGGCGAAGCTCCATCTTCAGGGTCACAGGCAATGCTGACGATGGGAGATGATCCTAGTTGTCGTAACCTTCCTGGAGCCCATCCTCCAGGTACTCCTCTTCATAGTCTGGCCATGGGAATAGCCAGGGACAAAGCCATGAGTACTCTTTAAGTACTCGCAAACTAATACTAACAAGTGAAAGGGGTTTTGTAATAGGACACTAGGCTCTAGGGTTGTTTTGCAAAAAGCCAGATTTACCTCTACTAAGTTCAGAAGCAAAGAATGCTAGTTAAAGTTTTATAACCCTAAGTGGGAACTTGTATTTCATATCACAACCCTATTGTGGTCAAGTCAAGTCTCAATTAATTTCACAAGTCATTTTGAAAACATCTGACGGGGGAACAGTATGGCCACTCCAACTTTTCATAACCGCGGACGCGGCTATTTGAATAGTTTGACACTCTGCAGAGATTGTACACTTTCACCACAACATTCGATACATCCGTCAGGAACAAATCCTGAATTCACCATACTCAGTATGCGGATAATCAATCCTAACCTTTCAATTACACACCCTAGTATAAGCACATCTCCTGTGAGTTTGGCCTCCCAACCATGACCAATTGTCATCTTGGGTACTGCACATGTGGACAATCTTCACAAGGTAGCCTCAGCTCAGACCTTGGCCGTGAGGGAACTAATACTAAGGTATATAAGTTTCCAGTCAAGCCCTACCCAATTCTCGGGTATTGTGGTTGTACGGCAAAATTGGAATGGTATCGCATTTAGACAACCATCAGTTTTATAAAGGGCTAAGGCACATGCCCAACATTTTCATCACCATAAATCATCTGGTGTTTTCGGAAACACATGTCCAAAACATTTCAATAGAATGATCCATCATTCCAAGGTTTTCATAACCATTTTCCACCAAGTATTCACATCTAAAGTTGATCAAGTTTTATGCTTAGCACTAGCATCTACAAGTGGGGGTAAGTACTAATGAGGGGTGGTAAACTAGTGGAGTTTTAACTTAGTTCAATCTCATGCCTTAGGATGACATAAAGATTATCTAGCTTAGGCCAAATTTTATGCTCTTTATGCAACCATCAATTATCTTTCTAGAATCTACAATTCACTTAAGTAAACCCTAAGTAAGTAGCTTTGATAAATAAATAAAATAGAAAGCTTGCGAATAAAACTAGGAGGGGGGTGTCAAGTGGGTATGATCACATATTCTTAAGGCATATAGTTGGCATAGTAGCAAGCAGGTATTAGCTTGTATAGGTCAACTTGATTAGTAAGGCTTGCTAAGTTAATCGCTTGCAAGTATTGGCTTGCATCAGTATCAGTATAAGCTTGCTAAATTGCAAGTGTTAGCTTGCAAGGTTAATAGCTTGCCTTGGGCAGAGCTGTGGTTGAAGTTCTCCTCGGCTTCTTCTTCGTAGTATCCTCCTTCCTCCTCGTATCCTTGGTCGGTACTAGCGTTTTTGAATAAATACGAGGTACACAATCACCAAACAATACTTAACTACTTGCAATCATCACACAAAAGGGGTCCTATAGATGATCTAACATCATTTCTAACATTACAAGATTAAGGCTTGGTTTAATTCCTTTTATTTTTAGAAAACTAATTTCTACTCATTGAAAAACTACTTAGGATTTAATATTCTCCAAACCAAACATGGGATCATGTTGACACATGTCATCACCACATATTTTAGTACATGGGAATGTGATTTAAAGTGGTGTCACAATTTAATAAGGTTTAACCTTTTATTTTAATTAAATAAAGTGACTAGAAATGCCTATGTGGCATTCTTTTATTACTTGGTCATTATTTCTGTAAGTAAACCTATATATTTTTATATATTCTAAAAGGTATGGTTAAATGTGATTTTTGAGAGTTGGAATCAACTCAAAAGCTATCATGGTTTAAATTTGAAAAATGTTTGAATGCAGAAAAGCTTTTGCCTTGTTATTTTTACCAAGGATGATCTACAAATCCAAATGACTTGAATCCAACGGGGCTTGCATTCAGCATTTCCAGACCTTTCTAACAAAATTGGTTTCATTCAATTTGGTTCACTGAATCGATCTGGGTTGAGTTTTGAATCTAGGTGCAGAAGTGTGTTTGAAATAAAATGGAAAAGGGTAATTTCAAATGACTGGGCTGCGCGGGAAACGATACTGGGCCGGCCTACTAAGCTCAGTGCTTACGTGGGCTGGTTAAGTCGCTGTCCCCACGCGTCAGTGAGACGAGGGGGTGTGAAGCGGTATGGGGCGATGTGAGTCGTGGGATCTTGTTCTAATCTAACGGCTGAGGGTCATCGTCGATGTTGGGCAACGCCAGTGAGACAGAAACCTAACGCGGCAGGTGGGGGTCGTCGGGGGCTCACCAGGGCTCAGGCGAGGGTTGGCGAGGTGGGCGAACGACGAGGTCGACGACTGCTCCTGGTACCGACAGCTTCTCCTGGGGCGGCTCCAATCGCTGGCTCCCTTCTTCTCCAGAGGCAGCGGGCTCCGGTGAAATTCTGGCGAAGTTCTGCTCGCCTTGCTTCGGGAATGGGGTGGAACGATCAGTGAGGAGAGGGGAGTGAGATGGTGTGCTCAATTCGACTGGGGGTGGCCTCTATTTATAATGGCGAGAGGGGACCGACGGGGCGCAAGGTGAGCTCGTCGTGGTCGACGGCATAGAGGGCTATCCGCTCTACCACGACGACGATGCTGATTACCCGGTTGGTTGCCGCCATGTAGATTAACAGGGTCTCGCCAGGCTCGGGCGCTGCAAGGATGGGCGCTGAGGAAAGAATCTCCTTGAGCTTCTTCAATGCTGCATCTGCTTCGTCCATCCACGTGAATTTGTCCTCCTTCTTCAGTAACTTGTAAAGCAGCAGAGCCTTCTCTCCAAGTCGTCTGACGAACCGACTAACTGCTGCAACACAACATGTTAGTTGTTGAATGTCCTTTAGGCATGTCGGACGGTTTATGTTTAAGATGGCCTTGATTTTCTCCGGGTTGACCTCGATTCCGTGCTGGGAAACGATGAAGCCCAACAATTTGCCGGATGGAACCCCGAAGACGCACTTCTTGGGGTTAAGCATCATGTTGTATTTCCGGAGATTATCAAAAGATTCTTTTAAGTCGGAGATTAAGTCATTTGATTTTTTAGACATCACCGCGATATCGTCCACATAGGCGTGAACGTCCCGACCAATTTGGTTGTGAAGGCAACGTTGCATTGTCCGCTGGTACGTAGCACCTACGTTTTTCAGCCCAAAGGGCATCGTAACATAGCAAAACGTGCCGTATGGGGTAGTGAACAAAGTGGCTAATTGGTCTGACTTCCTCATCTTGATCTGGTGGTATCCTGAGTATGCATCGAGAAAACACAAAAGTTCCGAGCCAGCCGTCGAGTCAATGACTTGGTCAATGTGAGGCAAAGCAAACGGATCTTTGGGGCATGCTTTGTTCAAGCCGGTGTAATCAACGCACATTCTTAATTCATTGGTTCCCTTTTTGGGGACAAGTACAGGATTGGCCACCCATTGGGTGTGAAGGACTTCTCGGATAAATCTAGCCTTAAGTAACCTAGCTATCTCTTTGCCAATGGCGCGTCTCTTCTCATCTCCAAAGCATCGTAGAGGTTGTTTCACTGGTTTGGATTTTGGATCAATGTCTAAGCTGTGCTCGGCAAATTCCCTAGGTACACCTTTCATGTCGGCAGGTTTCCAGGCAAAGATGTCCCTATTCTCACGGAGGAACTCGACGAGCGCGCTTTCCTATTTGGGATCCAGGTTCATCCCAATGGCGGTGACCTTGGAGGCATCGCCTACCACAAGTTCCACCAGCTTGGTCTCGATGGCGGCCTTGAACGAAGGAGCGGAGTTGGAAATCTGCTTCTTCGACGCGAGCATCTCTTAGTCATCGACCTTTCTTTGGATCTTTTTGAATTCTTCGCTGTAGAGGACAGCTTTCGCAACGGCTGCTTCGTTAATCTCACAGTCCCTTGCCTTGGTAAAGCTTTCGGATACGGTGATGACACCGTTTGGTTTGGGTATCTTGAGTTTGTTGTAGACTAAGCATGGCTTGGCCATGAACGTGTGGAATATGTCGTGGACGAATATGACGTGGTACACGCTCTTGAAGGGGACCACCTCAAAGGTCATGCGCTCTTGGCGGTAATTATTAACATCGCCAAAGGCAACCTGAAGTGTAATGCACCCAAGGGACCGAGCCTCCCGACCAGGAACTACACCGTGGAAGATGGTGTTGGTCGGCCTTAGGTTTGCCTCCGTCAAGTTCATCTTCTGCAGTGTATCCAGGTACATGATGTTGATGTTGCTTCCACTATCCACCATACACTTGGTGAACTCCACGCCATCAATCAAGGGGTTGATGACCATGGCGTACTAGTTCTCCGTAGGGATAAGGTCCGGGTGGTCCGTCTTGTCCCAAGTAATTGGAACCTCCGACCAGCGCAGGTACTGGGGAACTAGGGGGAGAGTAGCCATCAGGATCCTCAGGGAGGTCTTCTGTTGTCGGACGGTGGGGGTGCCAAGGAAAGTGTGGTAGACTGGTGCCTTCTTCACGAAGGGGTTCTTGCCCTTGTCATCGCTCTTGGCGGCGTGCTTGGGGTCAACGTCCTCGTCCATGTCACTTGAATCCTTGGACTCCTCCTCCTTCTTCTTCCCCTTGCCCTTGCCTCGCGGTCTATTCTTCCGACTTCACTTGTAGCCGGACTCCGGGTCTTCCTTGAGGTCGTTGACGAACTTGCAGTGTCGATTGGTATGGGTGGCCTTTCCGTTGACGTCGAGGTGTACGAGGCACGGCATATCGCGGTACGCCTCGTAGGTTTGGGGAATGCGGAGCGGCGCCGAGGTAGTTTCGCTTCCTCGTTGATGCCCACGACCATCTCCCCTTCCTCGGCCATGTTGTCCACCATCACCTCGTCCTGCAAAAGTCATAGCGACCATGTTGGTAGATTGCTTTTCTTCTGGAGCGGTTTTCCGCTTTGTACTGTTGTTCCTCCGAGCTTGAGTTGGAACGGCCGTTGCCGGCAGGGGGCTGCGAGCATCGTCGTCGGCAGCTGCGAACTCACTAGCCAACTGAATCATCTAGTTCAAGTCAAGATGGTGATTGTCCTGCAAGCGCTTCAGCTTATGTCAGAGCAACGTGCCCCTTTCCAACCCATCGATGAAGGCGGCCATGGCGGTCTGAGCATGCACTCCTGCGCAGGAATTCTTCATGTCCAGCCAGCGGGAGAGGTAGGCGCGAGATGTCTCGTCTTTCTCTTACACACACCGCTGTAGATCGCCAACAATGTAGGGACGCTTGTATGCACCCTCAAAGATCTTGGTGAACACTTCTTGCATGTCCAGCCAATTGCAGATGGATTTATCCGGCAAGTCGTCGATCCATTGACGGGCCGTGCCTACCAACATTAATGGGAGGTACTTGACGGCGACGTTGGGGTTGCCTCCGGCAATCTCCATCGTTTTGTCGTAGTCCTGCAACCATGTGGCTGGCTTGGCGGTGCCGTCATAGGGCTTGATGGTCTTGTCAATCTGGAAACCTTTGGGGTAAGTTGCGGACCGTATTGCAGGTCCAAAGCAACGTGGTCCTAGGTATGGTCCTTCCCGGGCCTCGTGGATCTTATCGATCCACGAACGTGCATCGTATGGCTCCTAGTTCTTCTTCTTCTTGTAAACAGGGGATGGGCTGCGTGAACAACGCGGGCCTCCTCCGTCATGGTGACTGCTTGGTGGTGACGGAGGCGGAGGTGCGGTGGGTTAGCTTTCTTGCTGTTACCCTCCTGCGACGCCTCGCGCCTGTCCCGGTTGATTGTCTGATGCGGAGGGTCATGGCGTGACCTACTCTTGTGTCCTTGGTTGCACTCTCCGTCATGACGGGTCTGCTCCGTGTTGTTGCGGATGACGATGCCGCACTGCTTTGGTGGGGGCATATCCCTACGATGGTGAGCCTTGTGATCTTCGTGATGTCGGGGGGATCGGGGCGGTGGCGATGGGCGACGAGGTCAGGCCTTATCTCCGTGATCGGAGGATATGGGGATAGCATCCTTCCTGTTGTGCGCATCCCTCCGTCTTCTTTCTGATGAACCCGTCTAGGACCAGACATCAAGAGGAGATCAATCCCTTGGCGGTTTGCACTGGCTAGACTGGCAAAGCGCTAGGTCGGACTCAAGCCTCTGAGAGGTGGCCTTCTCCTGCTGCTTCACCACCTTGGCCACTAGGTCATAGATCCACTGCCTCGAGCGATCTATCCTGCTCCAGAAGGGTCTTGGCGACGGCGAGGTTAAGGAGTGGGGTGGGCATCACCTGCTTGCCTTCACTGTCAATGTATGTCTTGGCATGTGCCGGCTTCAAGGGAGCCCATCCTAGGTTTCGTCGTACACCAGGATCGTTGATGACGCGAGCCGAAGCCTTCTTGGCCTTCTGCTGCTACTGCAGAGTCTTATACTCGGCCTCCATTTCTCTAGCTTTCTCTATGGACTTCTGCGCATTGAACAGATCTCGATCTAGCTTAGCACCTTGCTCCGCGATGGCCTGCGCTTCCTCCAGCAGCTGCTGGCGCTTCTCGTCAAGCTGGGTCACGTTCTGGATATGAGCTACGGTCAATGGCTTGACGAGGAGGTTGTCGTACATCACTCTATCAGCAGGAGTAACTTGGGCAGCAGCAGACGTAGACGCCGGAGTCGGCAAGGTTGCGGTGTTATCGTTGCTCGGGCTGGTGCCGAGTTCCTGCGGCTGCTGCACTGGGTTAGGCGGAGGAGGCATGACCATTGCGCGATCATCGTCAGCAGCAATAAGTGGCCCCTTCCCCTTCTCCATTGCTGTAGGAGGAGCTCGTCCGGGTTGGTCTTCATCCATCGCCGTCCCAATGGTGACGAACACCTCTCGAGATGTGACGGCGTTGTTGGCTTGCTCGTCGCGCGTGTACTCTTCCTCCATCTCCTGCATGGCGGAGTCTAGTTCTTCTGGACTAAAATCTATCTCCTCTGAATCTGCACTGAAGTCAGCATAAAGTGCGTTAATAACAGAGTCGGAGGGTGCCAGGACTTCCTCGATGACGGGCGGTGGAGGTGCAACAACAGCGACGATGACTAGAGGTGGCGGCGCAGCTGCGACGACGGCGGCCGGAGGCGGTGGTGGCGGTGGCTGAATCGGAGGGGCTCCATCAATGAGCGCAAGCGCTGTCTGAGCTACCGCTTCGGCCTCCGCGTAGTTGTTGACGGTGTTCACCATGCCTTCGAAGGTAAGGCAGCCCGACGCCTGCTGCCATCTTAGAGAATGTCGGAGAAGCGTGCCATGGTCCAGTCCTTCCACAAAGTGATACATAGCATCATCATTGGGGTACTGGGCCAGATCAGCTCGTATACGGAGCCACCTGGCCAGGTAATCGCGGGGGTTTTCACCCTCTCTCTGAATGCAACGAGCCAGATCAAAGATGGTAACCATGCCGACGAACTTGGATCTCTGTTATCCAGACGCACGGGCGAAGCCGACGGACTTGCAGCGATCTTCCACCTTTATATCCTGTATAGGGGCGGTTTGGGTGGGCCTTGAATTTTTCCGATCTTTGCTGGAAAACTCTGAAGAGAGATCCGACATCGATCCTTCCGCGAACGTATCCTGCCCATAGGCGGTCCGTGTGGGCCTTGATGCTCATCCGATTCCCAGGGAACTAGTGCCCGAGTCGGTTTCGCCAATGAAGAGGTGGATGTCTCTGATAGGAACGATCGAGCACCGCGTAGGGTTCGTCTTCGCCAGGATCCAGAACTCATCGGGAGGAACGGTCGGAACATTGCCGGAGAAGAGAACACGACCGGCTATGGTTTCGCCGATTCCCGCGAAGATCTTGGTCCCCGCCCGCTGAAGAGCCTGAAGCGCCTCTTGCCCCACGGTGGGCGCCAACTTTCGTGGTATTCTCGACGAGTATGCCATGGAGGGGTCCTCACAGTGCGTGTTTAGAGACGTGGGGGAAGGCGGACGGTTGACGGGTACGAGGTAACACAGCTTACCCAGGTTCAGATCCCACAATGGTAGTGGAATCCTACTCCTGCTATAAATCACTATAAGGGCAATACGCCGAGTTACAGAGATAGGTTCGCTGTGCGAGGTGGGTGCTAATTGCTACTTGATCGTCTGAGATTGTGCCCTAAAGGATCCCATAGGCCCGACTTATATAGTCGCCAGGTCCTAAGGTTACAGGGAAAAGTCCTAGCCGGACAGGTTACAGAGTCCTACACCGTCTATTACTAGTCTTGTGTATCTTGCACTCCAAGGCTCCGGGTATGTCGGTGACTCCAACTGTTGCCTTCCTTTATCCGGCATGGGCCTCCCTTATGGATCCATCTAACTGGGCCGCCCAGCAGGCCATAGGCCATGCTACCAACTGTGGGCCACCCGGGTTATCCGGATAGTAGATACCAGGCTGATCCTGGAGAAATCCACTGGAGAGCGGATAAAAATATCCTAAAGTACTTGAGAAGGACTAAGGATATGTTTTTGGTTTATGGAGGTGACGATGAACTTAGTGTAAAGGGTTACATGGAGGCGAGTTATCTTACCGACTCTGATGATTCTCGTTCGCAATCCAAATACATGTTTGTGGTAAACGGAGGGGCTATGAGCTGGAAGAGTTTCAAGAAAGAGATTGTGTCTACATATACAGGAGAGGTTGAGTATATTGCCGCCTTGGAGGCAGCAAAGGAATCTGTTTAGATGAGGAATTTTCTTATGGATCTTGGTGTGGTTCAATGCTCGTCCAATCCGTTAGACGTGTATGGTGACAACAATGGTGCTATTGCACAAGCCAAGGAACCTAGTCAACACCAAAAGAACAAGCACATACTCATGAGGTACCACCTGATTCGCCAGTTCGTGGATCAGGGTGATATCAAGTTATGCAAGGTACACACGGACGCAAATATTGCGGATCCGTTGACAAAGACGTTACCACAGCCAAAGCATGAGGTGCACCTAAGAGCCATGAGTATTAGATGCCTAGACAAGTGATGTCGTAAGATTGACTCTAGTGCAAGTGGGAGACTATTGGGTTATGCCCTAGAGGCAATCATGTATGATGATATTTCCCAATGTATTCATAAAGATATTAAGTTGTCCTTGTATGAACATCTGATGTGTATCATTGAATATGTGATTCAGTTGTGGAACTATACATTCATGTTGTTTGTACTAAATATCCTTGGTCATCGAGGTTGTGCTGGACACACAACTTAGACCAATGTGAAAGTCGGTGATGACTTGGTTCCACTTGTCATGGGCATGAAGATGCTATTTCGACTTACACAGATTCAGCTAAAGAGTTTAGGGACTCATATTGACCCATATTGAGATACAACGAACAAGTCGTCATTTGTATGTCTCAATCAATGTAATCCTTCGACTTGAGGTTGTTGCACAATCTAAGTTGAGAACCACTGACTTAGGTTATGTTAAACGTTGTTTCATCACTGGACAAATATAAAGGCAAAGTTCGGGTCGACTGAGAATCAAACTGCGTGATGTGAATAACCAAGATGGTATTTGTCCCCTCCACTTGGAGAGATATTCTATGGGCCCTCTCGGATGCTATGATTCGGAAAGCATGGCCATGCACGAATCAGTTAAGTGTTAACAAAGGCGATCGACTAAGAGTTAGTCCGATGAATCACTCATCTCGGATCGAGAAGAGAGTGAGACTATTTAAGGGATGAAAATTATTCGCCTGCAGTCTGACAAGGTATATCCTAAGGAAAAAGGGAGTCAGACGCAAGGCGCATTGGAAAAGCATATCATCATGACTCTTTGGTACTTGGGAGTCGGCACGTTCTGCTAGGAGCCGCTACCGACTGATGGATTGAGAGTCGGACTCCAATCGTGTCTAAGTTGCCATGATCCTGCAGGGTCAGACACTTAAGAGAGGGAGCAAGTTCATATTGGATATGAACCAGAAATCTGGTTGGGTTAGACCAAAGCCAGATTTGGACTGAGTCGGTGAGTCGGACTCACAATGACTAATATTATATGGGCTTTAGTGAATAGGCCGCAAGTGAGTGGATCTCACGTTCACTCCCATATATTGCGGGGCGTAGAAACCCAAGAGGGTTAATGGTTAGGTCATTCTATACGTTGGAAACCCTAACTCCACAGCAGTCCTGCCGCCGTAATAAACCTAGCAGTTTACCGTCGGCGCTCCTCCTTGTATGTGTGTTTACCAGCAGCGGTGTTGTAAGATTAGCACCACAAGGATCGGGATCTAATCAGATCGTGAGGACTGCACTTTATTAACTGACGCCCTTCATCAGTAATCCACAACCGCGCGTCTAGTGGTAATCCTCGTGGTCTTCTACTTCAGCTAGAACTTGGGATCACCACATTAGAGGGACAAATTTTGTTTTATCTCTATCTGGCCCAGCAGATGCATGCTTCAATTCATATCATAGCATGCATAGTTAGAATGGGCTTGTCGCGCTTATCATTTTAGACATACCATTTATCGAATTCAGGGTACCAGAAATAAAGTTATGAATTTATTAAGAAAATATATTTATTAGCGTTTAAATTATTTCAAAATTTTAAATTTTCAAAATGATATTTTAAATATCATATTCATAATTCCCATATTTTTATGATTTAAAAACATATATTATTTATCAGATTTTGATTTACAGTTTAAAAGTTATTAGTCATTTCGTCTTTTGATAGAAAAGGCAAAAAGTTCAATGATTTAAATATTTAGAATAAAAAAACAGGTTTTATATTTGAATTCTTTAAATAATAATAAAGAGTTTTGGTTTCAAAAGTTTTTTTAAATGAATTATATTTTGAATTTTACGACCTTTTTATGTAGGAGGATTTTTTGACAAAAACTGGCTGACAAATATGAGGTATTTTGCAAACATGCTTAACTGAATTTTACATTAGTGCAGGTTCAAAACAGGGACAGAAAGAAAAATAAAAACTAGACATAAACCAAACGCGAGAGGGATTTGATACTAGGATCTCCATGAAAAATCACAAGGGAGTAACCGCTAGGGTATGGAATGGTTGTTGCTCAATGTAAAGACGTGCCAGTTTTAACTAGATCTAGCTCGGATTTTGTTACTGATGAAACTAACCAAGTTTCAGTAAGATGCGGAGTTCTTCAGTGATACAGACACAGAGGGACTCGTACATGGTAGAAAACAAACCGAAAAATAAAAACATGAGGATTTTGCATTAGTGAGGGTATGATCTCTAGATCATCTAGGAGAGAAGGGTGGTGCTACCAAATGGGCTGATTGCTTTGCTGTTGTAAGAAACTGGAACGGGATTTTAATCATCTAGGAGAGAAGGGTGGTGCTACCAAATGGGCTGATTGCTTTGCTGTTGTAAGAAACTGGAGCGGGATTCCGACATTTGAACTGCAGCGCCCGTTGGAAGGACACGGACAGACCAACCAAAAGAGCTAGTTATGTTTAATGTACCAATGTGACCTCCCAATATTTTGAATTGTACCTGGACAAAGAATAGATGAAGAACAACCATGGTGGAGGAAGCTCGGGCTAAGGGATCAACAACTACAACACGTGAACTGGACAAGGAAGTCATGGAAAAGGACGGAGAGCTCACCTAGAGGCTTGGTATGTAGTTTTTTAATCTCGGGGAAGATTTATGGAGATGAATTCGCGATGGTGACCGGGCTTGATATGCAGGAACAAGCTTCGAATTCTCCAAGATTTGGGCTTACTAGCAAGCTCCACTTGGTGAGTATGGATAGGACGATGGTGCACGTACCCTGGAACTCGTGGACGGCGGCGGGGTGATAGGAAGGTTTAGGCGACAAGGTGTATGTGCTCCTCCCTCTCTCTCAGGTTCAGGTACACAACAGAGAGTTGAAGGGGAAAACAAGAGAGGGGCGGCATGAGGAAGGGAGAAAGGGGAGGCAATCTAGGGTTCTTTGGGGATTAAAAGAGAAGGGTAAGGGAGTGGTTGAAGTGGTGGGTGGTGCTGACGTCGACCATGGAGGGTCATGCTCTCTTTGTGACTAGGAGGAAGAGAGTAGAAGATGGCGTGGTGGGGCTTACATGGGCTATGGGCCTGGAGGAAGGAGAGGAATCAGGTGGGCTTCTAAAGTGGTCGCCAGTGATGTTGGACCAGTTGAGATGGCTCTCTCCTCTATTTTTATTCTGAAATATTTTCTTTTATGTTTTATTTCTATTCCTGTATAAAATATTTTGAAACTTTATGTAGGGATTTGAAATAGAGAGGATTCCAAATAGATTTAAGAGGGAATGAGAATAATAACACAAGGAGGATGCCTACATAGCTCATTTGGCATTTTACTAGATTAAAAATTGGTAGGGTTTTTGCAATGGACAAAACAATTTAAAATAGTGAACCCTAGCGATTGGATCCCACTTGTTGAAAACTAAATAGAGATATGCAAATAGGTAGAGATTAATGGTGATAGCAACATCAACAAGACAAGATACAAAATACAAATGCAATGCATCATAACACATGCAACATTTTAAAATATGATCCATGCAATGTGGCATGATGACCATGAGCATGATATTATGATGATGCAATTAATGACATATAGTAAGTAGCAATACATAAAATAGACAAGTAGCATTATAATGTTAGACAATTGGGATGCTACAAGGAGGAAGTGGATTTTTGGAAAGTCCACTCTCTTCTTCTTGCCTGCGGCAGCAGCGTTAG
Organism: Avena sativa; assembly: GCA_916181665.1. Classification (NCBI taxonomy): domain Eukaryota; kingdom Viridiplantae; phylum Streptophyta; class Magnoliopsida; order Poales; family Poaceae; genus Avena; species Avena sativa. Next base: position 203,380,758 of record OV702283.1, on the reverse strand, counting down.
AGGTGGAGCTCTTCCTGCTATCGCAGTTGGGTGATCCCTCGAGGCGTCATCGTCGAACACAACCATGACATCCTTCATCTTGTGGTCATAGACTTGGGAAGCCATGTCGGTGTCCTCCAAGTCCCCCAGATGTTAATTGGATGAAGTGTTAGACTGACTGATGGATCGAAGGCGGAAAAACTGGAGCATATACAAATAATAGATTAATCAATGTACCTTTGGGACTTTGCCATCTTCGAACATGTCATAGGTGATGGTGAAGTCACGCTTCCTATCCTTTACCTTGTCAGTGTCCTTGAGGCGAAGCTTGATGGATTCATTGGAGAAGTTATCCTCAAAGATCCTGAGGGTATCCTTCCTATCCTTCGTAAACTCACACTTAAGATTCATGTGATGCTGCAGGGGTTGAGTCCGCCTGACGAACCAACACATGGCTAGGTCCAAGATGGTCAGCTGCTGTCGACAAGACATTCTATCTGCCTTACGGCGCAAGAGGCTTCATCATCGGAGGGCAGGAGGGATTGGGACCTCCACGTGGTGGCTTTGGCGGCTGCCCCATTGATGAAGTCGGGGTAAGAGCCTTCTTGGCTAGCTAGAGGGATATATGGGCCATAGAAGTAGCTCCTCTGCTAGTTCTTGAAGGACGCGTGTCCTACAATGTCGGGGAACCGCCAGCTAGGCCGAATCTTAAAGCTAATTGTTCCCTAGTTTCTAAGCTCGTCCTTGCTATCTCCGGATTCTCTCTTGATAGTGAAGAAATATATGAAAAGGTATAACCTAGGCCTAATCCCTAGATATCCTTCGCACAAAGCTATACAATTGCTAAGTGCAAGAATGCTATTGGGAGATAGGTTGTGAGGTTGAACCCTGAAATGTTGCTTGACTTGCAGGTAGAAGTCAGATACGGGGAGGACGACACCACGCACTAGCTGTGCCTAGAGGTACACCTTCTCTCTGACAAAGGGGATAAGGTACGACCTCGCCAGCCGGCGCCGGCCACCAGACCAATCCCTCCACCAAGGGGAGGTACCCTTCGGTGACCATCTCTTTCAGGTCCACGGCGGAGAGATCTAAGCCTCTCCAGACCACCTTGTGGGAGTCTGTTTCTGCCTCCATTGGCTCGAACGCCACCGACTTTTGGTCTCCATTAGTGGTTTCCACCACTCTGGAGACCGGCACCACCACTCCTTCCAGCAGAACTTGCACTTTGGACGATGGATTCTTCGAAGCCTCGGCGGGCGCCGCCATGGAAAAAGAGATGCTGCCGCTAGCCATTGGAGGGGGCGATAGGCTAGGAGACTAAGGGGCTATTAGGGTCTTTCCATGCATGGAGCTTGAGGAGACCTTGGCGAGAGGAAGAAGATGATGCAGGGATATTGAAAGAGCATGTGGGCCCCCATGTGTGGTTTTGGTAATTAATGACAACCTCTATGGACTAATGCTTGTATTAAGTTGCACTTGTAGGAAGTGTCCACTGGTAATGCTTGAACCATGTGGTGGTGTCAAGATTGAAATAAGAAGAAAATGAATAAGATCAAGTGTTGACCAAGGTTTCAAAAGTGACCCAGAGATTGGTAGAGTGTTGGGCCTATAGTAAGTGTGTCTTGAAGAATAAGATGGAGTGATACCTCGTGTGTATCTTCAAGACACCAACATAATAAAGAAAGAAGAAATGAAGAAGAAGAATAAAGAAAATAAGAATCAAGGGTGTCTTGAAGAAGAAGATAGAGTTTATCATATGTATCTTCAAGACATCATCCAAATGGTGTTAGAAGAAATCTTGTGCAATCTAAAGATGTGCCATATCTACAAGATCTCATGCTTGATGTTTGCCATCCTCGGTGATCATGGATCGATGAACACAAGGTCAAAGTAAAGGTTTCCCCATGTTATATGGGGGAGAAACTTGCAAGTCTTCATCAAGCAAGTGCGTGCAAGAGCAATCAAGAAAGGTGTTCCATCTTGAGAAGGACAAGATCGTCTACATCAAGATCAAGTGGAATATACGCAAGGCAAAGGTATGATCTTGATAGGTTTTCCTTCTTACCGGTCTCATGGTGTTAGTTGGGGAGACCGGTTTATAGGATAGATAACCGTACTATCAAGTGGGGCTCTCAACTGAGTAACTCGATCATATCTTTCAGAGATATCTCAAACCTTTGCATACTTAGCATCATCCTTTCTTGGTTTTTATCTGGATCTTATCCATGTGAGGTTCTAGAGCTTGTGGTAATATTCATAACAAGCTCTAGTTCATCAAAAATGGTTTTCCCTTTTATATCTTATTGCGTTTTTGATCTTTGAGGTTTTCCGGTTTCACACCAAGGGAGGTATCTCACATTATAATACATGAAATATTACCACTTTTAGTTGGGTAGATCTTGTTGTCCTCTTTCCAACAAAATTGGATTCGGGTCAATCGGACTTTCCAAACTCTAGATATCGCCATTTGATGTTTGCCTCTTATTTGGTTCAGACCGGATATTGGGCCGGAATCTCAAATGTATAATGGTAGACTGGAATCTTCGGACTGAAAAGTCCGGTGTCCCCGGTGTGCTTAGGTCCGGAGTTCCTACCAAGTCTCCGGAGGGAGCATCAAGACCTGGTCCGGGACATTCTATATCGGGGTCCGGAGATGGACCGAAATCTATGATGTGAGATATGTGCAGACTGGAGTCTCTGGTCTCCAGACCGGAGTCTCCGGTCGGTCAAAAATCAGTGTTCCTATAAAAAGGGGCCCTTCTTCCCCAATGATCTCCCACAAGTTCTGCAAGCCTTCTCCTCCACTATTGACCTTCTTGAGCTTGCATACCTTCAATCCTTCCTATGATTCTTGCATATACTTTAGGGATTTGAAAGAGGAGATCTAGATCTACAACCCCACCAATCAATCTCTCCTCTAAGTGAGGGGAACATATTGGGATCTAGATCTTGGAGTCTTTTGTGGATTTCCTCCATTGTTCTTCCTCTCTTATTCCCCCATAATATTTTTTAGCTTTGGTGGAATTTGAGAGAGAAGGACTTGAGCACTTCTTGTGTTCTTGCCATTGCATTTGGTGCATCGGATTGAGTTCTTGGTGAGGATTCGATTGGGTGAAAGCTGAGAAGCTTTTTACTCTTGGGTTCTTGGAACCCTTGTCGGTTTGGTCGTTTTGCCGTTTTTTGGATTACTTGGGGACTCCAATTAATTTGTGGAGATTTCCCTATGATTGTTTGTTGGGAGCCTCCAATTGAGTTGTTGATAAGTGCCCCAACCTTTTGAGAGGTTCCAGATTGCCACCGACAAGTTCACTGATAGTGGAAGTGTGGATCGATCCCATTGGGTGATATACACAAGAGAAAAAGGGAGGCCTCTTGTGGCGTTGGTGGTTTGGTACCACCCCCTCTCCAAACAATACGTACTCCATGTTGGGAGGAAATCGGTAAAACATTGTCGTCTCCGCGTGCCTCGGTTATCTCTATATCCGAGATCTTACTTATGCACCTTACTTTGTGATAGCCTTCGTGCTTGAACTATATATATTGCTATCAAATAGTTGCTTGTCTTGCTTAGCATAAGTTGTTGCTGCACATTGGTGAACCCTAGTTGTTCTAGGTTTTGTGCTTGACAAAGTAAACACTAGTTTAATTCCGCCTTTGTTGAGCCACTCTTGAAAAAAAAATTTAAACCACCTATTCACCCCCCCTTAGGTGGCATCTGTATCCTTTCAGAGATGAATGCGGGTAAAAGTAATGACCTCCACAGTAAAAATATATAGCCCTTGCGTCAAGATTCATCTGAGATTAATCCAACGGTCGACGTGCGGACGACGTGTGCGTGCGCGGAAACTTTGCCACTTCCCCCCCCCCTTTATCGCTTGACGTTTCGGATTTCACACGCGAGAAAGTCGCTATTATTAAACCAATGTCATATGTGAGTTTCGAGGTAGCGTAGGTTGTAGCCTATGTCATCTTAATGACAGCAGTAGACAAATAGTCCCATATGAAGATTCGGGCATGGACGGATCCTGTCAGGCTACGAGAAGAGTAAGGTGGAAGACTCAGTGATTCTCCGATTATATTGAAGATGGAGAATATTGCAGTGTTCTTTAGAGGACTACAGGATATTGCTTGACGAGTTGCCAACATCACCTAGATGGAACATTTAAACTGAATAGAAAGACGGTGCAAGATCTTGTGAGTTCTATGGGGGCTACTATTGGGGATATGCTAAATGGGTATCACCATTGCATGTATCTAATCCGGCTAACCTGGGTGGCCCACAGTTGGTAGCAAGGCACATGGCCTGCTAGGCGGCCTAGTTAGACAGATCCAGAAGGTAGGCCCATGCCGGAAAAAGGAAGGCTATTGTGAAGTCATGAACCAACCTGGAGGCTTGGAGTGCACGGCTCGAAGACTAATTAGTATTACTGTAGGACTCTACAACCTATCCGGCAAGGACTTTTCCCTGTAACCCTAGGTTATGGTGCCTTTATAAGCCGAACATATGGGAGCCTTTAGGGCAACATAAATCATATCACCTCGCATAGCAAACCGATCCCTGTAACTCGGTGTATTGCCATTATAGTGATTTATAGAAGGAGTGGGATTCTGCCACCATCGTGGGATCTGGACATGGGTAAGCTGTGTTACCTCGTACCTGCCAACTCGTTGCCTTCCCCCACCTCTCAAAACACGCTCTGTGAGGACCCCTCCATGGCGTACTCATCGGCAATACAACGAAACTCTTATGAAGTTACCAATATCTCTCCAATCCTTTCCCTCACTGATTTGGTTTGACAGAGAGTCTTGCCCAACTCCGATCCTAGAGATTCTGTTGAATCTGTAGCCACCAATGTGAGCCAAAGGCTTTTATCGTGTTTTTTTTGTGTGAGTTTTTTCCGGCATGTTATTTGTCCGTGTGTTCATCGAGTTCATCCTCTTCCTATCACCCTTCGAATTCATCGCAAATCCCTAAGAATCATGAAAGTTCAGCTGACGAGGGTTTGACTCATCAATGCCCATTGTTATGGACATAGGTTTTGGAGAAGGAGGGGACGCTGGAAATCATGGAACGGCTAACAGATTCGCAACACGGGGATACGAGGTTTACCCAGGTTTAGGCCCCCGGAGGGAAAACCCTACTCCTGCTTTGTTTGTTCTAGATTGATGGCGGAACCGAAGGTTAAAAGGGTGCATAGATTGGATCTAGCATGGTGTATGCTAGGTTATGAGAGTTGAGAGAGCCTCCTCATCGTGCCCTCCTGGCCTTTATATGGGGAGGATAGATCTCGGGGTAGGTCGAGTTGGTTACAGATTAGGGTTGGACCCTTTGAAATTCTATCTATAGCTAGTCGTGTTCTCTAAGAAATCGCATCCGTATGGGCCTTGGTCAGCCGGATCCTTCCTAGGCTTTGCCAATCATAGTGGGTAATCTCGTGGGCCTCTACTAGGGTAACACCGGGTAGGCCAACATTAGGCACTCGTAGGCATACCAATGCCAGTAGCCCTCGAGTGTTTAGTCGAACCATAGGTTCGACTGGAGACTATTAAGTATTTTGGGTGCTTTCATCCGAACAAATTTCGAGTCAGTTTGTTGGTTCATAGGGATTGTTGATACGTGTTTCTAAGTTACACGAAGGATTAGGGTCAGTTAACTATCTTTGGAAAAAATAACACGATCTACTTCGGACTCGACTCCCCGGACTCGAATCCGGAAAATTGCTAGCGTAATTCCATTCAGGCTGTGGAGGTCTTACAGGATTTGAATTCCAGTGTTTTAAGTCATGTACCCAACGCGTCTGTCGTGATTTTTCATCACGCCAGTTGACACAAAATATTACTAGTAGAGCATAGTCGGGTGCGTTAATAGGCTATCAGAAGTATCTATAGGTCTTTCCTTTGCATCGTAGACGCAGCATCCGAAATTTTATCACCGTGGAGGCATTTTGGGTGACCAAGGAGATGTTGCTTCTCTTAGTGCTATTTTGAGAAGAGTTGCTGAATAAAATGTATGCTTTATTGTAATCATGAAGGATCTGAAAGATTTCATTTCTATAATTCATAGGGTGTGCGACCAGCGCTCCCTATGAGAGTAGCCCCCGAGTGCCTGTTCGAGTCGCAGACTCGAGCAGAGACTTATAATCATCAGTTGTGAATTACAGCGATCCGGAAGTTCTTTGGATGATCTAAAACACGAGTAGCGTCGGCAAGTTTTCAAATGTGCAGCCAGCGCTCCCTATGGGAGTATCCCTCAAGTCTGTAGTGAAGTCGTAGACTCGAAGCTTTAGGAAGTTCTTCAACTGACTCAGGGACCGTATCGAATTCCTAGGTGCGAGACTAGAGCTCCTGATAGGAGTAGCCCCCGAGTAGTTGGTTGAGTCGTAGACTCAAGTAAGTACTTTTATTTGCAGCCGAAAAACTGTAGACGTTGTTGGCCTTTGCTTTTGCTGACGTCATTGCTGATGCTTGGTGAGCTCAATCGTCTGCGCTAGCAGAAGCGATGTGAAGAGATGATCGTGGGTCCAACTATTTGACCGGGATTTGACTAACCATGCATAGTTTACGTGATAATTATTGTGTCTCCTCGATTTCCATGCGTAGTCGACGGCGTGCTCGCGACGATTCGGGCGGTGCCCGCCACGTGTATGTCACGATGTAGGACACGTGTTAGGGTAGCTGGATCAACGACCCTGCATCATCGTCCTTGTTGTTTTATACTACGGGGGACCATGGTAATTTTTTCCCTTGCCATTTGCTTTCTTCTTTCTCTGTCTTTCTGCCTTCTCTATTCCCAGAGCTCGTACGCACTGTGCACTGGACGTTCTTTGCTTTTTCCCTTCTTCCTTCCTTTGCACCCTTCGCATCGCACGCCGTGCTAGCGAGATGGGCAAGCCCAAGAAATCTTCCTCTGTTGCCGCTGGGACAAGCGCCGTCAGCGCTGCCAAGAAGGCCACCACTGCCAGCCGCATCACCGATGGTGGTTGGTCGCGGTCTTTGATCAGGGAGGTAGACTTGCACAGCCTGCGTGAGTCTATCCTGATCTCGCAGGAGAAGGGCGACGCCATTCTTCCTGGTAACAAGGTAACCCCGGACCCACCCGAAGGTTTTTGGGTTAAGTTTTACGCTTTTGTCATCTGCGGGCTTTCTCTCCCTACCCACGAATTTCTTTGTGGGCTTATTTTTCTTTACGGGCTACAAGTCCACCAGCTGTCGCCCAACTCACTTTTTCATATCGCGTGCTTAATCACGTTATGCGAGTGCTGGATCGGAATCGAGTCGCACTTTGGCCTCTTCAGAAAAATCTATTCCCTGAAGAGGCAACCTGGTACTAACGGCATTTACACGTTGGGTGGGTGTGGGATATCCATCTGCCCCACTTTTTAGTACTTCACCTTCCACCTCTGCGAATCCGTCCAAGGATGGAGGAACAAGTGGTTCTACCTTCGCTCGACAGCCAGCACTATGGATTAGCTCCCTTCGACGCCAGCAAGGTGGTCACCCAAAAAGTTCGTGGTCTAACGACATTATGGAGGGTGAGACCAAGGTGGTGGAGAAGCTTTACAAGCGATTGTAAGCATGTAACATCTCAAAAATATTAATGAAGATATCAATTTCCAATCAACCAAAATTAGGATTAACAAAAGATTTTAATATTAAACCCTATATAAATGCATGTGTGTTTATGGATGATGGTGAATGCTTGTTATGCCATGAATTGTTTGTTGCAAATGATGAGGTTTGGTTTAAATACCAAATCAATATCATCTAGGTCAAATCAAACCAAAAACAAAGTAAAAGAAACCAATATATAAAGCATATGACCTAATGGTCATTTTTGCCAAAGTTAACACCTAGCCCACTTTGGGCATCTCTATTAAATGATTTCAAACAGAAATAATTCCCTTTCTTTTCTACCTTGCTAGACCAAGTGACAATGAACACAGGTGAGCTTTCAAAACTTACAGAAACAAATTCAAATTCATTTCAGGGACTTTTAAAAATTGAATCTATCATAGGCATCAAGATAGCCATTTTTGGAAAACCATCAAAACCTTCACCACTTGGCAAACCAGTGCACCCAGAGACTCCCAAGAACATGACCAACACCCAAGAATTTGAAAATTCAAATGTTTAGCTCTTGCGGCCATTTAATCAAACACTGAGTAGGCACAGTACAAGATTACCTACTCTACACTGTTTGGATGATTGTTGTGATCATCTTAGTACCTCGCCAAGCCTCCACTACTCACCTACACTTACCCCAGTACCAGTCGGTGCAGTTCAGCCTCTCTCACTTGACCATTTGACTAGTGCAAACTCGTACCCAAGCTCACCCATGCCACCCTGACATGGACTCGCTGCTACATGCCACGCCGCCCTCGCCCATGATGTCTAGAACGTAGCCATGACCTCACCTCACTCACTAGTGTATGCCTCGACCAACACCAGCCAATGGAAACGCCATCACAGCCGCGCCTACTTATCTCTCGACCATGCCGAGCACCGTGCCAGAGCACCGAGCAATGCCGTGCGACCACGCCGCGCCTCGATCTCTCCTTGTGTCAATGTGTTCGCCGTGACGCCAGTGACCTCCCAAACATGCCCGTTTGACCCCGCATGACCCATAACCACCGTATGCCATGAAGAACACCCACGGTACCCGAGCGGAGCATGGACGACCCCGACCAATGGATACCATGCCTCGTCGTGCCACTGTGCGCATGACGATCGCAAAGCAGCCCTCCGTCGGCCTACACCCTCAGCCATGCCGATAGCGCCTTGTAACAACGTCGTCGATGATCCTGAGCCATTCCGCAATGCTCCCTTCGATGGGGTATAAATAGACCCTCCCCCTGCCTTAAAACGCACACCACTCGACTCACCTCTGCCCCAGAAACCTCTCTGACCCATCATCGAAGCAAGGCGAGCACTGAATCGCCAGAATTTCACCAGAGCCCGCATTGAAGTGATGAAAGGAAGGCATCGTCCACCATTCGAACTGCCGTCATCAACAAGCTTGTTCGCCCACCTCGCCATATCTAGCTGGAGCCCTGGTAAGCCCCCGACGACCCCTGCCGTAGAACTAGAATCTCGCGCGCGCTGTGCGGAGAAGACGACGACGCTTTGCCGTCGATCAAGATCTAATCGTGTGACCAAATTAGCGCATACCGTTTCGGAGTAGCTCAACCACCGACATGTGGGGTCAACCCAAGTGAATCCCGCTGCATGCGTGCTGCATAGTTGGGCAAGCCTAGTAGGTTTCCTGCGCGAGCCCACTTATTCAAATGTAGAGTTTTCCTTTTATTTCAAAACCCTATTCTGCAGGTGACTTTGAAATTCAATTCAGGAAGATTCACCAAACCAAATCGCATGGTTCCAATTTTGTTAGGAAGGAATTGAAAATCTCTAAACACTCCCGTTGGATTCAAACAGTTTGAAATTATATATCACCTAGAGTAAAAATAAAAAGGCAGAGGCTTTTACAACTTAAAACATTTTTATAAAATCAACCATAAATGCTTTTGAGTTGATTCCAACTCTCAAAAATCACATTCGCCATGATCTATCTGAATATGGAAAAACATATAATTTTACATGCAGTAGTCCTAGACCAAAATTAAAATAATGGCTTTATAGTCATTTCTAGTAACATAAATATTAATAAATAGCAACATTAAACTTGGTATTATATGCCATCCACTTTAAATCACATTCCCAAGTATTGTAATATGTGGTGATGACATGTGTCAACGTGATCCCATATTTTATAATTGGAGAATATTAAATCTTAAGTATTTTTCAATGAGTAGAAATTGCTTTTCTAAAAATAAGATAAATAAGGCCTTGTCAATATTTCTTGTAGTGATTGAGATTATGCTAGATCATCTAGTGTGGATATTTTGTGTTAAATGGAAGTAGTTAAGTATTGTTTGCTGATTGTGTACCTCGTATTTATTTATAGACGCTAGTATCAACCCGAGTTACAAGGAAGAGGAGTTCTACGACGAAGAAGAGGAGAACTTCGACAACTGCACCAACCAAGGCAAGCTACACTATGCAAGCTAAAACTATGCAAGCTTTTGTGCTGCAACCTTGATTATACTAATCCCAAGTTTTACCTGCAAGCTTTACCTTTTCTCCCTTTTATAAAAGTTTCTCAAATAGTTAATTAATTGTTGATTAGTGGAAAAATAGGAAAGATGCCATCAAGAGCATAAAACTAGGTGTAGATAGTTGCACTTGATTAGTACCCCTCAATAGTGACACCCTCATTGATAGATACTAGTGCTAAACTAATATTGATCACTGTAGGTGGGAACACTTGGAGAAAATGATTATGAAAACCTTGAGATGATGAGTCATTCTATTGAAATGTTTTGACATGTGTTATGGAACACAATGAGTTGAAGATGATATTGAATGAAGCATGTGCCCTGACTTTGATAAAAACTGATGGTTGGGTTCAAATGTGATACCATTCCAACTTTACCATACAACCACAATACCTTAGTTGGGTAGGGCTTAACTGGAAGTTTATGTGTCTTAGTATGGGTTCCCTCGTGGAAAGAGGTTGAGCTGAGGCTACCTCGTGAATATGAATTTCCACCTATGCAGTTCCCGGGATGGCGGATGGCCATGGCTGGGAGGCCGAACTCATAGGCGAGGTGCCTATACTAGGGTGTCTAATTGAAAGGTTAGGATTGATTATCCGCATACCAAGTATGATGATTCAGAGCTATCCCTAACGGATGTATCAAATGTTGTGGTGAAAGTGTACGACCTCTATAGAGTGTCAAACTATTCGAATAGCCGCGTCTGCGGTCATGGACAGTTGGATGGACATACTGTTCCATTGTTAGATGTTTTCAAAATGATTTGTGACTTGAAATATGACTTGGACTTGACCACACAGGGGTGTGTACATGAAACTAGGTTCCCTCTTGAGTAATCTAGATAACTAAAATAGGTCTTCACTACTAGGTACCGCTAAAATAAAATTGATTTATTGCAAACAAACCTAGAGCTTAGGATTCCTACTAGAATGGTATTACTGCTTTAGTGATGGTTTGCGAGTACCTTAAAAGTACTCATGTCTTTGTCCCTGGCTATTCCCATGGCCAGAGTATGAAGGGGAGTACGAGTAAGACAGACAGCAGGAAGTCTACGATAACTAGGACCATCTCCCATCGTCAGCATTGCCTATGACAATAAAGATGGAGCCTCTACTAAGTTATTTTCCGCTGCTTTGATGTGTATTAACACTTGATCAGGTGATCAACTATTTGTAAGACTATTATTGTTTGTAATGGATGATGTATTGTGCTATAAATTCTGTTATGTATCACAAAAATGGTAATCTTGGGATTGTGATGTACGTCATAACAGGCATCTGGACTTAAAAATCTAGGTGTTCACAAGTTGGTATCAGAGTCATCCTGACCATAGGATACCCTAGTTCGAATGGACGTCTGAAAAACTTATTTTTAAAACAAAGAAAGTGAGTATTTATGAAAACCTATTCTCACTCTTATCCTTGAGATTATTTCCAAAAGAGAGTCATATGTTCCTCAAAGTTTTGCACTCCTACATAAAATTTGACACACTTGATCACATCACTAACTTTCTCATACTAATTGCTTATAGATGGAAATCAAGTACAGCAAGTTCTACCAGCTTGGCAACGGAGAACTCATCTTCAAGAGGGACTTGGGTCAACTCGTGGACTTTCTTGGACGCCCGCACCCGGAATTCTTTGGAGCCAGCTCAATGACCAGCCAGGAGGAGAACTGTAGTGGTTGATCGTTGCCGATCTGAGAGGCAAGATGGAGCCACCCACCTCGGAGAAGATATAGTTCAGCTTGAGGGAGAACAACTAGCTCGATGGACTAGCTAGAGCCATGCAGGAGGCGTCTGCCCGTCTGTGTGGGCAGAACATCAACCAGATCATTGGCACCTGCTTCACTCACTATGCAAGACGTGACTCCAATGGACAGCCCTTGGCCATGCCAGAACATCCATAGCTGAAGCATCACGTGGATCACCTCGCCTTCATGCTGCACGAGAACCAGAAGGAGTTGGACAACGCATGTGTCTACACCAACGAGAAGCACCTTGTTGCAACCGAGAAGAACTAGACCCTCGGCATCCTACCTAAAGAGCGCAAGTCACTTCGCCGCCAGCATGACAAGAAGGACCACATCATTGCTTGTCTCCGTCAGAAGGTATCATCCCTTGAAGAAACCATCCATGTTCAGGACATTCAACTCGAGGAGAAGGAAAATGAAGGTGAAGATATTCATGGGGATATCAGGTCGTATCTCAGTGATGATGATGACTATTTTGAGGACATCAACATGGAGTTCCACACTGACGAGGAGGACCGTGATTTCCTGGATGACGAAGAGCCCACCAGTTCTGCTGATGAGTAGTATGACTAGATCACTGTCGTAGGTGTGAGTTTCTATCCGGTCCCACTATATCGTAGCCTGACAGAATGGTTCTTAAAACCATCTGCTTCATAGTTGTGATGTGTGGTTTGTATGTGTGTTTGGAATGAATGAAAAAGAGTTGTTGGTTTATAAACCTTAGCCATACTCAAATTTTAGAGCTTTTGAACCATACCCACAAGCCATAGAAATTTCCCTCTTGTATTTTGATCTATCTCAATCTTCAGATGACTCGCAGCAACACCGGTGGAAGCAACTCATCCCAGGACCCGATGGTTCAGATTCTGCAAATGCTTGTGACAGATCAAGAAGCCGGTAGAACCGAGCGTCAAGCCAATCTCGCCACTCTTCAACAGATCGCCAAAATGGCGCATGATAACCAAGGCCATGGAAACCAGGATCACCATGGATCTAAGATCAAGAACTTCCAAAACACCAATCCTCCTATGTTTAGAAAATCTAAAGAGCCCTTAGATGCTGATGACTGGCTGCAAACAACGGAGAACAACTTAGAAGTTGCTGGAGTAGATGTTGCGGAGAAAGTATTGTTTGCCACCCACTATCTGGCAGGTTCTGCAAGATCATGGTGGAATAACACTCGTACAATGAATAGAGGACAAATGATGACTTGGGAGGAATTCAAGCTCAAGTTTAGCATGACTCATGTGCCCCCAGGTTTGATCCTGAGGATGAGGGACGAATTCAAGGAGTTGAAGAAGGGAAGAATGGCTGTGGTGGAATACCGTTATAGATTTCTATCTCTGTCTAGGTATGCCCCTGATGAGATTGGCACTGAAGCAAAGAAGAAGGAAAGATTTCTGAATGGCCTACATGATGAGATCCAAACAGTGTTAGTCAATATTCCTTTTGCCGATCTAGAAGCTTTAGTGGATTCTTCTATCCATAAGGAAGGAAAGATCAATCAAGCCAGTGAGAACCGCAAGCATCGTATGATGTACTAGCCTGGACCACAACATACCCCGAAGTATCGCCCCAGCTTGTCTACAGGATTTGCACCAAGGAACAATAGGCCACCTATGTCCCGTCTAAACTTTCCCAATCATGGCGGAGGTAACCCGGGGCCCGAAGGCCACAACAACAACCCCGGCCACCCTAATAACTTCAACCATGCACCTCCAAGGTCCAACAACAATAACAACAATACTGCCCCAAGGACTAGAAACAATGTTGTGCCTATTGCCGGGAAGGACAAGTCAATGATAACCTGCTTTGAATGTGGAATCACGGGTCACTACTCCAATGAGTGCCCAAATAAGCTTGTTGCAGCACCCAACGCCACTGCACCTGCCCAACAGCAGCGCTGTGTCAGGCCTGGAAAGAGGTTTTCCCCAGGCAACCCGCACAACCGTACTGGCCGTCGGTTCCACATGAATGTGGAAGAAGCCCAGGAAGCACCAGATGTTGTGCTAGGTATGTTTTCTATTAACTCGGTACTTGCAAGAGTGTTTTTTGATTCGGGAGCATCGCACTCGTTTGTTACAGAAGAATTTGCATGCACTAGTAAGATTCAACCAACAGATTTGAAGCATGTTATGATAGTTCAAATACCTAGGTCAACTACCAAAGCTAGAAAAAATTGCAAGGCCGTACCTATCAGAATACATGGAATAGATTTTTATGCCAATTTAATAGTACTTGGAACAAAAGGTTTGGAAGTAGTACTAGGAATGGATTGGATGTCGAAACATCAAGGATTAATAGAACGTGCCAAGAAAGTCATAACCCTGACCAGTAGCACCGGAGTATCAGTAGAGCATGTGTCTGAGACGCTGCCCCATTAATTCAAGTGCAACAAGAGTTTAGTCCAATCAACCCTAGACCAAGTCAGAATAGTCTGTGAATACCCCGATGTGTTCCGGGATGAATTACCCGGTATGCCCCAAGATCGGGATATCGAGTATTATCATTGAACTAATTCCTGAAACTGGACCCATAGCTCAGAGTTCCTATAGTATGAACCCAGCTGAATTAGTGGAGCTCAAGAAGCAACTTGATGACATGTTGAGCAAAAATCATATACAACCAAGTGCATCGCCATGGAGATCCCCTATTTTGTTTGTGGATAAGAAAGATGGTGCCACCCATTTGTATACGGATTACCGGAAGCTGAATGGCGTCACCATCAAGAACAAGTACCCACTACCAAAGATAGAATATTTGTTTGACCAGATGACTGGTGCCAGAGTGTTTTCTAAGATTGATCTTAGAACTAGTTATCATCAACTGAAGATCCGTGCAATGGATATCCCAAAGACTGCTTTCACTACCCGATATGGATTGTATGAGTACAATGTCATGTCATTTGGATTAACCAATGCCCCCGCTTATTTCATGAATCTCATGAATAAGAATTTTATGAACTTCTTGGATAAGTTTGCCGTTGTTTTTATCGATGACATTCTGATCTATTCCAAGTTGGAAGAGGAACATGAGCAGCACCTAAGAACCATCCTTTAAACCCTTAGAGAGCATCAGTTGTATGCCAAGCTTAGCAAATGTAAGTTCTGGTTAAAGGAAGTAGGATTCCTAGGACATATCTTGTCGGTAGGAGGAGTTGCCGTCGACCCCGCCAAGATTAAGGATGTGGAAGAATGGAAAGCCCCAACAACTCAAACCGAAGTCCGCCCATTTCTTGGATTAGAGGGATATTACCGCAAGTCTGTTGAAGGATTTTCAAGCATCGCAAGGCCGATGACCAAGTTGTTGAAGAAAGACAAGAAGTTTGAATGGACGGACAAATGTGAAGCAAGTTTTCAAGAGCTCAAGAAGAGATTGATTTCATCCCCAATTTTGATCATGCCGGATATCACTAAGTCTTTTGACGTATATTGTGATGCATCCAAGATTGGTCTCGGATGTGTGTTGATGCAGGAAGGCAAAGTAATATCATATCTTTGAAAGAACATTTCATAATACCTAGTGTTTTGTGTGTTAGATAACAATATCAAGGATTATTTAATGTGTGTCGAAGTGTTGCAGATCTCTATCTTGAAAAAGGAAAAGGAAACTGCTTTTGGGGGGCGGATAATCCGCCCCACCCCTTTCCCAGAAGGGCGTAGCCCTAGAGAGGGGGTGGAGTATCGGTCGGATTTTTCGGCCTGGCCGGATAATCTGCCCCTCAGGGGGGGCGTATAAACTGCCCCCCAGGATCGGCTTCAAGATTGCCAAGGTGCAACCCCCAGAGAGGGGCGGAGTTTCCCCCGGACTTTCCGGCTCTGGGGCGGATTTTCTCCCTAGGCCAGATAGTCCGCTGTCACATCCCAAGATTTTGGAAATTGGGACTAGAAAAAAATTTCATTTGCATGACATTCACGAGCATTGCATTGCATATTTGCATCAAGAAAAATCCCTAAACATAAATAAAGTACTAAAACCCTAAATAGTATGTGCCACTTTGTTCCTAAAGGGAATTAAATTGGATTTATAAAAACCCATCGTTGCTAAGGCATCGATTATTGATAATTATAGCCTAAAAAGATCCAATTAATATTACAAAATTTTAGGAACAAAATTGAGCTCATTTGGAGCTATTATGAAAAAGTTATGAAATAAATACAAACACATAAAGATATAAATAAAATGAAATATACAAGAATTTATAAATCTACTACTTCCAAACTAGTAAAAATATTACAAATCTGATCTTATAATTATCTATTCAATTTTAGAAAATTTTAGAAACAAGATTCATGTCATTTGGAGTTCGTATGCAAAAGATATGAGGGAAACAAATAAATAAATAAAAGAAAAAGAAAAAAAACTAACTGGGCCGGCCAACCAGCCGGCGGCCCATCTAGGCCAGCCGACCGGAGCACCCAGGCACGCCCGTACCTGACAAGGATGATCCCAGCCCTGCTTTAAAAATCGTGCGAAAACACGTTTTCTAAACCTATCTCTATTCAAACTCCTATACTTTTTTATCTACAACTCTGAATCGACTTCCATTTGTTTCTACTTGTTCCATACTCCAAGACCTATCTCTACACCATCCTAAATCTCCATATAAACTCGTGGAGCCACAGCTGTACGAGTTTCCCTTCTTGAAATCCCGAATCTACACATGCCCAAATCTTATTTCGTTTATTCACCCATCTAGGCTTCGTCGTTTGCCTTCGGCCAAAAAACGAAAGTTGTAGATATCGTCGAAATCTTTCAGTCCCGACAAACCTCACCTCTTTTCATCCACCACAGCCGGAGAATTTCGCATCGCAATATTTCAGATATGACGGTGTAAATCCAAGATGTACTCGCGCTCGTTTCTTCAAATCCAAATTCCTTTGGTGAGAAGGTAGAACTAATGATTCCTCACAACTTTCATGTTGTAAGTTTTTCAATTTGACCTACGAATTTATCTCTCTAACACAGATCTATTTATTGTCTATTCTGAGACAAAATCGGGTCAATCTCCTCTCCTAGCCACTGGATCTCATCCAGACGGTCAAGATTAGAGCTTATCCACGAAGGGGTAAGAGCCAACCAGATCTCCCCACGTGTCAACGCCAGGTCAGCTCCGCGTCCCAGTCAGCATAGAATATTCCCAGGGAACATTCCCTATAGATTTGAAATTGAATTTAATTTGCAGAAAATTATGTACACTTGTAAAAATTATATAAAAAGATCCGTAGATCCAAAAATAGCAAATAATATATCAATGGATTCAAAAAAACGTGTAGAATATTAATATGGCATTAGATTCAATATTTACAGTATGCAGGTTTATTGCGGTAACTTAATTAGTTTTAATGGTCTTTTAGGTTAATAAATTCATAGGAAATTATCTGTAACTCCGAAAAATATGAACAATATATCAAATTGAAGGTACTATAATGTAGATTAATAATATCTGGTTGGATCCAGCCTTTGCGGATTATTTACCCCGTAGTGATTCAATTAGTTTTAATGGTTTTAGAAATCATTAAATTCATATTAAATTATTTGCATATCACAAAAATATAAATAATATACCGATGGAAAGTTAGTTCCAAGTAGATCATAAATATGCAAATGGTTCAGGCAAGTACTGTAAGGTTTTGCTGTAGATAATTAAACAAGCTAATAACCATTTTCGAGTAATAAATTCATAAGAAAATAAATATTGTTCAGAAAATTACAAATAATATGTCCCTGGAATCACAAGAAAGAGTAGAACCAGTTTATGAATTAAAATGATAGGTGTACAGTACGTATAATGTTAGGAGCATTATAATGCATTCTGTAGTATTTTAATTATTTAAAAAGATCTATAACTCCGATTAGGGTGAATCCAATTGTTACTGGTTTGTATTAATGTCCTATATCCAGTACACTGCAGATATAAATTTAATACAACAATGAGCACAGAAGTTCAAACAGAACTATTAAAACCCCTATATTGGCAATCAAGAATTAATAATAAATACCCTATTGCACTAAATAATTCTCCACATGCATCATGTGTTGTAGTAATATTCAGAGAACTAAATATAACCATTGTGACTTATTAAATTATCATACATGCATTTGTTCATCATCGTTTTATTGTATTGTTGCATTGTTGCATGTTTGCAATGTTTTGAATGGTGTGTTTGTTGTGTTTGCTTCAAACGTTAGATTGCGAGGAGTGCAAATACTGTGATTGCAAGTATTATGATTGTAAGTATTGTGATCGTGACGAGTGCAATCTTATCTATTATTAGGATTATCTAATCGACTACATCTACAACAAAAGGCAAGTGGTGCTATCTTGGTCATAAATGTCCTACTGTTTTTCTATGCATTGTAGATGTTTTTGTAGAATTGCATATGTAGGAATTGATGTGTATATGCTATGCTATGTCCCATATTATTCCCTAGCAATCGTTTTTTATGAGCCATCGTATTGGTAGATTGCTTAGCTATGCTATTTAGACGAGGAAGGGAATCATACCATGAAAAGTTATATGTTTTGAAAGGATTATATTTTGCTAAATGACAAACCAACATGATTTTAATGAACCACCTGGGCGGAATGGCTTTGATTGGGTCATCGAGTGTGGATATTGGTGGGGAATGCCGCCCAGGACACTGAGAAAGGATTGGTTTCTTTATTTGGTAGCTTTCGTGTGCAACCATGTGCCACTAAGAGTGGGTGGCTGGCTGGACTTATTAGGTTGTGGTGACCCGAACCCTACGTAGCCAGAGATGTAGAATAGTGTAGGTTGGTACGATGCGTGGATGGGTTTGGGATGCTCTTCCCGAATTGTCTCATCTTGGACTTCTCCCTATCATCACACAATATGAGTGTGATGGTCCGAGCTGGGTTGGCCAGGTCACATGGGTAAAGTGTACAAACCCCTGCAGGGTGTATAAACTAAGTGTTTAGTCGTGTCCCCGGTTATGGACAATTCGAGCAACTTGATATTGATGCTATGATATTTCTCACTCATCCTCATTTCTTAATTACTTAAAACTTGTTGGGTGAACATAATTGGGTACGAGCACCTGGGAGTGAACCAGAGTGTCCTATTTATCGTAATGCAAAACTACTTTGTTACAAATGTTAGGATAAAAATGTTGCTTTATGCAAATGAGCCTGAACTCCACTTGGCCAAATAAGCATGTAGTTGATAGATCTGTTGTTAACCACTTTAGCCTACTTGCCATACATTCCATGTATTGACCCTTCGGGGCTGCAACGTTTTATGTTGCAGGTTATATCGTATCTGAGTGATCGTTCATAGGTCGCGAGACTCCACTCAACAATTGTTCGCCTGTGGCACATTTGAAGGGTGGAGATCTATCTTGTATTCGTTTTCCGCTGTGTACTTGAATAAATAATGTAAATTTTGGATCATATTCATTGTATTTATGATGCACAGTTATATTTGGTATCATTTTATACTGTGTGTGCCAGTGAACCGATCCTGGGATTGGCACTATACACATGAACTCAGCCTTACAAGGAGAGGGTGTTACAAGATAGTATTAGAGTTGTGTGTTGACTGTAGGATCGTGACCTTAGAAATGGATTAGCAATAGGAGACCTCTATTAGGAGAACAATCATATTTTCTACTTATTAGAGTTCTTATATTCCTTGTCTATCTTGTCTAGAACCTCTTCCTATTCAAACATTTATAGTTGTCCATTCTTTTGATACCTATATGAGAGTTAGCTAAGTAAAAGAACAAATAGTATGACATAAATAAACATCTCATCAAATTTGGTTAGGTCTAGACCACCATGTTCTATCTCTTTAGGAGATCATCGCTATCGTGTTAGCATATTGTTCTTACCAACTTATGTGGTATGACAATATAGGTTGCTTGCTTGTTTGTACTGAACCATATCGTGTAATGCCTTGTTTAGGATCTGTTGTTTTAAAACTCTAAAGTTGCTGGAGTTTTCGTATGGTTTTAAAATTATTTTAATGGTGTGAATTGATTGAAATTCGTGGAATTACTGCTGCAGTTTTCTGCCTGACCTGTTGTACCGCGCGATTTTTCATATTTTATTGGTAACTCAGAAAAATCTAAAAAAATAGGATCTGGAGCATAATTACCTGTAGTATATGCACACAAATAGGATAAAATTCCTGAAGAGTTTAAGTCGGTCATAAAAATTCGTGAAGTCTGCTATACCGTTTTGAAAGATTTTGTTTATTGCTTATATGTTGCTATGTTTTACTCTAGTATTGTTCCCAATGCTTTCAAACTATTTTGTGGTTAGATACTGCTATATTTAGACCCCTGTAATGTTATTATACAACTGTTTGATTGTGTGTTGATCGCCTATGATTGTTTCCTTGTTTGTGACATTGATTGCTTCATATAGTTATGGGTAGGATTATTTTCTTAGTCGTTTCTTTCCTATAGAATCTATTCTTCCCTATCTTGAACCCTTGGAGATATAACGATGTACTAAGTGGAAGGTTTGACAACACAATGCATTTAGGAAGGAGAATGCTTTATCTAATGGAAAAAAAGAGATGTGGGAGTATGAAGTGTTGAAATGATGTTATGTAGTAGATTACGTAACCTGAAAGTTGAAGTATCGATAGTTTGGTTTTAGTAGTAGCTTTGTTGATTGAATACATGGGAGTCTACATAGAGCATTAGTTCGTGCCCATGGAAACATTCTTCAAGGAAAGTGAGGATGCCCGAGTGATAGAAAATTCACCTATCCTCATACAGGGTAATGATTTGGGTGTAGGATGGATTGATCACCATTCCTACTACTCTTGTTATTCGCTCTTGTACTGTTGTCTTTGCGAATATCGAGTGCCTTTCAACCATAGCAAAGAGCCGGTGTTGAGCTTAAACCATAGAGATTGTAGCACATAAAAATTTCCCACTAGCTAGATTATATTGGATTCACATGAAATAGTAGTAATAGTAGGCATAGACTGGATGGTTAAATAAGAAGCTCAAATAGTTGATGCACAACTTGATACTACGCTCACAATCCTAGAGGGAGAAAGAACAATATATAGCTTATCAACTATCCTTGGAGGTGCAAGTTTAATTTTCCTAAGGGAGTTAGCCTCGACATCAACACCCATACCCTTGCTAGCCATTCCGAATCTCGGGACGAGATTCATCTTAAGGGGGTTAGTCTGTCACATCCCAAGATTTTGGAAATTGGGACTAGAAAATTTTTTGCATTTGCATGACATTCACGAGCATTGCATTGCATATTTGCATCAAGAAAAATCCCTAAACATAAATAAAGTACTAAAACCCTAAATATTATGTGCCACTTTGTTCCTAAAGGGAATTAAATTGGATTTATAAAAACCCATTGTTTCTAAGGCATCAATTATTGATAATTATAGCCTAAAAATATCCAATTAATATTACAAAATTTTAGGAACAAAATTGAGCTCATTTGGAGCTATTATAAAAAAGTTATGAAATAAATACAAACACATAAAGATATAAATAAAATGAAATATATAAGGATTTATAAATCCACTACTTCCAAACTAGTAAAAAGATTACAAATTTAATCCTATAATGATCTATTCGATTTTAGAAAATTTTAGAAAGAAGAATCATATCATTTGGAGTTCGTATGCAAAAGATATGAGGGAAACAAATAAATAAAAAAAGAAAAATAAAAAAAATAAAAAAAAAACTAACTGGGTCGGCCAACCAGCCAGCGGCCCATCTAGGCCAGCCGGCCGAAGCACCCAGGCATGCGCGTACATGACAAGGATGATCCCAGCCCTGCTTTAAAAATCGTGCGAAAACACGTTTTCTAAACCTATCTCTATTCAAACTCCTATATCTTTTTATCTACAACTCCGAATCGACTTCCGTTTGTTTCTACTTGTTCCCTACTTCAAGACCTATCTCTACACCATCCTAAATCTCCATATAAACTCGTGGAGCCACAGTTGTACGAGTTTCCCTTCTTGAAATCCCGAATCTACACATGCCCAAATCTTATTTCGTTTATTCACCCATCTAGACTTCGTCGTTTGCCTTCGGCCAAAAAACAGAAGTTGTAGATCTCGTCGAAATCTTTCAATCCTGACAAACCTCACCTCTTTTCATCCACCATAGCCGAAGAATTTCGCATCGCAATATTTTAGATATGATGGTGTAAATCCAAGATGTACTCGCACTCGTTTCTTCAAATCCAAATTCCTTTGGTGAGAAGGTGGGGCTAATGATTCCTCACAACTTTCATGTTGTAAGTTTTTCAATTTGACCTACAGATTTGTCTCTCTAACGCAGATCTATTTCTTGTCTATTCTGAGACAAAATCGGGTCAATCTCCTCTCCTAGCCACTGGATCTCATCCAGACGGTCAAGATTAGAGCTTATCCACGAAGGGGTACGAGCCAACCAGATCTCGCCACGTGTCAACGCCAGGTCAGCCCCGCGTCCCAGTCAGCATAGAATATTCCCAGGGAATATTCCCTGTAGATTTGAAATTGAATTTAATTTGCAGAAAATTATGTAAACTTGCAAAAATCATATAAAAAGATCCGTAGATCCAAAAATAGCAAATGATATATCAATGGATTCAGAAAAACATGTAGAATATTAATATGGCATTAGATTCAACCTTTACTGTATGCGTTTACTGCAGTAACTTAATTAGTTTTAATGGTCTTTTAGGTTAATAAATTCATAGGAAATTATCTGTAACTCCGAAAAATATGAACAATATATCAAATTGAAGCTAATATAACGTAGATTAATAATATCTGGTTGGATCCAGCCTTTGCGGATTATTTACCCCGTAGTGATTTAATTAGTTTTAATGGTTTTAGAAATCATTAAATTCATAGTAAATTATTTGCATATCACAAAAATATAAATAATATACCGATGGAAAGCTAGTTCCAAGTAGATCATAAATATGCAAATGGTTCAGGCAAGTACCGTAAGGTTTTGCTGTAGATAATTAAACAAGCTAATAACCATTGTCGAGTAATAAATTCATAAGAAAATAAATACTATTCAGAAAATTACAAATAATATGTCCCTGGAATCACAAGAAAGATTGGAACCAGTTTATAAATTAAAATGATAGGTGTACAGTACGTATATTGTTAGGAGCATTATAATACATTCTATAGTATTTTAATTATTTAAAAAGATCTATAACTCCGATTAGGGTGAATCCAATTGCTACTGGTTTGTATTAATGTCCTATATCTAGTACACTGCAGATATAAATTTAATACAACAATGAGCACAAAAGTTCAAACAGAACTATTAAAACCCCTATATTGGCAATCAAGAATTAATAATAAATACCCTATTGCATTAAATAATTCTCCACATGCATCATGTTTTGTAGTAATGTTCAGAGAACTAAATACAACCATTATGGCTTATTAAATTGTCATACATGCATTTGTTCATCATCGTTTTATTGTATTGTTGCATGTTTGCAATGTTTTGAATGGTGTGTTTGTTGTGTTTGCTTCAAACGTTAGATTGCAAGGAGTGCAACTACTGTGATTGCAAGTATTATGATTGCAAGTATTGTGATCATGACGAGTGAAATCTTCTCTATTGTTAGGATTATCTAATCAACTACATCTACAACAAAAGGCAAGTGGTGCTATCTTGGTCATAAATGTCCTACTGTTTTTCTATGCATTGTAGATGTTTTTGTAGAATTGCATATGTAGGAATTGATGTGTATATGCTATGCTATGTCCCATAATATTCCCTAGCAATCCTTGTTTATGAGCCATCGTATTGGTAGATTGCTTAGCTATGCTATTTAGACGAGGAAGGGAATCATACCATGAAAAGTTATATGTTTTGAAAGGATTATATTTTTTTAAATGACAAACCAACATGAATTTAATGAACCACCTGGGCGGAATAGCTTATTGGGTCATCGGGTGTGGATATTGGTGAGGAATGCCGCCCAGGACACTGAGAAAGGATTGGTTTCTTTATTTGGTAGCTTTCGTGTGCAACCATGTGCCAGTAAGAGTGGGTGACTGGCTGGACTTAGTAGGTTGTGGTGACCCGAACCCTACGTAGCCAGAGATGTAGAATAGTGTAGGTTGGTACGGTGCGTGGATGGGTTTGGGAAGCTATTCCCGAATTGTCTCGTCTTGGACTTCTCCCTATCATCACACAATATGAGTGTAGTGGTCTGAGCTAGGTTGGCCAGGTCACATGGGTAAAGTGTACAAACCCCTGCAGGGTGTATAAACTAAGTGCTTAGTCGTGTCCCCGGTTACGGACAATTCGAGCGACCTGATACTGATGCTATTATATTTCTCACTCATCCTTATTTCTTAATTACTTAAAACTTGTTGGGTGAACATAATTGGGTAGGAGCACCTAGGAGTGAACCAGAGTGTCCTATTTATCGTAATGGAAAACTACTTTGTTACAAATGTTAGGATAAAATTGTTGCTTTATGCAAATGAGCCTGAACTCCACTTGGCCAAATAAGCATGTAGTTGATAGATCTGTTGTTAACCACTTTAGCCTACTTGCCATACATTCCATGTATTGACCCTTTGGGGATGCTACGTTTTATGTTGCAGGTTATATCGTATCTGAGTGATCGTTCATAGGTCACGAGACTCCACTCAACAATTGTTCTCCTGTGGCACATTTGAAGGATGGAGATCTACCTTGTATTCGTTTTCCGCTGTGTACTTGAATAAATAATGTAAATTTTGGATTATATTCGTTGTATTTATGATGCACAGTTATATTTGGTATCATTTTGTACTGTGTGTGCCAGTGAACCGATCCAGGGATTGGCACTATACACATGAACTCAGCCGTATCAGGCGAGGGTGTTACATCCGCCCCTTGAGGGGGCGGATTCCAGAAATTTTACTAAGTCAAGACCGGCGCGGCTCTCTGTATGGGGGCAGATTTTCCCCTGGAGTTTCCATCCTGGGGGCAGAGTTTTTCCCCAGGGATGAAGTCCGCCCCTAGTGGGGGGCGGATAATCCGCCCCCAAACTTCTTCAACGGCCAGATCTGGGCAGGGGGTATTTAAGCTAGCCTTCCCCCTCCTGCCAGATCTCTTGGTTCATTCGAAAAAGTCAAGATATGTTCTTCAACCTTCATCCAAGAGATCTCCACCTTCATCGACCCAAAGGCCCCGTCCCTTGGGTAATCGAAGGAGGAGGACTCGATCTCGATCAACTGCAATCAAGCGCTTCATATCCTCTTCATTCATTTGGAGAAACACCGATCTAGTATTTCTTGCAAATATCTAGATCCTTGCTTTCGATTATATTGATAATCCTTGTTCTTGTGATCGCTTGTTGTCATTACGGGAGCCCCCAATTCAGTTGTGGGTGTGTTCCCCGGTAGAGTTGTAAAGGCACTGATCCCCTCCTCGAAGGTTACCAATAGTGGAGAATGTGGATCAGGCCTTTCGTGGCGAGATCCATCGGAGAATAGGGTGAGGCCTATTGTGGCGTGGTGGTCTTTGAACCGCTCACCCCTCCAACGCAGATGTACTTCACTTAACAAGGAAGGAACTGCGGTAAAACAAATCCCTGTGTCTCCGCGTGCTCCACTACGGTTTCCTCGCTCCTCTCTTTACGTGCTTAGTAGATAGGTTTGCATATAGGGAAATTATCCTAGTTGCATATCCAGAGTATTTACTTTATGACAAGCCTAAAATTGAAAAAGAACTAAAAATTGAGTAGAACCTATTCACCCCCCCCCCCATACGATCCATTTCAATTGGTATCAGAGCCCCGGCTCTTAATTCAGGCTTAACCGCCTAAGAGAAGTATGGGTCCCAAGGGAGATGGGAGTGATACTCTGGAGATAGTCACCATGAACGATCTCAAGATGTTGGAAACAACCTTGGTTACTTCAATGGAGGCTAAGATGGAAGAGATGCGTCAATTGATAATGCGTCTCTCCACATCCGTAGCATCACCTCCATCTTCCTTTGAGGCTACCACTCCGCAATCCAAGGAAACGGGTAAAACTGATTCCAAAGATAACGAAGTGGTTGGTGATGGCACTAGCAGGAGCTCCTCCTCGAAAAAGGGTAGTGGTAAGGAAGGATACAATGAGATTTCACATGTGTATTCTCCTGATCCACCTATCCCTCACCCACATATACATAATAGGGTGATCCACCCAAACTTTCAGCATCTACTTTTAATCAATGGCAATTTTTGTTGAAGTCTCATGTGTGCAACTCCTCCATTGAGTTGTGGAAAATCATTGAGAATGGTCTTCATGCTGGAGACCCCCACAACCTAACAAGAAGAGAGGTTGTTGATAGTCAACTCAACGCTACGGCTCTACACATGATCCATCTTGGTGTGGGTGACAAAGACATGCCACACATTCAGCATCTTAGTATAGCTAAGGAAGCTTGGGATGCCCTCACCGAGCTCTTCATTGGAAATGAAAGTATGAGAAGGAATAGATATGATGCTTTGAGCAATGGAGCTAAAGGATTTTATATGTTGGATGGAGAAGACCACGAGGACATGTATAGGAGGCTCAAGTCAATAGCCACCACTTTCAGGAATCATGGTGTCTCTCATGTTGATGATGCGTGGATCAAGCGCAAGTATGTCAGTGATCTTATGACATTTGAGCCCACAGATTTGAAGAGTCTCCAAGGAAGGCATAATTACCACCTTATGACATCTAATGAGGTAATACAAGAATTGGCAGCTTTCAAAGTGGCTGCCAAGAATGCCGAAGATGCTCGTGCACGAGCTATGGGGATGCAAAAGGGGGTCAACGTGGCCTTGAAGACAAGTGTGGCTGATCATGATGAAGATCACATAGAAGGTATGGACTGTCCCGAGGATGTAAAAATAATTCATGGACAATACATGGCCTTCTATGCTAGAAACTTTTGGAAGCATCCGGCCAAGCCCAAATCTGAACTAGAACGCGAGAGTGGAGCATATGGAAGAAAGGAAAACGGTCCCAACTTAGAACATGTTTCAACTATTGAGACCGGCTTCACTTTGTAGTCGAGTGCCCGTATCAAAGTAGGGAAGATAATGGAGGAAGACTTATTCTCAAGGAAAAGTCAAAGGCTCCACGCAAGAAACAATTTGTAAAGAAGAATGCTCCTTTCAAGAAGCAACCATAGATTATTCTAGTGGCTCAAGAAGAATATTCTTCGGGAAGTGAAGATGAAGACGAGGATGATAGCTCTCAAGAGGTGGCTGCTATAGCCACCACATCTACGCCAACATCCCTCTTCGACTCTGTGAACGAAAACGTCATCAACAAGAACGCTACTTGTCTCATGGCAAGAGGTTCCGAGGTATCAACTTCTAACACTTCTTTTCCTACGGCTATGATTGACATGGATGATCCTACTAGTCTTAAGATTAAAGAAGAGATTATTGCTTTGGACTATTTCTTCACTAACTTGCAAGGTGGGCAAAAAATACATTTTGAGGCTCTTATGGACCAGCTAGCCCAAAATGAAGTGCTCCTTGAGGAAAAGGGCAGAATTGAAAGGGATGATGCAATGGAAATTGCGTCCTTAAAAAATGCTCTAGAAGAAGAAGAGGTTCGGGCTTCTCTTGAAGAGAGGCTTGAGTCTATTGAGGAGTCACATGAACAAATGGTGGAAAATCTTGTTAAGGAACGTGACAATGCAGTTGCCAAAGAAAAGAAGTTAAAGAAAGAAAATATTGACTTTGGGGATGCTCATGCTAGACTCTTCGAGGAATTGGAGAAACTTGACATCACTCACAAGGCGTTGAAAAGTGAATTCTCCATTCTCAATGAGTCACATGATCAGCTCCAAATTCGATTCACCAAGTATGATGTTCCTAGCACATCAAAATCAACATATATTCACAAAGAAAATGCTAGTGTGGAAGAAGGGCTTGCCAATGACACCACTCCCAAAGATAAGGGTGTACTTGATGAGGTTCTTGGCAAGCAAAGGTCAAATCTTGGTAAAGAGGGACTTGGATATGTCATCAAGTCCAATAATAAGAAGAACAAGAAGAAGAATACCAAGGGTGAACAATCAAAGACAAGCACCGCTGAGAAGAATGTCACAAAATACAAAACTAACAATATTGGTTTTGCAGGGTCCCACAATCCAAATTATGAACTCTTTTGTGATTATTATGGCGATGTTTATGCTTATTATGTTGGTCCTTTTGATGAATATGTTGCTTGGTCTATTTGGGTTCCAAAGACCATTGTTACTAACATGAGAGGACCCATTGAAAGATGGGTACCTAAAACCAAGAAGTAATTCTCTTGCAGGGCTATGCTTCTGGTGGGTCTAAATGGGTGCTGGATAGTGGATGCACTAGTCATATGACCGGAAGCAAGGAGATCATCACGAAGATGCAACCCAATCATGATAATATTATAGTCTCCTATGGTGATAAGTCTAAATCTCAGGTATTGGGTCTTGGCAAGGTTGTGGTCGCCCACGATATCTCTCTCATGGACGTCATGCTTGTTGAGACCCTCGGTTACAACTTACTTTCTGTTCGTGCCCTTTGTAATATGGGCTTTGCTATTTTCATTGATGATGATTTTGTGGTAATCTTGTGGAGAAAGTCTCTAAAGGTCTCTTTCGTTGGGTACGTCGAAAATGACCTGTATGTGGTGGACTTTTGGGGGAAAACACTTCGGGTCCGATGTGCTTATTCAGAAAGGCCGACGTGGGCTGGCTATGGCATCGCCGTTTAGCCCATGTCAACATGAGAACTTTGCAAAGTCTTCACAAGGGTGGCCACATCCTTGGACTAAAAGACAATGTTTCCTTTGCCAAAGATCGTGTTTGCAGGGCTTGTGTTGAAGGCAAAATGCATGACTCTCCCCACAAGAGGAATACCATTGTTTCTTCAAAGAGAATCTTGGAATTACTTCATGTGGACTTATTTGGTCCTCCATCTCATGCCAGTCTTGGTGGGAAGAAATATTGCTTGGTCATAGTCGATGACTACTCAAGATATACATGGGTCTATTTCTTCAAGCTAAAGAGTGAGACTCAACAAATGGTCATTCACTTCGCCAATGAGGTTCAACGTCAACACAATGTTCCCATCTTGGCAATAATAAGTGACAAAAGGCTCCGAGTTAAGAACTACACGTTGAATGAGTTTCTAAGTGAAGAGGGGATAAGACATCAATATTCCGCTGCGTACACCCCTCAACATAATGGTGTAGCCGAGAGGAAGAACCGCACTTTGATGGATATGGCTAGATCAATGTTGGATAAATTCAAGTCTCCTTACAACTTTTGGGTTGAAGCCATATCCACCGCTTTTCACTCATCAAATCGGCTCTACCTCCACAAGATCTTGGACAAGACTGCATATGAAATACTCATAGGTAACAAGCCCAACATTTTGTACTTTCGGGTATTCGATTGTAGGTGTTTCTTTCTTATCAAAGGTGTCCATTTGTCTAAATTTGAGTCTAAGGCTTTAGAAGGTATTTTTGTTGGTTACGGTGCCGAATCCCACACTTATATAGTCTACAAAAAGCTCTTCGGAATTGTTGTGGGATCTTGTAGTGTGGAATTCGATGAAAATGATGGCTCCCATGTGGGGCAAGTTGATGTTTGTGATGCAGATGCTGAAATACCCCAGGATGCCATAAGAAGAATGGGCATGGGATTTTTCCGACCCATTGAGGAACCCCTTGTAGCGGATCGGGAAGGACAATGCTCCACTCAAGTGGAGCCCTCATCTACACAAGATCAACAAGTCCCTACTACTGGAGAAACCTCTGCACCAACACCGTAACCTGCTGAAGATCATCAGCCTTCTAGGCAAAATGATAGTCTCAAGCCAGACTATCCACCCCCTCCAAGGGGTGGACTGTCCGCCCCTGGCACTCCAACACGCTCCAGTGGACTTCAAGAAGAACGAAATGGCCAAGAAAATTCCAGGCCGGATTCTCCGGCCCCAAGGGGCGGATTATCCGGCCCTGGAACTCCCAGTTCTGCCGGGACCCTCAGGAAGAAGAAGTTGTAGCCACATCTCCTAGGCCAGATAGTCCGGCCCCACCCAGGGGCGGATTGTCCGGCCCTGAAGAACCTGTTCAGCAACAAGCTCCTGTTATTAGCTCAGATCAAGATCAAGGGCAAGGTAGTGGACAAGACAAGGATCCAAATGCTGAATCAACTCCTTCTAGAAACAATAAGGAAATTGAGGCTCGACGCAAGGCTCGTGTTGATCAGAACCTTGAGTTAAGGGGTCACACTCTTGACAAGGTTGTCGGTGATCTAAGAAGAAAGGTCCCTACTATAAGAGAACTTGCAAGCTTCTGTGATCATCAATCTCACATTTCAATGGTTGAACCAAAGAAGGTCTTTGATGCTCTTGAAGATCCCGATTGGGTGGTTGCATTGCATGAAGAATTAAATAACTTTGAGCGCAACAAGGTTTGGAAGCTCTTAGAGAAACCCAAAGAGTGTCGCAATGTTATCGACACCAAGTGGATTTTCAAGAACAAACAAGATGAAAATGGCATTGTTGTGAGGAATAAAGCAAGGCTAGTGGCTCAAGGATTCTCTCAAGTGGAAGGGAATTGATTTTGGGAGACTTATGCTCCTGTGGCTCATCTTGAGTCCATCTATATCCTTCTTTCCTATGCCGCTCATCATAATTTTAAATTATAGAAAATGGATGTTAAGAGTGCATTTCTTAATGGTCCACTACATGAGTTGGTATACGTCAAGCAACCCCCAGGTTTTGAGGATCCCAAATTCCCGAACCATGTCTACAAACTCGATAAGGCGCTCTATGGCCTTAAACAAGCCCCACGTGCATGGTATGAGCACCTTAAAGAACTTTTGTTAAACCATGGATTCGAAGTTGGGAAAATCGATCCCACTCTTTTTACTAAGAAGGTTAATGGGGAGATTTTTGTATGCCAACTATATGTAGACGACATTATTTTTGGCTCTACTAACCAAGATTTTAATGATGAATTTTCAAAGCTTATGACTGACAGGTTTGAGATGTCTATGATGGGAGAATTGAGGTTCTTTCTTGGATTCGAGATCAAAAAAATTAGAGAGGTAACTTTCATTAATCAAGCTAAGTACATCCAAGACATGCTCAAGAGGTTCAAGATGACGGATCTCAATTGCGTTGCTACTCCTATGCAAACAAAGTGTCATCTTGAGCTTAATCCAAAGGGTAAAGACGTGGACCAAAAGGTATAACGATCCATGATCGGCTCTCTCCTTTACCTTTGCGCATCTAGGCCCGATATCGTGTTGAGTGTAGAAGTGTGTGCAAGGTACCAAGCCGCTCCTAAAGAAAGCCACTTAGTGGTGGTCAAGAGAATCTTCAGATATTTGGTTCATTCCACAAATTTTGGTTTATGGTATCCCAAAGGCTCTAGTTTCTCTCTATGTGGTTACACTGATTCAGAGTGGGCTGGTGACAAAGATGATCGAAATCAACCTTTGGTGCATGTAAATTCTCGGACAGGTCTCTAGTGTGTTGGTCTTCAAAGAAACAAAACTGCATATCACTCTCAACCGCCGAAGCTAAATATGTTGCTGCGGAAAGTGCTTGTACACAATTGTTATGGATGAGTCAAACTTTAAAGTAATATGGTGTCACTTGTAACAAAGTGCCTCTTTTATGTAACAATTAAAGTGCTATCAAAATTGCTTACAATCCGGTGCAGCATACAAGAACAAAACATATTGAGATTCGAAATCACTTCATTCGGGATCATGTTGCTCGTGGCGATATTGCACTATCTTTTGTGAGCACGAAGAACCAACTTGCTGATATATTCACAAAGCCTCTTGATGAAGCAAGATTTTGTTATTTGAGGAATGAGCTAAATATCATAGATTCAAGGAGCTTGGCTTGACTACCCTTGCACACTCACTTACTCTTATTCATGTATTTGGTTTAGATGCGGGCATAGACATAGGGGGAGTATGGTCCTAATTTATTGGGATAACCCTCCCCCCATAATGCCGAAAGCAAGACAAATCATTTCCCTTAATATCATTTGGTGATGTGGGTCATCGATGAGCATTGGTTTTGAACTCAAGATACATCTTCGCGGTGTCATGCCATGTGCTCCAACATGGTGGCTTCAGCCACCGCCTCTTCCTTGAGAAGAGTTGGTTTCTATTGGCTCTCTTTGGATTTTCTTGCATATCTCTTGTTCTTATGGGAAACACACCCAATTTTGGCTTTTGTTTGATTTGATCTTGCAACTTTGGGTGTGTAGTACCATCACAGTTTGTTGCTCTAAACCCAAGCCTTTTTCCCTTCTTAAACCATCTATTCTTGCACACAAGTCCTCTATACACTTTCGAGGGGTTTTGCAAGGAGTGCTCCGGCTTGAATTTGTGTTGACAGAATTTCAGAAGGGGGGCGGACTATCCTCCCCAGGCAAATTCTGTCTCTTAAGGGCTGGGTCGGGGAGGACAGGCTCAAACAGAGCAGCCAGTCCTCCCCCAACCCTAGCTCTGCCCCCAGCTCCCACCGGAGCATCCGCCCTCCCCGGAGTCGATTTGACCACCGGATTCTCCGGGCCCTCCCCAGGTCTTCTTCCCCATGCCTCTGGGTACCTTCTCCTCCGCGATTTTCCTCCAATGAGTGAGGGTAACTCCCTCATCCCTCTCCTTTGTTTGGGATTCATTGTTTTTGAGGAAATCTCGTTGTAGAAGATACTATGTGTTCCCCTGTTTGTTAGAATCAGTAGTATTGCAACCCTAGTGCCCAATCTGTTCTGCCTTGGTAAATCTGGGACAATCCAGAAATTTTCTATGGGGGGCGGATTATCTGCCCCTGCCAGGGCCAGATTATCTGGCCTGGAGACTCAAAGTCTGTTCTGGTTTGGCTCTGATTTCCGCAATGCACATCTCTGGCTCATGGATTGTTTTCCTACTATTTCTAATACTCCTCTTGGACTTGTGTGTGTACTTATCCCCATGCTAACTCTCCCATGCTCTTTCACAGGTGGTTCACGTGCTCCTAAGACCTTCACCCCTCGTCCCCGTGCCCGTTATCTCAAGCCCACAGCAGAGGGTATGTTTGTTGACAAAACTGAGGTCCGCTGGTTGGCAAGAGAGGCTGAACGGATGGCTGAGGCAGCAAAGAAAACCAAGAGGGTTGCATCTCGCAAGGGCAAGAAGTCTCGGCCCAACTACAAGGCTATGGACAGCGTTCAGTATTCCACCATTCGCCAAACTGATTACTATGTCGATGCCGACAGTGATGGTCCTCCGGAGGATTCCATGTTTTGGTGTGCACACTTTCGGGCCATTCATGATGATGTGTATGTTCCTCTCAAGATTCTCCCTATGCATCCTATGAATATTACTAAGGCACAAACCAAGGCAAGACTCCGTGAATCCTTGGATGTGACTAACAAGATGGGGCTTCATCACCTTATGACTCTACAGTGTCACTATGATTCCTCGATGGTGAAGCAGTTTTTCTCAACACTTGTGATCTGCGGAGATGAGCTTCGCACCATGAAGTGGATGACCGGGACAACAATGATTCAGTCTGACTTCTGCACCTTTGGTCAGGTTCTTGGGTATGCTTTCCATGGTCATGAGACACCTTCTGGCCATCGCATCATTTTTTCACTCAGGCCATCCAAGGACACTATGCTTGCTCCATGTCTGACATCTGAAGGCATTGCTGGTACCTTCGCTGGCCTCTCTCATTTGTATGCCACCCTTGTTGGCATGTTTAGGGACAACATCTCTCCAAGTAGGGGAAACAATGATAAGATCCGCGGTCACCTGGTTCCCCTGCTTGCCTTTGCTCACGAGTGTGCCACCAATGCTGGCTCGTCTACAGGTTATAAGATGGATGTGATGGACTATATATATCATGAGATGACTGATGCGATGCTCAACCGGATCTCCATCCCATGTGCTCCTTTTATTATGATGCTCATCAAGCATATGCTGCCACATGAGGACTTTGGCACTGGTCTGGATGGTGTTCACAAGCCAAAGAAGATATACACAAGGCTCAGAAGACCTCTCACCCTTCCACTTCCCATGAGTCCTTCATGCATGATGCAAGGGCTAGTGGTCGTCATCCCGCTGAGTCCCCAATGGCTCATGAGGTCAAGCAGCTCAATTCGTTTCAGCGACACATTCTTTGCATGGGCATAGATACTCACAAGGGCCAGTATGAGGAGTACAGGAGGAGCCATGAGATGGCTCACACTCAGCAGCTTATTCTTCACCATGTGTCAGGTGCCACTGGCAATCCACCACCTCCTACTGCTTTGGAACCTTATGCTCAGTGGAACACTTCAGGGATCAACTATGGCGAGCTCGAGATTCACCTGTTTATTCCACCTCCGAGGGAACCTACTCCTCCAGCTGTTGATGATGATGATGAGTATGATGAAGAGGAAGGGGACGGGGATGACTATGACAAGGACGAGGAGGAGTGATCTTCTAGGACGCTAGCATCGCTCTTCTTCCTTTTTGGCGTTTCTATGCCAAAGGGGGGGAAGTAGTTCTATTAGGTCTCAGATTTGCATGGGTCGGGCGCAAGCACTTGCTCTTTTTCATTCGTTTTATTTTCTAGCTTGTGCCCTTTTAGCGTGAACTTATTTGTTATTCGTACTTGGTTTGTATAAGACTCTGTCGTGTGATACTCTATATGGTTCTCTGGAATTCTGGATTTATGTTGTGGAAATAATGATATGGAATTCTGGATTTATCTATGGAGTATGGTATTCTATTGATGGCATATGGAATCAGGGGATTATCTGTTGTGTGCATCAATATTGTGGGATGTGCTTGTAGCCTAATAATCTCATCATTTACTTTGGCTATTTTCACATCCCGGTGGTATGAATTTATTTCCTAACTCACCTTGTTTTAATTGTCTTTGTTCTGAAATTGGCTTACTCTTTAGTGTGTGCATTTGTATTCAAATGCAAAGTATAAATATGCACACATTTAGGGGATCCTCTTTCATTTCCTTAAAGGTGTTGTTAGTAGGTTTATAGCAAATCCTAGTATTGTCATCTAACACCAAAAAGGGGGAGATTGAAAGAACATTTCATAATCCCTAGTGTTTTGTGTGTTAGATTTACTGTGTGTTGAAGTGCTGCAGATCTCTATCTTGAAAAAGGAAAATGAAACTGATTTTGGGGGGCGGATAATACGCCCCACCCCTTTCCCAGAAGGGCGCAACCCCCAGAGAAGGGGCAGAGTATCGGCCGGATTTTCCGACCTGGCCGGATAATACGCCCCTCAGGGGGGCGGATAATCCTCCCCTCAGGATCAGCTTCAAGATTGCCAAGGTGCAACCCCCATAGAGGGGGCGGAGTTTTCCCCGGACTTTTCGGCTCTGGGGCAGATTTTCTCCCCAGGCCGGATAGTCCGCCTCTTGAGGGGGCGGATAATCCGCCCCCTCGAGGAATTTTACTAAGTTAAGACCGGCGCGACTCTCTCTATGGGGGCAGATTTTCCCCAGGAGTTTTCGTCCTGTGGGCGGAGTTTTTCCCCAGGGCGGATAGTCCGTCCCTAGTGGGGGCGGATAATCCGCCCCCAAACTTCTTCAACGGCCAGATCTGGGCAGGGGGTATTTAAGACAGCCTTCCCCCTCCTGCCAGATCTCTTGGTTCATTTGAAAAATTGAAAATCTGTTCTTCAACCTTCATCCAAGAGATCTCCACATTCATCCACCCAAAGGCCCCATCCCTTGGGGAATCGAAGGAGGAGGACTCGATCTTCATCAACTGCAATCAAGCGCTTCATCTCCTCTCCATTCATTTGGAGAATCACCGATCTAGTATTTCTTGCAAATATCTAGATCCTTGCTTTCAATTATATTTATAATCCTTGTTCTTGTGATAGCTTGTTGTCATTACAGGAGCCCCCAATTCAGTTGTGGGTGTGTGCCCAGGTAGAGTTGTATAGGCACCGGTCCCCGCCTCGAAGGGTACCAATAGTGGAGAAGGTGGATCAGGCCTTTCGTGGCGAGATCCATCGGAGAATAGGGTGGGGCCTATTGTGGTGTGGTGGTCTTAGAACCGTCCATCCCTCCAACGCAGATGTACTTCCCTTAACAAGGAAGGAACTGCGGTAAAACAAATCCTTGTGTTTCCACGTGCTCCACTACGGTTTCCTCGCTCCTCTCTTTACCTGCTTAGTAGCGAGGTTTGCATATAGGGAAATTCTCGTAGTTTCATATCTAGAGAATTTACTTTAGGCCAAGCCTAAAATTTAAAATGAACTAAAAATTGAGTAGCACCTATTCACCCCCCCCCCCTCTAGGTGCTCATACGACCCATTTCATCTATCTAGACAACTAAAGCAACATGAGCAGAATTATCCCACCCATGACTTAGAATTGGCAGCCATAGTGCTAGCCTTGAAGACATGGTGTCATTACCTCATGGGTAACCGCTATGAGATTTATTTCGATCACAAGAGTTTGAAGTATATTTTTACCCAGAAGGAGCTGAATATGAGATAAAGGATATGGATAGAGTTAATCAAGGATTATGACCTTGACATTCACTACCACCCCGGCAAGGCCAATGTGGTAGCGGATGCTCTTAGTAGACTGCTTTGTCGATTAAATACCATGATTAAGGAAGATCAGGCAAGTTTTCATAAGGTGTTGGAGAATTTCAAAATGGAGCTAGTTAGCGAAGGATTTCTAGCCAGTATCGAACGTCAACCCACTTTGATCAGTCAGATATAGGAAGCTTGGAAAGTAAATGCCAGTATCGATGGAATTAAGCGTCACATCGGTATAGGGAAGGTAACCGGATTCACAGAAGATGAAGAAGGAGTTATGTGGTATAAGGGACGCATCTGCGTGCCAGCAGATTCAGATTTGAACTAAGTCATTTTGCAAGAAGCCCATAATCTCTTTATTCTATTCATCCGGGAGGAATGAAGATGTATCAGGATTTGACGGAGCAATTTTGGTGGCTCAGAATGAAGAGAGAAGTCGGAAGCTATATTGTGAAGTGTGATATCTGTCAGAGAGTCAAAGAGGAACACCATAGACCCGCAGGACTGTTGCAGCCATTGCAAATTCCAGAATGGAAATGGGATTCAGTTGGAATGGATTTCATCACCGGTTTTCCTACATCTAGTAAAGGAAATTATTCTATTTGGTTCATAGTAGATAGACTGTCCAAAGTAGCTCATTTCATACCCTTCAAAACCACTTATCAAAGCTCGAAGCTGGCAGAGTTGTATATTGCTAGAAGAGTCAGTCTGCACGGAACTATAAGGTTCCCAACCTAGATCCCTGTGTTTACAATGCTAGTCCCTGGATCAATAGCTAGCATCCACATTTAAGATGTGATATCAAGAAACAAAGGTCATAATACAACTTTATAACTAGGAATAAAATAATTCATTACATCTTACATAGCTCATTTGGCTATCACATTACAATGCAGCAGAATATCTATATGGCATGGAGTCCTTCATCTTCAAAGTGCCACAGGCAATCATGTTGGTTGTAGACTTGTATTCCTATTCAACACACTTCACTAACATCAAACAAACCTGCAACATAATGAGTTGCAGCCACAAGGGTCAATATATTTGAATTGTATTGGCAAGTTTCACTACTATGTAGAAATAAGTGGATCTTATCAATACATGCATATTTGGCTAAGTAGAGTTTAGGCTCATTTGTAGAAAGCAATATGGTTTTATCCTATATTTTCAAAATAGTTTTGATCTTTCAATCAATCTTTCTGAACTCCTTGGCAAACTCCAAGTGCTTCTAATCCCTTGTTGACACCATCAAGTTTTACTTTGAGAAATTGGAATGTCGAGATCTTCCATAGCTTCAGGCCTTAGTTGCTCAGAGTTGTCCATAACCGGGGACACGGCTAATTACTTAGAATTTGATCTTCTGCAGAAGTTGTACACTTTACCCGCATGACACAATCTCGTCTTGACGCCACCAGTGGCCGCTGGATAAGTACTCGCCAAATGGAGTACCGGCAGATCGAGAATGTGACAAAGTCTTTCCATAGAAGTCCTCCCAATACTCAATGCTAGCTTGTCAACCAGGACCAATGTAGGGATATATTTCCCATACATAATTCTAGTTAACCTGAAGATGCCAATGCATGGGTCTTCCACTATGTAGTTGACTAAGCCAGAGCACATTTAGCATGTGGCTGTCCACGGAAGCCATTGTACGAGAAACATGTTCAATCTCTAAGTCCCTGGGTGGTTTTCTTCTAGTGCACATACAAAAAGACAGCCATATAAACATGGTTCCCTTTGTTGCCACCTTGTCCAAAACTTGAGTATCCTCTTTCCACCCAGGTGGTTCATTGAGTACTTGTTTTATTATATAAGACATATATCTTTCCAACACTTCATTTAATCATGTCATGTATCCCATCCCAAACATATAGCAGGGCTAAGCATACTACAACTACAATGTTTTCACTAAGGAAGATATAAGGATACCCTAATAGGATTTAGCATAGCATAAAATATAGTAGTCTTACCATGCATGTTACAAAAATCCACTAAGTGTAATGAAAATAGTAGGATATCGATGATAGTGTCACTTGCCATTTTAGTAGGTAATATTGGTTCACTTATTGATCTTGCAATTATCACACTCTTCTAACTTCACTACAATTCAATCAAGCAAACACATATTCAACTAGCATTCAAACAATTTCACCACATAAAATAATAGAAACAAGGCAATGCATGCAAGCATGCAAAAGATGGTTTTATTTAGAAAAGTGGTTTTTATTAGGCTCTAAACATTTTAAAGCTCAAAGTGGTCACTTACTAAAGTGGTAAAACCATTTGCAAAAGGTTTCATCTCATAAACCAAATATTATGCTAAGGTGATATTTTATGTTGTTGAAAATATATTTTAGCAAAGTAATAACTTTATATGGTTCATAAAATATGTTCTTAAATCTCAAAACTTTGTGTTTAGGGTCATAAGGTTTGAATCACATCATTTCCCAAAGGTTCTACTTTAAAAATCATTCCTAAACCATATTCAATAATTTTATTTAGCTAGAAATGGTTTAATCCAAGGATTTATTCCTTACTCTCACAAAATATGTTTCTAAGCCCAAAAGTTGGTTTGTATGGTCAGTAGGTTCAAAACAAACCACTTAGCAAAGATTTCACCTTAAAAATATTTCTAGAATAATTTTTATATTCAAATTAGGACTACACAAGTTTCTGCAATTTCAACCAATTTTCCAGAAGAAAAACATTAAACAAAGTGCATGGTTGCAAAGAAATTGTCTTTCTGATTCCAGTGATATAAAATTTGCAAAATTTGGACGTGTAGATTAAAAGTTATGAATTTTGCAAGTTTGCATATCTAATAGATTGTAATTTCTGTTTTAAATCAAACCTTGTCCACGTGGCTCAATCCTATTGGTCGGTAACGGTTCGTGCGGATCGATCAATACTGGTCGCAGGATCTTACTTAAAACGCACGGCACAGATGGACGCGTATCCCTTCGTTTAAAATCTAATCTCAGCCACTAGATCAAGATCCAACGGACTTAGCGCATCCGACCAAGGGCTGGCGGCGCTGGCGCGACGGCGAGCGGCGAGCGGCGGAGCGCTCCGTCTGGGGTGGTCCGGCCATTCTAGGAAGCGAGAGAAGGGGATGAGAGGCTCACCGTGCTCGCAGGAGTGAGGCGAAGCTCAAGGCATGGTCGGTTCGTCGAGGGGCGCACTGGAGCGGAGTGGATTGATCGCCGGAGACGGCGTCAGCTTCGGGTGCCTCTGGTTGTCATCGGAGGAGAGGTTATAGGCCATGCCAAAGCAAAATAATGACACTGTTAGGTGCGCGCGAAGATGCTGAACATGCGGCTTACAAGCAGAGAGAAAGGGCGATCTGTTCTTACGGGGAGGGGTCGCCGGAGAGGTGGCAGGCGTCGGTGGCGTTCAGAGTTCGTCCTTGCCGACGCTCTGGGGCAAGCGCAGCCAAGCTAGAACCACTGGTAGATGCACTGGTCTGGGTAGTAGTCTCGCGTGCACAATGGGGCAGGTTACGGTCAGGCGTCGCCAGAATTTGCACTGGACCTCGTCGGAGCCAGTGGGGTTGCGTGGAGAAATCCGTGCAGCCTGGTGGCAGAGAGGAGGCAATGTTTTGGGGGAATGGAAGAGGGGACGGAGGCGGCTTTATCCTGCGTGATGGCTGGGCGAATTAATCTTGTTTCAATGCGAATTTTAAGCCGCGAATTTACGCCAGAAACGGCAGTGACGAACTGGGGGCGGGGTCTGTGGGTTGAAGACGATGACAGGGCGGTGTGCGACAGCTTCGTCAGCAAGAGATGGAAGTGCGAGTGGGGTCCGTGAGGGCGTGGGTAGGTATCGGGGTGCGAAACGTTTTCCTGCGGGGAGAGAGCTAGTTGGGCTGGACTGGGCTTGCTGGGCCTGGTCTGGCTGGGCTAGGTCCTTGTCATTTTTTTTGTTCTGAATCTTTTTCTTTTTCCTTTTCTATTTTCTGTTTTGATTTTTTATTCAAATAATTCAAACTCTAATTCAATTCAAACCACCACCAAACTATGGGTATAATTTAATTATGTTTATCAATATATTCCAAAGTCCAAAATAGAACAATTATTTTTAGGGTTTATTATTTATTAAAAAAATAGACTTTAGTCTTTATTTCAAATAGGATTTAAATATGTTTAAAACTCTATTTGACTTTCTAAAATCTTCAAAAACCTTTTCAGTAGGTTTTATTTGAAAAATAAAATACTTTGAATTCTTTTATTTAAAATACTTTATAAAGTTTTTAATGTTCATTCAAAATAGGAAAATTGTCTTTACTTAAATAAAATTGGGTATTAATAAATCCTCATGATTTTATTTATATAATCCTTTACTCTTTTTATTAAACAAAAATATTTTATTTCCATTGCTTGGCCAAGATTTAATTTGGCTATTTAAAATAGTCCTTATTTATTATTTCTAATTTTTTATGAAAACCATACCTTTTTATTTAAAGATCCAAAAATGGTGATTCCAATTATTATAACTTTATTTATTATTTGTTTATATTTTTAAATCCCTTTAGGATTATATTTGATCAAAATAGGTTTTGATGTTTCCATTTGGAATCAAAAAGTTTCTTCTCACCCTAAATTTCAACAATTGATTATTTTGTTTATTTATTTTTCACATTTCAAAATTTGGAAAATTTTGGGATGTGACAGGCTACCACCCTTAAAAGAAATCTCGTCACGAGATTTGGGAAGGCTAGTGTTACAAGTTGGCTTGAAGACAACTAGGGTACTACCACCCTTAAAAGAAATCTCATAGGGTTACATTGATGGTTCACTTGAATATGGGTTCAACACTTGATATCTAGACAAGGAATTCTTATTTGACTCAACTGAGTTAACTAATTCCTGACAACCACTTCTTCTATCTCTTCAAGGTTCCCATCCATGTCAATGTGGTTCACATGTCCATTCTGGGTCACATTGGAGTCATTTCCATTGGAGTTTCTAGCATCCTTTTTCTTTTTCTTCTCAGGACAGTCTGATGCATAGTGTCCAAGTTCCTTACAATTATAGCACTACAACTGGCTAATATCTTTCTTCCTGAAAGCGTCATGTTGGTTCTGACCAAGGTCATCTCCATTGTCAGTATCATTTCCATTATTATCACGTCCATTGTTGTTGTGGTGATACTGATGTGGTTCAGAATCTTCTTTGCTCTTTTTGAATGAACGCTTCTTTTGTGATGATCCTGAGTGATACTTGAGTTTATGCTTCCTCTTTATGTTCTCAACTTGATTCATCTTGTTTTCCAAAATGGTGGCTTTGTCATAGAGTGATTGATAAGTTGGGACATAGGCAACAACTAGCTGCAGGTTCAACTCATCATTAAGTCCTTCAAGGAATTTCTCCTTTCTCTTAGCATCTGTGTCAACTTCATCCGGTGCATAGCATGCCAGATTGTTGAACTCTTCAATGTACTCAGCCACACTGAGGTGACGCTGTTTCAGATTGTGAAACTCCTTTTTCTTCAAGTTCATCACTCCCGATGAGATGTGAGCTGTACGGAAACCATCCTCAAAAATAGCCCAAGTCACATCCTCAAGGGGAGTGGTGATCTGAAAGTTGTCCCACCATGTTGTTGCTGGTCCTCCAAGCAGAAATGCTGCAAACCTAACTTTTTCTTCGTCGGTGCAGCCAACAGTCACTAAGTCCTTATTCACCGAACGTAACCAATCATTGGCTACCATTGGGTCAGTTGTCCCAGAGAACCTTGCAGGCCTTAGCTTCAGAAACCTGGTGAGCATATCATGTGCTGGAGGATTATTCTGATTATTGTTGTTGTTGTTGTTGTTTTGATTCTGATTTTGCATTGTGTGTCATCATCTGCATTATTTGAGCTTGAGCTGTCATCAACTGCTGCATCTCGGTAGTGACATTGTTGTTGTTGTTTTGGTTGGGGTTGGCACGACGGGGAGGCACCTGTTGGTTTGATAGGGATAAGTAATGATGGATATACCTAAAGAAGTTCTAACACGCCACCCAAAACAATCAAGTTCAATCAAACAACCAAGCAATCAACAAGCAATTATCCACTTAACAACTTAGGAGCTTAACTCATGAGTTGAAGGAAACAACAAGTTTTCTTGAAATAACTAACTTAGTATAGTCATACCTCATAGGTCAATATGATCCATACACTAACATGATATCAATGTTTTGGTAGGCAATCTAATGTCTCTTGGTTCTCACTTGTAGTCCTTAGTGATGTCTAAGTTGAAGTCCTTGGTGAAACTAAAGTTGAAGTCATTTGGTCATGGTGAAGGCTTTGTCCATCAAGTTGAAAAGGAAGAGGTGTAGAATTCAAAACCAAAAGGTTGAGGAAAGAGTTTACAAGATTGTTTGTAAATAAGTTTTGGAACAAATACAACTCCTATTTTTCTAAGGGGTTTTGTCCAATCCTAGGGTTACAAATCCTACAGGCAACACAGTGCTCTGATACCATCTGTAAGGTTCCCAACCTTTAATAAGGTAGAGATCCCTGTGTTTACAATGCTAGTCCCTGGATCAATAGCTAGCATCCACATTTAAGATGTAATATCAAGAAACAAAGGTCATAATACAACTTTATAACTAGGAATAAAATAATTCATTAC
Organism: Avena sativa; assembly: GCA_916181665.1. Taxonomy (NCBI): domain Eukaryota; kingdom Viridiplantae; phylum Streptophyta; class Magnoliopsida; order Poales; family Poaceae; genus Avena; species Avena sativa. Next base: position 203,337,777 of record OV702283.1, on the reverse strand, counting down.
ATCTTACATAGCTCATTTGGCTATCACATTACAATGCAGCAGAATATCTATATGGCATGGAGTCCTTCATCTTCAAAGTGCCACAGGCAATCATGTTGGTTGTAGACTTGTATTCCTATTCAACACACTTCACTAACATCAAACAAACCTGCAACATAATGAGTTGCAGCCACAAGGGTCAATATATTTGAATTGTATTGGCAAGTTTCACTACTATGTAGAAATAAGTGGATCTTATCAATACATGCATATTTGGCTAAGTAGAGTTTAGGATCATTTGTAGAAAGCAATATGGTTTTATCCTATATTTTCAAAATAGTTTTGATCTTTCAATCAATCTTTCTGAACTCCTTGGCAAACTCCAAGTTCTTCTAATCCCTTGTTGACACCATCAAGTTTTACTTTGAGAAATTGGAATGTCGAGATCTTCCATAGCTTCAGGCCTTAGTTGCTCAGAGTTGTCCATAACCGGGGACACGGCTAAGTACTTAGAATTTGATCTTCTGCAGAAGTTGAACACTTTACCCACATGACACAATCTCGTCTTGACGCCACCAGTGGCCGCTGGATAAGTGCTCGCCAAATGGAGTACCGGCAGATCGAGAATGTGACAAAGTCTTTCCATAGAAGTCCTCCCAATACTCAATGCTAGCTTGTCAACCAGGCACCAATGTAGGGATATATTTCCCATACACAATTCTAGTTAACCTGAAGATGCTAATGCATGTGTCTTCCACTATGTAGTTGACTAAGCTAGAGCCCATTTAGCATGTGGCTGTCCACGTAAGCCACTGTACGAGAAACATGTTCAATCTCTAAGTCCCTAGGTGGTTTTCTTCTAGTGCACATACAAAAAGACAGCCATATAAACATGGTTCCCTTTGTTGCCACCTTGTCCAAAACTTGAGTATCCTCTTTCCACCCAGGTGGTTCATTGAGTACTTGTTTTATTATATAAGACATATATCTTTCCAACACTTCATTTAATCATGTCATGTATCCCATCCCAAACATATAGCAGGGCTAAGCATACTACAACTACAATGTTTTCACTAAGGAAGATATAAGGATACCCTAATAGGATTTAGCATAGCATAAAATATAGTAGTCTTACCATGCATGTTACAAAAATCCACTAAGTGTAATGAAAATAGTAGGACATGGATGATAGTGTCACTTGCCTTTTTAGTAGGGAATATTGGTTCACTTATTGATCTTGCAATTATCACACTCTTCTAACTTCACTACAATTCAATCAAGCAAACACATATTCAACTAGCATTCAAACAATTTCACCACATAAAATAATAGAAACAAGGCAATGCATGCAAGCATGCAAAAGATGGTTTTATTTAGAAAAGTGGTTTTTATTAGGCTCTAAACATTTTAAAGCTCAAAGTGGTCACTTACTAAAGTGGTGAAACCATTTGCAAAAGGTTTCATCTCATAAACCAAATATTATGCTAAGGTGATATTTTATGTTGTTGAAAATATATTTTAGCAAAGTAATAACTTTATATGGTTCATCAAATATGTTCTTAAATCTCAAAACTTTGTTTTTAGGGTCATAAGGTTTGAAGCACATCATTTCCCAAAGGTTCTACTTTAAAAATCATTCCTAAACCATATTCAATAATTTTATTTAGCTAGAAATGGTTTAATCCAAGGATTTATTCCTTAGTCTCACAAAATATGTTTCTAAGCCCAAAAGTTGGTTTCTATGGTCAGTAGGTTCAAAATAAACCACTTAGCAAAGATTTCACCTTAAAAATATTTCTAGAACAATTTTTATATTCAAATTAGCACTACACAAGTTTCTGCAATTTCAACCAATTTCCCAGAAGCAAAACATTAAACAAAGTGCATGGTTGCAAAAAAAAATCCTGCTGATTCCAGTGATATAAAATTTGCAAAATTTGGACGTGTAGATTAAAAGTTATGAATTTTGCAAGTTTGCATATCTAATAGATTCTAATTTCTGTTTTAAATCAAACCTTGTCCACGTGGCTCATTCCTATTGGTCGATAACCGTTCGTGCGGATCGATCAATACTGGTCGCAAGATCTTACTTAAAACGCATGGCACAGATGGACGCGTACCCCTTCGTTTAAAATCTAATCTCAGCCACTAGATCAAGATCCAACGGACATAACGCATCTGACCAAGGGCTGGCGGCGCTGGCGCGGCGGTGAGCAGCGGAGCGCTCTGTCTGGGGTGGTACGGCAATTCTAGGAAGCGAGAGAAGGGGAGGAAAGGCTCACCGTGCTCGCAGGAGTGAGGTGAAGCTCAAGGCGTGGTCGGTTCGTCGAGGGGCGCACTGGAGCGGAGTGTATTGCTCGCCGGAGACGGAGTCGGCGTCGGGTGCCTCTGGTTGTCGTCAGAGGCGAGGTTATAGGCCATGCCAAAGCAAAAGAATGACACTGTTAGGTGCGCGCGAAGATGCTGAACATGCGGCTTACAAGCAGAGAGAAAGGGGAGATCTGTTCTTACGGGGAGGGGTCACCGGAGAGGTGGCAGGCGTCGGCGGCGTTCAGAGTTCGTCCTTGCCTACGCTCTGGGGCAAGCGCGTCCAAGCTGGAACCACCGGTAGATGCGCACTGGTCTGGGGAGTAGTCTCGCGTGCACAAGGGGGCAGGGTACGGTCAGGCGTCGCCGGAATTTTCACTTGACCTCGTTGGAGCCAGTGGGGTTGCGTGGAGAAATTCGTGCTGCCTGGTGGCAGAGAGGAGGCAATGTTTGGGGGGAATGGAAGTGGGGAGGGAGGCGCCTTTATCCTGCATGATGGCTGAGCGAATTAATCTTGATTCAATGAGAATTTTAAGCCGCGAATTTACGCTAGAAACGGCAGTGACGAACAGGGGGCGGGGTCTGTGGGTTGAAGCCGATGACAGGGTAGTGTGGGGCAACTTCGTCAGCGAGAGATGGAAGTGCGAGTGGGGTCCTGTCTCAGTGAGGGCGTGGGTAGGTTTCGGGGTGCGAAACGTTTTCCTAAGGGGAGAGAGCTAGTTGGGCTGGACTAGGCTTGCTGGGCCTGGTCTAGCTAGGCTAGGTCCTTGTCATTTTTTTTGTTCTGAATCTTTTTCTTTTTCCTTTTCTATTTTCTGTTTTGATTTTTTATTCATAAAATTCAAACTCTAATTCAATTCAAATCACCACCAAACTTTGGGTATAATTTAATTTTGTTTATCAATATATTCCAAACTCCAAAATAGAACAATTATTTTTAGGGTTTATTATTTATTAAAAAATAAATAAATAGACTTTAGTCTTTATTTCAAATAGGATTCAAATATGTTTAAAACTCTATTTGACTTTCTAAAATCTTCAAAACCTTTTCGGTAGGTTTTATTTGAAAAATAAAATACTTTGAATTCTTTTATTTAAAATACTTTATAAAGTTTTTAATGTTCATTCAAAATAGGAAAATTGTCTTTACTTAAATAAAATTGGGTATTAATAAATCCTCATGATTTTATTTATATAATCCTTTACTCTTTTTATAAAACAAAAGTATTTTATTTCCATTGCTTGGCCAAGATTTAATTTGGCTCTTTAAAATAGTCCTTACTTATTATTTCTACTTTGTTTATGAAAACCATATCTTTTTATTTAAAGATCCAAAAATGGTGATTCCAATAATTATAACTTTATTTATTATTTGTTTATCTTTTTAAATCCCTTTTGGATTAGATTTGGTCAAAATAGGTTTTGATGTTTCCATTTGGAATCAAAAAGTTTCTTCTCACCCTAAATTTCAACAACTGATTATTTTGTTTATTTATTTTTCACATTTCAAAATTTGGAAAATTTTGGGATGTGACAGGAACCCCCAAGACAATTGTGTCATATCGAGGAACCCAGTTTACCTCAAGATTTTGGAAGAAAGTCTAAGAAGAATTAGGAACCAAACTGAACTTCAGCACAGCTTATCACGCGCAGACCGATGGACAAACGAAAAGAGTAAACCAGATACTAGAAGATATGCTAAGAGCCTATGTACTGGAATATGGATCCAAATTGGAAGACTACCTGCATTTCGTAGAATTCTCAGACAACAACAAATATCAGGCCGGTTTGCAAATGTCCCCATTTGGGTTTTTGTATGGAAGGAAGTGTCGTACCCCCCTGAATTGGTCGCAAGTAGGAGAGACTCAGATATTCGGACCAGATATCCTACGAGAAGCGGAAGAGAAGGTTCACAAGATCCGTGAGCACCTCAAGACCTCTCAATCTAGACAGAAGAGTTGCGCTAACAAGAGACGTCGATACCTGAAATTAAATATCGGAGACTTTGTGTATCTCAAAGTATCACCCTTGAAAGGAATGCATCATTTTCAACTCAAAGGGAAGCTTGCACCCAGATATATTGGACCTTTCAAGATTTTAAGTTGCCTAGGAGAAGTATCCTATAAGATAGAACTGCCGGAAGAGATGTGAGCCGTACATAATGTATTTCATATCTCGTTACTTCAAAAATGCTTAGAAGTTCTAGAGAAGACCGAGGTTTTCAAGAACATCGATCATAGAGCCATGGATATCAACAAGGATTTAACCTATCATGAAGTACCAATTCATATTTTGGAAGAAACCTTCAGAACCACCTGGACCAGGAGTATCAAGTTTCTCAAAATCGAGTGGAGCAACCATACTGAAGAAGAAGCCACCTGTGAGCGAGAAGATTATATTAGGACTGAGTTTCCAACTCTCTTTAGTTCCTAGTTTTTCCTGAATCTTGGGACGAGATTCTGTTTACAGGGGGAAGGTTTGTAACATCTCAAAAATATTAATGAAGATATAAATTTCAAATCAACCAAAATTAGGATTAACAAAATATTTTAATATTAAACCCTATATAAATGCATGTGTGTTTATGAATGATGGTGAATGCTTGTTATGCCATGAATTGTTTCTTGCAAATGATGAGGTTTGGTTTAAATACCAAATCAATATCATCTAGGTCAAATCAAACCCAAAACAAAGCAAAAAAGTCAATATATAGAGCATATGACCTAATGGTCATTTTTGCCAAAGTTGACACCTAGCCCACTTTGGGCATCTCTATTAAATGATTTCAAACAGAAACAATTTCATTTCTTTTCTCACCTTGCTATACCAAGTGACAATGAACACCGATGACATTTCAAAACTTACAGAAACAAATTCAAATTCATTTGAAGGACTTATAAAAGTTGAATCTATCATAGGCATCAAGATAGCCATTTTTGGAAAACCATCAAAACCTTCACCACTTGGAAAACCCTTGCACCTAGAGACTCCCAAGCACATGACCAACACCCACACCAAAAAGAATTTGAAAATTCAAATGTTTAGTTCTTGCGGCCATTTAATCAAACACTTAGCAGGCACAGTACAAGATTACCTACTCTATACTGTTTGGATGATTGTTGTTATCATCTTAGTACCTCACCAAGACTCCACTACTCGCCACACTCACCCAAGTACCAGCTCGTGCAGTTGAGCCTCTCTCACTCGACCATTTGACTAGTGCAAACTCTTACCCGAGCTTACCCATGCCATCCCTACGTGGACTCACTGCTACACGTCGCGCCGCCCTCACCCATGATGTCTAGAAGGTAGCCGTGACCTCACCGCACTCGCCAGTGTATGCCTCGACCAACGCCAGCCCATGGAAACACCAGCGCAGTCGTGCCCATTTATCTCTCGACCATGCCGAGCACCGCACCAGAGCACCGAGAAATCCCGCGCGACCATGTCGCGCCTCGCTCTCCCCTTGCGTCAATGCGTTCGCCGCAACACCAGCGACCTCCCAGACACGCCCGTTTGACCCCGCGCGACCCATAACCATCGTATGCCATGACAAACACCCGCGCTACCCAAGCGGATCATGGACGGCCCCGACCATTGGAGATCGTGCCTCACCGTTCCACTATGCGCATGACGATCGCCAAGGATCCCTGTGTCGGCCTACACCCTCAGCCATGCCGATAGCACCCTGTAACGACGTTGCCGATGAACCTGAGCCATGCTGCAATGCTCCCTTCGCTGGGATATAAATAGACCCATCCTCCTGCCTCAAAACATACACCACTCGACTCACATCTCCCCCAAAAACCTCTCTGACCAATCCCCGAAGCAAGGCGAGCATCGCATCGCCGGAATTTCACCGGAGCCCACCGTTGCAGTGATGGAAGGGAGCCATCTCTAGGAGCCGCCCTAGGATCCGCCGCGACCACCATTCAAACCTCTGTCGTCGACAAACTCGTTCGCCTACCTCTCCGTATCTAGCTGGATCCCTGGTAAGCCCCTGACGACCCCCGCTGTAGATCTAGGGTTAGAATCTCGCGCGTGCTATGCGATGGAGACGACGACGCAGAGCCGTCGATCGAGCTCTAATCGTGCGGCCCAGATTAGCGCATATCATTTTGAAGTAGCTTAGCCGCTGACGTGTGGGGCCAACCCAATTGAAGCCCGCTGCACGCGTGCTTCATAGTTGGGCCAGTCTAGTAGCTTTCCCGCGCGAGCCCACTCATACAAATGTAGATTTTTCCTTTTGTTTCAAATCCCTATACTGTAGGTGACTTTGAAATTCAATTCAGGAAGATTCGCTAAACCAAATCGCATGATTCCAATTTTGTTAGCAAGGAATTGAAAATATCTAAACACTCCCGTTGGATTCAAACAGTTTGAAATTATAAATCAACTAGAGTAAAAATAACAAGGCAGAGGCTTCTACAATTTCAAACATTTTTCTAAAATCAACCATAAATGCTTTTGAGTTGATTCCAACTCTCAAAAATCACATTGTCCATGATCTATCTGAATATGTAAAAATATATAATTTTACATGTAGTAGTCCTGGACCAAAATTAAAATAATGGCTTTATAGTCATTTCTAGTCACATAAATATTATTAAATAGCAATATTAAACTTGGTATTATATGCCATCCACTTTAAATCACATTCCCAGGTATTGGAATATGTGGTGATGACATGTGTCAACATGATCCCATATTTTATAATTGGAGAATATTAAATCTTAAGTATTTTTCAATGAGTAGAAATTGCTTTTCTAAAAATAAGATAAATAAGGCCTTGTCAATATTTCTTGTAGTGATTGAGATGATGCTAGATCATATAGTGTGGATCTTTGTGTGCTAAATAGAAGTAGTTAAGTATTGTTTGGTGATTGTGTATCTCGTATTTATTTATAGACGCTAGTATCAACCCGGGGTACGAGGAAGAGGAGTTCTACGACGAAGAAGAGGAGAACTTCGACAACTGCACCAACCAAGGCAAGCTACACTATGCAAGCTAAAACTATGCAAGATTGTGTTCTGCAACCTTGATTATACCAATCCCAAGTTTTACCTGCAAGCTTTATCTTTTCTCCCTTTTATCAAAGTTGCTCAAATAATTAATTAATTGGTGATTAGTGGAAAAATAGGAAAGATGCCATCAAGATCATAAAACTAGGTGTAGATAGTTACACTTGATTAGTACCCCTCAATAGTGACACCCTCATTAATAGATGCTAGTGCTAAACTAATCTTGATCACTGTAGATGGGAACACTTGCAGAAAATGATTATGACAACCTTGGGATGATGAGTCATTCTATTGAAATTTTTTGACATGTGTTACGGAACACAATGAGTTCAAGATGATATTGAATGAAGCATGTGCCCTAACTTTGATAAAAACTGATGGTTGAGTTTGGATGCGATACAATTCCAACTTTACCGTATAAACACAATACCTAAGTTGGGTAGGGCTTAACTGGAAGTTTATATGTCTTAGTATGGGTTCCCTCGCGGAAATAGGTTGAGCTAAGTCTACCTCGTGAATATGAATGTCCACCTATGCAGTTTCCGGGATGGCGGATGGCCATGGCTGGGAGGCCAAACTCATAGGGGAGGTGCCTATACTAGGATGTGTAATTGAAAGGTTAGGATTGATTATCCGCATACCAAGTATGATGATTCAGGGCTATCCCTGATGGATGTATCGAATGTTGTGGTGAAAGTGTGCCACCTCTGCAGAGTGTCAAACTATTCGAATAGCCGTGTCCACGGTCATGGATACTTGGATGGCCATATTGTTCCGTTGTCAAATGTTTTCAAAATGACTTTTGACTCGAAATATGACTTGGAATTGACCACACAGGGTTGTGGACATGAAACTAGGTTCCCTCTTGAGTAATCTAGATAACTAAAATAGGTCTTCACTACTAGGTACCGCTGAAATAAAATTGTCTTATTGCAAGCAAACCTAGAGCTTACGATTCCTACTAGAATTGTATTACTGCTTTAGTGATGGTTTGCGAGTACCTTAAAAGTTTTCATGTCTTTGTCCCTGGATATTCCCATGGACATACTATGAAGGGGAGTATGAGAAAGACAAATAGCAGGAAGTCTATGATAACTAGGATCATCTTCCATTGTCAACATTACCAGTGACAATAAAGATGGAGCCTCTAATACATTATTTTCCGCTGCTTTGATGTGTATTAAGACTTGATCATGTGATCAACTATTTGTAAGACTATTATGGTTTGTAATGGATGATGTACTGTGCTATAAATTCTGTTATGTCTCGCAAAATTGGTAATCCCGGGATTGCGATGTATGGCGTAATAGGCATCTGGACTTAAAAATCCGGGTGTTCACAAAGCGCTCTAGATGGTGCGGGGCAAGGAGTTCTGCGGCGTTGACATCATCCGGACGTTCCTCAAGCTTTGGGTGCAACTCGTCCAAGCGAGGGCATACCCGATGTATTTGTATCCCGACGCCACCGACCCGACAAGAGTGCCGGATGAGTAGATGTCCTCATCCGACCTCGACCGGGCGCTTCGACCCCTGCTGAAGTACAGGGCTGATGAGGAGTTGTTGGGGAAGTCTTTGACTGCCCCCTTCACTACCAGGAAGGAAGTTCCTCAGGTAAGTCTTGTACTTGCACGTAGTGTACTTTCGTTTTGTTTATGTCTTATGTTCTTGATTTGGACATGCATCTTCGGTGCTCTGCAGGAGCTTAAGGTGGATAGCATGATGCCTCCCCTTCCTAAAAAGTATACGGCTATGCCAGATGGCGGGGATGCGGAATCTGATTCCACGCTGCCTCCCACTTAGTCACCAACTACAGAAGCCCCCGAGTATAGCAAAGGTATCTATCGCTAGAGAACCCAAAGCGGAAGTCCGGATGGCGCGACACCGTCCTCCCTGAAAGGGCCCGCATTCCTGGAGCGACACTCTGGGGATGAAGGTATTACCTCCCCCATTCCTGCGGTGCCCCTTCGAGCCGTGGCCCTTCAGCCGCCATCCAAGAAGAAGAAAGTGATGTTGGTTTTAAACCTCTCCGATATCCCCTCGTAAGTATCGGTTTCTTCTATGTTTCTGGTTGTGCTTGATCTGCTTGATGTTTTGAGTGACTCGTTCGTTCTGGTTGTATCAGGAGGTCTTCCTCAGTCGAATCCTTAAAGGATGAGACTGAAGAAGTTGTTGTGGAGTCAAAGATGGTGCATGCGGAGCATGCAACCTCCGCTCCAAAGATACCGTCCAACTCCGATGACGTTGCATCGAGCTCCTCGAAGCCGAGGACTCGTGTGGTTGTTACTTGGAATACGGAAGTATTTTGTCATTTGACAGGGGCGAGCCCCCAAGTCCTTTGTTTACCTGGTCTATTGTTTCTTTGTTGTAGCCCTTCATCCGCGACATCAACCGCCTTGGGCAAAAATTCCTCACCTTGGAGGAGATCTTTTGCCAACTCCAAGGTGTGTATACTTCTGATCATTTTCCTTGGATGCTCATGATGGGTTTTCCTTTTCTGATATTTGTTACTTTTGGTTTTCGCACAAGATAACAATGAGGCTCTCCGTAAGCTAAATGCACTCGAAAAGAGGCACAGCCAGGCGGAGACCAAGGCGAAGGATGCCGTGGAGGCCCTTGAGCGCTGCAGGAAGGAGGCCCAAGAGCGCGAGGAGAAGCTTGCGTCTACCGCGGCATCTCGGGAGAAGGCGATGGCGGAACAGATTATTGCTGCTCCCAAAGTGTTGTCTCGTAAGTTACCATACCTTCCTCTGAGCTTTTCTGGTGCATTTATTTCGCCTCACTCAAAACTTCTTTGTTGCAATCTGGAGATGCCACTAGCATCGCGTTTGATCGCGGTGTCTTGGAGCATGGGGAGCCCATGGCGGATGATGTTGCGGTGATCGAAGACCGTTGCAGCTCTACCATCAAGACGCTGGGCAAGGCCAAGGAGATCCTCGTCTGCTTCTACCGGGAGATCTTCTCGAAGGCCGTCTCCCTCGACAACGTTGACTCCCTGGCGAAGGCCTTGGAGGGTGATGCCCCTACGAACTACAAAAAGACCCAGAAGGGTGTGGGCGCTACCCTGGGCTTGGCGATGGCGGCTGGCACGCAGCTGAACCTGAACCGGGTCACCTCCAAGATGCTGGTGGCAGTTGATGACAGTGAGGTAGCCTTTGCTCCCTTCGCCTCCCGCTACAATCACTTTGCCCCGCGCCTCATTGACCTGCTAGCCATATATGCGCTGGAGCAGCAACGGGCAGCCAAGGCGAAGGTCTTAGAGTGCTAAATTGCTCTGGATGCGGCTGCTTCTTAGGGTCCTTGCACCATAGTTGCTTTGTCGTTTTTGAGTTTGCTTTTCCACTGTGCCTGTAAGCCCCGTACTAGATGAATCTGAATCTACCACATAGTGGTTACTTTTATATAAATATATGTATTTCCTTTTACTACTATCTATTCCCCTTGTCTTTACACTATGTCGCTTGTGCGCCTCTTAGGGCCCTTCAAATGATGATCCCGTGACCGCGTCATCTGCCTTGGCTGTTGCCCGTCCGCCGTCAAGAGAGGCATCGCAGTTGCCTTGCTACGTGATCGCATCTGAAGCTTGGAGAAAGATGTTCTCATCATCCGTGGCTATGAAGATGTCTAGAAATCCAAGACGGAACAGGACGTTGTGAGAGACGAATTTCTCCTTGAAGAATTTCGGCAGATCGGCGAGCAACTCAAATGTAAGTCATCATGGGTGTCCGTGTTTTTTTTTCGATTGAGCATGACCGTTGATGCTCTTGTTTGTAGTTGTCGATCTTCTTCCATAGGAAGAGAAGGAGCGCGTTGTCATTCGGCTTAATTTCCTTACCCAACAGGAGTTGGAGGTCGGAGGCTTCATTTGAATGGACCATGACCGGGAGACTATGGTCACAATAGTTTAGGATCGTGTTCACCAAGTGCTTCAGGTCATGAAGCGTGCGAGATCTTCACTTGTGTCTATTTGGGATGCGATGTTCCCCTTGGATACAGCTCCATACAATTTCTTAGGGTTGTTGGGGAAGTTCCGAAGCGTAGACACCGTGAAAGATCTTGTTCATCAACAACTTGTGGAGGGTGCGACGGCGGTGCTGGTGCTTGTTCGACTGCATCGTCGTGATGTCGATTTGGCAGAAATGGCGGTGGGGCCGCCCGCTCCTCTGGATGGTATGGCGTGGAACATGTACCTGCACTATGCTGCGATGGCTTGCCATGCTAAAGACATCGTGGACTTCTTCGACAAGCGGACGAATGTCATGCTCCAGTGTCGTTGAGTCCTGCAAGTTTTGAACATAGTAATGTAAAATCTGTATAGTTTCGATTGTGATTTTTGTACCCTTGTAAAATTTGTAAAGATGTATTTGCACGTAGTGCATTGTTGGTGTTAGTTTGAGCATGTCCTTTTCGTTAGCCTGACATGGTCAGCTACTTAGGGTAATGCGTTATTGTGGCAGTCGACGAAGTCATAGGGTGAGGCGCAGCCCCCGAGCGTATTTAGGAATGTAAATGTACATAAGAGATAAAAATATGTTGGATAAGGAACTAAGGTTTTATTCATCTAATAGTAGGGGGTACAAATTTTGGCTGAGTAGCCTGGCTGAATAGCCTTATTGAATGTAAAGACGACTAAGGGTAAAAGCATCACAGTTGTGCGACATTCCAAGGATTTGAGTATGCTACGCCGGGCTTGACGTCCTTGAGGCGGTAGGCGCCACCTAGGATTACTTCAGTGACCACTTAGGGTCCTTCCTGGGGTGACTCTAGCTTCAGGTGCCCTTTCTGCTTGAGTTGCAGGACAAGGTCTCCTTCGACGAAGGACCTTGGGCATACCATCTGCTGTGGTAGTTGCGGATACTTTGATGGTACACTGTTGAAAGGGCCGCGGTGATGTCGCGAGCCTCGTCTAGTGTGTCGATGGCATCTTCGAGTGCGACCGTTCATTAGGCTTTGCTGTAAGCGATGACCCGTGGGGCCTTATAGCGTACCTCGGTGGGTAACATTGCTTCGGCTCCGTGCACCATGAAGAAAGGTGTGTAGTCAGTGGCGCTGTTTGGCGTTGTGTGTAGGCTCTAGAGGACAGAAGGTAGCTCATCTGCCTAGGCTCCCGCCAGTCATTCGAGTGGGTGTAATAGCCGCTTCTTGATTCCGTTGTAGACGAGGACAGTGGCCTTTTCGACCTACCTGTTAGTCTGCGGATGCGCCATGGAGGCGTACGTGATGTTGATGCCGAGCCCTTCGCAGAAGTCTCGAAACTCCTTTGAGGTGAAATTCGTGCCGTTGTCGGTTATGATGTTGTGAGGCACTCCGAACATGTAGACAATGGATTGGAAGAACTTAACGGCAGTGGTGCTAGTTTTGTTAGTGAAAGGCATGGCTTCAATCCACTTTGTGAACTTGTCGACTGCCACCAGGACGAAGACGTGTCCTTTGGGTGAGGACTTCTGCAGTTTGCCGACCATGTCGAGTCCCCACTGGGCGAAGGGCCAGGCCAATGGTATGGGCCATAGCTCTAAGCCTGACACGTGTGGCTTGTATACAAACCTTTGCCAGGCATTGCACTTCTCGACAATGTCTTTGCAGTCGTGCATCGTAGTTGGCCAGTAGAAGCCAGCTCGCAAAGCCTTGGTGACTAGGGCGTGGCTGCCTACATGGTGGCCGCAGATTCCTTTGTGTATGTAGAGGAGGATGCTCTTCCTATCACTGTTGGTGATGCACCACTGGACAATTCTTGTAATGTTGCTCTTGTATAGCTCGTCGTTGATGATGGTGAAGGCTTTTGATCAGCGAGTGATGTGCCCGGCATCTGTCGGGTCCTCGGGTAGTTGCTTTCTTAGCAGGTACCGAAGGTATGGATGGGTCCATGTTTGCTCGATTGCAAGGACATGCATGAGGCTAACCAGTTCAATGTCCGTTTCCAGCTCCTCAGGTGCCTTTGCTTTTTCGGGTGGCACGGCCCGAGTGTCCTACATCTTCGACTGTGCCTTTGGGAGTCTTGCGCTTGATGGAGCATCAGCAGATCTATTCGAGGAACACTCCCGGGAGTACTGGGGTGCAAGTGGACCCGATGTTGGCGAGCTTCTCGGCATCTTCATTGCTTTCCTAGCTGACGTGTCGGAGTTCGCATCCGTCAAAGTCTCCTTCGAGTGCATTATAGAGGTCGCGGTAGGCGATCATATTGTCGCTGACGGCGTCGCATTGGTTCATCGTCTGTTGGAATACGAGATTGGAGTCATCGTAGATGGCCAATCGCGTGGTGCCGCATACTTTGGCCATCCGCATGTTGTGGAGGAGTGCCTCGTACTCAGCCTCATTGTTGGATGCGCGGAATTTCATCTGCAACACATACCTCATCTTGTCCCCTTGAGGGGATGTCAAGATTACTCTGGCTCCTGCTCCGTCGTCGCGCTTGGAGCCGTCGAAGTGCATCGTCTAGAGCTGGGACATGTCTGAAGTATCTGGAAGCTGGTGTTCCATCCATTGGACGAACAAGTCAGGAAGCACATGTGACATGATGACGATGCAAAGCTTGTAGATGATGTCCCATGGGGATAGCTCGATCCCCCATAAGGCTACTCGCACCATAGCTTCGGGGTTGTTGAGGATGTGTGATAGTGGTGCATCATTGACGACCACGATCTAATGCTCCTAGAAGTAGTGGCGTAGTCGACGTGTAGTCATGAATAGGCCGTGGGCAAGCTTTTGGTACTGGGGATACCTTTGCTTTGTAGGCGCTAGTACCTCGCTAAGGTAATAGACTGGGCGTTATACCCCTTGCGTTTTGCCGTCTTCGGGTCATTCGACCACAAGGGACGTGCTGACCACTTGATGCGTGGCAGCAATGTAGAGTAGCATGGGCTCTCTCCTTTGGTGTTGTACGGGGGATGTAGAGAGTAAGAGCTTGAGGTCTTCGAATGCCTCATCGGCTTCAGCCGTCCACTCGAACTTATTGGCCTTGCGGAGCAATTGGTAGAAGGGGAGAGCCTTTTCACCCATGCGGCTAATGAACCTGCTGATTGTCGTGATTCGTCCAGCTAGTTGCTGGACTCCTTTGACATTCTTCAGCCTCTCCATGGCTAGTATAGCCTTGATTTTATTTGGGTTGGCCTTGATTTTCTTAGGGTTGGCCTTGATTCCTCTTTTGGAGATGAAGTACCCGAGTAACTGCCCGTATGGGATGCCAAAGGCGCATTTTTCCGGGTTCAGCTTGATCCTATAGCGAAGAAGGTTGTCAAACATCTCACGGAGATCGTCGACCAGTGTTCAACTTTCCTTGGTCTTGACAACTATGTCGTCGACATAGACTTGGATGATGTGACCAATTTGGTACTTCAGGCATGCTTGCATGCACCGTTTGGTAGGTTGCACCTGTGTTCTTGAGCCCGGAAGGAATTGTGTTGTAGTAGAACACCCCGAACGGTATGATGAATGTCATATTCTCTTGATCTTCGACCTTCAGTTGAATCTGGTGGTAGCCTGAGTAGGCATTGATAACTGAGAGCCGCTCGCATCCTGAAGTGGACTCGATTATTTGATCGATCCGTGGAAAGGGGAAGTGGTCCTTAGGACAATGCTTGTTAAGCGTCGTAAAGTCCACACACATCTGTGTCCTTCTTAGGGACCAGCACGGGGTTAGCTAACCAGGTGCTTTCCTTGATCTCCCTTATGATGTTGGCATCAAGGAGTCTATTGACTTTGGTGCCAATTGCTTCAGCTCTGCCCTCGACAGTCGACGCATCATCTGCTTGATCGGCCTCGCATCCGGAAACACATTGAGTGCGTGTTCGGTGAATTCCCTAGGAACTCCTGGCATGTCCGTGATGTGGCTCGGTTACTGTAGAGCCTGT
This sequence comes from Avena sativa, assembly GCA_916181665.1. Lineage (NCBI taxonomy): Eukaryota > Viridiplantae > Streptophyta > Magnoliopsida > Poales > Poaceae > Avena > Avena sativa. The sequence goes on along the minus strand of OV702283.1, from coordinate 203,322,626 downwards.
TGGGAAACCCCAAGAGCAAGGTGTGATGAGCACAGCGGCAAGTTTTCCCTCAGTTGTGAAACAAAGGTTATCGAACCAGTAGGAGAAAGGAAACAGCTCCCAAGGTGTTGCTAGCAACATGGAACCTGCACAACACAACCCAAATACTTTGCCCCAACTTATAGTGAGGTTGTCAAGCTCACCAGTTTTGCTAAAAACAAAGGATTAAACGTATAGTGTGGAAGAAAGTAATTGCTTGTAGTAATTGCATAAAGTAAACAGTAGATAGTAGATTGAATATCAGTGGGAAGGAATGGACTGGGGTCCACGGTTCACTAGAGGTGTTTCTCCATAAGATAAAGAACATGTTGGGTGAAAAAAATTACAGTTGGGAAATTAACAGACATAGAATGCATAACAATTCATGTACATGGCATGATCATCACTATGAGATTTGTTTGCGAATTACAACATAATACATAGACCGTAATCCAACTGCATCTATGACTAATAATCCACCTCCGGGATATCATCCGAACAACCCTTGGGTATTAAGTTGCAAGCAACAGATAATTGCATTAAGCAAGGTGTATAAAGTAAACAATACAATTGCCCTTGGACAAAGGATTGTTGTTTTCTCCCTAGTAGTAAGAGCACATCTACAACCTTAGAGGTTTATGTCACTCCCCCATATTACTAGAGGCATGAACCTACTATCGAGCATAAATACTCCCTATTGGAGTCACAAGCAAATACTTGGCCAGAGTAACTACTAGAAATGGAGAGCATGCAAGATCACAAATAACATAGACATGATACAATCAATAATCAATCTTGACGTAGTACTCAATATACATCGGATCCCAACAGACACAACATGTAGGATTACAAATAGATGATCTTGATTATGATAGGCAGCTCACAAGATCTAAACATGATAGCACAAAAGAGGAGAAAAAATCATCTAGCTACATGATGAACTAATCACGCATCACTCCGGAGGCTGGAATGGTGATGAAGAAGGCCTCCGGGATGATCTCCCCTCTCCGGCAGGGTGCCGGGAAGAGCTTCAGATCCCTCCCAATCTAGGGACGATGGTGGCGGCGGCTACGGACTTTTTCGTGGATTTCTGATCGGGTACTTAGGGTTTTCTCCTCGGGGGGTTTATATAGGCGAAGGAGCAAGGTCGGTTGAGGTCCAGGGGGCACACCATAGGGCGACGCGCCCCCCTAGCAGCGCATGGGCTAGGTGTGGCCGCCCTGGGGTCCGCCTCCCTCTGGCCTCTGGACTCCGTCTTCGCCTCTAAAAAATAGGAAGTTCGGCTTTTGTTTCATCCAATTCTGGGAATATTTATTTACTATCTTTTAGGAAATCAAAAACTATAGAAAACAGGAACTGGCACTGTGGCATCTTGTTAATAGGTTAGTTCCAAAAATGTATAAAAATGCTTCAAAGTGTAGATAAAACATAAGATAGTTGGTACAAAGCAAGCATGGAGCATCAAAAATTATAGATACGTTCACGACGTATCAAGCATCCCCAAGCTTATCTCCTGCTTGTCCTCGAGTAGGTAAGTGATAAAAAGAATAATTTTTGAGGTGACATGCACCATCACAATCTTGATCAAGGTATTGTAAAGCATTGATAACTGGGATCAAAGCACTCTAACATAAGCATGAAAAATATAGTTCTAACAATAAGACATAGAAACTATGTTGCAACATGAAAGGCAACATAAAGAAAAGATCATGAGTAACAATGCATTGAAAGACATTTGTTTGTTTCACATATAGAAAACATAGCAAGAGTGGTAATCAGCTTGTCCTTCATGGAATAGCAAAACATAAATGCATAGGACACCTTCAAAGTTCATTAGGGTGACTAGATACAAATAATTTAAGAACAAGCAATACCATAATTATGAATCAATCAACAAGTTTTGGGACAATGCACACTGAACTAAGAATGACAACTATGCTCTCTTAATTGGTGCATAAAGATAGAAGATTAAGACTCAACAAAAAGTAAAAAGAAAGGCCCTTCGCAGAGGGAAGTAGGGATTTCAAGTTTCATAAAGAGCTTCCAAACATTATGGTACTTACTAGCTTTGAGCTCCCATTGCCCCTATCATAAGCATCTTGAAGTGATTAAGGTTGAAGTGAGACAAATATGAGTTATATGCTTGACAAATCACAAGTTGAAAATATCATGCCCCTTGAGTACGAGTATCGTTCCTCATGCTACTAAACTTTAGTCACAAGCAAGTTCTTGTCATTATAAGTATATGTGTATCATAGAGAACAGCCAACGGGGTACCCCTTTCCCCATGACACATGAGCTATCCCATATCAAAATGACAAGGCAATAGACAATGAGCATCTCAGCGATCTTTTTATTTACCATGAGCATGGTTTTTTTTCTTTTTTTCTAAAGATGCTTCATAGAATGCTCATTATGGTTATGATGCATGTTTACACCATGATCAGGCATGGCTTAGGCTAGCCGCCCAGGCATTTCTCTAACACATATACAAACTCCATGGACTTACAAGCTCCCCTTTTATTTCACACCACCGGCATCCATAAACAAAAGAACATGATATCAACTGAATAGATGTGTACAATGTTGAAAGCATTCCCCATGAAAGCATGGTTGTGATAACTCCCAACTTATAACTTGCAAGCATATAAGCAACATAGATGGGCAAAATGGTTCAATTTTATTAGGTGCAAGAAAATAAAGTGTCCCATCAAGTTCGTGAGATATTTAATCACTAATTTTCACATAACAAAAATTTAATTTGGAAGATAGAAAAAACATGAATATACTATGAATGGTGTAACACACCATGCATAGGATTTTATAGTGGACTCTTTGGGATAACTTGGTTTCTTGGGAGTTGGATGCACAAGTAGAGCTCATACTCAGTATAGGTGGAGGCTAGCAAAAGACTGGAAGCGACCAACTAAGAGAGCAATAATGGCCATAATCATGCAGAGCGACAAAACATTATTAATCAAAGCATAAAGTGATATCACAAGTCAAAAACTAAATGACCATAGAGGCTAAGGTGACTGGTTCATAGTCTTAACATGGTGTAAGCATGTGCCAAGTCAACCACAATAAAGCATCAAAGGAGAATACCACAATATTATGCTTTTGTATGCTAAAACAACGCATGATTCTTTCATGGCACATTAATCAGTCTCAATTGTTTGAAACAAGTCGTTCTATAACAATAATCACTAAGAATATGGTCAAATCAACATCTAACATGACATGATAAAGTCTAAGCCATAGTCAAAACAAGCTCTTTTTGTACCACCATAACCATGAAACATTCTACTCTCTTCCAACACCAATCAACTTATTTGAAACAACTCACATAGACCAGAGAGCATGTCTCACCTAACTACAAATAAGAACTAAAAACTTCTAAGCAAAAAGAATAAGAAAACTAAATCTAAAAGCAGTGCTACCAAAAGTGAACACTCACAAAACAATAAGAGTGAAAACTAGAGTGTTCTAGGCAATAAAGAACGGGGTGTGACTTATCCAAATTAGATGTGTTGGGGTCTAATCAATTTATTGCAGAAAGCAAAGCAAAAGAATACTAAAAAAAACAAAGACGCTCCAAGAACAACACATAGTGCATAAGGTAATAAAAATAAAGTGTCTTGAAAGAAGACCTGAGATTTTTATTGATGAAGAAAGGGATACCTTGGGCATCCCCAGGCTTTGACGCTTGTACCTCTTCAATATTTCTTGGGGTGACACGGGTGACATCCCCAATCTTGAGATTTTGTCCATTATTCATCTCATCACATCATTCTCTCCCTACACTTGAAAATTTCCTTCATACGAAACTTCACACAATCTCCGTTAGCAACATTAGTGTATTCAACATAATAAGCCTTTGGGTTCAGTTTCAACTCAATTAAATCATACATTAAAACATAAGCTACTGAAGAAACTCCTTTTAAAATCTTAAGTCATCAAAGATAACTCAAAAAGAAACTGATTAAGAGGCAAATGCAAATAATGGCAGAAGTCTATCAAAATAGACAAACAGGTAAAGACCAATTTTTTTGAAAATCTTATGTTGCTCAAATTTAGAAGTGAAAAACTAACGAAAGGTGGGTAAATACCAGGGGCATGCACACAAATAATTTAAGCTGAATCCGACGTTCTGGGATTTTTCATGATTTTTTACAGTGAAGCACAGAAATCTGTTTCGGGACAACAACTTACGCAAATCTTACTTCCCTCTCATTAGAGGCTATTCTTGGCACAAAAACCACACAAAAAGGATAAGGAGAGGTTATTATAGAGAAAATAACTTCCAAGACTCAAAAAAAGAAAAACTTACTGAAATAAAATTTAGGTTATCTCCCAAGACTGCTTTTCTTTAACGCCTTTCAGCTAGGCATAGAAAGCAAGAATTAAGTATTTTCGAATGAACAAGCATCAACATCAAAATTTGTTCTAATAAGCGAATCAAAAAATAGCTTCTTTCTTTTTTGAGGGAAGTTTTCTATACCTTTCTTGAATGGGAATTGATATTTAATGGTGCCTTCCTTCATATCAATAATGGCACCAACAGTTCTAAGAAAAGGTCATTCGAAAATAATAGGACAAGAAGCATTGCATTCAATATCCAAAACATAGAAACCAACAGGGACAAAGGTATTGTTAACCATAATAAGAATATCATTAATTCTCCCAATAGGTTTCTTTTTAGGATTATCATCAAGATGGACATCCAAATAACAATCTTCCAATGGTGGTAAATCAAGCATATCATAAATTTTTCTAGGCATAACAGAAGTTCACATCAACTTGCTCTTCTTGAGCAACTAAATAGGCTAAAGGAACATTATTTGGATTAATATGAGATTTTCCACTAACAATTATAGACATAATAGTATCAATCTTATCACTAAAAGAGGAGGTTTCTTCAACAGAAATTACCTTCTTACCTTGTGGAGCTCTCTCAGTGTGCCATTCAAAATAATTAATCATCATATCATCCAGGAGCTTTATTGCAGCATGCAAAGTGATGGACATAAAGGTACCTCCATCAGCCGAATCCAACAAGTTTCTTGAAGAAAAATTCAGTCCTGCATAAAAGGTTTGGATAACCATCCAAGTAGTCAGTCCATGAGTGGGGCAATTCTTCACTAAAGATTTAATTCTTTCCCAAGCTTGAGAAACATGTTCATTATCAAATTCTCATGGATATAATCTTAGCGGGAGGATAAAATATTCCAATGAAAGCATCTTTGCATTTAATCCAGAATCAATACTATTTTTAGTCAAAGATAGCAACCAATCTTTAGCTCTTCCTCTTAAAGAGAAAGGAAACAATTTAAGCTTAATAATATCTCCATCTACATCCTTATATTTTTGCATGTCACAAAGTTCAACAAAATTATTAAAGGTGAGCAGCAGCATCATCAGTACTAACACCGGAAAATTGCTCTTTCATAACAAGATTCAGCAATGCAGGTTTAATTTCATAGAAAGTAGCTTCAGGAACATGTGGAGCAACAGGTGTGCTAATAAAATCATTGTTGTTTATGCTAGTAAAGTCACACAACTTAGTGTTTTCAGGAGTGGTCATTTTTGCAAGCCAACAAGAATAGCAACTAAAGTAGGAACTAATTTTTTTGTGTTTTTGATAAAAGAAGCAAACCAAACAAAGAAAAACAAAAACAAAGTAAAGATATTGGTAGTGAGAGACATCCCTTGCAGACATCTTCTTTCTCCCCGGCAACGGCGCTAGAAAATCTTGATGTGGCTCTGTTACTGTAGAGCCTATTAGGAAACCCCAAGAGCAAGGTGTGATGAGCACAGTAGCAAGTTTTCCCTCGGTTGTGAAACCAAGGTTATCAAACCAGTAGGAGAAAGGAAACAGCTCCCAAGGTGTTGCTAGCAACATGGAACCTGCACAACACAAATACTTTGCCCCAACTTACAGTGAGGTTGTCAAGCTCACCGGTTTTGCTGAAAACAAAGGATTAAACGTATAGTGTGGAAGAAAGTAATTGCTTGTAGTAATTGCAGAAAGTAAATAGTAGATAGTAGTTGAATATCAGTGGGAAGGAATGGACCAGGGTTCACAGTTCACTACAAGTGTTTCTCCATAAGATAAATAACATGATGGGTGAACAAATTATAGTTGGGCAATTGACAGATAGAGAATGCATAATAATGCATGTACATGGCATGATGATCACTATGAGATTTGTTTGGGAATTACAACATAATACATAGACCATAATCCAACTGCATCTATGACTAATAATCCACCTCCGGGATATCATCCGAACAACCCTCGGGTATTAAGTTGCAAGCAATAGATAATTGCATTAAGCAAGGTGTAAATTAAACAATACAATTGCCCTTGGACAAAGGATTGTTGTTTTCTCCCTAGTAGCAACAGCACATCTACAACCTTAGAGGTTTCTGTCACGCCCCCAGATTACTAGAGGCATGAACCTACTATCGAGCATAAATACTCCCTATTGGAGTCACAAGCAAATACTTGGACAGAGTAACTACTAGCAACAGAGAGCATGCAAGATCACAAATAACATAGACATGATAGAATCAATAATCAATCTTGACGTAGTACTCAATATCCATTGGATCCCAACAAACACAACATGTAGGATTACAAATAGATGATCTTGATCATGATAGGCAGCTCACAAGATCTAAACATGATAGCACAAAAGAGGAGAAACAACCATCTAGCTACATGATGAACTACTCACGCATCACTCCGGAGGCTGGCATGGTGATGAAGAAGGCCTCCGGGATGATCTTCCCTCTCCGGCAGGGAGCCGGGAAGAGCTTCAGATCCCTCCCGATCTAGGGATGATGGTGGCAGCGGCTATGGACTTTTTCGTGGATTTCTGATCGGGTACTTATGGTTTTCTCCTCGGGGGGTTTATATAGACGAAGAGGCAAGGTCGGTTGAGTTGCACGGGGGCCACACCATAGGGCGGTGCGCCCCCTGGCTGCGCCTGGGCCAGGTGTGCCTCCCTCTGGCCTCTAGATTCCGTCTTCGCCTCTGAAAAATAGGAAGTTCGGCTTTTGTTTTGTCCAATTCCGAGAATATTTCTTTACTAGCTTTTCTAAAACCAAAAATAGCAGAAGATAGGAACTGGCACTGTGGCATCTTGTTAATAGGTTAGTTCCAGAAAATGTATAAAAATGCCTCAAAGTGTAGACAAAACATAAGATAGTTGGTACAAAACAATCATGGAGCATCAAAAATTATATATATATGTTTATGACGTATTAGTCCGCAGGACACCAGACGAAGATTTCCTAGCACTCACGGAGCAATTCGGCAAGCGTGATTTCCTATGCGGAACTAAGGTTGTTGCCGATCAGAGTCGTCTTGGTGGGGTCCGTCGGGTAGACCTACACCGCCTTGGTGTTGATTGTGGAGTTAAATGACATATCAGGCGTGTTTTGCTTGGTGACAGGGGCGGGATGTTGTCTATTGATTCCTTCAGTCTTGCGAGCTCCTCCTGCATGCCGAATGACTAGGAGATTATGTTAAAGTCTCTATCACAGCTATAGTACTTGGTGAAGCTACCTGGGACGGTGATGACACCATTAGTCCCTGGCATTTTCAGGAGACGATATGTGTAGTGCGGTACTTCCATGAATCATGTGAATGCCACTTTCCCGAGGATGGCGTGGTATTGTGAGGGCCAATCCACCACCTCGAACTCGAGCCGCTCATGCCTGAAGTTGTTGGGGGTGCCGATGATGACGTCGAGCCATATTATGTCCAGGGGATATACTCCTTTTCCTGGGACGATGTCGTGGAAGGTCATGTCTGATGCCTCTAGACTGCATAGCCGGATTCGCATAGCTGTGAGGGTGCTGGCGAACATTAGATTGATGCCACTGCCACTGTCCAAGAAGACATGACTCATTTCGAATCCTCCGATCTGGGCCTCGAGCACCAGGGCAGAGTGTCCCGGCAAGGTATTTGTTGTGGGTGATCCGAATGATTGAAGGTGATGCATGACTCCGAGACACCAAGGTACTCAAGTATGGTAGGCGGAGACGTAACGGCCAAGTTGACATGTCGGGTAATCGTCTTCTGCACCCTATTGGATGGACTTCCCTTTTGTATCATCATAGCCCCCAACGACCATGGGTATGGCTCTGCTCCATTGTTTTGTGCCAGCGCAGTCGTAGGCTATGTGGGTGTTCCGGATGGCGGAGGTGGGGTGCCGTATGGGACGGCTCCTGTGGCAGGGACGAACCCTTTATTCACCGCCTCTCGTCTCATCTGGCATATCCTTCATGGATCTTTTGTCATTCCCTACAGTCCTTTAGTAGGTGGCTGGACTTCTCTTGCCATCCCGATTGTCGATGTAGAAGTGGATGGTGCAGGGACCCGGCAGTTTGTTGAGTGCGGAGGGCTCATCATCTCGACTGCGGTGTTGCTAGGACTAAGTGGGCTTTCCGCTTTCATGATAGTCGCTGCTGTGATAGCCGATGTTGCGGTTGCCGTCGTTGAGGCGCTCGGAGTAGCGAGCCGTGACCATGTCGATTTCTTTGCGATCGTCGTAGACGCGCGCCCTTCTCTTTCCTCGGCGGTCGCATCTGTGGCTGAGATCACCTTTGTCATCTGAACGGTTGCAGTTGACGGCATCCCCACCAACGGTGATGTCCATCAGGTGGTCGATGGTCTTGGGCTTGACCCGACCTAGATCCTCTTTGAGCTCGTGGCGCCTCACACCACCGTTGAAGGCGTCGATTGCCCTCTCTTCCGAGATGTTCTCGGCAGAGTACTTGATTACGGACCGACACTGCACATAAGAGTGGATCGACTCATTGGAGCGTTTGCAACAATCCTACAACTCTTAGATTGAGGAAGTCCTCTTACAGGTGCCTCTGAAGTTGTGGATGAAGCTGTATACCAGCTCCTCCCAGCTACGGATGGATTTAGAGGGACGATTATTGAGACAGGCCCTGGTCGCGCCCTTCAGCTGCAGCTGAAGGCATTGCATGGTTGTGTTTCTATTTTCGCCATGCAACTTGACTGACGACATGTGGTCATCCAACCAAATCTTCAGCTCCTACAAGCCATCGAACTCGGGATTGTCCAAAGGGAGTTTGAAGCCTTTGGGAATCCGAGATTGACGGATGGCTTTGCTGAAGCATCTGGCGCCGCATTGCTCCGTGTCCTCTTCCTTGGACTTTGTGGAGCATGCTGCGTGATTTGTCAATTTTGCGCTGCGTGAGCTCGTCAAGGGCGTCGTAGTTGTGGCTCCTTCGCCACGGGATGTGGCGATGCCACGACTGGTCATGCTCATCCTCGTCGGATGAGGGTGTGCGGCTTCTGGTGAATTTTACTGCAGCCTTTTTCTTCGGCTCCAGGGTCGTTTCTTCGAGTAATGCAGCTCCCACAAGCCCGAGGCCCGCAATCGTAGATTTGTGGATTGTGTGTCTGGGGTCCCCAGCCGGTGGTGGGTTTTCCACCAGGTATATATGTAGTGGCTGTCATGACCAAGGCTTGCGGTGTTTTGGCCATGATGTTGCCCTACGAGTCCATTGACATGAAGGACAAGTCGAGTGCCTTGGTGGCCTCACGTCTAGCAGCGGAGTCCATGTAATCTAGCCGAGAGCGATGCCTGTGTCCGTTGTAGCCTTTCGAGGAGGATCCGCTGGCGGAGGATGTAACACCCTTGGATTGGCCCTATGCAAGTTTCAGTGATTCCCGCCAAACCCGCATAGAAACGATTCAAAGGTGCCCACCAGGCACTTTCATGCGGGTGGAAAACGAAGTAATATCATTACACAATAGTTCTCGATGGAACCCACAAAACAGATATATACAACACGACTCCATGAGTCAGGAATACAGATATACAATACAAAATCCAAATCACCTTGAAAACGATACAACATCCGACTACGGATAAGAAGAAAATTGAGCTAAGAGCCCTGAAGAATAACCAATGGCGTCCATAACCCTGCCCAGGCCAAGCCGGAAGGGTAACCCTACTAATGACGTCGATCTCAAAACCTACTCAAAGAAAAGGGGTGCTGGAAAAGGGCGAAGGAAAAAGAGAGTGGTCAGTACTGAGGCCAGTACATGGCGAGACTAGAATTCGGCGGTCCTCGCCTACATAGGTATGGTGGACTGAAGTGGCAGTGAAGCATGCACTAAACAACCTATAGAGACTCGATACAACTTACGACTATCAGAGAGGGATGAGAAAGACCTATTCGGTACCAACCTGAAACTATCACCAAGCGTACACATCCTGGTATTTCCCCCTCGAGACCAAACGAGGAAGTCAAACCGAGAAACTCACACAGTTGGCAGTTTTATTTATTCAGTTATCGTTGCACCAATTACTAGTCAGGTATAGATAGCAAGAGTCATCCTGATATAATAAGTAGTGGGCACTTTTAGTAACCATTCCGTTGTAGTTGCGACACTTACTAGTCAGATACAAATAGCATGAGATATCCCAAACCCCGCGGTTGTTGGTACTTTTATTTAGCCATTCTGTTGTAGTGAAGCTGATTACTAGTCATATCGGATACAAGTAAAATTATAACAGTAAACTTTAGTTATAGTTGTCTATGATCGAGAACTGTGCTCCAAGTCGTCCATAACCGCGGACACGACTTCTTGAAAAGATTTAACCCTGCAGGGGTGCACCAAAGGTTCCACACGCACCTACACCCTTGTTGTCAGATCAGGTAGGTACAAGATCACAAACATACACCCAACGGTATGTCGACGGGGTTTCAGACACGACGTTTCCCAGACCAAAAGCAAGTACATGGGGGACACCCCACTAAGCTACCCGCAACAAAGTCGGCCGTCTCCGATATGGACCCAGGGTGTGTGGCGACGGCTGTAAACGACTGGGAACCCAAAAGTGTGACTAGGCTTGTCGATAAAGCGAAAACGTCGCACGAGGTTCCTAAACAGTACAGGCGCTCCACGCGCAATCGTAAATAAAGCAGTAAAACATGGCATAAGTACAGGATGGTAATAAAGCCCCAAACTAGGTTGTGTCCCAGTACATTACTTTGAAATCAAGTACTAAATCGATGGGGGTGCCCACACACCCCACCTGTGGTTAGCGCGCTCGATCTCAAAACAGGTGTCAAGAACTCGGGGTCCTACGGGACACCAGTGAGCGGTTAAAAACCAAATATTGTCTATTACCCACCGGTGCCTCTGCATTCTTTACTTTCAATTTTAATTATTAAACGGTAATTAAATCCATGACCATATCCACCATTAAGCATGTCCCAATCACCCAACAACGATGGAACATAGACGACACAAAGCAACACCTGAGCAAGCGAGTACGACTCACAAGGCCGACTATCTACTAAACAACAGGTAATAGGAGGTGTCCAAGGCAATATAGAGGCTGCAGGGAAGTATAAAGGGGTACAGAATCTATAGCATCGCAACACAGATAGCAATAGATCAACAGGAGGAAATAAATACTATAAAAGTAAGATAGGTAGAAAGGGGGAGAATGCTCGCCTAAAAACACTGTTGATGGTTCATCCGAAGATCGGGTCGACACTCGCATCAACTCATCGGCCTAATCCGTGAAGAAGCAAAGCACTAGAATAAACATCGGAGGTACTATTTAATACTATGGCAAAAGATCGGGCATGATGCATGTATGATGTATGGCATGGCAAGGATGCGATGCAAATAGGAAATATTAAGAGGAACTGGGCTCCCAACAATTAGATATACGGTTCTAGTTGTTTAGATATCACACAATTTAAATGTTGTCTTAACAAGGCAAATCATAGCACCGGTTCGCTACACAAATTTAAATGGGGCTAATATAAGACTAGAATCGCCCGTATATGGCCTCCATATTTAATTATTAGGTGAGTTGACAAAATACCCTCAAACACCCACAATATGTATGCGAGTATGAACAATTAAATATGCAACAGTTTATATAGTTGGCAATTTATAAAATAGGGGCTCGAAAAAGGTCACACATCTTGGATCGAAGATCTTGGGGCTCGAAGGGGTTTGGGTTTGGTATTCGGATTCCGGGATCGGGTCTTCAGGTTTGGTCTCGGGGTCTTCGGGTCTGACTCTAGGAAGAAGAACTTGGTGTTCCGAGGGGGATCTTTGGGTCATCGTCTCCAATTGTTGACGGTGTTCTTGGTTTGGTGTCGGTGTGTCTTCAGGTACCGCGGATCCTGTACATCCTTGGTACACTACTAGTAAATCCTTCATCAGTGGCGCATCCATATTGGTCTTCTGTGGCGCATGGCAGGGACGCCACTGTTACGTCGCCACTGATGAAAACTTCTGTGGCGCATTCCGAAATGTGCCACAGAAGTCATGATACTTCTGTGGCGCATTTTTGTTGATGCGCCACAGGACTCTGTTCAGTGGCGCATTATGGACAATGCGCCACTGAATCACTATGCGCCACTGAAGGTTACAACGATGCGCCACTGGTTTGAATATCAGGTATTAAAAAAATTGAAACTTGTCCAAATATACAGTATTATATAGGTATTATATAGGTATTATACAGTATTATACAGAAACAGTATATTTGACTTAGTCTATGAAAACAAATATAATACAAACATGAATATAGTGTCATCACACTACTTATAGCCTGAACGAGATAGACAAGTGATCATCACATTACAATACAAGTCAAATGAAGTGGTTTGTTACAAGTGTCTGTTACAAAGTTCACCATCTCATCACATTACAAATGAAGTATTCATCGCCTACACTAGAATCAAACAGAATACAACTATGAAGACGGTGAGCAAGAGTAAGAGCACTAGCAATATCTTCATCCGGTTCTCCTTCCATAGGTGGTTCCTCCACTTGGCTACCGCCTCCTCTCGAGTCGCGTATCCTTTGTAGCTGTTGCCGCTAAACTTGTTCACCTGTTTCTGACAGTCCTTCCACTCATCGTAGACTCCTGGAACCCAATCCTTGTACACCACGTACCACTTCATCATCTCTATAGATAAGGAATATTAGTAAATCATGCAACAGAAAGAACTAAATTGGTTCACATGCATATATATTCACATAAACTAAAGCAAAAGATCAATAAACATAGAAGATAGCACATCGATCATAATCATAGAACTTCGACGACAACGACCACAATAGTGAAGTTCACAACATACGACCATGGTAGTATATAGTTTGTGACACAACACTACACACAGACATCTATGATAATTCTAGGCGCACACATCAATCAATGTTGAGAACTGCTAACGCTTGGCTTCGGGAATGGTAGATAGCCATCCTTAGTCATCCACGTCCTGTTCTCACCCTATTGACGAAGAATATTTTCAATCTCCCTCTTAGTCAACCCTCTGTTGTGTTTTAGGACCCCTCCCCTCGTGTTGACATCTTCCACGATGATTTTTGACAACTTAACCTGGATGCGATGGAAGTCTTCTCTAAGATCATCATCGTCCCTTCGCGCCAAATTTTCGGCCCATGCTCGGAAACTAGATGGCAGCGTTAGGTTCTAGCAATCCTGGACAAACCCTTTAAGGTGATGCATGGCGTAGAAGGCCTCCTTGGTGCCGCCAGTAGTCGGCTCCTTGACGCAGGGGAACTCGAGCACATGCTTGAACACGTGCTTGTCATCCTTGATACATTCCCCCTTGTTGACGAAGGGGCATCCCTTTTTAGCATAGCCCTCGAGAGCCTCATTCAAAACACCCCTTATTCTGGTGTAGTCCTTCTTCTTCTTCTGACTCGCCGAGTCAAAATACGATGCTATCGAGTACTTTGTGCAAATGACGATGAGTGTGCAGTATTTGTCTCTGCACAACACGATTGAAACGGGATGTTGGAAAAGGGCAAAGGAAGAAAGCGATAAGAAAGCCTAAGTTAATAATGCTAGGGGGTGTGTGTACTTACTTGGGAAAGAAAGGCAAAAGAAGCATGTTCGTCCTCTTGTGGTCCACCATGAACTTCTCGAGATACGCCGTCGCCTTGGCAAGCGTCTCAGATCCTTCCCTCAACTGGCTATCACGCATGTAGTAGGGATCCACTATCGCGATGTAGGGGGTATGCTCTCTCTTGGTCTTCATCGCCAGATTGAGCTCGAATAGGCGGACCATGTTATAGTCCAGCCGTTTCGAGAGAAACAGATTGAAGACGTCCTCGTACGATATGAAGAACACGTCCGTGGGGGCCTCATGGACGAAGTCCACGTCCGATGGCACCTTGACAGTGAAAACCGGGTAATTTGGATCTTTGTCTTTAAGAAGAATGCCCTCTAGTGTCTTGATACTATCACTCAAAGCGAGCATATGTCCACCAGCAAGGCGAAGCAGCTCCGGAGTCAGTATCGCTTCACCGGCTATATGTATCCTGGGCAAGCCATCCTCGCGGGCTGGTACGACGTCATCCTTAGCCCGGATCCTCTTCGGAGGAGGTTGGCTCTCAGCTTTCTTATGTCTCTTCCTGTGCTTCTTCGTCTTCTGAGCAGGCTCCTCCACTGGGGATGCTAAGTGCTCAACGGCCGCCTTTTGGAGTGTGTCAGGGCTAAAGACGAATCCAACTGGTTTCTCCTGTTTATCGGCGGCCGGAGGCGTCTCTTGAGATAAACCTCCGAAGACCAGGCGTTGCGTAAATGTAGTGGGACGCCCACCTTGACCCTCGCGAGCGACGAAGGGTTCTTCATCCACAACAGGCATGTACAATCCTATGTCGGCGCCGGTGTTGATGTAGTCGTCGATGTTGACAAATTCTTCATCATCATCGTTGTTGCCGCCATGTGGTGATGGTGGTGGCGGGGGCGACGGCGGTTGCGTTGCGACGGCGGCATCGCCTTGGGGCGGCCCACACGCTCCAAACAGTTGTTGGTGGCGACTGGTGGTGGCGACGACGACAGGTGGCTTCCTAGGTGGTGGCCGGACGATCGAGGTGGCGCCAGTGACAGGTGGCATCCGAGGTGGTGGCCGGGCGATCGAGGTGGCACTTAGGTTCCCCGTAAGACGAATCTGAGTCTTCGCCCATGTCAAGGGCCAGCCGTGGCATTCTGCAAGGGTCTTGTGTTCGTCGTCTCCTTGAGGTTGAAAGGGGGGTCCATGTCGTCGCACCCTGGCAACACCCGAGAAATCCGGACCCTCATCACGGCATCGTCCATTGCATTGTTGTGCATCATGCGGTTCGCCGGTTGTATGATATTTCCCTTGGCAACATCCTTCAACTCGCCGTCGGCAACTTTGTGGAGTAGTACGCAAGCAGCGTCCTGAATATCGACACATATGTGTTGGGCATCATGATCGAGGTGGCAATCACCAAAGGCGCATAAAGAAGATGAAGTGGAGTATGATATTAGTTACCTTGGTGAGGGCATTGAGCTCGGCTAATGTCGACAAATGGCCGATCCCGGCGGCAGGCCTATCATCAGCATTCTCCCGCGGTACTGGTGCCACCGCCGGCTGTGCGATACTGGTATTTTTGGTGGAGCGGCAGGGGGCAGCTGTGTGACAACAAGCTCTTGCGGCTGCGCCGCGGCGATGGTGGTCGGCGGGGTCACCAAGTCCGGCGACGCGTTAACGTTGATGCTCGAGTTGCTGACACTAAAGCTGGGCACGTTTATCAGCCCCTGTCGACCTCCCGCATTCCAAACAGCTAGCCCCTCCATCAACCCAGGGGGGATGATCGCGCGAAGCTTCTCCTCCAATAACTTGTCCATTGCTTTCTCGTCCACTTTTGCCTCTAATGTCTTCACCTTCAACTTCAGCTCTTCAACCTCGGCTTTATCTTTAGCGTCCTCTTTGTAGTACTCGGTAAACTTCATGCTTGTACCGAAGCCGGACACACGGCCAGCTGATTTTGGCGGCAACTTCTTCTCCCTCTTCTGGTAAGTGTCCGTCGCCCTGTTAAAAACAGTGTCCCATGGCTCCACCGCCGAATCTTGGGACGACAAGTCCTCGCTAGCGTTCAATTCCTTCTCCTGCAAAGATACAAGGAGAGGTGAACCCATGCATGCATTTAGATTCTTGGCTTAATTATTTTAATGAGAGATCCACGGTAAATTCCTTACCAGCTCATCCTCAAATGCCTTCACATCTGGGTCGTCGGTGACGAACTCCCCTGTAACAGGGTCTAGGTAGTAGCGGGCCCGGACAAATTGTCGGATCTGCAGGTCTGTAATTTTATGCCATGGGTTCTCTTTACCCAGGCGTTCAAGATCGGCGTCCTCCTTGTCCCAAATGGGCTGTTTCCCTCTATATCCGCCGCTTCCAAGCTGGTGGTTACCTATGTTCTTCTCTCACATAGTCTTTCCCCACTTAGTCCATGCTTTAGAGGCAGCGGTATCTAAGTCCGCCTTGAATATCTTGAACTCTTCTTCGTCGATCATCAGATTTTTCCTACTTATAATCTCCCAGCTTTCACCTTTGCCAATGCTGTTCTTTACCCGGGTTTTACAGCTGCTCAAGGCATTGCTCATCTTTGCCAGTGTTAGTTTGTTCACCGGGTTCTCATTACTCTCCAGGTTTCTGAACTTCTCTGGGAATGTGTATCGCTTGTGAAGCTTCTTAAGGAGGTTCTCGACCAAAGCATGATTACGTCGGATGTACTACGTGTTGATCGACATGCTTTCCCGGACGATGCACCCGAGTTGCATGCCGTACCCGCAGGCAATCTATGAAGGCGCAATGGGTTGGCCACCTTCTGTGACCTCGGTGAACTCATCACAGACGTTTTCGAGCACTTGCGGCTTCCGATCCTTAATATCCTTCTTCTTGTTCTTCTGTATGGTGGTCGGGTTGCCGCTACCACCATCTGTGCGCTCGCCACCATCCGTGGTGGTGTTACCCTCCTCCCCGCCTTCACTAGTTCCATCGTAGTAGTCGTCTTCCCCCTCGTAATCTGGATCTTCCTCGCCCCCAGCACCTCCGACGACGGTCGTCGGTGGTGGTGTCATTCTCATCTCCTCCGCCTCCTCATGCTCTTGGGACGGCCCCCAGAACGATTTGTTGGCCTCTCGGGCTAGATCCTCGACGCTCATTTGTTTAGAAGGACCGGCCTCGTCGTTAGTCGACATGTTTGTGATTTATTACTAAAAAAGATACAAAAGGTTAGCACAAATATCGACCGAAAAATTCGGCATAACTTTTGCTAATTTTTGGACCTGCGAGTGCCCATTTCTCAACCGAAACGGAAGTGAATCAACACTTCGGGAGAAACGGGCAACTCAATTGAAATCCCTGCAAGAAAAAAAACCCAGCCCCATTGACCTCATCCATCATCATCCATCACAGATTCAAATGAGCATAACAGATTCAAATGATCATAGATTCAAATGATCACAAATTCAAATGATAAACAACAGATAAACAGTTCATAATTTTTGTCCCAGGCATGCTGCTGCTGCTACTACCTGAAGAACCTTAGCATATTTTTTGTCCTAGGCATGCTGCTGCTACTACCTGAAGAACCTTAGCATAATATACATAACTGAGAAGGCATATATAGTAACGTAATACAACCTATGTATCAAGCCAGCCAGAAAAAAAGTTGACATGCAAATCCAAAGAATAAAAGTAGAAGATACCATTAGATTTTACTAAAGAATGATCAAATTAAACCTGCCAGCAACAAGAAACAAGCCAGCAAGCAACATCTTCATAGGATCAAATTAAATGATTCAGTAGCATGCAACAAGCCAGCAGCATGCATATATGCATCACTTATATGCATCATGAACATGACAGGGCATCTTAGATGCTTGACACTCTCCATTCATTCATAACTCAAAAACAGACTTGCACCAAACATTCATGGCAACTTGTGTCAAACCAAACATAAAATAGAACTGAGAGCTAAACATTCAATCAGCAGCACTTAGCACTTAGCAGCAGTCACTAGCAATCTTAGCACTTAGTAGTAGCAATCTTAGTAACATTCAGTCAGTAGCACAATGGGGAAAAATCAGCAGTAGCAATCTTAGTTCGCAGTCAGTAGCACTTAGCAGTAGCAATCTTAGTAACTTAGCAGTAGCAATCTTAGTAACTTAGTCAGTAGCAATCTTAGTAACTTAGTCAGTAGCAATCTTAGTAACTTAGTCAGTAGCATGGACAGATTTTCTCGAGAGTAGTATCTTTGAAATACTACTACATTGGCATGAATAGTAGTGACTGATTTATGGGTTGGAAACAGAGCATTATCAGGTGGTTGGCATGAAACACAGTGTCCCCAAACAAGAATATGAGTAGGATAGGATCAAGGGATCCATTCCACCAGCACTACTGGAGCGGAGTGAAACAGCAGCAAGCATGGGGGATCCATCCACCATGGTGGCACTACTGGCGAAGGACATCATAGTAACTCCTGAGTTTTGATATTCGCTATTCATGTCTTTTTCCTCGGTGTAGAATCTATAACCGTTGATGTCGCATGACTGATAGGTCTTTACGTTATGCGCTGGGCCCTGTGACAAGGAGAATATGAGTTATTGATCTTCCGTAGAAGGTGTTTGCGGGTGATTGTCTAGCAGCCTTTTCTTGAACCAACCCGTGAAGTTGGAGTTGTGTTCTCTTGTTACGTCTCCTTTCTTCCTCGGGCGGGCCCGGTCCACGTACTCCTGCTCGATCAAGCTTTTGTGATCTTCCACCCAAGGGCTGACCAATTCAATGTGTTATAGTGCGACTCGGTGTGCCCTTGCAAAGTCGGCGCGTCGATTAGCAATGCCGACATGCAGTGAGCGGTGGCCCTCGCGGTGACCATACCCAGCGAGCCTACCGAGGTGCTTCTTGGTGGGTATTCCAACATCCTCGTTCTCGGTGGTTAGATAGTTCTGGCAGAAAGAGATGCACTCATAGATCCGAAAGCCCTTGGCTATGCTTCCATCTGGACGGGACCTGTTGCGAACAAACCATTTGATTACACCGTTCAGCCTTTCAAACGACATCATGTTATGCAGGAATGTCGGCCCGAGCTGGATGATGTCATCCACGACATGGACAAGTAGATGCACCATGATGTCCAAGAATGCGGGCGGAAAGTAAATCTCGAGCTCGCATAGTATCACCACAATCTCTTCCTGTAGCCTGTCGAGCTGCTTCATGCCGATCGACTTCCTAGAGATGACGTCAAAAAAGTTGCACAAGCCAAACAGCGTCTCACGGACGTGCTCGTCCATTATCCCTCGTATGGCAACTGGAAGTATCTGTGTCATCATCACGTGACAGTCGTGGGACTTCATACCGCTGAACCTCTTCTTCGCTACATCGAGATACCTGCTTATCTTGCCCGAGTAACCATGAGGAACTTTGACTCCTAGGAGGCACCTGAAAAACTGCTCGATCTCCTCCTGACACAAAGTGAAGCAGGCAGCGCGAAGCACAACCGCCTCATTCTTCTTAACCCTTTTGCAGCGACCCTGAGTCCCTTCCGTTTGATCGTCATCATCATCACTATCAGGGTACTGAAGCCCCTTCTTGATGCCAAGCAATTTCAGGTCATTTCTTGCTTTCGGCCCATCCTTGGTCCTCTCCGGCATGTTGAGGAGAGTGCCAAGCAGACTCTCGATAACGTTCTTCGTGATGTGCATTACATCGAGGCTATGGGGCGTGTGGAGGACCTTCCAGTACGGCAAGGTCCCAGAAAACAGACCTCGCTTTCCATACACCCAGAAGCGACTTTGTCCTTGGTCGCTTCTTCCCTGGCGCTGGGCACTCATCCCAATTATTCAGAAGCTCCTCGATTTCTTCGCCGCTCCTCGTACGTGGGGCTCTTTCGAGCTCGTCTTTACCATTGAATAGGTCACCGCGTTTTCTCCACGGGTGATCCATGCGAAGCCACTTTCAAGTCCCTTGGAACACGGTTTTCAAAGACCCGGGATCCTTGGGTAGCTGGAGATGCGGGGTCTTATCCATGCAGTTGACATATGCATTGTGTCTGTGGTTCACCTGGGCCGATACATGCCCGTCGCCGGTATATTCTTCGTCATCATGACCATGCCCGTCGGGAGACTCTTCGTCTTCTCGCTCGCCCAAGTCTTCATGATGACCAACACCATTTACTGTCAGCTCCTCATCGAAGTCGTCGCGCATGAAACCGCGCCTGAGCAAGTGATCCTCCAATTGTCCAGAATCAGGGTCGATCCAGCGCTGGAGTTTGCATGTTCGACATGGACATCTTATCTGGGTCTTGTTGTTCCGAATCATGTCCGCCTTGGCGTCTTTCTTATACCTAGTAACTCGACCTTCGCTCATTCTGACGACCATGGTAGCATGCGCGGTATGCACATATAGAGCAAAAAGACAGAGATTAGGTTAATTAGAAATATACACACACAAAACACACATGCATGGTCGTAGCCGGAAAAAATCGGCATGACCTTTCCTAAAAGTAGGACATATGGGTGGTGCAAAAATTTGCCGAAATGGAAATGAATCAACATTTCGGCAAACATCCATGCACCACACTGGGACAGAGACAAGCAAAAACAAGAATCTTCTTCTCATGCAAGCTTCCCATACAAGCATTCATGCACCACACAAGCTTTATGCACAAACATCATCTTCGCGCCATGCATGCATCGCATATACACACCGCCCGCGCGACAAGCTTTACACCTACAAAACATGCATATTCATGGCCAATTACTCACTGGGTAGATAGAATACCGAGTCGAGAGCGTGATGTCAGAGAGTGTGGATCAATAGATCTATAGAGAGATAATAGTACACAAATAGAGATGTGGAGGAGAAAAGTAGGTGTGTTTTAGATCAACTAGTTGGAGAAAGGCTTTCCCTAGCCAATCTATCAACTATAGGAGGTTTAAATACAACAAAATGTAGAAAAGTATAGACACAATGGGGTGGGAGAGAGGAGGAAGACGAGCTGGGAGGAGGGGAAGAAGGATGTGAAATGAATGGTGGTAAATAGAGGGGTGCAAAGCTGCCACCTTTGTGCAGTTCTGGTCGAAGGATTATGTGGCGCATACAGGCCGTATGCGCCACAGAAGTTCAATCTTCTGTGGCGCATACAGGCTACATGCACCACAGAACCTCGGCCATAGGGTGCAGTGGGCCATGTGGGCCCCCTGACTCAATGTTCTGTGGTGCATGGCCAACGAATGCGCCACAGAACCATGGCCAGTGGCCAGACACTGTGGGCCCGGCACTCAGTGTTCTGTGGCGCATTCTGTGGTTATGCGCCACGGAAGGTTAAACTTCTATGGCGCATATCTGACCCATGCGCCACAGAACACTAAAGGCACAGATCTGCACCAAATAAAGGTGGCAGATAGAGCTCTTTAATGACACCCCTCTATATATATGTCACACTCCCTGTCCAAAGCAACATACCTGCCCTCATGTCTTCTTCCCACAACTCGTCGGAAGACTCGCTGGAGAGCACAGCCCGCTCGCGTTCCCTGCAGCCTACTCGCAGTGGAGGGGCGAGGTCGAGGGGCAGTGCTCGGAGTCAGCCGCCACGGGATTCAGAGGTCAACCTAATCTAGGAGGAGGCCAGACTGCGGCATGAGGCCCTCTACAACAAGGCCATGAGGTTGTACGCCGTGCTCGCGTCTCCGGAGGAGAGGGCGCGCATGGCGGAACCAATCAGGTGGCGGCCGGTGCTCGACCCAACGTGTCCATGGAGGACCACGTCCGCAGGCTGCAGGCGCGCGTGAACAGGGAGATTTGCCATCTTCCACCGCCATCGCCCCCACCAGCTCTTTGAAGGGATTTGCAATGTTGTAGTTTGTGTATTTGCAATGATGTATGGCATTGTTGTTTTGCTGTTCAAGGCTATGCGCATGTGCATTTTGCAACGATGTATGCCACTGCACATGTCTATCTACTAGATTATCTAGTATATTCTACCTCCTCCACTGTTACTTGTTTAGTTGGGAGAAGCACAAGAGGAAAATGTGTGTACTAGGAAACAAATAATCTGAGAAGCACGAAGCATTCTGTGGCGCATACTGCACACATGCGCACACAGAAGTTTGTTCTTCTGTGGCGCATACGCAACAATGCGCCACAGAAGCTTGTACATAGGTGTCCAGAGAGTGGGGCCCACATATTTGTTCTGTGGCGCATATCTCAATATGCGCCACAGAAGATATAAACTTCTGTGGCGCATCTCCATGTATGCGCCATAGAAGTTTGGTCAGAGCACGGTCAAACCCCGCCTGCTGTGGGTCCCACCAAACTTTTGTGGCGCATACGGAGTAATGCGCCACAAAAGATTCAAGGTCCAACAGCTGGTGTGGGTCCCACCAAACTTCCGTGGTGCATGGCTCTGGAAGATGCGCCACAGAAGTTTGGTGGTTCTGTGACGCATTTCTCCGGATGCGCCACTGGATAACTTTTGTGGCGCATGGACCATACGCCACAGAAGGTATATCTATCTATAGCTAATTTCCTAGTAGTGGTAGCCACACGATTACACACATACGAAAGGCTGCTGGCACGAAACGACATCGGGTCGATCTTGGAAGCAACCACATAGGGGTACCCACAGCAGACATTGGTCAAGGATAGACCCGGCGACGCGTAGGAGGGGCAGAACGAGGTGAGCCTGGCCACGGCATCGAGGAACAGCAGCGTTGGCTCGCTGCAGCAGAGAGGAGGCGGGGAGGGCGCGCCCGAGCGACGAAGGGCAGCGGCGGCGGGCTCTGCGGCACTATCGGGGAAGGAGAGGACGCTTGGGCACCGACGCGGTTGGGGAGGAGGCGCATGACCGACGATGGGAAGGAGAACGGCGACGGCTCGACGCGTAGACGGATGCAGGCGGCGGCCGTGGTTCCGGGCGGAGGCGCGACGGGGTACCGGCAAGGCGACGCTGTAGCGGAGGTCGCGGGGACGGCGTGGGGAAGAGGTCCGCAGGGCCGCAGGGCGAGCGGACGGTGGCCGAGGGAGAGGGGATGCGAGGCCAAGCTTGAGGGCGCTGAAGGTGGAGGGTGACCGGAGAGGCTCCTGGGCCGCGGGCCAGGCTGTACAGCGACGTGGGTCGGGCGATTGGGTTCCTGTGCGTGCGTGCTCTGCGTGTATGTGTTCTTCATGCTGCAAGTGGGTGAGTGTGGTGTGTGTTGGGAGCGTGCGTGTAGAGCTAGGGGTGGCGGCCGGTGATAGGTAGGGTGGGATTTGGGGTAGGTCTAGGGTGGTTTTTAGGGTTAGGGTTTTATTTTAGATGGGCCGGATAGTAGTTTTAAAATATCCTTTTGGTAAAATACTTTAGGCAAACAAAAGATTCGGACGGACCGAGAGTTTTACATTTGAAATAGAAAGGGGATAATTTAGAAAACAAAAATAGGCTTTTAGCAAAATAGTTTTAGATTAAAACGTGCATGCAGATATCATGATATGCACAGATGTAAATGCAGGCGATTTTTTAGTAGTGGTTTTACCCGGGGTGCTACAGAGGAGAGTGCAGCTCTTCGCATGCTTGATTCGCCGGTCGCTCAACTGCGCTGTTCGAGCTCCTTGTGCTGCTCAACTTATCGATTTTGCTCCTTTATGAGGATCCAGTGATATCCCATTAGCATGTCCCGAGAGGCATCCATTAGCAAAGGATTGGTACCTCGCACGGCCTCCCAGACTCTTTCCCATTGAGCGTCATTGATATGGATCTCTTAACGATTGCCACTGCCATCGTTGGTAGCCTCATGTGGCCCGTTCTCGTTGGGTTTGGCCGGGGGTGGTCCATTGACTTCATTTTCGGTGTTAGCAACCTACGGATTGAGAGGGCGAGTTGTTAGTTCAGCTCTGTTGTCGATGTTACCATCGTGGATGGCCGTGCACATGTAGCGATGGGCGAGATCGTTTCTCCCACAACTCTCTAATCCGGAACCGTAGGTTCCTTCCTCCGTAGGAGGGTCACAGAGGTCGGAGTTGCAGCTATTGCTGTCATTTGAATCGCTTGTTAGCGACAGTGTACTCACGACACCGATTGGAGGCACCCACGAAGCAGGCGCAATTGCTGGAGGTAACACCCGCTTGGGGAGGCGGATGGTGCCGATCTTGCCTACCTAGAAGCATAGGCTTCCAAGAATCATGTCGACTCTGTCTCTCACGGAATCAAAATCTTGGCCAGTTGCAAGCAAGTGGACAGTGAAGTAGATGGTGCCGAAGAGGAGGTGGTTCTCCACAGCAGAGGAGTAAAAGATCACAGCGGATGGGGCTGTCACGATCGCACAATCACCATCCCTAGTTCCCACAGACGGCGCCAATTGACGAGGGTTTGACTCGTCAATTCCCATTGTTATGGACTTGGGTTTTGGAGGAGGGGACACTAGAAATCGTGGAATGGCTAACAGATTTGAAACACGGGGACACGAGGTTTACCCAGGTTTAGTCCCCCAAATGGAAAATCTTACTCATGCTTGCTGTTTCTTGATTGATGGCGGAACCAAAGGTTACAAGGGTGCGCAAATTGGATCTCGCATGGTGTATTGTAGAGGTCCCAACCTGATAAGGTAGAGATCCCTGTGTTTACAGTGCTAGTCCCTGGATCGAATAGCTAGCACCCACAGTTTAAGATGTAATATCAAGAAACAAAGGTCATATTACAACTTATAACCAGGAATAAAATAATTCATTACAACTTACATAGCTCATATGGCTATCTTAATACAATGCAGCAGATATAACTATATAGCATGGAGTCCTTCATCTTCATATGCCACAAGCAATCATGTTAGTTGTAGACTTGTAATCCCTACTCAACAAACTTCACTAACATCAAACAAACCTACAACATAATAAGTTACAGCCACAAGGGTCAATACATTTGAATTGTATTGGCAAGTGATATCATATTGATATGGAGAATCTAACATCTACATAAATATATGTCTAAGTGGAGTTTTGGCTGGCCTTTGCATAAAACAAGTTTTCCCTATCCTTTGAAAATAGTTTTTCTCTTTCAAAACATTTCATCACACAATGGCACACTGGTTACACACTAGGTGCTTCCCTTGTTTAACCACAAGTTTTAACTTAGAGAAATTGGGATGAGGAGATCCTTGATAGCTTCAATGTCTTTGATGCTCAAAATGTCCATTACCAGGGACACGGCTAAGTAATTAGGTTTTACCCTCTCGAGAGGTGGTGCACTTTTCCCACAAGACTCTACATGCATCGAGACGAGACTTTTCAGAAACAATCTCTCATATCAGCATAGACGCGTTCCATCCTATCATCACTACCACCCACTGTCTGCCTATCTGAGTTCTTGCAACCTATGTAGTCAAGGCAGAGCCAATATGCCATGTGGCTACACTAGAAGCTTCTCAACACAAAACATCTCAAATCTCTTTGTTCCTGGGTGGCCATCCACAAGTGTGATACACAAGGTAAACCATAGACATGGGCCTTGTGTAACAACTCAACACAAACCATTCTCACCATTACACCCAGGTGTTTCATTCACATAGTTGTTTTATTATCCAAAAACATAGTCATAGACCTTGCATAATATCATAGTATGAATATTCCACCCTTGAATTCTAATAGCTAGGCTAAGCATACTAGCATAACTTGTCTCTTGTATTAGGAAGATTCCTACCAAGATACATTCTATAGGTTCTACTATAGCATAGCAATATATAAAAATAGTCCTATCATGCATACTACAAAAATATCACTAATGCAATATTGAAAAGATAGGACTTTTGATGACCAAAGTATCACTTGCCTTTTTGTAGAAAATCTAGGTACACTCCTTGATCTTGCAAATTTTACACTCCTCAAAGTTCACTACAATTCAATAAAGCAAGACACACATTCAAAACTAGCATGCAAACAATTCACCACATAAAATGATAAAAACAAGGAAATGCATGCAAGCATGCAAAAGGTTGTTTTATTGGAAAAATTGGTTTCTAATATTTCAAAACACCTACTGGTCATTTATAAAATGTGGAAAATCATTTGAAAACAAGTTAGTGAAAATAGCCCTTTTATATCATTTTTGTTTTGCTAGAAAGATTATATTCAAAGTAATAATTTCTAATGCTAGCCAAATATATTTTCAAATTCAAATGTTACTTTTTATGGTTAGAGGGTTCAAAAAAATCCATTTGCAAAAGATTTTACTCAAAAATCATTTTTAGAATAAATTTTATAGTCAAAATAGTCCTACAAATGTTTCTGCATACAACTCTAAATTTTCAGAAACAAAATACTAAAATAAGGCCATAGTTGCAAATCTTGCATTTTTATGAATCCTTTGATATAAAATTTGTAATTTTTGGACATATAGATCAAAAGTTATGATTTTTGCAAGTTTAAACATTCATAGACATTTTCTGGAATTTGCCTGAACTGCACTAGCCACGTGGCGTGTTTTTACTAGATGAAACCGCTTTAGTTGGATCGAGCTACGCGGGACGTTGGATATAATTAGAAATGCACGGCTTAGATCAACAGATACAACTTTGTTTAAGTTCTAATCTACACCTTGCGATCTGGATCTAATGGACCAAAACGATTTGGCCAAGAACTGGCGGTGCTGGCGAAGGCGCGCGGCGGCGGCGCGCCGGGTGGTGATGGTCCGGCGATTCTAGGGGATCAGGGGGGTGGGGAATATGCTTACTGAGGTCGTGGAGACGCCGTGGTGCTCAAGGTGGTCTTCATGGGCGAAGGGGCGCATGGAGTCGACGTGTATTTCTCGCCGGAGATGTTACTAGCATCAGGCACGCACGGGCTTCATCGGAGGCTAGTACCTGGGACACAAGCGAGCTAGCGGAGGCCACTGGTAGGTGCGCACAAGGTTGGTGATCAAGCTCATGTGAGCCAGGGGGCAGGGGGTGGTCTGGGCTCGCCGGAATTTGCATCGGAGCTCGTCGGAGGCAGCGGTGGTTTCAGCGAAAATCAGGGAAGCCTAGGGGCTCTCTGGGCACGGCGAATGAGGGGAAAGGGAGAAGAGAGGGAGGTGATTAATCGAGTGTGGTCGTGGGGCAGAATTACTGTGGCGTTTAAGTGAATTCACGCATCTAAATTTGGCCAGAAACGGCGAGGAAGAAAGGGGGCGGGGTCTGCGCGGGGTTGAAGACGACGCCAGCGTGGCAGTGGGTCCGTGGGGTCAGCGAGCGGGTGGGGATTTCGTGTGGTGAGAAAATATCTGCGCGGGGGAAAAGAGAGTGCCCCGGGTGGGCTGGTGTTTGGCCTAGTTGGGCTGGGTGCTGGGTAGGTTAGGTGGGTCGTTTCTTTTCCATTTTTTCTTTGTTTCTTTTTCCATTTCTATTTTCTGTTTTAATTCAAATCAAATGATTCAAGCTTCAATTTGATTTCAAATATTTACCAAACCTTTTTAGTAGGTTTTAAATCATTTATGAGTTGATTAGTTGGCCCACTTTGGAAATTTCAATTATTTTTCTCATGATTTTAATAATCATTTAAGTGTGGCTTTTTGTTCTTATTTAAATAAAATTGAATATGGTTCAAACCCATATAATTTTATTCAAATAATCCTTTATTCTTTTAAGTTAATTAGTTAACTTTTAATCCATTTGCTTATGGATTTAATTCAAGATTTAAGTTGTCTTTTAAATATTTCTTATTTATTTAGTTCTCTCTTTATCTTATAACATCCATATCTTTTTATTTATGGCTCCAAAATTGGTGATTCTAACTTTTATAGTTTTATTTATATTTTGTTTATCTTTTTAAATCCTTTTAGGATTACTTTCCTCACAATTTGGTGCTGATTTTTGTTAGGAGCTTTATTAGCCTTGGGAATTAATTACTTTTATCTTATTAAAATCATAAGTTTTTTTATCCATGGTTCCAAATTGAATGAAACCAATTTCCATGGTTTTATAATGTTTTTGTTTAGCATTTTTGATCATTTAAAAATGTTTATTGCTGAATTTTTATATAGATCAAAGACATAGTCTTGGGGTGATCTTGGAGATGATTTCTTTCACTAGGGTTTAGGGTTTTTGGTTCAAATTTTCCAAGTGCTTTAAATTCAAGATACATTCATTTATGAATACATTTGATCTTTGGAATATTTGTTTGTTGCCTTTTCATTCAAATTTGTTAAAGTAGGGTTTGAGGTTTCCATTTAGAAGAAAAAAATTTCTTTTCACCCTAAATTTCAACAATTGTTTCTTTTGTTTGTTTATTTTTCACATTTCAAAATTTGGGAAATTTTTGGATGTGACATGTATGCTAGGGTATGAGAGTTGAGAGAGCCTCCTCGCCGTGCCCTCCTGGCCTTTATATGGGGAGGCCAGGTCTCGGGGTAGGTCGAGTTGGTTATAGATTAGGGTTGGACCCTTCGAAACTCTATCTATAGCTAGCCGTGTTCAACAAGAATTCGCATCCGTACGGGCCTTGATCACCCGAATGCTTCATGGGATTTGCCATCCATAGTGAGTAATTTCGTGGGCCTCTGCTAGGCTGACACCGGGTAGGCCAACATTAAGCACCCGTAGGGCATACCCATGTCATCAGCCAGCCTAAGGGTCACCCCCTAATACCTACAAGGAACACACTACAAGATCTCCAACCACAACTTGATTACAAGCTCAACTTCAAGCTCTTAAACAACTTTGAACAAGGTTTTGACATCGGAGATCCAACCACATACAAACTCAAGACCATGGGTACATCTCTTTCCTTGCATGATGAAAGAACTTCGTCGAGGAGGACTCATTTTCAAGCAGGGGAGATGATGCATCCCAACATATGACAACCACCATTGGTCCACATCATGTCACACCAACCATTCCTACAAAGGTGAATTCCTTCCATATCTCGTGTCCCTTTGGTTATCATGTGAAGGGGGTCCTACTTGAAACAAATGCGTATTGTATGACTAAGACCCTAACCATGACACCTCGACGAGGACACAAGGAAGCCCTAGGAACCAAGACCCCCAAGCAAGAGGCCTAGAAGATAAGAAGGAAGAAGCCAGCAAAGCAACCCTAGAGTCTCTAGCCCGCGCACCCCGGAGTCTCTGGTATGCACACCGTAGAGTCTCTGCACCACGTCT
This sequence comes from Avena sativa, assembly GCA_916181665.1. Taxonomy (NCBI): domain Eukaryota; kingdom Viridiplantae; phylum Streptophyta; class Magnoliopsida; order Poales; family Poaceae; genus Avena; species Avena sativa. The sequence goes on along the minus strand of OV702283.1, from coordinate 203,293,636 downwards.
CTGGCCAAACTTCCATGAGCTCCAGCAAGATGCCCGGAGTTTACCCCGGAGATGACCCTGGAGTCTTTGGCTACACCGGAGTCTCCAGCACCCGCACTACGGAGAGTGGCATAGGCTTGCGAGCCTCAAGATGGGCATGGCCCATGTAACACCCAGAACTTCCTGATTATTCCCAAACTACCCATAGATCGTGGCTGGCCTATATATATTCTCCCACTATAACACCCCATCCTCTCCGTACCAGCGGTTGTCACTCCTGGTAGCTCAATAGGATCTCTATACTAACCCCACACACCAACACTAGCCTTTTCTGTGCACTTTGTCCTCACTCGTGCGGAACCGGTACCCACTTCCCGGTCGGTCACCCATCCTCAAATTGCTCTAGGCCAAGCACGTTCAACCTCAGAGTTATTTTCATAAGGGCTTCTAGAAAATAAGTTGCAACTTGTTAGTATGGTTATACTATCAATACTATTAAGCCATGTGCTAGGGTCTCACATACACCCACCCTTAGAAGATCGACGCCCTCGTCGATCAACCATACGACATGAACGCCACCTCTTGGCCCATGTTTGTGCGTCATGTGCCGGCACATGTGCCATGTCGTGTCCACTCTAGGCCACACGCACCATGTTCCACATGTCCGCCACTAACCCGCACGCGCATGTGTAACCGCGAGGATCGGCTCTGATACAATTGTAACTCTCCTGCCTCTCCGGACCAGCGGATGTCACTCCTGGTAGCTCATACTATCTCTAGACTAACCTTACAAACCAACACTAGTATTTTATGCGCACTTTGTCCTCACTCGTGCATACCCGGTGCCCACTTTCCGGTCGGTCACCCATCCTCAAATTGCTCTAGGCCAAGAACGCTTAACCTCAGAGTTCTTTTCATATGGGTGATGACTGCAAGTGCATAGATCAATTGTATCTAGTTTCGAAGTAAAAGTATAAAACCCACAGAGAGCTATTCGTAAAGGTATTTATGACCCTCGTTACTATCTACCGAAGGATACTTATAAGTTGTTGCCTTTGATCTCAAGTAAGGGTGTTTGAAAGGTTTTTGATTGTTTGCAGAAAAGTAATTAAAATGAGTAAAAGAAAGCAAGTAACAAGGTCGCATTAAAGCGTGGTTGAATTCAATAGGGCTAAAACATTCTCGGGGATGTAGGATACAACACTAGCATGATATTTTTATTAATTAAGATAATATACTTCCAGTGTCATGAGATGTGTGGAGAGAGCTCCATAATAAGATGTTCACTAAAAGGCTTGTAGGAAGCCACTTTTTTGAGCCAAGAGCGAGGTCACCTCTAAATAACCACTGCGATGTCTGAGAGAAATCACCCATACAAACCACCGCAATTAAGGGTTTCCCCGTGGATATCGTAATTAGCTTAGGGAGTCTCTCTTTATCCTCCATTTACCGTGTAGGTTACGAACCGATGCCAATCTTCATGAAGCTATTTCGAGCATGATCCCAAACATGTCCAAAGGATTTCTCCCTCCCTTTAGTCCCGAGGGAAAATGATATGTGGCCGAATACACAAATCATAAATCTATCATAGACCAGACAGTCATACGGACACAAGAATATATCATCTTTATTGCAAGTTCATAATAGTGCTCGGGTTTCTCCATCTCCCCAAGAACAAAGGAACTACTCACTCATGAAAGCAATAAACAACATCATCGTAATCAAATGGATGGATACGAAGGTAGATCTAATGCAAACCAAAATCTAATCTAGAATTACAACAAGATCTAATAAATGAGAGATGGGGGTAGTGATGGTGATGGAGATGCAGCGATTGATGGTGAAGGGGATGATGCGATGTCCTCCAATGATCCTTGAAGCGGCAGGGATTTTCCCCTAACCAAGTTCCTCCTTCGGATCCCTTTCATATGCATTTTTTCATAGTTTCTGGTGGTTGTGAATGTCGGATCGTCCTGTTGTTTTCACTAGGAGAAAGTATTTGACGATGCAGATGCGCTGCCACGCAGTACGGGCGGACGATACAGGCGGGCTCTGCCCGTACGACTAGTCGTGATAGATGTTGATGACTTCCCCTTGTTTGGTGTTCTACCGGGTGCGAAGGTAAATCCATAAAATGACTTATATCACTTGAAAATATCATATTATAGCATAATATGACAGTTCCAATCAATATGTTCATATAAGACTTAATGATTTGGGATTCTATTGAAACAAAGACAAAAAGGTGCGTGCAAACATAGTGAAATACAAAAATACATACTCTATTTATGCTAAAACAAAAGGTAAATATGCTTAAATTTTGGACCCATCAACTCCCCAAGCTATGCTCTTGATCGTCCCCAAGCAAGATGGTGGCTTATGGACAAGATAATCAGGTTCATGAGGCACGAGCCGTTACAATAAATGAGGTAGAAATTGAAATAGGAATATAACATCAGATGTAGAGATACTTCGGGGGTATTATCATACCCTTACACATCACATGACTTAGAGTCTTCCACACCCTTTTAGTTTTAATGAAGTTATAAGAAGCTTCTAGTGATTTAACATATCATATAATCATAAAGTTTAAAATAATTGAGCACTTGATTTAGTAGTGAAGATTCAAGATCATTCTTTTCCTTTCATCTTTTCTTTCTACCTTTTTAGTCTTTTGATAGCTGCTTTTCTTATTTATTTATTTCTTCTCTTTCTCTCTCTCTCTCTATATATATTTTTTACCTTTTACTTTCTCCTATTCTCTCTTTTTTAAGTATAGCTATTTAATTGTGCTCACTACTTTTATGGCTTTCAAAATTCGTGACTATAATATGCTACCAAAATTCTTCTTCTCATAGCCTAATCAATACTTTTATTGCTGTGGAAGTCCCTAAAATCATGACAGTTGTACAAGTATCATAACACTCTGTAGGGTTCGCAGCATAGAAAAAAAATTCCTACGATGGGACCAACTATGTACCAAGATCTATCTACTATATACAAACAATGGGCGGATGTATATCCGTAGAGAACATACCCTTGAATACCGACAAAGCTTAACAAGTTAAACTCGTGAAATCTCTTGCCGATCTCAAGATCGAGAGGAAGTCCTAGCGCCGCAAATCCGCAGCGCATCCGTGCTCGCACACACGTCCGAGGCACCGAGCAACCTCCGCCTCCTCGCTCCAGCGATGCAGCGGAAGCACAACTCTTTCTTGCCAAATAGCCACCGGGAACATGTATCTCGCTAGTCCGAGACCATGGGGAATAAATTCTAGAGGGGGAGAGAGATCCTTCACGAGGAGGTGTGAGTGAGAAGTGAGGAGAGGGGTGCCTTTTATAGGAGAGAGGGGGAACCCCAAGGGGGTGGCCGGCGCATGGGGCTGCCCCCTTGCCCTCCCCTCTTCATGTGGGTGGACACTCCACTCACAAAAACCTCTTCATTTCCCTCCACTCAAAATCCCACTCAAACTTGCAATTAAATTTCCACCAAATTTAATGCAAAAGCTCATTAAATAAAACTCTTTTATTTATTCAGAATTTTTTCAATTGCTTTAATGACAAACATTCACATATAACCCCTTGCTAGAATTCTATTTCACATGCATAACCACTTTATGCAATTTCACCCAAAAATTTGTTTCGGTATCTAGTGAAATAAATTCCTACGCTTGTTATTCTTTCCGGCATGAAAATTTTGCTCCAATTGGATGTCGGTGTCTCTTAAGTGTGTCACCCTACGGTTCGTGAATAATGCGGACATGATCGAGACCCCTCTTGGATCAATAATCAGAAGCGGGATCTGGAGACCCATACTGACTCCCACACATTCAACGATGACTTTCTTGTGATCGTCGGAACCTTTTACGCTAGTATCTTAATCCCTTTGTTTCGCGATATATTACATGTCCGAGATTCGATCATCGGTATCTCCATACCTAGTTTGATCTCGTTACTGACATGCAGTCTTTTTTCGTTCCCGTGATATAACATTCTAGTGATCAAATCACTTGCTTGCAAGCTAACCAATGTGATATCACCGAGAGGGCCCAGAGTATATCTATCTGTCACCAGGATGAACAAATTGCACTCTCTATCCATGGGCCTCAAAATAACACTTTATTAGTTCTGAACCCATCTTTATAATCACCCTGTTACAGTGTGACGTTTGATGTTATCAAGAAACTCTTCCGGTGTTAGTGATTGACATGATCTCATGGTCTAAGGATTAGGATCATTTCGTAAGTTGTTATAGCAATATAAACTCAATGACTTTGATCGTAATGCTATACTTCGGATGAATGTTCATCACGCCATTACACTAATGTTGTGATCCCGTTATTAACAACATCCAATGTCCATGATCAGGAAACCTTGATCATCTTGTTAAACAACGAGCTGGTTTATAAGAGAGGTATAACTAGGAACTTTTTGTTTGTTTATTAAACACACATGTATTAATGTTTCCGTATTAATAAAATTATAGCATGAAAAATAAACATCTATCATATACTTGGAATACACATAATAAACACTTTATTATTGCCTCTCAGGGCATATTCCCTTCACACTCAACCTAGTTCAATCATCTAATATAATAATCATGAATCAAAAGACAACTTCAAATATCATAAAGTATCATAACTCAACGGATATAAATCTTCTCTTGTACAAACGGAGCTCTAAGTTTATGCAACTAATACAAATTCTAGAAATAAAATCTAACATGTGTGTAGGAAAGTAAAGATGCTAAAAACTGTAAGGTCGAGTAGAAGGTTCTCATAGATTCCCCATGTAACATCCTAGCATTTAGGAATTAACGAAGGGTAGATGAAGGAAATTGTGCATATGCATGCATTCATCTGCAAAATGTGGGTAAATTTTTCGCCAAACAAAAACTTAAAGTGATCAGAGTTTCTTTCACTCTCTAAGTTTAGGAATAGATTTGGAGAGTGATCATTATAAATTTTGACATGATGTTTATGAACTAGTGTGTTTTCGGGGAAGGAATTTAAATTCAAACTTGAAATTTGAGTTTATATTTTAAAAGCTAAGACTTATGATTTAGTGATATTATTTAATCAAGATATAATATATAGTAATAGAAACTCTCAATAAGAAATACAATTAAACAATGAATATTTATTCCATGAATAAGTTACAAAAAGTAACTCATTAAGTCAATAAAGAATCCTTACAAAAAAAAATTACAAAAAAGAGGAATATTTACATAATAATAAACTATTACACTTTTCTTACAAAAGGATGAAATAAAAATTACAAAGGCAGTGATCTGTCTAAAAGTAAACCTATACTAATCTTGAATCTTCAAAGCTTGTAACTGCAAAACAAGGAATAAACAAAAAGGAAAATTGAAGGTTAAGTTATTAATTTTTACTCTCAGTAGAGAGCAGTGAGTTGCACTGCTCAACTTTACATCATTGAGTAAATCCTTTAGGGGCAAGTTTCACCAATATGAAAGAATTTAATCTTTCATAACAAATAAGCCACAAGTCAAATGATCACAGCAAGTAAAGGGGAAAGTTTCACCAGGCAGATTAATAGTAACAAGATCAAAAGGTAGAACACCTCATTGAGCATATCCACAACCATGCAGCAGACACATAAACATCTCAGTCACCTAACTGCATGGGTGTGTTGTCGACACAGTCCCAGCAGTTCAAACCAGCAAAAGGACCAAGCACATCCGTGGGCAAGCACTAGTGCACCTCTCCATTTCTCACACCACACAAGAACAACCAGCCTAGCCAAAGCCAAGAAAATCAGCCAACAAAACTTCACACCAGATCAAACCAAACATCACCAGATGGTGACGTAAGGAGGGGGAAGTAGGTGGACAGCAAGGCCAAGCCATAGGATCTAGGAGGACCAAGCTTGATCAAGGCTAAGCACAGGAACCAGGGGAAACAAGAACAGCACCAGGAGGTGAAGGACATGATCAAGCCAGCAACACACCAGCACAACAACCCACTACAATCATCAGTTTTTGTGGTGAGTGTCATAAACATCCACATGATCTGTTCATCTTATCCAAACATAATATATGTGTTGTTTCATAAGACAACCTCTCAGTGATCACCCAAGTGGGGTGAACCTATCCTAGAGGATTTCAAATATAAATGCCAAAACCAAACTCAAACAAACACACCAAAATCTCAGACCGGCCTCATAGATTTGGTGATACCAAAAAGGGCAACTTATATGTTCAATCATCTGTTCTTATAAGATCTGGGCACATCTCCAAGAAAGAGTAGCACCTCAGATCTTATAAGCTACAAAAAAATCAATTAATTTAACCAACTAGGATCCAAGATCTAATAAGTATCTATGATGCCTTAACCAACTTTGAAAGTGACAGCAACACAGGAACCTAGTTCCTAGAGCCTAAGACCAGCATCATAGGCATAAACATTAAGTGAAATTTTCAACTTATCATTAAGCATCAATCAAGTCTCAAGTACAGACCATAAGTAAAGCCAGCAACAAGATCAACCTGTGTACCATTCTAAGATGGTTTCATAAGAAATGATCCTACAGCTAAGCCAACCAGATAGTCTAGCTTTCATAAATAAACTAGCAAACCAATACATATCATTTACATAAGATCATACTCAGAGATCATTTAATATATAAACTTATCTCCAAAGAATCATTAGACTCTAATAATAATTAAGCCCAGTCTATGGAGGAACATACAAGAAATTACTCACTGGTGCAGTGGATCATCACTAGCAGTGTTACTGTCAGTATCAAGATACTGACAGAAAATGAACACATTAAGCAACCATGTTACTAATCAGAGGAAACACAATGAGCCACTAGCATCAAATCAACACTTGCATCAGATAAACATTAGCCTCGGACCAACAACAGCATCACATAATCAAAGGATGACAACAAGCACTGAGGTGCAGAGAATACAATATTCACTGAGCATCACTACCAGATCATAGCATCAATTCACAAGCAAAAGGGATGAACCTAGAACCAGGGATGAACCATTGCAACACCTAAATATAGATTGGCCACTAGATACACACAGAGGTACTCGAGGTAGCCAGAGGCACGAGTGATCACAGAGAAATAACTCACCGATTGTCCTCGCTGAAGAATTGAAGAGGAAGCAGATGGGCCGACGAGCTCGTAGCGGCACGGGGAGCACCTCAGAGGGCGCTCCAACCCACACCAGTCATGGCGGCGGCCACCGCAGCACATAAGGGCGCACGAGCACCGCACATCATCACGGGAGCATCGGCGGCGGCGGTAGCAACACCATCCCCAAACCCTAGGGTTCGGGAAGGGGCTAGCCTGGCCACAGGAGGGCCCCAGGATCAAATCGAGGCGGGGGAAGATGAAGTATCATGGTTGACAACCTCACCCTGCACCATGGCGGCGACCAGGAAGGACCATGGCGGCGGTCAGATCACGGCGGCGGCGCCATTGACCACGGGGTCGAGGAGGAGAGGAAGTGAGGTCGAGAGTGAGAGAGACAAAGGGAATGGGCCAGTAGGGCCAGAGCCCTTCGGGGTGCCCTTTTGGTTAGATCAATTGGGCCAGCCCAATAGGGCTAGCCCAAAACTTAAAAGGAAAGTTTTAATAATTAATAAATGCACAAAATACCCTAGAGTTAAATAAAATTCTAGAAAATATAATAGAAGTCTAAAAATTGCAAAAAAATATATACTTTTGGATTCATAATAGCCCAACCTATTTAAATAAATTCAGAAATAATTTTTATGAATATAATTTTAGACAAGAATTTTTTTTGATATATATATTCCTTATGGAATTTAATAAATTATAGAAAGAGGATAAAAATAAATAAAAATCACCTTTATTATATATTATTATTGTAGTATTTTAGAAAAATACTAAATAAATATTTGAAGTTATAAAAAGAAAATATTGTATTTAATTGTTAAATCTTAAAAGAATTATTAAATAAATAAATATAGGAATTTATATTAATTTTTTCTAAAAATAAATTATTATCATATAAAGTGGCAAATATGATATTCAATAAATATTAAATATTATTTTTTAAATGAATTCCTTTATTATTATTTAAAGGAAGTCTTAGAACTAAAATAATGGGTAAAACAAACAAAGAAAACAAATGATAAATAATGCATTACATTACTATGCATATTCATTTTGCTTCTTTAAATATTGTCCTTACCGGGCAATAATGATGTTTTGTAGACATAGAAGCTCAAGGTCTAGTGCAAGAAACCGACTTCACTACCTTGCAATCACAAGGCAAGTTCATCACTTGCTCATGTCCTTTGAAGAGTCTTTATCAAAGTATTTGCAAATTGTGTGTTATCATCTATGTTTCAAGGAAATAAAATATTATTTTCTCAAGTAAATAAATTGTTGATATCATCCTAAGTGATGATATAATGAAGTATAATAACTTAGGTTTCTATTTGCAACCATGATGATCAACTAGGAACTTAACAACCCATGACATCAGTGGTTCTAGCGCCGTATATCATGCGTTAACCATGAGATTTGGAATGGGATGGAGAATTCAGTTGTATCTTCTTCCTCTCTCATGTAGCCAGATGTGCAGGTCGTGGATGTTACCCTTGTAGCATGCATATTAATTAGTAATTCAGAGGATATGCAGCATATGTGTGGGAACCCTCATCGTCCCACGATAGTTCTGGCATATAACGGTTTATACAAACCATTTCCGTAATTCAATGGGTGGGAATAGTTTACACCAAGGAGGCATGCGAGGTCGCGAAGGGGGCAGTGATTGGCTTGGATCACCTACTGGGCCCCACATCATGGAATTGTGGACGGGAAAGTACGCCCGGTTGCGTAACAAGGAGTTGATCTCTCATGGATAAAGTAACGCACCTCTGCAGAGTGTAAAAACTGTAACTTGTTACTCCCTGTTCCGGGAAGGATCTACGAATGCAGCAGGAAAGGAACTCCATGAATGTTCTGGTAAACCTGTGAAGGCTGATGGGCATAGATTTTAATAATAAAATAAATCTTTGAAGAAATATTTACGAAAACTGCATAGTGCCAAGGACTTATAGTCCGAGGTGGTAGATAGAGCATCAAACTTCCCACCTTGCATATAATGAACTTGCTGGGTAACGCTGTTACTCACCTTTTCCTTTGATCCCCTGCTTAGACTTTGAGGATCCCGAAGATACTCCAATGTATGCAGCAGAATGCCAAGAAGATGTCTTCTACGAGGAGCCTGACCTGTCAGGTGGTGTTGAAGGAGTGGATTACGAGATCCGATATAGAGTAATGACAACGAATCAGCTTAGTTGCTCTAATTATTAGTAATCAACCGAGCCGAGCAGCATGAACTCTATATAATAAGCTGTTGAGCTCAACTTCTAGTTGGAGTTGTTACTTTTAAATCTTCTGTTGAAACACTTTATATTTGGTTTGTAAGTTGAATCCCTTGAAGTATTGAACTTCTGGTATTGTAATTATAATAATGAGTGTATGTTTTTAATATGGACCCGCAATGTTTCTGTTGTACCACTCTGAGGGACGTGATTTTTACGGAACGGTGTTCTGTGGATGTCATGTCAACGACTATAGTGTAATACACAGCAGTGGTATGCTGGGTCACCGCAGTTGGTATCAGAGCAAATTGCTTTGACCTGAGGTTGGAAACCTATTAAAGGGTATTACCTATAGGAGTGTATAGCAACGATAAAGAATTCTCTAAAAGGGTATAATGGGTATTCAAATGAGAATATTCTGTTGTATGTTTTAGTGCGATAATTCTTTGTTATGATGCAATATATTATTGCTTACTAATTAAAATATTTTTGACATACAGAGTTATGGCACCAAAGTTTCCAAAACAAACTTTGACTCTCGATGACTACCAAGGATCATTCACTGATCAACTTCGACAACTTTTAAGGATTTTTAGTTGTCCAACTAAAATTCCGGTGAATACCATAACCTATTATGATGGTCAGATGTTATCCAAGTATCGTGTGAGTATCCAACTTCTAGAGGAGCTTGTATTATATCACGATCTACCAATAGGTGAAGGTAGGAGTCATTTAGCAGCATACCATGTTGTTGTGGAGGCGATAGCCAATATCCGGGAGCATAAAGCCAAGGAGTTAGAGGGAAGCACATTCTCTGTGATTCCACATGATTCTATAGACTCAGAGCCAGTACCGGATCATCTTAACTTTGTGAAAAGGCATCCTAAGTTAGCTTCCAAGTTTATGGATCGATAACGAACACTTGTTGCGTCTTTTTATAAGACCCATCAAGTTATTGTTGAAGATAAAAATGACATGTTAGAGGATCTAACTGATCCGGAAAGAAGAAAACAATTAGCATTTCAGTTGGAGAAAGAAGCAAGGAGTAGTACAAAAACAATCTTTAAGGATATACCCATAGATCTCGAATATTTTACACCATATCCTTATTCACCTAGGCCAGAAACTACCCATGATCCTATATTAGATATGAGGTATCCTGTACCACAGGGTTCAGAGGAAGGGTCTGATTCAGAACTTCCTATCGAGAATTCTGATGGATGGGGAATGGGATCATTTGAAGGATCCCAAGTGAAAGGATCGTATGGGCACCTAGAGGGGGGGGGTGAATAGGTGCTAGTTCAAATTTTCTTCTTTTTCAAATTAAGGTTTGACAATAAGGTAAATTCTCTAGATAATGCAACTAAGGTGAATTTACCTATAGACACTTATGCAAGAGCTATCACAACACAAGGTAAGAATAAGTAAGTAAAGTGCGGTAAAGGATAGAAGTAACCAAAGTGGTGGACGCGGAGACACAAGGATTTGTTTCCCGTAGTTCCTTCCTTTTGAGGTGAAGTACGTCTACGTTTGGAGAGGGGATGGTTTCAAACCACCAACGCCACGAAAGGCCTCCCTTGTTCTCCGATGAGTCTCACCCCAACGGGATCGATTCACCTTCCACTATATCGGCAACCTTCAAGGTGGAAGCCGGCACCTTTACAAGTTTGGGGCACACATCCACAACTTAATCGGAGGCTCTACAAGCAAGCTGTCAAAGCAACCAAAGATAAGCTTGTAAGAACCAAAACAAGAACTAGGGTTTCCAAGAAAACACTAAAGCAAAGGGGCCCTCAAAGAAATGAGGGGGAAATGAAGATCTCTTTTGGTGAAGTAGTAGATCGGGGCCTCCTCCTTCGATTCCCCAAAGATCAAAGACTTTGGGTGGTGGAATGAGGAGATCTTGAGATTTGGTGGCTCCAAAGGTGGTCTTGACTTTAATGTGATTGGGCATATTGTCCCAAGGTAGGTGGAGGGATATTTATACCCCTCCAAGAAATCTGGCCGTTGGAGCCTTTAATGCAGCGGTAGTACCAGAAGTTCAAGCGGTACTACCGGAGAACTCCGGTACTACCGGAGAACTCCGGTACTACCGGACCTGGTACCGGACGACCATCTTTCAAACTTCATAAGCCCTGGCCACAGCGGTACTACCCTTGATGCTACCGTAAAGCGGTAGTACCGCAAATGGCAACCGGTACTACCGGACGTGCAGTGGGATTAGCAGTTCAGACGAAAAAACTCTCTGTCACGCCAGGTAGTAAAATGCGGTACTACCGCATTTTACTACCTAGGAAGACGGAAGCTTTTTGCCAACATACAAAAAGTCTCTGCCCCGTTTTAGTACCGGAGCAGGCAGAAGCTTTTGACAAGTGGTCAAAAAGCTACTGTCACGCTAGGTACTAAAATGCGGTACTACCGCTTTTTAGTACCTAGCCCGGCAGAGGCTTTTTCACAGTTAGTCAAAACCTTTTGTCGCATCCGGTAGCAAAAAGCGGTACTACCGCTTTTTGGTATCGCACCAGGCATACAGTTTTTTGAACATTGTAAATCATTTTCAATGCACCTGCGATACACTTGGCAAATAATTAGTCCGATATGTGTGTTGTTATAAAACACCAAAATCACTAGGGATAGGAAATGCTCTTTCACCAAGGAAATCAGATGTCCATAAATGGGTCTGACAGAATTGTTAGACAATCCAGTTGGATGGGTACAAGAACCAATCCTAATAACAGTAGTAGAAATACCATATTTGTAGATGTTCAGGAGGAGGAAGAAGATCCTGGGGAGAGAGTGTTTGAATCACCAACATCTTCTCAAAACCCAGAGAATATACATTATCCAGTGTTTAACTATCTTGCCCAACAAAGCACCTAGAGAGCAACAGAATCTGCGTATTCTGTTGACAACTCAAGGAATGAAGCTCAGGAGTGGCAAGAGGGTGATGATGTTGAACATGTTTCTGAAGACTTTTCAGGTGAGCTGGAGGGAGTCAATACACTCAGGTTGAGTAATGACTCAAGTCCTGATACTTCAAATACTGAGTATGTTCCTTCTGGAATGTTCCACAGACTATGCGATGGACGGTACGTCATCACGATTGGACTTCAGGCATGTATGATGAGAGTCGTGGACACTAGAAGCAGGCGGCTTATTAGGAAGCATCAGGTATTGTGTATTGTAATCCGAGAGAGTGATGTACATAAATAAGTGAGGCAGTATGCTTATTATACTATAGTACGTGTAGGGTACAAGTGTAATGACTTTGTACTTTGTTAAGAGGCTTGTAATGTATAATTTGTGAAATGCATATTTGGATTTTATTTTGGATTTTGATTTCCATTGTGTGACTAGTTATGTGCGTAAAGTTGAGCTCAGAACACATGTGCATGATGTAATTATGAGTATTCGCTTTATGATGCAGGACTAGGGGTCATGGACACGGGTTTAGAAACCTAATCTGAGCAGCAGCGCATGGAGTGCAAGGCCAAGGAGAAGGCATATGCAGATGTCCGAAATCAGGGAACATTATCACCACCACCACCAATGAGGCAGTTAATGGAGCACAAATATATGCAGTACATGCAAATGATGCAAGAAAACCAAAACAAGTTTATGGAAGAGTTGTTGGGACGACCTGGAAACCAGAGAGCACCTGAAGGTGGAGGAGTGAGTCTTTCTGACTTTCAGAATGCAAGGCAGTTACCTTTTGCATCAGCTCCTCAACCAATGGATGCAGAAGACTGGCTAGAAGATACAGAGAGAAAGCTGAAGACTGTAGGTTGTAATGATGAGGAAAAGCTAAGGTATGTGACTCATCTGCTGATAGGACCAGCAGCATCATGGTGGGAAAATCAGTTAGCCATGCAACAGCCAGGGAGAGATACCTGGGAAGAGTTTAAGCAGAGGTTCCGTGAATATCATGTTCCGAAGAGTGTTATGGAGTTGAAGTGGAGAGAGTTTGAGGAGCTTCAGCAAGGTTATACTAGTGTCATGAAGTACATCCGGGAGTTTAGCCAACTGTCTCGTTATGCCGAGGATGAAGTGAGCACTGAAGAGAAGAGAAAGAAGCGCTTTCTGCGAGGCTTAAATCCATTGGTGAGGATGCAGTTGAGGTTGGCCAATAAACAAACCTATCTGCAGCTACTGGATGTAGCCATCACTTTTGAAGATGACTACAAGACTGTCCAAGAGGAGAGGAGGAAGAGAGCCAAGAAGGAAACCAAGAGGATTCAGGCAAGTAAACCTAAACCCAACTTGGAGTTCAAACCCAGGAACAAAGTCTACGGCAACAATAACAATAACAAGGGAAATGGTGGAAATCAGTCCAATCCCCGGAGAAATGTTATTTGCAACAATTGTGGACTTCCAGGGCATTTCCAGAGGGAATGCAAAAAGCTTGTAGTCATTTGTTACGGTTGTGGCTAGAAAGGTCCTATTAATATTGATTGTCTGAGTAAACCACCTGGTGGTTGGCCTACAAAGGGTGGAGGACAATCCAGTGGAGGTATTGGACAACCCAATAAAGGAGGAAATTTTGTCAAGAGCAATAATGGCAAGAGGAATAGACCTACCGGGAAGCTGAATTGCACAACCCTGGAGGAGGTGGATAACTCAGAGCATGCAGTGATAGGTACACTCAATATCCTTAGCAATCCCGAAAAAGTTCTATTTGATACCGGTGCAACTACTTCATTCATTTCTGAAGAATTCTGTGATAAATTCGGGATTAGAAGGGCAACGTTAGAAAACCCTATGACCATAGTGACGGCAGGGGGAAATGTAGTTGTACGGCACATTAAACAAGATCAGGTTATCTAGATCTATGGTTGTACCTACTTTGTGGACCTTTATGTGATTCCTTTGAAGGGAATTGCAGTAGTGCTGGGTATGGACTGGATGACTAAACATGGGGCACAGATTAATTGTGAGGATAAAACCGTCTCAATAAAGACTCCAAGTGGAGAAAGAATAGTTTATCAAGCAGATAAGCACAGTCATATCATGGTGGATCTTCAGTTGAACTCAATGAAGGAGGTCAAGTTGGAAGACATTCCTGTAGTAAATGAGTTTCAAGATGTTTTTCTAGCAGAGTTACCTAGAATGCCACCAGACCGGGAGATAGAGTTCACTATTGATCTAATTTCGGGTACAGCACCAATAGCTCAAGCACCATATAAGATGAGTCCAAAAGAATTAAAAGAACTCAAAGAGAAAATTGATGAGTTAGCCAGAAAAGGATTCATTCAAGAAAGTGTATCCCCATGGGGAACACCGGTGATCTTTGTGGATAAAAGAGATGGAGGGAGAAGAATGTGTGGGGACTATAGGAATCTCAATAATGTTACCATAAAGAATAAGTATCCATTACCTAGAATCCAGGATATGTTTGATCAAGTTAAAGGAGCTGGAGTATTTTCCAAGATTGATCTAAGATCCGGGTACCATCAGATAAAAATCAAACCAGAAGATGTTCCAAAGACAACATTTGTCTCAAGGTATGGACACCATGAGTATCTTGTCGTACCATTTGGTTTGACCAATGCACCAGCAATATTCATGAATTTGATGAACAAAATATGCATGCCGTACTTGGACAAGTTTGTCATAGTGTTTATTGATGATATCCTGATATATTCCAAGGATAAGGAAGAGCATGCTGATCATTTGAGAATAGCATTGCAGATCCTAAGAGAACATAAGCTTTATGCTAAGTTCAGTAAGTGTGAATTATGGCTAGATGAGGTAGAATTCCTCGGTCATGTGATCAGTAAAGATGGAATTGCTGTAAATCCATCCAAAGTTTAGTCAGTATTAGAATGGACTGCACCCATTAATGTGAAACAAATTACAGGTTTCTTGGGAATGGATGGTTATTATCGAAGGTTCATTAAAGGTTTCTCTAAAATAGCTAGACCAATGACCAAGCTGTTAAGGAAGAATACACCATTCATCTGGGATGAGAAGTGTGAGGCAAGTTTTCAGGAGTTAAAGACCAGACTAACTACCGCCCCAATCTTAGCAGTTCCTAAAACAGGGAAGGACTTTACAGTATATTGTGATGCATCTAAATAAGTTTTAGGTTGTCTGTTAATGGAAGATCGGAAGGTAATTGCTTACGGATCAAGACAACTAAAACCACATGAAGTCAATTATCCAACCCATGATTTGGAACTAGCAGCAGTAGTCTTTGCTCTGAAAGGATGGAGGCATTTTCTTTATGGAGCCAGATGTGAGTTATACACTGACCACAAAAGTCTCAAATATTTCTTCACTCAAAAGGAATTGAATATGAGACACAAGATCTGGTTAGAACTAATCAAATATTCTGATTTGACCATCAATTACACCCCAGGAAAAGCAAATGTTGTAGAAGATGCTTTAAGTCGTAAAAGTGCAGATATTCATCCAAGCAATCGGGAGCTACCAAAAGAGTTACAGATGGATTTGCAAAGATTAGAGCTTCAATTTATAAGAACAAAAACTCTTGGAGGATTAGATGCTATGCAGGTAGTTGCAGAACAGAATAGTGATCTTAAGCACGAAATTTTTAGCCATCAAGCAGAAGATCCTTTTATTGCTAAAGAAATTCGGAGGATATCTCAAGGACAAGCATCAGTTTTTCGCTTAGGAGATTATGGATCTTTATGGTTCCAGGATCGTCTTTGTGTTCCAGATGTGCCTAAGATTCGTAAAGTGATACTTTGGGAGGCACATGAAACACCCTATTCCATTCATCCAGGAAGTACTAAGATGTACATGAAATTGAAAGAATTATTCTGGTGGAATAACATGAAGAGAGACATTGCAAAATATGTGTCAGGATGCCATACTTACCAAAGGGTAAAAGCTGAACATCAAAGTCCAGCAGTACCATTGCAACCTTTGGAAATTCCCGAGTGGAAATGGGAGGAAATTGGTATGGACTTCATCACAGGATTGCCCTTGACACCTAAACGGAAGGATATGATATGGGTAATTGTTGATAGACTCACTAAAAGTGCACATTTTATTCCGGTGAATCAGAAGGATAATGCCGAGAAGTTATTAGAAGTTTACATCAAGGAGATAGTAAGTAAGCACGGAGTGCCCAAGAAGATCATAACTGATAGAGGATCAGTGTTTACTTTGGCATTTTGGAAGACATTACATGAAGCACTTGGTTCAAAATTGGATTTCAGCACAGCCTATCATCTAGAAACTAGGGTTCAAACTAAAAGAACCAATCAAATCCTAGAAGACATGCTTAGGGCTTGTGCATTAGATTTTGGAGGTTTGTGGGAAGATCATCTACCGTTGGCAGAATTTTCCTACAATAACAGCTATCAAAGTAGTCTGAAGGAAGCTCCATATCAAGTACTTTATGTAAGGAAATGTAGATCACCAATATGTTGGTATGAGCCTGGGAGTAGCAAAGAATTTGCGCCCGATTATATCAAGGAAAGGCAAGATATCATTGATATAATCAAGGATAGATTGAAGATCGCCCAAAGTAGACAGAAAAGTTATGCTGATTTAAGTCAAAGATCATGGCATCTTGAAATAGGAGACATGGTATATCTCAAAGTAATCCCAATGAAAGGAGTTAAGAGGTTTAGAGTTAAAGGAAAATTGAGTCCAAGATATATAGGACAATAGCTTATGCTTTAGAGCTACCATCAAGATTGGCTCAAGTGCATAATGTTTTCCATGTGTCACAACTCCGGAAATGTCTTAACGTTCCTGATGATGCCATCACACATCAAGAGATAGAATTACAAGCAGATCTGACTTATGTTGAGAAACCCTATAAAATTCTGGAAGAGAACTGGAAAAGATTAAGAAATAGGGCAATCAAGTATTGCAAGGTACAGTAGGAGCATCACCCCGAGAGAGAAGCCACATGGGAGAAAGAGGAGGAATTAAGAAAATCCTATCCAAAACTGTTCAGGTACACTTCAGCAAACTTCGGGACAAAGTTTAATTTAAGGGGGGAAGTCTGTAACATCCCAGCATTTAGGAACTAACGAAGGGTAGATTTAGGAAATTGTGCATATGCATGCATTCATCTGCAAAATGTGGGTAAATTTTTCGCCAAATAAAAAATTAAAGTGATCAGAGTTTCTTTCACTCTCTAAGTTTAGGAATAGCTTTGGAGAGTGATCGTTATAAATTTTGACATGATCTTTATGAATTAGTGTGTTTTGGGGAAAGGAATTTAAATTCAAACTTCAAATTTGAGTTTATATTTAAAAGCTAAGAATTATGATTTAGTGATATTATTTAATCAAGATATAATATATAATAATAGAAACTCTCAATAAGAAATACAATTAAACAAATGAATATTTATTGCATGAATAAGTTACAAAAAGTAACTCATTAAGTCAATAAAGAATCTTTGCAGAAAAGAAATTACCAAAAAGAGGAATATTTACATAATAATAAACTATTACACATTTCTTACAAAGGGATGAAATAAAAATTACAAAGGCAGTGATCTGTCTAAAAGTAAACCTATACTAATCTTGAATCTTCAAAGCTTGTACCTGCAAACAAAGGAATAAACAAAAAGGAAAATTGAAGGTTAAGTTATTAATTTTTACTCTCAGTAGAGAGCAGTGAGTTGCACTGCTCAACTTTACATCATTGAGTAAATCCTTTAGGGGCAAGTTTCACCAATATGAAAGAATTTAATCTTTCATAACAAATAAGCCACAAGTCAAATGATCACAGCAAGTAAAGGGGCAAGTTTCACCAGGCAGATTAATAGTAACATGATCAAAAGGTAGAACACCTCATTGAGTATATCCACAACCATGCAGTAGACACACAAACAGCCCAGTCACCTAACTGCATGGGTGTGCTGTCGACACAGTCCTAGCAGTTCAAACCAGCAAAAGGACCAAGAAAAGCCGTGGGAAAGCACTAGTGCACCTCTCCATTGCTCACACCACACAAGAACAACCAGCATAGCCAAAGCCAAGCAAACCAGCCAACTAAACTTCACACCAGATCAAACCAAACATCACCAGATGGTGACATAAGGAGGGGGAATTAGGTGGTCAGCAAGGCCAAGCCACAAGAGCTAGGAGGATCAGGCTTGATCAAGGCCAAGCACAGGAACCAGGGTAAACAAGAACGGCACCAGGAGGTGAAGGACATGATCAAGCCAGCAACACCACCAGCACAACAACCCACTACAATCATCAGTTTTTGTGGTGAGTGTCATAAACATCCACATGATCTGTTCATCTTATCCAAACAGAAAATATGTGTTGTTTCATAAGAAAACCTCTCAATGATTACCCAAGTGGAGTGAACCTATCCTAGAGGATTTCAAATATAAAGGCCAAAACCAAACTCTAACAAACACCCCAAAATCTCAGACCAGCCTCATTGATTTGGTGATACCAAAAAGGGCAACTTATATGTTCAATCATCTGTTCTTATAAGATCTGGGCACATCTCCAAGAAATAGTAGCACCTCAGATCTTATAATCTACAAACAAATCAATTAATTTAACCAACTAGGATCCAAGATCCAATAAGTATCTATGATCCCTTAACCAACTTTGAAAGTGACAGCAACACAGGAACCTAGTTCCTAGAACCTCAGACCAGCATCATAGGCATAAACATTAAGTGAACTTTTCAAATTATCATTAAGCATCTATCAAGTCTCAAGTACTGACCATAAGTAAAGCCAGCAACAAGATCAACTTGTGTACCATTCTAAGATGGTTTCACAAGAAATGATCCTACAGCTAAGCCAACCAGATAGTCTAGCTTTCATAAGTAAACTAGCAGACCAATACATATCATTTCCCTGAGACCATACTCAGAGATCATTTAATATATCAACTTATCTCCAAAGATTCATTAGACTCTAATAATAATTAAGCCCAGTCTATGGAGGAACATACAAGCAAATACTCACTGGTGCAGTGGATCCTCACTGACAGTGTTACTGTCAGTATCAAGATACTGACAGAAGATGAACACATTAAGCAACCATGTTACTAATCAGAGGAAACACAATGAGCCACTAGGATCAAATCAACACTAGCATCAGATTAACATTAGCCTCAGACCAACAACAGCATCACATAATCAAAGGATGACAACAAGCACTGAGGTGTAGAGAATACAATATTCACTGAGCATCACTACCAGATCATAGCATGAATTCACAAGCACACAGGGATGAACCTAGAACCAGGGATGAACCCTCGAATCAGTACAACACCTAAATATAGATTGGCCACTAGATACACACAGAGGTACTCGAGGTAGCCAGAGGCACGAGTGATCACAGAGACACAACTCACCGATGGTCCTCGCTGAAGAATTGAAGAGGAAGTAGAGGGGCCGGCGAGCTCGTAGCGACACGGGGAGCACCTTAGAGGGAGCTGCAACCTGCACCAGCCACGGAGGCGGCCACCTCAACACACAAGAGCACACGAGCAACGCACATCACCATGGGAGCATCGGCGACGACGGTAGCAACACCATCCCCAAATCCTAGGGTTCGGGAAGGGGGCTATCCTGGCCACAAGATCAAATCGAGGCGGAGCAGATGAAGTAGCATGGTCGACAACCTCGCCCTGCACCATGGCAGCGGCCATGAAGGACCACGGCGGTGGCCAAAGCACGGCGGTGGCGCTAGTGACCACGGGGTCAAGGAGGAGAGGAAGTGAGGGAGAGAGAGAGAGAGAGAGAGAGAGAGAGAGGGAATGGGCCAATAGGGCTAGAGCCCTTCGGGGTGCCTTTTTGGTCAAGTCACTTGGGCTTAATTGGCCCAATAAGCCTAATAGGGCTAGCCCAGAACTTAAAAGAAAAGTTTTAATAATTAATAAATGCCCAAAAAACCCTAGAGATAAATAAAATTCTAGAAAATATAATAGAAGTCTTAAAATTACAAAAAAAATATAATTTTGGATTCATAATAGCCCAACCTATTTAAATAAATTTAGAAATATTTTTTATGAATATAATTTTAGACAAGAATTGTTTTTTGATATATATATTCCTTATGGAATTTTATAAAATTATAGAAAGATGGTAAAAATAAATAAAAATCACTTTTATTATATATTATTATTGTAGTATTTTAGAAAAATACTAAATAAATATTTGAAGTTATAAAAAGAAATTATTTTATTTAATTGTTAACTATTAAAAGAATTATTAAATAAATAAATATGGGAATTTATATTAAATTTTTCTAAAAATAAATAATTATCATATAAAGTGGCAAATAGGATATTCAATAAATATTAAATATTATTTTTTAAATGAAATCCTTTATTATTATTTAAAGGAAGTCTTGGAACTAAAATAATGGGTAAAACAAACAAAGAAAACAAATGATAAATAATGCATTACATTACTATGCATATTCATTTTTCTTCTTTAAATATTGTCCTTACCGGGCAATAATGATGTTTTGTAGACATAGAAGCTCAAGGTCGAGTGCAAGCATCCGACTTCACTACCTTGCAATCACAAGGCAAGTTCATCACTTGCTCATGTCCTTTGAAGAGTCTTTATCAAAGTATTTGCAAATTGTGTGTTATCATCTATGTTTCAAGGAAAGAAAATATTATTTTCTCAAGTAAATAAATTGTTGATATCATCCTAAGTGATGATATAATGAAGCATAATAACTTAGGTTTCTATTTTCAACCATGATGATCAACTAGGAACTTAACAACCCATGACATCAGTGGTTCTAACGACGTGTATCACGCGTTAACCATGAGATTTGGAATGGGACGGAGAAGTCAGCGTATCTTCTTCCTCTCGCATGTAGCCGGATGTGCAGGTCGTGGCTGTTATCCTCGTAGAGTGCATATTAATTGGTAATTCGTAGAGGATATGCAGCATATGGGTGGAAACCCTCATCGTCCCACGATAGTTCTGGCATCTAACGGTCTGTACAAACCATTTCCGTAATTCAATGGGTGGGCATGGTGTACACCAAGGAGGCATGCAAGGTCGCGAAGGGGGAAGTGATTGGCTTGGATCACCTACTGGGCCCCACATCATGGAATTGTGGATGGGAAAGTACGCCCGGTTGTGCAACAAGGAGTTGATCTCTTATGGGTAAAGTAACGCACCTCTACAGAGTGTAAAAACTGTAACTTGTTACTCCCTGTTGCGGGAAGGAGCTACGAACGCGGTAGGAAAGGAACTCCATGAAAGTTCTGGTAAACCTGTGAAGGCTGATGGGCATAGATTTTAATAATAAAATAAATCTTTGAAGAAAGATTTACGAAAACTGCATAGTGCCAAGGACTTATAGTCCGAGGTGGTAGATAGAGCATCAAACTTCCCACCTTGCATATAATGAACTTGCTGGGTAACGCTGTTACTCACCTTTTCCTTTGATCCGCTGCTTAGACTCTGATGATCCCGAAGATACACCAATGTATGCAGCAGAATGCCAAGAAGATGTCTTCTACGAGGAGTCTGGCCTGTCAGGTGGTGTTGAAGGAGTGGATTACGAGATCCGATATGGAGTAGATGGCAACAAATCAGCTTAGTTGCTCTAATTATTAGTAATCAACCGAGCCGAGCAGCATGAACTCTATATAATAAGTTGTTGAGCTCAACTTCTAGTTGGAGTTGTTATTTTTAAATCTTCTCTTGAAACACTTTATATTTGGTTTGTAAGTTGAATCCTTTGAAGTATTGAACTTCTGGTATTGTAATTATAATAATGAGTGTATGTTTGTAATATGGACCCGCAATGTTTCTGTTGTACCACTCTGAGGGACGTGATATTTACGGAACGGTGTTCTGTGGATGTCATGTCAACGACTATAGTGTACTACACATGCAGTTGTATGCTGGGTCACCGCACCCCAAGCTTGGAATCAAACCGGGTGGATCAAATAATTCCTTGCGATTATTTGATACCATGATGTGTCTTTAGTCTACAGGAGTCTTGCTGGAGATTTCCATACGAAGCCTCTTGTTTGTTTCCTCCAGGGCAGATATGTGACACAGGCACTTCTTCTGATCCGAATGCAAGAGTAACATCCTGTTAGTGACTTTACTCATCACATCATTGAGTTCCTTCTTGCTTTCTAGATCCAAGAGACGCTTGCGCACAATCTCCATGTGAATGAGTTCTTATTTTTGGTACTTCTCTAATTTACGAAGATGATGTTCAGTGTCTGGAATTTGTGAGTTGACGGGCACATCCAGAAGGTTGAACCCCTCCCCCCTCTCGAGGCTTTACGCTCATACATGCATTCATGGTGATCTTCTTTGTTGTTGAAGTATGCAGTGTGGTCTCCTGGTAAGTTTCTGCATCGGGGCGGTGAGATTTCTTATGCTTTCATGAGGAGTAGTTGACGGCGATGAACTTGAGCGACTCCGTGCACCCCTTCCCATGAGGCTTCTTGGCTTCCTACTCATCTTCAGGCTTCACCATAGCCAGGTAGTTTGGCTGCTGCCACCCCCTCTTTGCTTGCTCCATGAAGGTCTCGAACTCCTCATCACCAGAGTCATCATCAGAGTCATAGGTGTACCACTTGTTCTTTGGGCTCAGTCCTTGAGCTTCACGGTCATCGGCTTCAATGGAGGAGGTTTGGAAACTATCCCATGAAGGAGCCATGAAGTTTAGAGGCTTGCCTTTGCCTTGAACCGGGGAACGCATCAAGTAGATTGGATATGTTGATATAAGAGATAGGAAGACCTCTAGGGAGGCTTATTAAGAGTCGGAAGCAGGGAAAAATTCATACTAGGAGGAAAAGGGTAGGTCAAGAAAGGAATCCCAACAAAATATGGAAAGAAATAAGTGCAAAGGAAGAAAATTGTGATCGTAACGACCGACTGGTATGGGCAGACGGCCGTACGGCGCGCCCATACTGGGTCGTTTCCAAAAATTCGACGTGCGAAAGTTGGTAACTAGTCAACCGACTAAGTGGTATGGACGGGTCCCGCTCGTACTGCCTTTCCATACTGTCTTTACCGACTTCATTTTTTTGACACAAAACGACATGAACAAAGAACAGATGAAAAGGTAGAGAACTTGTGACAACCAGTCGTATGGGCGGATGCGTCCGTACTACGCGATCGTATCAATATGCAAAAATGAATCAAAGATCATTGTCGCCTTAACGATCAGTGGTACGGCCGGAGCCGGCCATACTGCCAACCCATACCGACCTCGCAAGACCGGCAATAAACTCAGAAAAATGAAGGGAATACAGATATGCAAAAAGAAATAGTAGAAAATCGCCTAGAACAAGGATGTGTTCATGATTTCACATACCTTGCTCATCTAGAGAAAATGAGTTCATTTAGGTACCTTCTCCTTTTTGGATCAAATTTTTCTTCATCCCTTTGAACAAGGTCGGTTATAGAAAATCGCCAAGACCATTGCAAGGAGAAATTGAGAATTTCCTTTTCAAAATTGTAGTTCCCATAGGTATGAAAATAGATGACACCTCCTTAGGTGGTTCAGCTTCTTGAATGTCCATGGATGTTTCCTCCAGCTCTTCTTTTCTTTGGAGAATCTGTAAATAAAATTCTTGCAAAAGTATAGTCCAGCGGATCATTCTTGGCTTAACGCCATCCTTTCAAGAATCTCCTTTAAGACAACACGATCAGTATGTACCCTTAATGTAGAGTCAATGATATAGGATCTAAACTTATCATAAGAGAAAACCATAGCAAAAAATTATTTTTCTTCCATAGGGTAATTCTTTTGGGACCTGTTTAGGGTGTGACTAGCATGATGAATGATATTAATATCATCACCATCATACTAGCAAAGAATTGCTCCCATAGATTCATGTCTAGCCTCACAAAATAGCTCAAAAGTTTTCTTCCAATTAGGTGGTTTTACGATGGGGCTTCAAGGAGGGCTTGCTTTAATATGTTGAAAGCAGTGAGACACTTTTCATCAAAATTAAAATCAGCTTCCTTTTGAAGAAGCTTAGTTAAAGGTCTAGCAGTTTTTGAAAAGTTTTTAATAAACCTTCTATAAAATCCAGCATGGCCTAAGAAACTCCTTATACCTTTGACATCTCGAGGAGGGGGAGCCTTTCTATTGCTTCACTATTTGCTTTATCAACTTCTATACCCTTACCTGAGATTTTGTGACCAAGCAATATACTTTCTTGAACTATTAAATGACATTTCGCCCAGTTCAAGACTAAGTTAGTGTCTTCACATCTCTACAAAACTTTATGAATATTATGGAGACAATGATTAAAGGAAGTTGCATAAACAGAGAAGTCATCCATGAATACTTCCATAATACTTTCAACATAATCGACAAATATAGCAGTCATACACCTTTGAAAAGTGGCAGGAGCATTGTAGAGACCAAAAGGCATACGACGATCGGCATAAATACCATAGGGACAAATAAAAGGTGTATTAAGTTGATCATCAGGGTGAACAGCAATTTGAGAAAAACCAGAATAACAGTCTAAGTAACAAAAATGGGAATGCATAGCAAGCCTTTCGAAAGTTTAATCTATAAATGGTAAAGGTAATGATACTTCCTAGTTTCCTTATTAAGTTTTCTATAGTCAATGCACATCCTATGGCCAACAACAGTTCTAGTAGGTATCATCTCATTATGTTCATTTTCAACAACAATAAATCCACCTTTCTTAGGAATATAAGGAATAAGACTTACCCATTCACTTTCTTCTACATGAAATATAATTCCTACATCTAACAAACGTATTATTTCTTTCCTTACCACTTCTTTCAGGTTTGAGTTGCCTGTGAAAATTGGCGATTGGATGGGCTCCTTCTTCCATGAATATTCTATGGGTGGCTATTGAGGGACTAATCCCTTTCAAGTCACTCATCGAATACCCAAGAGCATTTCAATGCATCCGGAGAACCATCATCAAATTTTTCTCCTCTTTTTCTGCAAGGTTAGAACTTAAAATAATAGGAAAATTATTCATTTCATCAAGAAACATGTATTTTAATTCCTTGGGTAAAGTTTTGAGGGTAGGAGGCGGAGGTGCCTCATCTCCCTTCCTTATGGGTTCTTCGTAATTTTGGTTAATCTCGGCATCCACCTCAGGTGTGGAATCAAGATAATCATCCATTTTAATTTTTCTACATCCTCAAGGATACTATTATTGTTGACTAAACTTCTTGCTATATCATCATCAGGAGTCTCAATGACTACTAAGGCTAGATTAACGATATTACCGTCTTCCTCTCGTTCGTACTCATCATCGTCTAGATCTTTGATAGCTGGCTTATGGTCACATTTGGATAAGTGAAAATCCATTTTCTCTTCACCAAACTTGAGAGACACGGTTTGTCTCTTGCAATCTATGTTTTCTCCTATGGTATTTAAAAAGGTTGTTCCAAAAATGATGGGACAATAAACGTTAGTAGGCATATCAATAAGCACAAAATCAATGGGGTATTTGTATGGTCCAACACAAATTGGCACATCTCTAGTTATTCCCATGGGAACTCTGAGTTTCTTATCCACAAGCATTATAGTCATGTCAGTATCTTATAATTTAGCTTGTGTTAGTTCATTTTGGATTTTCAAATAAAAATTAAAATGGATCACATTAACAGCTGTTCCAATGTTGAAGAGGCCATAATAGGAAATTTCTTTGAAAGTACAAGGGAAAATAGGCTTACCAACTTATTTAGCCTTTACCTTTCCTTCGACAAACTGTGAAGCTTCAGTATCTAGCTCAATCATGTTGCAATGCACAAACATGGTTAAGATATCTTCCTTCGTTGGTTCCTCGGTCTCCTGTACACTTACTTCTTCAGTTTTTATTTTTTGTGCCTCTTCTTCTAGTGTCTTGAGGAATATATTTTCTTCTTCGTGTTGATCTTCGAGCTGATGAGCCATCATATGTTTTCTCGCCATCCTTGGGAAAGGAAGCGGTTCAATATATGGAGGTACTTCCCTTAATGGCTTAATAGGAGCTGTGGTTATTAGATCATCTTCTTCAGCTGGCTCGGATGGCGGAGTATAGTGAAGCTAATCCTTCTTTGGGGCCTCAATGTGTTCTGTAAAAGACTGAAGGATTTGCAAAATAATAGCATCATTAAGTTGAAGTTCATCTGTAGTTTTCTTAACTTTAGAGTATTCTTTATAAGCATTGAGACAAGCATATTCAATTTTAATACCTCCTTCGCCGCCTAAATCAAATCCCCCATGTTTCTCTATTACGGCCAATTAATTATAAAAGTTCCTAAGCTTTAATGTAGTTAACTCCATGAAGGAGCCTCCAGAATTTGTGTCGAGCTCATGCTTAATTTCTTGATTAAGTCTGCCATAGAAAATATGTAAAACGTACCATTCAGATAAATCGTGATGAGGACATTTATTAAGTAGATATTTATACCTTTTGAAAGCTCTTAACAAGCCTTCACCTACGCGGTTCTTGAAGTTTGTAATTGCCCTTCTTGCTTCAGCAATTTTACCTTAGGAAAGAATCGAAACACAAATTCTCCTTTGAGTTTTTCCAAGGTATCAATTTTCTCTGCAGGGCAAATTCTATACCAAGACAAAGTAGTGTTGGTTAGAGATTGGCTAAATATTTTAAGTTTCAACTCATCATCAGAATAGCCTCTCAAATCAAGTTTCCAACTATAACACCCTCGGATCGGCCCTATGTAAGTCTTAGAGATTCCCACCAAACCCGCATAGAAATGATTCAAAGGTGCCCACCAGGCACTTGCGTGCAGGTGGATAACGAGGTAATATGATTACACGGTAGTCCACGATGGAACCCACAGAACATATATATTCAACAACGACTCCACGAGTCAATAATACAGATATACGGTACAAAGATCCAAATCACCTTGAAAACGATACATATCCGAGTATGGATAAGATGCAAATTGAGCTAAGATCCCTGAAGAATAACCAATGGCGTCCCTAACCCTGCCTAGGCCAAGTCGGAAGGGTAACCTTGCTAACAACGTCGATCTCAAACCTACTACAATAAAAAGGGGTGTCGGAAAAGGGCAAAGGAAAAGAGAGCGGTCAGTACTGAGGCCAGTACATGGCAAGACTTAGAATTCGGTTGCTCTCTCCTACATAGGTATGGTGGACTGAAGCTGCAGCACGTCATACACTAAACAACCTATAGATACTCGATACAACTTTCACCTATCAGAGAGAGATGAGAAAGACCTATTTGGATCCAAACTGATACTACCACCAAACATACCCATCGGGGTATTTTTCCCTCGAGAACAAACAAGGAAGTCAAGACGAGGAAACTCATACGGTTGGTAGTTTTAATAATTCTTTCCATGGTGGTTATCCAACTTACTGTCACTTCAGATACAAGACAAATTCACAACATTAAACTTTAGTTATAATTGTCTATGATCGAGATACTATGCTTCAAGTCGTCCATAACTACGGACACGGCTTTTTGAAAAGATTTAACCCTGCCGGTGTGCACCAAAGTTTCCATATGCACTTCAACCCTTGTTGCCAGATCAATTAACATACACCCATTGGTATGTCGGTGGGGCCTATGACACGATACTTTCCCAGACCCAAAGCAAGTACATGGGGGCCACCCTAAAGAGCGACCTGTATGAGGTATAGCTAATCCTCCTCGTATGGACCCTGAGGTTGCATGGATTTGTCATAGGAGCAGAGGCCATAGACAATATATTCCTGTGACAGAGTGTCCCACCTAGGCAATAGTAATAAATGCTCATCGAGCAACAGGTAATAAACATCTCATACATGGCATAGGTATAGTACTAACGTATAAAGCCCGAACTAGTTTGTGGCCCCCAGAACAGTACTTTGAAATCAAGTAGTAACCCGATAGGGGTAACCATACACCCCACATATGGTTGGCACGCTCAGTCCCGGAACAGATGTCAAGAACTCGGGTCCTAGGTGGACACGGGGGCAGGATAATAACCAAATCTTAACTATTACCCCTTTGTGCCTCTGCATTTATTATACCTACTTACAATATTAGTTATTAAAGTGTAATTAAATCCATGATCATCTCCACCATTAATATTATGCTAACCCCAACAATGGTGGAACATCGACGACATGAAGAGACACCTGAGCAAGCAACTACGACTCACAAGACCGACTAACTACCAAACAACAGGTAATAGGAGGTGTCCGAGGCAATATAGAGGTTGCAAGGGATATAACAGGTATACAAAAACTAAAGCATCACAACACGGATAGCAATAGATGGACAGGAGGAAGTAAAGACTATAATGCAAAATAGATAGAAAGGGGTAGAATCCTCGCCTGGGAAACATTGCCGAAGATACACCGGTGAACGGGTCAAAGCTCACATCAACTCAACGTCCTAATACGTGAAGAAGCAAAGCACTACAAGAAACATCGGATGTACTATTTAATACTACGGCAGAAGATCGGGCATGATGCATGTATGATGTATGACATGGAAAAAATGCGATGCAATTAGGAAATATTAAGCGGAACCGGTGTACCGACAATTAATAAGATGGTTCATGTTATATAGATACCCCGCAATTTAAATGTTGTCTTAACAAGGGAAAATATGTCATCAGTTCGCTACATAAATTTAAACGGAGGCAATATAAGGCTAGATTTTCCCGCATATGGTCTCCATATTTAATTATGAGGTATATCAACAACAAATCCCCAAACAAATAAACATGTATGCGAGCATGACAATTCAATATGCATAAATTAAATATCATGTTATAAAAATATAGGGGCTTAGGGTCACACATGTTGGATCGAAGATCTTGGGAAAACGAGGGTCATGAGTTTGGTCTTTGGATCTGGATTCAGGTTCGCCAGGATTGGGCTTCGGACTCCGGAAGCGGGGTCTCTGGATCCGGGAAGGAGCACTTGAGTGGCATCGTCTTCGAGTTATGGGAAGGAGAACTTGAGGATCCATATCAGAGGTCTTAGGGTTAGTTTTTGGTGGTCGATGAGGGACTTGGATCCATGGTCGATGGTCCTCAAATAGCATTGCGTTCTTATGGTCTTGCATGGCATCTTCAACATCGATGGGTGGTTGAACTTGGTAGGCAAAAAACCTTCAGAAGATCTTGGTGTTGATACGGTTCTTGTCGCGAGCTCTTCAGGCTCTCATGCAACGTCGGTCACGCGGTCTCCACACCTGCAGCAGTACCCCATCCACATAATAACTCGGTGTCCACATCACCATGTCACTACCAGCACTTCAACATAGCATACTCCACACGTATTACCGTAAGACATGCACCGGACATCCATCTACTGGAGATCATTCGAGAAAACAGATGGTCACGGGGTGGCTCAACTGCAGATGGAGGAGGCGGCTCGGACATGCTGTGGCGGCCATGATGGCGTGACGCGGTCGGCAGAGGACGGCCAGGGGAGCCTTGCAGACGGTAGATGCTGCTAGGCCTCAAGGCGAGCAGAGCTAGGCTTGCACGGCCTGGGCGGCGCCAGGGGATGAGGCAAAGGCGGACGAGGTCGCTGGCTCGTCTAGGTCCGGTGCCATGGCGTGGGTCCTATAGAGAAGCAACGAGCATGGGGAAGGCGACGGGAAAGGCGAGGCCGGCATGGGGGGTCGTGGGACGGTGCAACGGTGGGCTTTTGGCGGCGGAGGAAGGGCCACGCGCGGGGAGGTCGGCAGAGGGAGAGGGAAGGTAGGTGGTGGTGGCTTGGGGAATATGCAGCCAGAGGACGGGGTGGGGGCAGCCGCAGAGGGGCGAGGGAGGAGCGGCCTCGAGGCAGGGAGGCACCAAAGACGGCGGCGGGATAACACGCTCGGGGATCAAGCAGGGAGGCGATGATGGGGAGTTGGAGGCGCTAGCGAGAGAGGCGGTGGGGAACACGGGGAGAGAGAGGGAGGATGCATGGGTCATGTGGTAGGGGTGTTGTGCGAGAGGGGACACGAAGCGAGTTGCGTCGGTCTCATGCGGGAGGAGTGGGGCCAGGGGTGGGGCGGTGGCGTGGGACGTGCATGCGTTGACTGCGGAAGGAAGTGTGTCGGGTTGCCGTTGCGTGCATCACGCGGGTGGGGTGGGGTCGGGGTGTACCATGCGTGGGGCTGCTGGGCAAGCAGCTAGCGTGTCGGTCGTAGGCTAGGGAACGGTTTCGAGGTGGTGGGGTAGCAGGGGTAGGTAGGTGGGGCGGCTGGCGACGGGTGGAGGGAGTGGGTGAGAGAGGATGGGGCTAGGGTTTGGGTTGATTAGGGTAGCTGGGTTAGATTTTTGTTAGGGTTTATTTGTCGGGCTGGGGTTGTAGGCTGCTGCCAGCTGGGACCTTTGGGCTTGGCCGGTGGTGGCCTCTCCAGTAAAAAATAGTTATATTTTTATTTTGTTTGAAATATTCTTTTGTAAAATAGTTTATAAAAAAATATCTGAGTGGAGGGTTTTATATTTAAAATAAAGAAGGGTTATTTCGAAAACAATGAGAGGCTTTTATAAAATAGTTTTTGGCAAATAATTTAAATGTAGTCATGAGGATGCTCAAATGCAAGGTGGCATGATGAGCATGTCATCATGATGATGCACAAACACAAGCGATTTTCTGGTAGTGGTATACCGAGGGTGCTACAATTCGACCACTAATAATGGATCTCGCCCTCGAGATCCGCCTCATGGTACAAGGAAGAAGGCCGATAATCTGAATCTTTACGCTTCATGTAGATCGTGGCGACACCACTAACAAGGGTTATTTATCCGTCTTAAAATCGACGACACCACCAACAAGGGTTGTTGCTAACGTCCGTCGAGAGAGCACTCTTGAGAAACAAGGACGAAGGTAGAGGTATCAAAAGGTAAGGCCACCTCTAACTTCCATGGAGTACAACTGCATTGATTCGCTAATTCAATGTACAAAAGGGAATGATAAGGATAGTGGTATGGTCGCGACTCCATCCCGCACTCAAAGAATTACCCTGTACATGAATAGAATATTTATGCAACCAACTCTCGGGATTCAGACTGAAGATCTTGAAAAAGAATGTTTGGAAAATAAAGGAGTGATGCGGGATCTTCATTCGATCTGATGCGGATGATGTCATCGTGCAGGAAAATATCGGAAGATAAAAAAGAAAATATTTAGTGAATTTCCGGTCCACTAAAAGGTACAACAGAGGAAGATTCCTCTGATAGCATGAAGATCAGATACCAAGCACCGTTACAAGAAGAAGCGAAACCCTCAAGGTACGACAGAAACCCAAACACGAGAATTTCTGGACTCGAAGAAAAGATAAGAGGGCAGATTCAAAACACACAGAGGTAAGAAGAGAATAGCACAGGAATAAGGAGTAAAAGTAGACCTAATCGGATCTATCCTACAGATTTTCCAAAATAGTTTTAACACTGTACAACATCCGTTAGCTAGGCTATCCTACAGGCTGGGCCAGTGGAGTATCGTAACTGCTAAGCTCTGATACCACTTTGTAACACCCTCAAATCAGTCTTATGCAAGTCTTAGCGATTCCCGCCAAACCCGCATATAAATGATTCAAAGGTGCCCACCAGGCACTTGCGTGCGGGTTGATAACAAAGTAATATCATTACATAATAGTCCAAGATCGAACCCACAGAACATATATATACAAAAATGACTCCACGAGTCAAGAATACAGATATATAGTACAAAGATCCAAATCACCTTGAAAATGATACACAGTTGAGTACGGATAAGATGCAAATTGGGCTAAGAGCCCTAAATAATAACTAATGACATCCATAACCCTGCCCAGGCCAAGCTGGAAGGGTAACCCTGCTAACGACGTCGATCTCAAACCTGCTACAAAAAAGGGATGTTGACAAAGGGCAAAGGAAAAGAGAGCGGTCAGTACTAAGGCCAGTACATGGCGATACTTAGAATTCGGCGGCTCTCGCCTACATAGGTATGGTGGATTGAAGCGACAGCGCATCATGCACTAAAAAACCTATAGAGACTCGATACAACTATCGGCTATCAGAGAGAGATGAGAAAGACCTATTCGGATCCAAACTAATACTACCACCAAACATACCGATGCTGATATTTCCGCCTCGAGACCAAACAAGGAAGTCAAGCCAAGGAAATTCACATGGTTGGCAGTTTTAATCATTCTTTCCATGGTGGTTATCTAACTTACTAGTCAGTTCAGGTACAAGTCAAATTCATAACAGTAAACTTTAGTTATAATTGTCTATGATCGAGATATTGTGCTCCAAGTCGTCCATAACCACGGACACGACTTCTCGAAAAGATTTAACCCTGTAGGGATGCACCAAAATTTCCACACGCACTTCGACCCTTATTGCCAGATCAATTAACATACACCCATAGGTATGTCAGTGGGGCCTAGGACATGACGCTTTCCCAAACCCAAAGAAAGTACATGGCAGCCACCCGAAAGATCTACATGTACGAGGTATAGCTAATTCTCCTCGTACGGACCCTGAGGTTAGGTGGACTTGCCACAGGATCAGAGGTCATAGACAATATATTCCCGTGACAGAGTGCCGTACCTACGCAACAATAATAAACGCTCATCGAGCAACATGTAATAAACACCTCATACATGGCATACATGGCATAGGTACAATAGTATCATATAAATCCTGAACTAGTTTGTGGCCCCTAGAACAGTACTTTGAAATCATGTACTAAGCCAGTAGGGGTGCCCATATACCCTACATGTGGTTGGCGCGTGTGGCATCCCGCAAAAACCACTACTAGAAAATCGCGTTGATTTTGTGCATTGCATCATCATGACCGCATGCTCATGTCATCATGCCACATTGCATTTGAGCATCGTCATCATCTTGCATTTGCTTGCATAAAACTATTTGCAGAAAAACCTATTTTGTGTTTTCTAAAACGCCCCGCCTTTGTTCAACACGCAAACCCGGGTCTCCGGGTAATTTTGTTTTGCCTGCTATTGGTTTGTAGAAACTTTGTTTGAAACAAATAAAATATTTAATTATTTTGGGGGGGGCAGTCGAACGGGCCGATTCGACCCGAACGACCACCCCCAGGAATTAAAATCGGCCCACCCATAATCCTAAAACTACCCAACCTAATCTACCCACACCCCGTCCACCTCACCCCACCCAATCCCCTCTCGCCACCTCACCTCTCTCCCTCCCCCCACCACTCACACGCTGCCACGTCACCCAGCCACCTCTCTCTCCTCTCAACCCTGCCCCAGCACACACTCACACACACACCTACCCGCCAGCCCCCCCACTCTCCCTGCCCGTGGACCCCGTTCCCCCCTGGCCCGCACGCCTGCCCCAGACCCCCACCCAGCGCCAGGCCCCACCCCGGCCCACGCACCCCCCGACCCTGACGGTTCCCACCTTCCCCGCTTGAGCCTCCCCACCCCGTCTCCTTCTTCTCGCCACCAACCTCCTCCCCACGCAACCACCGCGCGCTCGCCCGTCCACCTCGCCTTCTTCCAAGCCCCGCCGCCAGGCCGCTCCGGCGCGCGGCCGCCCTTCCCCTCCTCCTCGGCCGCGACCCCGCTGCTCGCCTCAACCCGCCCCGCCTCCGCCTTCTCCCCCGCCCCTGCTCGCCGGCCCTGGCCCGCGTCCGCGCCTCCCCTCCTCCTCCGGCCGGCGCCCCGCCGCGCGGCCGAGCCCTGCTCCTCCCGCCTCCCTCTGCCTCCCCGTCAACCTCGCCGGACCCTCCCGCCTCGCCGGCCGCCTCGCCTGCGCCGCCCCTCCCGCCGTCGGCCTCCACCGAGCCCTGCCGCCGCCCGCCTCCCTCCTCCGTCCGCCGACGCGGACCCCCTCGAGCTCGCCTCCTCCTCCCGAGCCGGGTTCCGTGCCGCCAGGGCCTCCTCCCCTCCGGCCGCGCCTCCGAGCCTGCCCCTGCCAAGCCCGAGCCAACCGCCGCCGAGCTCGCCAGCGGGCCCGCGTGCTCCGGCCGCCCCCGCTCAGCCCCGTCCCCCTCCGCCATCCACGCCATGTCCGCCGCCGCCAGCGTCTCCGGCGCCCGCGGCATGTGCCGCCCTCGACGTTTTTCTTTTCCCTGCAGATCGTCGTCGCCAGTACCAGGGGTGCTGCTCCGTTTTGGGAGCCTCTCGGTTTCCTCTGCCTCGGGTACCGTGTGTAGTACCGGTATCGAGTGGAGGAAGTACCGAGATGGGGGCCGAAGAATCACCAAAAAACCGTATATCGTCGACATGGGCCCGATGACCGCCAGGACCGCCTCTTGGAACGCCATGCCTTTCTTCACGAACGCCGAGACCGTACCTCGTCGAAACCCTCGGAACGCCATGTTCTCCTACCCGGAGACCCCGATGCCTTCGACACGGAGCACCAAGGATGCCTTCAGGGACGCCAAGGCCCCGATCTCGAGGATCCGTAGCCCCGAGCCATGATCTCCTTCCCGGATGCGATGGCCGAGAACCCGGATGCCAAGGACGTCAAGCACTACACCCCGAACGCCAAGACCGTCCCGATACACGACCCGACGACCGCGGATTCGACAAGATCTGCGCGGGCCCGACCAGTTCGACACCGTCCAGGGCGAGACCGATGCGCCCCCGACGCCGAACCAAGTCCGGCTTCCCGGAACGCCAAGATCGACCTCAGTTATCCGAGAACGATCCCGCCGAGACCGAACCCGTCGAACCCTGTCGAACCCCGAACCCCCGGAACCCCAAGTTCGTCGAGACCCTCTAATGTGTGAACCCCTACCCGAAACCCTATTTTATAATATAATACAACTTGTCGCATATTAATTGTTCATGCATGCATACTTGTCTGTGGTTTGGGGGCCTTAGGCCGATTCACCTCTTAATTAAATATGGGGCCCATATGCGGGCAAATCCAGTCGTATATTGGCCTCATTTAAATTTGTGTAGCGAACCGGTGCTATATTTTGGCCATGTTAATACAACATTTAAGGTGCGGGGTAGATAAATAACTTGAACCGTTTAATTAATTGTCGGGACCCCCGGTTCCGCTTAATATGACCTAATTGCATCGCACCTTTGCCATGTCATGCATCATACATGCATCATGCCCGATCTTTTGCCGTAGTATTAAATATTGCATCCGGTGTTTCTTCTAGTGTTTTGGTTCTTCGCGGATAAGGCCGTTGAGTTGATGCGAGTACCGACCCGATCTTCGGTTGAACCTTCGGCAATGGTTTCAGGCGAGCATCTCCCCCTTTTCTACCTATCTTACTTTTATAGTATTTATTTCCCTCCTGTTGATCTATTGCTATCTGTGTTGCGATGCTCTAGTTTCCTTACCCGTGGTATCCCCTTGCAGCCTTATATTGCCTTGGACACCTCCTATTACCTGTTGTTTGGTAGATAGTTGGACTTGCGCGTCGTAGTCGCTTGCTCAAGTGCTGTTGCGTGTCGTCAAGTGCCATAGTTGTTGGAGTATTGCCACATGTTTGATGTTGGAGATGATCTCGGCTTTATTTATCGCTCACTTTAATTCCAGTTTAACAACTAAAATTGAAGTAAGTAAGCAGAGGCATCGGTGGGTGATAGATAACATTTGGTTTCCGACCGCCCACTTGTGTCCCGTAGGACCCCGAGTACTTGATACCTGTTCCTTGATTTATCGCGCTATCCACATACGGGGAATTATGGGCCCCCCTTAGCCAGAGCTTGATTCAGTCTTATTTCTTGGGGCCACAAACTAGTTTGAGGTTTTATTTACGATCCTGTACTTATGCCATGCTTTACTGCTTTATTTACGATTGTGCGAGGAGCACACTGTACTGTTTAGGTAAGCGGAGTGTTTTCGCGGTATCGACAAACCCCGTTTTGGGGTTCCCAGTCGTTTACAGCCATTGACGCAAACCTTGAGTCCGTCTCGGAGCTAGCTTACTTCGTTGCGGGTCTACTCAATGGGGTGGCCCCCTGAAATATTTCTGAATCCTGTGATTGCTTTGTCGTGAAAGCCTCGTTGGGTTTTGATTTGGTTTTTCCGAGGTTGATCGTGTGTGTGTTGCTATTTGTGCACCCCGGCCGGGTTAAAACTTTCTGGAAGCCGTGTCCGCGGTTATGGACGACTTGGAGCACAGTATCTCGATCATAGACAACTATAACTAAAGTAGTGCTATAAATTTGACTTTATAATGACTAGTAATCAACTTCAACTACAACGGAATGGCTAAATAAAACTGCCAACAATTGCTTGTTTGGGTTGTCGCTTGCGACCATTGTACCTGACTAGTAAGTATTGCAACTACAACGGAATGGCTAAGTAAAAGTACCAACAACTGCTGGGTTTTGGGTTATCTCATGCTAATCGTATCTGATTAGTAAGTGTTGCAACTATAACAGAATGGTTAACTAAAATGACCCACTGCTTATTTTATCAGGATGATTATCTATACCTGACTAGTAATTGCTGCAACGATAACCGAATAAATAAAACTGCCAACTGTGTGAGTTCCTCGGTTGACTTCCTCGATTGGTCTCGAGGGGGAAACACCAGGATGGGTATTGTTTGATGGTAGTATCAGGTTGGTTCCGATTAGGTCGTTCTTACCCCCCCTCTGATAGTCGCCAGCTGTATCGAGTCTCTATAGGTTGTTTAGTGCATGCTGCCGCTGTCGCTCAGTCCACCATACCTATGTAGGCGAGGATCGCCGAATTCTAGTCTCGCCGTGTACTGGCCTCAGTACTGACGCTCCTCTTTTTCCTTTGCCCTTTGTCGGCACCCCTTTTGTTTAAGCAGGTTCTGAGATCGACGTCGTTAGCAGGGTTACCCTTCCGGCTTGGCCTGGGCAGGGTTATGGACGCCATTGATTATTCTTCAGGGCTCTTAGCCCCATTTGCATCTTGTCCGTAGCTGGACGCTCTATCATTTTCAAGATGATTTGGATCTTTGTATATTATATCTGTATTCTTGACTCTTTTAGTCGCTGTTGTATATATCTGTTCTGTGGGTCCCATCGAGGACTGTTGTGTAATGTTATTATTTCGTTTTCCACCCACACGAAAGTGCCTGGTGGGCACCTTTGAATCGTTTTTATGCGGGTTTGGCGAATTTCGCTAAAACTTGCATAGGGCCGATTCTGAGGGTGTTACAGCGCGCTTAGTCTCGGAACAGGTGTCACGAACTCGGGTCCTAGGTGGACACGGGGTGGCGAGATAATAACCAGATCTCAACTATTACCCCTTTGTGCCTCCGCATTTATTATACCTACTTTCAATATGAATTATTAAATTATAATTAAAGCCATGATCATCTCTACCATTAAGAATATGCCAACCGCAACAATGGTGGAACATCGACGATGCGAAGCAACACCTAAGCAAGCAACTATGACTCGCAAGGCCGACTAGCTACCAAACATTACGTAATAGGAAGTGTCCAAAGAAATATAGACGCTGCAAGGGATATAACAGGTATATGGAAACTAAAGCTTCGCATCACGAATAGCAATAGATCAATAGGACGAAATAAATACTATAATGCAAACTAGGTAGAAAGTGGGAGAATACTCGCCTGGGAAACATTGCCAAAGATACACCGGTGAACGGGTCAAAGCTCGCGTCAACTCAATGTCCTAATCCGTGAATTAGCAAAGCACTAGAAGAAATATCAGATGCACTATTTAATACTACAGCAGAAGATCGGGCATGATGCATACATGATGTCTGACATGGCAAAAATGCAACGCAATTAGGAAATATTAAGTGGAAACATTGTCCCGACAATTAATAAGATGGTTCATGTTATTTAGATACCCCGCAATTTAAATGTTGTCTTAACAAGGCAAAATATGTCATCGGTTCGCTACACAAATTTAAATGGAGGCAATATAAGGCTAGATTTGCCCGCATATGGTCTCCATATTTAATTATGAGGTGAATCAACAACATACCCCCAAACAAATAAACATGTATTCGAGCATGACAATTCAATATGCACAAATTAAATATCATGTTATAAATATATAGGGGCTTAGGGTCACACATGTCGCATCGAAGAAACGAGGGTCATGGGTTCGGTCTTTGGATCTGGATTCGAGTTCGCCAGGATCAGGCTTCGGACTCCGGAAGCAGGGTTTTCGGATTCGGGAAGGAGCACTTGAGTGGCATCGTCTTCGAGATCCAGGAAGGAGAACTTGAGGAACCATATCGGAGGTCTCAGGGTTCGTCTTTGGTGGTCGGTGAGGGAATTGGATCCATGGCTCGATGGTCTTCCAGGGCATCTTCAACATTGTCGGGTGGTTGAACTTGGTAGATGAAAAACCTTCAGAAGATCTTGGTGTTGATACTGTTCTTGTCGCGAGCTCTTCGGGCTCTCATGCAACATCGGTCACGCGGTCGCCATACCTGCAGCAGTACCCCATCCACATAACAACTCGATGTCCACATCACCATGTCACTACCATTAATTCAACATAGCATCATCCACACGTCTTACCAGTAGGACACGCACCGAACATCCATCTTTCAGGGATCGTTTGATACGAATAGACAGTCGTGGGGTGGCTCAACTGCGGATCGAGGAGGCAGCCAGGACGCGCTGGGCGGCCATGATGGCGTGACGCGGTTGGTGGAGGACGGCCAGGGGAGCCTTGCAGACGGGAGGTGTTGCTGTGCCTCAAGGCGAGCGAAGCTGGGCTTGCGTGGCCTAGGCATCATCAGGGGATGAGGCAAAGGTGGACGAGGTCGCAGGCCCTGCTAGGTCTAGCGCCACAGTGCGGGGCCTACAAAGGAGCGACGAGGGAGGTGTGGGAAGGCAACGGGAAAGGCGAGGCCGGCATGGGGGTCGCGGGACAGAGCGGCGGCACGCTTCTGGCGGCGAAGGAAGGGCCACGCATAGGGAGGTCGACGGAGGGAGAGGGGCGGGAGGTGCCATTGGCTTGAGGACAGGGTGGGGGCAGTCGGAGAGGGGTGAGGGAGGAGAGGCCTCGAGGCGGGGAGGCGCCAAGGACGGCGGCGAGCCAATGCGCTCGGGGATCGAGCAGGGAGGCTGCGACAGGGAGTTGCAGGCTCTAGTGAGAGAGGCGGCAGGGAACACGGGGAGAGATTGGGAGGATGCGTGGGTCGCGTGGTGGGGGTGTCTTGCACGAGGGTAAGTGAGGCGAGTGGCGTTGGTCACACGCGGGAGGAGTGGGGCCAGGGGTGGGGCTGTGGCACACGACGTGCGTGCGTTCACTGCGGAAGGCAGCGTGTCAGGTTGATGTTTGCATCACGCGGGTGGGGTGTGGTCGGGGTGTACCATGCGCAGGGCTGCTGGGCACGCGTGCTAGTGTGTCGGACGCAGGCTAGGGAATGGTTTTGGGGTGGTGGGGTAGCGGGGGTAGGTGGAGCGGCTGGCGGCGGGTGCAGGGAGTGGGTCAGAGAGGATGGGGCTAGGGTTTAGGTAAATTAGGGTAGCCGGTTTAGGTTAGGGTTTCTTTGTTGGGCCGAGGTTGTAGGCTGCTTCGAGCTGGGCCCATTGGTCTTGGCCGGTGGCGGCATCTCCATGTAAAAAATAGTTATATTTTTATTTAGTTTAAAATATTTTTTTGTAAAATAGTTTAGACAAATAAAATATCTGAGTGGAGTGTTTTATATTTGAAATAAAGAAGCGTTGTTTGGAAAACAGTGAGAGGATTTTATAAGATAGTTTTTGGCAAATAATTTGAATGCAGTTATAAGGATGCTCAAATGCAAGGTGGAATGATGGCATGAGCATTCCTTCATGATGATGCAAAAAACAAGCGATTTTATGGTAGTGGTTTACCCGGTGTGCTATACCAACATAGCTCGGTAAAATGCATTAAATGAGTGTAAGTATCCTCATCGGGATCATCTCCTGCAAAAGTTTTTTCTTTAATAATAGCGATAAAGCGAGGGTTAACCTTGTATTCTGGTTCACTCTTACTCGGGAAATTTTTGACGAGTCCTGTAACAGCTCAAGCTTGTAATATATGTAAATAGTATTTAAGCATTGCATGCATCTATTTAAATCAATAAAATGATTGCATGTGGTTAAGTGAGTGGATTAAATGCAAACCCAAAACCCTAATTTCTTCCTCTCTCTTTGAAACCCCATTCAAATGGTGTTTGGATTTTCAAAATTTCAAAATAAAGGAGCCCAAATGGTTTACAAGGGCCTCTGAATAATTGGTAAACTTTATTGAAGTCTCTAGTATTTTTGAATTGTGCAAAACAGATTTCAAATGAGGTTTACAAAAGGACAAAACTGAAATCAGAAAAAGAAAAGGTTTTGTTAAAAAAAATAGAGCAGGAGCAAGCCAGGCCGCAGCCCAGCAAACTTCCTCCCCTCTCTCCCTCTCCCACGGCCCAGCACCCGGCCCACGCCAGCCCGCTAGCGGCCTCGTACCGCTTCGGCCCCGAGAACACGCCGTCGTCTTCGTCCCCGATGAAGAAGCTGCTCATTGTCGGCTATGTTCGCCGTCCGCCGCCGTGTCGCGCCAAGATTCGCGCCACCGACGATGCTGGCGCCTACAAGAACCCCCTACCGCCGTGGAGAACCCTAACCTTATCTCTCCCCCTCGCGCGCTTCTTTTTCCTCCTAGGCTAAACCCTAGACGTTCGGGCTCCGGCGAGCCCCGCCGTCTCCGCCGCCCCGTGCACCGTGGAGTGGTCTGGGAGAAGCGTCGTGTTGCCGTCGTCGTCTCTGTCAAGCCACGCAAGCCGGAAGGACGTCGTCTGGCCGGAATCGAGCTCGACCTCAACTCCGGCCGCCGTAGTCAAGTCGTCGATTCTTCCTCCTCCGGCCTCCCCTCGCTTCGTCGACCTCACTGCCGTGACCGTGGTGAGCTAGCAGTCCTCCTGGACCTCTTCGTTCTTCCCCTCTCGCGCTGTGCCGCTGGCTCGACGAGCACCCGACGCCGTCGCCGCTGTTTGTTGTCGCCGCCGTCGCTCCGGTGACCTTTTAGCAGCGGCGCCGCCACTATCAGGTCGGCCGCGACCCGCTCTCTCCAACGCGGCCAAGCACGCATACAGGCGCACACGGGATCGAGAGATCCGTGCTCGACCTGGGGCTTTCCCATTGATGACGTCAACAGGGCGTCTTGCTGGCGTCATAACCCCTTTTCTTTTTGTTTCTTTTATTTCCTGTAAATTATTTCTGTAATAAGTAAAATGCTGACAAGTGGGCCTTGTCTGTCAGGGTTTAAACATTTTTGTAAATCATTTCTGAAATTAATAAAAGTCTGACATGTCTTCTGACGGACAAGGCAAGCGTAGCCTCTCATTCTGAACCTACTTTTACAAAGTATATTACTTTCTCGCTGTGATGCAGACGATTCCAATGTGGTCTTTTGTCAGTAGTTAGTGTTACCTATCTGTTGCATAGTTTCCCTGTTGTAGCCTATTACTCCTGATCCACTGCTCCTAGCATACCTAGGTCTGGCAACTGAGCTTTGCTAGAGTTTCTGAGATCGACAGCTTAGCCGTGCACAGTATCAATGTTTGATCTATCCGAACGATGAATCAGAGGTGCCGGAAAATCTAGAAAGGTAGGAGGTGGTGACATCATCGAAGGAGTTAACTAATCATGCTAAGGCTTGTATGGGAGGCCACGTTGGGTGTGGTTTTTGTAGTCCCATGCTCGCAACCATTAGGACCTGAGTTCTTGCCTCTTGAACCAAGACGAGCGTACAACCACACGGGGCCTAGAAAACCCCACGAGCAACTAACTTTCCTAGTAGATTCCATGAGTCACATAGTTTGGGCTTTCCATTTGGCATACGCAGTGAAAATGTTTTCGAAAGAGGAGGTAATGGAGGTGCATCATAACAGGTAGGGAAGCGTGGCCGCGGTAGCTTGGGGTCGATGGATCCCCTGGTAAACCAACCTCGCCTCACATCTTTAGGGACCGGCTTCGGGACTTGACCGGTTACGGCGGAACCATCCCTAGGGCGTGACTCATGGTCTCGGCGAAAGCAAGGTAAAGGTCGTGGTTAACCACCCTCTGCCGGCCTTCCAAGGAAGAGGGATAATAATTTGGCATTAAGAGTCAGTTGGTACGTGTGGGTAAAGTTGTACACCCCTGCAGGGGATTAATCTTTTCGAAAATCCGTGTTCACGGTTATGAACGACTTGGGAACGGACGTGATGATCATAGAGAACTATAAACTAAGTAAAACGTGTTGATCCACGTGTGCTTAAGGAAGCTTCCTCTGGGTCGAGGGGGTGATCCTAGATAGGAGGTTCTGATGAAGCTGGTGGTTATCGAGATGTGATGAACAAGATGAAGAAGTCATTATCTTATCCCTTTTAAAAGATTCTTAGTAGACGATCCTCTTCTCTCTCTTGTTTACAAATAAAGATTGCTTTCCGCAAAAGAAAATCCAGAGAAAGCTTTTCTAGCCAGAGCATGTAGATACTAGGTTATCTAAGTCTTGCGGAGTACATTCTCGTACTCAGCCTTGCGCCATGGTTGTTTTTCTATAGAGGATGTGGTTGCAACTGAAGGTGGCTTCTACGTTGACATCGACGAGTAGTTGGGGGTCCCAGGTAGTAGCCTGAGGACTATGGGATGAACGTCGCTTCTGTTTATGGCCTCTTAGGCCTTTTGCTAAGTTGTTGTGTAGAACAACATAATTTACTTTCGATGTGTGAAGTAATGTTGGGTCTATGACCTCTGGTTTATAATAACTCTAATATCTCACTCTGCTAAGAGTTTAAACTTATGATGTTGAATCCCTGTGTTCTCTAATGTTACTGAATCATACTGTGATCCTCCGTGTTTGGGAGTTGAACTTATCTTAGATGGTGATCTAAGGTTAGTTTAACCCTAACCCCGGGGGGGTGCTACAAGTCCTCTATTGAACTTCCCGAGATATTTAGTTGCATCGAGCTGATTCACCATTCCGAGTGCAGTCATGGTGCTTACCTGAAATTAATAAGAAACTTTACTAAAAAAGAGTAGAATAAGCAACTAAGAACAAAGACCAAAAGCGCTTATCTCCCCGGCAACGACGCCAGAAAATAGTTTGATGACTTCAAGTGCGTAGATCAATTGTAGCTAGTTTCGAAGTAAAAGTATCGAACCCACAGAGAGATATTGGTAAAGGTCTTTATGCCCCTCGTTACAATCTTCCAAAGGATACTTATAAGCTGCCTTTGATATGAAGTAAGGGTGTTTGAAAGTTTTTGATTGTTTGCAGAAAAGTAATTAAAACGAGAAAAAGAAATCAAGTAACAAGGTCGTGTGAAAGCGTGGTTGAATTCAATAGGGATAAAACATTCACGGGGATGTAGGATACACCACTAGCATGCTATTATTATTATTATTATTATTATTATTAATTAAGATAATATAGTTCTTGTGTCATGAGATGTGTGGAGAGAGATCCATAATAAGATGTTCACTACAAGGCTCGTAGGAAGCCGCTTTGTTGAGCCAATAGAGAGGCCACCTCTAAATAACCACTGCGATGTCTGAGATCAATCACCCATACAAACCACCCCAATTAAGGGTTTCCCTATGGATATCGTAATTATCTTAGGAAGTCTCTCTTTATCCTCCTTTGACCGTGTAGGTTACGAGCCGGCGCCAATTTTCACAAAGCTATTCCGGGAACGATCCCAAAAACGTCCAAAGGATTTCTCCCTCCCTTTAGTCCTGAGGGAAAATGATATGTGGCCAACCACACATACTATCTAAAGAGAGATATGAAAGACAAATCATAAATCTATCATAGACCAGCCAGTCATACGGACACAAGAATAGATCATCTTTATTTCAAGTTCATAATAGTGCTAGGGTTTCTCCATCTCCCCAAGAATAAAGGAACTACTCACACATGGAAGAAATCAACAACATCATCATAATCAAGTGGATGGATAAAAGTACAGAGGTAGATCTAATACAAACCATAATTGAATCTGAGTTACAACAAGATCTAATAGATGAGAGATGAGGGTAGTGATGGTGATAGAGATGCAGCAGTTGATGGTCAAGGGGATGATGCGGTGTCCTCCAATGATCCATAAAGCATCAGGGATTTGCCCCTATCATAGTTCCTCCTTTAGATCCCTTTCAGATGTGGTTTTTCGTGGTCTCTGGTGGCTGTGAATGTCGGATCTCCCTGTCGTTTTTGCCAGGAGAAAGTATTTGACGAGGCGGAAGCGCTTCCACGTAGTATAGGCGGACAGTACGGGCGGGCTCCGCCCGTACCACTGGTCGTTATTGGTGCTGATGACTTCCCCATGTTTGGTGTTCTCCCGGGTGCAAAGGTAAATCCATAAAATGACTTTTGTCACTTGAAAATATCATATTATAGTATAATATGACAATTCCAATTGATATTTTCATATAGTAATACTTAATGATTTGGGATCCTATTGAAACAAGGACAAAAAGGTGCGTGCAAACACGGTGAAATACAGAAATCCCTACTCTATTTGTGCAAAAACAAAAGGTTAATATGCTTCAATTTTGGACTCATCAATAGGCTTCCGGAAAAGAAGTTGCAACTTGTTGGTATGGGTGTACTGTCAATCCTATTAATCCATGCGCCTGGGTATCACACCCACTCTCTCCTAGAAACCTTATAGATGATCATGAATGAAGGCATGTGCCTAACCCTAGATGGGAACCCCTCTCAATAGTTAATCTATGATTTATATAAGGC
Organism: Avena sativa; assembly: GCA_916181665.1. Lineage (NCBI taxonomy): Eukaryota > Viridiplantae > Streptophyta > Magnoliopsida > Poales > Poaceae > Avena > Avena sativa. The sequence goes on along the minus strand of OV702283.1, from coordinate 203,248,798 downwards.
CTTGGAGTTCGGTGTTCGTATCCAAGTCGTCAAGATCCGGCTCAAGTGTTTGGTATCTCCTTGTCAAGGATTATAGTAGTGCTGGGTCTCTCCCCTTTGGGATTCTACTTGGTTTCTACTCTCTCCTATGATTTGGATTCTATCATTCGCTTGTCGATCTCTCCTTTGGTGATTTGACCGCAAGGTCTCTCACCGAGGATTCGTTTGGATTGTTTGTTCGAACCAACAGGAGACAATTGAATCGGGTGTGTTTGCATGTGTTTGTATATTTATATTGCAATTTGAGTTGCGTCCATCGTGCTCATCATGTTTCCCCTCACTCCCCGCCCCAAATATGTGAAGATTGGGCCACCCTAGGGTCAATCCCACAAGGGAACCCATATCATAAGTATTCCCACATGATTCTTTGCACGTGTTTATTATAAATAGGAGAGCCTCTGAAACATTACCTAGGGTTTTGGAGTGGTGATTAGCGGCGTGAGGCGATCTTCGATCTACTCGGCGCAAATTGGGAATTCTCCTGTGAATCTCTCTCCTGCTTGTGCCCATATCCCATGGGATGGCGAGTTCGGAGGAGGGTGATGGCAAGGGAGGTGACACTGGGAAGGAAAAGGTCGTGGAAGATGGCGGTTTTATGAAGAAGTTTAAGGAATTGGCACTTACGGAGAAGGAGAAAAAAGTTCTACTGATGGAGGATCTGGAGGATGATGATGGATCGATGATTTCTTTGGTAGGGAAGGTGATGGCACCATCATAGTTTCATATTGATACCATCAAGAGTGCTCGCAGGCCTCAATGGGGTAATCCCAAGGGCTTGAAGTTCTAGGCCATGGGTGACAATGTGTTTTTGGCACTCCTAGAAAAGGAGCATGATCAGAAAAGGACCTCAGATGGGAGGATTTTAATATGTGGCCCGAAAGTTCATACGCCAAGGCATCACGGGGTTCGAGTTGCGTGTGATCTCGCGGAGGGGCTATAGTAGTGCTAATTGTCGAGAGGGTCCAAATGGGAGTGAATACAAATCTAGCGGACAAACGATCGTTTGAACTAGTCAAAAAAGGGTTAAACTCAAATACCACCATTAGGTCAACTCTTCTTGCCCCGCCCTGTCAGTATTCCCTGTTATCCTTTGTGGTTGTGGACTGGTTTACCCCTGCGAGGACTAGATCTTCTTCTCTGCTCTTCTCTTGTCCCCTATTATTCCCCTCTCCATTACCTTGCTTAGCTCTGGCTACTGGTCTCTAGATCAGAGCTTTCCGTTGCTCTCCTTGCATCCCCACCATGGTCGGTCAACCTCCCATGCCCTTAATCGAAGCTCGCCGTTGTCGTCGTGTCAGAGCTTCGCGTCCCTAGCCTAGCCAGTCACCGCTGCCTAGACCTTCTCACACGGTGGAGTGCGTCCGGCCGGGCAATATAGACCGATGACCGGCCTCGGGCAGTTGCATGTTGTCGCGCACTCCAGGCATGTGTAACACCGTCAGAATCGGCCCTATGCAAGTTTCAGCGCTTCCCGCCAAACCCGCATAGAAACGATTCAAAGGTGCCCACCAGGCACTTGCGTGCGGGTGGAAAACGAAGTAATAACATTACACAACAGTCCTCGATGGGACCCACAGAACAGATATATATACAACACGACTCCATGAGTCAAGAATACAGATATACAGAACAAAGATCCAAATCACCTTGAAAACGATAGAGCGTCCAGCTACGGACAAGATGCAAATGGGGCTAAGAGCCCTGAAGAATAACCAATGGCGTCCATAACCCTACCCAGGCCAAGCCGGAAGGGTAACCCTGCTAACGACGTCGAAACCTGCTAAAACAAAAGGGGTGCCGACAAAGGGCAAAGGAAAAAGAGAGAGCGGTCAGTACTGAGGCCAGTACACGACGAGACTAGAATTCGGCGGTCCTCGCCTACATAGGTATGGTGGACTGAAGCGGCAGCGCGGCATGCACTAAACAACCTGTAGAGACTCGATACAACTAGCGGCTATCAGAGAGGGGTAAGAAAGACCTATTCGGAACCAACCTGATACTACCACCAAACATACCCATCCTGGTATTTCCCCCTCGAGACCAAACGAGGAAGTCAACCGAGGAACTCACACCGTTGGCAGTTTTATTTATACAGTTATCGTTGCAGCAATTACTAGTCAGGTATAGATAGTCATCCTGATATAATAAGCAGTGGGCAATTTTAGTTAACCATTCCGTTGTAGTTGCACTCTTACTAGTCAGATACAGTTAGCATGAGATATCCCCAAAACCCAGCAGTTGTTGGTACTTTTATTTAGCCATTCCGTTATAGTTGCAATATTTACTAGTCAGGTACAATGGTAGCAAGCGACAACCCAAAACAAGCAATTGTTGGCAATTTTATTTAGCCATTCCATTATAGTGAAGCTGATTACTAGTCATTATAAAGTCAAATTTATAGCACTACTTTAGTTATAGTTGTCTATGATCGAGATACTGTGCTCCAAGTCGTCCATAACCGCGGACACGGCTTTCAGAAAGTTTTACCCTGCAGGGGTGCACAAATAGCAACACACACTCGATCAACCTCGGAAAAACCAAATCAAAACCCAACGAGGCATTCACGACAAAGCAATCACAGGATTCAGAAATATTTCAGGGGGCCACCCCATTAAGCTACCCGCAATGAAGTTAGCCGACTTCGAGACGGGCTCAAGGTTTGCGTCAATGGCTGTAAACGACTGGGAACCCGAAAATATGACTGGGCTTGTCGATACCGCGAAAACACTCCGCTTCCCTAAACAGTACAGGTGCAGTACCTCGCACAATTTAAATAAAACAGTAAAGCATGGCATAAGTACAGGATAGTAAATAAAACCTCAAACTAGTTTGTGGCCCCAAGAAATAAGAATGAATCAAGCTCTGGCTCAGGGGGGTCCCATAATCCTCCCGGATGTGGATAGCGCGAATATTCAAGGAACATGTATCAAGTACTCGGTGTCCTACGGGACACAAGTGGACGGTTAACAACCAAATAACATCTATTGCCCACCTGTGCCTCTGCATTTACCTACTTCAGTTTTAGTTATTAAACAGTAATTAAAGTCTTGACCATCTCCAACAATAAACACACGGCAATACTCCAACAACTGTGGTACTTGACGACACGCAACAGCACTTGAGCAAGCGACTACGACGCGCAGGTCCAACTATCTACCAAACAACAGGTAATATGAGGTGTCCAAGGCAATATAAGGCTGCAAGGGATATCACGGGTACGAAAACTAGAGCAACGCGACACAGATAGCAATAGATCAACAGGAGGGAATAAATACTATAAAAGTAAGATCGGTAGAAGGGGGGAGGTGCTCGCCTGAAAACATTGCCGAAGGTTCATCCGAAGATCGGGTCGACACTCGCATCAACTCAACGGCCTCATCCGCGAAGAACCAAAACACTAAAGGAAACAACGGATGCACTATTTAATACAACGGCAGAAGATCGGGCATGATGCATGTATGATGTATGACATGGCAAAGGTGCGATGCAATTAGGCAAGATTAAGCGGAACCGAGGCTCCGGCAATTAATTACTAGGTTCAGGTTGTTTAGATACCCCGCAATTTAAATGTTGTCTTAACAAGTCAAAACATGGCATCGGTTCACTACACAAATTTAAATGAAGTCCGGAATAAGACAAAGATATCCCGCATATAGACTCCATATTTAATTATGAGATGAATTGGCATAATGCCCCCAACCCACAGACAAGTATGCATGCATGAACAATTAAATATGCAACAGTTGATAATGTCATATTATAAAATAATGGGGTCTCGGATAGGGAATCACATTAGGGTTCGGCGAACTTGGGCTCCGAGGGGTTCGGGGTTGGTCTCAGGGTCCGGATCTGGGGTTCGGTCTCGGCGGGAGCGTTCTCGGATAACAGAGTAGATCTTGGCGTTCCGCGAAGAAGGACTTGGTTCGGCGTCGGGGCGCATCGGATCCGCCCTGGTCGGTGCCGATCTTGTCGTCACGAAGGTCTTGTCGGGTCCTCGAATCAGATCGGTCTTGGCGTTCGGGATGAAGATCTTGGCGTTCTCGAGGAAGTACTTGGCGTATCCGTGTCGACGTCCTTGGCATCCGGGTTCTCGGTTATCGCATCCGGGAAGGAGAACTTGTCACATCCGGGGGGATCTTGATTCGGCTTCGGTCGAAGTGTTCGGAAGCAGATCTTGGTGTAGGGACAGTCCTTGTCGGCGATTCTTCGGGTTCGGGGTCTCGATGTTCCATGAAGAAGGTCTTGTGTTTCTTGGAGGTCGATCTTGACAGATCACAAAGGTTCTCGGCTTGCGACAGAACACCCATGGCCTCGGCAATCTTGGCATCAGATACCAACACGGACATCGGTGCCCAAGTCTAAAACGCACCACGGAAATTCTTGACCGATTTCTAGTCGTGGTCCACGTGCAGAACTTGAACAGAATCTGGCAGCAGCACCCCACCTCGTCCTGTGTTCTTGGGCCAACCAACAACCAGGGGCGCTAGTGGTGCTCATGCGAGGCGGAGGTCGACGGGCCGGTGGGCGTGCCGTGGTGACGCAGCTTGGCCGCAGCGAGGGCGGCGGCACAGGGCACGGCCGGGGAAGCGGACGGGCGCGAGGCGCTCGCGACAACCGCGCTTCTGCCTGCGAGGGCAGCACCGGAGCCACGGCCAAAGGCGAGGGGGGGCGGCAACACAGCGAGCCGGGGAGGAGGAGCGACGGGCTCGGGTCGGCAGGAGGCGGGGTACGGGGCCGAAGGTGGAGCTCATCAGGCCGGGAGCCGCGCGACCAGGCGAGGACAAGGCGGCGGTAGGCGCACCGGTGGCGGCCTGGCAAGGAGGAAGGCGGCCTCCAGAGAGGAAGTGGAGCACGCGAGGCAGAGAAGCTCGGCGATGGCGGGGCGCTGTCGACGGCGGGGGGGGGAGCTCGGTACGGAGGGGCCCTGAGCGGCGGCCGACGAGGGCGAAGGCGCGGCGAGGCAGAGGGTGAGCGGCGGACCGAGCTGCGACGGCGCCGTTCTGCTGGGGTCGAGGAGGAGCTGGCGAGAGGTCGTTGCGGGGGCGACCAGCATCGAGCGGGAGGGAGAGGACGCGAGGCACCGGCGGCGCGCGGACCCGCGAACGGGAGGAGGCCGGCGAGCTCGGCGGCGGCACCTGGCGGCGAGGCAAGGCGGAGGTGCGGCGAGCCCGGCGACTGGGGGGAAGAGGTGGATAGGAAGGGCAGCAAGGATCGAGGAAGGGGACACAGGCGGGGGTTGCAGGAGAGGGGAAAACGGGGATGGGAGCGGGCCGAGCGGAGGGAAACGAGGGAGCGTCCACGCGGGGTGGGGCCAGGGGTGCGGCAGGTGGGGTGGTTTCCGGGTCAGCGGTGAGTGGGGGTTGCGTGTGTGCGTGGGTGAGGGAGTGGGGATGAGGGAGGGGGTTGGTGAGGTGGCAGGGTGGGGGAGAGGAAGGATGAGGTGGCAGATGGTGGTTGGCTGGAGGGAAAGGGAGAGGTGAGGTGGAGGGAGGGGATTGGTCAGGGTGAGGTGGAGGGAGGCCGGGTAGAATAGGGTTGGGTAGGAAAAGGGTTTAGGGTAGGCTGGTTTTGTACTGGGGGTGGCCAACTGGGTCGGATCGGCCCGGTACGGCTGCCCCCTAAAAATAATTAAATATTTTATTTATTTAAAACAGGGCTTGTGCAAACCGTGGTTAGACGAAACAAAATAAATCCGGAGACCCGGGTTTTGGATTTGAAATAAAGACGGGGTGTTTAGAAAACAAAACCAGTCTTTTCGAAAATAGTTTTATGCGAACAAATGCAAGATGATGGCGATGCTCAAATGCAATGTGGCATGATGACATGAGCATGCGGTCATGACGATGCAATGCACAAAAACAACGCGATTTTCTAGTAGTGGTTTTTGCGGGATGCCACAGCATGGTATCCCTGACAGAAGATTTCGATGACAGCACTCTCATGGCCACCGTGTTGGGCACGCGTCCCGCCGTTTCACCGACAGTCTGTCGGCTTTCAGGTATCATTTTTGGATCAGACGAAAAGTGGTCAATATTGAGGTATGTGCGCCACCATTTGATTTCTTCATCCGGTTCGCCCACAGCTCAGACGGTGAGCGCGTTCTGCATTCTTCCCGTTATTTCGAGTGTTGTGGGGAGAAAATGAGCTTCATGTGTTGGCATCGCACCTGTGGGTGGGACAATCGCTTGGGGCAGGTTCGTTTCTTCTCTAAACTTGGCTTTGACAGCCTCCCTTTGGATGCTTGGGAATCGGAGGCCCTCAAGTAGGTCGTTAGTAGCCTTGGTGGTGAGCTGGTGGAGATTCTACCACCTAGTGACAAATGGATCATCGAGGTAATGGCATGGCTGAAAGATCCAGACACCTTTCCTAAGATGTACGAGGTGAATATTCCAAGCAGGGAAGGATGAAAGCTTTGCTGGAAGAATCTGATGATCATCCACCTGCAGGAGGTTCTGGAATTGATACATGGCATTCATAACCCCGACGAGGCAGCCAGAAAGCATCCTCATCGCCTACAGTGTTGGCTTGGAAGGATTTTTGGCACAGGACCACCACCGTTCGGCGACGAGCACACGGTTTCGGTGGGGGGGACCGGGCATGGACAAGCTGGTGGTTCTGATTTCCCTCGAGTGAAGAAAGAGGTTTAGTGAATCTGAAAGATTGCTGACTTGAGAGTCAAGCACATAGTACGCCTTATGTAATAGTTTGAACTGCTGTAGTATGTGCGGCTACTGAATTTGTAATGTGTGGCTAATGAATTCACAGTATGTGTGGCAAATGAATTTGTGTGAATAACCAAGGTTAGCCTCCTGAATAGAGGGTGGGCTAGCAATGATCAATGTCACTATTTCCGACAAAATGTAGCTGGTGAGCAATCCGAAAGACAAGATATGCTGCTGGTTTGTATGCCTTGAACAATTTTTACCTAGATTTTTTCGAGCTGGTGCCTGATTCTGTATGGAACTTGCATGAATAAACCACCCAAGATCAGTTCATAAAATGTTTTCTGAATCCTATCTACCTCAGATGAGTATGACAGTAAACTGAATTCAACCGCATGTAGTAATTGAATAAATAGATACATCCTGATAGTATTTGGTTACTTCTGAACTAACTCCATACTACGGTATGGGATAGCTACATAAAGCGGGCTATTGCCTCTACAAAAGGCATTCTACAGAGTTAGTCTGAACTTAATTGTTCTACACTGAAGAAACTGCAGATCTCCACCATAAAAGATGGATTTCCAATTTCCTAGAGAGAAAGTAAGTTCAGTGATCATTCAGCCGCAACTGATATTTTTCCTTCCCGCCAAACTTTAAGAGATCTGAAATGTTCATGCATGTAACACCCTCAGAATCGACCCTATGCAAGTTTCAGCGATTCCCGCCAAACCCGCATAGAAACGATTCAAAGGTGCCCACCAGGCACTTGCGTGCGGGTGGAAAACGAAGTAATAACATTACACAACAGTCCTCGATGGGACCCACAGAACAGATATATATACAACAGCAACTCAATGAGTCAAGAATACAGATATAATATACAAAGATCCAAATCACCTTGAAAATGATAGAGCGTCCAGCTACGGACAAGATGCAAATGGGGCTAAGAGCCCTGGAGAATAACCAATGGCGTCCATAACCCTGCCCAGGCCAAGCCGGAAGGGTAACCCTGCTAACGACGTCGATCTCAAACCTGCTTAAACAAAACGGGTGCCGACAAAGGGCAAAGGAAAAAGAGAGAGCGGTCAGTACTGAGGCCAGTACACGGCGAGACTAGAATTCGGCGGTCCTCGCCTACATAGGTATGGTGGACTGAAGTGGTAGCGGCAGCATGCACTAAACAACCTATAGAGACTCGATACAACTGACGGCTATCAGAGAGGGGTAAGAAAGACCTATCCGGAACCAACCTGATACTACCACCAAACAAACCCATCCTGGTGTTTCCCCCTCGAAACCAAACGAGGAAGTCAACCGAGGAACTCACACAGTTGGCAGTTTTATTTATTCAGTTATCGTTGCAGCAATTACTAGTCAGGTATAGATGGTTATCCTGATAAAATAAGCAGTGGGCACTTTTAGTTAACCATTCCGTTGTAGTTGCAACACTTACTAGTCAGATACAATTAGCATGAGATATCCCAAAACCCAGCAGTTGTTGGTGCTTTTATTTAGCCATTCCGTTGTAGTGAAGCTGATTACTAGTCATATCGGATACAAGTCAAGTTATAACAGTAAACTTTAGTTATAGTTGTCTATGATCAAGCACGGTGCTCCAAGTCATCCATAACCGCGGACACGGCTTCTCGAAAAGATTTAACCCTGCAGGGGTGCACCAAAGTATCCACACGCACTTCGACCCTTTTTGCCAGATCAATTAACATACACCCATCGGTATGTCGGCGGGGCCTAAGTCATGACGTTTCCCAGACCCAAAGCAAGCACGGGGGGCCACCCCACTAAGTCTACCCGCAACGAAGTCGGCCGGTCTCCGAGACGGACTCAGGGTTTGGGTGGACGGCTGTGAACGACTGGGAACCCGAAAACTCGGGCTTGTCGACACCGCGAAAACGTGTCCCGAGCCTAAACAGTACAGGTGCTATCCATCGCACAATTTAAATGAAGCAGTAAAGCATGGCATAAGTACAGAATAGTAATAAAGCCCCAAACTACTTGTGGCCCCCAGTACAGTACTTTGAAATCAGGTACTAAATCGATGGGGTGCCCATACATCCCACATGTGGTTAGCGCGCTCGATCTCGGAACAGGTGTCAAGAACTCGGGGTCCTACGGGACATAAGTGGACGGTTAACAACCAAATAACATCTATTGCCCACCTGTGCCTCTGCTTACCTACTTCAATTTTAGTTATTAAACAGTAATTGAATTAAACGATAATTAAAGCCATGATCATCTCCAACCTTAAACATACGGCAATCCTCCAACAACTGTGGTACTTGACGACACGCAACAGCACTTGAGCAAGCGACTACGACGCGCAGGTCCAACTATCTACCAAACAACAGGTAATAGGAGGTGTCCACGGCAATATAAGGCTGCAGGGGTATCACGGGTACGAAAACTAGAGCAACGCAACACAGATAGCAATAGATCAACAGGAGAGAATAAATACTATAAAAGTAAGATAGGTAAAAAGGGGGAGGTGCTCGCCTGAAAACATTGCCGAAGGTTTATCCGAAGATCGGGGCGAAGCTCACATCAACTCAACGGCCTTATCCGCGAAGAAGCAAAACACTAGAATAAACACCGGATGCACTATTTAATACTACGACAGAAGATCGAGCATGATGCATGTATGATGTATGACATGGCTAAGGTGCGATGCGATTAGGTCAGTTTAAGCGGAACCGAGGGTCCCGACAATTAAATATATGGTTCTAGATGTTTAGATCCCCGCAATTTAAATGTTGTTTTAACAAGGCCAAATTAAGTTACCGGTTCGCTACACAAATTTAAATGAGGCCAATATAAGACTAGATTTGCCCGCATATGGGCCCCATATTTAATTATATGGTGAATCGGCATAAGGCCCCCAACCACACGACAAAATGCATGCGAGTATGACAATTTAATATGCAATAGTTTATATAAGGCATTTATAAAATAGGGCTCAGAAAAAGGTGCACACATAAGGGTTCGGCAGATCTTGGGGTTCCGGGGTTCGGGGGGTTCGGTCTCAGGGTTCAGGGTTCGAGGGGATCGTTCTCGGACTCTGGGATTTAGGGTCTTCGGATCGGGGAAGTAGATCTTGTCGCACGAGCGTCAATGCTTCCGGGAAGGAGAACTTGTCGTCCAGGGTCTCGGTGTCCGGGGTGAAGTACTCGGCGTCCTCGAGGGAGTACTTGTCGTATCCGTGAAGGAGATCATGTCGGTCCACGGGGTCGGGCTCCGAAGCCAGGAAGGAGCACTCGTCGTTCCGAGGATAAGACCTTGGCGTCATATGTTGAGGTTGTCGGGTGTCGGTGCCGGACTCGAGTGTGGCGTCGATGGTCTTACGTGGCCCGATGGTTCCAAGTAGGAGATTCCCGGGTACCACGGCGGAGTTCTCGGTGTTTCGATGAAGATCTTGGCGAGGGGTTCGGGGTCATCGGTAGATCTCGTCATCGCCTTGGTCTTGGACACGACACATACGATGGAGATCTTGGGGTACCATCTTAATCATCGGAGGCGAACTTGGGGTTCGACACCGGGGTCTTCCGGGCTCCGGCCATCGGATCCGTGAAGGAGATCTTGGCGATTCCGAGGGTCTTGGCCATCGGATCCGGCTCGGGGATCTTCGGGTCCGGATATAAAACTTGGCGTCCGTCTTATGAATCTTGTGCAACGTCGTATCTAAACAACATTACCACCATCTCATCTCTTCTTTTCTGCACATCAGGGAGAGCCCCAGCGGTTGTTGAGCGAAGGCATCCATGGCGATAGCCACAGCAGGGCTCGGTCAAGGGCGGTCGAGGGCGCGCGGCCACGGCGATGCGGTCGCGGAAGGAGGCGAGGCCTCGCTGGGCGGCGGCGCTCGCGAGGGGCAGGCGGGCGTGCGGGATGTGGCGCTGACGACGGAGGCCGGCGACGGCGCACTGCAGAGGCGTGCAGGCCGAGGCGAGGCAGAGAGGATGCGGCCGAGCGGCGCGGAGGCGAGGTCGGATGGCGACGGGCGGTGGCGGGATGGAGCTCCGGCGGCCGACGAAGGGGACCGAGGGAGAGAGAAGCGGGGAGGAGGAGAGATGGGCGGCGGGGAGGCAGACGCGGGCGGCGCGCTGGAAGGACGAGGCCGGAACTGCGAGGGAAGGAGGCGGGGACGCTCGAGCGGCCGACACGAGCGGGCGGCGGGGCGGAGGCGCTGGAGGCCGAGGAGGGAGAACGGCGGCGAGGCGGCCGCGGGCTCGGGGGCGGGGTGGTGAAGGACGCCCACGGCGGCGTGGAGGAGGAGGAGCAGAGGGCGGCGGGGGAGCGGCCGATCGCGGGCGAGGGGGCCGAGGAGGGGCGGTCGACGGCGACGTGAGGACGAGGCGACGACCAAGGGGAGGGGCGGTCGCAGAGGAGGAGGGCGTGGCGGTCGCCGCAGTACCGCGCGCCGGCGGGGACGGGTGGAGGAGGCGGCCGGCGACGAGGCGAGGGCGGCCGGAGGCGGGCTCGGGGAGGGAGCGAGGAGGGAGAGGGAGAGGAAGGAGACGGGGCGCGTGGGGAGGACGCGGGGTGGCGTGCGTGGTCGGTTCGGGGGTGGGGCTCGGTGCAGCGGGTGAGGTGGGGAGTGGCCAGGCGGGGTCGGGTGGGACCCGCCCGGGGCAGGGAGGTGGGTTGCTGTGGGTGGATTGGTGAGGTGGCAGGTGGGTAGGGAATTGGGGGTCCAGGGGGTGAGGTGGACTGGGGAGGTGAGGTGGAGGGCTGGGAGTGGCTGGGTAGACTAGGATTGGGTAAAAAAAGGGTTTAGGGTTTTAGGTTTATCATTTTGTAAAATATTTGTTTGTTTATTTTAAAACAAGACTACTTTGCAATTAGTTTATAGGTAAATAAAATATTCGATACGATCAGGGTTTTGCATTTGAAATAAAGAGGGGTATTTGTACAAAGCAAAACTAGGCTTTTAGCAAATACTTTTAGGCAAACAGATGCATGCTGAGGTCATGATGATGCAATGCACAAAAATAACGCGATTTCCTAGTAGTGGTTTTTTTGCGGGGCGCCACAATTCGACACCACTAACAATGGATCTCGCCCTCGAGATCCGCCTCATAGTACCGAAAGGAAGGTCGGCGATCTGCGTCTTCTCGCTTCGTGTAGATCCTCGCGACACCACTAATAAGAGGTCGTTGTCCGCGTTCGTCAAGAGAACACTCCGGATAAACAACGGACGAAGTTAAAGGTAAGGCCACCTCTAACTTCCATGGAAGGAGTAGAATTGCATCGATCCACCATTCAATATACAAAGCAAATGATAAGAGTAGTGGTATGGTCGCGACTCCATACCGCACTCAAAGCATTACTCTGTACACGAACAGATAGATTATGCAACCAACCCTTAGAATTTAGACTGAAGATCTCGACAAACAAGGTTCAGGAACAAAGGGGTGATGCAGACTCTACATCGGATCTAGTGTAGATGATGTCGTCGCGTCGGAAAACACCGGAAGGCACAAACAAGGAACAAAGAATGGTACCACTGATAAAGGATCGCTCAGATAGCATGAAGACCGGATGTAGCAACACCGTTACCAAAGGAGGAAGCGAAACCCTGAAGGTACGACGGAACCCAACCACGAGAAATCCTGGACTCAAAGAGAGAGAAGAGAGCGGATTCAAAACACGCAGAGGTGAGAGGAGAGCAGCAGAGGGGTAAGGAGTAGGTGAGAGGAGAGCAGCAGAGGGGTAAGGAGTAAAATCAGACCTAATCAGAACTATCCAACCGATTTTGCGAAAATAGTTTTGACACTCTACTTCGGCCGTTAGCTAGGTTATCCTACAGGCTGGACTTGTGGGGTATCGCAACTGCTGAGCTCTGATACCACTCTGTAACACCCTCAGAATCGACCCTATGCAAGTTTCAGCGATTCCCGCCAAACCCGCATAGAAACGATTCAAAGGTGCCCACCAGGCACTTGCGTGCGGGTGGAAAACGAAGTAATAACATTACACAACAGTCCTCGATGGGACCCACAGAACAGATATATATACAACAGCGACTCAATGAGTCAAGAATACAGATATAATATACAAAGATCCAAATCACCTTGAAAATGATAGAGCGTCCAGCTACGGACAAGATGCAAATGGGGCTAAGAGCCCTGGAGAATAACCAATGGCGTCCATAACCCTGCCCAGGCCAAGCCGGAAGGGTAACCCTGCTAACGACATCGATCTCAAACCTGCTTAAACAAAAGGGGTGCCGACAAAGGGCAAAGGAAAAAGAGAGAGCGGTCAGTACTGAGGCCAGTACACGGCGAGACTAGAATTAGGCGGTCCTCGCCTACATAGGTATGGTGGACTGAAGCGGCAGCGGCAGTATGCACTAAACAACCTATAGAGACTCGATACAACTGACGGCTATCAGAGAGGGGTAAGAAAGACCTATCCGGAACCAACCTGATACTACCACCAAACAAACCCATCCTGGTGTTTCCCCCTCGAAACCAAACGAGGAAGTCAACCGAGGAACTCACACAGTTGGCAGTTTTATTTATTCAGTTATCGTTGCAGCAATTACTAGTCAGGTATAGATGGTTATCCTGATAAAATAAGCAGTGGGCACTTTTAGTTAACCATTCCGTTGTAGTTGCAACACTTACTAGTCAGATACAATTAGCATGAGATATCCCAAAACCCAGCAGTTGTTGGTGCTTTTATTTAGCCATTCCGTTGTAGTGAAGCTGATTACTAGTCATATCGGATACAAGTCAAGTTATAACAGTAAACTTTAGTTATAGTTGTCTATGATCAAGCACGGTGCTCCAAGTCGTCCATAACCGCGGACACGGCTTCTCGAAAAGATTTAACCCTGCAGGGGTGCACCAAAGTATCCACACGCACTTCGACCCTTTTTGCCAGAACAATTAACATACACCCATCGGTATGTCGGCGGCGGGGCGGAGGCGCTGGAGGCCGAGGAGGGAGAACGGCGGCGAGGCGGCCGCGGGCTCAGGGGCGGGGTGGTGAAGGACTCCCACGGCAGCGCGGAGGAGGAGGAGCAGAGGGCGGCGGGGGAGCGGCCGGTTGTGGGCGAGGGGGCCGAGGAGTGGCGGTCGACGGCGACGTGAGGACGAGGCGACGACCAAGGGGAGGGGCGGTCGCAGAGGAGGAGGGCGTGGCGGTCGCCACGGTACCGCGCGCCGGCGGGGACGGGTGGAGGAGGCGGCCGGCGACGAGGCGAGGGCGGCCAGAGGCGGGCTCGGGGAGGGAGCGAGGAGGGAGAGGGAGAGGAAGGAGACGGGGCGCGTGGGGAGGACGCGGGGTGGCGTGCGTGGTCGGTTCGGGGGTGGGGCCCGGTGCAGCGGGTGAGGTGGGGAGTGGCCAGGCGGGGTCGGGTGGGACCCGCCCGGGGCAGGGAGGTGGGTTGCTGTGGGTGGATTGGTGAGGTGGCAGGTGGGTAGGGAATTGGGGGTCCAGGGGGTGAGGTGGACTGGGGAGGTGAGGTGGAGGGCTGGGAGTGGCTGGGTAGACTAGGATTGGGTAAAAAAAGGGTTTAGGGTTTTAGGTTTATCATTTTGTAAAATATTTGTTTGTTTATTTTAAAACAAGACTACTTTGCAATTAGTTTATAGGTAAATAAAATATCCGATACGATCAGGGTTTTGCATTTGAAATAAAGAGGGGTATTTGTACAAAGCAAAACTAGGCTTTTAGCAAATACTTTTAGGCAAACAGATGCATGCTGAGGTCATGATGATGCAATGCACAAAAATAACGCGATTTCCTAGTAGTGGTTTTTTTGCGGGGCGCCACAATGCACTAGTTGATGCGCTTGAACTAGTGTCGGTTCAGTAGGAATAGCCGAGCCGCCGCAACGATTTCTTCGAATGTGAACTCCAGCTTCTCGTAGCAGGGATCATAGGTCCCTGTGAATCTGAACTTGAATTCCGGTGTTGAGTTGTTGCTCATTGTCGGCTCCAGCTATCGAACACTCCAACAAGATGAGTGTAGATGGATGCTCGCCGTCGTGGTGTGTCCACCGATGATGTGTAGGATGGATCGTCTTTGCCACTGACAGTGTGCGCCCAGATTGCCCCACTACGGTAAGGTCACCTGCGCCGAGGCATGGAGGCGAGAGTTTGTTGACCTTGGCGCTGCCCTGTTTGGGGGTTTGTTTCCTCAGTGGCAAGATCGCAAGAATGCTTTGGAACATACCTTCTGTCTCCTATGCAGAGCACATTAAAATGCCATCGTGCGCTTTCTCCATGACGCTCGCTTTGCCCTGCTCGACGTCGTCGTGGCCTTTGCCGCCACCGTTGCCACCTCCACAGATGCAGCAGATTCTACGAAATCAACTGTCTCGGATGCCAATAGGAGACCAGCCTTGTAGTACAACCGCATGGCCTGCCTCAGAGGGTCCAAATATCTAAGCTTCAGCAGCGGCCGGGGTGGCGGCTTCTACTTAGGCGGGGCCATAGCTAAGCTTGCTAAGAGTGTATCTTAGTTATTCAAAACTAGTTCGAATAACTACTCAATTTTTATTTCCCTTCTCAGCATAAGAGTGCTAAGATATTAAAAATACAAGTCGTGGCTAGCAACAGGATTGGGCAATATACCAGGTCAGAGTTCCATTTTAAGTATATTTACGACTGTTTTCTTAGTTCTATCCACAAATTATGCTTGTGCCACTACGGTCGTAGAATTGTAGCAACACCATCAAAAAAGGGGAAGGACGTGGCGTTTTACTGAATGGCGGGCCCCACCACCTCGACCATAGACGGTGCGCATCCCAAGTTCGAGGATTAGTGCTCAGCATTATTGTGTGATTTTCCATATTCTCTCGCTCGCAGCTCCGCTCCACTGCTCTGGTCCTGCAGCCGCCGCCACTCCGTCTCATCATGCAACACTCTCGTCCTTCCCCTAGACTATCATCCTCCTGTCATTACCTACCTGCCCTGCCCTGCCCTGTCCCCTTGCCTTGTCTCCTTGCCTCCGTCCCTGCCCAGGCGCATATAGGAACTAAAATAGTGAGGTGGGCACTAGGTTCTCGTGTAACGACAATTCCTTTGATTAGGATCCCGCACGGAAATGGATCCTGTGCGGCCGGAGAACTCAGAGATGGGTCCTGCCTTACCGGAGAGCGAGAAGATGGACCCTTCAAGGTTGGAGAACATGGAGGTGCACGAAATAGGGTAAGAGGATATGGAGTGCAAAGCTTTGGTGCTCTAGAGCCCATTGAACTTGTCGTACGTCCTCCCTGAAGGGTAAGAACTGCAATTACATCTTTGCATCTCCCATTAGCGTTTCTAGTCCCGTGGAGATGGAGAGAATCTGTGTTGGTGACCGTAGGACGTCTACTACATCTAGATTTCTTTTGAAGATTCATCATGGGTGTTGGACTAAAACCTTGTCCGACGGTAGAATCGCAGTTACCAGTGAATTTGATTATCGGCTGACAGTATACGTGGAGGACATAACTCTAAGTGACTTGCACATGCAATTTGGCAAGTTTCCAATTGGCCAGCATGATGAATTCGTAAGCAGGTACTACGACACAAATTGACAGACTTTCTGTGACATTAGGACTGAGGAGGCTCTGGCCATAATGTGGGTTAAACAACTCGGCACGAGGACTGTGTTAATGTCTGTGAACATCGTTAACAAATATACTGGGGAAGAGACTATCATGAATGATACCGGCCCCTGTGGAAAGCGAACAGAGGAGTCTCTGTTTGCGATACCGAGTGTGATTGCCCAGCCTATCGTTGAGCATGATTCCTTCTCAAGCGAGCATGAAGACATCAAAATGTGAAGCGGCCAGGATGATTTTGTGCTCGAAGATGATGATGATGATGATGATGATGATGATGATGATGATGATAATGATGATGATGATGATGAGAAAGCATATCCAGATGTGGTTGCTGACCCTGATAGGATGGAGAGTAGGGAATATTTAGTTGATTCAAACTATGAGCCTGACTATGGGATTGATGAGGAAGAGGAATGTGAGGATGTGGAAATGGGATGAAGATACAATGACGAAGACGAGGACAGGTCAGTCATACACTTTGACAGGGACAATCCTACAATTGATGAGGGGACTGTCTTTGATACTATGGAGGAATGCAGATATGTCGTTGCTACCTATGCAATAAGAGTTGGGTTCGAATTTATCATTGAAAAGAGCGACCAAAAGAGATTTAGGGTGCATTGTAGGGAAAGTAAGGTGTGTAAATGGAGATTGCATGCATCTCCAGTGCGGGGTGGACACCCATTTCAGGTTGCAATAGCTACATTTAGTTTCGGTCTTTCTCATATTTGTTCTGCTGATGAGTCCTCTGATTTATTTTTATTCCCATCGAATGTAGATCAAGGTAAACACGAAGAAACAAAACTGCCCTAATACTTCTTTAAGTGATAAAATTAGACCGACGACAACCAAGTGGATTGCTGCTATGGTACTTGACTGGGTGAGGAAGGATCGTAGCATTGGACCTGCTGAACTCAGAACTAAGCTTATCAAAAAGTTTAACATTCTGATTCCTTACCACAGAGTCTTTGATGGGAAGGAGATGGCTCTTGACTTCATTCAGGGCAAGTGGACTGATAGTTTTCACATGTTGTATAGTTTCAAAGATGAGGTAGAGAAGACATCACCTTGTAGTGTTGTTGACATTGATTACGAGGTTGTGAAGGGAAAAGAAAAGGTCTCAAGGGGGTCAAGTATAATAAGGCAGATAAGAAATGCTTCAGGAGATGTTTTGTCTACCCGAAGGCATGCTGGAAGGGGTTCCTAGACGGCTGCAGGCCATACTTGGCAATAGACGCAACTTATTTAACAGGGAGTTCAGGGGATAGCTTGCTACCGCTTGTGCTGTGGACACTCATAATTGGCTTTTTTCTTGTAACTTATGTTGTTCTTGAGGGTGAATCGACTAAAATCTGGACATGGTTCATGCAGAGACTACATGCAGCAATTGGTCACCCTGAAGGCTTGGTGATACACACTGGTGCATGCAAGGGGCTTCAGAATGCTGGTAATGATGTCTTTTCTAGGGTTGAGCATAGGGAATGCATGTGGCACCTTGCTACTAGCTTCATGAATAAGTTCAAAGGAAAGACCTTTGAACACAATTTTTGGCGATCATCATACACGTACACCCCAAGAATGCATGCTACTTACATGTAGAACTTGTATACCGTGCTGAAGCTGAAAGAATACCTCGAAGAACATCGTAGCAAGTTATGGGCCAGAAGCAAGTTTGGTGAGTTAAGCAAATTGGATTATGTTTGCAATAATCTAACAGAAAGGTTCCATGCTAAGATTAGGAGCATGAAGTCACTTGCATTTGTTATTTTGTTAGATGCAATAAGACATGTATAATGGTGAAGATAGATTTTAGGCAGAGAATTTGTGCGATACAATTTGTAGTCCATAAAATAGTTCCAAATGTGGTTTTGTTACTAAATGCAAGAACCAGGACAATGAGAACGATAAAGATGAGGATGGTCAGAAGTTCCAGTACGTTGGCTGAGGTTTATGCAGAAGTCAAGCATGGAACTAAACGGAGGTATACTGTAGACATTGGAAACAAGACTTGTTCATGCAGGAAGTGGCAGTTTATTGTTATGCCATGCCACCATGCACTACACTTCATCTTAAAGTTGAGAGGTAGAGGTGTTGAAATAAAGAACTACGTTCATAACTATTTCTCCATGGACAAGTTTGCTACAACTTATGCAGAAAACATACCACCAATGGCTGGTGAAAATGATTGGGAGATAGTTGATCCAGGGTTAAAACTCGAACCACCAGTTCTTAGGAGGCCACGTGGGAGTCCTAGAAATACAAGGATCGAAGCCTTCACTGAAAAAGGTTCTAGACTAGGAGAAAGGAAGCGGAAGTGCAAACGGTGTGGAGGGTTGGGCCATATCAAGAGGCTATGCAAAAACCTGGTTCCATGTGATTTTGAAGATGCTGACCATGTCCCCGTTCACATCATGGAGGCACAAGATGAGGCTTATCAGGCAGAACTGGAGGAAGCGCATCGAGATGACATAGAGGAAGTGTTGCATGTGAAGGAAAATGGTGATTAGGGAAACAGTGATGCGCATGTTGAGGGAAACATCGGTAAGCAGCAAGTTGATGAGGATGTGGCGGTGCCGGCGGGGATAGGGGGCGAAAGGAAACAAAAGGGTAAGCGGGAGCAGAAGGGGAAGGGAAATGAGAACGATGGAGTTGAATTTGAAAATGAAGAAGTTGTTGGGGTGATTGATGATGTTCTTGAGGATCATTCGGCAAACTACGGGAGAAACAATAAATCCCTACCAATCTCTTCTTTGTATGATTCTCCGGACGAAAGGTAAGCTTGTAACTTGTTTTACTTGCCATTTTGATCATCTTTGTTTCCGTCCTCATCAACTATTGTTTAGTACAGCGCGAGATTGAACAGTAATAAGATGAGCAGAGAGAAGATGGCACGGTAACGTTATTTCTTGAATTTTTATTGAAACGGAACTGTTCATTTGTAATTTATTTATATCTGGTGTTTGTAACGGGTATGTGATGTGTGGTGTGGACCAGATTCTAGGTCGTTAAATAGTACATTAATTTTTAAACTGTTTATCCATAAACAATAATCATGGATTTTTAGCCGTACAACGACTAAAATTATGGCTGTGCCATGGAGTTGGTCAGGCTCACCTTCCTTGGATTCCCATCTCAAACAACACAACACGTGCATCTCCTTATCCTCTGGCGCACTCCAAAATTATGACTGTGCCATCAAGTGCTAGGAGCAGAGACAGCGTACCGTCCCATCAGCCTCGATGCATCTTTGTCAATGACGTATGATACTCGCATCGGCTACGTCAGGGGCATTGATTCTCTCCTCGGTTCCGCTCATCTACCACATTTCATCTCCAGCAATGGCAACTTCATCCACATGGTCCTACCAGAGCTGTCGTGATGTCTATGGTGGTGCCGCCGGATTATCCGGAGGTGGTCGTGGCCGAGCTGTCAGCGGTGGCTTTGGTGCCGGTGGCTAACATACTTACAACTTGGCCATTCTATCTGAAGAGATCATTAAGCTATTGTAAATAGATTAAATTTATGCTCAAGTGACCCTTAATCAACTATGCCGCTCCCATTCGTCGTGCATGAAGTCCTCTGTGTTGCCGTCCGCCTCTTACGAGTCGGAATCGATGAGGACGAGCCTAGCGGCATTCCTCCTCTCAAGTTATACACGGCGCGCCGCATCGATAACGGTGGAGGCCGTACGCCCAGGCATTGCCCAGAAGTGCTGCCTCCCTTCGAGGATGTGCAGATCTGGGTTTATATCCCGGCGTGAGCTCTACACAGCCAAAGCAATGCCTCCCGCTCCTTCTTGAAGTGCCTTGGCTAGTACACTCTCGTGCGCGTGTATCGTTCCATTGCCCTCTTCCGCTCTGGCAGCTGGAGGCAGTGATCCTCGATCTTCCTTGACAACATGTTGCCACGCAAGAGCGGCGCCATGTGCACCCCGTCATAGCTGAGCTCGTAGTCGGCCGGTAGCCTCGCTAGCAGCGGTGTGAGTATGTCATAGTGGGTGAACATCTTGGCCTTGTGAAAGCTAAGATAGGGCCTCTCCATGGCGAGGCGTTGTTTCTTCAGGTAAGATTCGATGTCTATGCTGACGCAAGTTGCAGGGAACAAATGGGGTTTGAGCTTCCGCCACACGGTCGCGGTTGTAAAGTCAAGGAGGTAGGCCCACTTGTGGTTGCGAGGGCCAATAGGGGCGTAGAACTGCCTACTCGCAAATCGCTCTTGCAAAGGATGATCCTTATCGTCCATTCTCCCCAATCCAATGGTGCCTAACAATTGGAAAGCAAAATCAACCTAGCCCCGTGGGGGGGGCTTCTATAAGACCTGATCTGACGGCTACCAATGGGCCCCAGTCTTACTATCTAACGGCTATTATTGGTCGTTAGGGATAGGCATAGTTTCTGCAAGGTTAACGAGCTAGTCAACGGGCTTTATCATGGCTCTAACTAGATTTCAAAAAATCATAAGTATTTTAGAAAAACTTTTTATTAACGAAAGTAGCATGAGTGAAAATTGCCTCGGGCCCCTAGGCGCGCCCTAATCTTGCACCTCCTTTGGAAAAACACCGGTTTTTCGGGTTTAGAAAATGGAAAGTCGGGATTTATCCATATGACCACGAAATCTCTAGTTGGAGAAGTTGCTTGCAATGCAGAGAGGGAGCTAGGTACCTTGTTTGGGCTCAATCCATGGAATGGTTCCATGTTCTGGGCAGCGAGGGGGGAATATATGGTTGAAAGCCATGTTAACTCACACTCGATAGATATCCTAGTGGTACCTTGGGTGCCAAAGGACCTAGTATGCCTTGCTTATGACTTTATGAGGGCAGTGGGTCACATGCAAGGGCTCCAAGAGCTGTTTTCACATTTTTATGATTTTTTTAGATTTTGTTTGGTGCTGTCCAAATAAACGGCGAAACCCGTCGGCGGCCGTGGCAACGCAAGGGTCGGTGCAATCTTGGACTGATACGTCCTATTTGCATCACCATTCTATATCATAATTTTCCTCTATTCATTGATATATTTCATATTAAGAGGTGTTATATATGTATTTTCATCTGTTTTTGCATGTTGGATGATTCTTGGAGGATGAACTGCCAGAGTCAGGATTCTGATGGAAAAAGCAGTGTTTTGATGCAATTTCGTGAAGATCAGAAAAATACCAGAAAAACTACAGAAAATCCTATTTTCCCAGAAGACGAAGCATGCCAGAAGGGGAGGCGGAGTTGGGCCACAGGGGGCCCACCCCCCCCCCCCCCCACCCCAGGCGCGGGCCACCTAGGCCACGCCTACAAGGGTGTGGCCACCCTGGACCACCTCTGGCTCTGCCCTCTCACCTATATCTTCTCCTCGAAACCCTAATACACGGGAAGCGACCATAGAAAGATTCCTCTGCCTCTGCGGGGCGGAAAACACTGAGAGAGAAAGAGCTCTCCAGTAGATAGATTTCTGCCGGGGAAATTCCTTCCCGGAGAGGGTAGATCGTCGCCATCAACACCATCATCAAGATATACTTCATCGGGATCATCAACATCATCCACACCATCATCCCCATCAGCACCATCATCACCACTCCATCCTGCTGTAACAATTGTGTTGAATATTGCATAGTTCTTAGGGGAAACTTTCCCGGTGTTGATTACTATTGTAGTTGATGCTTCTGAGTGGAACCATTGAATTATTGTTTATATTCAGATTGTTATTCATCACCATATCATCTCTGATCTTGATCCATATGATGCCTCGTGATTAGTTCGTTTAGGGTGTGTTTGGTAGACCGTCTCAACCCAGAATCTCCCAACTCAGCTCGATTTCAGTTGTTTGGTAGGTCGGCTCCCTGGTTTGGGCACTGCCCACTCGATGCGAAAACGGCCTCTCGGCACTGCTGGATCGCGAAGCTGAAAACGAGCTTCGCACCTCGTCCGTCCCGAAAAGTTGGTCCCGCGCGTCCCGATTTTTCCCCGCCCGTCCGCGCAGCCCCGCTAGGCAAACCACCACACGACCCCCGGACCCCAACCCGACCCCTAGCCGCCCCACGTTTATTCTTTCTCCCTCTTCGCTCATCCCCACAGCGTATCGCCGCCGTCCTTCCCGCCCCCAGATCCCACCGCCAGTCAGTCTCCCCCGCCCCTCTCTCTCAACCGAAATCCCTCCCAGCCCCCGTCCCCTTCATGCCGCCCTCCTGTGGTCGTTGGGAGCTCCACATCAGCGCCATGGAGTTCTTCGAGGCCGGACGAGGACCAGCGGCCGCCAGTCTATAGCAGCCGCCGTCGTGCCGGACGAGGATGTGGACCACCGGCAGTTTGTCTTTGACCCGTTTCCCAGCTGCATCACGACTTCTCCGCCCCCATATGTACGGCTCATAGACCTCGTCTACACCTTTTCCCAGGTAGCTTCTACCAAGATCTGATGGTGCTAAACTTGACTCGATAGGAAGCTGCATAATGCTATTCTCCATTGTACGGATGGGTTCCTAGTATTCTATTAGGGAGCAAAATCCAAACGGAAGCGATAGGAATCATACATATGTTATTTAGGTTCACACTGGTAGCATACATGGTTGCAGGTGTAGCTCCCTGTCTTGGGCAGATTTTTTCTGCTATTTAGATGGGAAAATGATTTCAAGCTGATGCCTTTTCCATGTATTAGCTCCTGTTATTTAGGATGATGTTAATGCTACATCCAAGTGATTCTTATTGGTTCTCTCTGCTTGTTATAAAAATCTCACTAGAAGGGTTTCCTTATGTTGGTCATATAAATAGCAGTTGCATGGAATTTATGAGCTTGTTATAAAAATCTCACTAAGACTGTTTGTTTCATCCCTAGCTATGTATTATTCTCAGTATACTGTCCACACACCCTAAGCTTGTATATGCCATATTTACAATGCTTTGCTCACTGTTATGTCATAGTACCAATATGATTTGTTTTTATTTCTTTAGATGGACGATTTAGCGAGAAAATGAAGACAGCTAATTGTGAAAGTTGCCTGTATTGGGTGCTTTTATGGTGTTTTATCTCAATAAAAGCTAGGATGGACCTGATTTGTCAAAACTGTGATGGACATTACCTAATTTGAGATGGAGCAACGGTTTGATGTTTTAGATTATTTGATGGAGCATAAGGGTAAAGAACTTAATTTCATGAAAATAGAAGCTAACGTTTGTGAAGCCTCGTTCTAAGGGTATCATAGCTAAAAATCATGATATTGTTTGACTTGCTGTTGGTTGATGCAGCTCAAAAAACTGTATTTTGTAATGCCAATTAGAATAAATGCATGCGTATTTTGTAATATGGATCTGCTATTCACCAACTCAGAAAGACGTAACAACATCTCACATAGATGCAGTCTACCAAACAAAGTATGAGCTCAGCTTGTCTAAACAGACCTGGGCTACCAAACAACATCTTAGCTTAGCATATCTGAATAGATACAAGCTACCAAACACATGATAGAATTTAAGTTCAACTTGGCTGGGGTCAGCATGTATGAGGAGAGAAAGACTTTCTAGATTCACCCAGGCTACCAAACACACCCTTAGTTCTTGAGGACATGGGAGAAGTCATGTTTTTAGTAGTGGATTTGTGTTGAGATATTATTCAATGGTTTGATATTTAAGTTGTGGTGCTATTCTTATAGTGGTGTCATGTGAACGTCAACGACATGATACTTCACCATTTATGGGCCTAGGGGAATGCATTGTGTATTTGGCTACTAAATGTGGGGATGCCGGAGTGACAGAAACCTGAACCCCCGTTAGGAAACCCTTGCACAAGGGAGTGTAGGATCTCAGAGTTTAAGGCTGTGGTTAGGTTTATATCTTAATTGCTTTCTTGTAGTTGCGGATGCTTTCAAGGGGTTTAATCACAAGTATGTATTAGTCAAAGAAAGGCCGGTACATTAGCACAGGTTCACCCACACAACACTTATAAAACCAAAGAAGACTACTCAGCTATATGAAGCGAAAGCACTTGACAGTATTCCCATGTGTCCTCGAGAACGTTTGGTCCTCATTAGTATTTCCACTGGCTTGTACTTTGCTAAGAAAGGATTGGGCCACTTGCTGCAATTATTTGTTGCCTTTATTACTTGCACTTTATTTCTTTGCTTTATCAGAAAACCCCTAAAAATCCGTTTTCTAAGTATTTACAGCGATTTCCTGCTCCATACCACTAGTCAACACCTTCTGCTCCTCATTGGGATCGACAATCCTATTTATCAGAAGTACTATGATACACCCCCTATACTTGTGGGTCATCAAGACTATTTTATGGCACCGTTGCCGGGGAGTGAAGCGCTATTGAAGAGTGGAACTGGTAAAGGAAACTTCTACTATGAGTATTGCTTTCTATTTTTGTTTGTTACTTTGTTTCCAATATGGATAACCCACTTGGTTTTATGTTTGGGAAAAGTACTACCACTATTAGGGTAGTAGATGAAACACCGCCTGTTGAGATAGATCCTTTTAAGATACCTACAAGTATTGTTGATCGTGTTATGGATATATATTATTTAGGGGATGGAACTGTCCATCCTGGTGATCATTTGCTTTTTATCCATGAATTATGCGGGTTGTTTAAGTGTGCAGGTATCACAACTGAACAGGTGAAGAAGAATTTACCCTCTATATCATTAAAGAAAGAGATGAAGAATGGTATAAGCTGTGAAAGAATGGACAATCCATGGAATGGGAGGAAATAGTACCTCCCTTTTATTCTAAATTCTATCCTCCCAGTGAGATTCATAAGGATAGGAATCTAATATATAACTTTTGGCCTCGTGATGGAGAGAGTACAACTCAAGCTTGGGGGATATTGAAGTTACTAATGCTTAAATGTCCTATTCATGAACTCCCTAACAACATTATTATCAATAAGTTTTATGCTAGGCTTTCTCTTCATGATAAAGATTTACTAGATGCTTCTTGTGCTAGATCATTCACACGTATGATGGAAGAAGATAAATGGGATCTCCTAGACCGTATTCAAGAGAACACTGAAGCATGGGAGAATGACAAAGGAAGAAAGTTAGGTATAAACTATGATTATCAATGCATTAAATCCTTTATGGGAACTGACGACTTCCATGATATTAGTACTGAGTATGGTCTTGATTCTCAAAGTATTGCCAATTGTTTTAAGTCCTTTGCCTCTTATATAGAAATTCCTAAAAATAAGTGGAATAAGTACCATGCACCTTATAAAGATGTTGTTAATCATGTTCCTATTAGAAAAACTGAGGTTTGTACTATTGATCGTATTTTGCCTGAACCTTATGTTGAGAAAACACCTTTTCCAGCTAAGGTAAACGAGTGATAGTTAGTGCGGTTAACAAAGGTACAAAGAAAACTGTGGAACCTGATGAGCAAATAAACATTGAACCTGTAGTATCCCTTGTGAAAGATCTTGTCACTAAAAATATAGAGGATGAGCACATTGTCTTCTGTGTAGACGCTTCTAATACTATCTCTCATCCTAGAAAAGTTAGGAAAACTAGTGTTCCTGTGCTTTCTGTTAGAATTGGTGATCATTGCTACTATGGTTTATGTGATATTGGTGCTAGTTATAGTGCTATTCCTTATGAGCTTTACAGGGAAATTATGCATGAAATTGGTCCTTGTGAGCTTGAGGACATTAATGTGGTTATTCACCTTGCTAATAAGGAAACCATTTGCCCTATTGATATTGTAAGAGATGTGGAAGTCCTTTGCGGTAAGATTAAGTATCCAGCTGATTTTCTAGTGCTTGGTTCGGCAGCTAGTAAAACTTGTCCTATCATCTTTGGTAGACCTTTCTTGAACACTTGTGGAGCTATTATAGATTGTAAGAAGGAGAAAGTTTTAACTAAGTTTGATGGAGATTCTTATGAGTTTAACTTTTCCAAATTTTCTAAAGATCCTTATGAAAATATTTTGCCTAATGAAGATTCGAGGGTTGAACAACTTTCTTATACTGATCCAGTTTATGACCTTGGAACTCTTTTTGATGATTGTAAGTATGCTCATTCTGATGATAGAGTTGTTTCTTGTGATAGTTATATTGTCAACTTTATTTAGAGTGCTACTAAAAGTCATTATGAGAGAGGGAAACATGGTTTTATGCATCTCAATAATATTAAGTTTCCCCGTTTTATGTTGAAAGCTTTGAAGTTGCATTTGTTTTGTCTTCCTGTGCTAGTGTCCTTTTGTTTCAACAATATGTTTTCTCATGAGACCCCCTTGCATAGGAAGTGGGTTAGACTCAAATGTGTTGGATACTTGCTTCTTGATGCTCTCTTTCACCTCAAATCCATATCTCCTACGCGAGCATCTTTGAAACTATCATGCCCATCTTAAAGGCTATAAAGAAAGAGCTTTTGGGAGACAACCCGTTTTAGTTTGCTTTTGGTTTTTGTTTTGTTGAGTCTTGGAAGTTATTACCTCAGTAATAACCGCTCCTTATCCTTTTTGTTTTGGTTTTTGTGTCAAGATCAAATATTTTGAGAAGTAGAGGAGTTATGAAAAGTGGTTGTCCTAGGACAGATTTTTGTGTTGCATTGTAAAAATTCGTGAAGGAGCTCAGTACTACGGATGGAGCTATAACTTTACATGCTTATTTTCCAAGTTCTTTTACAACTTTCATTAGTTTTGCACTTTTTTATTTGAGCAACAGAATTTTTTCAAAAAAAATCAATCTTTACTTGCTGGTCTGTTTTGACAGATTTCTTCCATCATTTGCATTTGCCTCTTATATTGATTCCCTTTTAGATTCTTTTTGGGCTTTTGGGAAGGAGTTGCTACAGTAGCTTTTGTTTTGATGGATTTCAGTTGAAGTGTGTACCTAAAGGTTTATTGTTTTTGTATACACTAATGTTGCTAATGAAGATTGTGTGAGGCTTTGCATGAAAGGAATTTTTAGGAGATGGAAAGAAGGAATCTGCAGAGTCTGTCTTTGAATAGATAAAAAGTGTTGCAAACTAAAGGTTCGTGAAAACCGTATCTTTTTATATTTTAGCTGTTTTTATTACATATGGAAGATTATGAGACGAAAGAGAGGAGGAAATGGAGCTCAGGTGGGCCACACCCACCAGTGGCGCGGGCCCCATTTGGCCGTGCCACCAGGGGTGTGAGCCCCCTGGACGCCGTCTCCGCCTCGCTTTCACACAGTACCTTCCTTATGTCATGAAACTTCATAATATATAACCCCCTGGATCCCCCGAGGTTCGTATATCGTGTTCTTGTCGAGTTTTCGTTTCGATCTGTTTCTGTCAGGAAATACTCTCGAGTTTAGAGCACCATGGTCTCCGCCAACGACAAGGGCAAGAATACCATGGAAGATGATCCTCAAAACCCCAAGGAGGAGGAGATCTTGGTTGGAGATGAAGAAGACGTGAAGGAGGACGAGCATCCGGATACCCCGCGCTACCGTTGCAAGCATTGGAGTGGTGGCAAACCCTACCAAGCTTAGGAGGACAGCACGGATGTCTATAGGAGGGAGAACTCTGCGTCATATCCTCGCTCCACGGTCACTTCCTTCACGCACCAAGAACCCCTTCCATACTCTTATACATGAGCAACAATACCAAAAGATGCCCCAAGGGAGGTTGCCCTCTGTTTGGGATCTTCCTCGTTCTAACCCTGCAGGGAAGGAACACACTAAGAAGGAAGAGTGGGGAAAGAATACCAAGGACTGGGATTCTCGGTCTCACATGATCATGAACCGCATTGAGCATAATTTGGAGTTGATTTTTACTCTAACCTTCGAGATTGAGGATTTGAGGGAACTTATTGAAGAGCTTATCAAGAAAACACCACCACCGAAGGAGTAATTCATCATCAGGTTTGGCATCCCCTTGGCTTGTTCCAAGCTTGGGGGGGTGCCGCGGTATCACATCATTATCTTTTACATTTTTACCTTTTTAGTAGTTTCATATCTTGGGTGAAGAAGTTATCTTATAGTATGGTTTGCATTGTGGAAGTATCTCTCCTTTAGTTGGCTATCTATGTATCCCTTGGTGTGAGTGCCTTTATGGAATATTAATGAGAAGTTTCATCTTTTACTTTTTGCACTTCTTATTTTAGTTTGCAATCTCTATTATATGATTGATCTTGTTGATCAGTATTGGTGTCACTTTGGGAGCATCAAGTAGATCTAAATTGGTTTTGGCAAACCGAGCTCTGGTCAGTAGCAACACTTTTTGATGTTTGAAAGGAAAAGAGAAAAAGCTTACAGGTATTTTGTATCATTTATTTTCTTTCTTGATTGGCTCATAAGCTTAGTATTATTTATTTAAGATCTTTTGTGTCTTTAATGAAGATTGCATGTTTGGCTTTATCACTTGTAGGTTTGCTTGTTTCCTTCAACTCTTTTGCTTGCTAGCCAAAAACATGTATTGAGAGGGCATACTTCTCATGCATCCAATCCCTTAAACCAAAACATGTGCCATTTGTGTCCACCATATCTACCTATTAGCATTATTGCTATTCCAAGCAAATTCTCAAGCTTCGTCTATCTTTCGAATTAAAAATTATTTTGTTATGTGAAAAATAGTTAGTAAAGCTCTCACGAACTTGATGGCACACCTTATTTTCTTGCCCCTAATAAACTTGAACCATTGTTTCATCGAAGTTGTATATGCTTGCATCTATACGTTGGGATTAGCAGAACCATGCTGTCACGGGGAACGCTTTCAACACATGTAAATACATACCCAGTTGATATCATGCTCTTTTGTTTGCGGATGTCGTCGGTGTGAAATAAAAGGGGAGCTTGTAAATCCATGGAGTTATGTATATGTGCTAGAGAAACGTCTGGGCCACTAGCCTAAGCCATGCCTAATCATGTTGGAAACTTGCAGCATCACCATAATGAGCAATCTATGAAGCTTTCTTCTTATATAAAAAAGAGACATATTGAAAAGAGGAAAGAGAGAAAAAAAGCACCATTTTCCCATGGTAAATAAGAGATTGCTGAGATGCTCATTGTCTGCTTGCCTTGTCATTTTGATTATGGGATAGCTCATGTATCATGTGCAAGGGGTACCCCGTTGGCGGTTCTCTATGATACACATGTACTTACTATGACAAGAACTTACCGGTAACTAAAGTTGAGTATCATGAGGAGCGGCCCTCGTACTCAAGGGACATGAGATTGCCAACTTATATTTTTTCAAGCATATACTCCATCTTTGTTCACTTTAACCTTAATCACCTCAAGATGCTTATGATAGGGGCAATGAGAGCTCAAAGCTAGTAAGTACCATAATCTTTTGAAAGCTCTTTATGAACTTGAAATCCCTGCTACCCTCTATAAAGGGCCTTTCTCCTACTTTTAAGTTGAGTTAGTAAACCTATTCCTCTCTATCTCCAGCAAGCATTTGAGTTGTTGTGTTTCATGCATTCATATGATGATTTATTCAATCATGTTATTTATCTTCCTTGTTTTCACAAGATTCTTATCTAAATGAGTATTACTTTGAAAGCCATCATTGTGAAAAGCCTTTTATGTTTGAGCAAAGAGTACTCCTGTTATGAAACTTCTTTACAAAATCTTTACTTGAAAACTGTTTGCCAACTATTCTCTGACCAAGAACAAAGTTTGCCAATCCCAATTATGATTTATCTTTATGCATCTCTATTGTGACTCCTATACTTGTTGCAAGCTAAGTTATATAATGGTGAGTTTCTTTCTTCTATGAGTTGTGTATTGGTAAGTGTGATGCTTCTTGTCCGTATTATTTTATCGACACTTCACTCCATAAACATGTGAACATGTTTACTGAGCTCAGTTTTCGCTTGGGGACAAGCGAGGTCTAAGCTTGGGGAAGTTGATACGTCCAATTTGCATCACCATTCTATATCATAATTTTCCTCTATTCATTGATATATTTCATATTAAGAGGTGTTACTTATGTCTTTTCATCTGTTTTTGCATGTTGGATGATTCTTGGAGGATGAACTGCCGGAGTCAGAATTCTGATGTAAAAAGCGGTGTTTTGATGCAATTTCGTGAAGATCATAAAAATACTAGATAAACTACAGAAAATCCTATTTTCCCAGAAGAAGAAGGATGCCAGAAGGGGAGGCGGAGTTGGGGCACAGGGGGCCCACACCCCCCCCCCCCAGGCGCGGGCCACCCTAGGCCGCGCCTACAGGGGATGTGGACACCCTGGCCCACCTGTCTCCGCCCTCTCGCCTATATCTTCTCCTCGAAACCCTAATACACGGGGAGCGACCATAGAAAGATTCCGCCGCCTCTCCGGAGCAGAAAACACCGAGAGAGAAAGAGCTCTCCGGCAGACAGATTTCTGCCGAGGAAATTCCTTCCTGGAGAGGGGAGATCGTCTTCATCAACAGCATCATCAAGATAGACTTCATCGGGGTCATCATCATCCACACCATCATCCCCACCAGCACCATCATCACCACTCCATCCTGCTATAACAATTATGTTGAATCTTTCATAGTTCTTAGGGGAAACTTTCCCAGTGTTGATTACTATTGAGGTTGATGCTTGTGAGTGGAACCATTGAACTATTGTTTATGTTCAGGTTGTTATTCATCACCATATCATCTCTGATCTTGATCCATATGATGTCTCGTGAGTAGTTCGTTTAGTTCTTGAGGACATGGGAGAAGTCATGTTGTTAGTAGTGGATTTGTGTTGAGATATTATTCAATGGTTTGATATTTAAGTTGTGGTGTTATTCTTCTAGTGGTGTCATGTGAACGTCGACTACATGATACTTCACCATTTATGGGCCTAGGGGAATGCATTGTGTATTTGGCTACTAATTGTGGGGTTCCCGGAGTGACAGAAACCTGAACCCACGTTAGGAAACCATTGCACAAGGGAGTGTAGGATCTCAGAGTTTAAGGTTGTGGTTAGGATTATATCCTAATTGCTTTCTTGTAGTTGCAGATACTTGCAAGGGGTTTAATCACAAGTATGTATTGGTCCAAGTAAGGTCGGTAAATTAGCACAGGTTCACCCACATAACACTTATAAAACCAAAGAATACTACTCAGCTATATGAAGCGAAAGAACTTGACAGTATTCTCATGTGTCCTCGAGAACGTTTGGTCCTCATTAGTATTTCCACCGGCATGTCCTTTGCTAAGAAAGGATTGGGCCACTTGCTGCAATTATTTGCTGCCTTTATTACTTGCACTTTATTTCTTTGCTTTATTAGAAAACCCCTAAAAATCTATTTGTTGCGTATTTACAGAGATTTCCTGCTCCATACCACTAGTCAACACCCATGGGGCACCCCAAACCATTTTTCCCTGAAAATTGAGAGTGTCTTATAGGGTACCTGTAGTTAGAAATCGCATTTACCGGGCCGTAACTCAAGAAAAATATAGTATATGCTTGCACCACGAGATACATACCCACCTCCTGGGAATGTCCATGCACCATGGTGTAGCATGTGTGAAAATTACCTCGGGCCCCAGTGCGCGCCCTAATCTTGCACCTCCTTTGGAAAAACACCAGTTTTTTGGGTTTGGAAAATGGAAAGTCAGGGTTTCTCCAAATGACCACGAAATCTCTAGTTGGAGAAGTTGCTTGAGATGCCAAAAGGGAGCTAGGTGCCAGGTTTGGGCTCAATCCATGGAGTGGTTCCATGTTCTGGGCAGTGAGGGGGCATCTAGGGTTGAAAGCCATGTTAAC
This sequence comes from Avena sativa, assembly GCA_916181665.1. NCBI lineage: Eukaryota > Viridiplantae > Streptophyta > Magnoliopsida > Poales > Poaceae > Avena > Avena sativa. The sequence continues at coordinate 203,216,882 of OV702283.1, read as the reverse complement.
TCACACTCGATAGACATCCTGGTGGTGCCTTGGGTGCCAAAGGACCTGGTATGCCTTGCATATGATTTTATGAGGGCAGTGGGTCACATGCAAGGGCTTCAAGAGTTGTTTTCACATTTTTATGATTCTTTTAGATTTTGTTTGGTTTTGTCCAAAAAACGACGAAACCCGCTGGCGACCGCGACAACGAAAGGGTCGGTGCAATCTTGGACCCAGGCATGCATCCAGCCTAGGTACCCTATGGGCATCCCAAACCATTTTCCCCTGAAAAATTGAGAGTGTCTTATAGGGTACCAGCAGTTAGAAACCGCATTTACGGGGCCGTAACTCAAGAAAATAATAGTATATGCTTGCACCACGAGATAAATACCTACCTCCTGGGAATGTCCACGCACCATGGTGTAGCATGCGTGAAAATTGTCTCGGGCCCCCGGCCGCTCCCTAATCTTGCACCTCCATTGGAAAAACAACGGTTTTTTTGGTTCAGGAAATGGAAGTTAGGATTTCTCCAAATTACCATGAAATATCTAGTTGGAGAAGTTTCTTGCGATGCCGAGAGGGAGATAGGTGTTGGGTTTGGGATCAATCCATGGAGTGGTTCCATGTTCTGGGCTGCGAGGGGGTCTAGGGTTGAAAGCCATGTTAACTCACACTCGATAGACATCCTGGTGGTGACTTGGGTACCAAAGGACTTGGTATGATTTGCTTATGATTTTATGAGTGAAGTGGGTCACATGCAAGGGATCCAAGACCTGTTTTCACATTTTTATGATTTTTGTTTAGATTTTGTTTGGTGTTGTCCAAAAAAATGGCGAAACCCGCAGGCGGCCGTGACAATGCAAGGGCCAGTGCAATCTTGGACCCAGGCATGCATCCAGCCTAGGTACCCCATGGGGCACCCCAAACCATTTTTCCCTGAAAATTGATAGTGTCTTATAGGGTACCTACAGTTAGAAACCGCATTTACCGGGCCGTAACTCAAGAAAAATACAGTATATGCTTGCACCACGAGATAAAATACCCACCTCCCGGGAATGACCATGCACCATAGTGTAGCATGCGTGAAAAATTTCTCGGGCCCCCGGGCACGCCCTAACCTTGCACCTCCTTTGGAAAAACACCGGTTTTTCAGGTTCAGAAAATGGAAAGTCGGGATTTCTCCAAATGATCATGAAATCTCTAGTTGGAGAAGTTGCTTGCGATGCCGAGAGGGAGCTCCGTGCCGGGTTTGGGCTAAATCCATGGAGTGGTTCCATGTTCTGGGTAGCGAGGGGGGATCTAGGGTTGAAAGCTATGTTAACTCAGTTTTGCCCTCTATGCTAGTCATGAATACTCAGAAAATCTGTTACTATAGCTCACCTAGAAACCAGCACGCCCTGATTGGTTTAGATAGTTGTCACACGGATCGTGCCCGCCAACCGTTGATCCTCTTTGATCTAACGGCCACACGAAATAGTTACAGTACCAACAACCCAATATTATAGCAAGACATGGAAGTTACAACAATCACAATGCAGGACATGACAGTTGTCGGTCCTCGTTATTGTCATCATTGTCGTCCTCGTCATTGCAGTTGTCGGTGTCCTCCGATGACTCGTTGGCAACTCCCTCCTCGTATATACGTGTCCTCTCCTCGTTGGAGTCCTCCTCCTCCTCGTAGTCCCACGGGTCGACATCACTCTCATCCACTTCTGCCTCCAACTAATCCATGAACGCCTTCTCATTGCCCAAGTTGAAGTTGTCCTCATAGCTGTCTCCTCTATTCCTCCTGGCCTTCTTCATGGTGGTTTCGCGGGCCTTGCTCCAGTGCTCCTCCGTCTTGGATGCTACTTGGCGCTCCTTCGTCTTTGCTGGTGCACCACGCTTCTCAGGCGTGGCAGGTATGACAAGCTTCGTTGTCACGGTGTCCTCGAGCGTTGATGTCGATGGATCCAGGCACGGTTGGACAAGTCATGGTGCCTCAGATGGCTACTGGCAGGCACAAACGATGCCGAGATGAGCAGGTGACGCAGGACGGTCAGCCACCGGCAAGGATCTGCCACTGCCATGGCACGGTTCATCCTACGCGAGGAAGTTGTTTGGAATACGCGATGGCGGGTACGTAGAGTTGGATGTTGATCCTATAAGGGTCGCGAGGAGCATACTCATAGTATTTTCTTGAGAAATAGCATACTCGTAGTCTAGTCATATAAAAATTGTACAACACAAAATATCTATGTACTAGGAGTGTAGTCACGTAACAAATCATAAAATGCGTCCTCTGGCAGCGTCAGGAAGTGTCTAGTGTGTGCCTATAGACGTGGAGTCCAACGTATCAGCATGTTGTGTTCGTACATCAGTTGTGCGCATCATGCCAACCCCTTGAACACGTGACGTATGCTCCTAAGCACACACGCACGCTGGACGTGCAGCCCGCAATTACTTCCTCATAGTCCCACCCGTCCCTTTTATCCACGAGATTTTAGGCGGTGCGTGCCGAAGCCCACTGAACTGTCCATCTCATTAAAGCCAGTACAATCGAGTCCCATCGTGTGAACTATGAGATTTTATTCTCTGGTTCTGCCAGTCTCCCTTCATGGAGAAGGAAGCAACATAGGCCATCAATTAACAAACAAATGGTGGATGTAGGTTGAGATAGAACCGGAGTAAACGGTGGTCTTGTATAAGACTGTACGACTGTACCACGGACTAAACTCTTTGACCATTCTCCCCCACCCATCTCTTTATTCTTCCTACTGTCCTGACCTTCCTCCATCTGCATTAGCCATGGCTCCCTAGAAGAGAGGCGGATCGACTGTGCGCGCGGAGAGAAACGAGAGAGCTCGCCACTAGAAACTTATTGCACAACCAGAAGCTCAATCCCCCTCGCACAGAATCCCAGTCTCTCCTACAATGGTGTTGAATGTTCCAGCAGGCGGGGCTCCTCTTGGTACTTCTTCTACTCTTTTTTCTTCTTCTATGTCTACTTCTTATTCTTCTTCTTCTTATTCTGCTACATATTCCAGGGCGATCGTGGACCCTGAAACCAACACGATGGCGGTGGTGTCGCAGGACTCATTCGGTCCCGTTCCCCAGCTCAGCGAGGTAGGCAATTCACACACTTCTTACCACTCATAATGTCGCTGACATGCATTTGGTTTCATTTTTGAGATTATAAATTTGGAAATATTAGATCGTGTCTACCCGCAAGTAGCCTCTAAGTAGGGACCATGCTCAATCCTTTTATTTAATATTGTTCTTCGTAGGCACATTGGGCTTTTTGTGATTTGAATATTGTCCTTCCCAGGAACCTGTCGTATAATAATAGAGTACCTATTTTAAAAAACATGAATGATGCAGCAAGTGAAGGCCGATTTCCATGACAATATGTTCGCGATCAATGCTAAGATTGAAAACCAACTACAGGATGCATGCTCCCTAACCCAGGCTAATGAGCGCCTTTGAAGGCGTTTGTCTCTACAGAAGGAGATCACACTTGATTTTTCGCTTGACATCAAGAGGATCGAAGCAGAGCGCGACGAGCTATAGAGGGTGATCGATGAGCTATAGAAGTTGATCGCACATAGCTTGACCAAACAAGACCTGGCATTAAGTTAATTACGCAGATCATGTGTGATAAGAAGAATCTCTAGAATAGATGCATCCTCTAGTAGGAGGAAGCCACCAAGGCACTGAGAGAACGCATTAACGAAGCAAAGGCTGCCATCGAAGCCTATAATGACAGGGAATGTTGCATAGATGCAGTGAGACGGATGAAGGAGGACATGTACCAAGGTCTGATCGTGCTCAAGGGTCTAAACAAGGAGAACGAGGAGCTAAGGGCAAGGCTGGAGGCGTATCGGTCAATGCCCAAGTCAGATTTCGAGTAGAGGGGCGGGAATATTTGTTCATGCTCCACTACTTTTGTAATTTATATATGTCATGCAATTAAGGAATCTTGGAGCAACTCCTTATTTCTCTGTTTATCTTACTTGTCTGTCAAGTGAATTATGGGTTTGTGTTCTCATGAATGGACATCATCCTTTCTTTCCATTATGTATCTGAGCTTGGAATTAGATTATTACTATGCCACTACTATTTGGTTACATTGGAAAAACCCACAGCACCCTTAGTTGGAGATAGTCCTAGGTTGCTTTGAAAATTGAAATTAGGACTTTGCCACTAGTTTATCTCGTTGAATTGGGAAAATCCTATATTGATCTGACATTGAAATTAGGACTTTTCCACTAATTTATCCTGTTGAATTGGGAAAATCCTATATTGCTCTGACATTGGAGTTAGAACTATGCCACTAGTTGATTCTGTTAAATTTTGAACAATCCTATATTGCTCTGTCCTTCAAATTATGAATTTGACACTAGTTAATTGTTTAAATTATGGAAACTAACCGCATATTTTTGTTGCAGCAGAAGAGGCAAAAGCTCAACCAGAACTACCGACCTGGCTAAAGGACAAGATGGCCATCCAAATGGAGAAGCAGAATTTGTAGAAACTGACCTATGACCACCTGAGAGAAGAAGTCATGATCCTTTATGACAAGTGCCACAACCTAAAGGTGTACATCGCCGGCTGGAAGGAACTTCACAAGAAAGGTCTCTCCTTGGTGCATGCGAAGGAGGAGATAATCAAGGAGCTCATGGGGATAATCTTAAGCTTAATGATAAGCTTGTCGCATCCCATATGGAGCGCTTGAACCTTCAGGAGGCGCACGTCCAAGTACTGAGGGAGCGGGTAAAAACCAAAGCGGACTTGATCGAACGAACCCTCCAACTAGAGGATCTCGGGAAGGAAAAAGAGCATCTCCGCACCAGGCTTAGTGCAAACTATAAGTTCTTCTGAAATTAGTTTGCAAACTATGTGTTCTGACAGAAAAAATCATGTTTTATCCATGTAGGAGTGATTTTGTAAACATCGACCTATCTCTATGCAAACTATGCTTTCTTCTGAAAGGTTATTTTGCTCAAGGATTGAGTCTGGATTAGTTAAGATATCACAATTGCAAGTCTTACAGTTAACTAGTTTCAGATACTTCCACAGCTTAAATTATTCATCTAAAATTTCCTTCATCCTATGTAGCTTGTCCTTGTTCACCCCCACGCTCCTTCTTCATATCCTTCAATGGATCCGCAATGCAGTACTCTAGCTTCTTATTATCTTCCATGAGTTGATCCCTCTCCTTTTATGCTTCTGAACCTTCCATGCAGTTCCCTCCACCAAGCTCCCATTGATTGTGCCATTTAGTTATGACTGCCAATTCTTGATTTCCTGTTCTAGCTCCTTATTTCCTACCAAGACTTCGTAATTTTTTGAAGCTGCATCACAGGCATCTGTAAATATCCCCGACCTTTCGATCTCATACATATCCCACAACTGGTCCAAACATTTCTTAAGTGTGTATGGCCACTCAAAAATCACCCACTCTACTGCTTTACACACCGGGCCAACCTAAAACAAACACGGGACCCAATTATCAACATAACACTACAAAATTTTATTCATGTCACCATTGTACATAACGAAAGCAAACCTGATTTCTACATCCCAAAAACTTTCTTCAAGTGTTACTGCCTTCAAATGCAACATATTTCCTCAGTTTTAACCCATGGTCACATGGTACTTCCCAATCGAGATCTAGGCCCTCTCAATAGGGGTCGTAGATCGTGAGTGGTACCTATAAGGGAACGAAAAGCTAGAAATAAGCATGATTGCATGCACATTTCAAGTCTTGGGTCGAGGTAATTACTAATGCCTAACCATTGTCGAGAAAACAGAGGAACTCACATTGGGGAGGGAAGACTCGATGTCGGAGAGAAGGCCATCACTGCTCGACTGGTCATCGTCGTTGTTCCAGGACGTCATGGAAAATGCGGCCACGGAGACGCGTCGGCGACGATGAGGAGAGAGAGGAGGGAAGTGAGTGGAGAGAGCAGGAGTGGGGAAAGTGAAGTGTGTCAACATTGCAACATTGACTAAATTGGCATGCTACAATGGTTTAATTGATATAATGCCCCGTGGTTGGATTACTGTCTCATATCTAATAGTTTTTCTCTTTCTTCATTTTAATTTGTAATATTAATCATGTACTTCCTCCTTCCCAATTTGTTTGACTTATAGCAACATACAAAATTTTATCTATCGAACAATATAGGATTAGGGTTTATGGTTTAGGGTCTAATGAACTATTTATTGCACTAACCTCTTAACCCTTAATCCTAAATCCTAGACTTGTCCGTCCAATAGATCATTGTATCCTACTTAGTAAGTTTTTTTCCTAAACCCTGTGCTTGTTCATCCATGATAGTACTTCCTTCTAAGTAACATGTAGTTATTCAGTGATTAGTCAAATTACTGATCTCACAGAGCATTATATTACATCATAATCATGTCAACTACAAGGTACTTATGTATCACCTTGTTCGGTGATGGTTTCAATGAATGATATGTCCAAAAATCCCAACATCTCGTAGAACATTATATTACAATCTCTCAACAATCATAATCTCATAAACAAGTATGTCACATCATCTCAGCAAACATAATCATGTCAACTGCAATGTACTTATATCTTATTACAACAATGATGGTTTCATCGAGTGATATGTCTGAAAATCTCAATAGCTCACAGAACATCGGATTGCAATCTCTGAACAAACATGACCATAGCAACATAGTTTTAAAGCAACAACAATCTTTGTTACAAATACAGGCAGGGGAACCATGTGGTCTGTATGAAAAGCCCTGGGTAGCAGCTCTCATCAGATTTGATCAACGTCTATCGCCTCGTTCTGTTCAGCCACAACAGGGGCCTCTGCATCCACTACAACTTGACCAACAACATCATAAATGGCAGCCAGGAAGAACACCTTCCTGGTTTGCTTCTTTCGTCGCATAATCTGCATCAGATCATCGGTATCCAAAACCTCTATGAATTCCTGCTTCTTATGATGCCACCACCGGAGTCATGCCATCTGCTTAGGGACAATAATGATTTCCTTACCAATCATCTCTCTCCGTTCAATAAGAGTTATATTTTTGGAATCGACGGCTATCTCCACAGTATATGACGAAACTGGCTTATTAACTCCGCCATCAAGTTTTGTTGTGTATGAATCCACCTCTAGGTGTATATTGAATTTAGCTTGATTAGCATCTGGTGGTCCATAAACTCGAGCAGCAGAAGCTCTGGTAGCAAGATCTCCAGTATCTGCATACATATCATCAATCATCGCTTCAACTTTCACCTTACGATCAGCTGCACAACACTCCCAAAGCATCTGAAGCTCATGGGAGTGCTCAATTTGCATACAGGTATCACTCATGTTACGCCACACCAATTTTGCCTTTTGTCTGGATCCCCAAGGAATCCTAGCATGAAGCATATCTATTAGCTGCAAAACAGACACAACCTCTTTGCAGTTGACAAGCAGACGCACATCCTGCCCGAACACAATCCTCTCGCAACCAAAATCTAGTTTTGCAGTGTATTGGTGGACATGAACCGTGAACTAATATAGGTCTGATGCATCGAAGTTGTTCCTAATTTGATTAAAAAGGGGACTTTTTAGTTCATTTGACTCTACTTTGCAGTAACTAATCTACTTGCAACACAAGGCACAAAAAAATTCACATGTCGCTCTTCTCTCAAGTGGTTTTCTTCAAGATCTGGGTTGCACGACCCCGCACTGCAGCCGAACACTTCATTGTCGGCATAGCTTTTCTCTTCAACCCATTGCTCGTAGGTACCCTGTTAGCAAACTTCTGACTGACCTCCTCGCTAACTTGGGTTGCATACCCCGTCACTGCTTTGCTCGTCTAGCGTTGCGCCTGAAACACTGGATCCGATGGAGCCAAATCAGTCGCCGACGTAGCTACCACCTTGGCCTTGCTAGACATGCTAGGCATGGATATGGCGGGACAGGGAGAAAAGGGACCCCCGCCTCCAGATTTAGTGTGTGTGTGGATGGGGAGGGAGGTGGGGGTGTGTGGGAGGGGGAGGGGGTGGGAAGAAAAATGACTGTCGCCGCCGAACCGGATTCAGAGTGGGGGGAGGGAGAAAAAGGACCGCTGCTGCCCCCGGATTCAATGTCGAGGTAAGGAAAGTATAGAAATGGATTTTCCCATGTGACACATGCAGGGTGACTTAGAAGGGACACGATAGGTACTAATGTAACAGAATATCCTGACATAACGGCTAAGATTCGAAAATATTTGGTTTGGCCATCATTCACTCGAAATACCCCTGTCGGTAATTACCCTCCCTCTAACTTTTCGAATCGTGGTGATTACACGCAACGCGGACCCCATGATGCCTTTGCCTGCGAAATTTCGGACCCCAAAGTAACAAGCCCCTCGGATGGGGCGCCATGGATGATTGGGAATCATGCTGTAGTTTTGGATGATTTTGTGACTAGTATGAGGCCATCGGAGGTACGGTTTAGTAGAATCCCAATATGGATTCAATGCCATGATCTGCCTTTTAACTGGCTCAATGTAGAACGAGCCCAGAGTATAGCAAGCCAGATTGGGGAGTTCATTAGGATGGACACAACGGGGAACATTAGAGGATGGGGTTAGAGCCTACGGGCTAGAATCTGGATGAACGTTGATGAACCTATCCAGCGATGTATTCTCATCAATTCTAAGAAACGGAAGGAGTTGATACATTACCCTATTTTGTATGAGAAATTGGATTATTTTTTATTCTCTGGTGGAATATTAGGGCACCCGGCCTCGTTCTACCCTATGGCTTTTATTAGTGGATAAGGGATGCATGACATTCTTAATCCATAAACAAGGTGCACAGTGGGACGGCCATGGAAAACCATAGCTATGGGTAAGAGTGTGACCTTAGTGGCCTTGATTTAAGCCCGCAGCGAGGGATGAAGATGGTAATTGGTCATACGACTCACCAGTGCGTGCAACTGATTTGTGGAAGATCCAAAAGGAGCCAAGTGTGCCAGCAGGAGGAAGAGGATTTAATGATCGAGTTAACCTCAAGCAGCCTCGATTCAAAGCCCAAATGCAACCGAGTAATCCGTTTGCAGGAGTTACTAAGGAAGGAACTTCTATCTCTGACAGTTAGATGGTGATGAATTTTCTGCTAGTGGTAGGGGCGTGGATGACCAAAACCACCGGCCAGTGACAGCTGGCCTTAGGGCAGACAATGTATGCACCTAAAAACAGTTGTGGTTGTCTCTAATTCTAGTGGACAAGTTACAGAGCATGATGCTTTGTTGAAATCACCAAGCAAGATAGACAGTGACACCATAGAGTTGAAGAAAAAACAAGTGGTAGGAGGAGATATGGTCATCTCGGATTTGGAGATGAATGATTAGTCTTATGCACCTGAAGGAATAAAAAAGGCAGAGACTGCGATGCAACCCCTCCTGGAACAATGAGGTGCCTAGGGTTGAACTTCCGAGGGCTTGGGAACCCTGGGATAGTTCGTGAGCTTCGCAATATTATGAAGAAGGAAGTTCCCATCCTCCTTTTTGTTATGGATACAAAGATATGGGGGAGAAGAGTAGAAGATTTGAAATACACTCTCGGTTTCAAGGGATGTATTGCGATTGATAGCAATGGTTTGAGTGGTGGTATTGGCCTGTTTTGGTCTAGTGATGTTGATGTTGAGTTAAAAAGTAAAAGTGATGGACATATAGGCGTGGATGTGTCTATGGTTGAAGGTGGAATGCCTTCGTGGAGTTTCATAGGTTTTTATGGAGAACCAAGAGAAGAAAATTGCCATCATAGCTGGAGGTTCTTGTGTGCTTTGAATGCTGCTCGGCAGAGACCATGGCTATGTACTGGGTATTTCAACCATACTTTGTTTGGCGATGAACATTTTAGTGCTCATACTAGGACAGAGTGGCATATGCGAGCATTTCGGCAGGTGGTCGACGACTACTTGTTGCAAGATTTGGGGTATTATGGTGTACCTTTTACATGGGATAACAGGGAACGGGGAGAAGCAAATGTTAAAGCTAGATTCGATCGCTCATTTTTGAATGCGGAGTTCTTGCAATTGTTTTCTTTCTTTAGAGTGTGACATATCATTTCAGCGGAGTTTGATCACTGTTATGTGCTTACGAAGTTTCAGAAGTCATATACGACGGTCCATAGAGGCACCCACAGAGTTCAGTATGAGAATGTGTGGCAGACACATTCAGAATATGATGATCTGTGAGTAAGAATAGGCAGTGTGGAGTTGGCCAACAAGGACTTAATATAATTGTTTCAGCGCTAAAAATGTATAAAACACGCTAAGTAAATAGGAAGATCGGGAGTTTGGCTCTCTAAGGAAAAAAAAGTACGTAAACTGCGGAATAACCTCAAGCGGCTTTGATGCGCATCGGTAGGTTTTCGTCCTTATAATGAGGAGCGGTCGGTAGCAAAGAAACTAAAAAGAAGCCTTGAGACAAGAAGAGATTTGGATGAAACAAATAAGTAGGGTGTAGTGGCTGAAAAAGGGCGGTCGCAATACTGCCTATTTTCATGCCCAAGTAGCCCACAGAAAGAGGATTAATCGCATCACTTCAATAAAGAGCATTGATGATGATCATATTTGATCAGCCTGAGGAGGTGAATGATGAGATCCAAAAAATATATTCGGATCTATATCAAACAAAGGGGTATAGAGATATGGATGTCTTGCTAGATACATTTCATCCAAAAATAACAAAACAAATGAATGAATTTCGTGCTAGAGATTTTGTGGTAGAGGAGGTGAAGACTTATTTATCCCAGATGGCTCTGTCAAAGGCATCGGGTGTGGATGGTTTTACAGCTGGCTTTTTCCAGAGGCAATGGCACATATTGCAAGATGATGTGGTACGTTCTGGATTTTCTAAATGGAGGAGATTTACCTACAGGGATTAATGATACATCTGTTAGTATACCTAAGGTGATATCTCATTAGTATATTTCTCAATACAGACCAATCTCTTTATGTCAAGTGCTATAGAAAATTGCAGCAAAATGAATTGCAAACATATTGAGAGGTTTGTCGGATGAAGTTATTGGAGAGGAGCAAAATGCCTTTGTTCCTAGACGTTTAGTTATGGACAATGTGTTGGTGGCCTATGAAAGTGTGCATGCAATGATAAAGAAAAAGAAATGCAAAACAGCATATTGTGCAGTTAAGCTTTATATGATGAAAGCCGATGACAGAGTCGAGTGGCATTACTTGGAAGCAATGATGATGAGGCTGGGGTTTAACGGGGATTTTGTCCGCCTAATAATGAAGTGTGTCTCATCAGTACAGTTCTCCATCAGAGTTAATGGAGAGTTGCTTCCTTTTTCTCACCCATGAGGGGATTGACACAAGGTGATCCGATATCGCCCTATTTATTCCTGATATGTGGTCAGGGTTTTACTTCACTCCTTAATAATTATGGGGCATATGTGGATAGATGAATACGTGTAAGTGTGCGGTCACCATAGATAAACCATCTTTTTGTTGATGACGGCTTGATTTTTATGAGTGCAAGTGTGTCTAGTGCTGAAAGGATTAATGAAGTTTTGGATATTATGTTGAATTCTCTGGCCAGAAGATCAACAAAGAAAAGAGTTCCATCTACTTCAGTCCAAATGCACTGCGGCCTTTACGAGAGAGTATCAAGACTACTCTCGGAATTTCAGTGGAAGCTTTCACTAAACGCTACCTAGGTTTGCCCACGACAGTGGGGCGAATAACTAGTGGAACTTTTGATCATATCGGCGAACGATCAAGGGGTAAGATGAATGGATGGTCTGAGAAGTTGATGTCTTCCGCGACAAAAGAAACATTTTTCAAATCTGTCATCCAAGCAATCTCAACTTTCAGTATGAGTTTCTTTAAGTTGACGAAGAAAGTTTGCAAGAGTCGGGCTTCTGGAATGGCGAGGTTTTGGTGGAGTAGCTCTTTAGATAAAAGATCCCTCCATTGGTTATCTTGGGAGGATCTAGCTAAACCAAAAAGATCAACGGAGGCATGGTCTTCCGTGACTTCGAGTTGTTCAATCTAGCGTTGTTACATGGTTGGAGATTAATCACTCATTCAGAGTCGTTGTGCGCCAGAGTTTTGAAAGGCGAGTATTTTTATAGTACAGATTTCATGCAAGCTACTATTCTGAGGTTTGCATCTGCTACATGACGTGCCATTGTAGATGGATGAGAAGCCTTGGACATTGGCCTAGTCAAACGTATGGGAAGTAGTGAGTCCATTGCAACTTGGACTGACAAATGGATTCCAGGAACACATGCACTAATACCCATGGGAAGATTGGAGGTGGAGGATCATGAATCTCTTGAAAAGGTTTTAGACTTAATTGATCAAGGAACTGGACTTTGGAATGTTTCTGTGATTAGGAAGAATTTCTTAGTCCCGGATACAGAGGCCATCTTGAATATTCCCTTGCGTCAGAACGGGGCTGAAGATTTATACGCATGGAACTTTGAGAAGACATGAGTATACTCTGTGAAATCAGCATACCCCGTCTTAGTGATTCATAAAGAGTGCTCAACTCTAGAAGAAGGGTCATTGAAACCTCATCAAAGAAGTACATATGTGGAAATCTCTCTCGAAACTCAAAGTACTACCAAAAGTTCGAGTGTTTTGGTGGCGGGTCATCCGCAGCATTTTGCATGATTCTGTTACACTCAAACGAAGACATATAAAAGAAATTGGATGGTGTGAAATTTGGTTGGCACAAGATGAAGACCTTAGGCATGCATTAATTCATTTCCCTCATGCGGAAAGGTTTTGGGAAGAAGCGAGGAAAATATTTGATTTAAAACTTGCTCGGTTGCATAGTGAGATTTGGTCAAAGGACATTGTTTGTGACCAAATCTTCACGGAGAAGCAAAGGTGCTTGACCATCAGTATTATGTATTTGATCTGTACATCGAGGAATCGATTGACACATGATAGGGATGATCTGGATACGGTTCTTTCAATGAGAAAGATCAGAGAAGAATTACATATGCTGAAATATCAGGGGAATATATCGAAATCCCCTCCTGGACAACTATGGTGTCCACCTGATCCGGGATGGATTAAAATTAATACACATGGAGCTATTAATGGGCAAGAAATGAAGGGAGGAGGTGGGGGTTGCAAAATCCCACCTATCTTTTCTTGGTGCATGGAGTAAACCCTATCAAGGGGTGACTGATCCGCTCATTGCCGAGGTGTTAGCACTAAGGGATGGGATCATCTTTGCATTTCCCATGTGATGATAGAGCTAGATAGTTTAGAGGTTGTTAACCTCTAGTCATCACGCCATAATGATTGTTTTGTTGTGGCGTCGATTCTTGACAGGATTGGGGAGTTAGTTTCTGGTTTTGAGTCATTTTCTATTCAGTATTCGGCACACTTGTGTGCCAAGCTTGCTTGTATCTTGGAAGTCACTAATAGTTGGCTAGATGAGAGTTCTGACTTTCTTGTAAACAGTCTGGGTGTTGAGTGTACCGAAAACACCTATCAATAAGGATCTCCTGAGTTTGCTCGAAAAAACGCGTGTACTATTATAAATCATTACCCACATCGCAGTTTTTTCGTTGTTTAAAACTTTAAATTTCAACTTTCTGAAAAAATAAAGTCCTCATGATAGCTCGTCCTCCAAAACGATGCCCTGATACACGTTTCTTTAATCACGCTAGCCTGGTGTAAGTGTTTTTCTTCTGATTGTTTGTGTGTGTGAGAGAGAAAGCTATACCTCGCATGGCCATCCATGTCACGTTTCATGTATGTATGCAAACAACGCGGAATTACGAGAGGATTATATGAGGATAATTTTCTCGCGCATCGGCGCATGGCCACCCATGAGGTTGCTTTTCTAATGTCGCTGTACAAAAGAACGACGAGATGGTGACCCCATGCCGTAATGGATCCTTATTTCTTTCCTTAATTCTTAATTACCGCCGGTGGTGGATCCGTGATTGATTGCCTTTTTTAATTATTATGATTCTGTTTATTCCTTATTTGATTTGTAGCAAGTCTGCCCGGTGATTGCTTTCTTTTTAAACTTCCTATAAAGTGTTGTTTAGTATGCGATCCAGATGTGTCCAAGGTTTAAGTCCAACAGAGGCCAGAAAAACCTGTAGCAGTTGCAGCTGAATAACGGGTACCTGAACTGGCGGCTGGGGATTCGTAATCAGACAGCTCTAAAGAAATCAGAGGTTCCGGTGCAGGGTCTCTTCACTTTGTTGCAACTACGGCTCAAGCTGAAATTCATGCCTGTGAACAAGCTGATCGCCTTGCTGCTGAGTGGGGGATGGTCGACGAGTCGGATGCACAAAATCTGGTCCTAGCAATGACAGGAACAGATTTTGACAGATTCCCAAAGGGGTAATATACAAGGACCTGCGTCTATCGCCTATTTATGCAACTCCATTTTAACCCGTATGAGTTATCATATGTTCCACATACTTGTAATAAGCTAACTCATTCTCTTACTGCGTATGGTGCAAGCCGGCAGGACATAAAACTTATATGGCCACACTCGCTACCGACTGATGTAAGTGTGTTTGTAGTCGGTGCTTCTGCTGAGCCCAGTGGTTAATGGAATTATGTGTTCCATCTCAAAAAAAAAAATTCGAGTCCAAAGTGAACTACCAACTTCAATTTAATACTAGTAAAGATATGGCTTCACCTAAATGTTGAAATCTAAGTTGAATCCATATCTAAATTGAAGTTGAATCACTATCCCTCAAATGTTGGCATAGGATTCATTGAGAAAGAAAGAAAGAAAGAAAGAGAATATTTCTACTCAACATGCAGTAAATTAAATATTCTTAAAAAAATATTTTTGATCCACTTCAATCTGATTGCTACCATCATAAAGCTGAAGTTGCTTAGAGCGAGTGCTGTGCTGGAGTCAGTTTTTGAATAAAATGGGATAACTCTATTTAGCATGCTGCAACACCGCAGTCCTAATACAAATGGGAAATCACACAAGAGACATAGACACAGCAGCCGAGCGCAATCTCACGCCATCTGTTTCCCACCTCGTCTCTGGAGCAGTGGCAGCAGCGATATATGTCTGTCATCACATGAAAATGCATGTCAAATAGTGCAATGCAAATGCAACGACAATTCCAAAAATTAACAAGAAAATATTTGCTTCCTTAGAAAAAAAAAGATATAACTTGTCTTCATAAGATCATGGCATTAGTTTTTACGTTTCTCTCAAAGAGATTATTCCGACAAGATCTGGCTATAACATTCTTTTAGCAGAACATATCGATATTTTGTGCACTTATTGTTTTAGTCAGGCATGTATTTCTTACTGGGTAGTGCAACAATTAGTTATTACATGGCCTCCATCCATGGCAGTCCCGTAAAATAGAAAGAAGGGAGCGAAACTAGGGAAGTTTGTTCGTTAGAACGCAATATCAAGCAGAATTTATACATACTAACAGCAAGCAAAGAAATCTGACCAAGTAAACTGAGAATATCACACCCAAAATAACTATCACATGTCATAGCATCCTAGAGTCACAACAGATCATGATTAATGTCCTCAGCCATCTGGCGCGGACCATCTCATTATTCTCATTGCAATCACATATACATCCAAAACATAGGATGCCAACTGACTAAGTATAAAAATGAATTATCTACATTTAACAGTTAATTGATTATTTTTATGTTTATTGGTGCATGTGACATTAAAGAATGAAGAGACATTACCAGGATAATTTTTCAGAATCTAGAATGCTATTGTAAGGAGTCAGGAAAGTAGCAACACAAAACATACGGAGAAAAGAAAACAGATCTCTTATTATAAAACTACATGATTTGAAGCAAGAAACTTTAGCATGTCTTTTTTGTCCAGAAATGTAAATAGAAAGTGACAAGCAGATACCTTGCCACTATCAACGGTAGTCATTAGAGCAACATGTTGTTTATCAAAACGAAATTCGTAGAAGTAATATATCCTGCAAAACATTTTTCTCATAAAAAAAATGAAACTTTGCATACTGTAATATTCCTTTGAAAGTTAACAGAAATAACCTAATATCCTCCTGATCCTTTACTTTAATTTTTCGAGCTGAGTATATTTTTGCACCACCTATGAAATGAACAAAAAAACAATATTACCAAATTTGGACATGCTAACAGATTCACGTCATGATTTCTTTTACAAAATTTACTAAAAAACAAAGCATAATGTCAAACATAAGACAAATAAAAGAATGCAACCACATTTCACAACTCGCTGGAGCAGTTAGCTATTTATTTTTCGAAAGTTTTATGCACAGTACAATAAAACTTAATATTATACCAGTATTATTATGATCGTAAACAATTACAGTTGTAAACATGATGTGTTGATCAAGCCATAAATCAGCACATGTAGATTTACACCCCACAATGAGCTAAGGCCACCATTACATTGTTCTCTTATCTACTGAGCCTTTTTAAATACAAATCAGATATTTGAAAGCTGTAAATACTTCGTGCCAATTTTCATGTTATAGGCACAACTCGGTTTACAGAAATGGTACAGTTCTCAAGTTAAGATGATAGAAATCACCAGGTACAAATAACTTTGACGCCTCCTTCAGAGTGCCCAACTCCGTTATATCTTTGGCCTGTGAACAAATATCAGTGCAAGAGCATGATGGTTTTTTCCTAATTCCGTAATATTTTATAAAAGTGCAGGCCTTCCATATAAGGATGTCGTAGGAACAACATAATCAGCAGCAGTGCAGTTAACATCTGTTGATAAAAGACGTTGTAAGCCACAATTTATTTCATACAAGCACAGTAGAATGTTATAACTATATCTATGCGCATTTGCTGTCAAATGCTTCCGTTTGCATTTGTTATCACTTGTCAATATTCACAATTATCAACTTACAAGATTTCCTTCACAGTTATAAGATAAGTTGGTTAGTCAAACCTGAGATTGATCCAAAAATAAATAAAAAACAGGAAAGAAGAGTAGAGATATTTTACGTGAGTCAACATATAACTTGTGGGGTTAGTCAGAGTGTTGTGCTATATAAACGGCTGGAATCTTTTTTCCGCGAAAACGCAAAAGCCTTGCGTTTCGATGCATTGATAGAAAAATTAGATTCATGTACAAGTTTGTAGAAGCGGACGATCACTCACGCCGTACAACTCAACCCAAGACACCTAGACTAGGGGAGCAGTTGGCGTAGCCCCCGTGCTCCAGCCTCTGCCCACGCCTTAGCTTCTGCTTTGATCGTGTCGGGAGCCACCAAAGGGTGCTCGTTGTTGAAGGTAACTGCGTTCCTATGCTTCCAAATGCACCAAGCTGTTAGCATGGCCAACGACGAGGTTTCTTTGCGCATAGGACATTGGATGGAGCGCACCACCAGCGACCACCACTCTGCGAAATCACCCTCAACAACCGGAGGGCCTGCCACATATCGGATCCAAGATAGGACCTCATACCACACCATCCTCGAGAACAGGCGCCCCGTAAGGATGTGCGAAATTGTTTCCTCCGATTGGTCGCACAACACGCAGCGTGGCTAGTGGGGTAGGCGACGCCATGCCAGCCTCTCACCCGTCTAGCATTTGTCCATGTAGGCAAGCCAGATGAAGAACTTCACCCTTGGTGGCACCCAGGATTGCCAGTTTAGTTCCCAAGATCCTAAGACAAGGCACCCTTGGAAAAGTGCGTTATAGCATGATTTGGACGAGTACTGACCATCTGGAGTCCACCGCCAGAGAAGCTTGGCTGGCTCCCCTCCCAATGGTACACCCTGCACCCTGATCCATAGCTGGACATACTGCCATAGCGCCAGGGGGCTCAATGCCCCTGAGATGTCAGTTATCCAACTGCGATCCGTCAGCACCTACCTCACCGTACGGCGCTTCCTAGGTTTTCTAGGAATTAGTGCTAGTAGATTTGACGCTATCTCCCCTATAGACTTCCATCCAACCACTTGTCCTCCTAGAACAGTGCAGAAGATCTGTCGCCTAGCACCATCGTGGTGGAGGCGAAGAAAATCTTTCGCTCTTTTTGGGAGAAATGCATGCCCAACCCGCGCCATGGACGCGGCGGGTCTATGTACATCCTCCACATCCAAAGGGTCCTGAGGCTGATGGCCATGCGTGCGAGGTCTAGTACACCCAGCCCTTCAAAGCACAGGGGCCTACTGACTCTGGCCCAGTTGACATGGCAGTGTCCACCCTCGATGTCTTTCCTTCCCACCCAGAGAAAGCCGCACAATATCTTGTTATAGTCTTTAGGGGGGGAAATTGTGGGATGGGCTTGGACCACCACACCCTTTTATATATAGCTAAACTTAGGCTACATCTTATCTAGTACATTAGATTACTCTAGACTATGCTAGGACACTAACTTACTCCAACATTCACTGGAACATTCCAGACTCTCCTAGAACAACACTACTATACTAACACTCACTGGAATATTCTAGGTTCTCACGAGTGGGTACCGGGTGCACACGAGTGAGGACAAAGTGCACAGAAAGGACTAGCGTTGGTCTGTGGGGTTAGTCTAAAGATCCTATTGAGCTGCCAAGAGTGACAGCCGCTGGTCCGGAGAGGCCAGGGTGTTACAAGTGGTATCAGAGCCGATCCTCGCGGTTACATGGGTGTGTGCGGGTCAGTGGCGTACATGTAGAGCATGGCGCGTGTGCCCCCGAGTGAACACGGCATGGCACATGTGCCGGCACTAGACGCACAAACGTGTACCGAGAGGAGACGTTTCTGACTTGTGGTTAATCGACGAGGGCGTCAATCTTCTAAGGATAGGTGTATGTGAGATCCTGGCACTTGGTTTAATAGGATTTATAGGATACACATATCAACAAGTTGCAACTTCTTTTCTGGAAGCTCATCTGAAAAGAACTTTAAGGTTAAGCGTGCTTGGCATGGAGCAATTTGAGGATGGATGACCGACCGAGAAGTGGGTACCGGGTGCACACGAGTAAGGACAAAGTGCGCATAAAAGACTAGTGTTGGTATGTGGGGTTAGTGTAGAGATCCTATTGAGCTGCCAGGAGTGACAGCCGTTGGTTCGGAGAGGCCGGAGTGTTAAAGATATCATCAACATATACAACAAGGATTGTAATCTGGCTATTTGAGTGCCGATAGAACACCTTATGATCACCATTACACTGCTTATATCCCATACCACATACAACTCGTCTAAATCTATCAAACCATGCCCGCGGAGATTGCTTGAGACTGTATAGAGATTTGCTCAACCTGCATACCTTTCCTGATGTTCTAGGAGTGGATAAACCAGGTGGGATCTCCATGTATACCTCCTCCTATAAATCTCCATGCAAGAATGCATTCTTGACATCCAACTAATCAAAAGGCCACCCGAAGTTAGTTGCACAAGAGATTAGGATCCTCACTGTGTTCATCTTTGCCACCGGCACAAATGTCTCATCATAGTCAATCCCATATGTTTGATTATATCCTCTAGCAACTAGTTTTGCCTTGTACCTTTCAATTTTTCCTTCTAGATTTTGTTTCACAGTGTAAATCCATTTACACCCAACAACTTTCTTTCCTGCTAGAAGATATACAAGTTCCCAAGTTTTATTCCTTTCGGGAGCATTTAACTCCTCTATCATGGCCTCGTGCCACTTCAGGTCTTTCCTTGCTACTTTCCAGTCTCTTGGGATCACCACGAATTGCAATGATGCAATGAAGGCCATGTAGTTTGTTAATAGAGATGTATATGATACATAATTAGCTATGTCATGCTCATCTCGGCCAATTTGGAGGTTTTCTAGCTCCAACTCCGATTCCTTTTCTTAAGGCAATGGAGAAGTCCATTGAATCTCTCGCATTAGATGGACCCGAACCCTTAGTCAATTCAACAATTTCAACACTTGTTGGAGCATGTTGCTCCCCCTGCACCTGTGTGTCACCTGCTGTAGGTGCCTGTTGTTGCTGCTCATGTTTTGGTTTTCTCTGTGTATACACCCTCAAATTTTCTTCCTCGTTTGGCTTTCTCCATCTCTCTTCACTCGCAGGAGATGGAATTGAACCAATAACAACTTTCGATTGCTCATCTTCCTTTGTCCTCAACAGTTCAATCTCCCCCTCTCGAGTAGCATCAATTGTGCTAGGAGAGTCAAAGTCAAACAACAAGCTCGGACTCTCTAAATGTCATATCCATACTAACAAATGTTCTCCGCTCACTATGGATCCAACACTTGTAGCCCTTTTGTTCAGATGGGTATCCAATGAAGATACACTTCACAGCACGTGGGTCCAATTTTCCTCCTGAAGGTCTATGGTCTCGAACAAAGCATGTACACCCAAACACCTTTGGTGGAACAATGAACTCATTTTTACCAAAGATCATTTCATATGGGGTCTTCATCCCAAGAATTCTTGATAGCATTCGATTGATGAGATAAGTAGCAGTCATAACCGCTTCACTCCACAAGAATTTTGGCACATTCATAGTAAACATAATCGATCGGGCTACCTCCAGCAGATGTCGATTCTTCCTCTCAGCTACTCCATTCTGTGGAGAAGTATCAGGCATGAAGTTTGATGAAGTACTCCTTTTTCTAAAAGAAAGTTGCCAAATTCATGGTTCACATACTCTGTCCCATTATCAGTCCTGATCATTTGAATACCAATGTTGAAATGATTTTGGATATATGCATAGAAGTCCCTTAAACAACGAAGCACCTCATTTTTTTGTTTCATGAGATATATCCAAGTCATCCACGAGTAACAGTCAATGAAGGTGACAAAGTACTTCATTCCACTAATAGAGACCATGGGAGAAGTCCATACATTAGAGTGAATCAACACGAAAGGCGATGTGCTTCGGAGTCCACGGCTCACATATGATGTCCTTGTGTGTTTTCCATATTCACAAGCATCACACACAAGTTTTTCTTTATCCACCTTCTTCATTTCTTCGGTAAATATCTTACTCATAGTATCAAAGGACATATGGCCCATCCGACAATGTAAGAGTATCACCTTTGCTTCATCGTCACCAGCAACAACTGTCAAAGCGATGCATAATGCATCATCTGTTTCATGTCTATACAAGTACCATAGTCCCTTATGACTGACACCGACCCCAAGTCTCCTTCCAGTTGTCCTCTCCTCAATTATAGAGTTGTATCGGTCAGCAATAACTCGACAATCAATGTCATCAACCAAGGCACTCATAGACACCAAACTCACTGGAAATGATGGAGCATATAAGACCGAAGACAATGTAATTGACAGAGTGCATTTCACCGTGCCAACTCCTTTGACAGGCTGATAAGTACCATCGGCTGTTTGGATGGTCTCTTTATGCATGGGTGGATTTGGAGCATATGATGCAAACTCACTCCACCTTCCTGTGACATGTGCAGATGCTCCTGAATCTAGTATCCAATTTGAACAAGTTCCATTTATTGTAGGATCTTGATTTGACATACCTTCTTCCGCTTGTGCGAGATTTACACAATTTCATAGGGCTATTGTTTTTTCACCTTGCTTTGGAACTTCCGCAATCTTCTTTGACTCTCTCAATTCTTCTATCTCCTTCATCAATTGAGTCATTTTCTCAAGTAGCTTCTCAGTTTTTTGATTTTCCCCCATAGATCAGTGTTGCTGAAGAGCACCAACAAACAAGCTTCTATGACTCCTGTCTACTCTAGTTGACCTTCTCAGTGCGTTCATGATTAACACAGTGCATTCATGATTAACACAAACAACATCAGCGACAGGGGGTCCCCCTGTTTAGCCCCCTCCGGTGCCAAATGGGAGGGCCTGGCTCGCCATTGAGCATCACCCTAGTGCTGGCAGTGGTTAGAAGAATCGCCACCAACTCGCAGAACCTCGGCCCGAACCCCAACCTCTGCATGACCTAGAAGAGGAGCCCCCAGGACACAGAGTCGAAGGCTTTGGCGATGTCCATCTTAAGCATCACCTTGGTTCCTTCATCCGCTGTAGGAACCTCGTTGTCTGTTGTACCAACATAAAGTTGTCGTGGATGTTGCGCTTCCGGATGAAAGCACATTGATTGCGATCCACTAGCGACTCCATCCTAGGGAGGAGGGCAGCCTTGTCGCCAGGATCTTCGCCACTATCTTCGTGAAGATGTGGATCAGGCTAATGGGGCAGTACACCCAGAGCGGCTGCGTCCGGACGTTTTGGCAGCAAAATTAACAGCGCTTGATTAAGACCCTGGAAGCCATGACCGCACATCGTGAACAGCTTAGCAAAAGCTGCCATGAAATCACCCTTCACCGTGGTCCAGCAGTTTTGCAAGAATTCAGCTATGAAACCATCAGGTCCTAGCGCCTTCCCGTGAGAGAGTTGCCTCACCACATCCCATACCTCTTCCTCGCTGACCGGGGCCTCTAGCTCTGACAGGTCTTCGGTGTGTAGGCCTAGGAACTCTAGATCAAGCGAGAATTCGCAATCTATGGAAGTGCCCATGAGGTCCTGGAAGCGGTTAAAGGAAGCCCCAGCCATGGTTGCATGGCCTGAGATGACCGCGCCATCTACCTGCAGTCTATGGATCGCATTCTTCTGCCTTCTGTATGACGCATATTGGTGGAAGAAGGTTGTGTTCGCATCACCATCGCTTAGCCAGGCAATCTTGGCCAACTGTCATGCCATCGTGCGCTCGAGTGATGCCAACCCAAGGTAGGAGCGTTTCAGGAGTTCCCGTAGGCAACACTCGTCTAGGGAGAGCTGCTTATCACTCCAGCTCATCAGCTGGCGCGTCGTGCGTTTCAGTTTGGTCTTGGGCCTCCTAAAGGCATTTGGGTCGCCATCAACAACACCCCAGGCAGCTTAAACCACCCCGCTAAAGCCCTCAAGCTTTATCCAGAAGCGTTCGAACTGGAAGCGACTCCTTCTCACCGTCTGCGTAGTGCACTCCAGGATCAGGGGCAGTGATCTGCAATCACTGTCTCGATGCACCTTAGAGCGCAGCAGTTGTGCAGCTCCTCCGGCCCTACTGTAGCGAACACTCTGTCAAGCCGCTCGAGAGTGGGCCGCTCTCTCTCATTCGACCATGTGTATCGGCGTCCATGCAAGTAAACCTCCTTGAGTTCACAAACATTCAACAGACGCCTGAATCTTCCCATCATCCGGCGGTCAAGGTTATCGTTATTTTTATCCTCGTCCCGGTAGATAAGGTTAAAATCCCCGCAAAGCACCCAAGGGCCTGGCCTAGTAGACACACCAACCGCAGCTCGGCAAGGAATGCGATCTTGTCAGCATCACCTTGCGGCCCGTAGACACAGGTCAACCACCACCCTGGCCCCCCTCTCGGAGGCTGGAATCCTATATAAAGGGTCGGAATGTTGCCACAGTGCGCAACAACCACGCTCTACACCACCAACCTACCACAGTTACACTATCTAGAATTTGTCTTGTGATAGCTTGGTACCAAGCATTTGGAACTCGACTGTTCAATATGATGTGTCACCATGTGCGAGAAGATCTCTCAGGAAAAGATAGATAGGACGATCTGCAAGACAGTCTAGGCGGACATGAAGGAGTACAAGGACATGCTCGAGGCCTCAAGCAACATTCCCAACCTCAAGAAGACGATCAAGGATGCCAGTGCAAAAGTAACAGTGAAAAAGAGGACGAGGACAGGAATGGCTCTGGGGCCGAAGATTGCGCCAAGAAGGTCAATGAGGGAGGCGGAACTCCTGGTTCCACAAGCTTGAGTTCCTGAACTTCAACGGCAAGGAAGAAGCATTCCTTGGTTCACTCTGTTACAATATACTCCCTCCGTTCCTTAATATAAGGTGTGTAGTTTTTTGTGAAAAAATTCAGAATATAAAGTGTATAGAGAATTCTGGGATTTGTTCCTCTTATTTAGAAGGCAACTAATCTGGTCAGGAGAGAGGATACCCAGAATTCCTATTTTGTCTCTATATCACGTAAATCACCTAGGGTATTCATGTTCGAAAGCAACAGAATTTGCCCTCCCAGCCTGTGCAAGAAAACTATACACCTTATATTAAGGAATGGAGGGAGTATGTGGATTGCCCACCTTTTGTTCAGACTGTTGGTTCTATTGGTAGGTGCATGAAACTTAACATGATATCAGCGCAGGCCTTAGGTCCAAGTCTCGGCTTTCACAATTTAATAAATTGCTCTTGCCCTCTTTTGGTCCATGGTTTGGCCTTCTCGGGTCATATGTGAGTTTCTATGCACGTGTAGGCCTCATCGAGTCACACATGAGAAGGGGTGTTACAGTATGTGGATTTGGCCCGCGGAATGGAATCCCATCAGCACCAACATTGAGCTCAGACGCTCAGGTATTTCAGCAAGAACTATATTTTAAGGGGAATTCATAGATAAACTAGGTAATTTGCAGGTTAAAAACTAAGATAAATTGCTGGAAAAAATAGAGATAAAATTAGATTTCATTTCCTGATTGATGTAACAGGATAGAATGTAGTCCTATATAGACCTAGCCAACTAGAAGATGCCAACATAGGTGGAATACCTAATATGCCCTCATAGCTACCAACATACTATTCCATACTACTAATCTCAGTATTACACACCACTACTAATCCGAGAAAGATGATGGCACCTGCAACAAGGGCAAGAGGACCTTCAAGAACTTGACGACGACTAAGATGGAGGACCTACAACAACTGGAACGAGAAGTTCCAAATGGATTTTCTTGTTTCTGTTGACCCCGAATCATCTGGGACAAGGCCGCACCTGTGGAACCATCACTCGTTGTATCGACATGAGCGCAGAGTGCAGAAAATGGCTTGATTCATTGTAGAAGCATCTTGTATCAACCGTTACACTTGGGGGCTTCAAAACTGTGCTATACATAAAGTGGCTTGATTCATTGCAATCCATCACTAGGGCTTCACCTTGCTCACCATGTCCTTGTGACAGAAGGACCGTAAAGTCACCTTGATGGGGAGGTCACACAGGGCGCATACACGACCTCCGAGAACTTATTCGCCGTGTCAGACAACCTGACACCACCAGCAGGCTGGTGTGACCACCGCATCTATCTCATACCGGGTGCAACACCTATAGTGCTCCTCTGTGTCTCCCTCCCTCTCTTTCATGGGGCGTGAGGCCTATCATGTTCTAGACGGCTAACCCACCATGATTATCTCCTTGCAAAAAACCACCATGATTAATCCCTTCGAATTTGCCCAGTGCCACTACTGCGTACACTACTGAATACTCTACTTTCGGTTAGGAGTCATGATTAGTAATGCCTGATGCATATGAATGTAAGCTCCATTTTCCAGAATACAACTAGAAATGCTCAAATAGACACATGCAGTCCAAGATCTGAAAGCACACTGATTAATTCTATAGCCAAGTATGCTATACCGCTATTTTATTGTTACAAAGGAGAAATGTTTTTCTTTGAGGGGAACACAGGAGAAATGTTGTAGCATTACATATGAACAAACCCAATGCTAAGTATGAGCGATAAAAGTAGATTATGAAAATTGGCAAGTTCTTCCACAGACCTCTAAGAATGTGATCTTGAGCTGATTCGATGGCTTGATTACCACGCTTACAAGTTCTGACCTACATTAAGAACAGGAAGAGGACATTTAGCACAGCTCTTATCTACTAAAAGTACATGATGTGTTAACAAGAAAAAAGAAAGACATCCTAGAAATCTCACAGAAAAGCAAAACATCTAGCGGTGTAGCAGGTCAACAAATCATAACCGATAAACCTTCCAAATAGCCAATGAAGATTAGATTTGAGACAAATTACCCACCAATTCCATCAATTAATTTTACCTATACCTCCTTGATCTATTCTACAATGGAGACAATGGGGCTCTCCATCCTCACATCGTGGTCACGCCCATGAAATTACCAGAACACTGCATGTTTCGATGAGTTGCAATCCAACATGCACATTATCTGGTTAAAGAACGAACACTAAATCAACAATCAATTCCGTTGATGCTGAACGCACAGATCAATTTTGCTAGCCAGCTCCACAGCCACGGACATACGTGGTATATAGGCTCTTCCGCTCACATGCTTCCAATGCTGCGGCTTCTGTGATTGGCATATGATCAAGAGCTGGACGTGCACTTCTATTCAGCATGGGTAAGCAGCTGGATGCATTCATCCCTGCGGGCGCAGATGTGGTCCAACAGGACTATCAAAAGTTTAACCAGCCATATTGACCAGAAAAATGCATAAACATATAATTTTCACAATTTTGGTGCCTAATTTGAGTCTAAGTTATACAGTTTGCCAATTCTCTGTTGTTTTGAATTGCCACATGTTTTCAGTTGTCAAAGTGCACATCATTTAGCCTAAAATTAGTAGAGTAAAAGGATAGAAGGTGCAATTTTAATAACGCGTAAATGAGATTTAATAGTATGTACTATACGTAGACTACACATGAAATGAGATTGCAGGCTGAATATTGACCAAGATCTCATAAAATTTATTGAGATGTAAACAAATGGCATGTAACATAGAAATAGATAACTCTGGGTTGTTCGATTTTTCCCACTGGGGCTTAGTCTATCGCATTATATGTCCACACAACAGCCATTAATCCCTTGACCTCTATAAAGCTCGCCTTTTTAAATATATGTGAAGTGCAGATTCTGCAATTTTAGTGCGGGTGACTTCAAAATATTTAGTTTGAGTTACATGAAAATGCGCCTAAAGTGTGTTTGTTTAATTTCTATGCATTTTCTGTTGTCTTTTACTAATAATATTTGATTTGTATTACTAGGAATTAGCTAGAAACTTTTCTATTGAAATGTTAACCCTGCAATATTACATAAATATCGTTGTCTATTGACATCTCCAAGCCATGATTAATTTGTCAAATTTCAACATAAAATATTCTTTTGCCAAAAATTATGAAACCGCCCCAAAGCCTCTTGGCATGATATCCATAATCTTTCCCCACGTCAGGAACCTTTTTCTATAATGACTTAATTAGTAATGTTAGAATTTTTTTAATCGGTGTAAAGCACCTTCGCTGCAACCTGGAACGTATGGGAATCTTAAACAACATGGATTTGCAAGGAATTATTTTACCGATGAAAATAAGGACAATTGATTTGATTCTACTGCCTTGAACACTACTGTTCACAGAGTATGAAAAAAAATACTCTACAGATTTAAACAACATTAAGCTTCAATTTATAAAGCACAATATATTTCATGATACAAAAATTGAAAAAATGAAAGATGGTGCATCAAAAATATGATACTCCCTCAGTGTCACTAATTTAGTACAACTTTGTACTAAATCAACATCACTTTTTATGGATCGGAGGGAGTAGTTTGAATAAAGGAAGCACTAAAATGGTTCATGTTGTCCCTGCAGTAAGGACATCTCTAACTGATCCCCAAAAACCGATTAGAGGAGTGAAAGTTACCCCTTTACTCCTCTAACACGAACCTAACCGAACTTGTATAACCGTTAGAGTAAAAATTTTAGGAGTCGGCAGCCCGACCTCCCACCCCGCCGCCCCCATTCACGCCAGCGTCACCTCCTATGACCACCAAAACCTGCCGCCGGCACCCCAAACCGTGCGCCGCCCTCAAGCCCACCTCTCCGTCGCTCCTCGTCGTCGTTGGAATCGACTAGGAGATCAAGATGTCGCCGGCCGCCGCCCCAATTTGTTGCAAATCGGCCATCGTCGGTCTCGACTCTTTGCAAAACGGAGCCGCCGGAGGATGGGAAGGTGGTAGAAGGCCGGCACCAGAGCTAGGTTGCGGCCGGAGTCGAGGGAGGCCAGACCCTCACGATGATGAGGTTGGTGTCGGCGAACCCCGACAATTCTTCGTCGGCCAAAACCTCTTCGTCAACTCACCACCCTTCATGTAGCCCCGCCGCCCGTGAAGCCGCCTCGAAGAAAGCAGACGACGTTCGGTCACCCTCCTCACCTCCTCCGCCCAGCAGCTGTTCGACCGAATCGCTAGGTGAGTTTTCTTCGATGATTTCGTTTGTTTCTTTTTCAATTTTGACTCGAGGAGGAGGAAGACAATGACGATGCCGAGATGGCCATGGCCATCATTTTGATCTATAAAGTTCGGCGGCCGAGGCTAGGGTCACAGTTTGGTCGCATGTACATCAACCGAAATAGAGTCGAGGGCCACGCCAAGATCATGCGATACTACTTCAACAAAATGACATCTATCCGGAGAAATATTTTCGGCGATTCTGCATGCACAGGAACCTCTTTCTCACCATCGCAAATGTGGTCAAGAAGCATGATTATTTGTTCAAGCTTCGAAGGAGTGCATCCGGTGAGGTAAGCACAAGCCCATTGATGAAGTGTCTTGTAGTTGTTTGAGTGCTTGCATATGGATGTTCTGCGGATGTCGTTCACGACTATGTTCGCATTGGCGAAGATACAATCTTAGAGACTGTCCAGAGGTACACAAAAGTTGTGACTAAGATCTTCGAAGAGGAGTATTTGAGGGCATCCAATGATGATGACACTGAGAGACTCTTGGGTGAGAGTGAAGAAAGAGGATGGCCAAGAATGCTTGGATCAATAGATTGCATGTGAAAAGGTAAGTACAAAGGCCATTGCAACGATCCAACTATCATCCTTGAGGCGGTAGCATTGAAGGATCTATGGATTTGGCATGCCTTCTTTGGATTGCCTGGGTCTCACAATGACCTGAATATGCTTTCTAGATCACCTCTCTTCTCTAGGCTTGTTGCCGGAGATGCTCCACATATCAGCTATGAAGTCAACAACCATGAGTACACCATGGGTTACTATCTTGCAGATGGCATCTATCCTCCATGGGTCACCTTTGTGAAGACAATCTTGAAGACACTCATCAACAGCCACAAGAAGGCTCACTTCATCAAGGCTCAAGAGTCCACAAGAAAGGATGTCAAGTGTGCTTTCGATGTGCTTCAGAAGCATTTTGGCATAATTAAAGGCCCTGCTAAGTATTTGAAGCCCAAGGTGCTTTGGCAAATAATGATATGTTGCATTATCTTGCATAACATGGTCATTGAAAATGAGCGTGGCATGACAAAGAACTTTCGGTACATCTCTAATGGTGATCTTGTAGACCAGCACATGATGGCAACAGGATACAACAATTCCTCAAAACCCATCAGCGCATTGAGGATAAGGAGGTGCAACGTGATCTTGTTGAGCATCACTGGCGTCTCCATAGTGCTACCTAGTGTTTGAACTATTCTCGTCATTCGTTGCATCTAAATCCTGCCATGTGTTTGGCTTTGAATTATTTTGTTTGTAAACTTAATTTTTATTCGTCCGTCAACATGTTATTTCATTGTATTTGAACTATACCAAGTGTTTGGCTTTCAATAGTTTGATTTCTAGACAAAATTTTTTTTACTCCAAGTTTTGGGGATCCGTTAGGAATCACTTTTCTTTAGAGGAGTATTTTTACTCCTCTAAATTTTAGGGAGAGCTGTTCTACTCCTCTAACCATTGGGGATGGATAGAGATGCCCTAACTTCCTTAATTTATCTAACAAAGATAGTACTATCTAAGATTAATCACTAAAATGTAAATATTGTACACATCTGTAAATGATATAGGTCTGTAGGTTGTCGAGTCGATATGGATCTTACTTACCTACCTATCTGGAGACGCGAACCGAGCTGCGTACACCCTGATCTTCGCCTTGTCTCCGTAGTAGGTCATGGCGGCGTTGAAGTCCTGAAATGTGGTCGATATCAAATCTTGAGTGCGGCCCCAAAATTGTTAAGGAAACCCGAACTAGGGAAAAGAAGTGGAAATGGGACCGGTCACCCACCTCGGGCTCCAAGATGTCGTCGAAGGACGGTGGCACGCGGATGGAGAAGCCGCTGCCGTAGTACTGCGACCATGACCTCGTGTTCGCGATGCCGCTCAACATCCCGCCGTTCAGAGAGGGAGGTGTCGGTGTGGGTGCCAACAAAGGGGGCGGCTCCTCTGCCGCAGCAGCGACGACGTGGCTTATTGCGGCGGAGGCGGAGGCGACGGCGGTGTGGATGCTGAAGTCGCGGCGTGAGGCGGCGCACCGGGAGAGCGGGCGCGCGGGGCTTGGCTTCTGGTGCAGTAGCGGTGGTTTTGGATGAGGAGGCGAGGGGAGGAGGGCGGGGGCCATGGCGCCACGGACGGTCTATCCGAAAGCGCGGCACGCTGCCTCGAACCAGTCCCATCCCCCAAACCATCCCAAGCTGCTTTTGAGCGCGCCGGATAGCGCGCGCGCGCGCGGTATACCGCCCTATATAAACCGCCGATTTGCAGCATCCCTCCAGTAAGCCGTTAAGAGAACATATCCTTACTATTAGCATACCACCCCGTTAAGAAGCCAAAAATTGGTGGATCGGTGTTCGGTAGACAGAAGTTATGAAGAGAAAAGATTGAAGGGTATGAGAAGTTGATGCGGTCGTATTTCAATAAGAATCCGATATTTCTCGAAAGCTATTTTCGGCGGCATTTTCGGATGAGCATCAACTTGTTCAAGCACATCGCAACGGAGGTGACCATGTATGATCGGTTCTTTGAGCAAAGAAGAAATGCCGCCGGAGAACTTGGTCATAGTACATATCAAAAGGTGACCGCCGCCTTGCGTATGTTGGCATATGGTATACCGACGAATCTAGTTGATGATTATTTGGTCATGGGAGAGAGCACTTCTATCTTGTGTGTGAAGCGCTTTGTTGTTGCAATTATCAATGTTTTTGGATCCACATACTTGAGAGCCTCCAATGCTCAAGACACAGCAAGGCTTTTGGAGTTGAACGTCGACCGGGGGTTTCCAGGTATGCTTGGTTCCATTGATTGTATGCATTGGAGTTGGAAGAATTGCCCAGCGGCATGGCATGAACAATTCAAAGGGTACAAGAAGGATGCCACCATAGTCCTTGAAGCGGTCGCCGATCAAGAGACTTGGATATGGCATGCATTTTTTGGAATGCTCGGGTCTTGCAATGACATCAATATTCTTCAACGATCACCACTAATGACAAGACTTGCACTGCGGGAAGGTCCATTGGTGGAGTTTGAAGCAAATGGCCACAAGTACAACTTCGGCTACTTCCTCGCCGACGGCATATATCCAAGGTGGCAAACATTTGTGAAGCCGATTATTCAGCCACGAGGTAAGAAGCAAACTCAATTCCACATGCACAAGCGATGGCTAGGAAAGATGTAAAGAGAGTATTTGGGATTTTGCAAGCTTAATTTGCCATTGTGAGAGGGCCGGCTAGATTTTGGGACCAAGAATGCCTTTGGTATATCATGACCACTTGTGTCATCATGCATAACATGATTATAGAGGATGATCGTGGGAAAGATGTGGATCATACCCACTACGAGTTGATGGGGGTTCCCATGCAAGCGAGGAGGTCCGCACATAGGATTGCCCGGTGTCAACACCCAGATTTTTAATCCCAGATGCCTTTTATGTCATACATCGCAATCCCAGGATTACCATTTTTGCGAGACATGACAGATTGGATATCACAGTAGATCATCCATTACAAACCATACATAAGGTCCTACAACAAATGAAGGATCACATGATCCAGTCTTAATACAATCATAGAAGCGGAATAACGTAATGATAACGGTAGCGTAGGCGAGGCTCTATCTTCATGGTCACAGGCAATGTTGACGATGGGAGATGATCCTAGTTGTCGTAACCTTCCTGCGGTTCATCCTCCTGATAGTCCTCTTCATAGTATGGCCACGAGAATAGCTAGGGACAAAGCCATGAGTACTCTTTAAGTACTCGCAAACTAATACTAACAAGTGAAGTTGTTTTGAGTACGGATACTAAGCTTTAGGTTGTTTTGCAAAAAGCCAGATTTACCTCTACTGAATTCAGAAGCAAAGAAAGCTAGTTGAAAGTTTCATAACACCTAATTGGGAACTTGGATTTTCATATCACAACCCTGTTGTGGTCAAGTCAAATCATGAATCATTTCACAAGTCATTTTGAAAACATCTGATAACGGAACGGTATGGCCACTCCAACTGTCTATAACCATGGACGCGGCTATTCGAATAGTTTGACAGTCTGCAGAGGTGGTATACTTTCACCACAACATTCGATACATCCATCAGGAACAATCGTGAATTCACCATACTCAGTATGCGGATAATCAATCCTAACCTTTCAATTACACGCCCTAGTATAGGCACCTCTCCTGTGAGTTTGGCCTCCCAACCATGACCAACTGTCATCTTGGGAACTGCACAGGTGGACAATCTTCACAAGGTAGCCTCAGCTCAAACCTTGGCCGCAAGGGAACCCATACTAAGGTATATAAAGTTTCAGTCAAGCCCTACCCAAATTTCGGGTATTGTGGTTGTACAGTAAAATTGGAATGATATCGCATCCATACAACCATCAGTTTTATAAAGGGCTAAGGCTCATGCCTTAACATTTTCATCATCAAAATCATCTGGTGTTCAAGAACACATGTCAAAACATCTCATTCTAAGGTTTTCATAACCATTTTCACCAAGTATTCCCATCTAAAGTGATCAAGTTTTATGCTTAGCACTAGCATCTATAAGTGGGGGTAAACACTAATGAGGGGTGGTAAACAAGGGTGAATGATCTAAGTTCAATCTCATGCCTTAGGATGACATCAAGATTTATCTAACTTAGGTCAAGTTTTATGCTCTTTATGCTAACTTTAAATATCTTTCTAAAATCTACAAGTCCCTAAGTAACTCCAATTAGAAAGCTTTGATAAAGAAATAAAATAACTAAGGTTTCACATAAAATTAGGATTGGATATAATCAAATTTATCTAACCAAGCATGCCTAATGCAATGCATAGGTTATCTAACTTTCACAGTTGCAAGTGTTAGCTTGCAAAGTTAACTTGTATTGTGAAGCTTGCAAGGTTGCAAGTATAGGCTTGCCTTGTGCAGAGCAGTGGTTGAAGTTCTCATTGGCTTCTTCCTCGTAGTATTCTCCTTCCTCCTCATATCCTTGGTCGGTACTAGCGTCTATAAATAAATACGAGGTACACAATCACCAAACAATACTTAACTACTTTTATTTATCACACTAAGGTTTTCACCAGATGATCTAGCATTATCACAAACATTACAATCATCAAAGCACTTGTCTTATTTATTTTATTTCGGAAAATTAATTTCTACTCATTGATAAACTACTAAAGATTTAATATCCTCCAACGAAAACATGGGATCATGTTGACACATGTCATCACCACATATTTCAGTACATGGGAATTTAAAGTGGTGTCACAATTTAATAAGGTTTAACCCTTTTATTTTAATTAAATAAAGTGACTAGAAATGCCTATGGGGCATTCTTTTATTACTTGTCCATTATTTCTGCAAGTAAACCTAGATATTTTTATATATTCAGAAAGGTCTTGTTAAATGTGATTTTTGAGAGTTGGAATCAACTCAAAAGCTTTTGTGGTTGAATTTTGAAAAAAAATTGAATGCAGAAAAGCTTCTGCCTTGTTATTTTTACTATAGGTGATCTACAAATCTAAATGGTTTGAATCCAACGGGCTCGGATTAAGAATTCCAATACCTTTCTAGCAAAATTAGTTTCATGCCATTTGGTTCAGTGAATCGATCTGGGTTGATTTTTGAATCTAGGTACAGAACCAAGTTTGAAACTAAATGGAAAAACCTCAATTCAAACTACTGGGTCACGCAGGAAGTTAACTGGGCCGGCCCACGGCGCACAGCGCGTGTGGGGGTGGGTTTAAGTGGATGTCCCAACCAGTCAGCGAGACAGGGGTGCGAAGCGGTATGGGGCAATCTAAACCACACGATCAACTTCTAATCGAACGACTGCGACTTATCGTCTCCGTCAGGCAAATCCGGCGAGACAGAACCCTAGCGCGGCCAGTGGGGGTCTACGGGGTCTCACCTGGGCTCAGGCGAGGGTCGACGATGGGGGCGAACGACGAAGTCGATGATGGCGAACCTCCTGGTACTGGTTGCTTCTCCTGGGGAGGCTCCAATCGCTGGCTCCTCTTCTCCTCCTCCGCGGTAGACTCCGGCAAAATTCCGGCGACCTGCTACTCGCCTTGCTCCGGGGATGAGGTGAGGTGGTTCTGAGAGAGAGGGGAGTGTGTTGGTGTGAAGAAATCGAACGGGGGTGGCCTCTATTTATAGTGCCAAGAGGGGACTGAAGGGCGCGGGTAGATCTCGTCATGGTCGTGTCACAGTGGGCTAATGTCATGGGCGATGGTAGGGGGAGGTGTTGTGATCCCTGGCAAAGCTCAACGACATGGTCGTGAGGCGTGGGGCGGTGCGAGATGGTCAGAACGCTGCGGTACTCTAGGCAGGCCCAACGGGAATTTTAATGGCGCAGCGCAGTTATGGGTCGCGCGGCGGCGAACGGGGTTGTCTGGTGGTCTCCTGGGATGGTGGTGATCACGCACGCAAGCAGTGAGGGCGGCGCGTGGTTTGTGGTCGCGTGTCGAGTGCGGCGCTCTGGCGCGCTCTCGGCATGGCACAGAGGCATAGGGCGCGGCGGTTCTAGAGTGGTCCAGGGGCTGGCTGAGCGTTGGCGTTGGACAGGGGTGGCGATGTACGGTGGTCAATGTCCCAGACAAGGTTGGCGAGGCTAGAGCTTCTCCTAGCTGGCTGTCGACAATGGGGTTGCAAGGTCAGGCTCGGCATGCTCACCATTGATGGAAACGGCAAGCTCACAGTGAGCTAAAGCTTGTTAACTAAGCTAGATGATCTATTAATAACATGCTGTGATCTAGAGAGGGAACAAGGTTAGCCAAAAACACTGCTCACTATAGTGTTTGATGTTTGTTTGATTTCTATTTGCAAGGTGTTTGATGAAATGGCCGAAAGAGATTTGAATTTGAATTTTTGAATGAAAATTGGTGGGTGTACTAGTCACATACTAAGTAGTCTCTATTTAGTTGGAAAGGTCAAGGTGAATTGGTTTGCTTGGTTTTTTAGAATTGGTGATCTTCACATATGATAAATATTCAATTTGGAGTTGTCATTTGAATCAGGTTGCCAAATGTTTCTGTAAGTTTGAAAGGTGGGAGTTGATTCACTTTTACTTGGTCTAGCAAGGGGTGAAAAGAAATAGAATTGTTTCTGTTTGAAATCTTGGGCTAGCAACACTCAAAGTGGCCTAGTGAGCAAGATTGGCAAAAATGACCATTTGCTTATTTTGTTTGTTTTTGAATTTCTCTTGATTTGTTTCTGCTTGGATTTGATTTAGATGATGTTGTTTTCATCATTAAACCATTCCTTGCTAATCACATCAATCACACAAGTCCATTCATGCATTCATACACTCATCACATACACACATGCATTCATACGATGTTAATTAACAAAAGTTTTTGTTAACCCTAATTTTGGTGATTGGAACTTGATAATCCTTGATCAATATTTTTGGGATGTTACAAACCTTCCCTCCTTAAACAAAATCTCGTCCCGAGATTTGAGAAATAATAAAAAAAAGTAGGATTTAAAGAGATTGGGAAACTCCGTCTTGATGTAGTCTTCTCGTTCCCAGGTAGCTTCTTCTTCGGTCTGGTTGCTCCACTGGATCTTGAGAAACTTGATGCTTCGGGTCCTGGTGGTTCTGAAAGCTTCCTCCAAAATACGGATGGGTACTTCGGGATACGCCAGGTCATCGTTGATCTCTATGGTGCGGTGATCAATGTTCTTGAAAACTTCAGTCTTCTCCGGGACTTCTAGGCATTTGCGAAGTAACGATATATGGAACACATTATGCATTGCTGACATCTCCTCCGGCAGTTCCAGTTGATACGATACTTCTCCTCGATGATTCAAAATCTTGAAGGGTCAGATATATCTGGGGGCTAACTTTCCTTTGAGTTGGAAACGTTGCATTCCTTTCAAAGGCGACACTTTGAGATACACAAATTCTCTGATATTGAAAGCAAGGTCTCGACGTCTCTTGTCGGCATAACTCTTCTGTCTGGATTGGGCGGTCTTGTGGTGCTCACGGATCTTGTGAACTTTCTCCTCTGCTTCTCGTAGGATGTCGGGTCCGAAAATCAGACTCTCTCCTATTTCCGACCAATTTAAAGGGGTACGACACTTCCTTCCATACATGAATTCAAATGGGGCCATTTGCAAACTGGCTTGATAACTGTTGTTGTAAGAAAATTCCGCGAAAGGCAGACAGTCTTCGCATTTAGATCCATACTCTAGCACACAGGCTCTCAACATATCTCCGAGTATTTGATTTACTCGTGTGAGACCCTGGCGCATGGCTCAATAGGATTGATAGGAAACCCATACCAACAAGTTGCAACTTCTTTTCCGGAAGCTCATTCGAAAAGAACTCTAAGGTTAAGCGTGCTTGGCCTAGAGCAATTCTAGGATGGGTGCGCGCGAGTGAGGACAAAGTGCGCAGAAAAGACTAGTGTTGGTCTGTGGGGTTAGTCTAGAGATACTATTGAGCTGCCAGAAGTGACAGCCGTCGGTCCGGAGTGACCGGGGGTGTTACAAGTGGTATCAGAGCCGACCCTCGCGGTTACATGGGCCTGTGCGGGTCAGTGGCGGACATGTGTAGCATGGCGCGTGTGGCCCGGAGTGGACACAGCATGGCAATGTACCGGCACTGGACGCACAGACATGTGCCAAGAGGGGACGTTCCTGGCCTGTGGTTGATCGACGAGGACGTCGATGTTCTAAGGGTGGGTGTATGTGAGACCCTGGTGCATGGCTCAATAGGATTGATAGGAAACCCATACCAACAAGTTGCAACTTCTTTTCCGGAAGCTCATTCAAAAAGAACTCTAAGGTTAAGCGTGCTTGGCCTAGAGAAATTCTAGGATGGGTGCGCGCGAGTGAGGACAAAGTGCCCAGAAAAGACTAGTGTTGGTCTGTGGGGTTAGTCTAGAGATACTATTGAGCTACCAGAAGTGACAGCCGTCGGTCCGGAGTGACCGGGGGTGTTACAACTCGCTCCGTTTGTCCATCGGTCTGAGGGTGATAAGCTGTGCTAAAATCCAATCGGGTTCCTAATCCTTCTTGGACTTTCTTCCAAAATCTTGAGGTAAACTGAATTCCTCGATCTGACAAGATGTTCTTGGGGAATCCGTGCAAACTGATGATTCTAGCGATGTACAACTCTGCTAGTTTCGAACTCTGATATGTGGTCTTGACTGGTAAGAAATGAGTGAATTTGGACAGTCTATCAACTATGACCCAAATAGAGTCATTTCCCTTACTAGAAGTAGGAAATCTGGTGATAAAATCCATTCCAACTGAATCCCATTTCCATTCCGGAATCTATAATGGTTGCAACAGTCCTGCGGGTCTCTGATGTCCCGCCTTAACTCTTTGACAAATATCACACTTGGAGATAGCTTTCGATTTCTCTCTTCATCTTATGCCACCAAAATTGCTCCTTCAAATCTTGATACATCTTCGTCCCTCTGGGGTGGACAGAATAAAGAGTATCACGGGATTCTTTCAAAATAGCTTGTTTCAACTCTGAGTCTGATGGTACACAGATATGTCCTTTGTACCACAAAACTCCTTCTTCATATTCGGTGAATCCAGGTACTTTTCCTGTACCAATGCAACATTTGATTCCGTTGATACTAGCATTTCCTTTCTACGCCTCCTTGATCCGACTGGTCAAAGTGGGTTGAAGTTATATGCTATCCAAAAATCCTTCACTTACTAATTCCATTATGAAATCTTCCATCTCTTTGTGCAAACTTGGTTGCTCCTTCAGAATCATGGAGTTCAAGCGGCACGGCAGTCTGCTAAGGGCATCTGCTACCACATTGGCTTTATCGGGGTGATAGTGGATGTCCAGATCATAGTCCTTGCTTAGCTCTGTCCATCTTCTTTGCCTCATATTCAACTCCTTCTGAGTGAAGATATATTCCAGGCTCTTGTGATCCGAATAAATGTCACAACGGTTTCCCATAAGGTAATGCCTCCATGTCTTTAGGGCTAGAACTACAGCTACTAGTTCGAGATCATGAGTAGGATAATTCTGCTCATGCTGCTTGAGTTGTCGGGATAGATAAGATATTACTTTGCCTTCTTGCATCAACACACATCCGAGACCGATCTTGGATGCATCACAATACACATCAAAGGGCTTCGTAATATCCAGCATGATTAAGATTAGGGCCGAAATCAATCTCTTATTGAGTTCTTGAAAACTCGCTTCACATTTGTCCGTCCATTCAAACTTCTTGTCCTTCTTCAACAATTGGGTCATGGGTCTTGCGATAGTTGAGAATCCTTCTACGAACTTGCAGTAATATCCCGCTAATCTGAGAAATTCACGAACTTAGGTTTGAGTGGTTGTGGCTTGCCAATCTTCAACATCCTTCACCTTTGCAGGGTCAATGGCAATTCCTCCGACTGATAAAATATGTCTGAGGAATCCTACCTCCTGTAACCAGAATTCACATTTGCTAAACTTGGCATACAACTGATGCTCCCTAAGGGTTCCAAGTATGGTCCTTAGGTGTAGCTCATGTTCTTCGGATTTGGAATAGATCAGAATGTCATCGATGAAAACAACGAAAAACTTATCCGGAAAGTCCGTAAAAATCTTATTCATGAGGTTCATGAAATAAGCGGGGGTGTTGGTTAATCCAAAAGACAAGACAATATACTCATACAATCCATATCTGGTGGTAAAGGCAGTCTTTGGAATATCCTCTGCGCGAATCTTGAGTTGATGATAGCTAGTTCTAAGATCAATCTTAGAAAACACTTTGGCACCAGTCAACTGGTCAAACAGGTCTTCTATCTTCGGTAGTGGGTACTTGTTCTTGATGGTGACATCATTCAACTTCCGATAATCCGTACACAAACGGTTACCTCCATCTTTATTATCCACAGATAAGACCGTCTGATCTCCAGGGCGACGCGCTTGGTTGAATCAGTCCTATCTCCAGCATAGCATCCAGTTGCTTCTTCAGTTCCACTAATTCAGACGGGTTCATGCTATATGGTCTCTGGGCTATGGGTCCGGTTCTAGGGATTAGTTCAATGATAAACTCGATATCCCGATCTGGGGGCATTGATACGTCGGAAACGTATCTATAATTTTTGATGTTCCATGCTTGTTTTGTATCATTTGTCTTATGCTTTGTCTACACTTTGAGGTGTTTTTATATGTTTTTCTGGACTAACCTATTAACAAGATGTCATAGTGCCAGCTGTCTGTTTTCTTCTGTTTTTGGTTCCAAAAAAAGGCAAAAAATAAATATTCTCGGTATTGGACGGGACAAAAGCCAAAGTCATTATTTCCCTGGAGCAACACGGAACCACGAAGCAGAGCCGGAGGGGGGTCGCACCCTCCTAGGCGCGGGCAAGCCCTGGAGGCGCCCATAGGGGGTGTGGGCCCCCTGGACCCCCACCGACCTTGATTCCTGCACCTATAAGAAGCCTCCGACCCAAAAACCCTAGGGCATCCAGAAGAAATCCACGAAAACCTTCGTAGCGCCGCCGCCACCGAAGGGGAGATTCGGGAGACAGAAAGTCTCTGTTCGGGCACCCTGCCGAGACGGGGAAGTGCCCTCGGAGCCATCTCCATCGATCTCCACCACCATATCCATCGCCGTTGTTGAATCCCATGATGAGGAGGGAGTAGTTCTTCCTCGAGGCTAAGGGCTCTAGCGGTAGCTATGTGTTCATATCTCTCTCTATGCATGGTCATATTATGATCATGAGCTTTGTAATCAAGTAGATCTACCTTGCTACTCAAGTGCTTTAATAGATCTCTGCTCTCCCCATGTGTGTGAAAGTGACAACATGCATGCCATGGTGGCACTTAGGTTTGAGTCTACATAAATACTCTTTGTGCTTTAATAGATCTATGCTTTTCCCCATGTGTGTGAAAGTGATAGCGTGCATACCTTGTGTGGCACTTCAGCTAGATTGAATATTTGCTATGAGTTATATTTTGAGTTGAATGTCTCTATGAAACTGTGGTGTTTGTTGGAACCATCTAGCGCTCAAGATGACAGTGTGGGGTTATCTAGATTGGGGAAGGCGGACTTTGAGGAGTGTTGTTATAGCCCTACCGATGATTAGAGTGTCCAACCGGAGAGTAGTTAAGAGTAGTATCATGAAGAGAGGATATTTATATGAGATAGTGTTCACTAGTGAAAGTATGATCCCTAGGCCTTGTTTCTAAGCATTGAAACACTGTTTTCTACTAGATCTGTTGCATGTTTGCTTGCTTGCTTCTTGT
The DNA here is from genome assembly GCA_916181665.1 of Avena sativa. Classification (NCBI taxonomy): domain Eukaryota; kingdom Viridiplantae; phylum Streptophyta; class Magnoliopsida; order Poales; family Poaceae; genus Avena; species Avena sativa. The sequence continues at coordinate 203,176,748 of OV702283.1, read as the reverse complement.
TGCGTTTAGTCTTTACCTCACCGTCAAGCTGTTTTCTGGCACCGTTACCACTTGTATTTCACTATCTCTTCGCCGAACTAGTGCACCTATATTGGGTGTGTTGGGGACACAAGAGACTTCTTGTATCTTGATTGCAGGGTTGCTTGAGAGGGAATACCTTGACCACTTCCTCCCTGAGTTCGATAAAACTTTTGTAATCCACTTAAGGGAAACTTGCTGTTTGTAACACCCTCAGAATCGGCCCTATGCAAGTTTCAGCGATTCCCGCCAAACCCGCATAGAAACGATTCAAAGGTGCCCACCAGGCACTTTCGTGCGGGTGGAAAACGAAGTAATAACATTACACAACAGTCCTCGAGGGGACCCACAGAACAGATATATATAACAGCGACTCAAAGAGTCAAGAATACAGATATAATGTACAAAGATTCAAATCACCTTGAAACAATAGAGCGTCCAGCTACGGACAAGAAGCAAATGGGGCTAAGAGCCCTGAAGAATAACCAATGGCGTCCATAACCCTGCCCAGGCCAAGCCGGAAGGGTAACCCTGCTAACGACGTCGATCTCGAAACCTGCTTACACAAAAGGGGTGCCGACAAAGGGCAAAGAAAGAAAAAAAAAGAGCGGTCAGTACTGAGGCCAGTACACGGCGAGACTAGAATTCGGCGGTCCTCGCCTACATAGGTATGGTGGACTGAAGCGGCAGCGCAGCATGCACTAAACAACCTATAGAGACTCGATATAACTGTCGGCTATCAGAGAGGGATAAGAAAGACCTATCCGGAACCAACCTAATACTATCACCAAACAAACCCATCCTGGTATTCCCCCTCGATACCAACCGAGAAAGTCAACCGAGGAACTCCCACAGTTGGCAGTTTTATTTATTCAGTTGTCGTTGCAGCAATTACTAGTCAAGTATAGATAGTCATCCTGATAAAATAAGCAGTGGGCACTTTTATTTAACCATTCCATTGTAGTTACAACACTTACTAGTCAGATACAATTAGCATGAGATAACCCAAAACCCAGCAGTTGTTGGTACTTTTATTTAGCCATTCCGTTATAGTTGCAATACTTACTAGTCAGATACAATGGTCGCAAGCGACAACCCAAACAAGCAATTGTTGGCAGTTTTATTTAGCCATTCCATTATAGTGAAGCTGATTACTAGTCATTATAAAGTCAAATTTATAGCACTACTTTAGTTATAGTTGTCTATGATCGAGATACTGTGCTCCAAGTCGTCCATAACCGCAGACACGGCTTTCAGAAAGTTTTACCCTGCAGGGGTGCACAAATAGCAACACACACTCGATCAACCTCGGAAAAACCAAATCAAAACCCAACGAGGCTTTCACGACAAAGCAATCACAGGATTCAGAAATATTTCAGGGGGCCACCCCTTGGAGTACACCCGCAACGAAGTTAGCTGACTCCGAGACGGACCCGAGGTTTGGGTGGACGGCTGTAAACGACTGGGAACCCGAAAACTCGGGCTTGTCGATACCGCGAAAATGTGTCCCGATCCTAAACAGTACAAGTGCTCCTCGCACAATCGTAATAAAGCAGTAAAACATGGCATAGGTACAGGATAGTAAATAAAACCTCAAACTAGTTTGTGGCCCCAAGAAATAAGAATGAATCAAGCTCTGGCTCAGGGGGGTCCCATAATCCTCCCGGATGTGGATAGCGCGAATATTCAAGGAACAGGTATCAAGTACTCGGGGTCCTACGGGACACAAGTGGACGGTTAACAACCAAATAACATCTATTGCCCACCTGTGCCTCTGCTTACCTACTTCAATTTTAGTTGTTAAACAGTAATTAAAGTAAACGATAATGAAAGCCATGATCATCTCCAACATTAAACATGCGGCAATACTCCAACAACTGAGGTACTTGACGACACGCAACAGCACTTGAGCAAGCGACTACGACGCGCAAGTCCAACTATCTACCAAACAACAGGTAATAGGATGTGTCCAAGGCAATATAAGGCTGCAAGGGATATCGCGGGTACGGAAACTAGAGCAACGCATCACAGATAGCAATAGATCAACAGGAGGGAATAAATACTATAAAAGTAAGATAGGTAGAAAGGGAGAGATGCTCGCCTGAAAACATTGTTGAAGGTTCATCCGAAGATCGGGTCGACACTCGCATCAACTCAACGGCCTTATCCGCGAAGAAGCAAAACACTAGAATAAACACCGGATGCACTATTTAATACTACGGCAGAAGATCGGGCATGATGCATGTATGATGTATGACATGGCAAAGATGCGATGCGATTAGGTCATATTAAGCGGAACCGAGGTCCCGACAATTTAATTAAATGGTTCATGTTGTTTAGCTACCCCACGATTTAAATGTTGTCTTAACATGGCAAAAGATAGCACCGGTTCGCTACACCAATTTAAATGGGACCAATATTAGACTAGATTTGCCCGCATATGGGCCCCATATTTAATTTAGGTGAATCGGCATAAGGCCCCCAAACCACATGACAATATGCATGCGAAGAATTAATATGCGACAGGTGATCAATATCATATTATAAAAATAGGGGTCTCGGATAAAGGGTCACACATTAGAGGGGGCTCGACGAACTTGGTTCAGGGGTTCGACGGGGTTCAGGCTTGGTCTTCGGATTTGCAGGATCGAGGCGTCGCATTCCGGGAAGAAGATCTTGGGGTACCATCCTGATCATCGGTGGCGAACTTGGGGCTCGACACCGGGGTCTTCAGGGCTCCATATCGGAGTACTTGGGTTCCCCTTTGACGGTTGGCGAAGGACATGAAACGGAGTCGGTTCCACGAGTTCTGGGCAGAAGATCTTGTCGTGCTTCACGCGATCCTAGTGTCAAAGCCACATCAGTACACCAACGATTAAATTCGTGGATAACCACTCGTGACCAAAGACACGATCAACACGCCATTTTCCCACTGCCAAAACTGCACACAACCTATACCTGCACCAAAAGGTGCCCCTGGTACTGTGGAGGGTGTTGCTGTCGGGTTGTTGGCCTCAGGAAGGGATGCACGGGGGCGGGGGGGTTGGTGTCCCTGGTGGCAAAAAAAACAGGAGAAGGCACCGGCGAGGCTAGCTCTGCTCGGGGCGAGGTCGGGCCGGCCAGAGGAAGCGGACGCGAGCCGACGAGCAAGAGGGGAGAGGCGCGGCCACACGGGGAGGTCGAGGGCGGACGCGGGTCACGGAAGGTGGAGGTCGAGGCGACGCCGGCGGCGGCGGTGCAGGGCGGAGCCGGAAGGGGAGGAGCGGTGGGGAGCGCTGGAGAGGTGGGCCTCGACGGCGGGCATGGCGGCCGGGGAGGAGGAACGAGGGTGAGGACGGGGGCGCGGGGCCGGCTCGGGCGGCAGGGGCTCCGGCGGCCGCGGCTGGAGGCGGGGCGACGAGGAGCAGAGGACGGCGGCGGGTGAGGACGACAGCAGGGGCGGCCTCGGGGAGGATCCCTGGGGCTGCGGCCGGAACCGGGCGGCGTCTGGCAGCCGCGAGATGCGAAAAAGAAGGGGCGCGGGGGAGCTCTCAGCGGGCGGAGGTGGGGAGGCGTTCTGGAGGAGGGGCCGGCGCATGGCGGCGGGTGGCAGAGAAACGAGGGGGCGGCGCTCGACTCGCTCGGAAGGGAAGACGCGAGGCAGGAGGGAGAGGACGCGGTCGGTGGCGATAAGACCGAGGCGCGGGAGGGGCAGGTGGTCTCGGGGTGGGCCAGGAGCGTCGGGGTGGGTCCGCAGGGCGTCGGCGTGTGGTTCTTGGCGCTGGGTGGGTGCTGCGTGGTGGGGCCCAGGGGCGTGGGTTGTGTGCGTGTGTGGTGTGGGAAACGGGCAGGTGGTGCTGGGTGGGATGAGGTGGCGGTGTTTGAGTGGAGGGGGTTGGGGCCAGGGTGAGGTGTCGAGCGGCTATAGGGCGGGGTGAGGTGGAGGGGGGGCTAGGTAGGATTAGGGTAGGTTATTTGGTAGCTTAGGTTTTCGGGTGTTCTGGGGTAGGTAGGGTTTTGTCTAGTTTGGGCCGGGTAGTAGGCTGCTGCCAGCTAGGCCCTTCGGGCCTGGCCGGTGGCGGTCTCCCCAGACAAAATAGTTTATTATTTATTTTATTTGTAAAACATTTTTGTAAATACTTTTTAGACAAATAAAAGATCTGAACAGACCGATGTTGTAATTTGAAATAAAGACGGGGGTTATTTAGAAAATAAAACTAGGCGTTTCGAAAAATAGTTTTCAGACAAACAATGCATGATGATGACGATGCAGCGCACAAAAACAACGCGATTTTCTAGTAGTGGTTTTTGCGGGGCGCCACACTGTTGTTCTACAAACCTCTACACTTGGAGGCCTGTAACTACCTCGGTGAATTACGCTCCTAGTTACAAGCCTGGATGAGCGGAAATGGTTGAAATAGTACGGTGGGGCCAAAATGCCACTCACAGGTAGACCTCTCGGCCGTCCCAACCATTTCCAAACATCGGGACAAGAACGGGCGGCGTAATCGGCAGGCGAAGGGATCAACTACATACACAAATGAGTATGTATGCAAGCCACCATACAACAGTACATCAGAGCCATTCCATCTAAAAAGAAAGGAAATATAGCAACGCCATACGACAAGATTCAAATGTCCTAGATAGATATAATAGTTTAGGATATCTCCTCATACATCAAACATCAGAGTATCAGGCGGAAGCGGCAAACAAGGTCCGAGTACGGATAAGAAGCAAATCGGCATAAGATGCCCCATAAATAAGCACATCCCGCCCACAGATCTCACGGATCCCCGTTCCCGGAATCTCTACACCGAATGATCGTTGCCCACATCGTCCGCCTCCTCCACCCAGTATCCATCTTGTGAGTGTACCTGTCCATCTGAATCAAATAATTTATCGTGTGAGACCCTAGGGGTACTCAGCAAGTATTTATGCCTCTAAAGGGGACACAACCTGGGGTGACGCAATTGCAGCAAAAGATAAACCCTAACAATTCTATAGATACTCGCTAACCATCCGCCTAACCAAAAAATAGACGGATGTCTGTGAATTATGACAACAGTTATAACAGTAATATCAACAGATCCATCCTCCTCCTCGCTTACCAACGAGGAAGCGGACGAACAACCCCCATCCGTTGGCAGTTTTATTATCCATTCCATGAGTGTTGCACTATTTACTAGTCAGTTACTTAGTCAAATTTAAAGCGGTACTTTAGTTATGCTTGTCTATGATCGAGAAACTGTGCTCCAAGTCGTCCATAACCGCGGACACGGCTTTCAGAAAGTTTTACCCTGCAGGGGTGCACAAATAGCAACACACACTCGATCAACCTCGGAAAAACCAAATCAAAACCCAACGAGGCTTTCACGACAAAGCAATCACAGGATTCAGAAATATTTCAGGGGGCCACCCCATTAAGTATACCCGCAACGAAGTTAGCTGACTCCGAGATGGACTCAAGGTTTGGGTGGACGGCTGTAAACGACTGGGAACCCGAAAGTGTGACTGGGCTTGTCGATACCGCGAAAACGTGTCCCGATCCTAAACAGTACAGGTGCTCCTCGCACAATCGTAAATAAAGCAGTAAAGCATGGCATAAGTAAAGGATAGTAAATAAAACCTCAAACTAGTTTGTGGCCCCAAGAAATAAGAATGAATCAAGCTCTGGCTAAGGGGGGTCCCATAAGCCTCCCGGATGTGGATAGCGCGAATATTCAAGGAACAGGAATCAAGTACTCGGGGTCCTACGGGACACAAGTGAGCAGGAAAAACCAAATAGCAGATATTGCTCACCGGTGCCACTTTCATTAGTTATCCCATTACTACTCAGGTTAAGTTGTTTAGGTACCTCGTTATTCATCAGACTCTCACATACCCTACACATGCTGTTCTACGACTCGCATGGCTCAAACAACTCCTGTAGTAATGGCTCATGGGATGGAGGAACAAGCTTCGGTGGGGTTTAAAAGTAAAGGCTATGCAATACTTGGGATTCAGTTTAATGCAATCGCGACTCAATGATGCAAGAATAAGATAGAGGCAATAGGTACTAAATGTATGCAAGCATGTGGTAGTGCTTGCCTGGCAGCTCAGTTGAAGCGAGAGAAGGATCTGGGTAGTGCTCCTGGTTTTCTTGATATATCCCCTGCTCAGCGTCTATTCGAAGAAGAACCAAACAAACAAGGGCCAACATAAATAAAGTGCACAAGCATAGGAATAAAATGCGAAAAGCAAACAATCATGCCATGATGAATGATGCACAATTTGCATGGCAATAACGTAGCATGGCATGGGTGAGATGTGGAATACAAGAAATAAACATTTTATTGAGGTTTGGTCACATTTTATACCCAAATAAGTTGCTGTACTCTTTATATTTATATGATGCATGCTGCAAAACAGAACATGGAATGCATAAACAGAAAGGTCTCGTCGAGCTAATCATTTTAGACATATCATTTGTTAAATTTGGAGTTATAAATCGAAAGTTATTAATTAATTAAGAAAAGGGCATTTTATTGTAATTTTAATCAACTTGAAATTTAAAGTGTTCAAAATATATTTTGGGTAGCATATTTGAAATCCTCACATTTTTCTGATTTGAAAACATATATTATTTGTATTATTTGGAATTAGAATTCAATAGTTATTAAAAACAGATTTAAATTTGAAATTAAAACATTTTCTGGAGATTGAAATCAGACAAAAAACCAAAAAAAAAAATACTTTAGTCACCCAACCCAGTTACAGACCCAGTCGCTGACGGGTGGGCCAGTTGCTGACTGGGACAACACGCGCGCAGAAAGGTTTTTCCCACCGCGGCTCTGCCTAGCCTGCGTGGATGACAAGCGGGCCCAGTGGCCATGGGCCCACGTGACAGAGGATGATACAGACGTGGCTGACAGGAGGGGGGGTACCGGACCGCGGGTTAAGGGTAAGAGTCTACGGGGTGCTTTTTATAAAATGGACAGGGAGGCTGACTGGTTGGGCTAGCGAGGAGCACGGTTTGAGGCGGGGAAAGGTGCAGGGGGTATGTGCAAAAAGGGCGCAGCCACTGTTGTTCTTCCCACCGTCTGGCGCGCGCGGCGCGCGGCCCAGCGAGGCGGGGATCGAACGCGCGACCTGCGGGGTGCGCGACGAGGGCGGGAACCAGTGCGGCTGGTGAGGGGAGGTTGCTAGGAGGGGGATGGGCGGCTAGTTGAGGCACTACGCGGCGCGGGCCCGAGCAGATCGCAGCGAGCGGCGGTGCATCGAGGGCGCTCGACGCAGGGTCCGGCGAGCACAGGAAACAACGGCGAAGAGGGGCGTGTCTGGGAGGGAGAGGAGCTCACCGCGAGGCTGCTGGCGGTGTTGGATCGGGGCGGGACGCAACAGATCATCGACGGAGCTGGCGGCCAGCGAGAGCTAGGGTTTCGTCGGAGCGGCGTCTGTCTGGCATGCCTGGGGCTTCTCCTCCTTGCCGGCGTGTACAGGGCGACGCAGAGGGCTCGGCTCGGTCTTCCTCGACACCTGGACGCCGCGCCCGCAGCCTGGTACGGTGTCGTCGAGAGGAGGCCGATGGAAAGGTGGTGATCGGTGGTAGACGGTGGTGGAGAGGAAGGGGAGGAGAGGGCAGGGCCCTGGGCGGATCTGGGAGAGGCAGAGGGGTGGTGGGAGTAGATAAGGGCGAGCCTGAGGGAGGTGGTGCCGTGGGGGAGTGGGTAGGGTTAAAGGTGGCTTCGGCCACCTTTTCCTCCTCCTTCACGTGCGCGAGCTGGGAGCTAGGGCAGAGGCAGGGGCTGCAGGTGGGGTAGGGAAAGAAGGAGAGGGTGGTGGGGCCAGGGTAGCAGAGAGAGAGAGAGCTAGAGAGAAGGGGAAAGTGGCTCGGGTTGGAGCTAGGTTAGAGGGATGGGGTGGCTCGGTTTAGGGTTGTAGCTAGGGTTGGGGTGGGGAGAGAGAGAGGGGTAGATGGGTCCAGGGTGGGGCCTGCAGGTCAGAGAGAGGAGAGAGGCCAAGAGAGAGGGAGAGGAGAACTAGGGTTAGCTAGAGAGGGGATTTAGGGTTAGAGATGGTTTGGTTTAGCTCAACCAAAGAGGTAGGTTTATGATATGGTTAAAGAGATTCAAGAACAAGGAAACATGTAGTTTGAATTTTAAAAGTAAAGCTCAAACCCAAAATAAAACAAAACAAAGAGGAGAAGGCCAAGGGTTATGGTTGCATGGCCCATGCATAGACATTAATGCTAGGTTTTACCTTGTGAAAACAAAAATAAAAATCCATGGCATTTATGCATATACATTCCAGAGTGTGGAATAAGGCCAAGCAAAAGAATTTAAATGAAAGTTCCAAGTGGAGTAGATGGAGATGATCATGTTTGACTATAATTGGAACTTGCTAGTGTGTATATTCCACTAGATGTTTACTAGTCCCAAAAATATCCCCACATGATAATAACCCCAAAACAATCCATATGGAAGCTAGGTAAAAGGTTCCACTCACAAGGCATGCAAAGATGGCCATGTGGCTCTCATATACCAATATTGTGAAAACAACATGGTGCATACATGGGAGCATGTGGAGCTAGAATTGGATCCATCCCAACCCACATGAGCTAGAGGTAAAACCAACTAAGTTGCAATGCTCATATATGGTGGAATGGTGGAATGATGGGGTGATGACAAGAAAGGTGGTGGAGTCAAATAAAAGATATGCCCCCAACTCAACTTGGGCATTTAAACAATATATCAAGAACCAAATACAATATCAAGAGGCAAATATAATTTACAATGCATATGAGAGAAGAACCAACACAAAAAGGGTTTTATATGATGCTCCAAAGCAAGGTGGCATGATGACATGAGCATGATATAATTATGATGCAACAATTATATATATGAAGTAGTCATTATATTACTAGACCAAGTAGCATTACAATTGTTAGACAATTGGGATGCTACAACTCTCCCCCACTAAACAAGAATCTCGCCCCGAGATTCCTAGGAAAAAGAAAACAACACAAGGAGAGGCAGGTGTTCGAACGAAGGTGACCCTCACGTTCCCAAGTTGATGAACAACGGAATGGTGCGACCACTACACCTTGCAGAACTTGCTAGACTTGTTGCGAGTCTTGCGTTTTGCTTGAGAAACAACGGGTTAGAAGAGTTGGAGGATTGTCGTGAGACAAGAAGGATAGGATGGGCATAGCTCCGGTTTTCTCAAGAAACATGATAAAAGAATAGAACCACTTGTGAAAGAAAAGGAGAAGATGATGTATCATGGATAAAGAAAGACACACCATTAAGATTAAAGATTTACCGATACTAGAGAGGATGAATCTTCATCTCGCCGGAAGAAAAGAGCTAGGTTGGAGAGGTTTTGAACCACTATTACAATAGCATCGTATCTTCTCTCGGATTTGAGGAATGAAATTCGGAAACAATATTGCCTTCAAACAATAGGGTCCCTTGATAACAACAGAAAGATTTAGTTAGACATCGTCGGATTAGATTCTTGTTGCGCCGGTAAGAACCAAGGATCACGCAGTTTAAGTGCGCAGATATAACTTCCAGAGATGGATGTGAAGCCAGATCACGGTGGAATCCTGAGAAGCAAAGAATATGGAGGATCTGGAGTTTATTATAGAGATACTTATTGCTTTCTTTAGCCTTGAGGCTAACGCAATAGATTTGCGGCTGATGGCATCAACCATAATTGGCTGTACCACAGAAAAAGAATTGATGAAACAAAGAGAGAGATAGTTTCCTTTAATCTTGTTTGGGGATATCGAGCAGCGGTAGAAAGACTAGGATAGAAAAAAGGTTTGCGTTTGTTTCCACCAGATAATTGAGGATTTTGCTCCGTGTAGAAAGGGTGAGATCACCAACAAGAGATTATTGATTACTTTCTTCGAAAGAGCACTCCGGAAAAACAAGGACGGAAGTAAAAGTATCAAGGGATAAAGGCCACTTCTAACTTCCGTGGAATGAGGGGAATCACATTAATTCACCAATTCAATGTACAAGAGCGAATGATAAGAGTAGTGGTATGGTAGCTACTCCATCCCGCACTCAAAGCATTACTCCGCACATGAATAAGAAAATCATGCAACCCAACTCCCGAAACAGACTGAAGGTGTTGGCAAAAACTCATAGAACTCCGTTAGAAAACAAGGATAGATGCAAACGATTCGCCAGATTCATAGATAGATAAAGATGATGATGTTGTCGTCATGTCGGAAGTACCAAGCCACCGGAAAGATATAAAGGAAGATCACGGAGACAACTGCAAAATTTCACAGATATAGAAAAAGATAGCACCACTTGAACAGAAAGAATACAAGATCTGGAAGGTCTTCATGGCCTCCGGTGGATTGAGCATAGACGACAGAGCGAGAGGGTTTCAAGAGATTACTTGACGAGATTGAGGTGAAAGAACTCCATGTTCTTCTTGAAATGATTGAGAGAGATTTAGCAGCCTTGAGGAAATCTTCAGCGGAACGACGATGATAACTTGCCAACAAGGAACAACTCCGGATTGGTTGAAGATGGAGGATGGAATTAACAATGGACTTGCTGATTCGAGAGTTGAAGTAAGGTATTTAGCAGAAGGACGTGGTCGAGATATGTGACTTCAAAAGTCAGAATTCTCACTTTGAGACTTTGCACACAGGCAGTGCTCACGAAGCTCGAGAGAAAGAGACACAGATGATCTTCCATGTCCTTCCATAGATATCGAATAGGCAAGCATATTATCAACATATACCACCATGGATTAACAAGATATTCCCAGAATACCAAGTTCAAGAGGCGGAAGAACGAACAATGCTCGAAACACTTTCTGAGCTCAACGCTCTTTGAAAGATCAACGTTACGAGTAAGGATTCCTGTTGAAGAAGATGCGCTGACAGAATAGGTTAACTGGTCCTTCGGAAGAAAAAGAGATGTCGCCTGGTTCACATTGTCGATCGGATCACCGGTTACAAATATAAAGAGATCTTGGATAAGAACTGATGATAGCTCATACCTTAAGCAAAGCTATCAGAGACGAAAAGATGCAATTCCCTCGTATCCAGGAGAATTGTGCAGACATGGGGTTCAAAAGGATGTGCAGCATGTTGGACAGATGATAGACCACCGTAGTGCTTGGAGAAACTCTGGATTGCCAAAGATGCTTGAATATGCATAGATATGATCACGGTATACTCAAAATCACAGGAGATAACCGTCACCATTTGGAGGACAGAGTTGATAGCATTTTCCATATTCCACTCCATCATTCAGATCTATATGACACTTATCATGAGTGGAATATAGCTATGCCGAGAACCAAATTACAATCCCAGCATCGGATCGACACATGTTATGTAATTAGCCCAAGAGAATTGGAGATGAAAAGAAACTCCAGATTAAGCACCGGTGACAAAAGAATGAGTTAGCATGGACATGCTGATAAAAGGGAGATAGATAATGTTTCACACACGACTGAAAAGGAGTGTGGAAGCACAGATGTATCAAAGAAAATTTTTCCGCATTTTTCGGTATTAAAATACCAATAGATGCGCAAAAACACTTATCAGGTAGCGATTAGCAACTGATGGTTTCACAGAATGTGGAGTTGCTAGAAGGAAGGACACCCTTAAGAAGATGGCACCAGTTAACAAGGAGTTAGATAGATCGCGCCGGTATTCAAAAGCCTGTCCGTATGGAATGTACCAACAGTTGATAACCAAAGGCAGATAAAGATAACATGTTGGATACAACAGATAGACAAGGAATTACACACACACACACACTCAACCTATGGTACTACGGAAACCCAGAACACGTGAATCCTAGTTTGAATTTAAGAAGAGGATAGAAAACGTTACACTTCCTTACCAGAAAAGGGTGGTGGGTGGGTAAGAAGAAAAGTGGAAGCAGTCCTACTCTCGCGTTTTGTTTTTCCCTAGTATACATAGCTACCAAAATATTTGCTAGACTGACAACGACCATTTGGCTGAGACCCTGAAGGGCGGGATGGCTCTGATACCAATTGTAACTACCTCGGTGAATTACGCTCCTAGTTACAAGCCTGGATGAGCGGAAATGGTTGAAATAGTACGGTGGGGCCAAAATGCCACTCACAGGTAGACCTCTCGGCCGTCCCAACCATTTCCAAACATCGGGACAAGAACGGGCGGCGTAATCGGCAGGCGAAGGGATCAACTACATACACAAATGAGTATGTATGCAAGCCACCATACAACAGTACATCAGAGCCATTCCATCTAAAAAGAAAGGAAATATAGCAACGCCATACGGCAAGATTCAAATGTCCTAGATAGATATAATAGTTTAGGATATCTCCTCATACATCAAACATCAGAGTATCAGGCGGAAGCGGCAAACAAGGTCCGAGTACGGATAAGAAGCAAATCGGCATAAGATGCCCCATAAATAAGCACATCCCGCCCACAGATCTCACGGATCCCCGTTCCCGGAATCTCTACACCGAATGATCGTTGCCCACATCGTCCGCCTCCTCCACCCAGTATCCATCTTGTGAGTGTACCTGTCCATCTGAATCAAATAATTTATCGTGTGAGACCCTAGGGGTACTCAGCAAGTCTTTATGCCTCTAAAGGGGACACAACCTGGGGTGACGCAATTGCAGCAAAAGATAAACCCTAACAATTCTATAGATACTCGCTAACCATCCGCCTAACCAAAAATAGACGGATGTCTGTGAATTATGACAACAGTTATAACAGTAATATCAACAGATCCATCCTCCTCCTCGCTTACCAACGAGGAAGCGGACGAACAACCCCCATCCGTTGGCAGTTTTATTATCCATTCCATGAGTGTTGCACTATTTACTAGTCAGTTACTTAGTCAAATTTAAAGCGGTACTTTAGTTATGCTTGTCTATGATCGAGAAACTGTGCTCCAAGTCGTCCATAACCGCGGACACGGCTTTCAGAAAGTTTTACCCTGCAGGGGTGCACAAATAGCAACACACACTCGATCAACCTCGGAAAAACCAAATCAAAACCCAACGAGGCTTTCACGACAAAGCAATCACAGGATTCAGAAATATTTCAGGGGGCCACCCCATTAAGTATACCCGCAACGAAGTTAGATGACTCCGAGACGGACTCAAGGTTTGGGTGGACGGCTGTAAACGACTGGGAACCCGAAAGTGTGACTGGGCTTGTCGATACCGCGAAAACGTATCCCGATCCTAAACAGTACAGGTGCTCCTCGCACAATCGTAAATAAAGCAGTAAAGCATGGCATAAGTACAGGATAGTAAATAAAACCTCAAACTAGTTTGTGGCCCCAAGAAATAAGAATGAATCAAGCTCTGGATAAGGGGGGTCCCATAAGCCTCCCGGATGTGGATAGCGCGAATATTCAAGGAACAGGAATCAAGTACTCGGGGTCCTACGGGACACAAGTGAGCAAGAAAAACCAAATAGCAGATATTGCTCACCGGTGCCACTTTCATTAGTTATCCCATTACTACTCAGGTTAAGTTGTTTAGGTACCTCGTTATTCATCAGACTCTCACATACCCTACACATGCTGTTCTACGACTCGCATGGCTCAAACAACTCCTGTAGTAATGGCTCATGGGATGGAGGAACAAGCTTCGGTGGGGTTTAAAAGTAAAGGCTATGCAATACTTGGGATTCAGTTTAATGCAATCGCGACTCAATGATGCAAGAATAAGATAGAGGCAATAGGTACTAAATGTATGCAAGCATGTGGTAGTGCTTTCCTGGCAGCTCAGTTGAAGCGAGAGAAGGATCTGGGTAGTGCTCCTGGTTTTCTTGATATATCCCCTGCTCAGCGTCTATTCGAAGAAGAACCAAACAAACAAGGGCCAACATAAATAAAGTGCACAAGCATAGGAATAAAATGCGACAAGCAAACAATCATGCCATGATGAATGATGCACAATTTGCATGGCAATAACGTAGCATGGCATGGGTGAGATGTGGAATACAAGAAATAAACATTTTATTGAGTTTTGGTCACATTTTATACCCAAATAAGTTGCTGTACTCTTTATATTTATATGATGCATGCTGCAAAACAGAACATGGAATGCATAAACAGAAAGGTCTCGTCGAGCTAATCATTTTAGACATATCATTTGTTAAATTTGGAGTTATAAATCAAAAGTTATTAATTAATTAAGAAAAGGGCATTTTATTGTAATTTTAATCAACTTGAAATTTAAAGTGTTCAAAATATATTTTGGGTAGCATATTTGAAATCCTCACATTTTTCTGATTTGAAAACATATATTATTTGTATTATTTGGAATTAGAATTCAATAGTTATTAAAAACAGATTTAAATTTGAAATTAAAACATTTTCTCGAAATTTAAATCAAACAGAAAACTAGAAAAAAAAATACTTTAGTCACCCAGCCCAGTTACAGACCCAGTCGCTGACGGGTGGGCCAGTTGCTGACTGGGACAACACGCGCGCAGAAAGGTTTTTCCCACCGCGGCTCTGCCTAGCCTGCGTGGATGACAAGCGGGCCCAGTGGCCATGGGCCCACGTGACAGAGGATGATACAGACGTGGCTGACAGGAGGGGGGGGGTACCAGACCGCGGGTTAAGGGTAAGAGTCTACGGGGTGCTTTTTATAAAATGGACGGGGAGGCTGACTGGTGGGGCTAGCGAGGAGCGCGGTTTGAGGCGGGGAAAGGTGCAGGGGGTATGTGCAAAAAGGGCGCAGCCACTGTTGTTCTTCCCACCGTCTAGCGCGCGCGGCGCGCGGCGCAGCGAGGCAGGGATCGAACGCGCGACCTGCGGGGTGCGCGACGAGGGCGGGAACTAGTGCGGCTGGTGAGAGGAGGTTGCTAGGAGGGGGATGGGCGGCTAGTTGAGGCACTACGCGGCGCGGGCCCGAGCAGATCGCAGCGAGCGGCGGTGCATCAAGGGCGCTCGACGCAGGGTCCGGCGAGCACAGGAAACAACGGCGAAGAGGGGCGTGTCTGGGAGGGAGAGGAGCTCACCGCGAGGCTGCTGGCGGTGTTGGAGCGGGGCGGGACGCAGCAGATCGTCGACGGAGCTGGCGGCCGGCGAGAGCTAGGGTTTCGTCGGAGCGGCGTCTGTCTGGCGTGCCTGGGGCTTCTCCTCCTTTCCGGCGTGTACGGGGCGACGCAGAGGGCTCGGCTCGGTCTTCCTCGACACCTGGACGCCGCGCCCGCCGCCTGGTACGGTGTCGTCGAGAGGAGACCGACGGAAAGGTGGTGATCGGTGGTAGACGGTGGTGGAGAGGAAGGGGAGGAGAGGGCAGGGCCCTGGGCGGATCTGGGAGAGGCAGAGGGGTGGTGGGAGTAGATAAGGGCGAGCCTGAGGGAGGTGGTGCCGTGGGGGAGTGGGTAGGGTTAAAGGTGGCTTCGGCCACCTTTTCCTCCTCCTTCACGTGCGCGAGCTGGGAGCCAGGGCAGAGGCAGGGGCTGCAGGTGGGGTAGGGAAAGAAGGAGAGGGTGGTGGGGCCAGGGTAGCAGAGAGAGAGAGAGCTAGAGAGAAGGGGAAAGTGGCTCGGGTTGGAGCTAGGTTAGAGGGATGGGGTGGCTCGGTTTAGGGTTGTAGCTAGGGTTGGGGTGGGGAGAGAGAGAGGGGTAGATGGGTCCAGGGTGGGGCCTGCAGGTCAGAGAGAGGAGAGAGGCCGAGAGAGAGGGAGAGGAGAACTAGGGTTAGCTAGAGAGGGGATTTAGGGTTAGAGATGGTTTGGTTTAGCTCAACCAAAGAGGTAGGTTTATGATATGGTTAAAGAGATTCAAGAACAAGGAAACATGTAGTTTGAATTTTAAAAGTAAAGCTCAAACCCAAAATAAAACAAAACAAAGAGGAGAAGGCCAAGGGTTATGGTTGCATGGCCCATGCATAGACATTAATGCTAGGTTTTACCTTGTGAAAACAAAAATAAAAATCCATGGCATTTATGCATATACATTCCAGAGTGTTGAATAAGGCCAAGCAAAAGAATTTAAATGAAAGTTCCAAGTGGAGTAGATGGAGATGATCATGTTTGACTATAATTGGAACTTGCTAGTGTGTATATTCCACTAGATGTTTACTAGTCCCAAAAATATCCCCACATGATAATAACCCCAAAACAATCCATATGGAAGCTAGGGAAAAGGTTCCACTCACAAGGCATGCAAAGATGGCCATGTGGCTCTCATATACCAATATTGTGAAAACAACATGGTGCATACTGTTGGAGATATGCCCAAGAGGCAATAATAAAGTGGTTATTATCATATCTTCACACTTATGATAAATGTTTACATACCATGCTATAATTGTATTAACCGGAAACATTAATACTTGTGTGATTTGTAAACTAAAATAAGAGTCCCTAGTAAAGCCTCTTGTTAAACTAGCTTGTTGGTTAATATATGATCATGGTTTCCTGATCATGAACATAGAGATGTTATTAACAACAGGATCATATCGTTAGGAGAATGATATGGTGGACATACTCCTATAGATAAGCGTAGCATAAAGATCAAGTCATTTCAATAAGTTCAATTGCTATATGCTTTCTGATACATAGTAACCTAATTCCTTCGACCATGAGATCATGCATATCACCTTTGCCGGATGGATGCTTTGATGACATCAAACACCACACCGTAACTGGGTGGCTATAAAGGTGGCATTGAGTGTTCGGAAAGTATTGGTTGAAACACATGGATCAAGAGTGGGATTTGTCCATCCATATGACAGATAGATATACTCTGGGCCCTCTCGGTGGAATGTCATCCAATTAGCTTGCAAGCATGTGACTGGCTCACAAGGGATCACATATCACGGGAACGAGAAAAGAGTACTTATCGGTAACGAGGTTGAACTAGGTATGCAGAGATACCGACGATCATAACCTCGGATAAGTAAACTATCGTGAGACAAAGGGAAATTGGTATCGTATGTAAGTGGTTCATTCGATCGCAAAGTAATCGTAGAAATATGTGGGAGCCATATGAATTTCCAGATTCCTCTATTGGTTATTGTTCGGAGAAGTGTCTCGATCATGTCCGCATAATTCACGAACCGTAGGGAGACACACTTAAGGATTCGACGTTGTTTTGAGTAGTTATGGTATTATGAGAAAGAGACCGAATGTTGTTCGGAGTCTCGGATGGGATCCGGGATATCACGAGGTGATCCCGGAATGGTCCGGAGAATAAGATTCATATAAGGAAAGTCCCGTTTCGGAGTTCGGGAATGATTCCGGTGTTTTCATCGGGAATGTTCTAGAAGGTTCCGGATTGTCCGGCACTCCGGGGGGGAAGGTACTTGAATGTGTCATTGAATGATTGCATCATGTACTAAGTGTTCTTGCTGTTCCAAAAACATGAAAGTCAAATTGCCAGTTTGAAAGTCAAACGGCTAAAACAGGAAACTGTGGAAAACAGGAAACTGTGGGAAACAGGAAACTGTGGGAAACAAGCAAGAGGAGGTTGAAACCAACTTGGAGGAGGAGTTCCTCTCCTCCTTGGCCGGCGCCCAGCCCTAGGCCGAGTTGGGGAGGGACTCCCTCCCTCCCTGGCGCGCCTAGCCCCTCCACCTATAAAAGGAGGGGCAGGGCTCCTCCTTGAGACACACAAGTTTCTACCTCTAATCTCCGGTTTAGAGCCGTTTTGGTTTAGAGCTTCTAATTGCTTTAGCTTGCGGTTTAGAGCCTTCTAATTGGTGTGTCTAATCTCTAGACCACTAATATCCCTCTCTCATAATCCACCATACTCGCTCCGGCTTAAGGCGAAGCCCTGCGGGATTTCCCCTCTACTTCCGGTACCACGCTGTTGTGCTGCCGGAATCGCGAGGAGAGTGCTACAACCTCCGCTGCCTGCTGGAACAAGGGAGAGGAAGGTCTTCGTCGAGTACCGAATGTGTGACCGACTGCGGGAGCGCTGCCGGAACGCAGCGCCGGAAGGATCGTCTACGCGATCTTGAGATCGGAAAGAGTACGACTACATCACCCACGAGAATCTGCTCTCGTTAACCGCTTTGGAATCTTCGAGGGTGAGTTCCTCTATCGACTCGTTGCTACAATCTAGTAGATAGATCTTGGCTTGTTTGTTTGTATGCGATAGAAATTTTTTGTTTTCCATGCTACGAACCCCTACAGTGGTATCAGAGCCGTGTCTATATGTAGATCTGTTGCACGAGTAGAACACAATGGTCATTGTGGGCGTTGATACTTTTATTGTCGATTGCTTCTTGTGTACTTTGCATCTTGCGGTATGTTGGGATGAAGCGGCCCGGGCTAACCTTACATGACATCGTTCATGAGACTTGCTCCACGCTTGACATGCAACTTGTATTGCATAAGTGGCTTTGCGGGTGCCTGTTTCTCCTAGCATAGTTAAGATCCAATTTACAACGGGTGATTAACAATACTAGTATCAATGTTGTGGTTCTTGTTCGTAAGTTAGAACGACACTTATTGAAAGCCCCAAACCACGTAAAATATGCAAAGAAAGTAGAGGCGTCTAACTTTGTTTTGCAGGGGTGTGCAGTGATGTGATATGGCCATGATTGTGATTATATATGATGTATGCAATGTTCCTTATTGTAAGTCGGCAACCGGCAGGAGCCATATGGTTGTCTTTAATTTATGTTAAGACCCGCGTGTCTATTCAAAGTAGTTGTAATAGTTGAAGCCGGTGGACGACAACCATGGAGAAGCATCATTGACCTTGATGCAATGTCGGTGATGATGGAGATCATGTCCGTGCTTGAAGATGGAGATCGGAAGCACAAAGAATAAAGGCCATATCATATCACATATTATGAATTGCATGTGATGTTTATCCTTTATGCATCTTGTATTGCTTAGTAGACGACGGTAGCATTATAAGATGATCCCTCATGCACATGAATTTCAAGTCATAAAGTGTTCACCCTTAGTTAGCACCGTTGCTAAAGCTTGTTGTTTCGAAGCACCACGTGATGATCGGGTGTATTAGATTCTGCAAGTGTATACAACGTGAGCAAGCCAGATTTGCTCATGCGGAAACTAAGGTTTGATCTTGACGAGCCTAGCATGTGCAGACATGGCCTCAGGAACACGGATTACCGAAAGGTAGAGCATGAGTCATATAGTAGATATGATGAACATGTTGATTGTTCGCCATTGAAGCTATATCAACTCTCGTGATGATCGGTTTTGATGTGGTGGATTTGGTTCGTGTGATCACTAAAACAATGTGAGGGATATTGTTTTGAGTGGGAGTTCACCTAGATTAATTTAATTATTAATTAGAACTCAATTTATCATAAACTAAATCAAAGTAAATTTGCATAGTTGTTGTAGTCATTGGCATCCGTTTACCACCTTGCGCTTAGTTATAATTGAGATGATAGAACTATAGAATTCTGGTTAGTTACTTTACGAACTGGTATCGTATTGTTTTGAAGTGTTAATCTAAAGTTTAAAAGTCCTATTGCAAACTTTCAGTAAGTTCCGGTTACTCCATGAAGTTTAATAATTAGTATTAAATCAAGAGTAACAATTCCAAGTGTTAGTATATAAGTATCATGTTTGTCTCCATGATTCTTGATATTCAAAGGATTCTCTTAATATCAAGGTTATCTAGGATCTGAAAGAGTTGTTTCAGAAACCATGATGTGTGGAAGATATTGTGATATCTGAAACGAAGTTTTGGTTACAACATGATAGAGTATAATATGGCAAAGTTTATGTTCTCATATTTTGATGAGAATTTGCAAAAAGGTTGGAGACACTTGTTGTCCTAATCCACCAAAAGGTTTTGGATAGCAACATTATACTCACGATTCATCTTTATAAGCTAAAAGTAGCTTGATCATGGATAATTCCATGATAAGGGTGAATATTTGATGTAGGTAAAATGTTTACTACACCAAGAGATTACTAAAGAAAGGAATTTGAAAGAACACCAAACATTTGATGATGGTGATCTACTTCAAAGTGCAAATCCAAAGACATTGGTATTTAACTATACACGCTTTGGACTATGTGTCATATGTATGATTCCACTATTGATATTGATAGATTCTTTCAAACAGAAAAGGAAATATTGAAAGAGAATCTCATAAATATATGGCAGAAAAGAAAAGACTAGAATTGTTCAGTATAAGTATATAGATGATATACATGATATGGCTATATTCTTTGCTTATTAAACAATGTGGTTCTTAAGTATCTAATACTGAATTTGTTGGTATGAATCGTCATACGAAACAACATAATTCATGAACTACAATGGCCTAAGTAACTAGCAAAAAAATATGTGATGATGTTCATCGAGAACAAATAAAGGGTTATTGTGTTGCTCGTTAAACATCAAAGCTTGCCTTCAAGATTTGTTTTATCAGGTATTATGAGAACAAAAGGGTTGCTCATATAATTGCCGTAATCCATAAAAGATGGATGATTCACAAATCTCGTTGGAGAAATCACATCCATAAAACTAGTGCTAAAAATGTCGAAAGACAAATTGATTGGAAGATCACTTAGGAAGTGACATCGCCGTTTAAATTATATTGGAAAGAAAACATGAAGAAACTCCATGTGGATGGAATTTTGGAGTCTTCTGATTTTTGATCAAATGACGCTTGTGAAACTTTCCTAGAGATAATTAAAACTTCGTTCATAGGCCAAAAAGGGAACGAAAGACTAGCTTATTGGAATTTGTACATATTGTTGTACGAAGTCCATTATGTGTAGTCAAGAGCGGTGGATTTCAACTTCATATGCCTTCTCCGAAAATTTGAGTGAATATATGTATATTTACTTAATAAGGATGAAGTGTGAAACATTTGAAAAGTTCAAGGACTTTCAAGATGAAGTGCAAAATCATTGTAACAAGAATATAAATAGATTATGATAAGATCATAAAGGAAGATATTTGAGTTACAAGTTTAGCATAATACCTAAGATTTAAGGAATCGTTCTGTGGATTTGCATTTTCACGAAACACCATAAGAGTATGGAGCGTTCGAGATATGTAATTAAACCTTGTTTGACATGGTAAGATCGAAGGTGTAATTCATAAAACTGCCATTATATTTTAAAGATTAAAAGCTTTAGAGATTACCGTTTTTCCACTGAAAAGAGCTCCATCATAATCCGTTGAAATGACACCATATAAAGTTATGGTTTGGGATAAAACCCAAGTTGTCCTTTCTTAAACATTGGTATGCTTTGCATAAGAAAGATGTTTGCAACCAAAGTCGGATGAACCTGTCTTTGTACGTTATTTCGAATAACTGTTAAGTATTCCTCCATAACACCAGAGACAAAAGTGTTTGTCGCTTAGAACGTCAAATTTCTTTTGGAAGGAATTTTTCGTGAAAAGAAAAGTGGGAGGACAATAGAACTTTGATAAGGTTAAAAGAACCTTAGCTATATGTGCAGAGTTGCGCAGCGCCGAAAAGTGTTCCGGAGACAGCAACAATGCTCATGGCTCACGTGCCTCAAAGGTTGTGGTCACGGAGATCTAAGTTCCTATTGAAACAAGTAGATCGGGTAAACAATCAAATACCAAGATTTGAGGGTTGAATCATTATTTGAGAATAATGAACCGACTACATGCAAAGAAGCGATGATGGGCCCTGACTCCGTCAAATGGCTTGAAGCCATAAAATCCGTGATAGTTCCATACACGAGAAATCAAGTTTTGAACTTGAAGGACCCTCGAGAAAGGTGTAAGACTTTACAGTTGTGTTTGGATCTATAAATAAACAGACATGGATGTTGCACATCTATGAAATAGTCGACATGTTGGGAAAGAGTTCACAACAATGTTCAAAAGTTGACTATGACAGGATCTGATCTTTCATAGCGATATTTAGTCTAGATGGATTGGTGTAGCAACCACTACATATAATTTTATTATATGGTAGTTGAATAAACAAAACAAGTTCTTCTAATAGAAGGGTTACCTAGGACGTGTGCATGACACAGTCCAAAGGGTTTTGTTAAAATTCAAGGGATGCTAAAAACATATGCAAACTTCAATGGTTGAAGTAAGCATAGCGGAGTTGGAATCTTCACTGTGATGAAACTGTTAAAGGAGTTTAAAAGTTCATCAGAGACGATGGAGATGCTTGCATTTGCAAGAAATTAAGTGGGAGCGCTAAGACATGTTTCTAATACATTATGTGGAAGACATATTGTTGATTGGAAATAATGTATCTTTTATTAACACATATTAAGAATTTCATCCCGATGAAAGACTTAGGCAAAACCCAAATATTTGGCATCAATAGACGCTAATATGGTTGTGCCAGAAGTACATAGACAAAATATTGAATGAGTTCAATATAGAAACTACAAGAGAGGTTCTTGTCACACAGAAAGGATTGAATAAGTTCAATGTTGATGATATATTCAAGTGTATTGACATTTGGTAAAGTGAAACAAATAATCAAGTATAGATTGATACTTGATGTATGAAATCACAAAGAGTATTTATATCAATCATACTGTGATATGTACAAATCCAGATATGTCCTATGCTCTAAATGTTGTGAGCATATACCAGAATGATTCGTAAGATGATCATTGGACAATAGTAAGGATATTCTTATGATCTTTTGAAAGAACTAAGAGTATAATATTTGTAGAAGTGACAAATAGATGGTTAGTTCATTGTAAAAGTACTACATTGATACTAGCTTTGTCACAAAGTACAAATTAAGTTTATCTCAATCTAAACTAAGGGTGGCACAATATAATGGAAAGTGAGTTCCATAATGGATTTGGATGAGTTCCAAAGTTAAGACATTGTGACAGATACTACAACAAAAGGCTAAGTATATGACTGCTGTTTTAGCAGCAAAAGAGGGCATTTGTGTCAAGAAGTTTGTTATCAAACTAGGTGTAGTTCACAGTGGGATAATACTATGAAGATATATTGTGCGACAATATTATCAACATGTTTTAACCCCAAAGAGCTAAAGGTCACACCGAAAGACCAAACTTATACAAAGCCATCTCATTAGAGAATGAATGATGCGTAGAGACGCAAAGACATGCAATTACACACGGATCTGGAAGTGTCAGATCCGGAGATCAGTTGACCACTAGCAATCGTGTACATACAACACTGGAAAGCCATAGGTGTTATATACACAAAGGTTCGAAACTAGATTATTGACTCTAGTGCAAGTGGGAGACTGTTGGAGATATGCCCAAGAGGCAATAATAAAGTGGTTATTATCATATCTTCACACTTATGATAAATGTTTACATACCATGCTATAATTGTATTAACCGGAAACATTAATACTTGTGTGATTTGTAAACTAAAATAAGAGTCCCTAGTAAAGCCTCTTGTTAAACTAGCTTGTTGGTTAATATATGATCATGGTTTCCTGATCATGAACATAGAGATGTTATTAACAACAGGATCATATCGTTAGGAGAATGATATGGTGGACATACTCCTATAGATAAGCGTAGCATAAAGATCAAGTCATTTCAATAAGTTCAATTGCTATATGCTTTCTGATACATAGTAACCTAATTCCTTCGACCATGAGATCATGCATATCACCTTTGCCGGATGGATGCTTTGATGACATCAAACACCACACTGTAACTGGGTGGCTATAAAGGTGGCATTGAGTGTTCGGAAAGTATTGGTTGAAACACATGGATCAAGAGTGGGATTTGTCCATCCATATGACAGATAGATATACTCTGGGCCCTCTCGGTGGAATGTCATCCAATTAGCTTGCAAGCATGTGACTGGCTCACAAGGGATCACATATCACGGGAACGAGAAAAGAGTACTTATCGGTAACGAGGTTGAACTAGGTATGCAGAGATACCGACGATCATAACCTCGGATAAGTAAACTATCGTGAGACAAAGGGAAATTGGTATCGTATGTAAGTGGTTCATTCGATCGCAAAGTAATCGTAGAAATATGTGGGAGCCATATGAATTTCCAGATTCCTCTATTGGTTATTGTTCGGAGAAGTGTCTCGATCATGTCCGCATAATTCACGAACCGTAGGGAGACACACTTAAGGATTCGACGTTGTTTGAGTAGTTATGGTATTATGAGAAAGAGACCGAATGTTGTTCGGAGTCTCGGATGGGATCCGGGATATCACGAGGTGATCCGGAATGGTCTGGAGAATAAGATTCATATAAGGAAAGTCCCGTTTCGGAGTTCGGGAATGATTCCGGTGTTTTCATCGGGAATGTTCTAGAAGGGTCCGGATTGTCCGGCACTCCGGGGGGGGGGGGGGAGGGTACATGAGTGTGTCATTGAATGATTGCATCATGTACTAAGTGTTCTTGCTGTTCCAAAAACATGAAAGTCAAATTGCCAGTTTGAAAGTCAAACGGCTAAAACAGGAAACTGTGGAAAACAGGAAACTGTGGGAAACAGGAAACTGTGGGAAACAAGCAAGAGGAGGTTGAAACCAACTTGGAGGAGGAGTTCCTCTCCTCCTTGGCCGGCGCCCAGCCCTAGGCTGAGTTGGGGAGGGACTCCCTCCCTCCCTGGCGCGCCTAGCCCCTCCACCTATAAAAGGAGGGGCAGGGCTCCTCCTTGAGACACACAAGTTTCTACCTCTAATCTCCGGTTTAGAGCCGTTTTGGTTTAGAGCTTCTAATTGCTTTAGCCTGCGGTTTAGAGCCTTCTAATTGGTGTGTCTAATCTCTAGACCACTAATAGCCCTCTCTCATAATCGACCATACTCGCTCCGGCTTAAGGCGAAGCCCTGCGGGATTTCCCCTCTACTTCCGGTACCACGCCGTTGTGCTGCCGGAATCGCGAGGAGAGTGCTACAACCTCCGCTGCCTGCTGGAACAAGGGAGAGGAAGGTCTTCGTCGAGTACCGAACGTGTGACCGACTGCGGGAGCGCTGCCGGAACGCAGCGCCGGAAGGATCGTCTACGCGATCTTGAGATCGGAAAGAGTACGACTACATCACCCACGAGAATCTGCTCTCGTTAACCGCTTTGGAATCTTCGAGGGTGAGTTCCTCTATCAACTCGTTGCTACAATCTAGTAGATAGATCTTGGCTTGTTTGTTTGTATGCGATAGAAAATTTTTGTTTTCCATGCTACGAACCCCTACACATACATGGGAGCATGTGGAGCTAGAATTGGATCCATCCCAACCCACATGAGCTAGAGGTAAAACCAACTAAGTTGCAATGCTCATATATGGTGGAATGGTGGAATGATGGGGTGATGACAAGAAAGGTGGTGGAGTCAAATAAAAGATATGCCCCCAACTCAACTTGGGCATTTAAACAATATATCAAGAACCAAATACAATATCAAGAGGCAAATATAATTTACAATGCATATGAGAGAAGAACCAACACAAAAAGGGTTTTATATGATGCTCCAAAGCAAGGTGGCATGATGACATGAGCATGATATAATTATGATGCAACAATTATATATATGAAGTAGTCATTATATTACTAGACCAAGTAGCATTACAATTGTTAGACAATTGGGATGCTACAAGGCCCAACAACTGTCTACAAGAATAGAAGTGCGTAGACATCAAGCTCTTTTGTGGTGCCGTTGCTGGGGAGGTTTTGGGATTTTACCTTTCCTCCACGTCAAGCTCCATCAAAGTCTTTTCTAGCGCCGTTGCCGGGGAGGTAAGGTAAAAGGTACTCACATCCTCCGGTGTGAGTGCTCAAAGTTATTTCCTTTAGATTCTGCAATTTTGTCTCTTTGTTTCTTGTTTTCACTAGTTAGGCTTAATGGAAAACAACAACAAAATTAGAGAGCTTTATAGTGTTTATCTTGAGTTAGGACACGAAGTTTTTGAAGAGAAAATTAAAAAAACCTATGGAGCTTTATTTGCATGCTAATAGCAATGTTATTAGTATGAATTCTTTGGACACCATTATTGCTAATGTTATTGAAAATTCTAAGCTTGGAGAAGCTAGTTTTTATGAAAATGATCTTTTTAGTTCCCCAGCTTTGGAAGATAGCTATTCTATTGTTTACGATGATACCAAACCTCCAATATATGATGATTACAACGATGAATATGATATTTTCACTCCACCTACTATTGAGGGGAAAATTGATTGTGATTACAATATTTTATGATTATGGTGATGAGAATAATAATGATAGATATTTTGTTGAATTTGCTCCCACTACTCCACCTACGATGAATAATAAGAATGCCTTTGCTTATGTGGAGAGTAATAATCATTTTATGCATGTGGATCATGATAAGAATGCTTTATGTGATAGTTATATTGTTAATTTTATTCATGATGCTACTAAAAGTTATTATGATAGAGGGAAACATGGTTTTATGTATCTCAAAAATATTAAGTTTCCCCTCTTTATGTTGAAAATCTCGAAGTTGCACTTGTTTTGCTTTCCAATGCTTGTTGATTTGTGCTTCCATGACTTGTTTCTTTACAAGATTCCTATGCATAGGAAGTGGGTTAGACTTAAATGTGTTTTGAATTTGCTTCTTGATGCTCTCTTTTACTTTAATTGATATTTCTTATGTGAGCATCTTCTCAAACTATCAAGCCTAACTTAAAGGCGGTAAAGAAAAGTACTTGTTGGGAGATAACCCAAGAGTTTCTTGAGTCTTGGAAGTTATTACCTCTGTAATGACCTATCCTTATCCTTTTTGTTTGTTTTTTGTGCCAATAATGACCTCTAATGAGAGGGAAGTAAGATTTGGGGAGCTGCTGTCCCGAAACAGATTTCTGTCCTCCACCATAAAAATTTGTGAGGAGTCTCTGTAAGTCGGATTGTGCTGAAAATTTAGGAATAAATCCACCAGTATGTTATATAACTTTCGTTAGTTCAACACTTTTTGATTTGAGCAACAGAAGATCTTTGAAAAAATCGGTTTCTACCTGCTGGTCTGTTTTGACAGATTTCTGCCATTATTTGCATTTGCTTCTTATTGATTCCTTTTTGAGTTCTCTTTTGGGGAATTGAGCTTTTTGAAGAAGTTGCTACAGTAGCTTGTGTTTTTAGTGAAAAGTCTTGCTATTCCAAAGCTTTGCCTAAAGGTCTATTATCTTTTGAATACACTAGTGTTGCTAATGAAGATTGTGTGAAGTTTTGTATGAAGGAAAAATTTCAGGTATAGAGAGAGAATGATGTAATGAGATGAAGAATGGACAAAATATCAAGCTTGGGGATGACACCCCATATCACCCCAAGAAATATTCAAGAGGTACAAGAGTCAAAGATTGGGGATGCCCAAGGCATCCCCTTCTTCATCAATAAAAATATCAGGTCTTTCTAGACACTTCGTTTTTATTGTTTCATGCATTGTTGTGTTGTTCTTGGATCGTCTTAGTTTTTGTTTTTGGTTTTCGTTTGCTTAGTTTGATTGATTAAGTTGGTTGGTTACACCACACTTATTTTGGAGAGAGACGCACTTTGTTTCCATTGCCTAGAACACTCTAGTTTTCACTCTTATTGTTTTGTGAGTGTTCACTTTTGCTAGCACTGCGTTCAGCCTTAGTTTTCTTGTGCTTTAAACTTAGAACTTTTTAGTTATTTTTTGTGGATTTATGAGACAAGATCACTGATCTTTATTGATTATTATCTTTGTGAGTTGTTTCAAATAAGTTGTTTGGTGTTGGAAAAGAGTAGAAAGTTTCATGCTTATAGTGGTACAAAAGGGAGTTTGTTCTGACTGTGGCTTAGAATTTATCATGTCATGCTAGGTGTTGTTTGACCTTATGCTTAGTTATTATTGCTGTAGCATGACTTGTTCCAAACAATTAGGATTGCTTAATGTGCCTTGGAGGAATCATGCGTTGTTTTAGCATACAAAAGCATAGTATTGTGGTATTCTCTTTTGATGCTTTGTTTGGGTTGACTTGGCACATGCTCACACCATGTTTTGACTATGAAAAGTCACCATAGCCTTTATGATCATTTAGTCCTTGGTTTGTAGTACCACTCTATGCTTTAATTAGTAACACTGTGCATGATTATGGCCATTATTGCTCTCTTAGTTGGTCGCTCCTAGTCTTTTGCTAGCCTCCACTTGTATGAGTAAGCTCTACTCATGCTTCCAACTCCCAAGAAACCAAGTTATTCCAAAGTGTCCACTATAAATTCCTATGCATGGTGTGTTACACCATTCCAAGTATATTATTGTTTTCAACTATCTTCCAATTAAAATGTATTTTGTTATGTGAAAACTTAGTGATTAAAGCCCTCAAAACTTGATGGCACACTTTATATTCTTTGCCCCTAATAAACTTGAACCATTGTGTCATCTATGTTGTATATGCTTGCACTTATACATTGGAATTAGCAGAACCATGCTGTCATGGGGAACGTTTTCAACATTGCACTTGTACATAGTACACAATTGATATCATGATCTTTTGTCTATAGATGTCACCGGTGTGAAATAAAGAAGGAGCTTGTAAGTCCATGGAGTTATGTATTTTGTGTTAGAGAAACGCCTGGGCCGCTAGCCTAAGCCATGCCTAATCATGGTGGAAACTTGCAGCATCACCATAATGAGCTATCTATGAAGCATCCTCAATAAAAACCTATGCAAATAGCAAATAAAAAGATCGCTGAGATGCTCATTGTCTGCTTGCCCTGTCATTTTGGTTATGGGATAGCTCCTGTACCATGTGCAAGGGGTACCCCGTTGCCGGTTCTCTATGATATGCATGTACTTACAATGACAAGAACTTACAGGTGACTGAAGTTGAGTAGCATGAGGTGTGGCCCTCGTATTCAAGGGACTTGAGATTGCCAACTTATACTTTGTCAAGCATATACTCCATCTTTGTTCACTTTAACCTTAATCACTTCAATATGCTTAAGATAGGGGCAATGAGGGCTGAAATCTAACAAGTACCATAATTTTTGGAAGCTCTTTTTGAAACTTGAAATCCCTGCTTCCCTTTGTGAAGGGCCTTTCTTCCACCATTATTTGGGTCTCCACCTTCTACCTTTAGGCACCATTAAGAGAGAATAGTTGCCATTCTATGTGCAGTGTCCCAAAACTTATTGATTGGTGCATATTGTGATATTACTTATTCTTGTGCTATTTGTATCTAGTCACTCTCATGAACTTTGAAGGTGTCCTATGCATCTATTTGCTACTCTATGAGGGACAAGCTGATTGCCACTATGCTATGTTTTCTGTATGAGAAACAGATAAACATTTTACAATGCATGTTATTCATGATCTTTGTTTGTAGCCTTTCATGTTGCATGCATATTTACTATGTCATACTGTTAGAACTCCATCTTTCATACACATGTTTAGAGTTCTTTGATCCCAGCTTTCAATGCTTGCAAATGGTTTGATCTTGGTTTTGATGGTGCATGTCACCTCAAAAATTATTTTTTATCACTTACCTACTCGAGGACGAGCAGGAGTTAAGCTTGGGTATGCTTGATACATTGGAAACGTATCTATAATTTTTGATGTTCCATGCTTGTTTTGTATCATTTGTCTTATGCTTTGTCTACATTTTGAGGTGTTTTTATATGTTTTTCTGGACTAACCTATTAACAAGATGCCACAATGCCAGTTGTCTGTTTTCTTATGTTTTTGGTTCAAGAAAAGGCAGAAAAACAATATTCTCGGAATTGGACGGGACAAAAACCAAAGTCATTATTTTCCTGGAGCAACACGAAACCACAAAGTAGAGCCGGAGGGGGGCCATAGGGTGGCTGCACCCCTAGGCGTGGGCAAGCCCTGGAGGCGCCCACAGGGGGTGTGGGCCCCCTGTACCCCCACCGACCTTGATTCCTGTGCCTATAAGAAGCCTCCGACCGAAAAACCCTAGGGCATCCAAAAGAAATCCACGAAAACCTCCGTAGTGCCGCCGCCATCGAAGGGGAGATTCAGGGGATAGAAAGTCTCTATTCCTGCACCCTGCCGGGACGGGGAAGTGCCCCCGGAGCCATCTCCATCGATCTCCACCACCATCTCCATCACCGTTGCTGATTCCCATGATGAGGAGGGAGTAGTTCTTCCTCGAGGATAAGGGCTCTACCGGTAGCTATGTGTTCATCTCTCTCTCTATGCATGGTCATATTGTGATCATGAGCTTTGTAATCAAGTAGATCTACCTTGCTACTCAAGTGCTTTAATAGATCTCTGCTCTCCCCATGTGTGTGAAAGTGACAGTGTGCACGCCATGGTGGCACTTAGGTTTGAGTCTACATAAATTGATGCATCCCGTCCTACGACCGCTACTACATCTACTCCCACGAGCTCCCCAAGTGGACCCATGACTCGCACCCGAGCCAAACTCCTTCAAGCTAAGGTGAACTCGCTCCTTTCCTTGTGTGACTTTGGTACACCCTTGGATGGCCTGCTACTTCATACGCATACCTTGTGCATCATCAGGTACGAAGAAAAGGACCAAGAGAACGGAGGAGCACAAGCGGAAGAAACCAAATGCTCTCTGTCGCCAGCGGTACTACTGGACCTGGCGACCGGTACTACCGCCCGGCGGCACTACCGCCCCCTGCTACTGCCAGCAACAGACGACGCCAACAGAAGCCAAATACTCTCTGTCTCCGGCAGTACTACCGGACCTGGAACAGGTACTACCGCTCTGCGGCACTACCGCCCCTTACTACCGCTCCCCGCTGAAGACGCCGACGGAAGTCCCAGGATGGCAAGCGGTACTACCGGACCCGGCTGCGGTACTACCGGTTGACCGGTACTACCGGACGTGTTAGACCGGTACTACCGGACGACACAGAACCTGATCGTGTTCAGTCGGCCCAGCGCCCTGTAACCCTCACTATATTTTGGTATTTGTTCCCAAAATACCCCTGTTTATGTGGTTTGCCTATAAATAGCCCCCACCCTCCATTGTAAACCCTAGACTTGGATAATAATAGATTAAGGACACCCCTTTGAGGATCTTTCAATCTGTTGGTCTCATGCTCCTACCAAGGGGCACCCTATTATCCACCCTCCTCTTGGATCTTGCCTAGTGCGTTCAAGTTGTACAAGGCCTTGGGTCCTCGGTTTCTCGCCCCCAAGTCGTCAAGATCTCACCAAGCACCTCGTCCCCCGTTGTTGGCGTGGAGAGAGAGCTTCGCCCAACACCGATCCTAGGGATTATGTTGGACCGGTTGCCACCGACGTGAGTTATCGGCGTGTATCGTGTTTTGTGTGCGTGAGTTCGTCGGGTTCTTCGTGTGCATGTGTTCGTGGATTTCATCCCCTTTCCCCTTCCACCGCTTTACCCTCGTTTCCCGCGGAGATTCGTGAAAGATCGGGCCACCCCAAGGGGTTACCCCATAACATCTTGGTATCAGAGCAAGGTTGACAACGGCGATGAAGAATACTTGAGTGAAGAAGAGTTTGATGCAAGGGTCAAGGAAGCCATGGCAAGGCAACATTTGGAAGAGGACCAAGAACTTCTTGTGTGTGAGCATGACGCAAGTCCATCGCTTGTGGTCACAAGGGTCTTAACGACCCAAGCCAATGAGAATGAAGACCAACGCTCGAACATCTTCCAAACTCGTGCCGGCATCAATGGGAAGTCCATCAAAGTTGTCATCGATGGAGGGAGTTGCCACAATCTTGCAAGCACGGAATTGTGTGAGAAACTCAACCTCACCCTCCATCCGCATAAACATCCCTACCATATCCAATGGCTAAGTGACCAAGGATCCGTCAAGATCAAGCACACCGTCTCGGTAACGTTCTCAATTGGGCCCTACAAGGACACGGTGGAATGTGACGTGGTCCCAATGACGGTTTGCCATATGTTGCTCGGAAGGCCGTGGCAATATGACAAGCGTGCTTTGCATGATGGTCACTCAAACACTTATACCTTCAAATGGCTTGATAAAACTTGTGTGTTGCAACCAATGACTCCTAGCCAAATAATTGCGGACAATGCAAAGGCTTTAGCGAGGGTGCAATACACAAAAACACCTTGTGAGAAGAGTGGTGAGCGAGAGAACCACACCATAGTGAGTGAGTGCCACAAGCCAAACTCAAGTGGAAAAACTAAGAGTGTTCTTCTTGCCACCAAAAGTGAGATGAGAGAAG
Organism: Avena sativa; assembly: GCA_916181665.1. Classification (NCBI taxonomy): domain Eukaryota; kingdom Viridiplantae; phylum Streptophyta; class Magnoliopsida; order Poales; family Poaceae; genus Avena; species Avena sativa. The sequence continues at coordinate 203,144,733 of OV702283.1, read as the reverse complement.
TGCGGAACAACCCATCCATCTTGCACTATGTCCTTATTTGCAAGGGACTAGCGCAAGGAACTAATGACTTGACAAATGTTCCTCCTTATTTGATGGCTATTTTGCAGGAATTCCAATATGTATTTCCCGAAGAGCTTCCTCATGGCCTAACTCCTCTTCGTGGAATCGAGCACCGCATCGACCTCATACCCGGCGCCCCACTCCCAAACCGCGTCGCGTATCGCACGAACCCGGAAGAGACTAAGGAGATAGAACGTCAAATCAACCAACTCGTCTCCAAAGGTTTGTTCCAAGTAAGCACTAGCCCAAGCGCGGTCCCCGTGATTCTAGTTCCAAAAACGGATGATACGTTGCGGTTATGCATGGACTGCCGTCCAATCAATGCTATCACCATGCGTTATCGACATCCTATACCGCGTCTTGATGACATGCTTGATGAGTTATGTGGAGCCACTATATTTTCGAAAATTGATCTTCATAGTGGTTACCATCAATTTCGCATGGCCGAAGGTGATGAGTGGAAAACCGCCTTCAAGACCAAGCTTGGTCTCTATGAATGGTTGGTTATGCCTTTTGGCTTATCAAATGCCCCATCTACCTTCATGCGCCTCATGAACCATATTTTGAGATCTCTCATTGGGAAGAGTGTAGTTGTTTACTTTGATGACATCCTTGTCTATAGCAAGTCACTAGAGGAGCATGTTACTCATGTTAAGGAGGTCCTTCAAATCCTTCGTCATGAAAAGCTTTATGCTAATCTCCCAAAGTGCACTTTTGCAAAAGACAAGCTGATTTTCCTTGGTTTTGTTGTGTCTTCTAATGGCATTGAAGTTGATGTCTCAAAAGTTAAGGACATACGAGATTGGCCCATCCCTACCAATGTTAGTGAACTTCGTAGTTTTCATGGGTTGGCTGGCTTTTACCATCGTTTTGTGGAAGACTTTTCTACCATTGCTTGCCCCCTCAACGAATTGACCAAGAAAAATGTCACATTCGTTTGGGGAAAAGCACAACAAAAGGCTTTTGATGAGCTCAAAACGAGGCTCACCGAAGCACCACTTCTTGCATTACCGGATTTCACAAAAACCTTTGAGATTGAATGTGACGCTAGTGGTATTGGCATTGGTGGCGTCCTTATGCAAAATGGGCGTCCTATTGCATACCATAGTGAGAAACTTGATGGCGCACGCCTTAACTATCCCATTTATGACAAAGAACTTTTTGCCTTGGTTCAAGTCCTTCAAGTGTGGCAACACTATCTTTGGCCCAAAGAATTTATCATCCATTCCGACCATGAGTCGTTGAAGTATCTTAAGGGCCAAGACAATTTGAGTAAAAGGCACGCCAAATGGGTTGAGTTCATGGAGTCTTTTCCTTACATTGTCAAATACAAGAAGGGCAAAGAAAATGTGGTAGCGGACGCCTTGTCTCGCAAAAACACAAACCTTCTTACTCGGCTCGAAGTAAATGTCTTGGGTCTTGATGACATCAAATCTTTATACGCGTCTGACCCTTTCTTTGGACCAATGTTTGCAAGATGTTCAATAGACAAAGGGATTGATGATTTCTATTTGCATAAGGGTTTTCTTTTCAAACAAAACAAGCTTTGCATTCCGAAGTCATCTCTCCAAATTTTGCTTCTTCAAGAGTCCCATGGTGGCGGCCTTATGGGTCACTTTGGCCGTGACAAGACGTATGACATGCTATCCACTCACTAATTTTGGCCAAAGATGAAACGCGACGTGGAGCGCCACGTCCAACGATGCACTACATGTATCCAAGCTAAGTCTAAGTCTAACCCCTTTGGTCTTTATATGCCATTGCCTATTCCTCATGCACCTTGGTCGGACATTAGCGTGGACTTTGTGTTAGGCTTGCCTAGATCTAAACATGGACATGATTCTATATTTTTAGTAGTGGATCGCTTTTCAAAAATGGCACATTTCATTCCGTGCCATAAGACCGATGATGCTTCACATGTAGCAAATTTGTTCTTCAGGGAAATAATTCGGCTACACGGTGTACCAAGAACAATCGTCTCCGACCATGACGTAAAATTCATGAGCTACTTCTGGAAGACTCTCATGGCCAAGCTCGGCATCAAGCTCCTCTTCTCCTCCGCCTCGCATCCTCAAACCGATGGACAAACCGAGGTCGTCAATCGAAGCCTTGGCACACTCCTCCGGGTGTTGATAAAGAAGAACCTTAAAGACTGGGAGGAATGTATTCCACACGCCGAGTTCGCCTACAACCGCGCCAAGCACTCCACCACCATGAGGAGCCCGTTCATGATCGTCTATGGCTTCGAGCCCCTCACCGCGCTCGATATCCTTCCACTACCACTTCATGAACGTGCCAACATGGACGTTGTCAAGCGTGCTCAAACAATGAAGAAACTCCATGAAGACACAAGAGCTACGATCGAGCAACAAGTCCTTCGCCAAGCATCAAGGCTAAACACGAACAAGAAAGAGATGATCTTTGAAGAGGGCAACCTTGTGTGGATACACTTAAGTAAAGACCGCTTCCCCAAGGAACGCGACTCCAAACTCAAGCCAAAAGGTGATGGACCATTCAAAGTGCTAAAGAGGATAAACAACAACGCCTATATCATCGATATCCCAACATCAAAGTATCTTGTGAGCTCGACATTCAATGTCAAGGACCTCTCACCCTACCATGGAGAAGATGAAGTTGAGAAGGTTGAAGAGTCGAGGACGACTCTTTCCCAAGGGGGGGGGGGAGCTGATGTAGCCCGTCCTACGACCGCTACTACATCTACTCCCACGAGCTCCCCAACTGGACCCATGACTCGCGCCTGAGCCAAACTCCTTCAAGCTAAGGTGAACTCGCTCCTTTCCTTGTGTGACTTCGGTACACCCTTGGATGTCCTGCTACTTCATACGCATACCTTGTGCATCATCAGGTACGAAGAAAAGGACCAAGAGAACGGAGGAGCACAAGCGGAAGAAACCAAATGCTCTCTGTCGCCAGCGGTACTACCGGACCTGGCGACCGGTACTACCGCCCGGCGGCACTACCGCCCCCTGCTACCGCCAGCAACAGACGACGCCAACAGAAGCCAAATACTCTCTATCTCCGGCGGTACTACCGGACCTGGAACCGGTACTACCGCTCTGCGGCACTACCGCCCCTTAATACCGCTCCCCGCTGAAGACGCCGACGGAAGTCCCAGGATGGCAAGCGGTACTACCGGACCCGGCTGCGGTACTACCGGTTGACCGGTACTACCGGACGTGTTAGACCGGTACTACCGGACGACACAGAACCTGACCGTGTTCAGTCGGCCCAGCGCCCTGTAACCCTCACTATATTTCTCTATTTGTTCCCAAAATACCCCTGTTTATGTGGTTGGCCTATAAATAGCCCCCACCCTCCATTGTAAACCCTAGACTTGGATAATAATAGATTAAGGACACCCCTTTGAGGATCTTTCAATCTATTGGTCTCATGCTCCTACCAAGGGGCACCCTATTATCCACCCTCCTCTTGGATCTTGCCTAGTGCGTTCAAGTTGTACAAGGCCTTGGGTCCTCGGTTTCTCGCCCCCAAGTCGTGAAGATCTCACCAAGCACCTCGTCCCCCGTTGTTGGCGTGGAGAGAGAGCTTCGCCCAACACCGATCCTAGGGATTATGTTGGACCAGTTGCCACCGGCGTGAGTTATCGGCGTGTATCGTGTTTTGTGTGCGTGAGTTCGTCGGGTTCTTCGTGAAAGATCGGGCCACCCCAAGGGGTTACCCCATAACATAAATACTCTTTGTGCTTTAATAGATCTATGCTTTTCCCCATGTGTGTGAAAGTGACAGCATGCATATCGTGTGTGGCACTTTGGCTAGATTGAATATTTGTTATGAGTTATATTTGGAGTTGGATGTCTCTATGAAATTGTCGTGTTTGTTGGAACCATCTAGCTCTCAAGGTGACATTGTGGGGTTATCTAGATTGGGGAAGGCGGACTTTGAGGAGTGCTGTTATAGCCCTACCGATGATTAGAGTGTCCAACCGGAGAGTAGTTAAGAGTAGTATCATGAAGAGAGGATATTTATATGAGAGAGTGTTCACTAGTGAAAGTATGATCCCTAGGCCTTGTTTCTAAGCATTGAAACACCGTTTGCTACTAGATCTGTTGCATGTTTTCTTGCTTCCTTCTTGTTGCCTTTAGTCTTTACCTCACTGTCAAGCTCTTTTCTGGCATCGTTACCACTTGTATTTCACTATCTCTTTGCCAAACTAGTGCATATATATTGGGTGTGTTGGGGACACAAGAGACTTCTTGTATCTTGATTGCAGGGTTGCTTGAGAGGGAATACCTTTGACCACTTCCTCCCCGAGTTTGATAAACCTTGGGTAATCCACTTAAGGGAAACTTGCTGCTGTTCTACAAACCTCTGCACTTGGAGGCCCAACAACTGTCTACAAGAATAGAAGTGCGTAGACATTAGGCATACCGGGCAAAACATATGGAAATACATCGGGGTATTCGCAGACTATTCTGACTTGGTCAATGGTTGGTTGGGATAGACTCTTGTTGCACTTGAATTGACGAGGCAAGGTTCCAGATACATGCTCTACTGATATTCCGGTTGTACTGGTCATGGTTATGGCTTTCTTGGCACAGTCGATTAATCCTTTATGTTTCGACATCCAATCCATTCCTAGTACTACTTCTAAACCTTTTGTTCCAAGTACTATTGATTAGCATAAAAATCTATGCCATGGATTCAGATAGGTATGGCCTTGCAAATTTTTCTAGCTTTGGTGGTCGAACCAGGTATTTGAACTATCATAACGTGGTTCAATTTGGTTGGTTGAATCTTACTAGTGCATGCAAATTCCTCGGTAACAAACAAGTGCGATGCTCCAGAATCAAACAACACTCTTGCAAGTACTGAGTTAATAGAAAACATACCCAACACGACATCTGGCACTTCTTGGGATTCTTCAGCATGCATGAGAAATAGACGACCGTTGCGGTTGAGCGAATTCCCTGGGGCAAACCTTCTTCCAGGCTGAACACTACTGCTGAGCTGGGGCATTTGCATTGGGGGATGCGACAATCTTCTTGGGGCACTCATTGGAATAGTGACCCTTGGTTCCACATTCATAAAAAGTCACCTGAGACTTGTCCTTTGCTGCGACAGGCACGACATTGCTTCCAGTCCTTGGGGCAGTATTGGTATTGGTGGCGGCATTGTTCTTGTTGAACTTGGGTGGGGCACGATTGAAATTGCTGGGGTTGCCGGGGTTTTTGTGATTTCCTCCGGGCCTTGGGTTTCCTCCTCCACGGTTGGGATAGGTCAGACGGTTCATCGGGGTCTATTGGTTCTTGGGGCAAATCCTGGAGATGGGTTGGGGCATTAATTTGGGGTATGGTGGGTTCCTGGTTGATGCATCATTCTACGCTTGCGGTTCTCATTGGCTTGGTTGATCTTGCCTTCCATCTGAATGGCAGAGTCCACTAAGGCTTTAATATCAACAAAGGGGATATTGACTAACACATGCTTCAGTTTGGTTGGTTGAATTTTACTAGTGCATGCAAATTCTTCGGTGACAAATGAATGCGATGCACCAGAATCAAACAACACTCTTGCAAGTACTGAATTAACAGAAAACATACCCAGCACGACGTCTGGCGCTTCCTGAGCTTCTTCAGCATGCATGAGAAAAAGACGGCCGTTGCGGTTGAGCGAATTTCCTGGGGCAAATCTTCTTCCTGGCTGAACACGACGCTGCTGCTGAGCTGGGACATTGGCATTGGGGGCTGTAGCATTCTTCTTGTTGGGGCACTCGTTGGAATAGTGGCCTTTATTTCCACAGTCATATCAGGTCACTTGCGACTTGTCCTTGGCTGCGACAGGCACAACATTGCTTCCAGTCCTCGGGGCAGTGTTGGTGTTGGCGGTAGCATTGTTGTTGTTGAACTTGGGTGGGGCACGATTGAAATTGCTAGCGTTGCCAGGGTTGTTGTGATTTCCTCCGGGCCTAGGGTTTCCACGGTTGGGATAGGTCGGACGGTTCATCGGGGGTCTGTTGGTTCTTGGGGCAAATCCTGGAGATGGGTTGGGGCGATACTTTGGGGTATGATGGGTTCCTGGTTGATGCATCATGCGACGCTTGCGGTTCTCATTGGCTTGGTTGATCTTTCCTTCCATCTGGATAGCAGAGTCGACAAGGGCTTCAATATCAGCAAAGGGGATATTGACTAACAATGTCTGCATCTCATCATGCAGACCATTCAGGAATCTTTCTTCTTGGCTTTAGTGTCAATCTCATCCGGGGCATACCTAGCTAATGACAAGAATTTGTCACGGTATTCCACTACAGTCATCCATCCTTGCTTCAGTTCTCTGAACTCGTCTCTCATTCTCTTGATCAAACCTGGTGGCACATGGGTTCTGCTAAACTTGACCTTGAATTCCTCCCAGGTCATCATCTGGCCTCCGGTCATTGCGCGAACACTGTTCCACCATGCCCTGGCATCTCCAGCTAGATAGTGGGTGGCGAACAGGACTTTCTCGTTGGCTTCCACTCCGGCTACTTCTAGGTTATTTTCCATGGTTTGCAGCCAATCATCGGCATCTAGGGGTTCTTCTGACTTAGTGAAAACAGGTGGGTTGGTATTCTGGAAATTCTTGAGTTTAGATCCATGGTTGTCCTGATTTCCGTGGCCTTGGTTGTTGTGGGCTAGCTGGGCTATCTGCTGAAGTGTGGCTAGGTTGGCTTGACGTTCGGATCTTTCAGCTTCGCGGTCAGAAGTCAACATTTGCAGAATCTGCAACATCGGGTCCGGGGTTGAACCACTTCCTCCACGTGGCATCTGAAGATTGAGATAGATCATGAGAAAAGAGGGAAATTTCTACAGTTTTGGGTCTTTGAAAAAAAATTTAAAGTCTTGACTCAGATTTTCTAGCAACTTGCTTTTTCATTCATTCATTCACACGATACAACACACACCACATCAAAGGAAAGCAGATGGTTTTAAGAACCATTCTAGAAACTACGATACAGTGGGACCGAATACTACTCACTACGCTAGTGCTCAAGTGCTACTACTCCTTAGAATCTGTGGCCTCATCATCCTCATCATCATCGATGAAGGCGAAATCATCCTCATCGGTGAAGAAATCCATAGCCTGATCCTCCAGAAAATCATCGTCATCGCTGAGATAGGAGTAGGGGTCTCCACGAAGATCCTCTCCGGCATTCTCCCTTTCTTCCAACTGCATGTCTCTCTCGTGGATGGTCTCTTCCAGAGATGAGATGCGGTGGCGAAGACGGGCAATGGTGCGCTCCTTCTTGTTGAGCTGACGGCGGAGAGACTTGCGATCCTTTGCTAGCATGGTGATGGTTTGATCTTTCGTCTTGATGATGGCAGACTTGTGGTTGCAGTAGTCACGGCAGTTGTCCAACTCCTGCTGACGATCGTACATCATGAAGCTAAGGTGGTCCAATTGGGTCTTCAGCTCGGGGTGGTATGGGGCTTCGAGTGGTTGTCCATTAGCATCACGCCTTGGGCAAAACTCAAAGCGAGTACCCTTGATCTGATTGATGCTCTGCCCACACAGACGGGAAAGAGCTTCCTGCATTGCTCTGGAAAGTCCATCGAGCCAGTTGTTTTCCCTCAAGGTAAACTGAATTCCCTCCGCAGTGGGAGGTTCAATTTTTCCTCGGAGACTTGCAAGAATTAGCCACTGCAGATCTTCTCCTCCTTGATCATTGAGCTGAGCTCCGAAGAACTTGGGGTGTGGAGGCTCCAGAAGTTCCGAAAGCTGGTCCAAATCCCTCTCAAAGATAAGGTCTCCTCCATTCCCCAATTGGTAAAACTTGCTGTACTTCACGTCCATCTATAAGAATATAGGATGAGTAAGTTAGTAGAGTGATCAAGTGTGTCAAAATTTTATGTATTTACAAGAGTTTTTGAGGAACATGAATTTTCATGAAAGAATCAAAGGGATAAGAATGAGAATAAGTTTTTGTAAATATTTGTTTTCTTTGGTTTTGAAACTAAGTTTTTGATTCTACGTCCAGTCTAACTAGGGTCTCCTATGGTCAGGATGGCTCTGATACCAACTTGTCAACACCCGGATTTTTAATCCCAGATGCCTGTTATGCCATACATCGCAATCCCAGGATTACAATTTTTGCGAGACATAACAGAATTGGATACCATAGTATATCATCCATTACAAACGATCCATAAGTTCTTACACAAATAGGGATCTCATGATCCAGTTCTTAATACAACATCAAGCAGCGGAATACGTAATAATAACGGTACCGTGGGCGAAGCTCCATCTTCGGGGTCACAGGCAATGCTGACGATGGGAGATGATCCTAGTTGTCGTAACCTTCCTGGGGTCCATCCTCCAGGTACTCCTATTCATAGTATGGCCATGGGAATAGCCAGGGACAAAGCCATGAGTACTCTTTAAGTACTCGCAAACTCATACTAACAAGTAAAGGGGTTTTTGGATAATAGGACACTAGGCTCTAGAGTTGTTTTGCAAAAAGCCAGATTTATCTCTACTAAGTTTAGAAGCAACGAATGCTAGTTGAAAGTTTATAACACCTAAGTGGGAATTTGTAATTCATATCACAACCCTGTTGTGGTCAAGTCAAAGTCTCCATTCATTTCACAAGTCATTTTGAAAAGTCTGACGGGGGAACAGTATGGCCACTCCAACTGTCCATAACCGCGGACGCGGCTATTCGAATAGTTTGACGCTCTACAGAGATTGTACACTTTCACCACAACATTCGATACATCTGTCAGGAACAAATCCTGAATTCACCATACTCAGTATGCGGATAATCAATCCTAACCTTTCAATTACATGCCCTAGTATAAGCACCTCTCCTGTGAGTTTGGCCTCCCAACCATGACCAACTGTCATCTTGGGTACTGCACAGGTGGACAATCTTCACAAGGTAGCCTCAGCTCAAACCTTGGCCGTGAGGGAACTACTACTAAGGTATATAAGTTTCCAGTCAAGCCCTACCCAATCTTCGGGTATTGTGGTTGTACGATAAAATTGGAATGGTATCGCATCCAGACAACCATCAGTTTTATAAAGGGCTAAGGCTCATGCCTCAACATTTTCATCAGCAAAATCATCAGGTGTTTGGAAACACATGTCCAAAACATTTCAATAGAATGATCCATCATTCCAAGGTTTTCATAACCATTTTTCCACCAAGTATTCCCATCTAAAGTTGGTCAAGTTTTATGCTTAGCACTAGCATCTGCAAGTGGGGGTAAGCAATTAATGAGGGGTGGTAAACTAGTGGAGTTTCAACTAAGTTTAATCTCATGCCTTAATGTGACATCAAGATTATCTAGCTTAGGCCAAATTTTATGCTCTTTATGCAACCTTCAATTATCCTTCTAGTATTTACCACTTATTCCAGTAAACTCTAAGTAAGAGCTTTGATAAAGAAATAAAGTATAAAGCTTGTAAGTAAAAACTAGGATTGGTTTATCAAGTGGTTATGATCATATATGCTTTAAGGCATATAGTTGACAATGTAACAAATAGTGGTTTGTTGCATCAGTAGAGTATCTTGCAAGGGTTAACTTGCACATTCACTAGTAGTATTAGGCTTGCAAGTATTGGCTTGTATAGGTATAGTATCAGCTTGCCTTATGCAGAGCAGTGGTTGAAGTTCTCCTCGGCTTCTTCTTCGTAGAATCCTCCTTCTTCCTCGTATCCTTGGTCGGTACTAGCGTCTATGAATAAATACGAGGTACACAATCACCAAACAATACTTAACTACTTGCAATCATCACACACAAGGGTCCTATAGATGATCTAACATCATCTCTAATATTACAAGATTAAGGCTTGGTTTATTTCCTTTTATTTTTTAGAAAAGTAATTTCTACTCATTGAAAAACTACTTAAGATTTAATATTCTCCAAACCAAACATGGGATCATGTTGACACATGTCATCACCACATATTCTAGTTCATGGGAATGTGATTTAAAGTGGTGTCACAATTTAATAAGGTTTTACCCTTTTATTTGAATTAATTAAAGTGACTAGACATGCCTATGTAGCATTCTTTTATTACTTGAACATTATTTCTGCAAGTAAACCTATATATTTTTATATATTCTGAAAGGTATGGTTAAATTTGATTTTTGAGAGTTGGAATCAACTCAAAAGCTATTATGGTTTAAATTTGAAAAATGTTTGAATGCAGAAAAGCTTCTGCCTTGTTATTTTTACCATGGATGATCTATAGATCCAAATGACTTGAATCCAACGGGCTTGGATTCAGTATTCCCAGACCTTTCTAACAAAATTAGTTTCATTCAATTTGGTGTACTGAATCGATCTGGGTTGATTTTTGAAACTAGGCACAGAAGTGTGTTTGAAATAAAATGGAAAAAGTTTAATTCAAATAGCTGGGCTGCATGGGAAAAGTTAACGGGCCGGCCTGCTAAGCGTAGCGCTTCCGCGGGCTGTTTAAGTGGTTGTCCCCACTCGTCAGTGAGACAGGGGGTGCGAAGTGTTATGGGGTGATGTGGGACGTTCGATCTGGTTCTAATCCAACAGCTGGGAGTCATTGTCGACGTTGGGCAACGCCGACGAGATAGAAACCTAGCGCGGACAGTGGGGGTTGCTGGGGGCTCACTGGGGTGCAGGCGAGGGTCGGCGAGGCGGGCAAACCACGAAGTCGACGACGGCGAACTCAGGGGGTGGTCGCGGCAGCTCCTGGGGTGGACGAAATCGATGGCGCCCTTTTTCTCCAGAGGCGGCGGGCTCCGGTGAAATTCCGGCAGGGTGGTGCTCACCTTGCTCCAGGAACGGTGTGGCACGATCAGTGAGGAGAGGGGAGTAGAATGGTGTGAAGAAATCGACTGGGGGTGGCCTCTATTTATAGTCGAGCGAGGGGACCGACGGGGCGCATGGTGAGCTCGTCGGGGGAGATGGTACAGGCGGCTATTGGCATGGGCGAAGGTAGGGGACGGTGCGGTGTTCCCTGGCGATGCTCAACGCTACGGTGACGAGACGTGGGGTGGTGCGAGTTGGTCTGGAACATGTGACGCTCTGTGCGGCAGAGGCGGCGTCTTCGACGGCGAGCGGTGGCTGTGCGTCACGGGGCGGCGAACGGGGATGTCTGGCGGTCTCCTGGGTCGGTGGCGATCGTGTATGCACACGGTGAGGGCGGCGCGCGGTCTGTGGGCTTCGGTCGAGGGTGGCGCTCTGGCGCACGCTCGACATGGTTGCTGGCGGTCTGGGCGCGGTCCGTGCGTGTGGTCCAGTGGCTGGCAGGGTTCGAGCGGTGGACAGGGAGTGGCGGTGGACGGTGGGCTGCCTCCCAGACATGCTGGCTAGGCTTGTTTCTCCTCCTAGCTTGTCGTCTCCACTGGGGTGGCATGGGTGTGCTCGGCTGTTCACCATTGATGGCAATGCCAAGCTTACAGTGAGGATAGTGCTTGGTTTAACTTACTAGATGATCTACTGAGATGGTTGTGAGCTAAAGAGGGAACAAGTTAGGCTTCAATCACTGCTCACTATAGTGTTTAGGATTTTGATGATTTGTGTCTGCAACCTGTTTGATGAAATGGCCGCATGAAATCAAGTTTTGAATTTTGAAAAGATTTTTGGTGGGTTTGCTAGATTGGTGCTGTGAGTCTGCAGATGCTTGGGTTTTGAAAGTTGAGCTTGTTTGAGTGGTTTTTGAAAAAGGGGGATCTTCCCATATGATAAAGATTCAATTTTGAATTGTCATTTAAACTATGCATTTGAAAGTTTCTGGATGATCACAAAGTGGGCCTTGATACTTTGTTATGAGTACATTCAAGGGGTGCAAAGATCCAGAAAAGTTTCTATTAGGTTCTAAAAGTTTGAGGCAGCCAAAGTAGGCATGGGAGTTAAATTGGTCAAAATGACCATTCCCTTATTTTATTTGTTTTGATTTACTTGTCTTTAGGAAAAGCATGGGAAATGTTTTAGATGATGTTTATTTCACCTAAGAAATATTTTACAAGCAAGGAAACACACAAACAAGGTGGTTCAAAAGAATTTCAAATTAAATGCATACACATATGCATGCTTTCATAATTTTAATTAGAAAAGTTTTTGTTAACCCTAATTTTGATGATTAGAGTTTGATGATTTAAGTTTAGTATTTTTGGGATGTTACAATTTGCAACATTGGGTCCGGGGATGAGCTGCTTCCTCCGCGAGGCATCTGAAGATTGAGATAGATCATGAGAAAAGAGGGAAATTTATAAGGTTCAGGGTTTTCTGTTTGAAAAGATTTTGAAGTTGGACTCAGATTTTTCTAGCAACTTGATTTTCATTCATTCATAGCACACGATACAAACACACACACACACACCACAACAAGGAAAAACAGATGGTTTTAAGAACCATTCTAGGGAACTACGATATAGTGGGACCGAATACAACTCACTAACGCTAGTGCTCAAGTGCTACTACTCCTCGGAGTCGGTGTCCTCATCCTCATCGTCATCGTCATCGTCATCATCATCATCATCATCATCATCATCATCAATGAAGGCAAAGTCATCCTCATCGGTGAAGAAGTCCATGGCCTGATCCTCCAGAAAGTCATCATCGTCACTGAGGTAGGAGTAGGGGTCTCCACGAAGGTATGCCCCTGCATTCTCACTCTCCTCAAGCTGCATGTCCCTCTCGTGGATGGTATCCTCCAACTCTGTGATCATATGGCGAACACGGGCAATGATTCGCTCCTTCTTGTCGAGATGCCGGCGATGAGATTGGCAATCCTTCACTAGCATGGCAATGGTCTGATCTTCTGGGCAGCGATGGCGTACTTGTGGTTGGCGTAGGAGCGGGCATTGTCTAACTCCTTCTGCCGGTCATACATCATGAAGCTGAGGTGGTCCACTTGGTTCTTCAGCTCAGGATGATAGGGTGCTTCCAGTGGCTGTCCCATAACATCACGCCTTGGGCAGAACTCAAAGCGGGTACCCTTGATCTTATTGATACTCTGCCCACATAGACGGGCAAGAGCTTCCTGCATTGCCCTGGCAAGTCCATCGAGCCAGTTGTTCTCTCTGATGGTGAATTGAATTCCCTTGGAGGTGGGGGCTTCAATATTTCCTCAGAGACTTGCAACAATCAGCCATTGCAACTCCTCTCCTTCCTGATCGTTGAGCTGAGCTCCGAAGAACTCGGGGTGCGAACGCTCCAGAAGTTCTGAAAGCTGGTCCAAGTCACGCTCAAAGATGAGATCTCCTCCATTTCCGAACTGATAGAACTTGCTATACTTCACGTCCATCTATAAGAATATAGGATGAGTAAGTTAGTAGAGTGATCAAGTGTGTCAAATTTTATGTAAGTTTGCAAGAATTTTTGAGGAACATGAATTTTCATGAAAGAGTCTAAGTGGTAAGAATGAGAATAGGTTTTCATAAATACTTACTTCCTTGGTTTTAAAACTAAGTTTTTGATTCAAACGTCCATTCTAAACCAGGGTCTCCTATGGTCAGGATGGCTCTGATACCAACTTGTCAACACCCAGATTTTTAATCCCAGATGCATGTTATGCCATACATCGCAATCCTAGGATTACCATTTTTGCGAGACATAACAGGTTGGATATCACCGTACATCATCCATTACAAACCATACATAAGGTCTTACAACAAATGAAGGATCACATGATCCATTCTTAATACAATCATAGCAGTGGAATAACGTAATGATAACGGTAGCGTAGGCGAGGCTCCATCTTCATGGTCACTGGCAATGCTGATGATGGGAGATGATCCTAGTTATCGTAACCTTCCTGCGGTCCATCCTCCTGATAATCCTCTTCATAGTCTGGCCACGGGAATAGCCATGAGTACTCTTTAAGTACTCGCAAACTAATACTAACAAGTGAAGTGGTTTTGAGTAGGGATACTAAGCTCTAGGTTGTTTTCCAAAAAGCCAGATTTACCTCTACTGAGTTTAGAAGCAAAGAAAGCTAATTGAAAGTTTTATAACACCTAAGTGGGAACTTGAATTTTCATATCACAACCTTGTTGTGGTCAAGTCAAATCATGAATCATTTCACAAGTAATTTTGAAAACATCTGACGACGGAACAGTATGGCCACTCCAACTGTCCATAACCGCGGACGCGGCTATTCGAATAGTTTTACACTCTACAGAGGTGGTACACTTTCACCACAACATTTGATACATCCGTTAGGAACAATCCCGAATTCACCATACTCAGTATGCGGATAATCAATCCTAACCTTTCAATTACACGCCCTAGTATAGGCACCTCTCCTGTGAGTTTGGCCTCCCAACCATGACCAACTGTCATCTTGGGAACTACACAGGTGGACAATCTTCACAAGGTAGCCTCAGCTCAAACCTTGGCCGCAAGGGAACCCATACTAAGGTATATAAAGTTCCAGTCAAGCCCTACCCAAATTTCGGGTATTGTGGTTGTACGGTAAAATTGGAATGGTATCGCATCCAGACAACCATCAGTTTTATAAAGGGCTAAGGCTCATGCCTTAACATTTTCATCATCAAAATCATCTGGTGTTCAAGAACACATGTCAAAACATCCCATTAGAATGACTCATCATTCTAAGGTTTTCATGACCATTTTCACCAAGTATTCCCATCTAAAGTGATCAAGTTTTATGCTTAGCACTAGCATCTATAAGTGGGGGTAAACACTAATGAGGGGTGGTAAACAAGGGTGAATGATCTAAGTTCAATCTCATGCCTCAGGATGACATCAAGATTTATCTAACTTAGGCCAAGTTTTATGCTCTTTATGCTACCTTTAAATATCTTTCTAAAAGCTACAAGTCCCTAAGTAACTCCAATTAGAAAGCTTTGATAAAGAAATAAAATAACTAAGGTTGCAAATAAAACTAGGATTGGATATAATCAAATTTATCTAACCAAGCATGCCTAATGCAATGCATAGGTTATCTAACTTTCTCAGTTGCAAGTGTGAGATTGCAAAGTTAACTTGTATTGTGAAGCTTGCAAGGTTGCAAGTATAGGCTTGCCTTGTGCAGAGCAGTGGTTGAAGTTCACCTCGGCTTCTTCCTCGTAGTATTCTCCTTCCTCCTCGTATCCTTGGTCGGTACTAGCGTCTATAAATAAATACGAGGTACACAATCACCAAACAATACTTAATTACTTTTATTTATCACACCAAGGTTTTCACTAGATGATATAGCATCATCACAAACATTACAATCATCAAAGCACTTGTCTTATTTATTTTATTTTGGAAAAATAATTTCTACTCATTGATAAACTACTTAAGATTTAATATCCTCCAACTAAAACATGGGATCATGTTGACACATCTCAGCACCACATATTTCAGTATATGGGAACGTGATTTAAAGTGGTGTCATAATTTAATAAGGTTTAACCCTTTTATTTTAATTAAATAAAGTGACTAGAAATGCCTATGGGGCATTCTTTTATTACTTGTCCATTATTTCTGCAAGTAAACCTAGATATTTTTATATATTCAGAAAAGGTCTTGTTAAATGTGATTTTTGAGAGTTGGAATCAACTCAAAAGCTTTTGTGGTTGAATTTTGAAAAATGTTTGAATGTAGATAAGCTTCTACCTTGTTATTTTTACTATAGGTGATCTACATATCTAAATGGTTTGAATCCAATAGGCTAGGATTAAGAATTCCAGTACCTTTCTAGCAAAATTAGTTTCATGCCATTTGGTTCAGTGAATCGATATGGGTTGATTTTTGAATCTAGGGATAGAACCAAGTTTGAAACTAAATGGAAAAACCTCAATTCAAACTACTGGGTCACGCGGGAAGTTAACTGGGCCAACCCACGCCGCATAGCGCGCGTGGGTGGGTTTAAGTGGATGTCCCCACCAGTCAGCAAGACAGGGGATTGTGAAGCGGTATAGGGCAATCTCAACCACACGATCAACTTCTAATCGAACGACTGCGACTTATCGTCTCCGTCGGGCAACTCCGGCAAGACATAACCCTTGCGCGGCCAGTGGGGGTCTACGGGGGCTCACCGTGGCTCAGGCGAGGGTCGACGGTGGGGGCGAACGGCGAAGTCGACGATGGCGAACCTCCTGGTACCGGTGGCTTCTCCTGGGGCGGCTCCAATCGCTGGCTCCTTTTCTCCTCCTCCGCGGTAGACTCCGGCAAAATTCCGGCGACCTGCTGCTCACCTTGATCCGGGGATGAGGTGGGGTGGTTCTGAGAGAGAGGGGAGTGTGTTGGTGTGAAGAAATCGAACGGGGGTGGCCTCTATTTATAGTGCCAAGAGGGGACCAAAGGGAGCGGGTGGAGCTCGTCGTGGTCGTCATCACAGTGGGCTAATGGCATGGACGATGGTAGGGGGCGGTGCTGTGCTCCCTGGCGAAGCTCAACGGCATGGTCGCGAGGCGTGGGGCGGTGCGACATGGTCAGAACGCTGCGGTGCTCTGGGCGGGTCCGACGAGCATTTTAATGGCGCACCGCGGCTACGGGTCGCGCGACGGCGAACGGGGTTGTCTGGTGGACTCCTGGGATGGTGGTGATCACATACGCAAGTGGCAAGGGCGGCGCGCGGTCTGTGGTCGTGTGTCGAGTGCGGCGCTCTGGCACGCTCTCGGCATGGCACAGAGGCATAGGGCACAATGGTTCTAGAGTGGTCCAGGGGTTGGCTGAGCGTTGGCGTTGGACAGGGGGTGGCGATGGACGGTGGTCAATATCCCAGACAAGGTTGGCGAGGCTAGAGCTTCTTCTAGTTGGCCCTCGACAATGGGGTGGCAAGGTGAGGCTCGGCATGCTCACCATTGATGGCAATGGCAAGCTCACAGTTAGCTAAAGCTTGTTAACTAAGCTAGATGATCTACTAATAGCATTCTGCGAGCTAGAGAGAGTACAAGGTTGGCCAAAAACACTGCTCACTATAGTGTTTGATGTTTGTTTGATTTCGGTTTGCAAGGTGTTTGATGAAATGGCCGAAAGAGATTTGAATTTGAATTTTTGAATGAAAATTGGTGGGTGCCCTAGTCACATACTAAGTAGTGTCTGGTTAGTTGGAAAGGTCAAGGTGAATTGGTTTGCTTGGTTTTTGAGAATTGGTGATCTTTACATATGATAAAGATTCAATTTTGAGTTGTCATTTAAATGAAGTTGCCAAATGTTTCTGTAAGTTTGAAATGTGGGCTTTGATTCAATTTTAATTGGTCTAGCAAGGGGTGAAAAGAAATAGAATTGTTTCTGTTTGAAATCTTGGACTAGCAACACTCAAAGTGGCCTAGTGAGCAAGATTGACAAAAGTGACCATTTGCTTATTTTGCTTGTTTTTGATTTTCTCTTGATTTGTTTCTGCTTGGATTTGATTTAGATGATGTTGTTTTCATCACTAAACCATTCCTTGCTAATCACATCAATCACACAAGTCCATTCATGCATTCATACACTCATCACATACACACATGCTCAAAATGAAAAGGCAACAAACAGTGAGCATCTCAGCGATCCTTTATTTACCATAAGAATGGTGCATATATTATTTTCTCCTTTTTTATATATACTTTTTCTAAGGATGCTTCATAGATTGCTCACTATGGTTATGCTGCAAGTTTCCACCATGATTAGGCATGGCTTAGGCTAGCCGCCCAGACGTTTCTCTAACACATATACATAACTCCATGGACTTACAAGCTCCCCTTTTATTTCACACCGCCGACATCCATAAACAAAAGATCATAATATCAACTAGATAATATGTACAGGTGTTGAAAGAGTTCCCCATCACAGCATGGTTCTGCTAATTCCCAACTTATAAGTGCAAGCATATACAACATAGATGACATAATGGTTCAAGTTTATTAGGTGAAAGAAATGAAGTGTGCCATCAAGTTCGTGAGAGATTTACTGACTAGTTTTCACATAACAAAAGAATTTTTAATTTGGAAGATAGATAAAACTCAAGAATTTACTTGGAATAGCAATAATGCTAATAGGTAGATATGGTGGACACAAATGGCATAGGCTTTAGTTCAAGGATTGGATGCACGAGAAGCATTCCCTCTTAGTACAGGTTTTTGGCTAGCAAGGTTGGGTAGCAAGCATAAGAGTTGAAAAAAACAAACAAACATACAAGTGATAGAAACAACCTTGCAATCTTCCTTGGAAACACAAAAGATCTTAACTTGGGAATACTAAGCTTATGAGCCAATCAATAAAGAAAGAAAATAATAATATATCTATAAGTACTTTTCTCTTTTCCTTTCAATCCTCAAAGTGGTGTTGCTATTGACCAAAGCTAGGTTTGCCAAAACCAACTAAATTTACTCGATGCTCCTAAAGTGATACCAATACTAACAACAAGATAAATCATATAACAAAAATTGCAAACTAAAATAAGATGGACTTGGGATGAATTCAAACTCAAGTTTGGCCGAACCCATGTGCCACCAGGTTTGATTCTGTGGATGAGGGATGAATTCAAGGAGCTGAAGCAGGGACGTATGAAAGTGGTAGAGTACCGTGACAGATTCCTGTCTTTGTCTAGGTATTCCCCTGATGAGATTGGTACTGAAGCCAAGAAGAAGGAGAGATTTCTGAATGGTCTGCATGATGAGATGCAGACAGTGCTAGTCAATATCCCGTTTGCTGATCTAGAAGCTTTAGTGAATTCAACAATCCAGATGGAAGGAAAGATCAACCAAGCTACTGAGAACCGTAAGCGTCGTATGATGCACCAACCTGGACCACACCATACCCCAAAGTATCGCCCCAGTTTGTCTGCTGGATTTGCCCCAAGGAACAATAAGCCACCTATGTCACCCCCGAACTTTCCCAACTGTAGCGGAGGAAACCCAAGACCGGGAGGCAACAACCATTATCACAATGGAAATCCCAATAACTTCAACCGTGCACCACCAAGGCCCACACCAATCACAATACTGCCCCAAGGACTAGAAGTAATGTTGTGCCTATTGTAGGAAAGTACAAGTCAACAATCACCTGCTTTGAGTGTGGAGTGACGAGTCACTACTCCAATGAGTGTCCCAAGAAGATTGCTGCAGCACCCAATGTCACTGCACCTGCCCAGCAGCAGCGTCGTGTCCAACACGAATAACCGTATCGTCCGTCTATTCCACATGGATGCTGAAGTAGCCCAGTAAGCGCCAGATGTCGTGCTGGGTATGTTTTCTTTTAATTCAGTACTTGAAAGAGTGTTGTTTTATTCTGGAGCATCGCACTCATTTGTTATGGAAGAATTTGCATGCACTAGTAAGATTCAACCAACAAATTTGAAGCATGTTATGATAGTTCAAATACCTGGGTCAACTACCAAAGCTAAAAAAACTTGCAAGGCCGTACCCATCAGAATTCAAGGAATAGATTTCTATGCCAATCTAATAGTACTCAGAACAAAAGGTTTGGAAGTAGTACTAGGAATAGATTGGATGTCGAAACATCAAGGACTCATAGATTGTGCCAAGAAAGCCATAACCATGACTAGTAGCACCGGAGTATCAGTTGATCATGTGTCTGAGACACTGCCGCGTCAATTCAAGTGCAATAAGTGTTTAGCCCAACCAACCCTAGACCAAGTCAGAGTAGTCTGTGAATACCCCAATGTGTTCCCAGATGAATTACCCGGTATGCCCCCAGATCGGTATATCGAGTTTATCATTGAACTAATCCCTAGAACTGGACCCATAGCTCAGAGACCCTATAGTATGAACCCCTTAGAGTTAGTGGAGCTCAAGAAGCAACTTGATGACATGATTAGCAAAGATCTGATTCAACCAAGTGCATTGCCATGGAGATCACCTGTTTTGTTTGTGGATAAGAACGATGTTGCCACCTGTTTATGTACGGATTACCGGAAGTTGAATGACGTCACCATCAAGAACAAGTACCCATTGCTGAAGATAGAAGATTTGTTTGACCAGTTGACCGGTGCCAGAGTGTTCTCTAAGATTGATCTTAGAACTGGTTATCATCAACTAAAAATTCGTGCAACGGATATCCCAAAGACTGCCTTCACTACCAGATATGGATTGTATGAGTAAAAGGTCATGTATTTTAGATTAACCAATGCCCCCACTTATTTCATGAATCACATGAATAAGATTTTCATGAACTTTTTGGATAAGTTTGTCATTGATTTCATTGATGACATTCTAATCTACTCCAAATCGGAGGAAGAACATGAACAACACCTAAGAACCATCCTTGGAACCTTGAGGGAGCATCAGTTGTATGCCAAGTTTAGCAAATGTGAATTCTGGTTATAGGAAGTAGGATTCTTAGGACATATCTTGTCAGCCAGAGGAGTTGCCGTCGACCCTGCCAAGATTAAGGATGTTGAAGAATGGAGAGCCCCAACCACCCAAACCGAAGTTCGTGCATTTCTCGGATTAGCGGGATACTACCGCAAGTTTGTTGAAGGATTTTCAAGCATCACTAGGCCAATGACTCAGCTATTAAAGAAAGACAAGAATTTTGAATGGACGGACAAATGTGAAGCGAGTTTTCAAGAGCTCAATAAGAGATTGATTTTATCCCCCATTTTGATCATGCCGGATATCACGAAGCCCTTTGATGTGTTTTGTGATGCATCCAAGATTGGTCTTGGATGTGTGTTGATGCAAGAAGGCAAAGTGATATAATATTTGTCCCGACAAATGAAGCATCATGAACAAAATTACCCCACCCATGACTTAGAGTTAGCCGCTGTTGTTTTAGCGTTGAAGACATGGCGTCATTATCTTATGGGTAATCGCTGTGAGATTTATTCAGATCACAAGAGTTTGAAGTATATTTTTACTTAGAAGGAGTTGAATATGAGGAAAAGGAGATGGATAGAGTTAATCAAGGATTATGACCTTGACATTCACTACCACCCTGGCAAGGCCAATGTGGTAGAGGATGCTCTTAATAGACTGTTGTGTAGATTAAACACCATGATTCTGAAAGAGCAACCCATTTTGCATAAGGAGTTGGAGGATTTCAGAATGGAGCTAGTTAGTGAAGGATTCCTAGCTAGTATCGAACTTCAGCCCACCTTGATAGATCAGATAAAGGAAGCTCAGAAAGGAAATGCCAGTATCGACGGAATTAAGCGCCGTATCGGTACAGGGAAGGTACCCAGATTCACGGAACATGAAGAAGGAGTTCTGTGGTATAAAGGAAGAATCTGTGTGCCAGCAGATTCGTAGTTGAAACAAGATATTGTGCAAGAAGCCCATGATACTATTTATTCTATCCATCCAGGAGGAATAAAGATGTATCCGGATTTGAAGGAGCAATTTTGGTGGTATAAAATGAAGAGAGAAGTCGGAAGCTACATAGCTAAGTGTGATATCTGTTAGAGAGTCAAAGCGGAACACTAGCGACCCGTAGGACTTTTGCAACCTCTGCAAATTCCAGAATGGAAATGGTATTCAGCTGGAATGGATTTCATCACTGGTTTGCCTATATCTAGTAGAGGAAATCATTCTATTTGGGTCATAGTGGATAGACTTTCCAAAGTAGCTCGTTTCCTACCAGTCAAGACCACTTATCAGAGCTCGAAGCTAGCAGAGTTGTACATTGCTAGGATATTTAGTCTGCATGGAATCCCCAAGAACATTGTGTCGGATCGAGGAACCCATTTTACCTCAAGATTTTGGAAGAAATTCCAAGAAGGTTTAGGAACCAAAATGAACTTCAGCATAGCCTATCACCCGCAGCCTGATGGACTAACAGAAAGAGTAAACTAGATACTCGAAGATATGTTGAGAGCTTGTGTATTAGAATATGGATCTAAATGGGAGGACTACCTACCTTTCGCAGAATTATCATACAACAACAGTTATCAAGCCAGTTTGCAAATGGCCCCATTTGAGTTTTTGTATGGAAGGAAGTGTTGTACCCTCCTAAATTGGTCACAAGTAGGAGAGAGTCAGTTCTTCAGACCCGACATCCTACGAGAAGCCGAAGAGAAGGTTCACAAGATTCATGAGCACCTCAAGACTGCTCAGTCCAGACAGAAGAGTTATGCCGACAAGAGACGTCGAGATCCAGCCTTCAATATCAGAGATTTTGTTTATCTCAAAGTATCACCCTTGAAACGAATGCAGCGTTTCCAACTCAAACGAAATCTTGCACCCAGATACATTGGACCCTTCAAGATTCTAAGTCGCCGAGGAGAGGTATCTTATCAGATAAAACTGCCTGAAGAGATGTCAGCCGTGCATGATGTGTTTCTTTTCTCGTTACTTCGGAAATGTTCAGAAGTTCTAGAGACGACGGAAGTTTTCAAGAATGATCACAGAGCTATTGAAATCAACCCGGACATAACCTATCGTGAAGTACCCATTCGTATTTTGGAAAAATCTTTCCGAACTAAGTATCAAGTTTCTCAAGATCCAGTGGAGCAACCATACTGAAGAAGAAGCCACTTGGGAACACGGAGATTATATGGGGACCAAGTTTCCCAATCTCTTTAGTTCCTAGTTTTTACTAAATCTTGGGACGAGATTCTGTTTAAGGAGGGAAGGTTTGTAACACCCCAAAAATATTAATGAGGACACGTTCTAATTAACCAAGATTAGGGTTAACAAAAGCTTTTATTAATTAAATTGATATTTTATTGCTTGTGTGTATGAATGCTTGCAATGCCATGTTTGATTATTGTAAATGATGAGAAATGGTTTAAAGATCAAAACCATATCATCTAGGTCATTTCCAAATCATATCAAAACAAAATAAAATCCAAATATGAAGCATGTGACCTAATGGTCATTTCTGCCCAAGTTAACCACTAGCTCACTTTGAGCCTCTCTAGCAACTAATCTCAAACAGAATCTTTTCCATTTCTTTTCTCCTCTTGCTAGACCTAGTGACACTAAACCCAATGGAGCTTTCCAACCTTGCAGAAACAAATCCAAACCCATTTGAGAGGCAATTCAAAATTGAATCTATCTTATGTATCAAGATAGCCATTTTTGGAAAACCACTCAAACCTTCACCACTTAGCAAACGATTGCACCCAGAGACTACCAAGATTAGTACCAGAAAACCAACCAAAAATCACTGGAAAATGTGATGGTTTAGTTCTTGCAGCCATTAGATCGAACACTTGGTGATCACAGTACAAACTCAACCACTATTTGATCAAACCTTTGATCATCTTGTGACCTCACCGAGCTCACACGTCATGGATTTAACGCCCTCAGTACCATCCCGTGCGAAGGAGCTCTCTCACTCGATCAAACGAGCAGTAAAAAAATCGTACCCGAGCTCGTTGATGACCCACAAGTATAGGGGGTGTATTGTAGTACTTTTGATAAATAGGAGTGTCGATCCCACCAAGGAGCAGAAGGTGCTGAACAATGGTATGGAGCTGGAAATCCCTATGAATACTTAGCAAACAGATTTTTAGTGGTTTTCTGACAAGGAAACAAAGCAAGGAGCAAGTAACAAAAGTAACAAACAAACGGAGCAAGTGGCCCAATCCTTTCTTAGCAAAGGACAAGCCGGTGGAAATACTTATAAGGACCAAACATTCTCGAGGATACATGTGAATTCTGTCAAGTGCTTTCTCTTCAAATAGCCGAGTACTTTTCTTTGGTGTTTGTAAGTGTTGTGTGGGTGAACCTGTGCTAAAATACCGCCCTTCCTAGGACTAATACATACTTGTGATTAAACCCCCTGAAAACATCCATAACTACAGGAAAGTAATTAAGTTATAAATCTAACAATAGCCTTAAACTCTGAGATCCTACGCTACCTTGTGCAAAGGTGTCCTAACGGGGGTTCAGGTTTCTGTCACTCCGGCAACCCCACAATTAGTCGCCAAATACACAATGCATCCCCCTAGGCCCATAAATGGCGAAGTATCATGTAGTCGATGTTCACATGACACCACTAGAAGAATAGCACCACAACTTAAAAACTAAACCATTGAATAATAACTCATCACAAATTCACTACTAACAACGTGACTTCTCCCATGTCCTCAAGAACTAAACGAACTACTCACAAGACATCAAATGGATCAAGATCAAAGATGATATGGTAATGGATAACAATCTGAACATAAACAATAATCAAATGGTTCCACTCACAAGCATCAACTACAATAGTAATCAACACTGGGAAAGTTTCCCCTAATGAACTAAGCAATATCCAACACAATTGTTACAGCGGGACGGAGTGGTGATGATGGTGCTGGTCGAGATGATGTCGTGGATGATGATGATGATCCTGATGAAGCCTAGATTGATGACGGTGTTGATGGCGACGGTCTCCCCACTTCGGGAAGGAATTCCCCTGGCAAAAATCTGTCTGCCGGAGAGATCTTTCTCTCTTGGTGTTTTCCGCCCCCTAGAGGTGGCGGAAATCTATCTGTGGTCTCTCCCCGAGGCTTAGGGTTCCGTAGGGAAGATATAGGCGAAGGGGTGGAGTCGGAGGCCGGGCAGGTGGGCCATACCTGCCCTAGGCGCGGGGTTAGGTGGGCCCGCTCCTAGGGGGTGTGGGCCCCGTATGGGCCCTCTTCGCTCCTCCTTCTGGCTTCCTTCGTCTTTTGGTAAAATAATATGTTTCCATATTTTTCTGGTATTTTTCTGATCTTCGCGAAATTGCACCAAAACGACATCTTTTCCATCAGAATCCAGACTCCGGCAGTCCATCCTCTAGGAATCATCCAACATGCATAAACAGATGAAAAGACACAAGTAATACCTCATAATAAGACAAATATCAATGAATAGAGGTAAATTATGATATAGAAAGGTGATGCAAATTTGGCGTATCAACTCCCGCAAGCTTAGACTTCGCTTGTCCCCAAGCGAAAACTAAGCTCAGTAAACATGTCCAAAGGTTTATGGAGTGAAGTATCGATAAAAGAATACGAACAAGAAGCATCACACTTACCATTGCACAACTCATAGAAGAAAGCAACTCACCATTATATAACTTAGCTTGCAAACAAGTACATCAGTCACAATAGGATGCATACAGATAAATCATAATTGGAATTGGCAAACTTTTTCTTGGTCAGAGAACAACTAGCAAACAGTTTCACAAAATATTTTTGTAGAATTTTCAAAACAGGAACACTCTTTGCTCAAAAAGGTTTTTCACAAGTGAAGGCTTTCAAAGTAATACTCAATAGATAAGAGTTTTGTGCAAACAAGGAAGATGAAGAACATGATTGAATAAATCACCATATGAATGCTTGAAACACAACAACTCAAATGCTTGCTGGATATAGAGAGGAAGTAGGTTTACTGACTCAACTGGTAACTAGGAGAAAGGTCCCTTCTTAGAGAGTAGCAGGGATTACAAATCATAAAGAGCTTCCAAAAGATTATGGTACTTAGTAGCTTTGAGCCCTCATTGCCCCTATCATAAGCATATTGAGATGATTAAGGTTAAAGTGAACAAATATGGAGTATATGCTTGACGAAATATAAGTTGGAAATCTCATGTCCCTTGAATATGAGGGCCACTCCTCATGCTACTCAACTTTGGTCACAGGTAAGTTCTTGTCATTGTAAGTATTTGCATATCATTGAGAACCGCCAATGGGGTACCCCTTGCACATGGTACATGAGCTTTCCCATAACCAAAATGACAAGGCAAGCAGACAATGAGCATCTCAGCGATCTTTTTATTTACTATGTGCATAGCTTTTTATTGAAGATGCTTCATAGACGACTCACTATGGCGATGCTGCAAGTTTCCACCATGATTAAGCATGGCTTAGGATAGAGGCCCAGGCGTTTCTCTAACATAGGATACAAACTCCATGGACTTACAAGTTCCCTCTTTATTTCACACTGTTGACATCCATAGACAAAATAGTACGATATCAACTGTGTATAGAGTACAAGTGCAAAACTTTCCCCGTGACAACACTGTTCTGATAATTCCAACGTATAGATGCAAGCATATACAACTTCGATGTTCACAATGGTTCAAGTTTATTAGGGGCAAGTAAATAAGGTGTGCCACCAAGTTCGTGAGAGCTTTACTAACTAGTTTTCTCAATAACAAAATACTTTTTAATTCTAAAGGTAGATGAAGTTTGAGAATTTTCTTGGAATAGCAAAAGCTACTAGGTAGATATGGTGGACACAAGTGGCAAAAGTTTTGGTTCAAAGGATTTTGGAAACATGAGAAGTATGACTTCTCGAAACTAGTTTTTGGCTAGCAAGGCTGGGTAGCAAGCAAGAGAGTTGAAAGAAACAAGCAAACATACAAGTAATAAAGCCAAACATGCAATCTTCCTTGAAGACACAAAAGAATCTTAAATAAAGAATACTAAGCTTATGAGCCAACAAGAAATAAAACAAATGATACAAAATACCTATAAGCTTTTTTTCTCTTTCTCTTTTTCTTTCGAAGTAATTGTACTGACCAGAACTCGGTTTGCCAAAACCAATTTAGATCCACTTAATGATCCCAAAGTGGTGACAATACTGATCAACAAGATCCATCATATAATAGAGATTGCAAACTAAAATAAGAAGTGCAAAAAGTAAAAGATGAGACTTCTCATTAATATTCAATAAAGCCACTCACACCAAGGGATACATAGATAATCAACTAAAAGAGAGATACTTCCACATGCAAACCAAACTATAAGATAACCCCTCTACCAAAGATATGAATCCACTAAAAAGGTAAAATATAAAAGATAAAGGTGGTGATACCGCGGCACTCCCCGAAGCTTGGAACAAGCTAAGGGGATGCCAAACCTGATGACGAGTTACTCCTTCGGTGGTGGTGGTGTTCTCTTGATCAGCTCCTCAATAAGTTTCTTCAAATCCTCCATATCAAAGATCAGAGTACGAATTAAATCTGAATTATGCTCAATACAGCCCATGATCAACTCGGACCGAGGATCCTAGTCCTTGTTATTCTTTCTCCATTATTCCAAATTAGAGCGTTTCTTCCTTGCACGGTTAGAACAAGGGTTACTAGAAGGAAGTGTGCATGGAGCGAGGATATGACGCGGAGTTCTCCCTCCTGTAGACATCCGTGTTTTCCTATTAAGCTTGGTAGGTCGTGCCACCAAACCAATGCTTGCGATGTGTAACACCCTCAGAATCGGACCTATGCAAGTTTTAGCGAAAACCCGCCAAACCCGCATAGAAACGATTCAAAGGTGCCCACCAGGCACTTTCGTGCGGGTGGAAAACGAAGTAATAACATTACACAACAGTCCTCGATGGGACCCACAGAACAGGTATGTATACAACAGCGACTCAACGAGTCAAGAATACATATATAATATTCAAAGATCCAAATCACCTTGAAAATGATAAAGCGTCCGACTACGGACAAGATGCAAATGGGGCTAAGAGCCCTGAAGAATAACCAATGGCGTCCATAACCCTGCCCAGGCCAAGCCGGAAGGGTAACCCTGCTAACGACGTCGATCTCAAAACCTGCTTAAACAAAAGGGGTGCCGACAAAGGGCAAAGGAAAAAGAGGAGCGTCAGTACTGAGTCCAGTACACGGCGAGACTAGAATTCGGCGGTCCTCGCCTACATAGGTATGGTGGACTGAGCGGCAGCGGCAGGATGCATTAAACAACCTATAGAGACTCGATACAACTGGCGGTTGTCAGAGAGGGATAAGAATGACCTATCCGGATCCAACCTAAAGCTAACACCAAACAAACCCATCCTGGTGTTTCCCCCTCGAGACCAAACGAGGAAGTCAACCGAGGAACTCACACAGTTGGCAGTTTTATTTATTCAGTTATTGTTGCAGCAATTACTAATCAGGTGTATATAATCGTCCTGATAAATTAAACAGTGGGCCGTTTTAGTTAACCATTCTGTTGTAGTTGCAACACTTACTAGTCAGATACAATAGTCGCAAGCGACACCCAAACAAGCAATTGTTGGCAGTTTTATTTAGCCATTCCATTATAGTGAAGCTGATTACTAGTCATTATAAAGTCAAATTTATAGCACTACTTTAGTTATAGTTGTCTATGATCGAGATACTGTGCTCCAAGTCGTCCATAACCGCGGACACGGCTTTCAGAAAGTTTTACCCTGCCGGGGTGCACCAATAGCAACACACACACGATCAACCTCGGAAAAACCAAATCAAAACCCAACGAGGCTTTCACGACAAAGCAATCACAGGATTCAGAAATATTTCAGGGGGCCACCCCTTAAAGTAGACCCGCAACGAAGTCGGCCGGCTCCGAGACGGCCTCAAGGTTTGGGTGGACGGCTGTGAACGACTGGGAACCCAAAACTGAGCTTATCGACACCGCGGAATCGTGTCCCGATCCTAAACAGTACAGTGTGCTCCTCGCACAATCGTAAATAAAGCAGTAAAGCATGGCATAAGTACAGGATAGTAATAAAACCCCAAACTAGTTTGTGGCCCCAAGAAATAAGACTGAATCAAGCTCTGGCTAAGGGGGGGCCCATAATTCCCCGTATGTGGATAGCGCGAATATTCAAGGAACAGGTATCAAGTACTCGGGGTCCTACGGGACACAAGTGGACGGTTAACAACCAAATAACATCTATTGCCCACCTGTGCCTCTGCTTACCTACTTCAATTTTAGTTGTTAAACAATAATTAAAGTGAGCAATAAATAAAGCCATGATCATCTCCAACATTAACCAGGCGGCAGTTCTCCAACAACTGTGGTACTTGACGACACACAACAGCACTTGAGCAAGCGACTACGACGCGCAAGTCCAGCTATCTACCAAACAACAGGTAATAGGATGTGTCCAAGGCAATATACGGCTGCAAGGGATTTCACGGGTATGGAAACTAGAGCATCGCAACACAGATAGCAATAGATCAACAGGAGGGAATAAATACTATAAAAGTAAGATAGGTAGAAAGGGGGAGATGCTCGCCTGAAAAACATTGCCGAAGGTTCATCCGAGGATCGGGGCGAAGCTCACATCAACTCAACGGCCTTATCCGCGAAGAAGCAAAACACTAGAATAAACACCGGATGCAATATTTAATACTACGGCAAAAGATCGGGCATGATGCATGCATGATGTATGGCAAGGCAAAGATGCGATGCAATTAGGCAATATTAAGCGGAACCGGGGGTCCCGACAATAATTAAATGGTTCAAGTTGTTTATCCACCCCGCAAATTAAATGTTGTAATAACAAGGCAAGATAAGTTACCGGGTTCGCTACACAAATTTAAATGAGGCCAATATGAGACTAGATTTGCCCGCATATGGGCCCCATATTTAATTATGAGGTGAATCGGCATAAGGCCCCCAAACCACACAAGATGCATGCGAGATGAACAATTAAATATGCAACAATTTATATAGTTGACCATTTATAAAAATAGGGTTCTCGGATAAGAGGTCACACATTAGGGTCTCGATGGTCTTGGTGTTTCCGGGGTTCGGGGTTCGGTCTCAGGGTCCGGATCTGGGGTTCGGGGTTCGATGGGCTCGGTCTCGGATAACGGAGGTAGGTCTTGTCGCATCCGGGAAGCAGGACTTGGTTCGGTGCCGGTGGCGCATCGGGTGCTTCCGGGTCGGTGTCGATCTGGTCGTCGCGCAGATCTTGTCGGGTCCGTGTATCGGGACGGACTTGGCGTCCGGGGTGAAGTGCTTGTCGTTCTACGTCGGTGTCCTTACCGTCCGTGTTCTCGAACATCGCATCCTGGAAGGAATACTTGTCGCACATGTGGTCTTCGGGTCCGGGGTCCCAGTCATGGCGTCCCGTTGTAGATCTTGTTGATGGTCCAGCAAAAGCCACCGGGTTCGGTCTTGGTTCCATTGTCGATGGCGATCTTGGCGGAACACTTCGAGTGGCGAAGATCTTGAGGTCCCAAGGGGCTCGACGGGGTGCGGGGCTCCGAACGCTGGGAAAGGCTTGGAATCCAGGACGAAGGTCTTGGGCGTGCCGTGAGGAAGATCTTGGATGCCGACACTCATTGGTTCCTCGTCGGTGGCGAACGTGGGCCCATGTCGGAGGCCTTGCCGGATGCGCGAGTGCACGGTTCTTCTAAAACAGGAAAACGGCCCATCGGCAACACCAAACACCTCCAGGAAAAAGGTACATGGGCAACCCGATGGTGACGATGAGGTACACGTGACGAAGTCGAAGGTGCACGGCCGGGGAGAGGGACGCCGGGGCAGCGAGAGCCCGCTGCTGGGGGAGATCGCGGCGGCCAGAGGGAGCAGAGGGCGCTGCAGGGTCCTCGGGAAGGAGGTCAGCGGCAGAGGGCGGCGAAGCCCAGGGCATGGTGGAGCGCAGAGGGTTGGCGGCGGCTGCAGAGGAGGTTGGCGGCGCAGAGGAGATGGCGGGGTCCGGCGGCGCCCGGAGGGAGGCTAGCCTGCGGGGCGAGCTCGGGGCCGGAGTGGCGCAGGCTTGAGGAGGAGGAGTCGCCGGAGAGGCCGACGGCGGGGCGAGCCGACGAGGCGAGAGGGGGCGAGGGGGAGGCGAGGCGGCCGGTGGTGGAGGGCGCGGCGCGGCGGCGAGGGGGGCTCGCGTGGTGAGGCGCGGGGTGAGGGTCGCCGGGGCGGCGCGTCGGCGGCGAGCTAGAGGAGGGGGAGGCGAACGGCGGTGGAGGAGAAGGCGGTGGCGGGGCAGACGGTGCGAGCGGGGAGGAGAGAGGGAGGTGGAAGAGCGGTGGCGATGGGGGCCTGGCGGCGCGGGAGGACGGTGGAGGCGGCCGCGGCTGGCGGAGGAGAGGGGAGGAAGAGGCAGAGGGGAGGCGGACGGCAGCGTCGGTGGTGAGAGGAGGGAGACGCGGGGCGCGTGAGAGGAGGAGGGAGGAGGCTGCGGTGCGGGTGGGCCAGAGAGTTGGTGCGGGTGGGTCCCGCGGGCAGGGGGCCAGGTGAGCGGGTCCAGGGGTGGTTGACCAGGGGTGGTCGGTTTGGGAGGGAGTGGGGGCTGGTTGGTGGGGGTGAGAGAGATGGGGAGAGGGGTGAGGTGGCAGCAGATGAGTGGTGGAGGGAGGGAGAGAGGTGAGGTGGCGAGAGCGGATTGGGTGGGGTGAGGTGGCTGGAGGGGTGGGTAGATTAGGACTAGGTAGTTTAGGGATTAGGGTGGGCTGGACCGTTTTATTTCTGGGGTGGTCGACTGGGTCGAATCGGCCCGTTCGACTGCCCCCCTAAAAATAATTAAATAATTTATTTATTTCAAACAGACTTTTGCAAACCGATAGCAAACAAAACAAAATAATCCGGAGACCCGGGTTTTGCGTTTGAACAAAGACGGGGCGTTTAGAAAACAAAAATAGGTTTTTCGAAATTAGTTTTATGCAAGCAAAATGCAAGATGTTGACGAGGCTCAAATGCAATGTGGTATGATGACATGAGCATGCGATCATGATGATGCAATGCAAAAAAATCAACGCGATTTTCTAGTAGTGGTTTTGCGGGATGCCACACGATGGTAGCGCGAGTGTCCGGTTGCTTGTCCTCCTCCATGTCACCTTCATACCCTACCGAAATCTCCTCCTCCTTAGGGACTTGAGGTTCTTCTTCCTCGGGCTTCTTGCCTTTGTCGTTGGCGGAGGCCATGGTGCTCTATAACATCCCAAAAATATTAAACTTGGATCATCAAACTCTAATCATCAAAATTAGGGTTAACAAAAACTTTTCCAACTAAAAATATGAAAGCATTCATATGTGTGTGTATTCAAAATTTGGATTCTTTTGAATTGCCATGGTTCTGTGTTTCTTTGCTTGTAAAAGGATTCTTAGGTGAAATAAACATCATCTAAACAATCCCCAAACTTTTTCCAAAGACAAACAACTCAAAATAAACAAATGAAGTGAATGGTCATTTTTGCCAAATTAACTGTCATGCCTACTTTGGCTATCTCTAGTTTTCAAAACTCAACAGAAACATTTGTGGATCTTTGCACCCCTTGTTAGTACTCATAATAAGGTACCAAGGCCCACTTTGTGATCATCCAAAAACATTCAAATGCTAGGTTTAAATGACAGTATAACATTGAATCTATCTCATATGGGAAGATCCCACTATTTCAAAAACCACTCAAACAAGTTCAATTTTCAAAACCCAAGCACCCACAGAATCCTCAACACATGCCTAGCACACCCACCAAAAATCTTTTCAAAATTCAAAAGTAAGTTTCTTGCGGCCATTTCATCAAACAACTTGAAGATTCAAATCAAACAAATCACAAACACTATAGTGTGCAGTAAATTTGGCCTAACTTGTTCCCTCTCTGGTTGCAACTAGTCCTTAGTAGATCATCTAGCTCATTTGTAACCATCTAGCACCACTGTGAGCTTGCCTTGCCATCAATCGTGAGCAGGCCGAGCCTCACCATGCCACCCCATTGTCGCCGGCCAGCTAGCAGCCACCCTAGCCTTGCCAACCTTGTCTGGGAGGTAGCCAGCACCTCACCACCCCCTCTCGACCAACCCTAGCTCAAAGACAGATGCAGGAACCGCCAGGAACGCCGTGCCCACGCCGCTGTCTCCCATGCCGACGCGCACCAACGTGCACGCACCGTTCCCACTCAACCCGACCACCTCGAGCCCTTGCCGCCCGCCAGCATGAACCCCACCGTCCCAGGAGACCACTAGACATGATCATTTCCTCGCCCGTACCCCGTAGCCACCACACGCCGCGGAGTTCGCCGTCGGTACCGCTCAGAGCACCGCACGTTCCCGACCGTTTGCCACCGCCCCTAAGAGCGCATTCAAGTCCTAGGGCATCGCCAGGAGACCGCCCGTAGCTACCCGTAGCCATGTCGCCACCGTCGCCTGCCCATCCCTCTCGGTCTCGCCGTCGAGCCTATAAAAGGAAGCCACCCCCAGCCATTTGAAGCACACCATTCTAGTTCCCTCACCTCACTGATCATTCCAACCTCTAGCCGGAGCACGAGGAGCAGCAGCTTGCCAAAATTGCGCCGGAGCAGGCCGCCTCTGGATAAGAAGGGAGCCGTTGATTTCGACCACCCCCGGAGCTGCCTCGACCATCCCTGAGCTCGCCGTCGACCACTCGTTCGTTTGCCCGCCTCGCCATCATCGCTGGAGCCCTGGTATGCCCCCTATGCACCCCCACTGAGCCGCTAGGGTTCGAGCTCGCTGGTGACATGTTCATCATCGATGACGATCCCCAGCCGTCAATCTTCCTTCTAATCCATCGAACCACACAGCCCCGTACCGCTTCGCGTGTTATGAGACACTGACTGGTGGAACCCCCTATCAGCTGAGCCCCGCGCTGCGGAGTGACACTGGGCCGGCCCATTTGAAGGGATACGGGTAGGCTACACTAGCGCAAATCAAAAAAATTCTACCGCGTAAACCAGGATTACTGTTGCCATAGATCACGGGATTACCACTAGACGCGTAGTTGCGGAATTGATGAAGCGCGTCGAGGCAGTGCAGACATTCCACGTCTCCTCCTTGGCCTCGTCCCACGAGAAGCTCCCCTTGCGCGGCTCGTCCAAACGCTACAGATGCAGCGCCTCCGAGGTATCCACACGTATAGGGTGGAAGCGTCAGACGCCGGACTGCTAGGTCCGCACATGCAACACAGGCGAGAGGTGTGGCGGCTGGGTGGAATGGTCTGAGGTCTCACACTAGTCAGCTTGCCCCACCCTCTCTTATATAGGCGTCCCTAGTGGGCTTCTATATTAGCAGCCCATTAGTAGCCTAAGCCTGGTCTAATTCGAATCCAATCCTCATTAGGCTTCCAACCCCTTAAGTGTGTGACCCTATAGGTTCATATACGTGTAGACATGACACGAATACACTTATTCTGTCAATAGTTGGTAGCGGCCTCTAGCAAGACGTGACAACTCCTAAACGCATACCAAGATCATATCGGACGAACCATCACAAGGTTTAGTACATGTCTTTCCCTTTGTCTCACGATATTTGGTCTAGCTCCAAGCTGACCTCTCTTTCTCGATACCGTAACTCGGAATCCCTTTACTAGGTTAACTCTTAACTTTATGTAGCATGGCCATGCATTTCTGGATCCGATCACTCGAGGGGCCCAGAGATATCTCTCTCAAGTAGAGAGGGGAAAATCCCATCTTGATTGACCATGCTTTGCAGCATGCTCCAGGACAAACCCAAAAACTACCTTTATAACTACCCAGTTACGGTGCAGCGTTTGATAGCCCCAAAGTAGGTCGATCCACATCTCAAGTAC
The DNA here is from genome assembly GCA_916181665.1 of Avena sativa. Classification (NCBI taxonomy): domain Eukaryota; kingdom Viridiplantae; phylum Streptophyta; class Magnoliopsida; order Poales; family Poaceae; genus Avena; species Avena sativa. Next base: position 203,110,592 of record OV702283.1, on the reverse strand, counting down.
ATGCGACAATCTCAGGTCTAAGGACAAAACGTACACGATGTGTAGAGAGAGAGCTGCAACTAATTGCCAGTCTCAAGGTGGGTCAGTCCAACCCCATGTTCATAACATGTGTCCACATCATTGGTTTGACATCTCCATGTCTATGACTTGCGAAACATAGTCATCAACCAATCGATGTGCTAGTCTAATATTCACGTGTGTCCTCACATGAACTCTGACTAGGGACAACTCTTAAATAACCATACAAGTAAAGAGTTTCACAAACAATTCACATAATTTCCAATCAATACAAGTTGCCTGATATGGATATTCAAGGAACATTACAATAACTCATGGATACATAAGAAATATAATCATCTCTATGATTGCCTCTAGGGCATATTTCCTCCAGTCTCCCACTTGCACTAGAGTAAATCCAAATTGTATCTAATACCTATTGCTCTTGCGTGCGCCTCATGCGCATGCTACGGGAGTGGCATTGTAAAAGGATCAGCTACATTTGAGTCCGTATGTATTTTGCATATCATGACACTACCATCCTCAACGAACTCTCGAATCTGATGGTAACGCATGCGAATATGTTTGTTCTTCTGGTGCTGTCTAGGTTCCTTGGCTTGTGCAATAGCGCCATTGTTGTCACAATAAACGTCCATGGGATTGGATGCGCCCTGAACCACACCAAGAGCGATCAGGAAATTCCTAATCCAAACATCTTCCTTTGCAGCCTCCGAGGCAGCAATATATTCAGCTTCTGTTGAAGAGGAGGCCACCGTACCTTGCTTGGAACTTTTCCAACTCACAGCACCACCATTCATGACAAACACATAACCAGATTGCGATCTGGAATCATCTGAGTCGTTAAGGTAACTCGAATATGTGTAACCCCTTACACTGAGTTCATCCTCACCTCCATAAACTAGGAACACATCCTTAGCCCTTCTCAAGTACTTAAGGATATTCTTTACCGCTGTCTAGTGACCTTCACCTGGATCAGCCTGGTATCTGCTCGTAACACTTAGAGCATAGGAAACATCTGGGTGAGTACATATCATTGCATACATGATGGATCCAATAGCCGAAGCATATGGAATCCTGCTCATGCGCTCACGCTCATCAGTAGTCGAAGGACATTGAGTCTTGCTGAGTTTTATGCCATGAGACATGGGCAAGAACCCTTTCTTAGCCTCTTCCATGCTGAACCGTTTCAACACTTTGTCAATATATGTACTCTGGCTTAATCCAATTAGCCTTCTTGATCTATCTCTATAGATCTTGATGCCCAGAATATATGCCGCTTCTCAAGTCCTTCATCGAAAAACTACTTTTCAATGAGGTCTTAACAGACTCGAGCATAGGAATGTCATTTCCAATCAGCAATATGTCATCTACATATAAGATTAGAAATACCAGCGCTCTCCCACTTTCCTTCTTGTAAACACAAGGTTCTTGTTCGTTTTTTATGAAGCCAAACTCCTTTACAACTTCATCAAATCAAATGTTCCAACTCCGAGATGCTTGCTTCAGCCCATAAATGGACTTCAGAAGTTTGCATACCTTTCCAGCATTGTTTGGATCGACAAAACCTTCGGGCTGCATCATATACACGTCCTCAGTTAGGATTCCATTTAGGAAAGCCGTCTTGACATCCATCTGCCATATTTCATAGTCGAAATGTGCAGCAATGGCTAGAATTCTCCGTATAGATTTAAGCATCGCTACGGGCAAGAAAGTCTCGTCGTAGTTAACTCCTTGAACTTGTCGAAAACCTTTTGCAACAAGTCGAGCTTTATGGATGTGAACATTTACATCCATATCAATCTTCTTCTTATAGATCCATTTGCACTCGATGGCTTTAAAACCATTAGGCAGGTCAACCAAGTTCCAAACTTGATTGTCTCCCATGGACTCTATCTCGGATCTCATGGCGATCAGCCATTTCTTTGAGTCTGGGTCCACCATCGCTTCTGCATAGGTCGCAGTCTCATCATTGTCTAACAATAATAATTCCCGCGCTTCGCGGAGCCTCGCCGACCTTCGTGGTTGTGGTGCTTCTATTGCCACGGGTTCCTCAACTTGTTCTGCTACAATAGCATCACTCGTAGAAGCATCCCCAACTGGCTCATCTTGAACTTCTTCAAGTCGCACCGACCTTCCACTTGTTCCCTTTGTGAGAAACTCTTTCTCTAGGAAAACACCACTACGAGCGACAAACACTTTGCCCTCCTCTCGGTTGTAGAAGTAATACCCTAAGGTTTCCCTCGGATATCCCACGAAAATGCACTTATCCGATTTGGGTGTTATCTTGTCCGACTGAAGTCGCTTGAAAAATGCATCACAACCCCAAATCTTTAGAAAAGACAAAGTGGGATTCTTTCCAGTCCACATCTCATATGGTGTCTTAACTACGGATTTAGATGGTACCCTATTAAGTGTGAAAGCTGCCGTTTCTAGAGCGTAACCCCAAAATGAAAATGGCAAATCCGACTGGCTCATCATCGATCGAACCATGTCCAACAAAGTTCGATTACGCCGTTCGGAGACCCCGTTTCTTTCAGGCGTTCCGGGCGGCGTAAGTTGTGGAACAATTCCGCAACTCTTAAGATGATCGCTAAATTTGTGACTCAAATATTCACCTCCACGATCAGATCGCAAGGCCTTTATTTTCTTGCCACGTTGATTCTCTACTTCACTCTGAAACTCCTTGAACTTTTCAAAAGTTCCAGACTTATGCCTCATCAAGTAGACATAACCATATCTACTGAAATCATCAGTGAAGGTAATGAAGTAGTGATATCCTCCTCCGACTGTCGTGCTCATTGGTCCACATACATCAGTATGTATGAGTTCCAACAAGTCTGTCGCTCTCCCAGGTAAACCCATAAAAGGCGATTTGGTCATCTTTCCAAGTAAACAAGCCTGACATGTCTCGTATGATTCAAAATCAAACGAAGTTAGAAGACCATCACCATGGAGCTTCTTCATGCGTTTTTCACTTATATGCCCCAAACGACAATGCCATAAATAGGTAGGACTCAAATCATTAGGTCAAAGCCTTTTAGCACTAACATTGTAAACAGATGCATCATCAAGATTTAAAATAAATAACCCATTCACAATGGGAGCATTAGCCATAAACATATCATTCTTAGAGATTACACAACCATTATTTGCACTCGTGAATGAATAACCATCCCTCATCAAACATGAAGGTGATAAAATGTTTCGACCCATAATAGGAATGTAATAACAATTATTTAACTCCATAATAAATCCTGACAGAAGGTGAAGTGGCATGACGCCGACGAACAATGCAGCAACCCTTGCTTTATTTCCGACGCGAAAATCCACTTCGCCTTTCTGCACTTCTCTAGTCCTTATTAGCCCCTGCATCGAATTGCAAATATGAGCAACCGATCCAGTATCAAATACCCAAGAGTTAACATAGGAATCAGCGAGAAGAATGTCCACAACTTTTACACCAAGCGTACCTGAGTGGGAAGTACTCTTACTTCCACTCTTCTTCAAAGAAGCCTGGTACTTGCTGCAGTTTCTCTTCCAGTGGCCATGTTCATGACAAAAGAAGCACTCAGTGTCATCTGCAGGTCCAGCCTTTTGCTTGGGTGCAGACTTAGGGATCATATACTTAGCCTTGCCCTTCTTCTTCCAAGAAGTACCCTTTTTCTTGAAGCTAGGCTTGTTCTGCACAGCCATCACATGGCTATGCCCTGAACACTTCTTCATGTCACTTTCTGTTGTTTTAAGCATCCCACATAATTCATTAAGGCCCTTCTCCACCCCATGCATATGGTAGTCCGAAATGAACTGCCCATAGCTGGATGGAAGAGACGCCAAAATGAAGTCAGTGGCCAACTCTTGGCCTAGTGGAAAACCAAGCTTTTCCAAAGTCTGACTGTAACCAACCATTTTGATCACATGGGGGCCTACAGCTGCTCCCTCTGCTAGCTTGCATTCGACAAAAGACTTGGCAACATTGTACCTCTCAGTCCTTGCCTGATCTAGGAACATGTCCTTAAGAGCGACGATCATATCATACGCTTCCTGATCCTCAAACTTCTTTTGGAGTTCAGGTTCCATGCATGCAAGCATAAGACAACTAACGTCAAGAGAATCATCACATGCTCTCTTGTAGGCATTCTTGAGGGAAGCAGATGCATTATCAGCAGGTTCATCGGGGATTGGGGTATCCAAAACCGTTTCCTTTTTATCAGACCTGAGAACAATTCTCAGGTTACGGACCCAGTCCGAATAGTTTGTTCCATTTAGTTTACCTTTGTCAAGAATCGAACGCAAAGAGAAATGTGATGTAGTGTTCGGTGCCATTGATCTACAACAGAAAACATGTAAAATACTAAGCCATGTAACCATGAAAGAGTAAAACATATTAAACAATTTAATAGCATATACTCCCACTTAAATCAATATCCCTCTATTGATACTAAGTGATTCAATATCCACAATTAACAAGTCGTCTAGTGAGCTTTAGCATCACTTCTAGAAGACAAGGTAAATCGGTAAGAAACACTTGCTAATCATATCACATATGACTCTTGTTGTTGGGTGACATCTCTATGTCAAAACTAGGCGCCCAACTTTTATGCCCCAAGGTCCTTAACTGTTAAGATGACCTTGTCAAGCTCACCAACCCTTATGCGTGTAGGTATCCAATACAAACCCATCCAGCCAACGAAAACCGCGGCACCCTAATTTCATAGGCCCACCAACGATTGTACAGGGCATAGGATGGTGCAAGGTTTGGTTGGGAGGGCATGGTTTAACTTAAACTTTGTGAGGGATCGTTCTACTTCTATCATCTAAGTATGCATAGTAGTAAAATGCATAAGAATAGCATTCACATAAATGTGACACAGTATGGCCCATTTTCCCATGGTGATCTCCATCTCCATAGAACCTGTCCACCATGATGATCTCCATCTTCATGTTCCATGTGAGCCATCCTCCAAGTGATGAGTCCTCCAAGAACTAATACAAGCTATTACTCCTAACAACTAGTAATCAAAATTACATAGAATTTGGATCATCACAAGTTGGCACGCAGGCCATTACAATAATTGAAAACACACATGGCTCCAGCCGTGTTGCCCTACTCACGACACGCAGGTCATGATAAATTTCATACATGCATCACATACATATATGGGCCATACTGATCACATACATCCTGCAAAAACAAGTTATGCATAGATTCGCATTCTACCGGATCATGTGACCTCGCAGCACCTAGTTACCTTAACGAGATACAAAAGGGGCTATGATAAAGGGGGGGTCTATGGGGTCTCCCCCTGCGGGGTTCGAAGGGGCAGCACCCCTCGCGGTATCTACACAATTTTATTTAAGGATTTTGATTGGCAAATCAAATTTACCATACCGATCTGATCAAACTCCTTTGATCACGGTAAAACGATTTTAGATCTAGGTTCCGATTCGATCAATCATATTGATCTTCGCGTGATTCAACTGGATTTATGTGTTATTGTCCACCCCGATGGCGGAAGCCGACGGGTAGGGGTAAGTCGTTCGACAACCTCAGAATCACGATCACGGAAAGCAAGATCATAGATCAATCCTGAACCACCGCCATATAAACGATCGCATCATTCATATCAATCTGCATATCACCATATGCAAACATCCCGAACCTATAACTGAACAACATCGGCTCTGATACCACTGAAGGGATACGGGTAGGCTACACTAGCGCAAATCAAAAAAATTCTACCGCGTAAACCAGGATTACTGTTGTCATAGATCACGGGATTACCACTAGACACGTAGTTGCGGAATTGATGAAGCGCGTCGAGGCAGTGCAGATGTTCCACGTCTCCTCCTTGTCCTCGTCCCACGAGAAGCTCCCCTTGCGCGGCTCGTCCAAACGCTACAGATGCAGCGCCTCCGAGGTATCCACACGTACAGGGTGGAAGCGTCAGACGCCGGACTGCTAGGTCCACGCATGCAACACAGGCGAGAGGTGTGGCGGCTGGGTGGAATGGTCTGAGGTCTCACAGTGGTCAGCTCGCCCCACCCTCTCTTATATAGGCGTCCCTAGTGGGCTTCCACATTAGCAACCCATTAGTAGGCTAAGCCTGGTCTAATTCGGATCCAATCCTCATTAGGCTTCCAGCCCGTTAAGTGTGTGACCCTATAGGTTCATATACGTGTAGACATGACACGAATACACTTATTCTGTCAAGAGTTGGTAGCGGCCTCTAGTAAGACGTGCCAACTCCTAAACGCATACAAAGATCATATCGGACGAACCATCACAAGGTTTAGTACATGTCTTTCCCTTTTCCTCACAATATTTGGTCTAGCTCTAAGCTGACCTCTCTTTCTCGATACCGTAACTCGGAATCCCTTTACTAGGTTAACTCTTAACCTTATGTAGCATGGCCATGCATTTCTGGATCCGATCACTCGAGGGGCCCAGAGATATCTCTCTCAAGTAGAGAGGGGCAAATCCCATCTTGATTTACCATGCCTTGCAGCATGCTTCAGGACAAACCCTAAAACTACCTTTATAACTACCCAGTTATGGTGCAGCGTTTGATAGCCCCAAAGTAGGTCGATCCACATCTCAAGTACATGTGACAATCTCAGGTCTAAGGAAAAAACGTACACAATATGTAGAGAGAGAGCTGCAACTAATTGCCAGTCTCAAGTTGGGTCAGTCCAACCCCATGTTCATAACATGTGTCCACAACATTGGTTTGACATCTCCATGTCTATGACTTGCGAAACATAGTCATCAACCAATCGATGTGCTAGTCTAATATTCACGTGTGTACTCACATGAACTCCGACTAGGGACAACTCTTAAATAACCATACAAGTAAAGAGTTTCACAAACAATTCACATAATTGCCAATCAATACAAGTTGCCTGATATGGATATTCAAGGAACATTACAATAACTCATGGATACATAAGAAATAAAATCATCTCTATGATTGCCTCTAGGGCATATTTCCTTCACCATTAACCTTTCACGCGCAGCCCAACCGTTTGAATTTAGATTTTTCTATTTTAATTCAAACTCAGTTCTGTTCCTAGATTCAAAAATCAACCCAGCTCGATTCAGTGAACCAAATTGCATGAAACCAATTTTGTTAGAAAGGTACTGAAATGTTTAATCCAAGCCCGTTGGATTCAAATCATTTGGATCTGTAGATCACCCTTGGTAAAAATAACAAGTGAGAATCTTTTCTGCATTCAAACATTTTTCAAAATTCAACCATAATAGCTTTTGAGTTGATTCCAACTCTCAAAAATCACATTTGATCATACCTTTCAGAATATATAAAAACATATGGGTTTACTTACAGAAATAATGTTCAAGTAATAAAAGAGTGCCACATAGGCATTTCTAGACACTTTAATTATTTAAAATAAAAAGGTTAAACCCTATTAAATTGTGACACCACTTTAAATCACATTCCCATGTACTGAAATATGTGGTGATGACATGTGTCAACATGATCCCATGTTTGAGTTGGAGAATATAAAATCTTAACTAGTTCTTCAATGAGTAGAAATTACTTTTCTAAAAATAAAATAAATAAAACAAAAGCTTTAATCTTGTAATGTTAGTGATGATGCTAGATCATCTATAGTGCACCTTTGTGTGATGATTGAAAATAGTTAAGTATTGTTTGGTGATTGTGTACCTCGTATTTATTTATAGACGGTAGTACCGACTAAGGATACGAGGAGGAAGGAGGATACTACGAGGAAGAACCCGAGGAAAACTTCAACCACTGCTCTGCTCAAGGCCAGCTTATACTGATACTTATGCAAGCCAATACTTGAAACCTTGCAAGCTAACACTTGCAACTATGAAAGTTACATAACCTATGCATTGCACTAAGCATGCTTGGTTGGACACATTTGATGATACCCAATCCTAGTTTTACTTGCAAGCTTTATACTTTATTTCTTTATCAAAGCTTTCTCTTAGAGTTTACTTAAGTGACTTGTAGATTCTAGGAAGATAATTGAAGGTTGCATAAAGAGCATTAAATTTTTCCTAAGCTAGATAATCTTGATGTCATCCTAAGGCATGACACTGAACTTAATTAATCTCCACCTATTTACTACCCCTCATTAGTACTTACCCCACTTGTAGATGCTAGTGCTAAGCATAAAACTTGATCAACTTTAGATGGGAACACTTGGTGAAAATGGTTATGAAAACCTTGGAATGATGAGTCATTCTACTAAAATGTTTTGACATGTGTTTCCGAACAGCAGATGATTTTGATGATGAAAATGTTGAGGCATGAGCCTTAGCCCTTTATAAAACTGATGGTTGTCTGGATGCGATACCATTCCAATTTTACCGTACATCCACAATACCCGAAAATTGGGTAGGGCTTGACTGGAAACTTATATACCATAGTATGGGTTCCCTCACGGCCAAGGTCTAAGCTGAGGCTACCTTGTGAAGATTGTCCACCTGTGCAGTACCCAAGATGACAGTTGGTCATGGCTGGGAGGCCAAACTCACAGGAGAGGTGCCTATACTAGGGCATGTAATTGAAAGGTTAGGATTGATTATCCGCATACTGAGTATGGTGAATTCAGGATTTGTTCCTGACGGATGTATCGAATGTTGTGGTGAAAGTGTGAAAGGATACAGATGTCGCCTAGAGGGGGGGGTGAATAGGCGATTAAAACTTTTCCTAGAGTGGCTCAACAAAGGCGGAATAAAACTAGTGTTTACTTTGTTAAGCACAACCTAGAACAACTAAGGTTCACCTATGTGCACCAACAACTTATGCTAAGCAATACAAGCAACAAAGTGATAGCAAGATATATATTACTTCAAGCACGAAGGCTATCACAATGTAAAGTGCATAAGTAAAGAGCTCCGGTATAGAGATAACCGAGGCACGCGGGGACACCGATATTCCGAGTTCCTCCCAACATGGAGTACGTCTCGTTTGGAGAGGGGGTGGTATCAAACCACCAACGCCACAAAAGGCCTCCCTTATTCTCCGGTGAATCTCACCCCAATGGGATCGATCCACGCTTCCACTATCGGTGCACTTGTCGGTGGCAACCGGAACCTCTCACAAGGTTGGGGCACTTCTTCACAACTTAATTGGACGCTCAACAAATGCCACAAAAGGCCACAATGCCACAAAACCGTCTAGGGTTCCAAGAACCCAAGAGGGACAAGCTCCAAAGAGTCACACAAACCAAATCCTCCGAGGAGAACTCAAACCGATGCACCAAATGCAAATGGCAAGAACACCACAAAGGTGTTCAAATCCTTCTCTCCCAAATTCCACCAAAGCTACAAAAGCTTATGGGGGAATAAGAGAGGAAGAACAATGGAGGAAATCCACAAAAGACTCCAAGATCTAGATCCCAATATGTTCCCCTCACTTAGAGGAGAGATTGATTGGTGGGATTGTAGATCTAGATCTCCTCTTTCAAATCCCTCAAGAATATGCAAGAATCATCGGAGGGATTGAGAGAAAGAAAGCTCAATAAGGTCAACAATGGAGGGGAAACTTGCAAGAAAGGTTAAGTAACCATTGGGGAAGAAGGCCCCTTATATAGGTCCCTCCAAAATCCAACCGTTGCAGCCCAAAAATGCGATTCCTGGTACTACCGGACTTTTTCCCGGTACTACCGGACTTTCCCGGCACTACCGGACATTTCCTGGGGTTCCTGGGGCTCCAAACGCATTTTTTCTCTGCGCTCCCCAGTACCAAAATGCGGTACTACCGGATCCTGGTCCGGTACTACCGGTCATAACAGAACGAAAATAGCCATAACTTTTTCATCCGGACTCCGATTTCGATGATCTTGGGCTCGTTTCGAAGAGGACAACAACCTCTATAAGATCATGCAAAGAAACATCATAGTCCATCAAGGGAGGATAGATCCAAATGATGAAGTAAAAAACCTTCTGCCGCGCTAGGTACTAAAATGCGGTACTACCGCTTTTTGGTACCTAGCCCGGCAGTGGATTTTGGCAACTTTCCAAAACCTTCTGCCTCGCTAGTTACTAAAATGCGGCATTTTGGTACCTAGGAGACCAGCAGATATTCAAACGACTATAACTTTTGATTTGTAACTCCGATCGACCCGATTCCAATTGCGTTGGAAAGAGGACGACATGAGGTGAAAATATTGGTTATCACCAAGTGAGAATGTATCAAGTATAATAATGTGAGATACCTCACTTGGTGAGAAACCGAAAAACCGCATAGATCAAAATCACAATAAGATATAAAAGAGGGATCCGATTTTGATGAACAAGAGCTTGTTATGGAGATTACCACAAGCTCTATATCCTCACATGGATAAGACCAAATAACAACCAAATACGATGATGCAAGTATGCAAAGGTTTGAGCTCTCTCTGAACGATGTGATCGAGTTACTCATTCGAGAGCCCCTCTTGATAGTACGGTTATCTATCCTAAACCCGGTCTTCCACTAACAATATAAGACCAGAAAAAGGGAAAACCTATCAAGATTATACCTTTGCCTTGAGCATTCCACTTGAGCTTGATGTAGACGATCTTTCCCTTCTCAAGATGGAACGCCTTTCTTGATTCCTCCTCATCGATCCATGATCACCGAGGATGGCAAGCATCAAACATGAGATCTTCTAAAGATTGCGCATTTTAAGCTTGCACAACATATCTTCTTCTCATTTCATCGACCTTGAAGCCGACACAAGCTCCAAGCGATGCCAATGGACAATTTCTACAAGTATAACTTAATACACACATTAGTCCATAAAGATTGTCATTAATTACCAAAACCACACATGGGGGCCCACATGTTCTTTCAATCTCCCCCATTTTGGTAATTGATGACAATAGCTTTAAGAGGGTTTATATAAGGAATTTTAATGAATAAGATGGTAATACCAATATCAAATACTACAAAAGTATGTGATATTGGTACCACCACCATATATAGAGCAAACTCCCCCACAATCTATGCATGTGTGATGAACTTGAATTTCATTGCATATAATCCCAATCATTATCATTGGTGGAGTTTCCTCTATATATAACACATGCTAAGCAACAATAAAGATGTAAGAGCATGAAAGGCAAATGCTTAAGAATAAAATCAATGCATCAACCAACTTCCCTTAAACCCTCTAAAACTTCTCCCCCATTGGCATCTATTGCCGAAATGGGTGACAAGTTCTAGAAGGCAAATATAGTAATAATTCCTCCAAAGGTGTGCCTTCGCACATATCCAATGATGAATACTTGGGCGGGAGTAGGACTATGTCGAGGACCCGAAGATTGCCAAAATAAAGCCAAATGATGCAAGCAATTACAAGGTCCGACAACCAATTGAAAACAACAAATGAGTCCAAATGGAAACAACAAGATGTTATGATATGAGCAAAAGAGTGTTTGAAATAGAAAATAGAGAAGCTCCCCAAGATTTGTGCATACTTTAAAATCGGTATAATTCAATACAAAAAATGCACAAATATGGAATCCTCACTCCCCCATAAACATTTAAAACACATCAAATGAAAGATCAAATAAATGCTTAAATAAAATAGAGAAGTTCCCCAAGATTTGTGCACACTTTAGAATCGTTGTATTTCAATACAAAAATGCACAAATATGGAATCCTCACTTCTCCATAAACATTTAAGGCACAATAAATGAGAAATAAGACAAATGAGCATTATTAAATGAATTAGATGAGCTCCCCAAAGATAATGCACCAATTATGATAATTGTATTTGGGAACACGGTGCATAATCATGGAATCCTCACTCATCCAAGTTTATTTAACAATGCAAGGCATGAGAGAACAACTATGAGTGCCCAAATATGCAAACAAGAGGAACTAACACTCATAGGAAATTAAATTTGGAAGCCACTGAAGAATAAAAAGGAATAGAAAGGTGGTCTCCAAGGATTAAAAATCAACTAAAATTATCTTCTCATATGTGTATATGTCTTATAAGTTGAAAACATCACAAAGACATATGCCAACAAAGAAATATGCACACATAAAGAAGATATACAAGAAGTACATGGAAGCAAAAATGAAGTCATAACATATACCAAATTTTTTTGCTTCAAAGCATGGCCAAAGGCTCAAATATATCTTATTGTAGATTAATGAGCTTCAAACACTAACACACTACATATATTACAACTATCACCAAGGTAAAAGGAGAAAGTTGGAATATATGGAGAAAGGCAACAAGTATCATAAGAGAAAATGGACTAGCAAAATCTCACTATTGCACATGAGAGAAGTTGAGGAAATGATAGGCAATAAAATTGCTAGATTGACATATTTGGGATTGGAGGATCATATGCATGATTTTGTATAGTCCCAATTATATGCACTCATCTCAACTTATACACATATACAATAGAGAGTCCTCTTAATAGCATGGCTACAGATACAACAATAAATACAAAATCAAAGAAACCATGCCAAGATGCAACCTAAAAAAGGTTGGAAGCAATATAAATATGCATGATCAAGAGATACTTGTTACCGAGATATAATTGGTAGGATGTAGAGGATATGAATTCATTGATCATCCTATAGCTTGCCTCCAATTGTCATTAACGCACCACTTCTTCAAGATTGAGAGACAAGCATCCAATCTATCTCCAATGTACCTAAAACACATTTAAGTACAAAATGGTCCCCAAACTTATTGGGTCCAATGTAGTTAGTGCAACTACAATACATAGGAGAGACTCCACATAAATATGTGCATATTGATATGAAATTGAATTTCATGCACAACTTAGCCGATGGGATTTGGTGGAGTTTCCCCTATATATTGGATCAAAGAAAGCAAGCATGCCATAATATAGATATGTAGTAAATATGCATGCACAAGGCTTTCAAGAACCAAAAATGAGATACAATTTGAACAAAAACACCAAGTAAACCAAGATGGCACACACAAGAGTGTGACAAGACAAGCGGTGTCCAAATTGTATCAAAGACCCAATTCAACACATGAAAGATCACAAGTTCAACAAATGAACTAGGCTAAGGCCAAAAGAGCAAAAATAGATAGAAATAAAAATGCTCAAGGATTTATCTCATTCTAAAAATGGTCAAATCAAGAAACAAGGAATGAGACAAAACCAACTCCCAAAAAGAGAAAGGTTCCAACAAGAAACCAAACTCCCCAAACTTCACATGATGGCACAAAATACCAAAACGAAAAGATTGAGGTTCCAAGCACATAAAACCCGATATGGATCACATAAAGAAGCATAAATATGAATGTTCTAAATAATATAGGAGAGCTCCCCCATGGATAGTGCATTATGTAGGATTTTCCTTTAGAATGCAAAATGCACACAACTGGGATCATCACTACTACCTACATTAACTAAAACACAAGAGGATATCAATAAAATAAGAAGATCCAAAAGAAACAAGGAAGCTTGGGAGACAACATAAAACATTTTCTTGGCCAAAGATAGGATAAAATTAAACAAAGTCCAAAGTGAATATGATTAATAAATTCTACCTTAAATTGAGTACTCATTGTCCAAGGACAAGAAATATTGGGAATAATTTTCCCTAGGTAGTTCATACAGATATCCAAGATCATATACACACAACAAGAAGCATATAACTAAATATAAGAATTGAGCATGATACTTCAAACAAGATTCTTGGTAGCTTCCAGTAGTCACACAATCACTAGTGATTAGAGTAACTTGAAGCAAATGGTTTCCATGCGAATATATATATCTAAATATGAGGAAACACATACCAAGAACCACTCTTGTATACAAGATCCAAAATAAGATCAATAAAGACATTCAAGCAAATTGGAAATTGTATGAGCAAATGTGTCACATAGGTTCTAGATAATTATCAATATCAATTCTAAGTGACACAACCTCGAATATCCACATTTTCTAGGATTTGTAATATGCACTAAGCATATGACTCCCCCATAATGTGATACTACCATAAAACCAACACGAGGCAAAAGGATACAAATAGAGATAATTAATGGACATTATAAAACTTAAATTTCTCATGAGAATTGTACCACATAGAGTCTAGACAATAATCCAATATAAATACTAGGTGGTATTCCTCATGTACACACAATTTTAGGATTGTGGAATGCCCAAGCATAACACTCCCCCAAAATGGGATAATCCATTAATTTCTCACAAGAGCCAAATAAGATACCAAATATAACCAAGCAAGGATCAAACATAAGAAACACACATACATGGTGTGGCACCTAATCATACACAAATATGCTTGATACCTCAAGATAATTAAGTGGATAACACAACATGTATAAAAACATGGAAGATACAAAACCAACACATGCACAAGGGGGCGAGTAACTTTCAATGTAAAGAGTTTAGCATATGTTACCGCAAGGAGGAACATTGGAAATATAATATAATCAAGATAATCCAAATGGCTTGGCTTGACAATAATAATTGATGAAGATCCCTCAATTCTTCATAATGTAGCCAAAACTCCAATGCCCTCCAACAACACCTATTGATCAAGTTTTGGCTTGTTGGTCCCCAACCAAGTTGGGTCCTAAGAGGTTAGTCACAATAGGCTTGGCAACCCAAATGGTTCTTTTCTTGAACCCACATTGAGCACCAACAAATTTGGCAAACACATTGCCAACCTCATCCTTACAAAGAGAATAAGCATCATCAATAATGATAGGGTTGGATGAGGAGATACCGATAGTGCATGAGGAAGAAATATGCCCGTTCTCACGGCATATGTAGAAAGTTCTACTCTTGCCATCTTTCTTCTTAGGTAAAGCTACAACTTGAGGAAGAGATCAAGTAGTCCTCTTAGGAAGTGGCCCATTAATGACTTGGGGTGGAGCTTGAGGCCGCTTCCCTTGTTGCTTCACACTAATAGGCTTTTTCTTCAATGGGCAAGATCTAACATGGTGCCCTTCTTCCTTGCACTTGAAGCAAACAATGTTGGCCGGATTCTTGACTTGATATTGGCCATTCTTCTTGTTGTCCTTGTGCTTCAACTTGATAGTGGACTTGTTCTTGACATTGGAGTTGAATCCAAGCCCACTTTTGTCATTGGGGGATTTTTGCACACTTAAGATTTTGTTGAGTGCGACATTCCCTTGATGACCCTTTTTCAAGTCATTTCTCAAAGAAGTGACTTGAGTCTTGAGCACTTTTATTTCCTCTACATGGTTAGTTTCAATAAAAGTACTAGAGGAAGTAGATGCTACATTGTTAGAGAAACAAGGCATGAAATGTGATTCATCACGAGATATAGCATGGTTGTGAGAGGATGAATTACAAGGACTAGCACATGGCAATATAACATTTGGAGTAGATATAGTGCTAATGTCCACATGAGGCCCACAAGATGTTACCTTTGACACGATGGCCTCATGAGCTAACTTTAGCCTACCATGAGAGACTAAAATATCCTCATGCGAGCTCGAGAGCTTAACATGACTTTCTTCTAATTTCCCATAGTTGCTAGTTAGAAATGCAAGTTGAGCCTTTAGCTCAATATTATCCTTCAAAATAGATGCTTCACAAGAAATAGAGTTAGTAGCACAAGCATCATTACTATTTGCAAGAGGTGAGGGCAACTTGGTAAGATCTTTAGAATATGAAGCTTTAAGTTGCTCATGTGACTCGGTGAGTTTGATGAGCTCACCCTTTATGACCCTAGAGCCATTTTTGAGGTGCTCAAAATCCTCAAGGAGTTTAGCATAAGAAACTTGAGTCTCATCATTTTTACTTTTGAGATCACTTGCCACCTCAAGATCTCTATCATGAGATTCCTTTACTCTAGATAGCTCTAAATCAAAGGTCTCCTCAAGAGATTCCTTAGTGGTTTGTTCCTCTTCAAGAGCTTTATTTAGGTTTTCAATTATATTAGCATACTCACGCTCAAGACTACACATTTTATCAACGTTGTTATCATGCACCTCAATTTGTTTTTCTAACTTATCAATATGTTCTTTGCTCTTAATAGCAAAGTCCAAGACTTCAACAAAGTTAGAGAAAGCAATATCCTTTTTTACAAGGGCACGATAAACAATCTCACCCTTTTCATATAAATCATCAATATCAAGCTCTTCTTCCACATTATCCACATCCTCCTCGTCGCACGAGGTAATGGGTTCCAAAGTAGGGGTTATCTTAGAATCCCTAGCCATAAGGCATAGGTGGGTACCGGAAGAAGGTGAAGATGAGATTGCATTTGTGGCTTCATTCAAAACCATGTCTTGGCCCATAGAACTTTTGGTTTCCTCTACATGGTTAGCAACACAAGCACTAGAGGAAATGGAAGCATTTTTATCATGGCAACAAGACAACACAAGCATATCATCATGATATTTATCCAAGTCATTTCTACATGATATGCAAGGACTATTAACACAACCATGTAATAAGTTTGTAGTGCTAGAAGTGTGAAAGTCCAAAGATAGATCGTTGCAATTAAATAGAGATGAGGGATTACAAATAGTAAGCACACTATCCAAATTGCAATTTCTATCACCACTCACCATATCATTACCTAGTGAAAAGTCACATGTTGGTGAAGTGGTAGAGGATGAGAACTCATCTCGACTGAAAGTGGAAGCAACACAATCATCCTTAATAATGTTGGACACAACATATTTATCTTGAAGTTTTGTCCATAACTCATGAGCGCTCCAAAAAGGAATGATTGAAGAGGTAACTACATAGCTCAAGGCATTAACAAGCACATTAGAAGCTTGAGCATCGAGATATAAGTTTTTCTCGTCCTCACTAGATAGATTTTTGAAATCCATTGGAGGAGAAAAACCTATATCTACAATACGCTCCAAATTTGGGTCCATGTCCCGAAAATGAATGAGCATGCGATTTTTCCATATATCATAATTTGTGCCATCGAATGTGAATATGTCATTGTGCACTAATCCTCTAGCCGACATCTTTACTCTCAAGGCGGTGAAGCCTAAAATGAGAGACTGGGCTCTGATACCAATTGAAAGGATACAGATGTCGCCTAGAGGGGGGGTGAATAGGCGATTAAAACTTTTCCTAGAGTGGCTCAACAAAGGCGGAATAAAACTAGTGTTTACTTTGTTAAGCACAACCTAGAACAACTAAGGTTCACCTATGTGCACCAACAACTTATGCTAAGCAATACAAGCAACAAAGTGATAGCAAGATATATATTACTTCAAGCACGAAGGATATCACAATGTAAAGTGCATAAGTAAAGAGCTCGGGTATAGAGATAACCGAGGAACGCGGGGACACCGATATTTTACCGAGTTCCTCCCAACATGGAGTACGTCTCGTTTGTAAAGGGGGTGGTATCAAACCACCAACGCCACAAAAGGCCTCCCTTATTCTCCGGTGAATCTCACCCCAATGGGATCGATCCATGCTTCCACTATCGGTGCACTTGTCAGTGGCAACCGGAACCTCTCACAAGGTTGGGGCACTTCTCCATAACTTAATTGGAGGCTCCCAACAAATGCCACAAAAGGACACAATTCCACAAAACTGTCTAGGGTTCCAAGAACCCAAGAGGTACAAGCTCCAAAGAGTCACACAAACCAAATCCTCCGAGGAGAACTCAAACCGATGCACCAAATGCAAATGGCAAGAACACCACAAAGGTGTTCAAATCCTTCTCTCCCAAATTCCACCAAAGCTAAAAAAGCTTATGGGGGAATAAGAGAGGAAGAACAATGGAGGAAATCCACAAAAGACTCCAAGATCTAGATCCCAATATGTTCCCCTCACTTAGAGGAGAGATTGATTGGTGGGATTGTAGATCTAGATCTCCTCTTTCAAATCCCTCAAGAATATGCAAGAATCATCGGAGGGATTGAGAGAAAGCAAGCTCAATAAGGTCAACAATGGAGGGGAAAACTTGCAAGAAAGGTTAAGGAACCATTGGGGAAGAAGGCCCCTTATATAGGTCCCTCCAAAATCCAACCGTTGCAGCCCAAAAACGCGATTCCCGACACTACCGGACTTTTTCCCGGTACTACCGGACTTTCCTGGCACTACCGGACATTTCCTGGGGTTCCTGGGGCTCCAAACGCATTTTTTCTCTGCGCTCCCCGGTACCAAAATGCGGTACTGCTGGACCCCGGTACTACCGGATCCTGGTCCGGTACTACCGGTCATCACAGAACGAAAACAGTCATAACTTTTGCATCCGGACTCCGATTTCGATGATCTTGGGCTCGTTTCGAAGAGGAAAACAACCTCTATAAGATCATGCAAAGAAACATCATAGTCCAGCAAGGGAGGATAGATCCAAATGACGAAGTAAAAAAGCTTCTGCCATGCTAGGTACTAAAATGCGGTACTACCGCTTTTTGGTACCTAGCCCGGCAGTGGATTTTGGCAACTTTCCAAAACCTTCTGCCTCGTGTAACACCCTCAGAATCGGCCCTATGCAAGTTTGAGCGAAACCCGCCAAACCCGCATAGAAACGATTCAAAGGTGCCCACCAGGCACTTTCGTGCGGGTGGAAAACGAAGTAATAACATTACACAACAGTCCTCGATGGGACCCACAGAACAGATATATACAACAGCGACTCCATGAGTCAAGAATACAGATACAATACACAAAGATCCAAATCACCTTGAAAATGACAGAGCGTCCGACTACGGACAAGATGCAAATGGGGCTAAGAGCCCTGAAGAATAACCAATGGCGTCCATAACCCTGCCCAGGCCAAGCCGGAAGGGTAACCCTGCTAACGGCGTCGATCTCAAAACCTGCTTAAACAAAAGGGATGCCGACAAGGGCAAAGGAAAAAGAGGAGCGTCAGTACTGAGGCCAGTACACGGCGAGGCTAGAATTCGGCGGTCCTCGCCTACATAGGTATGGTGAACTGAGCGGCAGCGGCAGCATGCACTAAACAACCTATAGAGACTCGACACAACTGGCGACTATCAGAGAGGGGTGAGAAAGACCTATTCGGAACCAACCTGATACTACCATCAAACAAACCCATCCTGGCGTTCCCCCTCGATACCAACGAGGAAGGCGACCGAGGAACTCACACAGTTGGCAGTTTTATTTATTCAGTTATCGTTGCAGCAATTACTAGTCAGGTGTAGATAGTCGTCCTGATAAAATAAGCAGTGAGCACTTTTATTTAATCATTCCGTTGTAGTTGCGGCACTTACTAATCAGATACAATTAGCATGAGATAACCCCAAAACCCAGCAATTGTTGGTACTTTTATTCAGCCATTCCGTTGTAGTTAAGCTGGTTACTAGTCAAATCGGATACAAGACAGTTTATAACAGTAAACTTTAGTTATAGTTGTCTATGATCAAGCACTGTGCTCCAAGTCGTCCATAACCGCGGACACGGCTTCTCGAAAAGATTTAACCCTGCAGGGGTGCACCAAAGTATCCACAGGCACTTCGACCCTTTTTGCCAGATCAGTTAACATACACCCATCGGTATGTCGGCGGGGCCTAAGTCACGACGTTCCCAGACCCAAAGCAAGTACATGGGGGCCACCCCACCAAGTCAACACCCGCAACGAAGTCGGTCGGTCTCCGAGACGGACTTAGGGTTTGCGTCAGTGGCTGTAAACGACAGCAAATCCCCAAACGGGGACTGTCGATACCGCGAAAACACTCCGCTTCCTAAACAGTACAGTGTGCTCCTCGCACAAACGTAAATAAAGCAGTAAAGCATGGCATAAGTACAGGATCGTAAATAAAACCTCAAACTAGTTTGTGGCCCCCAGTACAATACTTTGAAATCAGGTAATAATCAATGGGGGGCCCATATCTCCCCACCTGTGGTTAGCGCGCTCGATCTCGGAACAGGTGTCAAGAACTCGGGTCCTACGGGACACAAGTGGGCGGTCGGAAACCAATATTATCTATCACCCACCGATGCCTCTGCTTAATTCAATTTTAGTTGTTAAACAGGAATTAAAGTGAACGATAAGTAAAGCTATGATCATCTCCAACATCAACATGCGGCAACTCTCCAACAATTGTGGTACTTGACGACACGCGACAACACTTGAGCAAGCAACTACGACGCGCTGGTCCAACTATCTATCAAACATCAGGTAATAGGATGTGTCCAAGGCAATATACGGCTGCAAGGGATTTCACGGGTACGGAAACTAGAGCATCGCAACACAGATAGCAATAGATCAACAGGAGGGAATAAATACTATAAAAGTAAGATAGGTAGAAAGGGGGGAGATGCTCGCCTGAAAACATTGTCGAAGGTTCATCCGAAGATCGGGGCAAAGCTCACATCAACTCAACGGCCTTATCCGTGAAGAAGCAAATCACTAGCAGAAACACCGGATGCAATATTTAATACTACGACAAAAGATCGGCATGATGCATGTATGATGTATGGCATGGCAAAGATGCGATGCAAGTAGGTCAGTATTAAGCGGAACCGGGGTCCCGACAATTAAATCCATGGTTCTATTTGTTTAGATGCCCCGCAATTTAAATGTTGTATTTACATGGCAAGATATGGTACCGGTTCGCTACACAAGTTTTAAATGAGGCCAATATAAGACTAGATTTGCCCGCATATGGGCCCCATATTTAATTATCAGGTGAATCGGCATAAGGCCCCCAAACCACACAAATATGCATGCGAGTATGACAATTTAATATGCAACAAGTTATATAGTTGACAATTTATAAAATAGGGGCTCGGAAAAAGGGGTCGCACATTGGGGTTCGGCGATCTTGGGGTTCCAGGGTTCGGGGTCCGGTCTCAGGGTTCAGGGTTCGACGGATTACTGGGTAGATCTTGTTGTTCTGTGTCGGTGACCTCGGCATCCGGGAAGCAGGTCTTGGTTCGGCGCCGGGGCGCATCGGACTCGCCCTGGTCGGTGCCGATCTTGTCGTCGATGTCGAACTTGAGTGGGTCGGGTACCGGGGTCTTCGGATCTGGGGGAAGTACTTGTCGCATCTACCGTCTTCGGGTTTGCTTCACTCGGGTCCATGTCGGAGTACTTATCGCCCCATGTGGAATCCTTGACGATCTGTGGCGATGATCTCAGGTTCGGGTCTCCGGGTTCAGGGGTCTCGGCGTCCGGGGTCTCGACGTCTTTGGGGTCCGGGAACCGCTTCGGAATCCGGGAGGCGATCTTGGCGCTCGATGTCCGTGAGGCAGTCCTTGGAGTCCAGGACGGAGATCTTGTCGGTGGTCTTCGGGTCCGTGAAGGAGTGAAACGCGTTCTGAGAAGATCTTGATGACACTGGTTTAACCTTGCGAACCATCTATCGTACCGCACCCTGGCATGCTACAGAAGAGAGAGCAGCAGCGCGGCCTACTCAGGGAAAACAGGGGCGACGCGGTCGGAGGCCGGCGAAGACGGCCACTAGCGGGCTTGGCGGTGCTCGAGCGGAGGAGGAAGGGCGCCGGGCTCGGCTCAGGGCAGCGGGGAAAAACGCCGGCGGGCTCTACGCAGGAGGCGAGAAGGCTGGCGCAGAGGCGAGGGGCTGGAGCCCGCGGTGGCGCCGATGATGCAGAGGCCGACGCCCTGGCGGCGGGCGCGCTGGCCGCAAACAGAGGGGCGGCGGCGAGGCTCCACGAACGGAGACGGGGAAGGACAGAGGGAGGAGGACGGCGGAGCTGGAGAGGAGCGGCCAAGGCGGCGGGGTGGTGAGGGATGCGGAGGAGGCGGGGAGCGCGCCGGCCGGCGAGATAGAGGGCCGCGGGGCGGCGAGGACGGTGGTTGGAGCGCGGCGGCGGGAGGGGAACAGAGGAGGCGGCGGAGGCAGAGGGGCCGCGGGGCGCGGTTGATGTCGTCGGGGGTGAGGGGCGGAGCGGCGAACGCGGCGGAGCGGGAGGGCGGCGCGAGGCGGCCAGGCGAGGCGGGCGGCCGGTCGCGGGGCAGGGGCGAGGGAGGCGAGCCGGACGGGGTGAGGGAGGCGGTGAGGTTGGGGAGAGGCCGGCCGGCGTCGGCCGATGCGGCTCGGGAGAGAGAGGGAGAAACGCGGGGAGGGAGAGAGGAGCGGGGTGGGGCGGTCACAGGTGGGGTTGGTGGTGGGACCCAGGGGCTGGCGGGGGATGCGGTGTGGGTGCGTGGTGTGCTGGCGTGCGTGTGTGTGGGTCGTGTGGCGTGTGCTGGGGTGTGTGGGGCTGGGTTGAGAGGAGAGAGAGGGGATGAGGTGGCAGTTTGGGGTTGGTTAGGGGGAGGGAGAGGGTGAGGTGTCAGGAGGCCATTGGTGGGGGTGATGTGGAGGGGGGGGTGTGGGTAGATAGGTTGGTAGGTTTAGTAATTAGGTGGACCGATTATATTTCTGGGGCGGTCGTTCGGGTCGATTCGGCCCGTTCGACTGCCCCACTAAAATAATTCAAACTTTTATTTAATTTGGCAATACATTTTTGTAAATAGTTTTTAGACAAACAAAATATCCGGAAGCATCCGGGGGTGTAATTTGAAATAGAAGGAGGGTAAATTTTAGAAAACGATTGTCTTTCGCAAATAGTTTTTAGGCAAATTAATATGCATGATGATGACGATGCTCAAATGCAATGCGGCATGATGACATGAGCATGCGGTCATGATGATGCAATGCACAAAAACAACGCGATTTTCTAGTAGTGGTTTTGCGGGATGCCACAATTCGACACCACTAACAAGGGATCTCGCCCTCGAGATCCGCCTCATGGTACCGGAAGGAAGATTGGCGGTCTGCGTCTTCTCGCTTCGTGTAGATCTTCGCGACACCACTAACAAGAGGTCATTGTCCGCGTTCGTCAAGAGAGCACTTCGGATAAACAACGGACGAAGTTAAAGGTAAGGCCACCTCTAACTTCAGCGGAAGGAGTAAATTGCATCGATCCACCATTCAATGTACAAAAGCGAATGATAAGAGTAGTGGTATGGTCGCGACTCCATCCCGCACTCAAAGCATTACTATGTACACGAATAGACAGATTATGCAACCAACCCTCAGGATTCAGACTGAAGATCTCGACAAGCGAGGTTCGGAAACAAGGAGTGATGCAGACTCTGCATCGGATCTGGCGGAGATGATGTCGTCGCGTCGGAAAACACCGGAAGGCACAAACAAGGAACATGAATGGTACCACAGTAGACGAACTCCTCAGGCAGCATGAACATCGGATGGCAGAACACCGTTATCAGAGGGGGAAGCGAAACCCTGAAGGTACGACGGAAACCCAACCACGAGAATTCCTGGACTCGAAGAAAGAGAAGAGAGCGGATTTAAAACACGTAGAGATAAGAGGAGAATAGCAGAGGGGTAAGGAATAAAATCAGACCTAACCAGAACTATCCAACCGATTTTTTAGAAATAGTTTTGACACTCTACTTCGGCCGTTAGCTAGGTTATCCTACAGGCTGGACTTGTGGGGTATCGCAACTGCTGAGCTGTGATACCACTCTGTAACACCCTCAGAATCGGCCCTATGCAAGTTTGAGCGAAACCCGCCAAACCCGCATAGAAACGATTCAAAGGTGCCCACCAGGCACTTTCGTGCGGGTGGAAAACGAAGTAATAACATTACACAACAGTCCTCGATGGGACCCACAGAACAGATATATACAACAGCGACTCCATGAGTCAAGAATACAGATACAATACACAAAGATCCAAATCACCTTGAAAATGACAGAGCGTCCGACTACGGACAAGATGCAAATGGGGCTAAGAGCCCTGAAGAATAACCAATGGCGTCCATAACCCTGCCTAGGCCAAGCCGGAAGGGTAACCCTGCTAACGGCGTCGATCTCAAAACCTGCTTAAACAAAAGGGATGCCGACAAGGGCAAAGGAAAAAGAGGAGCGTCAGTACTGAGGCCAGTACACGGCGAGGCTAGAATTCGGCGGTCCTCGCCTACATAGGTATGGTGAACTGAGCGGCAGCGGCAGCATGCACTAAACAACCTATAGAGACTCGACACAACTGGCGACTATCAGAGAGGGGTGAGAAAGACCTATTCGGAACCAACCTGATACTACCATCAAACAAACCCATCCTGGCGTTCCCCCTCGATACCAACGAGGAAGGCGACCGAGGAACTCACACAGTTGGCAGTTTTATTTATTCAGTTATCGTTGCAGCAATTACTAGTCAGGTGTAGATAGTCGTCCTGATAAAATAAGCAGTGAGCACTTTTATTTAATCATTCTGTTGTAGTTGCGGCACTTACTAATCAGATACAATTAGCATGAGATAACCCCAAAACCCAGCAATTGTTGGTACTTTTATTCAGCCATTCCGTTGTAGTTAAGCTGGTTACTAGTCAAATCGGATACAAGACAGTTTATAACAGTAAACTTTAGTTATAGTTGTCTATGATCAAGCACTGTGCTCCAAGTCGTCCATAACCGCGGACACGGCTTCTCGAAAAGATTTAACCCTGCAGGGGTGCACCAAAGTATCCACAGGCACTTCGACCCTTTTTGCCAGATCAGTTAACATACACCCATCGGTATGTCGGCGGGGCCTAAGTCACGACGTTCCCAGACCCAAAGCAAGTACATGGGGGCCACCCCACCAAGTCGACACCCGCAACGAAGTCGGCCGGTCTCCGAGACGGACTTAGGGTTTGCGTCAGTGGCTGTAAACGACAGCAAATCCCCAAACGGGGACTGTCGATACCGCGAAAACACTCCGCTTCCTAAACAGTACAGTGTGCTCCTCGCACAAACGTAAATAAAGCAGTAAAGCATGGCATAAGTACAGGATCGTAAATAAAACCTCAAACTAGTTTGTGGCCCCCAGTACAATACTTTGAAATCAGGTAATAATCAATGGGGGGCCCATATCTCCCCACCTGTGGTTAGCGCGCTCGATCTCGGAACAGGTGTCAAGAACTTGGGTCCTACGGGACACAAGTGGGCGGTCGGAAACCAATATTATCTATCACCCACCGATGCCTCTGCTTAATTCAATTTTAGTTGTTAAACAGGAATTAAAGTGAACGATAAGTAAAGCTATGATCATCTCCAACATCAACATGCGGCAACTCTCCAACAATTGTGGTACTTGACGACACGCGACAACACTTGAGCAAGCAACTACGACGCGCTGGTCCAACTATCTATCAAACATTAGGTAATAGGATGTGTCCAAGGCAATATACGGCTGCAAGGGATTTCACGGGTACGGAAACTAGAGCATCGCAACACAGATAGCAATAGATCAACAGGAGGGAATAAATACTATAAAAGTAAGATAGGTAGAAAGGGGGGAGATGCTCGCCTGAAAACATTGTCGAAGGTTCATCCGAAGATCGGGGCGAAGCTCACATCAACTCAACGGCCTTATCCGCGAAGAAGCAAATCACTAGCAGAAACACCGGATGCAATATTTAGTACTACGGCAAAAGATCGGCATGATGCATGTATGATGTATGGCATGGCAAAGATGCGATGCAAGTAGGTCAGTATTAAGCGGAACCGGGGTCCCGACAATTAAATCCATGGTTCTATTTGTTTAGATGCCCCGCAATTTAAATGTTGTATTTACATGGCAAGATATGGTACCGGTTCGCTACACAAGTTTTAAATGAGGCCAATATAAGACTAGATTTGCCCGCATATGGGCCCCATATTTAATTATCAGGTGAATCGGCATAAGGCCCCCAAACCACACAAATATGCATGCGAGTATGACAATTTAATATGCAACAAGTTATATAGTTGACAATTTATAAAATAGGGGCTCGGAAAAAGGGGTCGCACATTGGGGTTCGGCGATCTTGGGGTTCCGGGGTTCGGGGTCCGGTCTCAGGGTTCAGGGTTCGACGGATTACTGGGTAGATCTTGTTGTTCTGTGTCGGTGACCTCGGCATCCGGGAAGCAGGTCTTGGTTCGGCGCCGGGGCGCATCGGACTCGCCCTGGTCGGTGCCGATCTTGTCGTCGATGTCGAACTTGAGTGGGTCGGGTACCGGGGTCTTCGGATCTGGGGGAAGTACTTGTCGCATCTACCGTCTTCGGGTTTGCTTCACTCGGGTCCATGTCGGAGTACTTATCGCCCCATGTGGAATCCTTGACGATCTGTGGCGATGATCTCAGGTTCGGGTCTCCGGGTTCAGGGGTCTCGGCGTCCGGGGTCTCGACGTCTTTGGGGTCCAGGAACCGCTTCGGAATCCGGGAGGCGATCTTGGCGCTCGATGTCCGTGAGGCAGTCCTTGGAGTCCAGGACGGAGATCTTGTCGGTGGTCTTCGGGTCCGTGAAGGAGTGAAACGCGTTCTGAGAAGATCTTGATGACACTGGTTTAACCTTGCGAACCATCTATCGTACCGCACCCTGGCATGCTACAGAAGAGAGAGCAGCAGCGCGGCCTACTCAGGGAAAACAGGGGCGACGCGGTCGGAGGCCGGCGAAGACGGCCACTAGCGGGCTTGGCGGCGCTCGAGCGGAGGAGGAAGGGCGCCGGTCTCGGCTCAGGGCAGCGGGGAAAAACGCCGGCGGGCTCTGCGCAGGAGGCGAGAAGGCTGGCGCAGAGGCGAGGGGCTAGAGCCCGCGGTGGCGCCGATGATGCAGAGGCCGACGCCCTGGCGGCGGGGGTGCTAGCCGCAAACAGAGGGGCGGCGGCGAGGCTCCACGAACGGAGACGGGGAAGGACAGAGGGAGGAGGACGGCGGAGCTGGAGAGGAGCGGCCAAGGCGGCGGGGTGGTGAGGGACGCGGAGGAGGCGGGGAGCGCGCCGGCCGGCGAGATAGAGGGCCGCGGGGCGGCGAGGACGGTGGTTGGAGCGCGGCGGCGGGAGGGGAACAGAGGCGGCGGCGGAGGCAGAGGGGCCGCGGGGCGCGGTTGATGTCGTCGGGGGTGAGGGGCGGAGCGGCGAACGCGGCGGAGCGGGAGGGCGGCGCGAGGCGGCCAGGCGAGGCGGGCGGCCGGTCGCGGGGCAGGGGCGAGGGAGGCGAGCCGGACGGGGTGAGGGAGGCGGTGAGGTTGGGGAGAGGCCGGCCGGCGTCGGCCGATGCGGCTCGGGAGAGAGAGGGAGAAACGCGGGGAGGGAGAGAGGAGCGGGGTGGGGCGGTCACAGGTGGGGTTGGTGGTGGGACCCAGGGGCTGGCGGGGGATGCGGTGTGGGTGCGTGGTGTGCTGGCGTGCGTGTGTGTGGGTCGTGTGGCGTGTGCTGGGGTGTGTGGGGCTGGGTTGAGAGGAGAGAGAGGGGATGAGGTGGCAGTTTGGGGTTGGTTAGGGGGAGGGAGAGGGTGAGGTGTCAGGAGGCCATTGGTGGGGGTGATGTGGAGGGGGGGTGTGGGTAGATAGGTTGGTAGGTTTAGTAATTAGGTGGACCGATTATATTTCTGGGGCGGTCGTTCGGGTCGATTCGGCCCGTTCGACTGCCCCACTAAAATAATTCAAACTTTTATTTAATTTGGCAATACATTTTTGTAAATAGTTTTTAGACAAACAAAATATCCGGAAGCATCCGGGGGTGTAATTTGAAATAGAAGGAGGGTAAATTTTAGAAAACGATTGTCTTTCGCAAATAGTTTTTAGGCAAATTAATATGCATGATGATGACGATGCTCAAATGCAATGCGGCATGATGACATGAGCATGCGGTCATGATGATGCAATGCACAAAAGCAACGCGATTTTCTAGTAGTGGTTTTGCGGGATGCCACACCTCGCTACCGCATTTTGGTACCTAGGAGACCAGCAGATATTCAAACGACTATAACTTTTGATTGGTAACTCCGATCGACCCGATTCCAATTGCGTTGGAAAGAGGACGACATGAGGTGAAAATATTGGTTATCACCAAGTGAGAATGTATCAAGTATAATAATGTGAGATACCTCACTTGGTGAGAAACCGAAAAACCGCATAGATCAAAATCACAATAAGATATAAAAGAGGGATCCGATTTTGATAAACAAGAGCTTGTTATGGAGATTACCACAAGCTCTATATCCTCACATGGATAAGACTAAATAACAACCAAATACGATGATGCAAGTATGCAAAGGTTTGAGCTCTCTCCGAACGATGTGATCGGGTTACTCATTCGAGAGCCCCTCTTGATAGTATGGTTATCTATCCTAAACCCGGTATTCCACTAACAATATAAGACCGAAAAAAGGGAAAACCTATCAAGATTATACCTTTGCCTTGAGAATTCCACTTGAGCTCTATGTAGATGATATTTCCCTTCTCAAGATGGAACGCCTTTCTTGATTCCTCATCATCGATCCATGATCACCGAGGATGGCAAGCATCAAACATGAGATCTTCTAAAGATTGCGCATTTTGAGCTTGCACAACATATCTTCTTCTCATTTCATCGACCTTGAAGCCGACACAAGCTCCAAGCGATGCCAATGGACAATTCCTACAAGTATAACTTAATACACACATTAGTCCATAAAGATTGTCATTGATTACCAAAACCACACATGGGGGCCCACATGTTCTTTCAAAGTGTATAATCTCTGCAGAGTGCCAAACTATTCGAATAGCCACGTCCGTGGTTATGGACAGTTGGAGTGGCCATACTGTTCCCTCGTCAGATGTTTTCAAAAGGACTTGTGAAATGAATTGAGACTTTGACTTGACCACAACAGAGTTGTGATATGAAAATTCAAGTTCCCACTTAGGCATTATAAGATTCAACTAGTTTTCTTGCTTCTGAACTTAGTAGAGGTAAATCTGGCTTTTTGCAAAACAACCCTAGAGCTTAGTGTCCTACTACAAAAACCCCCTTAAATTGTTAGTATTAGTTTGCGAGTACTTAAAGAGTACTCATGGCTTTGTCCCTGGCTATTCCCGTGGCAAGACTATGAAGAAGAGTACTAAGATGATGGACCGCGGGAAGGTTATGACAACTAGGATCATCTCCCATCGTCAGCATTGCCTGTGACCCCGAAGATGGAGCTTCGCCTACGCTACCTTTATTATTACGTTATTCCGCTGCTTGAGTTGTATTTAGAACTGGATCATGAGATCCTTATTTGTGTAAGACCTTATGTATGGTTTTAATGGATGATGTACCGTGATATCCAAATCTGTTATGTCTCGCAAAAATGGTAATCCTGGAATTGCGATGTATGGCATAACAGGCTCTGGGATTAAAAATCCGGGTGTTGACAAGTTGGTATCAGAGGCATCCTGACCATAGGAGACCCTAGTTAGACGGGACCTTTGAATCAAAAACTTAGTTTCAAAACCAAAGGAAGCAAATATTTATAAAAACTTATTCCCATTCTTATCACTTTGTTTCTTTCATAAAAAATCATGTTCCTCAAAAAATCTTGCAAAATACATAAAATTTGACACACTTGATCACTCTACTAACTTACTCATCCTATATTCTTATAGATGGACGTGAAGTACAACAAGTTTTATCAGTTGGGGAATGGAGGAGACCTCATCTTTGAGCGGGATTTGGACCAGCTTTCGGAACTTTTGGAGCGTCCGCACCCCGAGTTCTTCGGAGCTCGGCTCAATGATCAGGAAGGAGAAGATCGACAATGGCTAGTTGTTGCAAGTCTCCGAGGAAAGATCGAACCTCCCACTGCCAAGGGAATTCAGTTCACCTTAAGAGAGAACAACTGGCTCGATGGACTTGCCAGGGCCATGCAGGAAGATCTTGCCCGTCTGTGTGGGCAGAGTATCAACCAGATCAAGGGTACCCTCTTTGAGTTTTGTCCAAGGCGTGATGCTATTGGACAACCACTGGAAGCCCCATACCACGACGAGCTGAAGACTCAGTTGGACCACCTTAGCTTCATGATGTATGATCGTCAGTAGGAACTGGACAATGCCCGTGAATACTCCAACCACAAGTCCGCCATCATCAGGACGAAGGATCAGACCATCGCCATGCTAGCGAAGGACCGCAAGTCTCGCCGTCGTCAGCTTGACAAGAAAGAGCGCATCATTGCCCGTCTTTGCCATCGTATCTCGGATTTGGAGGAGACCCTCCACGAGAGAGACATGCAGTTGGAGGAAAGGGAGAATGCCGGAGAAGACCTTCGTGGAGACCCCTACTCCTATCTCAGCGATGATGATGATTTCTGGAGGATCAGTCCATGGACTTCTTCACCGATGAGGATGAGGATGATGAGGATGACGATTACACCGACTCCAAGGAGTAGTAGCACTTGAGCACTAGCGTAGTGAGTGTATTCGATCCCACTGTATCGTAGTTTCCAGAATGGTTCTTAAAACCATCTGTTTTTTTCCTTTGTTGTGGTGTGTGTTGTATCGTGTGTTATGAATGAATGAATGAAAAACAAGTTGCTCGAAAATCTGAGCCAAACTTTAAAAACTTTTCAAAGTCCCTGAACCTTAGAAATTTCCCTCTTTTCTCATGATCTATCTCAATCTTCAGATGCCTCGCGGAGGAAGTGGTTCATCCCCGGACCTGATGTTGCAGATCCTGCAAATGTTGGTTTCTGACCGCGAAGCTGAAAGAGTCGAACGTCAAGCCAACTTAGCCACCCTTCAGCAGATAGCTCAGCTGGCCCACAACAATCAAGGCCAAGGAAACCAGGACAACCATGGATCTAAGCTCAAGAATTTCCAGAACACCAACCCACCTGTTTTCACTAAGTCGGAAGAGCCCTTAGACGCAGATGATTGGCTGCAAACCATGGAGAATAACCTGGAAGTCGCCGGAGTGGAAGCTAACGAGAAAGTTCTGTTCACCACCCACTATCTGGCCGAAGATGCAAGAGCATGGTGGAACAGTGTTCGTGCAATGACCGGAGGACATATGATGACCTGGGAGGAATTCAAGGTCAAGTTCAGCAGAACCCATGTGCCACCGGGTTTGATTAAGAGAATGAGAGATGAGTTCAGAGAACTGAAGCAAGGAAGGATGACCGTAGTGGAATACCGTGACAAATTCTTGTCATTAGCTAGGTATGCCCCAGATGATATCGACACTGAAGCCAAGAAGAAAGAAAGATTCTTGAATGGTCTGCACGACGAGATGCAGACGATGTTGGTCAATATCCCCTTTGCTGATATTGAAGCCCTTGTCGACTCTGCCATTTAGATGGAAGGAAAGATCAACCAAGCCAATGAGAACCGCAAGTGCCGCATGATGCATCAGCCAGGAACCCATCATACCCCAAAGTATCGGCCCAACCCATCTTCAGGATTTGCTCCGAGAACCAACAGACCCCCGCTGAACCGTCCAACCTATCCCAACCGTGGAAACCCAAGGCCCGGAGGAAATCACAACAACCCCAGCAACTCTAACAATTTCAACCGTGCACCACCCAAGTTCAACAATAACAATGCTGCCGCCAACACCAACACTGCCCCGAGGACTGGAAGTAATGCTATGCCTGTTGCAGCAAAGGACAAGTCGCAAGTGACTTGTTATGACTGTGGAAATAAGGGTCACTACTCCAATGAGTGCCCCAAGAAGAATGTCGTAGCCCCCATGCAAATGCCCCAGCTCAGCAGCAGCGTCGTGTTCATCCAGGAAGAAGGTTTGCCCCAGGGAACTCGCTCAACCGCAACGGCCGTCTTTTTCTCATGCATGCTGAAGAAGCCCAGGAAGCGCCAGATATCGTGCTGGGTATGTTTTCTGTTAATTCAGTACTTGCTAGAGTGTTGTTTGATTCTGGTGCATCGCACTCATTTGTCACCGAAGAATTTGCATGCACTAGTAAGATTCAACCAACCAAACTGAAGCATGTTATGATTGTTCAAATCCCCGGTTCAACCACCTAAGCTAGGAAAATTTGTAAAGCCGTCCCTATCCGAATCCATGGCATAGATTTTTATGCTAATCTGATAGTACTCGGGACTAAAGGTTTGGAAGTAGTACTAGGAATGGATTGGATGTCCAAACATAAAGGATTAATTGACTGTGCCAACAAAGCCATAACCATGACCAGTATAGCCGGAATATCAGTCGACCATGTATCTGAAACCTTACCTCGTCAATTCAAGTGCAATAAGAGTATAGCCCAACCTACCATTGACCAAGTTCGGATAGTCTGTGAATACCCCGATGCATTTCCATATGTTTTGCCCGGTATGCCCTCAGATCGGGATATCGAGTTTATCATTGAACTAATCCCCGGAACAGGACCCATAGCCCAGAGACCATATAGTATGGACCCGTCTGAACTAGCAGAACTGAAGAAGCAACTAGATTCCATGCTGGAAATTGGATTGATTCAACCAAGTGCGTCACCATGGATATCACCTGTCTTGTTTGTGGATAAGAAGGATGGAGGTAACCTTTTGTTTACAGATTATCGGAAGCTGAATGATGTCACTATCAAGAACAAATACCCATTGCCCAAGATAGAAGATTTGTTTGATCAGTTGACTAGTGCCAAAGTGTTTTGAAAGATTGATCTTAGAACTGGCTATCATCAACTCAAGATTCGCGCAGAGGATATTCCCAAGACTGACTTTACCACCAGATATGGATTATACGAGTATACTGTCATGTCTTTTGGATTAACCAATGCCCCCGCTTATTTCATGAATCTCATGAATAAGATTTTTATGGACTTCCTGGATAAGTTTTTCGTTGTTTTCATCGATGATATTCTAATTTATTCCAAATCAGAAGAAGAACATGAGCTACACCTAAGGACCATTCTTGGAACCCTTAGAGATCATCAGTTGTATGCCAAGTTTAGCAAATGTGAATTCTGGTTACAGGAGGTAGGATTGCTCGGTCACATTGTATCAGCCGGAGGAATTGTCGTTTACCCTGCAAAGGTGTAAGATGTCGAAGATTGGCAAGCCCCAATCACTCAAACCCAAGTTCGTGCATTTCTCGGATTGGTGGGATACTACCGCAAGTTCGTAGAAGGATTCTCAAGTATCGCCAGACCCATGACCCAATTGCTGAAGAAGGACAAGAAGTTTGAATGGACGGACAAATGTGAAGCGAGTTTTCAAGAACTCAAGAGAAGATTGATTTCAGCCCCAATCTTAATCATGCCGGATATCACGAAGCCCTTTGACGTGTATTGTGACGCATCCAAGATCGGTCTCGGATGTGTGATAATGCAAGATGACAAAGTAATATCTTATCTATCCTGACAACTGAAACAGCATGAGCAAAACTACCCAACCCATGACCTCGAGATCGCAGCCGTAGTTCTAGCCCTGAAGACATGGAGGCATTACCTGATGGGAAACCGTTGTGAGATCTATTCCGATCACAAGAGCCTGAAGTATATATTCACTCAGAAGGAGCTGAATATGAGACAGAGAAGATGGATTGAGCAAATCAAGGATTATGACCTGGACATTCACTATCACCCAGTAAAGCCAATGTGGTAGCAGATGCCCTTAGCAGATTGCCGTGCCGCTTGACCTCCATGATTTTGAAGGAGCAACCAAGCTTGCACAAGGAAATGGAAGATTTCCGAATGGAATTAGTGAGTGAAGGAATTTTGGCTAGCATAGAACTTTAACCCATTTTGATCAGCCAGATCAAGGAGGCGCAGAAAGGAAATGCTAGTATCGAAGGAATCAAGTGTCGTATCGGTACAGGCAAAGTACCCGGATTTACCGAAGACGAAGGAGTTTTGTGGTACAAATGACGCCTTTGTGTACTAGCAGATTCTGAGTTGAAAGACTTATTCTGAAGGAAGCTCATGATACTCTTTATTCTATCCACCCCGGAGGAACGAAGATGTATCAAGATTTGAAAGAGAAATTTTGGTGGCATAAGATGAAGAGAGAAATCGGAAGCTATATCGCCAAGTGTGATATATGTCAGCGAGTCAAGGCATGACATCAAAGACCCGCAGGCTTGTTGCAACCATTGCAGATTCCGGAATGAAAATGGGATTCCGTTGGAATGGACTTTATCACCGGATTGCCTACTTCTAGTAGGGGAAATGACTCTATCTGGGTCATAGTGGACAGATTGTCCAAAGTCGCCCATTTATTACCAGTCAAGACCACATATCAGAGTTCGAAGCTAGCAGAGTTATACATCGCTAGAATCGTCAGTTTGCACGGAGTCCCCAAGAACATCGTATCTGATCGAGGAACTCAGTTTACCTCGAGATTCTGGAAGAAAGTCCAAGAAGGTTTAGGAACTCGACTAGATTTCAGCACATCTTATCACCCTCAGACCGACGGACAAACGGAGCGAGTAAATCAAATACTCGAAGACATGTTGAGAGCATGTGTGTTAGAGTATGGATCTAAATGGGAAGACTGTCTACCGTTCGCAGAATTTTCATACAACAACAGTTATCAAGCTAGTTTGCAAATGGCCCCATTTGAATTCATGTATGGAAGGAAGTGTCACACCCCTTTGAACTGGTCGGAAGTAGGAGAGAGTCAGATTTTCGGACATCCTACGAGAAGCAGAAGAGAAGGTTCACAAGATTCGTGAGCACCTCAAGACCGCCCAGTCAAGACAGAAGAGTTACACCGATAAGAGACGTCGAGACCTCGCCTTCAACATCGGAGAGTTCGTGTATTTGAAAGTGTCGCCATTGAAGGGAATGCAGCGTTTCCAACTGAAGGGAAAGTTAGCCCCCAGATATATCGGCCCCTTCAAGATTCTGAACCGTCGAGGAGAAGTTTCGTATCAATTGGAACTGCCAGAAGAGATGTCAGCAGTGCATAATGTGTTCCATATCTCATACTTCGCAAGTGCCTCGAAGTTCCGGAGAAGACTGAAGTGTTCAAGAACATTGATCACCGGACCATAGAGATCAACGATGACCTGACCTATCCTGAAGTACCCATCCGTATTTTGGAAGAAGATTTTAGAACTACCAGAACCCGAAGCATCAAGTTTCTCAAGATTCAATGGAGCAACCACACAGAAGAAGAAGCTACCTAGGAGCGCGAAGATCACATCAGGACGGAGTTTCCCAATCTCTTCAAATCCTAGGTAATCTTTTTTGTCCTTTTTCAAATCTCGGGACGAGATTTTGTTTAAGGGGGGAAGTTTTGTAACATCCCAAAAATATTAAACTTGGATCATCAAACTCTAATCATCAAAATTAGGGTTAACAAAAACTTTTCCAACTAAAAATATGAAAGCATTCATATGTGTGTGTATTCAGAATTTGGATTCTTTTGAATTGCCATGGTTCTGTGTTTCTTTGCTTGTAAAAGGATTCTTAGGTGAAATAAACATCATTTAAACAATCCCCAAACTTTTTCCAAAGACAAACAACTCAAAATAAACAAATGAAGTGAATGGTCATTTTTGCCAAATTAACTCTCATGCCTACTTTGGCTATCTGTAGTTTTTCAAAACTCAACAGAAACATTTGTTGATCTTTGCACCCCTTGTTAGTACTCATAATAAGGTACCAAGTCCCACTTTGTGATCATCCAAAAACATTCAAATGCTAGGTTTAAATGACAGTTTAAAATTGAATCTATCTCATATGGGAAGATCCCACTATTTCAAAAACCACTCATACAAGTTCAGTTTTCAAAACCCAAGCACCCACGGAATCCTCACCACATGCCTAGCACACCCACCAAAAATCTTTTCAAAAATCAAAAGTAAGTTTCTTGCGGCCATTTCATCAAACAGCTTGCAGATTCAAATCAAACAAATCACAAACACTATAGTGTGCAGTAAATTTGGCCTAACTTGTTCCGTCTCTGGAGCGCCGTGCCCGCGCCGCTGTCGACCATGCCGATGAGTACCACCGTGCACGCACCGTTCCCACTCAACCCGACTACCTCGAGCCCTTGCCGCCCGCCAGCATGAACCCCACCGTCCTAGGAGACCACTAGACATGATCATTTCCTCGCACGTACCCCATATCCACCGCACGCCGCGGAGTTCGCCGTCGGTACCGCTCAGAGCACCGCATGTTCCCGACCGTTTTCCACCGCCCCTAAGTGCGCATTCAAGTCCTAGGGCATCGCCAGGAGACCGCCCGTCGATCGCCAACCTCAGCCATGCCTCTAGCTGCCCGTAGCCATGTCGCCACCGTCGCCTGCCCATCCCTCTCGGTCTCACCGTCGAGCCTATAAAAGGAGGCCACCCCCAGCCATTTGAAGCACACCATTCCACTTCCCTCACCGCACTGATCATTCCAACCTCTAGATGGAGCACGAGGAGCAGCAGCTCGCTAGAATTGTGCCGAAGCAGGCCGCCGCTGGAGAAGAAGGGAGCCGTTGATTTCGACCACCCCCGGAGCTGCCTCGACCATCCCTGAGCTCGCCATCGACCACTCGTTCATTTGCCTACCACGCCGTCGTCGCTAGAGCCCTGGTATGCCCCCTATGCACCCCCACTGAGCCTCTAGGGTCCGAGCTCGCCGGTGACATGTTCATCGTCGACGATGATCCCCAGCAGTCATCTTCCTTCTAATCCAACGAACCACACAGCCCCGTACCACTTCGTGTGTTATGAGCCACTGACTGGTGGAACCCCCTATCAGCTGAGCCCCGCGCTGCGGAGTGACACTGGGCTGGCCCATTAACCTTTCCCGCGCAGCCCAACCATTTGAATTTAGATTTTTCTATTTTAATTCAAACTCAATTCTGTTCCTTGATTCAAAAATCAACCCAGCTCGATTCAGTGAACCAAATTGCATGAAACCAATTTTGTTAGAAAGGTACTGAAATGCTTAATCCAAGCCCATTGGATTAAAATCATTTGAATCTGTAGATCAGCCTTGGTAAAAATAACAACTCAGAATCTTTTCTGCATTCAAACATTTTTCAAAATTCAACCATAATAGCTTTTGAGTTGATTCCAACTCTCAAAAATCACATTTGATCATACCTTTCAGAATATATAAAAACATATGGGTTTACTTACAGAAATAATGTTCAAGTAATAAAAAGAGTGCCACATAGGCATTTCTAGTCACTTTAATTATTTAAAATAAAAAGGTTAAACCCTATTAAATTGTGACACCACTTTAAATCACATTCCCATGTACTGAAATATGTGGTGATGACATGTGTCAACATGATCCCATGTTTGAGTTGGAGAATATTAAATCTTAAGTAGTTTTTCAATGAGTAGAAATTACATTTCTAAAAATAAAATAAATAAGACAAAAGCTTTAATCTTGTAATGTTAGTGATGATGCTAGATCATCTATAGTGCACCTTTGTGTGATGATTGAAAATATTTAAGTATTGTTTGGTGATTGTGTACCTCGTATTTCTTTATAGACGCTAGTACCGACCAAGGATACGAGGAGGAAGGAGGATACTACGAGGAAGAAGCCGGGGAAAACTTCAACCACTGCTCTGCTCAAGGCCAGCTTATACTGATACTTATGCAAGCCAATACTTGAAAACTTGCAAGCTAACACTTGCAACTATGAAAGTTAGATAACCTATGCATTGCACTAAGCATGCTTGGTTGGACACATTTGATGATACCCAATCCTAGTTTTACTTGCAAGCTTTATACTTTATTTCTTTATCAAAGCTTTCTCTTAGAGTTTACTTAAGTGACTTGTAGATTCTAGGAAGATAATTGAAGGTTGCATAAAGAGCATTAAATTTGGCCTAAGCAGATAATCTTGATGTCATCCTAAGGCATGAGATTGAACTTAATTAATCTCCACTTGTTTATTACCCCTCATTAGTACTTACCCCACTTGTAGGTGCTAGTGCTAAGCATAAAACTTGATCAAATTTAGATGGGAACACTTGGTGAAAATGGTTATGAAAACCTCGGAATGATGAGTCATTCTACTGAAATGTTTTGACTTGTGTTTTCGAACACCAGATGATTTTGATGATGAAAATGTTGAGGCATGAGCCTTAGCCCTTTATAAACTGATGGTTGTCTGGATGCGGTACCATTCCAATTTTACCGTACAACCACAATACCCGAAAATTGGGTAGGGCTTGACTGGAAACTTATATACCTTAGTATGGGTTCCCTCACGGCCAAGGTCTGAGCTGAGGCTACCTTGTGAAGATTGTCCACCTGTGCAGTACCCAAGATGACAGTTGGTCATGGTTGGAGGCCAAACTCACAGGAGAGGTGCCTATACTAGGGCGTGTAATTGAAAGGTTAGGATTGATTATCCGCATACTGAGTATGGTTAATTCAGGATTTGTTCCTGACGGATGTATCGAATGTTGTGGTGAAAGTGTACAATCTCTACAGAGTGTCAAACTATTCGAATAGCCGCGTCCGCGGTTATGGACAGTTGGAGTGGCCATACTGTTCCCTCGTCAGATGTTTTCAAAAGGACTTGTGAAATGAATTGAGACTTTGACTTGACCACAACAGAGTTGTGATATGAAAATTCAAGTCCCCACTTAGGCATTATAAGATTCAACTAGTTTTATTGCTTCTGAACTTAGTAGAGGTAAATCTGGCTTTTTGCAAAACAACCCTAGAGCTTAGTGTCCTACTACAAAAACCCCCTTAACTTGTTAGTATTAGTTTGTGAGTACTTAAAGAGTACTCATTGCTTTGTACCTGGCTATTCCCGTGGCCAGACTATGATGAGGAGTACCAGGATGATGGACCACAGGAAGGTTACGATAACTAGGATCATCTCCCATCGTCAGCATTGCCTGTGACCCCGAAGATGGAGCTTCGCCTATGCTACCTTTATTATTACATTATTTCGCTACTTGAGTTGTATTAAGAACTGGATCATGAGATACTTATTTGTGTAAGACCTTATGTATGGTTTGTAATGGATGATGTACTGTGATATCCAAATCTGTTATGTCTCGCAAAAATGGTAATCCTAGGATTGCGATGTATGGCATAACAGGCATCTGGGATTAAAAATCCGGGTGTTGACATGCTCTAAACTTGAGAAGATTTCCTGACAGAAATAGATTGAAATGAAAACACGACGAGAACACAATGCACGAACCTTGGGTAAACCGGGGGGTTATATATTTCAAAGTTTCAATGCATAAGGAAGGTTTTGACATGGAAACGAGGCAGAAACAGGTTCAGGCGCGGCCAGGCTGCGCCCGCACCTGGGGTGGGTTTGTCCACCCCGGGCTCCGTTTCCTCTTTAGTTTCGTCTCGTAACTTCCCTTATGTATTAAAAATATGAAAAATATAAAAATATTGGGGTTTCACGAACCTTCTGTTTTCACCACTTTTACCTATTCAAAGACGAACTCTGCAGATTCCTTTTCTCTTTCTCCTGAAAATTTCCTTCTTACAAAACCCTTGCACAAACTCAATGACAACATGAGTGTAAGCAAAAACAATAAACCTTTGGTAAACACATCAACTGAAAACCCATCAAAATAAAAGCTTCTATAAGAGGCAAATGCAAATGATGGCAGAAATCTGTCAAAACAGACCAGCAGGTAAAGATTGATTTTTTCGAAGACCTTCTGTTCCTCAAATAAAAAAGTGTAGAACTGATGAAAGTTGGGTAACAACTTGGAGAACAAGCTCAGAAAAATGCAGATCCATCCGAAGTACTGAGCTTCCTCACAAATTTTTACAATACATCACAAAAATCTGTCCCAGGATAGCCACTTTTCACAACTCCTCTACTTCACAAAAGTAGTTGAACTTGACACAAAAAACAAAACAAAAAAGTATAAGGAGCGGTTATTATAGAGGTAATAACTTCCAAGACTTGACAAAACTCTTGGGTTATCTCCCAACAAGTACTTTTCCTTAATGCCTTTAAGTTAGGCTTGAGACTTTCAAAGATGCTCACCTAGGATATATATATTTGAAGTGAAAGAGAGCATCAAGAAGCAAATAACCAACACACTTGAGACTAACCCACTTCCTGTGCATGGGGGTATCATGAGAAAATGAATTGTTGAAACAAAAAGCCACAAGCATAGGAAGACAAAACAGATGCAACTTTAAAGCTTTCAACATAAAACGGGGAAACTTAACATCATTGAGATGCATAAAACCATGTTTCCCTCTCTCAAAATAACTTTCAGCACCACTTTGAATAAAGTTGACAATATAACTGTCACTGGAAACAACTTTATCATCAGAATAAGCATACTTACTGTCACCAAAAAGAG
Source organism: Avena sativa (assembly GCA_916181665.1). NCBI lineage: Eukaryota > Viridiplantae > Streptophyta > Magnoliopsida > Poales > Poaceae > Avena > Avena sativa. Next base: position 203,070,655 of record OV702283.1, on the reverse strand, counting down.
GTCCAAGGTCATAGACTGGATCAATAGAAGCAAGTTGTTCCATCCTGAAATCTTTATAGGCAAGCTATTTTCACAAGGAACTTTAGCAAATTTGGAAAAGTTGAACTCATAAGAATCTCCATCAAACTTAGTTAAAAAAAATTCCTTCTTACAATCAATAATGGCTCCACAAGTGTTCAAGAAAGGTCTACCAAAAATGATAGGACGAATATTGCTAGCTGCTGAATTAAGCACTAGAAAATCAACAGGATATTTGATCTTACCATAGAGAACCTCCACATCTCTTACAATGCCAATGGGGCAAATGGTTTCCTTATTAGTAAGGTGGATAACCACATCAATGTCCTCTAGATCACAAGGACCAATATCATGAATAATTTCCTTGTAAAGCTCATAAGGAATAGCACTAGAACTAGCACCAATAGCACATAAACCATAATAGCAATGATCACCAATTTTAACGGAAAGCACAGGAACACTAGATTTTCTAGCCTTACCAGGGTGAGAGATAATATTAGAAGCATCTCCACAGAAGACAATGTGCTCATCCTCTATATTTCTAGTGACAGTGTCTTTCACAATAGCTACCACATGTTCAATATTCAATTGCTCACCAGGATCCACAATTTTCATTGTACCTTTGTGATTTGCACTAATAATCATAGAATACTCCTTTACCTTATCTGGGAAAGGTAATTTCTCAACATGGGGTTTAGGCACAATATGATTAGTAGTACAAACTTGAGCACTTCTAACTGGAACATGACTAACAACATCTTTATAAGGAGCATGTTACTTATTCCACTTTTTCTTGGGAATTTCTATGTAAGAGGCAAAGGCCTTAAAACAGTTGGCAATACTTTGGGAATGAAGACCAAACTCATTACTAATATCACGGAAGTCATCAGTTCCTACAAAAGATGTAATGCATTCATAATCATAGTTTATACCTGACTTTATTCCTTTGTCATTCTCCCAAACTTCAGTGTTATCTTGAATACGGTCTAAGAGATCCCATTTAGCTTCTTCCTTCATACGTATGAATGATCCAGCACATGAAGCATCTAGTAAATCTTTATCATGAAGAGAAAGCCTAGCATAAAAGTTATTGAGAATAATATTGTTAGGGAGTTCATGATTAGGACATTTAAGCATTAGTAACTTCAATATCCCCCAAGATTGAGCTGTACTCTCTCCATCAAGAGGCCAAAAGTTATAAATAAGATTTCTATCCTTATGAATTTCACTGGGAGGATAAAATTTAGAGTAAAAGAGAGATGCCATCTCCTCCCATTCCATGGATTGTCCATTCTTCAGGAGCTTATACCATTCTTTAGCTCTCCCTTTCAAGGATATGGAGAGTAACTTCTTCTTCACCTGTTCAGTTGTGATACATGCACACTTAAACAACCCGCATAATTCATGGATAAAAAACAAGTGATCACCAGGATGGACAGTTCCATCCCCTAAATAATAATTATCCATCACACGATTAACAATACTTGTAGATATCTTAAAAGGATCTATCTCAACAGGTGGTGGTTCATCTACTACCCTAGTTGTGGTAGTAGTTTTCCCAAACAGATAACCAAGTGGGTTATCCATATTGGAAACAAAGTAACAAGCGGTAACAAAAGCAATACTCATAGTAAAAGTTTCCCTTACCAGTTCCACTCTTCAATAGCGCTTCACTCCCTGGCAACGGCGCCAGAAAATAGTCTTGATGACCCACAAGTATAGGGGGTGTATCGTAGTACTTTCGATAAATAGGAGTGTCAATCCCAACGAGGAGCAGAAGGTGCTGAACAGTGGTATGGAGCAGGAAATCACTGTGAATACTTAGCAAATGGATTTTTAGTGGTTTTCTGACAAGGCAACAAAGCAAGGATCAAGTAACAAAAGTAACGAACAAACAGAGCAAGTGGCCCAATCCTTTCTTAGCAAAGGACAAGACGGTGGAAATACTTATAAGGATCAAACATTCTCGAGGACACATGGGAATTCTGTCAAGTGCTTTCGCTTCAAATAGCTGAGTACTCTTCTTTGGTGTTTGTAAGTGTTGTGTGGGTGAACCTGTGCTAACATACCGCCCTTCCTAGAACTAATACATACTTGTGATTAACCCCCTGCAAACATCCGTAACTATAGGAAATTAATTAAGATATAAATCTAACCACAGCCTTAAACTTTGAGATCCTACGCTCCCTTGTGCAAAGGTGTCCTAACGGGGATTCAGGTTTCTGTCACTCCGGCAACCCCACAGTTAGTAGACAAATACACAATGCATACCCCTAGGCCCATAAATGGTGAAGTATCATGTAGTCGACGTTCACATGACACCACTAGAATAATAGCAACACAACTTAAATACTAAACCATTGAATAATAACTCATCACAGATTCACTACTAACAACATGACTTCTCCCATGTCCTCAAGGACTAAACGAACTACTCACAAGACATCAAATGGATCAAGATCAAAGATGATATGGTAATGGATAACAATCTGAACATAAACAATAATCCAATGGTTCCACTCACAAGCATCAACTACAATAGTAATCAACACTGGGAAAGTTTCCCCTAATGAACTAAGCAATATCCAACACAATTGTTACAGCGGGACGGAGTGGTGATGATGGTGCTGGTGGAGATGATGGTGTGGATGATGATGATGATCCCGATGAAGCCTAGGTTGATGACGGTGCTGATGGCGATGGTCTCCCCTCTCCGAGAAAGAATTCCCCTGGCAGAAACCTGTCTGCCAGAGAGATCTTTCTCTCTCGGTGTTTTCCGCCCCCCAGAGGTGGCCGTAATCTATCTGTGGTCGCTCCTCGAGGCTGAGGGTTCCGTAGGGAAGATATAGGCGAAGGGGCGGAGTCGGAGGCCGGGCAGGTGGGCCACACCAGCCCTAGGCGCCGGGTCAGGTGGGCCCGCGCCTAGGGGGTGTGGGCCCCCTACGGCCCCTCTTCGCTCCTCCTTCTGGCTTCCTTCGTCTTCTAGTAAAATAATATGTTTCCATATTTTTCTGGTATTTTTCTGATCTTCACGAAATTGCACCGAAATGCCTTCTTTTCCATTAGAATCCAGACTTCGGCAGTCCATCCTCCAGGAATCATCCAACATGCATAAATAGATGAAAATCCATAAGTAATACCTCATAATAAGACAAATGTCAATGAATAGAGGTAAATTATGATATAGAAAGGTGATGCAAATTGGGTGTATCACTCACCTTTCCACCCCGATGCGAACACGCCTCCATGGACCACGCCGCCCTCGCCCATGATGTCTAGGAGGTAGCCCTGACCTCATCGCCTCTGCCTGTGCACGCCTCGACCAAAGATCGCTCGAGGAGACGCCAGCAAAGACGTGCCCATTTAACGCTAGACCATGTCGCTCGCCACACCAGAGCACCGAGCAATCCCATGCACACACCCCATGCCTCGCTCTCGCTTTGCGCCATAACATTCGCCATGACTCCAGCAAGCTCCCAGACATGCTTGTTTGACCGTGCGATCGCCGTGACCACCGTACGTCGTGAAGATTGCCGACGGTACCGCCGCAGAGCACAGACGTTCTATAATGATTAAGACCGCGCCTTCTTGTGGCACTGTGCGCATGACGATCGCCCTGAAGCACCACGTCGACCTATACCCTTGGCCATGCTGATAACTCACTGTAACTGCGTCGCTGGCGAGCCCGAGCCATGCCGGCATGCCTCCTTCACCTCTGTAGAAATAGAGCCCTCCCCGACCTCATAACACAAACCATTCCACTCCTCTCTCACCCAAGAACCTCTCTGACCCAACCCTGGAGCAAGGCGAGCACCACTTTGCCAGAATTTCACCGGAGTCCGCCGGTGTAGAGGAAGTAAGGAGACGGCGCTAGGAGCCGCCCCAGGAGCTGCCGCAACCACCCGTTGAACCGCCGTCGTCGACTTGTTCATTCGCCCCCATCGACTGACCTAGCTGGAGCCCTGGTAAAAGCCCGATGACCCCCGTCATAGCGATAGGGTTCTGTCTCGTGCGAGCCCTGCGACGGAGACGACGACGCTCAGCCGTTGATCGTGCTCTAATTCTAAGGCCTAGATTAGCTGATAGCGCTTCGCATTTGCTTAGCCGCTGACTGGTAGGACCAGCCCCAGAGTAGCCTGCTGCGTGCGCATTGCGTAGTTGGGCCAACGCATTAGCATTCCCGCGCGCAGCCCATCGATTCAAATTTAGATTTGCCTTTTATTTGAAAAATCCCATACTGTAGGTAACTTTAAAAATCAATTCAGAAAGATTCACAACACCAAATTGAATGAGTCCAGTTTTTCTTGAAAGTAGATTAAAATCTTAAATCACTCCTGTTGGATTCAAATAGTTTGAAACTATGGATCACCCTCAGTAAAAATAACAAGACGATAGCTTTTAACACTTCAAACATTTTTCTAAAATCAACCATAAGTGATTTTGAGTTGATTCCAACTCTCAAAAATCACAATGGACAAGACCTTTCTGAATATGTAAAAATATATATACTTACATACAGTAGTCCTTGACCAAAATTAAAGAATTGCTTTATAGTTATTTCTAGTCACACAAATATTATTAAATGACATTGTTAGACTTTGTAATTTAGGCCAATCACTTTAAATCACATTCCCAAGTATTAGAATATGTGGTGATGACATGTGTTCATAAGATCCTATATTTGAATTGGAGAATATTAAATCTTAAGTAACTTTTCAATGAGTAGAAATTACTTTTCTAAAAATAATATAAATAAAATATTATCACCCTTTTCTTGTAATGATAGAGATGATGCGAGATCATCTAGAGTAAATCCTTGTATGTTAAATAGAGGTAGCTAAGTATTGTTTGGTGATTGTGTACCTCATATTTATTTATAGACGCTAATATCAATCCGGTCTATGAGGAGGAAGAATTCAACGAATACGAGGAAGAGAACTTCGACCACCTTACCAACAAAGGAAAGATATTCTATGCAGGCTAAGATAAACCATGCAAGCCTTTGTGATACCACTTTGATTTTTTCCTATCCCAAGTTTTACTTGCAAGCTTTACCTTTTACCTTTCTTTTTGAAAAGTTGTTCCAGTAGTTAATTAATTGATGATTAGTGGAAGATTAGGGAAGTTGACAACAAGATCTTGGAGTTTGATGTATGTAGAAACACTAGTTTAGTACCCCTCAAATATTGAACCCATCATTGGTAGATGCTAGTGCAAAATTAATCTTGATCGATCTAGATGGGAACAAATGATTATGAAAACCTTGGAATGATGAACCATTCTATTAAAATGTTTTGACATGTGTTATGGACACAATGAGTTGAAGATGATGATGAATGAAGTATGTGACTTGACTTTGATAAAAATGATGGTTGGGTTCGGATATGATACCATTCCAATTTTACCGTATAACCATAATACCCGAATTTGGGTAGGGCTTGACTGGAAGTTTATGTACCTTAGTATGGGTTCCCTCGCGGAACGAGGTGAGCTGAGGCTACCTTGTGAATGTGACTGTCCACCTATGCAGTTCCCAAGATGACATATGGTCATGGTTGGGAGGCCAAACTCATAGGGGAGGTGCCTATACTAGGGTGTGTAATTGAAAGGTTAGGATTGATTATCAACATACCAAGTATGATAATTCAGTATTATTTCTGATGGATGTATCGAATGTTGTGGTGAAAGTGCATCACCTCTGTAGAGTGTCAAACTGTTCTGTTGTCAGATATTTTCCAAAATCACCCGTGACTTGAATGGTGACTTTGACTTGACCCCACAGGTTGTAGAGATGAAAGTAGGTTCCCATCTAAGTAACTTAGACAACTAAAGTTAGGTTTTTATTACTAGATACTGGTTGAAATAAAATTGGCTTGTGGCAAACAAACCTAGAGCTTAGGATTCCTATTAGAATGGCTTTCACTACTAGGAAAAACATTATCAGTGGCGCACCAAATTGGAATTCTGTGGCGCATATGGTTATTGCCACTAAATCCTCGCCACTAAAATTTAAATTCTATGGTGCATATGCATATACGCCACAGAATTCTCAACATTCTGTGGAGCATATGGCATATGCGCTACAGAATTCTGTCCCAGATTCTGTGGCGCATATGACATATGATCCACAGAATTTTTTTTCGGAATTTCAAAATTTTCAGAATCTGGTAGAAATACAGGTATATTACAAGAAATACACACAAATTTGACAAAAATACAGAGAAAAGCTGCACACAGCAGTACAAATGTTCCAGTTCACATATAATACATCAACAAGCACAAATGTTCACAGGTATATTATAGGAAATACATAAAAAAAAAGTCCATCTCGAGGGTCTCGAACAAATGAGTCCGCATCACCACATCTTCTCCTAGCAACAGTATCATCACTTCTAATCTCCGGAATCACAACTGAATGTGCAACACAAACACCACTTCACGTTACAGAAAACACGGTCGATAGGAGGTCTTGTCCCATGCGGACATTACCTCGAACACCTAGCAGGGATGCAGCGGGAGGCCGACGAGTTCGGCCAGGGACCCGAAGGCGCGGTAGAATACGGAGGATGTGGGCCCATGCGACAAAAGTAGTTGGGACTTGCGGTTCACCGCACAAGGAAGAAACAATGATGCCTCACGAAAATGAGCGGCGTTCGCGCAGGGGACGGCGACGTTCGCGATGGCCAGGTAGCCTTCCTCGTCCTTCACCCTGGTGCTGAACTTCATGTCCTTGATACAGTGCTACATGGACCGATCGCATGGTCAGTTGATAAACTCTATCACTAAAACAGATCCCAAACAAAGCAGTTGATCTGTCGTTCCCCATACAGAAATTAATTAACAAACATACATGGATGCATAGGCCAAATTTGCAGATCCCGAAATCATGACTCTGATTCTGGATCAGGAGTAGGACAAGCATCCGCATCGAGAATGGGAAGGAAAATTACCTGCGTGTCTTTGGCGTGGTTGGTGCGGACGAGGAAGACCTTGGTGCGGACGAGGCAGACCTTGCCGTCCCTGGCGGCGAGGCTGAAGCTGTCCTCCCCGGCCTTGCAGACGATCCAGTACGTCTTCTGCCTGGGCGCGGAGGGCTCCATGCCGCCGTGGTGCGGGCGGGTCTCGTTTCCGTACCCGCCGCCCCCGTAGTTGGGCATGTCGTCGCCTCCGGACTCGTGGGACACGTGGATGACGTTGTCGTACGCCGGGGCCGGTGCGCCATACCCCTCATCGCGGACACCGCCGTATGCGGGGGCGTGGCGTCTGTAGCCGTCCTCACGGCCGGTGCCACCGTAGGCGGCGGGAGCCGGGAGCTCGGGCTCCAGCGACGAGGACGGGGTGGCCGAGCGCGGCGGTCGTGGAGGGAGACGCGGTGGCAGTCGAGGTCCGCGGGCAGAGCGCGGGGCAGCCCCGGCGGCGGGGGCTCTTGGGCGACATCAGGGAGAGAGGTGAGGCGCACGCAGGGATAAGGAAGAGAAGTTTGCGGCGGCGTACGCGAGTGAGGAGGCGGTTTTGGTAGTCTACGCGGCAGAATGGACAAAAATAACCCAAACTGGAAAAGGTTTTACAAAATGACCCATCCAGAAAACTATTTTCCTGGACTAACCTTTTGGGTAGCGCCCAACAGCTAGGCGCTACACTCTACAGTGTAGCGTCTTTCAGCTAGACGCTATGCCCCCTGCCAGCGTGGCACCGCCTGGCCCCTCCCTGGCCCACCGGGCCGTGTGACGCCCAGGCGCTATGCCTGGGGCGAGTAACGCCCAGGCGCTATGCCCAGGGTGTAGCGCCTGTCTGATAGGCGCTATGCATTAAAGTGTAGCGCCTAGACATGCGGTACACTTTGAGACATAGCCTGTCGCGCCCAAGCCCCCTCCCCACCCCTCCCATTCACTCCCAGACGCCAGGAAGAACAGCAGGGAGGCGCCTTGCTGCCCCTTCTCCCCTCCCACTCAAATCTCTAGCAAAAATCAATAGATCTGAGGGATTTCACCGTGGATTTGCTTCCCCATCCCTCCCTCAAGATAATCCCCTCCTTTTCCCTCTCTTTCATCCATTGAATCTTGCACATTATCCTCAAACCCTAGATCTACTTGGATTCATAATATGACCTATTTGTGTATGTTTTTGGTTATTTGGTAGTTATATATTAGTTGTATTTGATGGGAAATGGAAGTGTGTTATTGATTTGCATTGTTTATGATGGTTTTATATGGATTTGTATGGATGTGTGAATAATATGCTCCCATATTCTTTGTAGTTTATTGTATAAATTGAAACAATGGCCACATACCACACACATTTTATTGATGTTTGGAATATATATGTAGGATGGTGTGGCTACTTGAGGATTACTATGATCATGAACACCGGGCATACTTGATGGCGGAGAAGAATATGGTAATAAAACCATGGTTGAACTTCTTTGCTTTTATTTTTCTATTGATTCAATTGTGTTGGAAAAACCATAATGTTCGATCTTGTATGTATGCAGAGACTTCGTCCCCTCAAGATTCGGTCTCATGGCGCGTCTTCGAATGACATGCCGTACGATGAGCGGTACACCGAGTACATCAAGCGGCTAGGCCTCCTCCCTTTCATCACGCTTGTGAGCCGGTCAACGCCGAACCTCAACGCGGCTGCTATCACCGCACTTGTCGACCGGTGGAGGCCGGAGACGCACATTTTCCACCTCCAGACCGGCGAGATCACTCCTACTCTTCAGGATGTTTCCATGATCTTTGGACTTCCTATCGCGGGGGAGCCTCTCTGTATGATCACAGATTCCGATGGGTGGTGCAATGCGATGCATCTACTTATTGGCATGGCTCCTGAAGAACTTGAAGATAAGAGCAAAGATAGAGTCCCAGCAGGCGCGACATATGCGTGGATCGTGGAGAACTTTAGGGAATGCCCGGACCCCGCCGAGGTTGAGGTGATCGAGACACATGCTCGTGTGTACGTGTGGTATGTCCTTTCTAGGACTCTGTTTGCTGACAGCGGAGGTAGGACCGCTCAGTGGATGTGGCTGAAGGCACTAGCAAACTGGGATAGCAATATCAGCTGGGGTTCGGCGGCTCTTGCCTACTTGTACCGGCAGGTAATCACCTGTGCACTCTACATTCATTTGTATATGTCGAGTCCACACATATGTGTTTTTGTTCACTTGCAGTTGGGCGATGCCTGTCGTAGGGCAGGCGGAAATGTCGGAATAGGTGGTGCTATGGTTCTTCTCTCGATATGGAGCTGGGAACGCTTACCAGTTGGTCGTCCCAAAGAGGTGGGCCACCATCCTTGGCCAGCGTATAATAGAAACCCTCTACGCCTCCCGACTTGGGCTTACAAGTGGGACGTGGTATCAGAGATGACAAGCGATGTTGATGCCATGTACCTCAAGTACACGAACGAGTTTGATGCGATTACGCCCGAGCAGGTAGATGTTTATCTATACGTCACTATCCATAATATTTACTTCACGAGTCAAAATCGATACCAAACATGTTCTTGTGATATGTTGCAGGTGGAGTGGGAGCCTTATGGTTGTGGGGACGAGTTTGGTATTGCTCCCGGGTTTGATATTAACCCGAAGTGCTTGGAGGAACAATCTCTCTGGCTCATGTGCTGCCCATTGGTTTGCAATTGGGCGGTTGAGTTTCATATGCCACAACGGGTGATGAGGCAGTTCGGGTTGTTTCAGTGCAACCCTCCCGTGTGGAAGGACACCGACAAGGAGCTTCATCGGTTAGTTAGCATGAGAACTTGTGCTCAATTGCTTTGGATGGTACTAACATGGTTCTTTGTTGTTGTTCAAGTTGGACAGAAAGAGGCAGAGGAAGATCAAGAATTGGGATCACCATCATAGGAGGCACGTCATGGATTTGCTCATTTGTGTGGAGAATGCTCGACGAACGGAATGGAATAGTGGAAGAGCACATTGCCTAGTTGTATTTAATAACTACATCCATTGGTTTCTTGGTAGTACCCGTGTCTCCATTTGCCCGCCGTCCTATGAGATAGAAATATTGGACGAGCCAGTCTAGTTCGATGAACTTGTCTACACTCAGTACAACCGGCAGGTCAGGGGGGGACCGACATCCCGCTTTCTTCCTCACTCAACTTTGCGGTAAAGTTATCGTTGCCTTCGCATTACTTTCCTTGCACTGTCATCTCTTTCTTGCCTAACATATTCTTGTTCTTGACTCTGTAGAGAACGGAGGTAAAGAAATATGCCGACGATGCCGAGGCGATTCTTTTTTCTGCCCCTAAGGGGAAAAAGGGAGAAGGCATGATACGAAACTTCCTTAAGGTATGGATGTGAGACTTCCTCAAGATAGGCATGTTCTTGGTTTGACTTATGTTGTTATTTGTTACAGCGCTTGGCCCAAAAGATGCGTCGCTTATCTAACTTGCTAGGTTGCCGTGATCCCGAGTACACAACCCCGTCCGGTTCTAGGTCCAAGTCGACTACTGATCCATCGGCCCATCTTCAGGATGATGTTGAGGATGACACCACTTCGGCGATTCGTTCGGAAGATGAGGTATGGGGCAACCTTACTTGCATTTAGTGCTTTCTGTTTCCCATGCATTTCTCATAGCCATACAATCTTACATGTAGTTGCCTCATATGGAGAATGAGACTGAGGAGGAGTACCGGATTCGTTCTGCATACCAGCTGAAGCCAAGGAAACCGTTCAATCGCTGGACGTCGGACGACTTCCGTAACAAGGGAAAGGCCAATGTTGTCGAGGATGAGCCGCCACGGAGGTCAAGAGCGACTAGGAGGACGAGAGGCCTACAGTATGATGATGAAGATGAGTCGCAAGAAGAGGAGTTGACAAAGAAGATACCTACAAGGAGGGGCCGAGGCCCAAGGACGCATGGATGGAAGTAGGTCATGTATGGCACAATGTTGATGATGATGCACTAGGTTTGATACTATGTATGGGTTGATGTATGTCACTATGTTGATGTTGTTTAAGACTATGTTGATGTATGGCACTATGTTGATGTTGTTTGAGACTATGTTGATGTATGACAATTTGTTCACGTTGTTTGAGACTATGTTGATGTTATTTGAGTATATGTGCAGTTTGAGTACATGTTGTTTGAAACTAGTATAACAAATGTTGTTTGAGTACATGTTGTTTCAGGAGTGTAGCGCCTGTCTGATAGGTGCTACACATCAGAGCATAGCGCCTGTCAGACAGACGCTACACCCTGACTTAGAGTTTTCCTCCGCCAGCGAACTCTCGATTTGCTCTCAGTATGCTCCTGTTAGTTTTGGGGCAAATGAAATCTGCTAGCATAGAGCCTAGCAGAACGGCGCTACACAAGCATAGCGCCTGTCTGCTAGGCTCTATGCTAGCAGATTTCGTTTGCCCCAAAACTAACAGGAGCATACAGAGAGCAAATCCAATCTTCGCTGGCGGGGAAAACTCTAAGTCAGGGTATAGCGCCTGCTTGATAGGCGCTACACATCAGAGCATAGCGCCTATCAGACAGGCGCTACACACTGACTTAGAGGTTTCCACCGCCAGCGAAGATTGGATTTGCTCTCTGTATGCTCCTATTAGTTTTGGGGCAAACGAAATCTGCTAGCATAGCGCCTATCAGACATGCGCTATGCTTGTGTAGCGCCGTTCTGCTAGGCGCTATGCCTTGAAACTATGTTCAGACCAAACATTTCCCTGTTTCGAGCAAGTTGAACTACCTCTTCAAATGCCTTCCTCTTCTTCTCTTCTTCTTATTCTCCTTCCTCTTCTTCTCTTCTTCTTCCTCCTTCCTCTTCCTCTCTTCCACCACCTTCATAGCATTCGCCCAGATAGCCGAGTAGTTCACACCGTCCCCATCATTGCCCTTGTTGGGTTGAGTCGCCATACCTATTATAAGAACAAAAGCTACAAGTTAGTAAAGGATGCGATGAATGTGAACAATAATTGATTCAATGAAATAAGCATAGTAGGTAGTAACATAAGCATGCAAGTATGAATATTCCATCCGTACCTATTAACATAAGGATTTGGTCCTGCCAAGTAACCTAACATACTAGACGGGTTAAAACCGCCACACCCTCTTCCTCTTCTAAGCCCAAGTGATCGACCTCTTTGTTGTCTAGGAGCTTGTTGTCTAGGAGCTTGTTGGCTTGGTACTTGTTGGCTAGTTCTTGGTTGGCTTGGAGCTTGTTGGCTAGTTCTTGGTTGGCTTGGGACTTGTTGGCTAGTTCTTGGTTGGCTTGGTACTTGTTGGCTACCACTTGGTTGGCTAGTGCTTGCTTCATTTCCTTTTGCTCTTTTCCTTTGAGAACACTTTCTTGCATTGTGCCCTTCACCATTGCATGTTCCACAACGGGCTCTCTCACGAGGCTCTTGGAATTGGTCATTGCCCGTTTCTCGAGCACCACCACGGCCCCATCCATCCATGTCGCTCCTAAAGCGCTTTGTCTTGCGTCTTCCACGTTTAATCACTTTCCATTTTGGATCGGGCCATAGTTGAATCCCATGGTACTCCGGCCATTTTTATTGGTCCAAATATGGATGAAATCTAGGAGCCCATGTCTTCTTAGTAGTCTTAATGAAGAACTCAGCCTCTCTCACCGTGAGCGGATTATTGTAATCCAAATGTCGCCGGCGAGACACGACGAGCAAGTGCGAGCAGGCAAGATGAAGCAATGATGGCCTTCCGCATGTGCACTCACAAGTCTTGAGTGAGACCTTGAAATCTCGGCCTCCGTGTTGGACACCATCAGCCGTTGTACCTCCAGGCTCCGTAACTTGGTAAATTAGCTCGTCATTGTCATACTCCGTGACAACTTGGGCATCCGCTTTCTTTTGTCTGAAATTGCATCCAATCATCAACCTTAGGTGGGTACTTGTATTTGTGCTTGTTCTTGTAGTCCCCCGCAATCTGCCGGTCCGTTTCCTCTGAGTATTTAAGAAAATACCCATTCATCATGTCGAATGTATAACGGACTATTGCCATGACGGGCAATGCACGAACACCTTTGAGCAACTTGTTGAAGGCCTCTGCCATGTTGCTTGTCATTTGGCCGTACCTCCGGCCACCGTCATCGAATGCTCGTGCCCACTTTGTTCTTTCTCCAATGCTCCTATCGAGCTCTTTGTTGAAGAGCAATTTGTTGTACAAGTTTGAGAAACGACGTTCCGTGAAAGCGAGGCAACAATCTTGTAGATCATCGGCCAAATCCTTGCTCTTGCATGCCCTATAGAAGTTTGAACAAAAGTGTCTCATGCACCAACGATGGTGCAACTGAGCATGGCCGGGAATATATTGGTCCACCGCTTTAAGAATTCCTTGATGACGGTCCGAGATGACACATATTTCCCTATGAGGGGTTAATATCTTGGTTCTTAAAATATGGAAGAACCACTCCCAATTATCATTGTTTTCCACCTCTACCAAAGCAAAGGCCAAAGGAATCAACCGGTTGTTGGCATCATTGGCTATTGCAATCAAGATAGTGCCCTTGAATTGACCGGTCAAAAAGGTGCCATCAACGGAGATGACCGGCCTACAATGTTCAAATGCCTGAACACATTGCTCGAAAGCCCAAAATGCACGGCCAAAAACTCGAACGGTTCTTCCGTTTACAATCCTTGTCTTGTTCCCCAAAGGTTCAACCACATGAACCATGCCCGGGTTAGCATCGGCCATCGCTCCCAACAACCTTGGGATTCGGTTATAAGATTCCTCCCAATCACCGTACAACATCTTGAATGCGGATTTCTTAGCCTTCCATGCCTTCCCGTACTTCACCTCATAGTTAAAGAGGGCTTTCACAAACTCCATGACCTGCTTGATGCTCATTATTGGAAACGACGCGATGTCATTGGAAAGCCTATAAGCGAGGAACTCGGAGGTGAGTTGTCGGTGCTCATGCTTTGCATCCTTGCCATCCACCACCGGGCCTCGGCACATGTGAGTTGATACGCAACTAGATATGTGCCAATCGGGACCTCCCTTGAATGGTCTAGCACGCACAATCCAAGGACATCCTTCCGCCTCGCACTTCACCATGTAACGCTTCTTGATATCCGAGTGCACGACCGTGTAAGGACGATGATGCTTCACCGAGAAGTCCTTTATCCATTGCTTAAATTCCAACAAGGTCTTAAACCTTGATCCTTTGCAAAAGCCATTATTCACTTCATTGCCATCCCGGTAAGAACTTGTCCTTGGTCCAAGCACTATGCCTTTGCCACCATCAACCGTGGATTCATCCGTGAGACTAAGATCACGAAACAAAGGCACCCGATGGTCCCGCCCCAATATGGTATGGTGGATTTCGGCCTCTCTAGCCGTGAACCCCTACTCGTCAACTTCTTCTTCGGGACCATCATCATCTGAGTCCGAAGTATAGCCTCGAGAATACGGGAGTTCACGGTCCATGTCATGTTGAGTGATATATTTCTCCAAATCACCAACATTGTTGTCATGGAGTTCAACATCATCATCATCTTCACCCTAACAATCATCATTGTCCTCTTCCAACACTTCGTCTTGGTGTCTTGAAATCGGGCTCAATGTTTGGCTCAAAGGAGGTTCAATCCATAGCTCTTGCTCCACGGGTGGAGGACTCCTACTATCCAATGGGGAAGCACGGCGGTTCAAGTCCAAAGGCAATGAACTATCAACATTCTTGGTGGCAAATAGCTCAAGAGCCTTGTCTAGTGATTTGGCCACCACCTCCTTGTATGCAAGCCAACGAGCCTTGGAGAAGATACGCATGGTCTTCCAACGGATATGCACTCCAAAACCCACATTATGTCTTCCTTCCAACTCAACAACATCACATGGGTCCATCCATTTCAATTCAATCCTCACTTGCTCCAAGACCTCGGCATAGGTGGGACTACGCTCAAACACAATATCTAGCTCATCCGGGTCCGGTTCTATGTTGCCTTTCAAAAAGGCATCCTTGTCCACATGATGAACATGAACAATTCTTGCCATCCCTAACACATAGGAGAATATGTTCATTAACTAACCATGACAAGATAAACAAAACTATACTAGACACATTACCAAACCATAAAGCTAACAAGAACACCCTCTCTTACATAAGCAAACCCTAACCCTAGCCATAACATTCCAATATACCAAACAATGTCATTTCAACAACCCTAAACCTAACTAAATGCTTCATACACATCTTTATAACCAACATTGGCCAATAAATCTAACAAATTTCCAAACATTTCTCTCCAAATCAAATTTCTAGGGTTTCAAGCCAAATCCAACCAAAATGAAAGATTTCAAGAGGTCAAAACGGAGGGGAATGAGGGAGGGTACCTCTAGCAGCCGGGGAGAGGCACAAATCCACCAAATAAAGCTTCCAATGTGAGAGATTTGAGGGGAGGGGGGGAAAGGGGGCGCCTCCTTGCTGTTCTTCTTGCTTGGGTCGAGCTGGGAGTGAATGGGGAGGGGTGGGGAGGGGGCTGCCGCACGACAGCTTAAGTCCCAGGGTGTAGCGCCTATCTGCTAGGCGCTACACTTTAATGTGTAGCGCCTATCAGACAGGTGCTACACCCTGGGCATAGCGCCTGGGCGTTACTCTTCCCAGGCATAGCGCCTGGGCGTCACACAGCCGGGTGGGGCCAGGGAGGGTCCAGGCGGTGCCACGCTGGCAGGGGGCATATCGCCTAGCTGAAAGGCGCTACACTGTAGAGTGTAGCGCCTAGCTGTTAGACGCTACCCAAAGGGTTAGTGCCAGTGAAATAGTTTTCCAGATGGGTCATTTTGTGAAATCTTTTCCAGTTTGGGTTATTTTTGTCCATTCTGCCGGCATGAGATTAGGTCGATCGTGCTAGTGGGCAGTATGAACAAAATTAACCCAAAGTTTAAAGAAATTCACAAAATGAACTTTTGACAAAAGTATTTCACTCAACTAACCTTTTTGGGTAACGCCCGACACACAGGCGCTATGCTCAACATGGTAGCGCCTCTCCGAAAGGCGCTATACTCCTTGCCAGCGTGGCACGTCACTGTACATAGAATAGCGTCTATGTGTAAGACGCTACACTTGTCTATATATATAAAGTCTGTATATTGGTGACAAAGAACTCTAGTGGCTGATTTGGTAGAGCCCTTTTGTTGCTAGCTCTAGCAGGTTGTGAGTTCAAGTCTCCAAAATGACACTTTTATTTTTCTTTTTAAAATGTTGTGACATTGATTTTATTGTTGTACGTATAAAAATATAGTAATTCTAGCAGTCGTATTTATTTTTAAAAAATAGAAGCCAAGTATGCAAGTTTATAATATCTGTTTAAAATAGAAAATACAAAAATTTCAAAAGCATGAAACCAAATAACTTTTGGAACCTTGCTAGCTTTAACAAACTCAATCGACGATTCACCGGCAGACGGCGGGACGAACAACTACCTGCCGACGCTGCTCAATGCCAACTTCCAGCACAACGGCGTGGACTACACGAGTCGCGAGCCCACCGGCAGGTTCAGCAACGGCAAGAACTTCGTCGACTTCCTCGATGCGTTTAAAATAGAAAATACAAAATTTTCAAAAGCATGAAACCAAATAACTTTTGGAACCTTGCTAGATTTAACAAACTTAATCGGCGATTCACTGGAAGACGGCGGGACGAACAACTACCTGCGGACGCTGCTCAATGCCAACTTCCAGCACAACGGCGTGGACTACCCGGGTCGGGAGCCTACCGGCAGGTTCAACAACGGCAAGAACTTCGTCGACTTCCTCGATGCGTTTATATACTTGTCTCTTGTTTTTTAAAATGAAATATACTGTTTGAAAGACAATGAACCTCTTGCATTACTGTCCAAAGTTAACTGTAACTTTAATTGGTCGAAGCGATCCCCTGAACTGGCGCTAACTAAGATATTAAATAATCAAGTGCCTCATTACATAAGAATCAACCCAACGATGAGGTTTGTATAGACACAATCTGCTTCTATATACATGTTCCAAAAGTTATTTGGTTTCATGCTTTTGAAATTTTTGTATTTTCTATTTTAAAAGAAATTATAAACTTACATACTTGGTTTCTATTTTTAAAAAATAAATAAGACTGCTAGAATTACTATATTTTCATACGTACAACAATAAAATCAGTATTGTTTTGGAGACTTGAACTCACAACCTACTAGAGCTAGCAACAAAAGGGCTCTACCAACTCAGCCACTAGAGTTCTTTGTCAATAATATACAGACTTTGTATATATAGACCAGTGTAGCGTCTTACACATAGGCGCTATCCTACGTATAGTGACGTGTCACGCTAACAAGGTGTATAGCGCCTTTCGGAGAGGCGCTATCATGTTGAGTATAGCGCCTTTGTGTCGGACGTTACCCAAAGGGGTTAGTTGAGTGAAATACTTTCGTCAAAAGTTCATTTTATGAATTTCTTTAAACTTTAGGTCAATTTTGTCCATACTGCCGGCATACGCGAGTGGGAGTGGGTCCAGGAGGGAGACCGGGGTGCGTTGTGTGCGTCCAGGTGCGTGCGTGTGTGCGTTTTGTGTTCCTGGTGGTGTGGTGCATGCGTGTCAGACATGGTGTGTGGTTCGGTTTGTGTGGTGTGTGTGTTTGGGTTTGGTTTGGTCAGATGCGTGCGCAAGACTTGGTGTGCGGTTTTATTTTTAAACCTAAACGCTAAAAAGTGCTCGGTGGCTTGTTTGTCCGATCGAGCCATCGATTCCCGATCGTTTGATCTGCTCGATCAAGCTCGCATCGTGCCTCCCTGTCCCGACATAATTCCATCTGAGGGCCCCACCTTGGCACCTGTCGGTGAGAGAGCAAGGGGGACACGCCCCTATCTCTTCATTCCTCCCCACTACTCGCTAGGCTTTCAGGGAGGGGAATTTTTGCTCGCGCGAGGCGAGAGGTGGGCTGAAATCGCCCGCGGAGAGTGAGGCGCACGCGGGAGGGCGTTGAGCTCGTCGTCAGAGAGCTAGCCACGCGCGAGGCGGCCGGAGTTCATTGGCGGAGAACGAGGAGCGCGGGAGTATGCACAGCTCGTCGACGGAGTCGGAGAGCGACCGGCTGGAGGGTGTTGGCTCGTCCTCGGAGTGCGAGGCGCACGCGAGGGGCCGAGCTATGAGAAGGGATATCAATGGTAGGAGATCGGCGATGGTGTTTACCGAATCGAGGTCCCCGAGGTAAATCCCTGTGCACAAATCCCCCAGATATGACTGATAGAAACGCGAATCTGCGTCTGACCCGTCTATTTTGCCTGATTTGAACTATTAATTTCTTCTCTACACGCTATTCCCTGTTAGATTTCATCTCACCTGTTGGCTGTTGGGTTTCCTGCGGGAGATTTTTGTCTGCACATCACGCTCAGTAGGAATACTTCAAAATCAGTTATGGGGTAAAGCATGGACGCATTAGAGACATGTGGGCTCTATAGGTTCCAGATTTTTCTGATTCCTACATTATCTGTGTTGTTTGGTTGCTTTTTTCCATGTTCATTCATCAAGTAGTTTCCGTACAATGTTTGCACCATAGATCGATATGCTTGTCGTCAAATTCAAGGGAAATTTGTAGGTGTCATCTCCTGTGTTTTGTGTTGTCTATTATCTCAGCAAGTTTCTATAGCCATTATAAATATGTCAACTTTAACCTGTACCTCTATATTCGGTCGATCCTTCAGCTAATTGCCTAGCATAGAAAGTTGCATTATACCCATCACCTTTTTTGCTTCAACATATTATATTAGTTGTTTTTGTACAATTATTAGTTGCTTTTTGTTGATGCATGTTTGGGCTGGTTTATGACCTCAATACTACATCCCAAAGGATTTATTTTGAGAAAGAAGGATGTCCATGTGTTCCATAAGTATGACATATTTCCTGGAAATAATAGATCACGATTGAGTTCCTCGATATTTATTTTCATGCACTATTATGCATACGGCACAATGATTCGTTTACCAACACCGTTTACACTCTGCTCTGTGACGTTGCTGATCAGAGCCGTGATGACAGGGTTGTTCCATGTTGCCACTTCAGAGAGGCTCAGCCCTGTGATGCCCAACATCAGCGCCGAAATAATCCTCTCGCTTCTTTTTGTGGTACTTGCAGCTGCTACATGATTATGGAAGATTTTTCTGACGTGTATTGAAATGACCAGCTACCAAGGTTCACATACATTAGTAGAGCAGTTTTGTTTGCTTGGTGTGCATCATGTTCCAGACATGGGCGTTGGATAAGAAGGGGCTTGTGGTTGTCTCACTATTTAGCCCAACACGAACCTCTGGTATGGCAATCTTCTTGACGTTGTTCTTCGGACGAGTGGTGCAACCAGCATGGTAACATTCACTCGGACCAGACCTCAAATTTTGAAGAAAAATAATCATGCATGCATACATATAGCGTTGTTCTTGGTGGATTTAAGTTCATGATGTCCACCTACTTGTGTCGTATCATGTTTAATTAGTCAATGTCTATCAAGGGAGGGACGGGGGGGGGGGGGGGGGGGGGGGGGTGTGAAGTTGTTTCTGATCTCATGATGCTGTGAATTAATTAAGTTTTGAGCTTTTGACAACATGTACAGGCTTAAGTTGCTTTATGATGTGACTAAATTGATTCTTATCATATAAACTAAGTTGATTACAAGCAATGGTCATAGTTGCACATTAACTTGTTTAAGTTCCAGCATGCTTAAGTTACTGTAATGATTTAACTAAGTTGATAACATGCTTAAGTTGACTACTAATTCAATTAAGTCGCTTTTCTTAAGTTTATAACATGCTTGATGACTTTTTTGGTCATCATGCGTAGTTAACAAATGGTTTTTCCATCATCATGATTTTTATTGAATTTGGTTAAGTTACTTCTATCAGCATACATAAGTTGTTCCATCATCTAACTAAGTTGTGTTTCCATGCCATGCTATTAATTTTTTGGTTAAGCGAGAAATGCCATCCCATCCAAAGTAATGGGTTTTAATTATAAAGTTGCTCTTATATCAGACAAACTGGGATTCTGGTGAGAAGTAATGAGTACAAGAATGCCAATCGCTCCTGCCTCCGGTTACCAGAAGTTGATTTTACATATAGTACTTTGCTGCTGCACACATAGGCTGAGGTGGTTTTTCATCACGCTAATGTGTGCCCTCATGTATGATGAGCTCTATGTTCATTTTGAAGAGCCTCCATGGATATCATGCATATAAAGTTATTGTCCTCTCATCATCTTCAAGTTTCTTATCCATTTTTTATAATTTTACTTATTATTCTTTATCAAGTTGCTCACATCCAAGCACTAGTCTTGTGGATTGTGTTTGTCTTTTCTGACTAGTCAGTCGTCCACATACTTAAGTTGCTTAACACATTTAGTTAGGTTACTTATTGTGAATTGATTAAGTTTCTTTTTGTATAACCTTTGTGCATATGGGGGGCTTTGGTTTCTGTATTTTTGTCTTGTTTAATGCGATTAAGTTGCTTTTGACCATCTAATTTAGTTACTTAGTTTCCCTATTAAGTTGGTGTATATTCAGAATTGGTTATGTTCCTTTTTCCCTATGACCATGTAATCATCCATACAATTAGTTAATTAAGTTGCATAGCCGATTTTAATTAGATTACTTTTTATGTTTAGTTGGTTTTTCATCACGCTAATGTGTGCCCTCATGTATGATGAGCTCTATGTTCATTTTGAAGAGCCTCCATGGATATCATGCATATAAAGTTATTGTCCTCTCATCATCTTCAAGTTTCTTATCCATTTTTTATAATTTTACTTATTGTTCTTTATCAAGTTGCTCACATCCAAGCACTAGTCTTGTGGATTGTGTTTGTCTTTTCTGACTAGTCAGTCGTCCACATACTTAAGTTGCTTAACACATTTAGTTAGGTTACTTATTGTGAATTGATTAAGTTTCTTTTTGTATAACCTTTGTGCATATGGGGGGCTTTGGTTTCTGTATTTTTGTCTTGTTTAATGCGATTAAGTTGCTTTTGACCATCTAATTTAGTTACTTAGTTTCCCTATTAAGTTGGTGTATATTCAGAATTGGTTATGTTCCTTTTTCCCTATGACCATGTAATCATCCATACAATTAGTTAATTAAGTTGCATAGCCGATTTTAATTAGATTACTTTTTATGTTTAGTTGGTTTTTCATCACGCTAATGTGTGCCCTCATGTATGATGAGCTCTATGTTCATTTTGAAGATCCTCCATGGATATCATATATATAAAGTTATTGTCCTCTCATCATCTTCAAGTTGCTTATCCATTTTTATTATGTTACTTATTGTTCTTTATCAAGTTGCTCACATCCAAGCACTAGGTTTGTGGATTGTGTTTGTCTTTTCTGACCAGTCAGTCAGCCACATGCTTAAGTTGCTTAACACATTTAGTTAGGTTACTTATTGTGAATTGATTAAATTTCTTTTTGTATAACCTTTGTGCATATGGGGGGCTTCGGTTTCTGTATTTTCGTCTTGTTTAATGTGATTAAGTTGCTTTTGACCATCTAATTTAGTTACTTAGTTTCCCTATTAAGTTGGTGTATATTCATAATTGGTTATGTTCCTTTTTTCTGTATGACCATGTAATCAGCCATACAATTTGTTAATTAACTTGCATAGACGATTTTAATTAGATTACATTTTATGTTTAGTTGGTTTGTTTACATATTCTAGGATCCCATATGTGTTGGAAGCAACTTAGACAATACGTGTGCCAATTTAGCCACCATGTGAAGCAACTTAGGCATGCAGTACAACAACTCTCAAAAGACCACCATTATTCATCCTAGGAACTCATCCAACAACTTCATCCATTGTACAAACAGTTTGAGAAATTCAGCAAACAACTCAAATGTTAGCAAAAGACAACTAATACATCACTAGGAGAAACTTAGATGTTATCGGGAACAACTAACATCTTCTAAGTTGCTTCTTTCATAAGTTGAAATTTATCATCCACTAAGTTGTAGTTATCAGATTACCTAATTGCTTTTTTGGGTGTATTTGATAAGTTGCAGACTATCATGCACTAAGTTTTAGTTGCCAAATTACCAGTTGCTTTTCAGGTGCATTTGATATGTTGCAGTTTGTCCTGCACTAAGGTGTAGTTAGCAGATAACCTAGTTACTTTTCAGGTGTAGTTAAGATGTAATTTTATGTTGCACCGAGTTGCCGTTGAGGCTATTGCATGATTAAGATCATTCCTATTGTTGCTAGGGTGATTTGTGTGTTACTTGCACATTTCTGGGATTGTGGGTCTAAATAAGTTGTAGATTTTATACCACCTAGCAGCTTTTTGGTTGCACGTAAGTTGCAGTTTGCCATGCACTAAGTTGTAGCTACTAGATTATCTAGTTGCTTTTTCAGGTTCGGGTAAATTGTAGTTTTTGTTCCATTGTGTTGTTGTTGAGATTGCTACTGGTTTAGAATCAACTCTACTGCAATATAGTATAATATAGTTGTCACTTTTAAAACTAAGTTACTTACCAATAATTTTTTTTGAGAATATATCCAGATTTGATCTAGTATTGAAGCTTTCGAAAAACCGATCATATTTTTGACATTCAATTTGAAACATGTAGCATTTTGATTTTTTTGAAACAACTAAGGTGTATGTGACGTCACATAAAATCTTCTTGTACTAATGCTTCTTTGTGTTTTCTTGCAGATTAGTGGCCATTGAAAAAATGAAGCTTTAGTTTGTCAAAATACTTGCAAATGAAACCTGATATGTGCTATATAGTTTTTTTATAACCATATGTGCTGCATAGTTGCTAAGTAGTACATGTTAGGTTACAACTGGTTCATTTTGAAGCTGATATTAATATTTGTTACCATGTGTCAATCCCATCCTAGTCTTTTGCTTCTATATATGAATCAGGTTTCCTGATTTTGTGGATTTTTATATGTTTTTCGAGGTTTTCCAAGTGCGAGGTGATTTCTTGCTTAGCCTGGGAAAATGTGTGAAAAAACGGCTTATGCAGTAGCTTTTGGATGTATAATAGTAGTAATAAATTTCCTGCCTATGCATCGAGCGAAAATGAAATAGGAGCGGTATTTTGCCGTACATGTGCTTTTGTCGTACATGTGAGCGAGCACACGTGAACACAACATTGGGATTGCTGCGCTGGAACGCGCAAGGATTGACATGCTGGGACGCGCAAGGAACCGGGTCTGAATTGCTTTCCAAAATAGGATTACCCGGTACGAGGACTTACCTTTTCGGGGTGATGACTCGTTTGGACTAGGGAGCCACCGATTGCTCCCTAGACGTGTCCTTTTTAAAAGACTTTTGTAACTAGTTTTTAGACAAATAAAAGATCGAAATAGACCAGGATTTTGATTTGAAATTAAAGGGAGTACTAATTAGAAAACAAAGTAGGCTTTTGGTGAAGAAGAGAAAGGGTGGTGGTAGGTAGGAGAGGATGCTACTTTTTTAGATCTGTTTTGCACATTCTGTGGAGCATATGGCTATATACGCCACAGAAATTGAGAATTCTATGGCGCATATGCTATATGCGCCACAGAATTATGCGCCACAGAATTTTGACATTCTGTGGCACATATAGCCATATGGGCCATAGAATCCTGGCATGCCCATGTGCTGGGTCAGGCCCACATGAGGCCCACGGGAATTCTATGGCTCATATGACTATATGCGCCACAGAATTCTCACTTTCTGTGACGCATATAGCTATATGCGCCACAGAATTGCAAGAATTCTGTGGAGCATTTGCTATATGCGCCATAGAATTAATTTTAGTGGAGCATTTTCCCTATATGCGCCACAGGATTAAAATCTACCTATAATCGTTTTCCTAATTGTGTTTATTGCTTTAGTACTAGTTTGCGAGTACTTCAAAGTACTCATGGCTTTGTCCTTGGCTATTACCATGGCTAGACTATGAAGGAGACTACGGGGAGGATGGACAGCAGGAAGCGTACGATAACTAGGATCATCTCCCATCGTTAGCATTGCCTATGACCCTGAAGATGGAGTCTCGACCATGCTACTATTATTATTTCCGCTGCATTGATTGTAATCAGACTTGATCATGAGATCAACTATGTGTAGGACTATTATGGTTTGTAATGGATGATGTACTGTGCTACCAATCTGTCATGTCTCGCAAAAATGGTAATCCCGGGATTGCGATGTACAACATAACAGGCATCCGGGATTAAAAATCTGGGGGTTGACATTACCAGACCAATCTAGTTTACTTTTTATAGTAGGTTGAATCAATGGATGGAGATAGGCCAGGGCTGAAGATCCACGTGTAGCTGCATATAAAATGGGGTAAAATATAATAATAATAAGCATAGTCATGTGTAATGTTTGAATGGAGATAATCTCTTGTGGCCAACAAATCCTAATATACTAAAGCCCCCATGATGCAGCATGCATAGCAATAGCCTTTTAATCCAACCGAGTGCACACCGAAGCCATGGGCTACAAACAATTATTAAGTGAAGAACATAGATTAAAGCATTAAGTGGTGATGTTGTTGTGATCCCGAATGAGGCGCTAAGCGAAGACCGTACTACCTTTTTTGTCACTAGGTTCCTATTGTTGGAGATATGCCCAAGAGGCAATAATAAAGTGGTTGTTATCATATCTTCACACTTATGATAAATGTTTACATACCATGCTATAATTGTATTAACCGGAAACATTAATACTTGTGTGATTTGTAAACTAAAATAAGAGTCCCTAGTAAAGCCTCTTGTTAAACTAGCTTGTTGGTTAATATATGATCATGGTTTCCTGATCATGAACATAGAGATGTTATTAACAACAGGATCATATCATTAGGAGAATGATGTGATGGACATACTCCTATAGATAAGCGTAGCATAAAGATCAAGTCATTTCAATAGTTCAATTGCTATATGCTTTCTGATACATAGTAACCTAATTCCTTCGACCATGAGATCATGCATATCACCTTTACCGGATGGATGCTTTGATGACATCAAACACCACACCGTAACTGGGTGGCTATAAAGGTGGCATTGAGTGTTCGGAAAGTATTGGTTGAAACACATGGATCAAGAGTGGGATTTGTCCATCCATATGACAGATAGATATACTCTGGGCCCTCTCGGTGGAATGTCATCCAATTAGCTTGCAAGCATGTGACTGGGTCACAAGGGATCACATATCACGGGAACGAGAAAAGAGTACTTATTGGTAACGAGGTTGAACTAGGTATGCAGAGATACCGACGATCATAACCTCGGATAAGTAAACTATCGTGAGACAAAGGGAAATTGGTATCGTATGTAAGTGGTTCATTCGATCGCAAAGTAATCGTAGAAATATGTGGGAGCCATATGAATTTCTAGATTCCTCTATTGGTTATTGTTCGGAGAAGTGTCTCGATCATGTCCGCATAATTCACGAACCGTAGGGAGACACACTTAAGGATTCGACGTTGTTTGAGTAGTTATGGTATTATGAGAAAGAGACCGAATGTTGTTCGGAGTCTCGGATGGGATCCGGGATATCACGAGGTGATCCGGAATGGTCCGGAGAATAAGATTCATATAAGGAAAGTCCCGTTTCGGAGTTCGGGAATGATTCCGGTGTTTTCATCGGGAATGTTCTGGAAGGTTCCGGATTGTCCGGCACTCCGGGGGGGGGGGGGGGGAGGGTACATGAATGTGTCATTGAATGATTGCATCATGTACTAAGTGTTCTTGCTGTTCCAAAACTAAAAAGTCAAACTGCCAGTTTGAAAGTCAAACGGCTAAAACAGGAAACTATGGAAAACAGGAAACTGTGGGAAACAAGCAAGAGGAGGTTGAAACCAACTTGGAGGAGGAGTCCCTCTCCTCCAAGCCGGCGGCCAGCCTAGGCCGAGTTGGGGAGGGACTCCCCTCCCCTCCCCTGGCGCGCCAGCCCCTCCACCTATAAAAGGAGGGGCAGGGCCTCCTCCTCTACACACAAGTTCCTATCCTCTAATCTCCGGTTTAGAGCCGTTTTGGTTTAGAGCTTCTAATTGCTTTAGCTTGCGGTTTAGAGCCTTCTAATTGGTGTGTCTAATCTCTAGACCACTAATAGCTCTCTCTCATACTCCACCATACTCGCTCCGGCTTAAGGCGAAGCCCTGCGGGATCTCCCCTCTACTTCCGGTACCACGCCGTTGTGCTGCCGGAATCGCGAGGAGAGTGCTACAACCTTCGCTGCCTGCTGGAACAAGGGAGAGGAAGGTCTTCGTCGAGTACCGAACGTGTGACCGAATGCGGGAGCGCTGCCGGAACGTGGCGCCGGAAGGATCGTCTACACGATCTTGAGATCGGAAAGAGTACGACTACATCACCCACGAGAATCTGCTCTCGTTAACCGCTTTGGAATCTTCGAGGGTGAGTTCCTCTATCGACTCGTTGCTACAATCTAGTAGATAGATCTTGGCTTGTTTGTTTGTATGCGATAGAAAATTTTTGTTTTCCATTCTACGAACCCCTACAGTGGTATCAGAGCCGTGTCTATATGTAGATCTGTTGCACGAGTAGAACACAATGGTCATTGTGGGCGTTGATGCTTTTATTGTCGATTGCTTCTTGTGTACTTTGCATCTTGCGGTATGTTGGGATGAAGCGGCCCGGGCTAACCTTACATGACATCGTTCATGAGACTTGCTCCACGCTCGACATGCAACTTGTATTGCATAAGTGGCTTTGCGGGTGCCTGTTTCTCCTAGCATAGTTAAGATCCAATTTACAACGGGTGATTAACAATACTAGTATCAATGTTGTGGTTCATGTTCGTAAGTTAGAACGACACTTATTAACAGCCCCAAACCACGTAAAACATGCAAAGAAAGTAGAGGCGTCTAACTTTGTTTTGCAGGGGTGTGCAGTGATGTGATATGGCCATGATTGTGATTATATATGATGTATGCAATGTTCCTTATTCTAAGTCGGCAACCGGCAGGAGCCATATGGTTGTCTTTGATTTCTGTTAAGACCCGCGTGTCTATTCAAAGTAGTTGTAATAGTTGAAGCCGGTGGACGACAACCATGGAACAGCATCATTGACCTTGATGCAATGTCGGTGATGATGGAGATCATGTTCGTGCTAGAAGATGGAGATCGGAAGCACAAAGAAGAAAGGCCATATCATATCACATATTATGAATTGCATGTGATGTTAATCCTTTATGCATCTTGTATTGCTTAGTAGACGACAGTAGCATTATAAGATGATCCCTCATGCATATGAATTTCAAGTCATAAAGTGTTCACCCTTAGTTAGCACCGTTGCTAAAGCTTGTTGTTTCGAAGCACCACGTGATGATCGGGTGTGTTAGATTCTGCAAGTGTATACAACGTGAGCAAGCCAGATTTGCTCATGCAGAAACTAAGGTTTGATCTTGACGAGCCTAGCATGTACAGACATGGCCTCAGGAACACGGATTACCGAAAGGTAGAGCATGAGTCATATAGTAGATATGATGAACATGTTGATTGTTCGCCATTGAAGCTATATCAACTCTCGTGATGATCGGTTTTGATGTGGTGGATTTGGTTCGTGTGATCACTAAAACAATGTGAGGGATATTGTTTTGAGTGGGAGTTCACCAAGATTAATTTAATTATTAATTAGAACTCAATTTATCATAAACTAAATCAAAGTGAATTTGCATAATTGTTGTAGTCATTGGCATCCGTTTACCACCTTGCGCTTAGTTATAATTGAGATGGTAGAACTATAGAATTCTGGTTAGATACTTTACGAACTGGTATCGTATTGTTTTGAAGTGTTAATCTAAAGTTTAAAAGTCCTATTGCAAACTTTCAGTAAGTTCCGGTTACTCCATGAAGTTTAATAATTAGTATTAAATCAAGAGTAACAATTCCAAGTGTTAGTATCATGTTTGTTTCCATGATTCTTGATATTCAAAGGATTCTCTTAATATCAAGGTTATCTAGGATCTGAAAGAGTTGTTTCAGAAACCATGATGTGTGGAAGATATTGTGATATCTGAAACGAAGTATTGGTTACAACATGATAGAGTATAATATGGCAAAAGTCATGTTCTCATATTTGATGAGAATTTGCAAAAGGTTGGAGACACTAGTTGTCCTAATCGTCCAAAAGGATTTGGAGAGCAACATTATACTCATGATTCACCGTTATAAGCTAAAATTAGCTTGATCATGGATAAATCCATGATGAGGGTGAATATTTGATGTAGGTAAAATGTTTACTACACCAAGAGATTACTAAATAAAGGAATTTGAAAGAACACCAAACATTTGATAATGGTGATCTACTTCAAAGTGCAAGTCCAAAGACATTAGTATTTAACTATACACGCTTTGGACTATGTGTCATATGTATGACTCCACTAATTGATGTTGATAGATTCTTTCAAACAGAAAAGGAAATACTGAAAGAGAATCTCATAAGTATATGGCAGAAAAGAAAAGACTAGAATTGTTCAGTTTAAGTATATAGATGATATACATGTTATGGCTATATTCTTTGCTTATTAAACAATGTGGTTCTTAAGTATTTGATACTGAATTTGTTGGTGTGAATCGTCATACGAAACAACACAATTCATGAACTACAATGGCCTAAGTAACTAGCAAAAGAATATGTGATGATGTTCATCGAGAACAAATAAAGGGTTATTGTGTTGCTCGTTAAACATCAAAGCTTGCCTTCAAGATTTGTTTCATCAGGTATTATGAGAACAAAAGAGTTGTTCAAATAAATTACCGTGATCCATAAAAGATGGATGATTCACAAATCTCGTTGGAGAAATCACATCCATAAAACTAGTGCTAAAAATGTCGAAAGACAAATTGATTGAAAGATCACTTAGGAAGTGACATCGCCGTTTGAATTATAATGGAAAGAAAACATGAAGAAACTCCATGTTGATGGAATTTTGGAGTCTTCTGATTTTTGATCAAATGACGCTTGTGAAACTTTCCTAGAGATAATTAAAACTTCGTTCATAGGCCAAAAAGGAACGAATGACTAGCTTATTGGAACTTGTACATATTGTTGTACGAAGTCCATTATATGTAGTCAAGAGCGATGGATTTCAACTTCATATGCTTCCTCCGAAAATTTGAGTGAATATATGAATATTTACTTAATAAGGATGAAGTGTGAAATATTTGAAAAGTTCAAAGTTTTTCAAGATGAAGTGCAAAATCATTGTAACAAGAATATAAACAGTTTATGATAAAGATCATAAAGGAAGATATTTGAGTTACAGAGTTTAGCATAATACCTAAGATTTAAGGAATTGTTCCGTGGATTTGCATTTCCCGAAACACCATAAGGGTATGGAGCGTTCGAGATATGTAATTAAACCTTGTTTGACATGGTAAGATCAAAGGTATAATTCATAAAACTGCCATTATATTTTAAAGATTAAAAGCTTTAGAGATTACCGTTTTTCCACTGAAAAGAGCTCCATCATAATCCGTTGAAATGACACCATATAAAGTTATGGTTTGGGATAAAACCCAAGTTGTCCTTTCTTAAACATTGGTATGCTTTGCATAAGAAAGATGTTTGCAACCAAAGTCGGATGAACCTGTCTTTGTATGTTATTTTGAATAACTGTTTAGTATTCCTCCATAACACCAGAGACAAAAGTGTTTGTCGCTTAGAACGTCAAGTTTCTTTGGGAAGGAATTTTTCGTGAAAAGTTAAGTGGGAGGACAATAGAACTTGGATAAGGTTAAAAGAACCTTAGCTATATGTGCAGAGTTGCGCAGCGCCGAAAAGTGTTCCGGAGGCAGCAACAAAGCTCATGGCTCACGTACCTCAAAGTTTGTGGTCACGGAGATCCAAGTTCCTATTGAAACAAGTAGGTCGGATGAACAATCGAATACCAAGATTTGAGAGTTAAATCATTATTTGACAATAATGATCCGACTACATGCAAAGAAGCGATGATGAGCCCTGACTCCGTCAAATGGCTTGAAGCCATAAAATCCGTGATAGTTCCATACACGAGAAATCAAGTTTTGAACTTGAAGGACCCTCGAGAAAGGTGTAAGACCTTACAGTTGTGTCTGGATCTATAAAGAAATAGACATGGATGTTTTACATCTATGAAATAGTCGATATGTTGGGAAAGAGTTCACAAAATGTTCAAAGGTTGACTATGACAAGATTTGATCTTTCATAGTGATATTTAGTCTAGACGGATTAATGTAGCAACCACTACATATAATTTGTTATATGGTAGTTGAATAAACAAAACAAGTTCTTCTAATAGAATCGTTACCTAGGACATGTGCATAACACGGTCCATAGGGTTTTGTTAATTCAAAAGGATGCTAAAAGCATATGCAAACTTCAATGGTTAAAGTGAGCATCGCGGAGTTGGAATCTTCACTGTGATGAAACTGTTAAAGGAGTTTAAAAGTTCATCAGAGACGATGGAGATGCTTGCATTTGCAAGAAATTAAGTGGGAGCGCTAAGACATGTTTCTAATACATTATGTGGAAGACATATTGTTGATTGGAAATAATGTATCTTTTATTAACACATATTAAGAATTTCATCCCGATGAAAGACTTTGGCAAAACCCAAATATTTGGCATCAATGGACGCTAATATGGTTGTGCCAGAAGTACATAGACAAGATATTGAATGAGTTCAATATAGAAACTACAAGAGAGGTTCTTGTCGCACAGAAAGGATTGAATGAGTTCAATGTTGATGATATATATTCAAGTGTATTGACATTTGGTAAAGTGAAACAAATAATCAAGTATAGATTGATACTTGATGTATGAAATCACAAAGAGTATTTATATCAATCATACTGTGATATGTACAAATCCAGATATGTCCTATGCTCTAAATGTTGTGAGCATATACCAGAATGATTCGTAAGATGATCATTGGACAATAGTAAGGATATTCTTATGATCTTTTGGAAGAACTAAGAGTATATTATTTGTAGAAGTGACAAATAGATGGTTAGTTCATTGTAAAAGTACTACATTGATACTAGCTTTGTCACAAATTACAAATTAAGTTTATCTCAATCTAAACTAAGGGTGGCACAATATAATGGAAAGTGAGTTCCATAATGGATTTGGATGAGTTCCAAAGTTAAGAGATTGTGACAGATACTACAACAAAAGGCTAAGTATATGACTGCTATTATAGCAGCAAAAGAGGGCATTTGAGTCAAGTAGTTTGTTATCAAACTAGGTGTAGTTCACAGAGGGATAATACTATGAAGATATATTGTGCGACAATATTATCAACATGTTTTAACCCCAAAGAACTAAAGGTCACACCGAAAGACCAAATTTATACAAAGCCATCTCATTAGAGAATGAGTGATGCGTAGAGACGCAAAGACATGCAATTACACACGGACCTGGAAGTGTCAGATCCGGAGATCAGTTGACCACTAGCAATCATGTACATACAACACCGGAAAGCCATAGGTGTTATATACACAAAGGTTTGAAACTAGATTATTGACTCTAGTGCAAGTGGGAGACTGTTGGAGATATGCCCAAGAGGCAATAATAAAGTGGTTGTTATCATATCTTCACACTTATGATAAATGTTTACATACCATGCTATAATTGTATTAACCGGAAACATTAATACTTGTGTGATTTGTAAACTAAAATAAGAGTCCCTAGTAAAGCCTCTTGTTAAACTAGCTTGTTGGTTAATATATGATCATGGTTTCCTGATCATGAACATAGAGATGTTATTAACAACAGGATCATATCATTAGGAGAATGATGTGATGGACATACTCCTATAGATAAGCGTAGCATAAAGATCAAGTCATTTCAATAGTTCAATTGCTATATGCTTTCTGATACATAGTAACCTAATTCCTTCGACCATGAGATCATGCATATCACCTTTACCGGATGGATGCTTTGATGACATCAAACACCACACCATAACTGGGTGGCTATAAAGGTGGCATTGAGTGTTCGGAAAGTATTGGTTGAAACACATGGATCAAGAGTGGGATTTGTCCATCCATATGACAGATAGATATACTCTGGGCCCTCTCGGTGGAATGTCATCCAATTAGCTTGCAAGCATGTGACTGGGTCACAAGGGATCACATATCACGGGAACGAGAAAAGAGTACTTATTGGTAACGAGGTTGAACTAGGTATGCAGAGATACCGACGATCATAACCTCGGATAAGTAAACTATCGTGAGACAAAGGGAAATTGGTATCGTATGTAAGTGGTTCATTCGATCGCAAAGTAATCGTAGAAATATGTGGGAGCCATATGAATTTCCAGATTCCTCTATTGGTTATTGTTCGGAGAAGTGTCTCGATCATGTCCGCATAATTCACGAACCGTAGGGAGACACACTTAAGGATTCGACGTTGTTTGAGTAGTTATGGTATTATGAGAAAGAGACCGAATGTTGTTCGGAGTCTCGGATGGGATCCGGGATATCACGAGGTGATCCAGAATGGTCTGGAGAATAAGATTCATATAAGGAAAGTCCCGTTTCGGAGTTCGGGAATGATTCCGGTGTTTTCATCGGGAATGTTCTGGAAGGTTCCGGATTGTCCGGCACTCCGGGGGGGGGGGGGGGAGGGTACATGAATGTGTCATTGAATGATTGCATCATGTACTAAGTGTTCTTGCTGTTCCAAAACTGAAAAGTCAAACTGCCAGTTTGAAAGTCAAACGGCTAAAACAGGAAACTATGGAAAACAGGAAACTGTGGGAAACAGGAAACTGTGGGAAACAAGCAAGAGGAGGTTGAAACCAACTTGGAGGAGGAGTCCCTCTCCTCCAAGCCGGCGGCCAGCCTAGGCCGAGTTGGGGAGGGACTCCCCTCCCCTCCCCTGGCGCGCCAGCCCCTCCACCTATAAAAGGAGGGGCAGGGCCTCCTCCTCTACACACAAGTTCCTATCCTCTAATCTCCGGTTTAGAGCCGTTTTGGTTTAGAGCTTCTAATTGCTTTAGCCTGCGGTTTAGAGCCTTCTAATTGGTGTGTCTAATCTCTAGACCACTAATAGCTCTCTCTCATACTCCACCATACTTGCTCCGGCTTAAGGCGAAGCCCTGCGGGATCTCCCCTCTACTTCCGGTACCACGCCGTTGTGCTGCCGGAATCGCGAGGAGAGTGCTACAACCTCCGCTGCCTGCTGGAACAAGGGAGAGGAAGGTCTTCGTCGAGTACCGAACGTGTGACCGACTGCGGGAGCGCTGCCGGAACGTGGCGCCGGAAGGATCGTCTACACGATCTTGAGATCGGAAAGAGTACGACTACATCACCCACGAGAATCTGCTCTCGTTAACCGCTTTGGAATCTTCGAGGGTGAGTTCCTCTATCGACTCGTTGCTACAATCTAGTAGATAGATCTTGGCTTGTTTGTTTGTATGCGATAGAAAATTTTTGTTTTCCATGCTACGAACCCCTACACCTATGATATCGCCGCTAGCCAAGTATATGACATCAAGCCTTTATCAATCTATGGGATCTTGGGTACATACAAGTCCACAGATCGAGACGAGAGACAAAGAAACAAAATATACAAATCTCAACTGCAAACAAAATACAATATTCCCATGATTAGATGCACATAATTATTGTGAGGTTTCTCCCCAACCCGCAGCCCACGAGGACTACTTACTCATAACAAATAGATCAAGGATAGAAATATTGTGCAAAATACTTAGATTGAAATCAAATATTCTTACAATGGTTGCCAAATCACAAGGAGATCTAAAGTACAAAGAAATGGCTATGGCTAGTGGAGAGATAGATGGTGGAGTGGATGAACAATGTTGTGGATCTGCTTTGGTGTTGTTGTGATGAAATCTGAGAATGGCGGCTCTCTCGGTGGCGGCTGGAGCCTCAAAATATATAGGCGTCTTCACAAAAGTTCTAGGGTTTGACGAGACTAAGCCACCGACACCCCATATGGGTGGGCCGTATGGGTGGGACTCGCCCGTACCATCGGTCGTTATGAGCACTGACGCCAGGAATTAGTTTCTCAATTACTTGGGCTTCTGTACTTCCACAAATTCCTTCATTATTACTCCTAGTTTTGCATTAAAACCCACGATTTCCTGCACAACATAAATCAAAGCAATATTTTGCACATCTTTGCAATTATTAGTCATTACTGGCAAAGATTGAGAGTTTCATGTCAATTGCTTGACTAAAAACAATGTTTAAACACGGAAAAAGATGGCAAATTTCAAATCCATCAACTTCCCCAAAGCACAAACCTTCATTGCCCTCGAGCAAGAAGAAACAAAAGAACTATAAGGAATTCAGCGTTTAAACTTGAAACAACGAGAATAAGAATTCACTTATGGTTGGTAGTCATATGTTCATGATACTTCATTCATTTTCAAGGTTTATCAAAGTTAGAGAGATGACAAGAGTACTATACAAGCTTCGGCAATCCAAGATAATCAATGTAGAGTTTAATATCAATATGAATAACTAGGGCAATCCAATTCTTCTAGTTAACTCTCAGCTTGCCAAGGAACACTAGGATGTTTAAATGGTATGATTGAGTAAGGGATTTTCATGTCCTTAGTAATATAACAATGAAGTGTCTTATTTACACCCACATCAATAAATCAAGTCTATCAAAAAACACTTCTAATCCAATCATTGTTTTTCAAGAAAAACTCGTAGATCAGTAATGAGACCATGCCAAGGACTTGTTATGTGGATCTTCAAATGATATCTTTTTATTTTCATTCTTTTCACGGATTGCTTGGCTGTTTCTTTTGCAAGTGTTTGCACAACCTTCGAGAATACCAATACGTTTGCCCGTACATTGACATTGATGACAATCAAGTCATCAACTCCGCCGAAAATCAGGGTTATACCATAGATCATTCAAAACCTAGCGGAGTTTTTAGCATCCCAAAGGTGTGCACTAGAAACATAAATAGCAGAATTTTCTTTCTCTCTTCTTTCTCTTTTTTATGAGCTAGTACCACGGTTTGATCCAAAAATTTATCTTTGGCATGTATCACAATTACCAAACTTTATTTCAATCAACAAATCCTTTCAAGAGTGCCGTCAAGACTATCAAAATATCTATGGGGTTAAGTATCTTCAAGGTATAGTCTCAAGACAATCATTCATCAAACAAGTCATAAATTTCAAACAGTTTCTTATTATACTTGTTTGGCATTATTATTTCCAAGGCATGACTCGGTTATCTAAGAGAAATAGAGCAAGAGCTTCAACAACTAACCATCATACTAATAAAAAGCTTTACTTTAACTAAATTAAATTACTCCCACAGGCATAGTATCTTAGCAAATCGACCAACTAAGATAAACAACTCAAAATTCAAAAGTGGGAGACATAGGACATACCTCTCATAAGAGACTTCATGATTCTCTTCCTTATAGGGATGTGTTCCTTCAAAAACTCAAACACGATTACTCTCATAATAATATAAAATCAAAGAGGCAAAGTGTGAATCCACATTTACGAAAATAAATGGAAAAAATATTTTTTGTATTTTTTGACGAAAGGGATTAAAGAATAGAAATGATCTTGCGACCAAGAAAGGGTTCTAAGAAAAATAAATAAAACAAAATCAAACTAAAAAGCAAATGAAAAAAGAGAAGTGTTAGAAAAAACCAACATGAGTGTTCCAAATCTCCCAAGGAGCTGAAGTATAACCTCATTATTACACAAATAAATTTGCAAGGGGAACACATCCCCAAGCTTAGGCTTTTTCAAGCCCCTTTGTTGCTCATTGTGGCGGCGGTGGATAATCTCCCAAGTTCCATTGGCCATGGAAATTTTGGAACTGGGTGTTGAGGCCTGCAGTTTAATCTCGAAGGTTGATGGAGAGGTTGTTCATGTTTTGGATATTTCCTTCGAGTAGATATCTTCATAGGTGGTGTTGTAGTTTGGTGTCTACTCATCTTGTTCGGGCTCTTATTGTTCTACTTCTTCATCTTCTCCTCCTCCTCCCATGGGTATCTCTTGTTGGGATAGATTAGCCTCAACCTGCGCATCATATAGCAAACGTCCCTCCTTAATAGAGAAGAGACCATTAGGAAAGGGAGCTAGGATCAAGTGATCCGCTCTAGGTATATTGAGAAAATATCTACCATGAGTTTTAGAGACCATACCGCATGCTCTTAGAGTAGGGAGACCGAGACGGTGACTTCCTACCAAAGGTTGGATATAACCTAAGTTGATGTGAAGGGCAAGAAAGATCACAACTCCCCCTCCGCATATGGGTCCACAAGATTGAGGAGCCTGTTGCTTAAGGTAAAACATAATCAAAGCACCAAAATTTAGCATTAAGTTACAATTAACAATAGCAGCCTTAGCGAGGATCAACATGTCCTCCTCGTTAACTCTAGTATACTCACCACGTGCCTGCAAGGTGTTAGCAATCACATAAAATAAATAACGGATAGCAGAGTGATCAATTTTTTTCCCTTGGGTGTGTTTCCACAAATTTTCATTAAGTTGAAGTATTGCCAAGGTGCGGGATCTAAAATAAAAGTAGTTGTGCGTACATCAGTAGCGTTGTTGGCAAACCCAAAGCATTGAGCCTATTGGTCAAGTGTTGGGTTGTACTCATGGTTCATGAGGCGGAATTTGACGCGATCAACTCCGGGCCTTTGTTTCTCGGTACAACAGTAATGATCCACTGTATGTGTCAAGGTGCTAAAGAACTCAAGTGTCAAGCAGCGATACGTGGCGACATCCTGAAAGACAAAGTCGTACAAACAAATTTTGCAAAGTAAATCAAAATCAGCATGAAATCCAAGTTGGTTTAGGATATAGGGACACGCCCATTTGGTGGACTTGATTTACCAAAGCTTGAGACAGTTGAAACGGTTAAGATAGAACTCCTCAGTGAACTCGATACAAAGTGACTCGGGGGTCAATGTATCAACGGGTGGTGCGGAAGATGCCGCAGTCACCGCACGTGTACGGCTCCTCATGTTCATATAAAAATAATAAGATAGAATAAATAAGAAATAACAAAAACTATTAATAATAAGTTTTGATCCAATAGAAACATAGCATATGTGATCCTCTACACTAGTTACAAAAGAACCCTCCTCTAAAACAATACTAAGAATGCTCAATATCAAGATTGAATAAAAAAATACCTAAGTCTAGATTGAAAATGGTGAATAATTGAGTGAACCTTTTGCAAAAATAACTTGAGAGTCAGAGGAGAATCATACCGTAGATCGATTGAGTGCGAGGAATCGAAGAAATATTGAGTAAATTTGAAGATCCAATGGAGGTGGTTTGGAGTTTGGAGGAAGAAGAAAGAGCGATTGATATTTTGGGATTTTTAGTTACCTTCCTCGGGGTGGTTATGTTGGCCAAGTTTGTGGTACGGGTGGGCGGTACGGCCGAATCCCGCCCGTATCGGGTGACTTACCTTGGGAGTGACGGCTGCTCCTAGGCGGTGCACTCGGTACGAGAGTGCGTTAAAGTCGTGCGTGTCTGTACTGCTGGTCGTTATGGGCACGGTATAGTTCGCTTAAAATCTGATGTTTGCTCGAGGATACAGTACGAGCAAATCGTACGGGTGTATCCATCCGTACCACAGGTCATTATCGATAATGTTTGCTGCGGCAAAAATTAATCTTTCTATTTTTTTCGACTTGAGGTGGTACGGACGCACGGTACGGTCTCTTCCAACTATACTATAGGTCGTTGTCGACACTGTAAGCTGTAAAAACTTAAATAATTTGATTAGTAGCTTCATGCGTCTTTGCACATCTTATCATAAGTAAAATAATAAACACTTCATAAAAAATCCAGCAATACTTTTGGCCATGTATTAGTAAAAATAGATCGAGGATGACCTGATTTCTTCTCCTCTCTCCAAATGTCTTCTTGAACACTCTTTATTAAAAAAACAAAACAAAAACAAAAACTAATAAGACTAACACAAAAATAAAATTTTATTTCACATGGGTTGCCTCCCATGAAGCGCTTCTAGTTAAGGTCAATTAGTTTGACCTTGATGGCCATCACTTGGGTTTGAGGAGTGGAATACCCACTCCAAAATAGTTGGCTTTTAAAGTAATTATACCATCATCATCATTAGGCTTGGCCTTCTTTTTGCTAGGGAAGTGGACTATAAAAGGATCTCTAGTTGGTAGCCCAATTCTCACATTCCCTTCATGTCAGTTAATCAAAGCTTTAATAGTTCTTAGGAATGGCCTACCTAAAATTATAGGTGCTATGGTATCTTTAGGCATGCCACAATAACAAGATCAATAAGTGCGGGACTAACTTTTATTTCAACAACTATATTTTCTTTTATCCTAACAGCTTATTTATAAGTTGAATTCTCTAGGTGGCGTCTTAATTCGGTAGTAATGAATGGCCTCAAGTTTAATTTATCAAATAAGCTTTTGGAAATTGTTGATACACTTTCACCAAGATCACAAAGTGTAGATATTGCATTGACTCCCAACTTAACTTTAATAGTAGGCTCGAATATATCATCTAGCTTAGCAGGAAGCTTATTAGCTAATCTTTTGTACTCCAATTCTGGATCATGAACTTTAGATGCTAGTTGTTGTATAAATTGTTGGTACATAGCATCGTTACCCTATTCTATACCAGGATTATTCACGGTGATCATCTGCAATAAATCTTCCACGGTGTACTCTGGTGTTGGTGCATTGCTATAATCTAGCTCTTCAGGTTTTTATTCATTTTTTGCAACCCTCATCATCTTGAGGTCTTCTACCAGATTTGAATCGGGTTTTCCAGTAAACTTTGCTAGTATGAGAGCTTGTCTCTCAGCAAATTTGCCCAATTGATCCTCCATGGTCTTTGTCCTTTCCTGTAGAGCCTGCACATCATTTCTAATTGCAACAGCCTGGTTAGATAATTTCCCTATCCTACTTATGGTTCTCCGTTATTTTAATAAGCGTATTATTTTGCTCGGTTTGAGCTTGTATAAATGTTCTAACAGTTTGTTATAACTAGAGATTGTCATGATTTAATCCATTATTATTATAATAACTATTATAAGGAGCTCTTTGCAGGATTTGAATAATGTTTTTGAGCATTAGAAGCATAATGATTTTTCCATGCAGGATTAAAAGGAGTGCGAGCTATAAAATTAACATCATTAACATCAGTAGTGATAGCATTAACTTGGGTATCATCCTTACCTTTTACTATTCTTAGCAACTCGTCTACCTTAGATGTAAGCTCTTCATTATTTACCTTGGTAAATGAACTTACTCTCTTCGAGGTTCTTTCCGCATGCCATTGGGCATGGTTATTTTGCATATCATCAAGAAGTTTCTTTGCAACACTCACTTGCTTTCCCATGATTGTCCCTCCTTTTGCAGTATCTAGCATAGACTTGGACATTGGGTTAAGACCATTATAAAATAAATGTAATATAAGCCACTCTTACATCCCATGACTAGGACAGTTCATTACGGCTTCTTTCATCCTCTCCCACGCAAGCGCTAGTGGCTCATGGTATTTTTGTCTAAATCTTGTAATGTTGGATCTTAGTTGCATAGACTTAGTTGGGGAAAAATTAGTCATAAAGAAATAGTACATTCCTCCCAAGATTTAATAGTGCCCTTTGGTAGAGCTAGCAACCAATCATTAGCCTTTCCTCTAATAGAGAAAGAAAACAATCTTAATTTAACAACATTTGGATCTACATTCTTAATACGCATCATGTCGCAAATTTCAGTAAAACTATTTAAGTGCAAACCTGAATCCTTAGAGGATGAGCCCACAAATTTATTTTGTTGAACCAAACTTAAAAGGTTAGGCTTAATTTCATTAGTCTCTGCATCAACAGTGGGCTGAATGATAGGTGCACGAATAAAGTCATCAGTGGGAGTAGCATACTCCCCAAGTCTCTTCTGAGTCATGGCTCTTATATTTTTGGTAATTTTAAAGTAATGAAAACAAATAACAAGTAACTATTTTTTTGGGGTTTTCAAATAGACGACAAGAAAGTAAACTAATAACAAGAACAAAACTACAAAGTAATAATAAAACTAAAAACAAGGTCTCTAGTGACCTCACCAGGATAGCGAAATTGCTTCCCCGGCAACGGTGCCAGAAAAAGGGATGATACCTTTGATCCGGATTCATGGATGTAGTATAATAGCTTTTTACCTTGAAGACCTAGGTTTAATCGAACCTTAGAAAGAAATTCTAAAAGGAAATAAAAAGGACACGTCTACAAGACTTTGTTTCTTTTTTTTACCTTTTTTTACCGGACCAATCTAGTTTACTTTTTATAGTGGGTTGAATCAATGGACGGAGATAGGCCAGGGTTGAAGATCCACCTGCAGCTGCACATCATATGAGATAAAAGATAATAATAATAAGCATAGTCATGTGTAATTTTTGAATGGATATAATCTCTTATGGGAAACACATCCTAATATACTAAAACCCTCGTGATGCAGCGGGCATAGCAATAGCCTTTTAATCCAACCAAGTGCACACCGAAGCCACGGGCTACAAACGATTATTAAGTGAAGAACACAGATTAAATCATTAAGTGGTGATGTTGTTGTGATCCCGAATGGGACGCTAAGCAAAGACCGTACTACCCTTTCTGTCACTGGGGTTCCTATGAGATTGCCGCTAGGCAAGTTT
This sequence comes from Avena sativa, assembly GCA_916181665.1. Lineage (NCBI taxonomy): Eukaryota > Viridiplantae > Streptophyta > Magnoliopsida > Poales > Poaceae > Avena > Avena sativa. The sequence continues at coordinate 203,030,057 of OV702283.1, read as the reverse complement.
CTCACCTCAAGACTTTATCAATCTATGGTATCTTGGGTACCTACAGGTCCATAGATCGAGAGAAGAGACAAAGAAACAAAAGATACAAATCCCAATTGCAAACAAAATACAATACTCATATAATTAGATGCACATAATTGTTGCGAGGTTTCTCCCCAATCCGTAGCCCGTGAGGACTACTCACTCATAAAAAATAGATCAAGTATATAAAACATTGTTCAAAATACTTAGATTGAAATTAAATATTATTACAATGGTCACCAAATCACAAGGAGATCTAAAGTACAAAGAAATGGCTATGGCTATTGGAGGGATGGATGGTGGAGTCGATGAACAATGGAGGAACAATTGTGTGGATATCCTTTGATAGTGTTGTGTTGAAATCTGAGAATGGAAGCTCTTTCGGCGGCGGCTGGAGCCTCAAAATATATAGGCATCTTCACAAAAGTTTTAGAGTTTAACGAGACGAAGCCGTCGGCACCCCGTACGGGCAGGCCGAATGGGCAGGCCCCGCCCGTACCATCGATCGTTATGATCACTGACGCTAGGAATTTTCTTCTCAATTACTTGGTCGTGTGTAGTTCCTCAAATTCCTTCATTATTACTCCTGATTTCGCATTAAAACATGTGTTTTCCTGCACAACATAAATCAAAGCAATATTTTGCACATCTTTGCAATTATTATCCATTAGTGGCAAAGATTGAGAGTTTGTTGTTAACTACTTGAATAAAAACAATGTTTAAATGCAGAAAAATATGGCAAATTTTAGAGCCATCAGACCCAGTCAAATTTCTCGGCGGTGCGACTCAACTTCGATGGGCTGGATCTCGGTGAGGGCAGACATACAACATAGCAGATGAGGGGAGGGCGTGGATGTCGGGAGGATGACGAACAAGATGCAGGGAGAAGTCCAAGGCACGGTGGCGGCAGTGATTGGTAGCGGCGTGAGAACTACCATCAATATTGGGAAGACGTGTGAGAATCAGTGTTGGGAAATGAACTACCATCCACGGATGCACGTGAAGCGCCATTAGAGGCGCTTCCCGAGCTTTTCTCAACTTCCAGACTTACAAAAGACCGAATTTCCCTCTATAGTTCACATGATGTACGAAAACTGTCACTCAATATCTCTATCTTTACTACTATAATGTTGCAGTTTAAATTTGGATGTACCACTTCATTCATAGTTTTCCCGCCAAAATAGCTCTAGACCAACCACCATCGTTGATTTTGCTGAATGGCACCACATCTACCGTTCATCTGGCATCCAATGATAAGAATCTAACGACCATTATTCACTGGATTCACTCATGCATGTGTGCGGCTCAGAGTATGAATGTAGAGGTTAGGGGCGTGTTTGGTAGGCCGGATTTCTGTTTCTCGTACGACGCAGGATAAATAAGCCCGTTTGGAGAGCTGGAATGTATGGAATTTTTGCATGGCACGGTTTTTAAAGCAACCCAAAACTTGTGCCGCTGGGAACGCCAATTTTGGGTGTTTTTGCGGTGATAGGCCCGCTGGGTGCAAATTCTTCTCCCCGCGTGCAACTCATATACGTGAACTTTCTACTCTAAATGTGCTTAATTTATTTCACTTTGATCTACAAAATCATGGTCCGATTCAAAATAAGTTATACGTGAAAAGTTGCGAATCGACGATGTTAATCCATTGGGACGATCGGTTCCTAGTTTTGTTGATATTTTAGGGTTCTATTTTGTGTTCATATTTATACGTTTTGTGAAATTTTTTGCCAAATTCTTTGTAAGCAGTTTGAAATTTCCTTTAGGGTGTAGCTTTGCCTCACCGAGTCACACAACTTTTGTGTTATGAGTTTTTGTTTTGACATTTATAACTACGTAGATCTAAACTGACATACATATACATAGATCTACTCGTATAGCAATGTTAAAACAGAAACTTACAACATCTAGGTCGTGTGAAATAATAAACTCAGTCTTCTTTCCAAAGGAAATTTCAAATGATCAATTATATGTGACGAATTTGACAAAATTCCTTCAAAAAAGCTCTAAAAGTGAAAATGACATAACATTTCAAACACTCAATGAAATTACAAATTGTTCACCACAATGGATTCATAACATTGAGGGGCACCTTTTTCATGTACAACTTATCTCGAATGGAGGCATAGTTAGATAGATTAGAGAGGATTAAGATCAATTATGTTAGATTAGAGAGATAACATTTATTGCTTACTGTCTGCAGCGAGCAATCAAACGCTGGGTAAATTGGGGAGAAAAGAAAATACAGGAGACCAAACAAGAGCCCAAAATTGGCCCAAGTCAAATCTCTCTTAATTCAGAATCCAATAGGCCAAAGGAAAATGATACGTCTCCCTGGGGGATCGCGTCGTCTCGTCCTCCTGGTCGCGAGCCGTTGGATCAAACTTAATCGGGCTGTCTGTTTGGCGCCACGTGTCTCGTTCCGTTTTGTTTGCTACACACCTCTGCATCGAATGGGTCGGCAGTTCTGCGTCGCACGACACGGGGTTGGGCAGTTCTGCCTCGCTCCTTCGTCCCAGGCGATTGGCATCTTGAGAGGAGGAGAGGCGACCGCGGTGCGACGCCCGCTCCACCGCCGACCATGTCGTCCTCGACCCCCGGCGACCGCTGCCAACCGCTTCGTCTTCGTCCCCCATTCATGCTCCTCCTGCCTGATGCTCTCTAATCTCTCCCCTCTCTGATCTCTCGCCTCTCTGTTTTTCCCGCAGAAACCCTAGGCGGCACGATGATGGGACAGCCGCCGACAACCGATGCGGCAGGAGGGAGCACCTTCGGCGGCGGAAATGTTGAGGTAGTGCCTATTGGATCCTTTTCCCCTTCCATTTTCTGCGGTTGTGCTAGTAATTTGTTGTTTTTGCTTCGATACCATGGGGAATAGATGTGTTGATCCTTGCTATACTTGCATAGATGTTGTTGGTTGTGCCTAGTAATTGGTTGTGTGGGATCTATGTGGACCTATGATGATCTTCCATATATGTTGTTGCTTGTGCCTAGTTGGATGATTGGGGATCTGTGTGGACCTTTGGGAATATTTTTTGTTGCTTGTTATTGCTTGTGTCTTGTTGTTACCTATGGTGATATCTTGTTGTTGTTTTGAGCATGTACTTTTGTTCTACTATGATTCTGCTAATTTAGTTGTAGAATTTTGCTAATTTAGTAGTAGAATTTTGCTACTTTAGTAGTAACATTTTGCTAATATAGTTGTCCTTTGGTAGTTGTCCTTCTGCTAACTACCAGTTATGTTAGCAATATTTAGTAGTAGAATTGTTGCTACTTTAGTAGTAGCATTTTTCTAATTTAGTAGTGGCATTTTGCTAATATAGTTGTGCTTTTTGGTAGTTTCTGCAAATTTAGTAGCAACATGGTTGGTATGCTACATGCTATTTTTTGCTTGGTTTTGCTACATGTAGCTTTATGTAGCTTCTTTTTTGTTTCTGCAAATTTAGTAGCGGCATGGTTTGTATGCTACATGCTATTTTTTTGGTTGGTTTCGCTACATGTAGCTTTATGTAGCTTCTTTTTTGTTTGCATTCTATTTCTTTGTTTGTTGCGAAATGTAGCATTTTTGGAGGTTGAGGTCACACCATAACCATATTTGCATTTCTATTTCTTTTGCTGCAGGTTGCTGCAGTTGATAAGAGCAAGGTTTGTAAGGGCAAAAAGGTTGTTGTGAGCCGCAAGAAAAATGGCGAGGGAGTGAGTAATGTCAAGGAGGACATTTGGATGTCCAAGGACCGTTTTGGTGCCAAGTGTTTGCGTATCCTTGCGGACAACCTTTCTCTAGCCAAGAAGCACATTATCGAGTCAAAGAGTGCATTTAGAGCATTGTTGAATGTTGCACAGTTCAGGATTCCTAATGAGCTTATGGATTTTGTTGCTGCCCATACAAGTCCTCGTCTTCGTGAGTACAAGCTTCAGAAGAACCAGATGGTGTTTACTAGGGATATGGTGAGGAAAGTGTTTGGAATCCGCTGCGGGAGAAAGCCTATTAACCTTTCTAACACTGGAGGTGCATCGCTTGATGAGATTCGGGAGTTCTACCATGCTAGGAAGAAGAGGTCAGAGTTAGAAACTGCTATCGATATCTTGAAGAAGTGTGCTGATACAGATGATGAAACCATCATTCGCACTTGGGATCTTTGTTTCCCTGGCCACTGTTGTTGCTCCAAAAAGCTCGAACCATGTTAACCTTTGTAACTACCTCGGTGAATTACGCTCCTAGTTACAAGCCTGGATGAGCGGAAATGGTTGAAATAGTACGGTGGGGCCCAAATGCCACTCACAGGTAGACCTTTCGGCCGTCCCAACCACTTCCAAACATCGGGACAAGAACGGGCGGCGTAATCGGCAGGCGAAGGGATCAACTACATACACAAATGAGTATGTATGCAAGCCACCATACAACAGTACATCAGAGCCATTCCATCTAAAAGAAATAGAAATATTGCAACGCCATACGGCAATATCCAAATATCCTAGATAGATATAATAGTTTAGGATAGCTCCTCATACATCAAACATCAGAGTATCAGGCGGAAGCGGCAAACAAGATCCGAGTACGGATAAGAAGCAAATCGGCATAAGATGCCCCATAAGTAAACACATCCCGCCCACAGATCTCACGGATCACCGTTCCCGGAATCTCTACACCGAATGATCGTTGCCCACATCGTCCGTCTCCTCCACCCAGTATCCATCTTGTGAGTGTACCTGTTCATCTGAATCAAATAATTTATCGTGTGAGACCCTAGGGGTACTCAGCAAGTCTTTATGCCTCTAAAGGGGACACAACCTGGGGTGACGCAATTGCAGCAAAAGATAAACCCTAACAATTCTATAGATACTCGCTAACCATCCGCCTAACCAAAGATAGACGGATGTCCGTGAATTAATGACAACAGTTATAACAGTAATATCAACAGATCCATCCTCATCCTCGCTTACCAACGAGGAAGCGGACGAACACCCCCCATCCGTTGGCAGTTTTATTAACCATTCCATGAGTGTTGCACTATTTACTAGTCAGTTACTTAGTCAAATTAAAGCGGTACTTTAGTTATGCTTGTCTATGATCGAGAAACTGTGCTCCAAATCGTCCATAACCGCGGACACGGCTTTCAGAAAGTTTTACCCTGTAGGGGTGCACAAATAGCAACACACACTCGATCAACCTCGGAAAAACCAAATCAAAACCCAACGAGGCCTTCACGACAAAGCAATCACCAGATTCAGAAATATTTCAGGGGGCCACCCCATTAAGCTACCCGCAACGAAGTTAGCTGACTTCGAGACGGACTCAAGGTTTGCGTCAATGGCTGTAAACGACTGGGAACCCGAAAATGTGACTGGGCTTGTCGATACCGCGAAAACACTCCGCTTCCCTAAACAGTACAGGTGCAGTACCTCGCACAATTTAAATAAAACAGTAAAGCATGGCATAAGTACAGGATAGTAAATAAAACCTCAAACTAGTTTGTGGCCCCAAGAAATAAGAATGAATCAAGCTCTGGCTCAGGGGGGTCCTATAATCCTCCCGGATGTGGATAGCGCGAATATTCAAGGAACAGGAATCAAGTACTCGGGGTCCTACGGGACACAAGTGAGCATGAAAAACCAAATAGCAGATATTGCTCACCGGTGCCACTTTCATTAGTTACCCATACTACTCAGGTTAAGTTGTTTAGGTACCTCGTTATCCATCAGACACTCACATACCCTACACATGATGTTCTACGACTCGCATGGCTCAAACAACTCCTGTAGTAACGGCTCATGGGATGGAGGAACAAGCTTCGGTGGGGTTTTAAAAGTAAAGGCTATGCAATACTTGGGATTCAATTTAATGCAATCGCGACTCAATGATGCAAGAATAAGATAGAGGCAATAGGTACTATATGTATGCAAGCATGTGGTAGTGCTTGCCTGGCAGATCAGTTGAAGCGAGGGACGGATCTGGGTAGTGCTCCTGGGTTTCTTGATATATCCCCTGCTCAGCGTCTATTCGAAGAAGAACCAAACAAACAAGGGCCAACATAAATAAAGTGCACAAGCATATGAATTAAATGCGACAAGCAAACAATCATGCCATGATGAATGATGCACAATTTGCATGGCAATAAAGTAGCATGGCATGGGTGAGATGTGGAATACAAGATTAAAGCCTTTTATTGAGTTTTAATCATGTTTTATACTCAATTAAGTTGCTGTTTACATTATATTTATATGATGCATGCTGCAAAACAGAACATGGAATGCATAAACAGAAAGGTCTCGTCGAGCTAATCATTTTAGACATATCATTTGTTAAATTTGGAGTTATAAATCAAAAGTTATTAATTAATTAAGGGAAAGAGCATTTTGTTGTAATTTAACTCAACTTGAAATTTAAAGTGTTCAAAATATATTTTGGATAGCATATTTGAAATCCTCACATTTTTCTGATTTGAAAACATATATTATTTTTATTATTTGGATTTATGAATTTAAATTTATTTTAAAGTCAAAATTAGTCAAATGGAGTCAAAGTCAAAGGTTTGACTAGTTTGAAAATATTTGACTAAATATTTGAATTGACATTCAAAAACAAAACATATTTCATATAAGGTTTGAATTCAAATACCAAACCATCTGAAAGTTATGAATTAGTTTAAGTTTAAACAGATTTGAAAATTTGAATTTGAATTGATTTGGAAAAGTTTGAATTTGAATTCAGAAAAGGTTCCTGGACTTTTGTTACTCAGCCCAATCTAGCCACAGACACTGACCAGTGGGGTCGATGCTGACTGGGACAACACGCGCGCAGAAAAGCTTTTCTCACTGCGAGCTACTCTAGCCTCAGCAGATGACAGGTGGGGCCAGCGCATCTCCAGGGCCACACGCGGGCGCGGCTATCGGGCCCTGACACGTGTGCCATCCGGGGAGCGCGGGTTGAGGGGTTCAGAGCTGCGGGGTGTTCTTTGCAAGATTGGACGGGCGGCTGACAGGTGGGGTCGTGGGGGCTGCGGGTTCAGGCGGGAAAAACTGCAGGGGCCTCTGCACAAAACCGCCAGCGGCTGCCTCTGCTCGCTGACAGGAGCGGCACTGACGGCGACGGATCTGGCGGTTTTCCGGCGACGATGGCGACCAAACGGCGGCGACTCTCGCCAAGCTGCAAAAAGGAAAGATGGAGAGGGTGGTGCGGGCTGCAACTTTCGTTCAGAGAGTATCTACGGGGGTGGGCTGTGATGGCCGGGCTTCGTCGAGGAACAGAGGGACAAGGGGAACCTGGGGCTGCGGGTGCACGCCTGCGCACGACACGCGGCGCGCGCAGAGCGCTCGACAGAAGGCGGCGGAGCTACGGTGCAAGAGAGGGGAGGGGACCATGTCTGGAGGTCGCAGGGGCTCACCAGGAGGATGTTGGTGGTGATGGTTCGGGCAGAGTAGCTGGCGATCGACGACGAGGCTGGTGGCCGAAGTACTCGTGGTGCTCACGGACACGGCGGCGGCGATGCTTCTCCGGCGAGGTCCAGCGGGTTCCGGCGCTTCAGGGCGAAGAAGAGGAAGCAGGGGACGCTCCTGGTGCTCCTGGTTCGGCTTGGCGCACTCCAGATCGGCTAGAGGAAGGTGTGGCCGTGGCTAGGGCTTAGGGGCATGGTGGTGATCATGGTGGGGAGGGGAGGAAGAAGGGAGGATGGAGAGGGGCCTGGGCACTTCCAGATGGGATCTGGGGTACTGGGGTAGCTGGGGTGGTTGAGGTGATAAGGGGGGAGAGGGGAGAGGCACATGGGGTGGTGGCCACCTTTATGCAAAAGAGAAAGGAGAGGGGGAGGGTGGCATGGAGCTAGGGTTTGGAGAGAGGGGGACCAGGGGAGGCACATGCAATGGGGTGGTTCCAGGGTGGTCAGGTGGGGCCTGCAGGGCAGGGAGAGGGGGTGAGAGATGAGTGGGTAGCTAGGGTTAGCTAGAGGGTGCTCGGGTTAGGGTTAGATGGGGTGTGGTTTAGAGAGAAAGGTAAAGGGAGAGGGGTGGAGTGGTAGATAGGGTTGGAAACAAGATCAAAACAAGAGGTGTCAAAAAAGAGAGGAGAGAGGAATACTTGCATGCATCTAGCTAGATTAAGCAAAAGAAGGAAGAGAGAGAGAAGAGAAGATGAGGTAGGGTGCTTAGGGTTTAGAGATAGAAAAAGGAGAGAGAGATGAGAGATGATCCACTCAAGAAAAGAACCAAATAAAATCCAAAAGACTAGAATGTGGTGGTTCTTGCATGGGTCATGCTTAAATAATAAATGCCTCCTCTAGTAGTGAAAACCACTAGATTATCTCATGGCATTTGTATAAGCAAGCTTCCCAAATTTTGGAATAAGGCCCAACAAAAGAAAAGAGAGCTTGTTTACCACATGGATTAAATAAAAGATCATGCATGAATATAAGGTGGCCAAGCTTGTGTGTATGTGCCACTAGCCAACATGACCCCAATGGTATTCCTACATGAGCTTATATTCATATTTAAACCATATGAACGCTTGACAAGGGGTTCCACTCACATAGCATGCAAAGGTAGCCATGTGGCTCTCATATACCAATAATGTGAAAACAACATGGTGCATACATGGGAGCATGTGGAGCTAGAATTGGATCCATCCCAACCCACATGAGCTAGATGTAAAACCAAATAAGTTGCAATGCTCATATATGGTGGAATGGTGGAATGATGGGGTGATGACAAGAAAGGTGGTGGAGTTGAATAAAAGATATGCCCCCAACTCAACTTGGGCATTTAAACAATATATCAAGAACCAAATACAATATCAAGAGGCAAATACAATTTACAATGTATATGAGAGAAGAACCAAATCAAAAGGGTTTTATATGATGCTCAAATGCAAGGTGGCATGATGACATGAGCATGATATAATTATGATGCAACAATTATATATATGAAGTAGCCATTATATTACTAGACCAAGTAGCATTACAATTGTTAGACAAATGGGATGCTACAACTCTCCCCCACTAAACAGGAATCTCGCCCCGAGATTCTAGGAAGAAGAAGAAGACTCAAAGAGGGTAGGATAGTTGGCACGGAGTTCATCTTCACGCTCCCAAGTGGCTTCATCAACGGAATGGTGCGACCACTGCACCTTGCAGAACTTGATGGACTTGTTGCGAGTCCTTCTTTCTGCGATCTCAAGGATTTTTGTGGGGTGTTCTTGATAAGACAGGTCTTCTTGGAGATTGATAAGCTCATGATCCACGGTCCTGCCGGGATCCTTGAAGCACTTCTTGAGTTGAGAGATGTGGAAAACATGATGGACCTTGAGTTTTTCCGGGAGCTCAAGAGCATAAGCAACTTCTCCTCTTCTTCCACGAATTTTGAAAGGACCGATGTATCTAGGAGCCAGCTTTCCTTTGATACCAAAATGGTGCGTGCCTTTCATGGGAGTGACGCGAAGGTAAACGAGATCACCAGGGACATACTCCATGTCTGTGTGCTTTCTGTCATAATTGCTCTTCTAGCGACTTTGAGCAATCTTCAGATTTTCAAGAATGATGTGCACCTTCTCCTCCGCTTGAGTTACAATGTCAGGGCCAAACCATATTTTTTCTCCTGCACCCGACCAACCAATCGGAGTTTTGCATTTGCGGCCATAGAGAGCCTCAAATGGTGCCATCTTTAGACTTTTCTGGAAGCTGTTGTTGTAAGAGAATTCAGCACAAGGAAGACATTCTTCCCACTTCATGCCAAAAGAGATGACGCAAGCACGAAGCATATCCTCCAGAATCTGATTGATCCTTTCAACTTGTCCTTGCGACTGAGGGTGGTAAGCTGTGCTGAAGTTCAATTTTGTTCCCAAAGCATTTTGGAAACTTTCCCAGAACTTGGAAGTGAAGATGCTCCCACGGTCTGAACTAATCTCAAGCGGAACCCCATACAGAGAGACAATTCTATTGATATAGAGCTCAGCCAACTGAATTCCAGAAATTGTTTCCTTGACGGGGAAGAAGTGAGCCACTTTAGAAAGCCTGTCAATGACAACAAAGATTGCATTGTTGCCCTTCTGCGACCTTGGAAAACCAGTGATGAAGTCCATCTCTACTTTCTCCCATTTCCATTCCGGGGGTTTCAATGGCTGTAGAAGACCGGAAGGTTTCTGATGGACAGCTTTCACTCTGCGGCAGACATCATACTCCGAGACATACTTGGCACAATATCGTTTCAATCCCGGCCACCAATATTGTGTTTTCAAGTCCATGTACATCTTTGTGCTGCCAGGGTGGATAGAAAGAACAGATTCATGCGCCTCCTTGAGAACTTGATCTCTCAAACCCGGGTAGTTCGGAACAAACATCCGGTGTTCAAAGAAAAGCGTGCCTTGATCATCGACGTGGAAGGACTCATACTTCGGAAGCTGAAGTTTTGAGATGATCTTTTTGGTGTGCGGATCACCACGCTGAAAGGAGCGAACCTTTTCTTCCAAGAGAGGAGTAGCCAGAAGGTTCAGGAGATACCCTTGTTCCACAATTTCAAGGTTGAGCTGACGGAATTCCTCGCACAAGAGAGGCTGTTGTTCTTCCATCATGAGGTTGTTGACATAAGCTTTGCGGCTGAGAGCATCGGCCATGACATTAGCTTTGCCCGGAGTGTAGTTGATGGTCAAATCAAAATCATTGATTGCTTCAATCCACCTCCTCTGCCGAAGGTTGAGATCAGGCTGAGTGAAGATATACTTCAGACTCTTGTGATCAGAAAAGATTTCACAACGGTTGCCAAGCAAGTAGTGCCTCCATAGTTTCAAAGCAAAGACAACTGCTGCGAGCTCGAGGTCGTGTGTAGGATAGTTGATCTCATGCGTCTTCAACTGTCGAGAGGCATAAGCAACAACTTTTTTTTCTTGCATAAGGACCACACCCAATCCTTGCAAAGAGGCGTCACATAATATCTGGAAAGGCTTAGATGTGTCCGGAGGAACCAAGACTGGCGTGGAAGTGAGCTTCTCTTTGAGTGTCTCAAAGCTTGCTTGACATGCAGGAGTCCAAAGGTATTTCTTGCCTTTCTTGAGGAGATCGGTAAGAGGCTTCGCTATCTTCAAAAAGTTCTGAACGAAGCGACGGCAATAACTAGCCAAACCAAGGAAACTCCGCACTTCTTTGACATTAACAGGAGGAAGCCATTCAACAATTGTCTTCACAGTTTCCGGGTTGACTGCAATGCCCTTGGCAGAGATGACGTGACCAAGATAGGTTACTTGAGGCAGCCAAAACTCACACTTTGAGAACTTTGCATACAAGCGGTTCTCACGAAGCTTGTTTAGGACACACCGAAGGTGTTCTTCATGTTCTTCCTTTGACTTAGAATAGACTAGGATGTCATCCAGATAGACCACAACGAACTTATCAAGATACTCCATGAAAACCGAGTTCATAAGCCTCGAGAAGGTAGCAGGTGCGTTGGTGAGACCAAAGGACATGACCGTGTACTCATACAGGCCATAGCGGGTGGTGAAAGCTGTTTTAGGAACATCTTCCTTGCGAATTTTGATTTGGTGATAACCACTTCTCAAGTCAAGCTTAGAGAATACCACAGCTCCATCTAGCTGATCGAAGAGATCATTAATCCGCGGAAGGGGATATTTATTCTTGATGGTTTTAGCATTGAGAGCCCGATAGTCAACACAAAGTCTATCAGTCCTGTCTCGCTTCTTAACAAAGATTGTTGGGCTACCCCAAGAAGAAGTACTGTGTTGAATGAAACCCAACTTCTCTTGTTCATCAAGCTGCCGTTTGAGTTCAGCCAACTCAGCAGGACCCATTTTATAAGGCCGCTTGGAGATAGGAGCCGTTCCAGGTTCAAGCTCAATTACAAACTCAACCTCACGATCCGGAGGCATACCTGGCAACTCTTCAGGAAAGACATCTGGGAACTCACAGACCACCGGAACACTCTGAATAGCTTCCATAGCATCATCATTTAGAGCCGCCAAAGAGAAAAGCTGGATAGCAGGAGTCAGACTTGGAGAAAAGACTATATGGCCTTCAGGAATCTTCAGAGAAACCGAGCGTTCAACACAATCAATCACAGCTGCATTTGCTGTCAACCAATCCATGCCCAAGATGACATCAATGTCAGAATTGCCCAGAACAATTAAGGATGCCGAGAACGAAGAGCCACCAATCTCAATTTGATTGCCATGGCTGATTTTAGCAGCTGCCATTGTTGCTCCAGGAGAAAGGACCATTAACCGTTAAGGAGAGGATCCATAGCTAACTCATTTTCATTTGCAAACTTGTGAGAAACAAATGAATGCGATGCACTAGAATCAAACAAAACTCGTGCAGGGACTGAGTTAACGGATAGCATACCCATTACAACTCCAGGTGTATGCTCAGCTTGAGCGGCGTTGACACAGTTGTCACGAGCAACAGTAGACCCGGGCTTGGTCTTGATGTTGAGAGCCCGAGGTGGTGGTGCAAGAACCATAGGAGAGCTTGCCGCAGATCTTGGAGGTGGTGGAGGAAGAGCTTTGTTTTTCATCGGACAGTTCCAGTACTGATGCCCAGTGTCTCCACAAGTGAAACAAGCACCAGGTGGACGTGGAGCAACGTAGCCAGGGACTCCGCCAGGCGCTCCAGGGTAGTGGTGGTTGTAGCCCCTGGGAGCAGCAGTGGCTCTTCCGCTCTGTTGAGGGGTTCAGAGCTGCGGGGTGTTCTTTGCAAGATTGGACGGGCGGCTGACAGGTGGGGTCGTGGGGGCTGCGGGTTCAGGCGGGAAAAACTGCAGGGGCCTCTGTGCAAAACGGCCAGCGGTGCCGCTGCTCGCTGACAGGAGCGGCACTGACGGCGACGGATCTGGCGGTTTTCCGGCGACGATGGCGACCAAACGGCGGCGACTCTCGCCAAGCTGCAAAAAGGAAAGATGGAGAGGGTGGTGCGGGCTGCAACTTTCGTTCAGAGAGTATCTACGGGGGTGGGCTGTGCTGGCCGGGCTTCGTCGAGGAACAGAGGGACAGGGGGAACCTGGGGCTGCGGGTGCATGCCTGAGCACGGCACGCGGCGCGCGCAGAGCGCTCGACAGAAGGCGGCGGAGCTACGGTGCAAGAGAGGGGAGGGGACCATGTCTGGAGGTCGCAGGGGCTCACCAGGAGGATGTTGGTGGTGATGGTTCGGGCAGAGTAGCTGGCGATCGACGACGAGGCTGGCGGCCTAAGTACTCCTGGTGCTCACGGACACGACGGCGGCGATGCTTCTCCGGCGAGGTCCATCGAGTTCCGGCGCTTCAGGGCGAAGAAGAGGAAGCAGGGGACGCTCCTGGTGCTCCTGGTTCGGCTTGGCGCGCTCCAGATCGGCTAGAGGAAGGTGTGGCCGTGGCTAGGGCTTAGGGGCATGGTGGTGATCATGGTGGGGAGGGGAGGAAGAAGGGAGGATGGAGAGGGGCCTGGGCACTTCCAGATGGGATCTGGGGTACTGGGGTAGCTGGGGTGGTTGAGGTGATAAGGGGAGAGAGGGGAGAGGCACATGGGGTGGTGGCCACCTTTATGCAAAAGAGAAAGGAGAGGGGGAGGGTGGCATGGAGCTAGGGTTTGGAGAGAGGGGGACCAGGGGAGGCACATGCGATGGGGTGGTTCCAGGGTGGTCAGGTGGGGCCTACAGGGCAGGGAGAGGGGGTGAGAGATGAGTGGGTAGCTAGGGTTAGCTAGAGGGTGCTCGGGTTAGGGTTAGATGGGGTGTGGTTTAGAGAGAAAGGTAAAGGGAGAGGGGTGGAGTGGTAGATAGGGTTGGAAACAAGATCAAAACAAGAGGTGTCAAAAAAGAGAGGAGAGAGGAATACTTGCATGCATCTAGCTAGATTAAGCAAAAGAAGGAAGAGAGAGAGAAGAGAAGATGAGGTAGGGTGCTTAGGGTTTAGAGATAGAAAAAGGAGAGAGAGATGAGAGATGATCCACTCAAGAAAAGAACCAAATAAAATCCAAAAGACTAGAATGTGGTGGTTCTTGCATGGGTCATGCTTAAATAATAAATGCCTCCTCTAGTAGTGAAAACCACTAGATTATCTCATGGCATTTGTATAAGCAAGCTTCCCAAATTTTGGAATAAGGCCCAACAAAAGAAAAGAGAGCTTGTTTACCACATGGATTAAATAAAAGATCATGCATGAATATAAGGTGGCCAAGCTTGTGTGTATGTGCCACTAGCCAACATGACCCCAATGGTATTCCTACATGAGCTTATATTCATATTTAAACCATATGAACGCTTGACAAGGGGTTCCACTCACATAGCATGCAAAGGTAGCCATGTGGCTCTCATATACCAATAATGTGAAAACAACATGGTGCATACATGGGAGCATGTGGAGCTAGAATTGGATCCATCCCAACCCACATGAGCTAGATGTAAAACCAAATAAGTTGCAATGCTCATATATGGTGGAATGGTGGAATGATGGGGTGATGACAAGAAAGGTGGTGGAGTTGAATAAAAGATATGCCCCCAACTCAACTTGGGCATTTAAACAATATATCAAGAACCAAATACAATATCAAGAGGCAAATACAATTTACAATGTATATGAGAGAAGAACCAAATCAAAAGGGTTTTATATGATGCTCAAATGCAAGGTGGCATGATGACATGAGCATGATATAATTATGATGCAACAATTATATATATGAAGTAGCCATTATATTACTAGACCAAGTAGCATTACAATTGTTAGACAAATGGGATGCTACAACCTTGAATATGTTGGTCTCAGGGCTGACCCAACCAAAACAGATGAGTATGCTTGGGATGAGCATTTATTGGGTTTGTTGATGCAAACTGTGAGCAATATTCAGAAGAAGAAGAAGAAGAAGAAGCAAGGACCTGTTCTTCTAAAGGACTATAGCAAATTTGAATTTTGGATAACTGGCCCTTCGTTCTTCTTGGTGTAAGTTATCTCCCCTCTTTTATGTTAGTATGTAGCTGTTTATAGTGTTTGCTTTGCTTGCCTAACTTTATATTTGGCTTCTTTTGTAGATTGCTTATATGGATCATTTGGATTTCCCACCGTGCGATCACACATTTGACAAGTCATTGCCTAGAGTATGATCTGTCAAGACCAAGAGGCGAGATGTAATGTTATTTCCACCACCACAAACATTCTCTTCTGCTCTTAATCCTCTTAATGTTAACATTAATTTTTATTGTGTGTAGTTCCTCCCATTGTCGGCAACACCTTATGGTACTTCTCCTGGTTATGATGATTTGAACCAATCTTCTCCTGTCGAAGATTTTGATGTTAATCCTTCTGCTTCATTGAACGAATGGCTCAATTTCCCTAGCAGCCAGGATTTGCAGCTATAAAATTTTCTACTCTACTATTTTTTTTCTACTTCAGTGCATGGATTTTGCTAATTTAGCTTCATTGCTCGGCTACCACTTTTTGCAATTAGTTTTATGTAGTTCTATTAACATGTATTACAAGTGGCCTTGCTACATTACTGTTTTTGGATTGTTATTTTAGTTTATAGATTTTGCTACTTTAGCTTTATTAGTCTGCTACCACTATGAAATCTTTTTTATGTACTTCTTTCAACATATATTGCGAATGATTTGCTACATTAATATTTTTGGATTGCTATTTTAGTTCATAGGTTTTGCTACTTTAGCTTTATTAGTCTGCTACCACTCTGAAATCTTCTTATGTAGTTCTTTCAACATGTACTGAAATGTTTTGCTACATTATTTATTATGTTTTTCTACTTTTGTACATAATTGTTGTTGCATTAGTTTTATGAATTTGCTACTTATTCTGCGTTAGCCTCGGTGTTAGGGTACCGAGGATGAGTCGCCGTCGACGCGATAGTGGCGACGGGCGACGATGCCTCGGTACCCTAACACCCTTCGAGGTTTTGTTGCCCATATGACGCGATAGCGGCGATGGGCGACAAAACCGAGCCACTAGACTAGAGTTAACGCTTTATGTATGTTGACTACTTAGGGTGGGGGTGCATAAGTTACCCCAAATTATCTACCCGTATGCAAAAGAAGCCTAATAGATTTTCATTACACCATATTTTTTGAGGATTCGTCGCCCGTAAGCCGCGATAGCAGCGACGGGCGACGAATCTGAGCCGCTATACTAGAGTTTACTCTTTCTACTATTAACAATGCTTTGAATTTCATCATTTTTCTTGTATTTGGTTTACTAACATGCTTCTACTGTTTGCTATCAGGTTCCCGCTCATTTCAAGCACTTGTATGAGAAGCATAAGGCAATTTTTGAAGCAGATGTTGATGGAACAATGAAGAACCTGTCTGCTGGATTGAAGCGCATGCAGGATCAACGCATGGCTGCCCTTTTGGTTGATGTTGAATCATCAAGTAAAGAAGAAGCTGGACCAAGTGTTGTTTTCCCAACCAAAACTGCAACAGATAATGATCAGTTGTAGGATGATGATGGTTCAGAAACTGAGGATGATGAGAAGCTTTATGCTACATTGGAGCCCGAGGATCATGGTGTTGATGCAGGTGCTGGTAAGGACCATGGTGTTGCTGTAGCTGCTGCTAAGGAGCATGGTGTTGCTGCAACTACTGTTAATGAGCATGGTGGTGCTGCAGATGTTGCTGTGGAGCTGCCTATAGCAACAAAACATGCCGATGTTCCTGAAACTCCAATAATCATTGATTCTGCGACCAAGGGAGATGATGCTACTGAGCAGCCTGATGTTGTTATCCCTGATAGGTCTCTAATTCGCTGTAGCCCCAGGAAGGATATTTCTGATGAAGCTTGGGCCAATGCTCCGGACAAACCCTCGTTCGATCTGTTCGAGCCTAGGACCGATGAGTATGCAGAGTTTTGAATTTCATAGTCTCTTCCACCTTCCTCTGATTCCCCAACTTCTGCCCTGACCGGTGCCTCTGATGCCCCGATCACTGCCTCTGAGAGTATTCAAGCAGCACCTTCCACTTTGGTCGATCCTGCACCTTCCACTTCAGTAGAGCTTGCGACATCTGTTGTTCCCATTGAACCTGGTATGAACATTTTATAGTATTTGAAGGGTTTCGCGGCATAGTAAATCAAAATTTTCTACGGATGCGAATAGAGGGAAAGCCAAGATCTAATCTAGGAGATGCAATCAACGAGAGAGATTGGAATAGATCTTCATACCCTTGAAGATTCGCACAGCGGAACGTTCGTCGGAACGTGGGTGATGTAGTCGTACTCGCTTCTCCTCCTCGCGATCCGATCCGATCTAGCACCACAAGTGGCGGTGCCTCCGTGATATGCACACGTGCAGCACCTCGACGTCTCCTCCTTCCTCGGACCAGCAAGTATGGTGGAGAGATGGATTGGATCTACAACACGACGGCGTGGTGTATATGGTGGAGAATTTCTGCAGCAGGGCTTCGCCTACAAGCAGTCGGGAGGGAGAGAGGAAGGGCAGCAGGGTGGCTAGGGTTGGAGGGGAAGGTGTGGGGGGTTGGTGCGCCCCCACCCCTCTTTATATAGAGGGGGGGCGCAGCCCTAGCCCCTCCCCCAAGCCCAAAGGATAAGGAGTGGGGGGCATGGACTCTCCCCTCTTCTAGAAACCCTATCTCTAGTTTAAACGATTTAAACTCTCTAGGATCGGCTGGGCCCTATGGAGCCTTGTGCCCCTGGCCCAATGCGGCCAGGACACTCCCTCATAGGCCCATGCCCCCTCCCGGAAGGTGGGGCCACGTTGGTCCCCTTCCGGAAGGTTCTAGAAGCTTCCGGTACAATACCGATTAACCCGGAACAATTCCGAACTCCAAAAACTGCACTGCCTTATATGAATCTTATTCTCCGGACCATTCCGGAACCTCTCGTGATATCCCGGATCCCATCCGAGACTCCGAACAAAAAAAATTCATAAACCAATTATCCAATCTATCCTAGCGTCGAGATACGTTAAGTGTGTGACCCTGCGGGTTCGAGAATATGCAGACATGATCTTCTATCAATAATCAACAGCGGGGTCTGGGCACCCATATTGACTCCCACACATTCATCGATGATCATATCGGATGAACCATGATGCCAGGATTCAATCAATCCCATATATATATTCCCTTCGTCTCGCGATATTTTACTTGCCCGAGATTCGATCGTCGGTACCGTCATACCTAGTTCAATCTCGTTCACAGCAAGTACTTTACTCGTTCCGTAATCCGATATCACTTTGTGATTAACTCCTTAACCACATTCTTGCAAGCGGTGTTGATATCGATTACCGAGTGGGCCCGAAGTATATCTCTCCGACTTGGGAGGGACAAATTCCATCTCGATACATACAACCCAACAGATACTTTCCGATCACCTGAGAGACACCTTTATGATCACCCTCTCATAGGATGACGTTTGATGACCTCAAAGCTTTCTTCCGATACCAGGGAGTTGTATTATCTCATGGTCTAAGGAATACAATATTTGACATAGTAAAAGCTTCGCAAAGATGAACACGATGATACGATCTAATTTCTTCGCTTAGTTTGGGTCTGTCCATCATATCATTCTCCAATGAAATGATCTCATTATCAATTGACAACTCATGTCTATGGTTAGGAAACCTTAACCATCATTGATCAATGAGCTAGTCCTTAGAGGCGTACCAGGGACACGGTGTTGTTCACAAACCACACAAGTATTAATGTTTCCGCTTAATACAATTCTAGCATGGAATATAAACTTTATCATGAACAAGAATTATAATAATAACATCTTTATTATTGCCTCTAGGGCATAATTCCAACAGTCTCCCACTTGCACTAGAGTCAATAATCTAGTTTACATCTGGCAACAATCTCACACCCATGGCACTGAGGTGTTGATCATGTTTTACACGTGGAAGAGGTTTAGTCAATGGATCTGCGACATTCAGATCTGTATGTACTTTGCTAATCTTCAGATCTCCATCTGCAATATAATCTCGGATTATATGAAACTTGCGGTTGATATGCTTGGTCTTTGGATGATATCTTGGTTCCTTAGCGAGTGCTATGGCGCCAGTGTTGTCACACAATATCTCCAGTGGGTCCAATGCACTTGGAACCACGCCAAGCTCAGTGATGAAGTTTCTGATCCAAACTCCTTCACTTGACGCTTCTGCAGCAGCCATGTATTCCGCTTCTACTATAGATCCCGCGATCACGCTTTGCTTGCAGCTTCTCCAGCTCACAGCTCCTCCATTCAAAATATAAACATATCCTGTCTGAGATTTGGAATCATCCTTGTCGGTGTCAAAACTAGCGTCGACGTAACCTTTTACGACAAGCTGTTCATCACCCCCATAGACTAAGAACATTTCTTTAGTCCTATTTAGGTACTTTAGGATGTTCTTCACGGCTGTCCAGTGTTCCACCCTGGATCACTTTGATATCTGCTCGTCAAACTAAGAGCATTGGACACATCCAGTCTAGTACACAACATGGCATACATGATAGAACCTATGGCCGAGGCATAAGGCACTTTGCTCATAGCTTCCCTATCATTTACCGTAGCTGGACACTGAGCCTTGATCAATATCTTACCTGACAACATAGGCACTGAACCTTTCTTTGCCTTATCCATTCTGAACCTTTTCAGAACTTTGTCTAGGTATGTACTCTGGCTTAAAGCTATCAGGCGTCTTTGTCTATCTCTATAGATCTTGATGCCCAATATATAAGCAGCTTCACCTAGGTCTTTCATTGAAAAACACTTGTTCAAATAACTCTTCACATCGTTAAGCATGTTGATGTCATTTCCGATAATCAATATGTCATGCACATATAGTACCAGAAACGTCACCGAGCTCCCACTCACTTTCTTGTAGATACAAGCTTCGTAGCAATTTGGAACAAATCCAAAGCTCTTGATCACTTGATCAAAACGAAGGTTCCAACTCCGAGATGCTTGCTTCAGTCCATAAATGGAACGCTGAAGTTTGCATACTTTACTAGCATCCTTAGGATCGACAAAACCTTCGGGTTGCATCATATACAACTCTTCATCAATGTTGCCATTGAGGAAAGCAGTCTTGACATCCATCTGCCATATTTCATAATCATGAAACGCAGCAATTGCTAATAAAATCCGAATGGACTTAAACATCGCTACGGGAGAGAAAGTCTCATCGTAGTCAACACCTTGAACTTGTCGAAAACCTTTCGCGACTAGCCTTGCTTTATAGACGGTAACATTACCATCCGCGCCCGTTTTCTTCTTGAAGATCCATTTGCACTCAACGGCCTTTCGGTCGCTAGGAGGGTCCACCAAAGTCCATACTTGGTTTTCGCTCATGGATCCCAATTCGGATTTCATGGCTTCTAGCCATTTCTCAGAGTCTGGGCTCATCATCGCTTCCTCATAGTTCATAGGTTCACTGTCTTCTACTAACAAGACAGTCAAGACATGGTTGTCGTACCACTCAGGAGGGGCACGCGACCTTGTCGACCTGCGACGTTCAGTAGCAGCATCGTCCGAAGCTTCATGATCCTTGTCATTAGCTTCCTCTATTGTTGGTGCAGGCGGCACTGGAACAATTTCAGGTGCTGCGCTACTCTCCAATTCAAGAGAAGGTTCAATAACCTCGTCAAGCTCTACTTTCCTCCCACTCACTTCTTTCGAGAGAAACTCCTTCTCAAGAAAACCGTTCTTTGCGACAAACACTTTGCCTTCGGTTCTGTGATAGAAGGTATACCCAATTGTTTCCTTAGGGTATCCTATGAAGACGCATTTCTCCGCTTTGGGTTCGAGCTTTTCCGGCATCAACTTCTTGACGTAAGCTTCGCATCCCCAAACTTTAAGAAACGACAACTTATGTTTAGCACCAAACCACAGTTCATACGGTGTCGTCTCAACGGATTTAGATGGATCCCTATTTAAAGTGAATGCAGCGGTTTCTAATGCATAACCCCAAAATGATAACGGCAAATCAGTAAGAGACATCATTGATCGGACCATATCTAATAGGGTTCAATTCCGGCGTTCAGACACACCATTGCGCTGTGGTGTTCCGGGTGGCGTGAGTTGTGAAACGATTCTACTTGCTTTAAGATGCGTGAGAAAATCATAACTCAAATATTCACCTCCACGATCGGATCGTAGAAACTTAATCTTTCTGTTATGATGGTTCTCCACTTCATTCTGAAATTCCTTGAACTTTTCAAATGTTTCAGATTTATGTTTCATTAAATAGATATACCCATATCTACTTAAGTCATCGGTAAAAGTAAGGAAATAGCGATATCCACCGCGCGTCGAAATACTCATCGGTCCGCATACATCGGTATGTATGATTTCCAACAAGTCCGTTGCTCGCTCCATCATTCCAGAGAACGGGGTTTTGATCATCTTGCCCATGAGGCATGGTTCGCATGTGTCAAATGATTCAAAATCAAGAGACTCCAAAAGTCCATCAGAATGGAGTTTCTTCATGCGCTTTACACCAATATGACCTAGACGACAATGCCACAAATAAGTAGTATTATCACTATCTACTTTGCATCTCTTAGCCTCAATGTTATGGATGTGTGTTTCATCCCTTTCGAGATTTAGAAGAAATAAACCATTCATAAGAGGTGCATGACCATAAAATATGTTACTCATATAAATAGAACAACCATTATTCTCCGATTTAAATGAATAACCGTCTTGCAATAAACACGATCCAGAAATAATGTTCATGCTCAACGCAGGCACATAATAACACTTATTAAGGTTTAAAACTAATTCCGAAGGTAAAACTAAGGAGAGCGTGCCGACGGCCATCACATCAACTCTTGATCCGTTGCCAACGCGCATCGTCACCTCATCCCTCGCAAGCCGCCGTCTATTCCGTAGCTCCTGTTTCGAGTTACAAATATTAGCAACTGAACCGGTATCAAATACCCAGGCACTACAACGAGGGCTAGTAAGGAAAACATCAATAACATGTATATCAAATATACCTTTGATGGTGCCAGCCTTCTTGTCCGCTAAGTACTTCGGACAGTTGCGCTTCCAGTGACCCTTGTCCTTGCAATAGAAGCACTCAGTGTCCGGCTTAGGACCAGACTTGAGCTTCTTCTCAACAGGAGCATTGCGCTTGCCGCCGCCCTTCTTGAAGGGCTTCTTTGCTCCCTTACCTTTCTTAAAGGAGGGCTTGTTGACCATCAACACATGATTATCCTTTTTGATGTCCACCTCCGCAGCCTTCAGCTTTGCGAAGAGCTCGGTGATCGTATCAGTGGAGCCAATCTGATTATGAGTTACTACAAAACTTTTGTAGCTGGGAGGGAGTGATTGCAGAACCCTGTCAATCTTGAGCTCCTCTGGAATCGTGCATTCCAGTTGCTCAAGGCGTTGAGTGTAGCCCGACATCTTTATGGCGTGCTCACTAACGGAACTCCCTTCCTCCATCTTGCAGTTAAAGAACTTCTCAGAGATCTCATATCTCTCAGAACGGGCTTGAGTCTGAAACATGGTTTTCAGCTCCTCGAGAATCTCAAAGGGCCCGGGATAGGTTTCAAAACGATTTTGAAGTTCCGGTTCCATAGCAAACAACATGGTGCTCTTAATCACACCATAATCATCTTTGCGCGACTGATAGACAGCTTTCTCATCAGCCGGCGCAGTTGCAGCAGGGGGGTCACCTAACGCTTTCCCAAGGACATAGTCCTTTTGTCCGCCAGACAGAATGATTCTTAGATTGCGGAACCAATTGGTGAAGTTAGACCCATTGTTTCTAAGCTTTTCCTTCTCAGCAAAAACGTTGAAGTTGAAGTTGGATTTGTCCATGTGATCTACAGTATTTGCAAGTACAATTTAGACTATGTTCATGATAAATAGTTCAACTTAATCAAATTACTAAATGAACTCCCACTAAATTCAACATCCCTCAAGTTGTTTAGTGAACACGATCCAAATTCACCACACCTAATCCGATCATCACGAGAAGATATGTGGTTTCAATGGTGGACAACAAAGTGTCGATCATATCATTCATATGACTCATGCTTAACCTTTTGGTTCTTGTGTTCCGAGGCCATGTCTGTACATGCTAGGCTCGTCAAGTCAGACCCAAGTATTTCCGCGTGTGCAAAACTGGCTTGCACCCGTTGTATGTGAGCGTAGAGTCTATAGCACCCGATCATCACGTGATGCTTGGACACGACGAACTTTCGCAACGGTGCATACTTGGGGAGAACACAGTTTTTATCTTGATCTTTAAGTGAGGAATCATCTTATAATGCTACCGTCGCGATCTAAGCATAATAAGATACATAAAAGGATAAACATCACATGCATATAACTTTATGTGACATGGTATAGCCAATCTACGCGCAATGATCTCCATCTTGTGCGTTCCGGCATGATCTCCATCACTCCACCATGATTGCCTCCACCACGAATAGCAACTACAACTATTGCTAACTACTTAGCGATAAAGTAAAGCTATTACATGGCGTATAAGAAGTTGACTCGCAGGTCATACACAATTATAAAGACAACCATATGGCTCCTGCCGGTTGTGTACTCATCGACATGCAAGTCGTGAAACATTACAA
This sequence comes from Avena sativa, assembly GCA_916181665.1. Classification (NCBI taxonomy): domain Eukaryota; kingdom Viridiplantae; phylum Streptophyta; class Magnoliopsida; order Poales; family Poaceae; genus Avena; species Avena sativa. The sequence goes on along the minus strand of OV702283.1, from coordinate 203,006,529 downwards.
AACATGATCATCGCATACAATATACACATCACATCTTGGGCCATACCATATCACAGAAAACACTCCCTGCAAAAACAAGTTAGACGCCTCTACTTTGTTGTTGCATGTTCTACGTGGCTTTTGGGAGTAGATGCTAAGAACGATTCTTACCTACGGAAAGCCACAACGGTGTTATTATGGTTGCCAAACTCCGGTGTTAATCCCATGACAACTATAGTGAGAGAAACTGACATCCACCAGCCGCATGTGTGGAACAAGCCACACGTCAAGTGCGGAGCCGGTCTCGCGAACGACGTCGCGTAAGGTTGGCCTGGACCGCTTCAATCTCACTATCCCGCGTCATAAGAAGAACACAAACAAGATGCTTGCAACAGAAAACATCAACGCCCGCAACAACCATGTTGCGTTCTACTCGTGAAACACATCTACGCATAGATCTAGCTCTGATACCACTGAAGGGTTTCGCGGCATAGTAAATCAAAATTTTCTACGGATGCGAACAGAGGGAAAGCCAAGATCTAATCTAGGAGATGCAATCAACGAGAGAGATTGGAATAGATCTTCATACCCTTGAAGATTCGCACAGCGGAACGTTCATCGGAACGTGGGTGATGTAGTCGTACTCGCTTCTCCTCCTCGCGATCCGATCCGATCTAGCACCACAAGTGGTGGTGCCTCCATGAGATGCACACGTGCAGCACCTCGACGTGTCCTCCTTCCTCGGACCAGCAAGTATGGTGGAGATATGGATTGGATCTACAACACGACGGCGTGGTGTATATGGTGGAGAATTTCTGCAGCAGGGCTTCGCCTACAAGCAGTCGGGAGGGAGAGAGGAAGGGCAGCAGGGTGGCTAGGGTTGGAGGGGAAGGTGTGGGGGGTTGGTGCGCCCCCACCCCTCTTTATATAGAGGGGGGGCGCAGCCCTAGCCCCTCCCCCAAGCCCAAAGGATAAGGAGTGGGGGGCATGGACTCTCCCCTCTTCTAGAAACCCTATCTCTAGTTTAAACGATTTAAACTCTCTAGGATCGGCTGGGCCCTATGGGGCCTTGTGCCCCTGGCCCAATGCGGCCAGGACACTCCCTCATAGGCCCATGCCCCCTCCCGGAAGGTGGAGCCACGTTGGTCCCCTTCCGGAAGGTTCTAGAAGCTTCCGGTACAATACCGATTAACCCGGAACAATTCCGAACTCCAAAAACTGCACTGCCTTATATGAATCTTATTCTCCGGACCATTACGGAACCTCTCGTGATATCCCGGATCCCATCCGAGACTCCGAACAAAAAATTCATAAACCAATTATCCAATCTATCCTAGCGTCGAGATACGTTAAGTGTGTGACCCTGCGGGTTCGAGAATATGCAGACATGATCTTCTATCAATAATCAACAGCGGGGTCTGGGCACCCATATTGACTCCCACACATTCATCGATGATCATATCGGATGAACCACGATGCCAGGATTCAATCAATCCCATATATATATTCCCTTCGTCTCGCGATATTTTACTTGCCCGAGATTCGATCGTCGGTACCGTCATACCTAGTTCAATCTCGTTCACAGCAAGTACTTTACTCGTTCCATAATCTGATATCACTTTGTGATTAACTCCTTAACCACATGCTTGCAAGCGGTGTTGATATCGATTACCGAGTGGGCCCGAAGTATATCTCTCCGACTTGGGAGGGACAAATTCCATCTCGATACATACAACCCAACAGATACTTTCCGATCACCTGAGAGACACCTTTATGATCACCCTCTCATAGGATGACGTTTGATGACCTCAAAGCTTTCTTCCGATACCAGGGAGTTGTATTATCTCATGGTCTAAGGAATACAATATTTTACATAGGAAAAGCTTCGCAAAGATGAACACGATGATACGATCTAATTGCTTCGCTTAGTTTGGGTCTGTCCATCATATCATTCTCCAATGAAATGATCTCATTATCAATTGACAACTCATGTCTATGGTTAGGAAACCTTAACCATCATTGATCAATGAGCTAGTCCTTAGAGGCGTACCAGGGACACGGTGTTGTTCACAAACCACACAAGTATTAATGTTTCCGCTTAATACAATTCTAGCATGGAATATAAAATTTATCATGAACAAGAATTATAATAATAACATCTTTATTATTGCCTCTAGGGCATAATTCCAACAGTATTTTTTGTAGCTTCTTAGATATGCTTCTACTTGTTTTGCTTCATACACAATTGTTTTCTCTTTTGCAGTTGTTGTTAACATTGAGTCAATTGCTAAGGGAGATGCTAGATCGAGTTTGTTGGCACATGAGAAGAAGACATGGTTTAAGAGGGCTGCCAAGGAAGAGCTCACACCTCCAAATTTGAAAAATAGGAAGGTCTCTCAAGATGTAGAACAAACTTACTCCACATTTGTGATGAATGGTCAGAAATTCAAGAGCCATCCAAAGGATAGGGCATCGTAAGTTTATGTTTTTTGCTACTCTGAAGTAATGTTTTTGCTACCTTGCATCTAACTAATTGCTACATGTGTCTATGTGTTTTGCTACTTACTATTTTCCATTGTAGGATACAGTTTTCCATTGAATCCTCTACTGCGTTAACTACCTGCTACTTTTGTTCATTTTTTTGCTACTTTACCTTGAATTGTTTGCTACTTTATGCAAAATTTTATGCTGCTTTACCTTGAACTGTTTTCCATTGATTCTTCTGCTGCTTGAACTACCTGCTACTTTAGTTCATTGTCTTTGCTACTTTACATTGAATTGTTTGCTACTTTGTGTAAAACTGTCTGCTGCATGTGCATGCCAGTTTTTGTGGAGATTGGGTGGTACTATACCTGCTATAGAACTTTCCAAACATCTCTTCGGCCGCGCCAAAATCTCGATAGCGAGTTGATGAATGTTTGGATTGAGAAATTTAACCACGAGTCGTACATCATTTGCAAGGAAAGTGCATGGTAGAAGAGGAAGTGCGCTTTTACGCAGCACTTTGTGGTAAGTAGCACTTTTATTAATCTTTTACTTGCTCAATATTTATGACAGCTACTCTGCTACATTACTGTTAATTGCTTGCTAGTTTAGTCCTTACATTTTTCTATATTTGTTTTATTCAGTTGCTATCACTTTTCATCCACTTTGTAGTTGTGTTAAATTGTTCATGCTATGTACATTGATGTTTCTTTTTTGCTACATTACTAATATTATTTTGTTACATTAGTTATTTGTCTTTGGTTCCACTTTTTGTGAACATTTGTGCTTGCTGACCAATACAGATAGTAGCAATTTTTACTTGCTTTTGGTGCTGCCTCATCTAACTTCTTTTTTATCCTCAACACAAAACAGGAGAAGCTTGTTGTTGATCCAAAAGTATTCAATGCTAAAGCATGTAGGGGATGAGTTGAAACAGGAGAATGCAAAGTTCAAGATTTTCAAGTGTGACCTTGTGAGTTAACATCCTCTTCCTATCTTGTTCATGTTTTCTTTCATATAGTCAAGTTTTTGCTATATGCTTCTATACATTATGCTAAATATTGATTCATGTTTGAATGTAGATATACTTTCCTATTATGAAATTCAACCATTGGGCAGTTCCTTGTATCAACCTAGTAGCAAACAGATGCATATTTTTGATTCAATGAAAGGGGCCAAGGATCCTGCTGCATTGGATGATTGTGCATGCAATATGGTTAGTAATCCTGCTACACTTTTTCATTGTGTTTGCTACTTTTATAGTTGTGCCTTTTATTGCTTTTTCTGGTTAGTAACCATGCATTGTGTTTGCTTTTTTTCAGTTCGCAAACTATGCAATTCTTGTGAAGCAATCGAAACTAGCAGACAATATCAACTTTGACACTTTCCTGCTAACCAATCCTGATCACCCGTAGCAAACTACCATGTAAGATTTGCTCTCCTTCTTTTTGTTTCTCTTTTTTCAATCCTTGTCCTAATCACTAGCAGTAAACTTTTGCTACTTTATTGTTTTTTATTGCTACCTAAGTTTACAACTTATGCTACTTTAGGTTCCTACACTTGCTACATATGTTTCTGCTTGGTTGTTACTAATCTATCTATTTGTTTTTTGGTAGATTTGATTGTGGATTTTTTGCATCCTCTTCATGGAAAGCTTCAGTGGCAAGGTCATGGAGGAGTTCGACAACAATGTTATACCACTTCTAAGGAAACTTCTTGCAGCAGATCTGATCGAGGCAAGGCAAAACAAAGGATCAATTGAATAGCTAATGGAAGAAGAGTTACAGAAGAAGCGTAGTTAGGTTGAAACTGATGTAATCGTTGAAACTGATGTCATCTTTGTGATCTTATTTTGTGTTGGGAATATGCCCTAGAGGCAATCATGTATGATGATGTTACCCATTGTATTCATAAAGATATTAAGTTGTCCTTGTATAAACATCTGATGTGTATCATTGAATATGCGATTCAGTTGTGGAACTATGCATTCATGTTGTTTGTACTAAATATCCTTGGTCATTGAGGTTGTGCTGGACACACAACTTAGACCAATGTGAAAGTCGGCTGATGACTTGGTTCCACTTGTCATGGGCATGGAGATGCCATTCCGACTTACACAGATTCGGCTAAAGAGTTTAGCGAGTCGGATTGACCCATATTGAGGTACAACGAATAGTTGTCATTTGTATATGTCAATCAATGTAATCCTTAGACCTGAGGTTATTGCATAGTCCGAGTTGAGGATCACCGACTTAGGTTCTGTCAAACACTAATCCGTAACTAGGCAGTTATAAAGGCAGAGTTCGGGTCGACTAAGAATCAAGCTGCGTGATGTGAATAACCAAGATGGGATTTTGCCCCTCCACTTGGAGAGATATTCTCTAGGCCCTCTCGAATGATATGATTCGGAAAGCATGGCCATGCATGACTCAGTTAAGTGTTAACCGAGGCAATCGACTAAGAGTTAGTCGGATGAATCACTTACCTCAGATTGAGAAGAGAGTCGGACTATTTAAGGGATGAAAAATATTCACCTATAGTCTGACAAGGTATATCGTGAGGCAAAAGGGACTCGGACGCAAGTCGCATTGGAAAGGCAAGTCGTCATGACTCTTTGGTACTTGGGAGTCGGAACGTTCTGCTAGGAGCCGCTATCGACTGATCTATTGAGAGTCGGACTCCAATCGTGTCCAAGTAGCCATGAGCCTGTGGTGTCACACACTTAAGAGCGGGAGCAAGTTCGGATTGGATCTGAACCGGAAATGTGGTTGGGTTGAACCCGAGACGGATTTGGACTGATTCAGTGAGTCGGACTCACGGTGACTAATATTGTATGGGCTTTAGTGAATGGGCCACGAGTGAGTGGAGCCCATGTTCACTTCCTATATATAGTGGGGCGTGGAAACCCAGGAGGGTTGATCGGTTAGGTCATTCCATGCGTTGGAAAACCTATCTTCACAGCAGTCCAGCCGTTGTATCGAACCTAGCAGTTCGCCGTCGGTGCTTCCCTTTGTACGTGTGGATACCAGCAAAGGTGTTGTACGATCAGCACCAGGATGATCGTGATCGGATCAGATCGGATCTCGAGGACTGCACTGCATCAACTACGCTTCATCAGTAATCCGCAATTGCGCGTCTAGTGGTAATAATCGTGGCCTTCTACCTCAGCCAGATCTTGGGATCACCGCGTTAGAGGAAAAAGTTTTGTTTTATCTCTGCGTGGCACAACAGTAGTATCAAAGCAATAGCTTCTGGTTTTAGGCTCGAGATCGCGCATATGTGATATGCGGTTGGCTATAGATTGGATCTATGTGCTATTTTGGTGGTCGATCTATGAGATAGATTAGTTTTGTACGATGTTGATTGGATCAACTGTACTCGGGGAATGGTAGATCTGATTTCCGAGATCATACTACTGAGGTCGTGGAAAGACATACCCCTACCGGTCGGTTTCCGCCATCGGGGTAGAATGTGACACGTAAATCCAGAAACGGTGATCGAAGATTAAAAGAGTTTGATCGAGTCGGAACGATGGTCGGAATCCATGTTCGGAATGTAGATAAGATCTACGTTTTCGGAAAAATCGTCGGGCGCTGCCCCTTCGATCCCCGCCAGCTATTCGGCTAGCGGGACTGCCGGATTCACCCTTTCATAGTTCCTTAGATGTCATTGCGAGTTTCACAACGCTGGTAGATATCGTATCTATGCATAACTTGTTTTTGCAGGAAGTTGTGAATGGTATGGTTCATGTGCATGAGATGTATGTGTGTAATCCATACATGATCTGTGAATCATGGTTTTGTCAGCCGGCTGGAGCCCAGGTAATTTACTTTATTGAATCATGGTCCAGGTGCTATCATTTTATTGTATGATGACCTGCGTGTTGGATTCTCTATGTAATTTACTTTACTAAGCTAGTGTAGCCGTTTGGAGAATTCGGATGATGTGCAAGTCGATGTACATGTCGGCGACATGGAGTAAGACAACAAGTGACAACAGTTGGCACGAGTCGGTAAAATTTATTTTGTCATTATAATTGCTTTATTTTGTGCTATTGTTATGTCTCTGTTTTACCTCTGTTAGATAGTTGGTAAAATTTAATCCCTCAAAGAAGGTCTAGTCGGTTTTCTCGCCAGTGTTTGAACCATCACAAGTCAGACATTTTTGGTAGTGGGCTCATAAAATTGAGGTGCTGCCAATTCTTTCCGACTAGGTGGGTTCGAGTCGGACTCTTACAGCGGAAACACTCGGTAAGCTAGACGGGTCTATCACAACGGTTGTGGGGCTCGGGGAAAAGTCGAACGGGAGTCGGGGCATGTGATGCCACCCGACCAACAGGAGTCGTATGTGATGCGATTGACAAGGAGTTGTCTACCTAGATCACTTGGAGGCTAGCAGTGATGCTAAAGCTCACTAGCCAACTTGCCTATTTAGGATCCTGAATCACTAAGCATCCGGAGGGGTGTTGGTTTTAGTGGGAGCATAAATATTAAAGTGTTTAATATGCTTGCTCTTTTATGAATACATGTCTTAAGTGTTTTGCATATTTTTTGTTGTAGATCATGGCACCAAGTAACAACCACTCTCAAATATCTGGTTTTGCTTTGAGAACCATTCTTGAGAAGGATAAACTGAACGACACTAATTTTACCAATTGGTATCGAAATCTAAGAATTATTCTCAAACAAGAAAAGAAGGACCATGTCCTAGACAACCCACTTCTAGATGAGCCGAATGAGAATGCGACTGTCGCTGCCACCAATGCCTACCCTCGGGCTAAGGATGAGTCCACGGATATTAGTTGTCTTATGCTTGCTCACATGGAACCGGACTTGCAAAACCAGTTCAAGAATGTTGAGGCCTACGATATGATTGAAAGCCTCAAAAGTATGTTCCAGGATCAGGCGAAGACTGAGAGGTATCAAGTCTCTCAGGCTTTGATGAGTTGCAAGCTTAAGGATGGTGATCCACTGAGTCCGCATGTGATCAAAATGGTTGGTTACGTGCAGTCTCTAGAGAGGCTTGGCTACCCCATTAGTGAATAGTTCGCTACAGATATAATTCCGAAGTCTCTTCCTAGTGCATATGGGCAGTTCATTTCGAACTACCACATGCATGGTATGGATAAGAAGCTCACTGAATTACATGGGATGCTCAAGGAGGTAGAGGCGGATCTCAAGAAGGGCACCATACAAGTGTTGATGGTGCAGAATAAGGCTAAGTTCAAAAAGAGTTCTTGGACTAAGAAGAAGGCTAAGTCGGAAGGAAAGCAAGCTCAGGACCCGATCCCAAGCGCTTCCTCAGGGACTAAGCCATCTCCTACAGCTAGATCCACTTGCTTCTACTACAAGGCGGTGTAGAGGTACCAACCTTTAATAAGGTAGAGATCCCTATGTTTACAATGCTAGTCCCTGGATCAATAGCTAGCATCCACAGTTAAGATGTAATATCAAGAAACAAAGGTCATAATACAACTTTATAACCAGGAATAAAATAATTCATTACATCTTACATAGCTCATTTGGCTATATCATTACAATGCAGCAGAATAACTATATAGCATGGAGTCCTTCATCTTCAAAGTGCCACAGGCAATCATGTTGGTTGTAGACTTGTAATCCTATTCAACACACTTCACTAACATCAAACAAACCTGCAACATAATAATTTGCAGCCACAAGGGTCAATACATTTGAATTGTATTGGCAAGTTTCACTACTATGTAGAAATAAGTGGATCCTATCATCACATGCATATTTGGCGAAGTAGGCTTTAGGCTCATTTGTAGAAAGCAATATAGTTTTATCCTATCTTTTCAAAATGGTACTGATCTTTTGACAAATATTTTTGAACTCCTTGGAAAACTCCAAGTGCTTCAAATCCCTTGTTGTCACCATCAAGTTTTACTTTTGAGAAATTGGAATGTCGAGATCTTTCATAGCTTCAGGCCTTAGTTGCTCATAGTTGTCCGTAACCGGGGACACGGCTAAGTAATTAGAATTTTGATCTTCTGCAGAAGTTGTACTCTTTACCCACATGACACAATCTCGTCTTGACGCCACCAGTGGCCGCTGGATAAGTACAAACCAAATGGAGTACCGGCAGATCGAGAATGTGACAAAGTCTTTCCATAGAAGTCCTCCCAATACACAATGCTAGCTTGTATACCAGGCACCAATGTAAGGATGTATTTCCAATACACAATTCTAGTTAACCTGAAGATGCCAATGCAAGGGTCTTCCACTGTGTAGTTGACTAAGCCAGAGCCCATTTAGCATGTGGCTGTACACAGAAGCCACTGTACGAGAAACATGTTCAATATCTAAGTTCCTGGGTGGTTTTCTTCTAGTGCACATACAAAAAGATAGCCATATAAACATGGTTCCCTTTGTTGCCACCTTGTCCAAAATTGAGTATCCTCATTCCACCCAGGTGGTTCATTGAGTACTTGTTTTATTATATAAAATATATATTTTTCCAACACTTCATATAATCATATATGGTATTCCACCCCAAGTCCATAGCAGGGCTAAGCATACTACAACTACAGTGTTTTCACTAAGGAATATATAAAGGGTTTCCTAATAGGACATAGCATAGCATAGTAACTTAGTAGCCCTATCATGCATAATACAAAAATACCACTAAGTGTAGTGAAAATAGTAGGACATGGATGATAGTGTCACTTGACTTTTTAGTAGAGAATATTGATTCACTTGTTTACCTTGCAAATATCACACTCTTCAACTTCACTACAATTCAATCAAGCAAACACATATTCAACTAGCATTCAAACAATTTCACCACATAAAATAACAAAAACATGGTCATGCATGCAAGCATGAAAAAGATGGTTTTATTTGGAAAAGTGGTTTCTACTAGGCTCTAAACATTTTAAAGCTCATATTGGTCATTTAAAAAAGTGGTAAAACCATTTGCAAAAAGGTTTCACCCCATAAACTAATTTTATAGCAAAGTGATATTTTATGTTGTTAAAAATGCCTTTTTGCATAGTAAAATTTTTATAGGGTTCATCAAATATATTTTTAAATATAAAAACTTGGTGTTTAGGGTCAGAGAGTTTAACTCAAATCATTTTCCAAAGATTTTACTCAAAAAGTATTTTTAACACATAAATAATATTTCTATTTGACTAGAAATGTTCTAATTCAAAGATTTATTCTTTAACTTCATAAAATACATTTTTAAAGACAAAGGTTGGTTTCTATGTTCAGTAGGTTCAAAACAAACCACTTAGAAAAGGTTTCACCTTAAAAATATTTCTAGAACAATTTTTATATTCAAATTATGCCTACACAAGTTTCTGAAAATTCAACCAATTTTCCAGAAGCAAAACATTAAAAAAAGTGCATGGTTGCAAAGTACTTGTCCTGCTGATTCCATGATATAAATTTTTCAAAATTTGGACGTGTAGATTAAAAGTTATGAATTTTGCAAGTTTGCATATCTAATAGATCAAATTTCTGTTTTAAATCAAACTCTGTCCACGTGGCGCTTTCTTACTGGACGATACAAGTTCGGGTGGATCGCGCTCTATGGGCTGTTAGATTTAAAACGCATCGCATGGCTCAGATCGTCGCATACCCCTTCGCTTATCTAATCTATCCTAGCCAACAGATCAGGATCCAACGGCTACAATGAACTTGCCAGGAAGTGGCAGTGCTGGCGGTGGCTGACGGCGGCGCACGCTCAGACGGTGGCCTTGGCGATGAACCAGGAAGCGCGGGAGGGAGTGAGGATTCTCACCGTGCTCGCGTGGTTGCGGTGAAGCTCAAGGTGTGGTTAGCTACTCGAGGGGCGCACTAGAGCAGCAGCTATTGCTCGCCGGAGCTAGCGGCAGTGTCGGGTGCTTCTAATTGTCGTTGTTGGCAAGGCTGCAGGCCACCCGAAGGCAAGAGAGAGGTGTCGTTAGACGCGGGCGAGAGCGTAGATCACAGGAGCATCAACGGGAGGAACAGGGGCGGACGGAAGCTACCTGGGGAGTTCGCCGGAGGAGTGGCAGACGACGGCGGCGCTAAGAAGTGGTTCTTGCCGACGATTTGGAGCAAGCGCGAGCGAGTGAGTGGTACAGGGAGAAGCTCCAGGAGATGGAGAGCAGGCTCACGTGCATTGGGAGGCGAGGGGTGGTCGGACGGCGCCGGAATCGGCCGGAGAGGCTCGTCGGGGCAGTGGTGTTCGGGCTTACAATTCGTGCAGCCTGGAGGCAGAGGGGAGGCATGCTTGGGGGAAAATGGAGAGGAGAGTGAGGCGTTTAAAGGCGCGTCATCACTGGTAGGAATTAACCGCACATTCACTCGAATTGACAAGGATTGAATCATGGCAGAAACGGCGAGGGGGAACGGTCGAGGTGGAGACGATGTCTGACAGCATGGGGCCGCGTTGTCTGTGAGAGAGAGGAAGAGAGAGTGGGGTCCTCCTGTCTGTGACTACGCGGGTTCATTTTTGAGTGGAAAACGGTTCGGGGATGGAAAGAAGATGGGCTGCCCTGCTGGGTTGGTCTGGGCCTTGCTCCTGGGCTGCTTGTTTCTTTTTTTTATATAGAACCTTTTTCCTTTTCTATTTTGAATTTCTGTTTCGATTTACATTCAAACAATTCAAACACTATTTGAATTCAAACCTTTGCCAAACTTTGGGTATATTTTAATTCTGTTTATTAACATATTCTAAAGTCCAAAATAGAATTATTCTTTTATTCTTTTAGGATCTATTAATAATTAAATAAATAGACATTAGTCTTTCTTTCAAATAGGTTTTAAAACTCTATTTGAAATCTAAATTTTTACCAAAACCTTTTCAGTAGGTTTTTTTTAAAATACAACACTTTGAAATATAATTTAAAATACTTTAATAAGTTTTAATGTTTATTTTAAAATGGAAAAAGCCTTTACTTAAATAAAATTGGATATAATAAATCCTCATGATTTTTATATAAATAATCCTTTACTCTTTTTATTAAAAAAAAATATTTTATTTCCAATGCTTGGCCAAGATTTATTTTTGCTCTTTAAAATAGTCCTTATTCAAAACCATATCTTTTTATTTAAAGATCCAAAAATGGTGATTCCAACTATTATAACTTTATTTATTATTTGTTTATCTTTTTAAATCCATTTAGAATTTTATTTGATCAAAACAGGTTTTGATGTTTCCATTTGGATTCAAAAAGTTTCTTTTCACCCTAAATTTCAACATTTATTTATTTTGTTTATTTATTTTTCACATTTCAAAATTTGGAAAATTTTGGAATGTGACAGGCGGATGGCCACTGGAAGAGGAATTGCAGCAAGTACTTGACCGATAAAACCAAGAGTGGAGGTATGACTTCCGACTCAAGTACACTTGTTTGCAATGTTATAGGCATATATCTTGCTGATGCACCTAATAGTTCTTGGGTATATGATACCGGATCAGGTATTCACATCTGCAACTCGTTGCAGGGACTGGTAAGAACTAGGAGCGTAGCAAGAGGAGAGGTTGATATTCGAGTCGACAACAAAACAAGAGTTTCTGCGTTGGAAGTAGGCATGATACAACTTCATTTACCTTACGGATTCATTATGGAACTGAATAATTGTTATTATGTTCTAGTGCTCAGTCGAAACATTATTTCCGCTTCATGTTTGATGAGACAAGGCTATGAGTCGAATATCAAGAATAATGGTTGTTCTTTATATTTGAATGATATGTTTCACGGCTTTGCACCCGTCCAGGACGGGTTATTTATTTTGAATCATGATGGTGAGTCGGTTTATAACATAAATGTTAAAGGTTGAAACCAAATGATCTGAATATGACTTACTTTTGGCACTGTCGACTTGGTCATATAAGTTGGAAACGCATGAAGAAGCTCCATGATGATGGACTCCTAACTTCGTTCGACGTGGAGTTGTTCGAGACATGCGAATCTTGTCTACTCGGCAAAATGACCAAGACACCTTTTGCAAAGAGTTGTGAAAAGGTGTCTGACTTGTACGGACTAGTACATAGTGATGTATGTGGACCAATGAGCACGATGGCTAGGGGTGGTTGTGAGTACTTCATTACCTTCACTGATGATTTGAGTAGGTATGGATATATCTACTTCATGAAACATAAGTCTGAAGCCTTTGAAAAGTTCAAAGAATTCCAGACTGAAGTACAGAATCGACTCGGCAAGAAAATAAAGTTTCTTCAGTCAGAACGAGGAGGCGAGTACATGAGCCATGAGTTTGATGACCATCTGAAGAGTTTTGGAATAGTTCCCCAACTCACTCAGCCAGGTACGCTGCAAAGGAACGGTGTTTCAGAAAGGCGGAATCGAACCTTGTTGGACATGGTACGATCAATGATGAGTCAGACATATCTGTCTTTATCATTTTGGGGTTATTGTCTAGAAACAGCGGTGCTCACACTAAACAGAGTACCATCAAAGTCGGTAGAGAAGACACCGCATGCGATGTGGACCGGCAAGAAGCCAAGTTTGTATTTTCTTAATATTTGGGGTTGTGAAGCATTTGTCAAGCGACTTCAGTCGGACAAGCTTATTGCCAAGTAGGATAAGTGTATTTTCGTGGGGTATCCAAGGGAAACCTTGGGTTACTACTTCTACAACCGAGAAGAGGGCAAAGTGTTTGTCGCTCGGAACGGTGTCTTCCTTGAGAAAGAGTTTCTCAGTCGGGGAGTCAGTGGGAGTACGGTGTAGCTCGAAGTAATTCGAGAGGAACCGGCTAGTAGCAACTCGGCAAAAACCTTGGAGGTTAAGCCGGTCGTGCTAGCTGAGCCGGCAACATCACCTGTACTACGAAGATCGGCTAGATCTGTACTACGAAGATCGGCTAGATTACGAAGTGTTCGTGATGTATTACTGTTAGACAGTAATGAGATGGCAAATTATTCAGAAACGATGGTGGGATCTGATTCCGGGTCATGGCTTGGAGCCATGAGATCCGAGTTATAGTCCATGGATGAAAATCAAGTTTGGAACTTGGTTGATCTGCCAGACGGTGAAAGACCCGTCGAGTGCAAATGGGTCTTTAAGAAGAAAACTGATGTGGATGGAAATGTTTCCGTCTATAAAGCACGTCTTGTCGCGAAGGGGTTCCTACAAGTTCAAGGAGTTGATTACAATGAGACTTTCTCGCCCGTAGCGATGCTTAAATCAGTTCGGATCATGTTAGCTATAGCAACCTATTTCGACTATGAGATATGGTAGATGGATGTCAAAATGGCTTTCCTTAACGGAAATTTAACCGAGGACGTGTATATGATACAACCCGAGGGTTTTCTCGATCCAGCTAATGTTGACAAGGTGTGCAAACTTCAGAAATTCATTTATGGGTTGAAGCAAGCATCTCGGAGTTGGAATATCCGCTTTGATGAGGTAGTCAAATCGTTTGGCTTCATCAAGAGTGATCATGATTCTTGTTTATACAAGAAGTTTAGTGGGAGCAAAGTAAACTTTCTAATCTTATACAAGAATTTTAGTGGGAGGAAAGCAAAGTAAACTTTCTAATCTTATATAGTGGGAGCAAACTAAACTTTCTAAGTTTAGTGGGAGCAAAGTAAACTTTCTAAACTTTAGTGGGAGCAAAGTAAACATATTATTGATTGGAAATGATGTCCAGATGTTGCAAGAAACCAAGGAATCATTGGAAAAGAGTTTCTCAATGAAAGACTTGGGTGAGGCAACATATATTCTCGGAATCCGGATCTATAGAGATAGATCAAGGAGGCTCATTGGATTGAGTCAGAGTACTTATTTGGACAATGTGTTGAAGAAGTTCAACATGGAATCGTCCAAGAAGGGGTTCTTACCGATGTCCCATGGTGTAAAACTTAGCAAGACTCAGTGTCCTTCGACGACTGATGAGCGAAGTCGGATGAGTGTGATTTCGTATGCTTCTACAGTCGGATCCATCATGTATGCCATGATTTATACTAGGCCAGATGTTTCCTATGATCTAAGTGTCGTGAGCAGATACCAGGCTGATCCTGGAGTAATCGACTAGACAACGCCTAAAAATATCCTAAAGTACTTGAGAAGGACTAAGGATATGTTTTTGGTTCATGGCGGTGATGATGAACTCAGTGTAAAGGGTTACACGGATGCGAGTTATCTTACCGACTCTGATGATTCTCATTCGCAATCCGGGTATGTGTTTGTAATAAAAGGAGGGGATGTGAGCTGGAAGAGTTCCAAGCAAGAGACTGTGTCTGCATCTACAATAGAGCCTGAGTATATTGCCGCCTCGGAGGCAGCAAAGGAAGCCGTTTGGATGAGGAATTTCCTCATGGATCTTGGTGTGTTTCAGGGCTCATCCAATCTATTAGACGTGTATTGTGACAACAATGGTGCTATTGCACAAGCCAAGGAACCTAGATAACACCAGAAGAATAAGCACATACTCATGCGGTACCACCTGATTCGCCAATTCATGGATCAGGGTGATATCAAGTTATGCAAGGTACACATGGATGCAAACATTGCGGATTTATTGACAAAGCCGATACCACAGCCGAAGCATGAGACACACCTAAGAGCTATGGGCATTAGATGCCTATACATGTGATGTCGGAAGATTGACTCTAGTGCAAGTGGGAGACTGTTGGGAATATGCCCTAGAGGCAATCATATATGATGATGTTACCCATTGTATTCATAAAGATATTAAGTTGTCCTTGTATAAACATATGATGTGTATCATTGAATATGTGATTTAGTTGTGGAACTATGCATTCATGTTGTTTGTACTAAATATCCTTGGTCATTGAGGTTGTGTTGGACACACAACTTAGACCAATGTGAAAATTGGCTGATGACTCGGTTCCACTTGTCATGGGCATGGAGATGCCATTCCGACTTACACATACTGAACTAAAGAGTTTAGCGAGTCGGATTGACCCATATTAAGGTACAACAAACAAGTTGTCATTTGTATATCTCAATCAATGTAATCCTTAGCCCTCAGGTTATTGCACAGTCCGAGTTGAGGATCATCGACTTAGGTTTTGTCAAACGCTGATCCGTAACTGGGCGGTTATAAAGGCAGAGTTCGGGTCGACTGAGAATCAAGCTGCGTGATGTGAATAACCAAGATGGGATTTTGCCCCTCCACTTGGAGAGATATTCTCTAGGCCCTCTCGAATGATATGATTCGGAAAGCATGGCCATGCACGACTCGGTTAAGTGTTAACCGAGGCGATCGACTAAGAGTTAGTCGGATGAATCACTTATCTCGGATTGAGAAGAGAGTCGGACTATTTGAGGGATGAAAAATATTCTCCTATAGTATGGAAAAGTATATCATGAGGCAAAAGGGGCTCAGACGCAAGTCACATTAGAAAGGCAAGTCGTCATGACTTTTTGGTACTTGGGAGTCGGCACGTTCTGCTAGGAGCCTCTACCGACTGATCGATTGAGAGTCGGACTCCAATTGTGTCCAAGTAGCCATGAGCCTATGGGGTCACACACTTAAGAGCGGGAGCAAGTTCGGATTGGATCTGAACCGGAAATCTGGTTGGGTTGAACCCGAGCCGGATTTGAACTGAGTCAGTGAGCCGGACTCATGGTGACTAATATTGTATGGGATTTAGTGAATGGGCCGCGAGTGAGTGGAGCCCATGATCACTTCCTATATATAGTGGGGCGTGGAAACCCAGGAGGGTTGATCGGTTAGGTCATTCCATGCGTTGGAAACCCTAGCTTCACAGCAGTCCAGCCTTCGTATCGATCCTAGCAGTTCGCCGCCGGTGCTTCCCTTTGTATGTGTGGATACCAGCAGAGGTGTTGTACGATCAGCACCAGGACAATCGTGATCGGATCGGATCGGATCTCGAGGACTGCACTACATCAACTAACGCGCTTCATCAGTAATCCGTGACTGCGCGTCTAGTGGTAATAATCGTGGCCTTCTACCTCTGCTAGATCTTGGGATCACCGCGTTAGAGGAACAAGTTTTGTTTTATCTCTGCGTGGCACAACATTTTGCACTTTGTAATGGTTCAAACTGATGTAATCATGATGTGTTCGTGTACTACCAAATAGTTATGTTGGATGGATAACTGCTACATGTTTGGAATTGTTCGCTACCTTTGATTTTATATATAGCTTTTGATGTTTGTCATGTTGTTTATTATCTTCTGAAGCTTCAAATAGTGTGATTTCTTTGATAAATATAAGTTTTTTATATTCTACATACATGCTATCAAATTTTTGTCCACCCAGGTGTTAATTTTCTACATTTGTGTAACCACATTGCTACATGCATAGAAATGTAATGCTACCCAGGTGTTCAAGATTTGCTACTAGGATTCATTGCAGACTTAATTTAGCAAATTTCAAGTATTGCTTTATATAAAGAACTTTTATGCTACCAACTTAGTTAGCACAATGTTCCAACTGTGCATAAATGCTATATTCAAGAAGAATAAATTTTACCCAAGTACAAATATTCCTGTGACATTCATTTAGAAGAACAAGATTTGTCTATGGTAGCAATTTTAGCTCTTGCTACATATGGGAAACAATAATGCTACCAAATGCAGGCTGTATGCTCCAAAGTGGTAATACTTTTTCTACCAAAAAGATTCTATCATATCACAAAATTCATATCTTGCATCAAGATGATGCTACATCTATACTATATGTATGCTACATAGTAACAATAAAAATGCCACATCTGCTAGTACATGTAGCTGCATCTCTATAGTTTCAACTCTATTTTCGTAGCATTCCCTGCAATCAGTGCTTCCATGAAGACACATTATTTCATGGTGTGACCTTCTTCATTGCAGTATGGGAATTTTTGCTTTCTTGTCTTCTTATTGGTTTTTGGTGTTTCATCAGTTTGCTTCTTCTTTGTCTCTTGAGCTTTTTTCCTTCTCTTGGCATTTGCTTCATCATGAAGCTCAACCAATGGTTTGTTACGCTTCGACTTCTAAATTGATCTTCATTTTGGCTTTACCCTCACAGGGTTCTTGAGCGTGCTACTAGGAGCATCATTACATTGTTCTTCTTGATGTTGATTTTTTACATCATGTTATGGAGGAATACCTTGCTGTGGTTGAACATTTTCTGGTCCTCCACCTTGATGCTCTCCTTCTTGCTCCCCTCCTTGCTGTGTAGCATGTTGTGTGTTCCTCATGTTTGCAACAACCTGCCTCGCCTCATCAATCATCTTGGAAACAACAACATATGTTTCATCACTAAAGCAAGCATCTGAAGCGAGTTCATTCATCTTTCTGCACAAAGCATTGTACTTGAGAGTATTGGTTCCTGGGATCCCAAATTTGATGGTATTTGTCCCCGGATCAGGTGCAGGCGTTGTTGCTGCAGCAGACCATCTTCGTAGCATGTATCTCTCTGGAATTTGCTGCACATTCAAGTGCACCATCACCCTGACTATATGCGGGCATATAAGGCCACACATCTGAAATGTGTTGCATCCGCACTTGTAGTACTCATCATCAAGCTTGACTTGCACCTGGTAGGTTTTGACACCATAACCAGGGTTTGGAATGAGATCAAAGCACATGCCTTCACCCTCAACCTGCATTGGATAAAACCTTGTAGACCTCTCAATCATATATTGGAACCTTGTGAAGATCTCCCTCATATAGAACTCCAGCCCCTGCTGTTCAATGTTGTAGCTGCAAAAAATGTTTGTTGCTGACTGTCAGAGTGGTGCTACATCAGGTGTTACATTATGCTATAATACTTTTTCAAACATGCTGCAATAGATATAAAATAATGCTACTAGAACATCAGTATCTAAAGAGAAAATCTCACCTTCCCCATAGTGGTGTTGTTGTATCCATGGTGAATGCTGCATTGTCTTCTCTTTCTAGCATAAGGTTTTGGCACAACTCATATTGCTGCACGAAGTTTCAAACTGAGCCACTTGGGCGAATTAAAGTTTTAATGTACGAGTTGAGGCCTTCAGATCTTCCCCGTTGTGCTTGTAAAGGGAAAGAAACTTTGTCTGAAGTACACAGGCCCCCACATGTTTCTACTCTTCCACATATTCTGCAAATGCGTGTTCTCGGCCATAGCAAAAGTTTCCAACATATGCTGCCAGCATATCTCAAATTTTGGTACGGTGTGTGTGCTATAAATGCATGAGTAGAACGCTGCAGCAAATGGGCTACCTTCTCTCAAGTGAGGACCAAGATTTTTTCTTGCTAATCATAGCACATGGAAGATGCAGCATCTATGAATTGAATGAGGATATATGTTCAAAATTGCTGCAGCCATCGCTTGATCTTGGTCTATCATGATATGGTCTGGTGCCAAACTATTCATTGCTTCCTTAATTTGGTGAACACCTAGCTGAATGTTTTAGTTGTTTCATCAGGTAGCGGAGCATAGCCCAACACAATTGTGTGTGTGTGTGTGGTTTTTGATGCCCACAAGTGGAGCAAAGGGCATGTTGTACTTGTTTGTACAAAATGTAGTGTCGAAAAACACCGAGTCCTTGTACTTGGGGTACAAGGCCCTTGTCCTGCCATCCACCCAAAAGAGAGCTCTCACTGCGTTGTTTTCATCCACTTGCTTATCAAAAAATAATGTAGGGCTTTCAGCTTGTCTCCTTTCAAAGTACTCAATAGTCATGGACATGTCTCGCTGCGAAACTTCCTCGCGTATCATAGTCCTTATGTTGGACACATCACGCTTCACAAAACCAAGGCACCTTGGGTCGCCTCCGTGCACACTTCCGAGGCATCCCATCATCTGAGTTGGGCTTATGTTTGGTTATGTAAAGTTTGGACGAACTGAAAGTCTGATACGTCGTAAACGTATCTATAATTTTTGATTCTCCATGCTTGTTTAGTATCTACTTTGCTTTGTCTACACTTTGAGGTATTTTTATACACTTTCTGGAACTAACCTATTGACAAGATGCCACAGTGCCAGTTGCCCGTTTTTTGCTGTTTTTGGTTTCAGAAAGCTAAAAAATGAATATTCTCTGAATTGGATGGGACAAAATCCAAAGTTCATATTTTCCCTGAGCGATACAGAAAATCGAAGACGAGACGGAGGAGGAAACCATGGTGGCAAAACCCTAGGTGGGTGTGAGCCCACCCTAGGCCGTGCCCACAGAGGGTGTCGGCCCCCTGGACCTCCACCGACCTTGCCTCCTACGCATATAAGAAGCCCTCGGGGCGAAAACCGTAAAGAATCCATCATACTTCCAGAAAAACCTCCGTAGCACCGCCGCCACCGAAAGGGAGATTCGGGGGACAGAAAGTCTCTGTTCCGGCACCCTGCCGGGACGGGGAAGTTCCCCCGGAGCCATCTCCATTGATCTCCATCGCCATCTTCATCACCATTGCTGATTCCCATGATGAGGAGGGAGTAGTTCTTCCTCGAGGCTAAGGGATCTACCGGTAGCTATGTGTTCATCTCTCTCTATGCATGATCTTGTTGTGGTCATGAGCTTTGTAATCAAGTAGATCTACCTTGCTACTCAAGTGCTTTAATAGATCTCTGCTCTCCCCATGTGTGTGAAAGTGACAGTGTGCACGCCATGGTGGCACTTAGGTTTGAGTCTACATAAATACTCTTTGTGCTATAATAGATCTATGCTTTTCCCCACGTGTGTAAAAGTGACAGCGTGCATACCGTGTGTGGCACTTTGGATAGATTGAATATTTGTTATGAGTTATATTTGGATTTGGATGTCTCTATGAAATTATGGTGTTTGTTGGAACCATCTAGCGCTCAAGGTGACAGTGTGGGGTTATGTAGATTGGGGAAGGCGGACTTTGAGGAGTTTTGTTATAGCCCTACCGATGATTAGAGTGTCCAACCGGAGAGTAGTTAAGAGTAGTATCATGAAGAGAGGATATTTATATGATAGAGTGTTCACTAGTGAAAGTATGATCCCTTGGCCTTGTTTCTAAGTATTGAAACACTGTTTGCTACTAGATATGTTGCATGTTTGCTTGCTTCCTTCTTGTTGCCTTTAGTCTTTACCTCACCATCAAGCTATTTTCTGGCACCATTACCACTTGTATTTCACTATCTCTTCGCCGAACTAGTGCACCTATATTGGGTGTGTTGAGGACACAAGAGACTTCTTTTATCTTGATTGCAGGATTGCTTGAGAGGGAATACCTTTGACCACTTCCTCCTTGAGTTCGATAAACCTTGGGTAATCCACTTAAGGGAAACTTGCTGCTGTTCTACAAACCTCTGCACTTGGAGGCCCAACAACTGTCTACAAGAATAGAAGTGCGTAGACATCAAGCTCTTTTCTGGCGCCGTTGCCGGTGAGGTAAGGTAAAAGGTACTCACACCCTCCTGTGTGAGTGCTCGAAGTTATTTTCTTTAGATTCTGCAGTTTTGTATTTTTGTTTCTTGTTTTCACTAGTTAGGCTTAATGTAAAACAACAAAAAAATTTGAGAGCTTTATAGTGTTTATATTGAGTTAGGACATGAAGTGTTTGAAGAGAAAATTAAAAAACCTATGGAACTTTATTTGCATGCTAATAGCAATGTTATTAGTATGAACTCTTTGGACACCATTATTGCTAATGCTATGGAAACGTCTAAACTTGGGGAAGCTAGTTTTTATGAAAATGATCTTTTTAGTCCCCCACCTTTGGAAGATAGCTATTGTATTGCTTATGATGATACCAAACCTCCAATATATGATGATTGCAATGATGACTACGGTATTTTCTATCCACCTACTATTGAGGAGGAAATTAATTGTGATTACAATATGCCTCCTATATTTGATGATTAGGGTGATGAGAATAATAATGATAGCTATTTTGTTGAATTTGCTCCCACTACAATTAATAAGAATGGCTATTATTATGTGGAGAGTAATAATCATTTTATGCATGTGGCTCATGATAAGAATGTTTTATGTGATAGTTATATTGTTAATTTTGTTCATGATGCTACTGAAATTTATTATGAGAGAGGGAAACATGGTTTTATGCATCTCAATAATATTAAGTTTCCCCCCTTTATGTTGAAAATTTTGAAGTTGCACTTGTTGCTTCCCTATGCTTGTTGTTTTGTGCTTTCATGACTTGTTTCTTTACAAGATTCCTATGCATAGGAAGTGGGTTAGACTTAAATGTGTTTTGAATTTGCTTCTTGATGCTCTCTTTTACTTGAATTCATATTTCTTATGTGAGCATCTTCTCAAACTATCAAGCCTAACTTAAAGGCATTAAATAAAAGTACTTGTTGGGAGATAACCCAAAAGTTTTCTTGAGTCTTGAAATTCATTACTTCAGTAATGACCTCTGCTTTTTTGTGCCAAGAATGACCTCTAATGAGAGGGAAGTAAGATTTGGGGAGTTGTTGTCCCGAAACAGATTTCTGTCATCCACCATAAAAATTCATGAGGAGTCTCTATAACTCGAATTGAGCTGAAAAGTTACGAATAAATCCCCCAGTATATTAGCTAACTTTCGTCAGTTCAACACTTTTTGATTTGAGCAACATAAGGTCTTCGAAAAAATCGTTTTCTACCTGCTGGTCTGTTTTGACAGATTTCTGCCATTATTTGCATTTGCTTCTTATTGATTCCTTTTTGAGTTCTCTTTAGGGGAATTGAGCTTTTTGAAGGAGTTACTACAGTAGCATGTGTTTTTAGTGAAAAGTCTTGCTGTTCCAAAGCTTTACCTAAGGGTCTATTATCTTTTGAATACACTAATGTTGCTAATGAAGATTGTGTGAAGTTTTGTATGAAGGAAAATTTGCAGGTGTCAAGATAGAATGATGTAATGAGATGAAGAATGGACAAAAGCTCAAGCTTGGGGATGCCACCCGGTGTCACCCCAAGAAATATTCAAGAGGTACAAGCGTCAAAGCTTGGGTATGCCCAAGGCATCCCCTTCTTCATCAATAAAAATCTCATGTCTTTCTAGACACTTCGTTTTTATTGGTTCATGCATAGTTGTGTTGTTCTTGGAGCGCCTTAGTTTTCTTTTTGGTTTTTGTTTACTTAGTTTTCTTGAGTAAGCTAGTTGGATCACAACACACTTCTTTTGGAGAGAGACACGCTCTGTTTTCATTGTTTAGAACACTCTAGTTTTCACTCTTATTGTTTTGTGAGTGTTCACTTTTGCTAGCACTGTGTTCAGCCTTAGTTTTCTTGTGCTTTTAGCTTAGAACTTTTTAGTTCTTATTTGTGGATTTGTGAGACAAGCTCACTGATCTTTATTGATTATTATATTTGTGAGTTGTTTCAAATAAGTTGTTTGGTGTTGGAGAGGAGTAGAAAGTTTTTTCTTGAGTAGTACAAGAGGAGCTTGCTTTGACTGTGACTTAGACTTTATCATGTCATGCTAGATGTTGTTTTGACCTTATGCTCAGTAGTTATTTCTGTAGCATGACTTGTTCCAAACAATTAGGATTGCTTAATGTTTTCACATCCCAAAATTTTCCAAATTTTGAAATGTGAAAAATAATTAAACAAAAGAAATAATTGTTGAAATTTAGGGTGAAAAGAATTTTTTTGCTTCTAAATGGAAACATAAAAACCCTTCTTGAAAAAAGTTTGAATGAAAAGGGAATCTAACAAAATTTCAATCAAGTGAAATGCATTCATCAATGAATGTATCTTGAAATTTAAATATTTGGAAAAGTTAAACCAAAACTCCAAATTTTAATGAAAGAAAACACTTCCAAAGTTCAAATGCATTTTATGCATGGAAAGAATCTTGAATATAAATGTAACATCCCAGAATTAGAGCTTAGAAATAAGCTGAACCCAGATGTGTGCATTGCATTCATGCATAGAAAATCTGAATAATTTTCGTGCTTTTAAATGAAAACTTGTCAAAGTGATTGAAGCTTCTCTCAACTTGATGGAATTGAAGTAGATCATCAAGTTGACTACGATAAGTTTCAATATGACCTTTGATAAAAAAACATTATTTTGGGTAAAGATAAATTGATCTAAGGGTAGATCAAATATAATAAAAATTGAATTATAATGCATTGCTTAATGATTAATATATGATCCTTAAGGGAACCTATCATAATATTCATCACAATAACTCATGAATATCAAATAACAGGAATGTAATAACTAACTATTGATATATTTAATCCCTATTCTATTTCTACCATGAGAAACATAGTAACACTTCACCCAAACTCTTTAGTTAGGAAGGAAACTAAGTCAAGATCATTCACCACATATCTTTCTTTCTATATCAATCTCTATCATCTATATTGAACCTTATTCTAATATCTATTGTTCATGAATGTTGAGTAATCAACTATTGATTCACCAATTCTTAAACTATCAATACTTGATCTAGTACCTTTTGATCTTATCATAGCATTCACTTAAATCCTTTAAAGAGGGAGGTAAGGAAAGGTATATGGTAATGCTAGGTTCAAATATCATCTATAGGATGGGAGTGTTGGAAGTAAATTAGATCAACAGG
The DNA here is from genome assembly GCA_916181665.1 of Avena sativa. Classification (NCBI taxonomy): domain Eukaryota; kingdom Viridiplantae; phylum Streptophyta; class Magnoliopsida; order Poales; family Poaceae; genus Avena; species Avena sativa. Next base: position 202,982,646 of record OV702283.1, on the reverse strand, counting down.
ATTATTGGTGGAGTTAAATCACTCATGAATGAATAGAAGAGTTATTTAGATTATATAATTATATGGTAGTAAAGAAGATTACAAGGATGAATCCTGAAGATAGTTACCAGTAGTAATTCTATTGGATCAAGTGGGCATAGTCCATGAATAACAACCTTAATACAATTAGAGATACTGAGAAGATAATTTCAATACAATTATAAGGTTGTATTGATGAAGCCTTGATTAGCCAACTGGAAACCTAAGCTATAAATGATTAAAGGATTATAATGATCATGACTTTCTCACCAAGATTGAATACTTATATCGTGTATAAGTGACATTGGTGGGTAGAACATGATTGAAACCCTAGTATAGATAAGTTATCCTAGAGTGGTCATTATAAGTCACATTAATCTAATGTGAGGTTGGAGTATGAGTTACTAGAGTAAAGTAAATATAAGATAGTATGATTAAATTAAAGCTAGTATAGCATGAAGTTATGGAAGTAGTGTTATTCCTCTTAAAGTATAGTAAGCTATAGAGAAAAATAGTTTGATGTATACATCTACTGGAGAAATAGTGAAGGATGATGGATAGGAAGAGGTAGTATATCTAGGAAAGGAATTCCTTAATTAGAAATCCAGGATTGTGAATTATGGAAGATAGAAATTCTTGGTAAACACCCAACTTTAATTCTCAAACCAAACATAATATCCATTTCATGTTATTGATCCATCATCTTATCTCCATATCACTTTATAGGAATATTTTCCTATAGAAAATCATATAAGCACATCTTTATCATTTCTAATTGTCTTAACCCTTTCTGTTTAGGACATATTGTATCAATGTCTTTTCCATAAGACATTTTAATTAATAACTTTCTATTTTAAAAGGTGATATCATTAAAGATCACAAACAAAAGACAATATGCTTAGCTATTAAATCTTTACTCACTTCAATAAAAGAATATAAGTAAATTAAGAACCCTAAACCCTTGGGTAAACACTTACAATTCAAACCCTAAACTTCTATGTTAATCATAATAGAATATATACATTGACATTATCGAAATTAATGGGAGTAATATTAACCATATTAATTTCCTTTGTATATCATGCATCAAATAATGGTATAGGCTCATAATATAAGAATTTTCCTCCAAACTAATTGTTAACTAGAATTAAATTTTATAAACAAATAAAGAAATATCATGAAACCATGGTTTATTATTAGAAAGATGATTAATAACAAAGTCTTCTACGAAATATTAAAAAGGGATTCATATAAAGAAAATAAAGAAATACAAAAAATATTTATCATAAAGATTTACAAAATGAATCTCAATCAATATCAATTGTTGCTGCAAATGTTCAGCAAATAAACTTTGTTAGAAAGGTTAAAATTATAAATTAAATACAAATCTGAGAAGCAAAACAGAAAATAGAAAAGGAAAACAAATAAAAATACATTTCCTGGCTATGGCCCAACTTTACTCCTTACCTGTCGCCCACGTGCAGCCCACGTGCAACCCAGCAGCCAGCCTAGTTTGTTCTTTCCTCTGACTGACGGGTGGGACCGAAGAGGGACTACAGGTTGAGTTTGAAATCATGCTACGGGGTTTTCCACAAAAAGTCCGCCATCATCTTCCTCGTGCGTCACAAGCAGCTCAATGGAGGAGTCTGCCGCCGCCCGATGCCGTCGTCGTCGTTAGCCGTGCATCGAGATGCACGCCTCTGTTCCAGAGGGGGATAAGAAGGCCACCGCGACACCCTGTCTCACACCTATCCACATTCCCTCCTTATCCTCTCTGTTTCGAATGGGGCCGAAACCCTAGCTCACCGGAGCCACGCCTCGCCGTCGGTAGAGTTCGTCCTGGAGGCCGTGAAGTAGATGAGGAGAAGCGCCGTCGCTTGTAGACCATCTGAGAAGAACGCAGAGACTAGGGGAGTACGAGTTGGGGAGAATTTCATCATCTCGTTCCGTCGGTGTCCGTCGGAAATCTTGTCGGAGAGCTCGTCTCCGACCACGCCTGACCTCGCCGACACCGCTACTGCAACCAGGGTGAGCGTACGCATCTCCCCATGCCTTTCAATCTCGTTCTCACGCCGTGTATCATCGTAGCGCCGTAGTTCACCATCGGCCGCTGCAGTAGATGGTCGCCAGAGTAGCTTCGGTGACCAAAAGTGAGCGGCGCCATCGCTATCCGCATTCCCGAAGTGCACTGATTCGAACCATAGTCTTCATCTTCGCTAGAAGTCACTGGATCTTCGCCGTCGTTCGCCGTTTGTGCGTCACCGGCGAGGTGACGTCACTGTGACATCATGCTCACATCACCCTCTGCCTAGTCAGCATGTTTTACCTGGTTCTTATCTCGCGTGGCAGGTGACATGGCCTAGGGCCCATCTGTCAATGACTGTGAGTAGACATAGGCTCGGTAACAAATGAATTTACTAAAATGGAGTATGTGAGGTGGCCACTGGCCCACCAGTCGGTGACCTTGGGTAGGATAGCCTCGGTACAAAAAGTCATTTTCTTTTTAAGAATTAAATAAAATGTCATAAGCCTAAATTTAAATATTTCAGGAATGAAATAAAATCATTAAATCTTAGTAAATCAATAACTTTTGTTTTATAATTCATAAAAATATTTACAATATATGATTTTTTTTAGAAAAATAAAATATATAACATTAAACCATTATCAAACATTATTATGAGAGATACTTAAATAATTATTAATTAATAAAGATTTTATAAGTAATAAAACTTTGATAATTCATATTTTTATAATGGTAAATGTTAAAAATATGAATAAAATACCAAAAATCTTAGAAAAATAAGAACTATAATTTAAAACTCATACATTATTATTTCACTTAATTAAATATTTATTATTTATTAAGTATTTATAAAGTAATAAATCTTATAAAAATATATCTTATTATTTATAAATCACAAAAATAGTTTTAATATACCAAAAGGATCACAAAAATAATACCTACAAGTTAAAAATATAGTATTTCACTTTTGAAGTAAATAAATATTCAAAACTTACTAACTTAAATTTAAACTTGTTTCCCTAATGAATAATTGATATAGAGGTAAGTAAAAAAAATTGCTAATATTTCTAAAATTAGTCAAAGGAGTTTAATAAGTGGTATTAGTATTAAATGTTAATAATATGAAGTCATAATGGTTCAAAACATTATAAATACCATTTTATTGAATTATCTTTCAACCATAAGTGTAGATTATTTTCTAAAAGGTTCCTTATCCAACATAAAATCTCCAAAAATAATTTGTGACTAAATTAAATCTTTTCCCTTACTTTAACCACAAGTTTATTAACATACCTAAACCATATAGTGAATTCATAAGTAGTTAAATAATATGATTACCTTGATTACAAACCATAATCACTCATTTATAAAAATAAATGATTTTATTCCATTATAATCTTAAGACACCACTACTTAAATAGGAGAATAACCATTCTTAAGTAACTTTAAAGAAACATTACAAGGTACACAAGGTACAAATATCATAAGCATTACACTTTCAAACCATCCATGTTTTTAAAGTTAACTTTAGTCCACAAGACTTTGAATATAAGACTAAAGACTTTGTTATATGTTTTATAGTAGCTTTGGTCTGTTATAGTTAAGTCATAAAGCATCCCAAATCCAAACTATTCAAGCAAGCACAAACAACCTCGACCACATTTGATTAACCACAGAGATTGTTTAAACCTTAGTAAAGGAATCTTTTCTTCAAAAGTTATTCGTTTTGCCACTTCAATCAACAAACCTTATAATAATCTTTCCAACTCTTAACAGATTAAATTCAAGGAATTCTAGCATAATCAACAGATGACAATTAATCACAATCACATTATTTCAAACTTTACTTGTATACTTAGGATTATAAACACTTAAGTTCCTTATTAAGACCATTACTTGTAAAGAAAAATTTAAACCTAAACAATTATAATGTAAGCAATCTTGAGTAATATTCCACGTTGGTGTGTATCTCTTTGTTACATGTTATTATCATTACATGTTATTTCACACTCACAAGCCTTAACAAGAAGCACAAGTGTGAAACTTAACTTAAAGTACAAAACATTCCAAGGAAACCCTTTCCAGTATCCAAACCCTAGAACAACGTTATCCCCGGGATTCACGTTTATCAAGTGCATCACATTACTTATGCATAAGAGCATTTTGATCCTTTAAACATTAGTCCTTACCGGACCAATGATGTTGATTTCAGATATTGGATCTTATATTGTCTTGAAGACCGTGAGTGCATAATCTTGCAATCACAAAAGGCAAGTTCACACTTTCTTATGTCCTTTGATTATTTTCTGTAAAGTATTTTACAAATCCAATGTTGTCAACACCTGCATTTGTAAAAGGTCCGAAAACACTATTTTCATAATAATATGATTATCGGTTATTTACCATGAGCTAATAACCTACTATGAAAGTTCCGGTGGTAAAGGAATATATTATCTAGGACTTAACAACCAATGTCGCCAGTGATTCTTGCGCCGTATATCATGCGTTAACCATGAGATTTGGAATGGGAAGGAGAAGTCAGTTGTATCTTCTTCCTCTCGCATGTAGCCGGATGTGTAGGTCGTGGCTGTTATCCTCTGTAACACCCTCGCCTGATAAGACTGAGTTCATGTGTATAGTGCCAATCCCTGGATCGGTTCACTGGCACACACAATACATATGAATACCAAAGAGTTTAACAGTGCATCATAAATAACGAATTGATCCAGAATTTGCAATTATTACAATAATGCTTAGGTCAAGGCTTGCTCAAATTCAAGTAGCATACGGAAGCATAAACAATTGATAGGCTCCATCTTCAATTGTGCCACAGGCGAACAACTGTTGAGTGGAGTATCGCACCTAGTCGATCACTCATAATCGGAATCATAACCTGCAACATAAAATGTAGCAGCCCCGAAGGGTCAATACTTGGAATGTATGGCAAGTAGAGCTATTAAAGGAGACAATAAATCTAGCATCTACATGCATATTTGGCAAGTGGAGTTGTGGTTAGCTTGCATTTTCAAATACCTTTGTCCTACTTTCATAAACAGTTTTTGATTTTCTTTGAAAAGATCCCAATTAAGTTAACCCATCAACATTAAAGCAATTAGGAAATTAGAATGAGCGAGAAACATGTCATGAACTCAATATCAAGAAACTCAGATGTCCATAACCGGGACACGACTAATCGATTAGTTTATACACCCTGCAGGGGTTAGTACACTTTACCCATGTGACTTGGCCATCCCAGCTCATACCACCACTCTCATATTGGGTGATGATAGGGAGAAGTCCAAGAAGGGACCGTTCGGGAAGTAGCTCTATAACATCCCAAAAATATTAAACTATAATCATAAAACTCTGATCACCATATTTAGGGTCAACAAAAACTTTTCCAATTAAAATACGAAAGCATTCATATGTGTATGTATTAAAATGTGGATTCTTTTGAATTGCCATGATTATGTGTTTCTTTGCTTGTAAAATGATTCTTAGGTGAAATAAACATCATCTAAACAATCCCCACACTTTTCCCAAAGACAAATAAATCAAAACCATCAACTTAAGTGAATGGTCACTTTTGCCAATATAACTCCCATGCCTACTTTGGCTATCTCTAACTTTCAGAACTTAACAGACACTTTTTTGGATCTTTGCACCCCTTGATAGTACTCATAACAAAGTACCAAGGCCCACTTTGTGATCTTCCAAAAACATTTAAATGCATAGTTTAAATGAAAGTTTAAAATTGAATCTATATCATATGGGAAGATCCCACTTTTTCAAAAACCACTCAAACAAGCCCAACTTTCAAAATCCAAGCATCTACAGACTCACCAGCACATTCCTAGCACACCCACCAAAAATATTTTCAAAATTCAAAACTTGGATTCATGCGGCCATTTCATCAAACACCTTGCAGATACAAATCAAACAAAATCAAAACACTATAGTGTGTAGTGATTCTGTCCTAACTTGTTCCCTCTCTGGACACCACTAGCCTTAGTAGATCATCTAACAGCCTTAACTAATCTCTAGCACCACTATAAGCTAGCCATTGTCATTAATGGAGAACAACCCGAGTGCACCATTGCCACCCCATAGTCGACAGCAAGCTACAAGCAGCACTAGCCTCGCCAACCTTGTCTGGGAGCAAGCTAGCACCCCACCGCCACTCCCTATCCCAGCCGCGAGCGACGCCAGCCCCTGGACCACAGACACAAACCATGCCAAGCCATTCTGCAACCATGCCGAGAGCGCGCCCCGTACCCAAAGACCGCGCGCCGCCTCGCCGCGTGCACGCGTGATCACCATCGTCCCAGCAACCCCGCAGACATGCTCGTTCACCGCCGTGCGGACCACGCGCGCTGTGCGCCATTAAAACATCCGTCGGGCACGCTTAGATCACCACAGCGTTTCGACCGATCAGCACCGCCCCACGCCTCGCCACCACGTCGTTGAGCTTCGCCAGGGAGCACAGCACCGCCCCCTACCGTTGCCCACGCCGATAGCCCTCTGTGCCGTCGACCACGACGAGCCCAGCTTGCACCCGCCGGTCCCCTCTCGCCACTATAAATAGAGGCCTCCCCTGCTCGAATTCTTCACACCACCTCACTCCCCTCTCACCCAGAACCACCCCACCCCATTCCCGGAGCAAGGCGAGCAGCGCATCACCGGAATCTCACCGGAGTCCGCCGCTGCTGGAGGAGAAAGAAGCCGTTGATTTCGTCCACCCCCGGAGCTGCCGCGACCACCCCTGAGTTGCCTTCGTCGACTTTGTCGTTTGCCCGCCTCGCCGTCGTCATTGGAGCCCCGGTATGCCCCCTATGCACCCCCACCGAGCCGCTAGGGTTCGAGCTCTTCGGTGACCTATTCATCATCGACGACGACCCTCAGCCGTCTATCTTCATTCTAATCCAACGCACCACATCACCTCGTACCGCTTCGCGTTTAAAGATCCACTGACCAGTAGACCCCCCTGTCCATTGCGCCCCGCGCTACGGAGTGACACTAGGACGGCCCATTACCCCTTCCTGCGCAACCCACTCGTTTGAATTTAGCTTTTTCTATTTATATTCAAACTCACTTCTGTACCTAGTTTCAAAAATCAACCCATCTCGATTAATTGAACCAAATTGAATGAAACCAATTTTGCTAGAACAATATTGAAACGCTTAATCCAAGCCCATTGGATTGAAATCATTTGGATCTATAGATCAACCTTGGTAAAAATAACAAGGCAGAAGCTTTTCTGCATTCAAACATTTTTCAAATTTAAACCATAATATCTTTTGAGTTGATTCCAACTCTCAAAAATCACATTTGATCATACCTTTCAGAATATATAAAATTATATGGGTTTACTTACAGAAATAATGTTCAAGTAATAAAAGAATGCCACATAGGCATTTCTAGTCACTTTATTTATTTAAAATAAAAGGTTAAACCTTATTAAATTGTGACACCACTTTAAATCACAATCCCATGTACTAAAATATGTGGTGATGATATGTGTCAACATGATCCCATGTTTGGTTTGGAGAATAGTAAATCTTAAGTAGTTTTTCAATGAGTAGAAATTACTTTTCTAAAAAGAAAATCAATAAGACAAATGCTTTAATCTTGTAATATTAGTGATGATGCTAGATCATCTATAGAACCCTTATGTGTGATGATTGAAAGTAGTTAAGTATTGTTTGGTGATTGTGTACCTCGTATTTATTCATAGACGCTAGTACCGACCAAGGATACGAGGAGGAAGGAGGATACTACGAAGAAGAAGCCGAGGAGAACTTCAACCACTGCTCTGCACAAGGCAAGCCTTACTAATGAAGTTAACCTATGCAATCCTAATACTACTAGTGGATGTGCAAGCTAACACTTGCAAGATACTCTACTTATGCAAGCTTATACTGATAATGATGCAAGCCTATACTGATTCTTAGGCAAGCAAATACTTGCTTGTTACCATGACCACTAGATGCCTTAAGCTTATATGATCATATCCACTCGATACCCAATCCTAGTTTTACTTGCAAGCTTTCTACTTTATTTCTTTATCAAAGCTATTACCTAGAGTTTACTTGAGTAAATTGTTGATTCTAGGAGGATAATTGAAGGTTGCATAAAGAGCATTAAATTTGGCCTAGCTAGATTATCTTGATGTCATCCTAAGGCATGATATTGAACTTAGTTAAACTCCACTAGTTTACCACCCCTCATTAGTATTCACTCCCATGTGTAGATGCTATTGCTAAGCATAAAACTTGATCAACTTTAGATGGGAATACTTGGTGGAAAAATGGTTATGAAAACCTTGGAATGATGGATCATTCTATTGAGATGTTTTGACATGTGTTTCCGAACACTAGATGATTTTGGTGATGAAAATGTTGAGGCATGAACCTTAGCCCTTTATAAAACTGATGGTTGTCCGGATGCGACACCATTCCAATTTTACCGTACGACCACAATACCCGAGAATTGGGTAGGGCTTGACTGGAAACTTATATACCTTAGTATTGGTTCCCTCACGGCCAAGGTCTGAGCTGAGGCTACCTTGTGAAGATTGTCCACCTGTGCAGTACCCAAGATGACAGTTGGTCATGGTTGGGAGGACAAACTCACAGGAGAGGTGCTTATACTAGGGCGTGTAATTGAAAGGTTAGGATTGGTTATCCGCATACTGAGTATGGTGAATTCAAGATTTGTTCCTAATGAATGTATCGAATGTTGTGGTGAAAGTGTACAATCTCTGCAGAGTGTCAAACTATTCGAATAGCCGCGTCCGCGGTTATGGACAGTTGGAGTGGCCATACTGTTCCCCAGTCAGATGTTTTCAAAATGACTTGTGAAATGAATAGAGATTTTGACTTGACCATAACAGAGTTGTGATATGAAATACAAGTTCCCACTTAGGTGTTAACTTCAACTAGCATTCTTTGCTTCTGAACTTAGTAGAGGTAAATCTGGCTTTTTGCAAAACAACCCTAGAGCTTAGTGTCCTATTACAAAAAACCCCTTCACTTGTTAGTATTAGTTTGCGAGTACTTAAAGAGTACTCATGGCTTTGTCCCTGGCTATTCCCGTGGCCAGACTATGATGAGGAGTACCAGGAGGATGGACCCCAAGAAGGTTACGACAACTAGGATCATCTCCCATCGTCAGCATTGCCTGTGACCCTGAAGATGGAGCTTCGCCTACGCTACCTTTATTATTATGTTATTCCGCTACTTGAATTGTATTAAGAACTAGATCATGAGGTCCTTATTTGTGTAAGACCTTATGTATGGTTTGTAATGGATGATGTACTTGTTGGGGATATGCTATATGGGTATCCTTATAGCATGTCTCTTATCCGGCTAAACCAGGTGGCCCATAGTCGGTAGCATGGCCCATGGCCTGCTCGGCCTAGTTAGGTGGATCCAGAAGGGAGGACCATGCCGGATAAAGGAAGGCTACGGTGGAGTTACCAGTGTACCCGGAGCCTTGGAGTGCAAGATACACAAGACTAGTGATAGACGGTGTAGGGCTCTGTAACCTGTCCGGCTAGGACTTTTCCCTGTAACCCTAGGACTTGGCGACTATATAAGTCGGGCCTATGGGAGCCTTTAGGGAACGATCTCATACGATCATAGATCAACACACACAACCTTGCACAGCGAACCTATCTCTGTAACTCGGCATATTGCCCTTATAGTGATTTATAGCAGGAGTAGGATTCCGCCACCGTTGTGGGATCTGAACCTGGGTAAGCTGTGTTACCTCGAACCCGTCAACCGTCCGCCTTACCCCACGTCTCTAAACACGCACTGTGAGGACCCCTCCATGGCGTACTCGTCGGCAATACCACGACAGTTGGCGCGCACCGTGGGGCAAGAGGCGCTTCAGGCTCTTCAGCGGGCGAGGACCAAGATCTTCGCGGGAATCGGCGAAACCGTAGCCATCGGTCGCGTTCTCTTCTCCGGCAATGTTCCGATCATCCCTCCTGACGAGTTCTGGATCCTGGCAAAGACGAACCCTACGTGATGTTCGATCGTTCCTATCGGAGACATCCACCTCTTCATCGGCGAAACCGACTCGGGCACTAGTTCACTGGGAGTCGGAGGAGCATCAAGACCCGCACAGACCGCCTACGGGCAGGATACGTTTGCGGAAGGATCGATGTCGGATCTCTCTTCGGAGTTTGCCGACAAACATGAGAAAGCATCAAGACCCGCACGGACCGCCTACGGGCAGGATACGCTTGCGGAAGGATCGATGTCGGATCTCTCCTCGGAGTTCGCCGGCAAAGATTGGAAAAATTCAAGGCCCACCCAAACCACCCCTATGCAGGATATAAAGGTGGAAGATCACTGCAAATCCGCCGGCTTCGTCCGTGCGTCTGGACAGCAGAGATCCAAGTTCGTCGGCGTGGTTACCATCTTCAATCTAGCGCACTGCGTTTAGACAGAGGGCGAAAACCCCCGCGATTACCTGGCCAGGTGGCTCCGTATACGAGCCGATCGGGCCCACTACCCCGATGACAACGCTTTGTATCACTTCATGGAAGGACTGGACCGTGGCACGCTTCTCCGACATTCTCTAAGATGGCAGCATGCAACAGGACGTCTCACCCTCGAAGAGATGGTGAGCACCGTCAACAGCTACGCGGAAGCTGACACAGCAGCCCAGATGGAGCTCGCGCTCAGAGACGGAGAACCTCCGATTCAGCAGCCGCCGCCACCGCCTCCCGCCGTCATCGTCGCAGCAGCACCACCTCCTCCAGTCATTGTCGAGGCCGTTGCACCTCCACCGCCCGTCATTGAGGAAGTCCTGGCACCCTCCGAATCTGTCATTGACGCACTTTATGCTGATTTCAGTGCAGATTCAGAGGAGATAGACTTCAGTCCCGAAGAGCTAGACTCCGCCATGCAGGAGATGGAGGAGGAGTACTCGCGCGACGAGCAAGCCCACAACACCGTTACGTCTCGAGGGGTGTTCATCACCATTGGGACGGCGATGGATGAAGATCAACCCGGACGAGCTCCGCCTACGGCGCTAGAAAAGGGGAAGGGGCAACTTATTGCTGCAAACGATGATCGCGCAAAAGTCATGCCTCCCCCGCCTAACCCAGTGCAGCAGCTACAGGAACTCGGCACCGGCCCGAGCAAGAATAACACCGCAAACTTGCCACCTCCAGCATCTACATCGGCAACAGCCCATGTTACTCCACCTGATAGAGTGATGTACGGCAATCTCCTTGTCGAGCCACTAACCGTTGCTCATATCCGGAACGTGACCCAGCTTGACGAGAAGCGCCAGCAGCTGCTGGAGGAGGAGCAAGCCATCACGGAGCAAGGCGCTAAACTAGATCGAGATCTGGTCAATGCGCAGAAATCCATAGAGAAAGCTAGAGCAATGGAGGCCGAGTACAAGACTTTGCTACAGCAGCAGAAGGCTAAGAAAGCTCTGGCTCGCGTCATCAACGATCCTGGTGTACGGCGCAACCTAGGATGGGCTCCCTCAAAGCCGGCACAGGCCAAGCCATACATTGACGGCGAAGGCAAGCAGGTGATGCCCACCCCACTCCTTAACCTCGCCGTCGCCAAGACCCTTCTGGAGCAGGATAGATCACCTGAGGCAGTGGAACAGGTCTATGAACTAGTGGCCAAGGCGGTGAAGCAGCAGGAAAAGGCCAACTCTCAGAGGCTTGAGTCTGACCCAGCGCTCTACCGATCTAGACAGTACAAACCGCCAAGGGACAGATCTTCTCAGGATGTCGGGTCCCAGACGGGTTCGTCAGAACGAAGACGGAGGGATGCTCGCAACATGAAGGATGCTATCCCCATATCCTCCGACCATGGAGAAAAAGCCCGACCTCGTCGCCCATCGCCACCGCCCCGATCCCCCGACATCAGGAAGACTACAAAGCTCACCATCGTACGGATATGCCCCCACCAAGGCAGTGCGGCATCGTCATCCGCGACAACGCGGCGCAGACCCGTCATGATGAAGAGCGCCACCAAGGACACAAGAGCAGGTCACACCATGACCCTCCACGTCCTACAAGCAACCGTGACAGGCGTGAGGCATCGCAGGAGGGTAACAACAAGAAGGCTAACCCACCGCCACCTCCCCTCCATCACCGCCAAGCAGTCACCATGGCGGAAGAGGCCCGCGTCGTTCACGCAGCCCATCCCCTGTTGACAAAAATAAGAAGAACCCGGAGCCATACGATGCACGTTCGCGGATCGATAAGATCCACGAGGCCCGGGAAGGACCATACCTGGGACCACGTTGCTTTGGACCTGCAATACGGTCCGCAACTTACCCCAAAGGTTTCCGGATTGACAAGACCATTAAGCCCTATGACGGCACCGCCAAGCCAGCCACATGGTTGCACGACTACGGCAACGCGGTAGAGATTGCCGGAGGCAACCCCAACGTCACCGTCAAGTACCTCCCGTTAATGTTGGCAGGCACGGCCCGTCAATGGATCGACGACCTGCCGGAGAAATCTATCTACAACTGGCTGGACATGCAAGAAGCGTTCACCAAGAACTTTGAGGGTACATACAAGCGTCCCTGCACTGTGGGCGATCTACAGCGGTGCGTGCAAGAGAAAGACGAGACATCTCGCGCCTACCTCTCCCGCTGTCTAGATATGAAGAATTCCTGCGCAGGAGTGCATGCTCATATCGCCATGGCCGCCTTCATCGATGGGTTGTAAAGGGGCACGCTGCTCCGACATAAGATGAAGCGCTTGTAGGACAATCACCAGCTTAACTTGAACCAGATGATTCAGTTGGCTAGTGAGTTCGCAGCTGCTGACGACGATGCTCGTGGCTCCTTGACGGCAACGGCCGTTCCAACTCAAGCTCGGAGGAACAGCAGTACAAAGCAGAAAACTGCTCCAGAAGAAAAGCAATCTACCGACATGGTCTCTATGACTTTTGCAGGACGAGGATAAGGCGGACAACGTGGCCGAGGAAGGGGAGCTGGCCGTGGGCAGCAACGAGGAAGTGAAACCACCTCGGCGCCGCTCTGCGTTCCCCAAACCTACGAGGAGTACCGCGATATGCCGTGCCTCGTACACCTCGACGCCAACGGCAAGGCCACCCATACCAATCGACACTGCAAATTCGTCAACGACCTCAAGGAAGACCCGGAGTCCGGCTACAAGCGAAGTCGGAAGAACAGACCGCGAGGCAAGGGCAAAGGGAAGAAGAAGGAGGAGGAGTCCAAGGATTCAAGTGACATGGACGAAGACGTTGCCCCAAGCACGCCGCCAAGAGCGACGACAAGGGTAAGAACAGAAGACCTCTCTGAGGATCCTGATGGCCACTCTCCCTCTAATCCCCCAGTACCTGCGCTGGTTGGAAGTTCCAATAACTTGGGACAGGACGGACCACCCAGACCTTGTGCCCATGGAGAACCAGTACGCCATGGTCATCAACCCATTGATCGACGGCGTGGAGTTCACCAAGTGCATGGTGGATAGTGGAAGCAGCATCAACATCATGTACCTGGATACACTGCAGAAGATGAACTTGACGGAGGAAAACCTAAGGCGGACCAATACCATTTTCCACGGCGTAGTTCCTTGTCGGGAGGCTCGGTCCCTTGGGTGCATTACACTTCAGGTAGCCTTTGGTGATGTTAATAATTACCGCCAACAGCGCATGACCTTCGAGGTGGTCCCCTTCAAGAGCGTGTACCACGTCATATTCGGCCGCGACATATTCCACACGTTCATGGCCAAGCCATGCTTCGTCTACAACAAACTCAAGATACCCGGACCAAACGGTATTATCATCGTATCCGGAAGCTTTACCAAAGCAAGGGACTGTGAGATCAATGAAGCAGCCGTTGCAGAAGCTGTCCTCTACAGCGAAGAATTCATAGAGATCCAGAGCAAGGTCAATGACTCACAGATGCCCGCGTCGAAGAAGCAGATCTCCGACTCCGCTCCTGCGTTCAAGGCCACCATCGAGACCAAGCCGGTGGAACTTGTGGTAGGCGATGCCTCCAAGACCGTCGCCATTGGGACGAACCTGGATCCCAAATAGGAAAGCGCGCTCGTCGAGTTCCTCTGTGAGAATAGGGACATCTTTGCCTAGCAACCTGCCGACATGAAAGGTGTACCTAGGGAACTTGCCGAGCACAGCTTAAACATTGATCCAAAATGCAAACCAGTGAAACAACCTCTACGACGCTTTGGAGATGAGAAGAGGCGCGCCATTGGCAAAGAGATAGCTAGGTTACTTAAGGCCAGATTTATCCGAGAAGTCCTTCAAACCCAATGGGTGGCCAATCCTGTACTTATCCCCAAAAAGGGAACCACTGAATTAAGAATGTGTGTTGATTACACCGGCTTGAACAAATCATGTCCCAAAGATCCGTTTGCTTTGCCTCGCATTGACCAAGTCATTGACTCGACGGCTGGCTCGGAGCTTTTGTGTTTTCTAGATGCATACTCAGGATACCACCAGATCAAGATGAGGAAGTCGGACCAATTGGCCACTTCGTTCACTACCCCATACGGCACGTTTTGCTATGTCACGATGCCCTTTGGGCTGAAAAATGCAGGTGCTACCTACCAGCGGACAATGCAACGTTGCCATCATGACCAAATTGGTCGGAACGTTCACGCCTATGTGGACGATATCGCGGTGATGTCTAAAAAAATCAAACGACTTAATCTCCGACTAAAAAGAAACCTTTGATAATCTCCGGAAATACAACATGATGCTCAACCCTAAGAAGTGCGTCTTCGGGGTTCCAGCCGGCAAATTTTTGGGCCTCATTGTTTCCCAACGTGGAATCGAGGTCAACCCAGAGAAAATCAAGGCCATATTAAACATAAACCGTCCGACATGCCTAAAGGACATTCAACGACTAACAGGTTGTGTTGCAGCAGTTAGTCGGTTCGTCAGCCGACTTGGAGAGAAGGCCCTGCCACTGTACAAGTTGCTGAAGAAGGCGAAAAAATTTACGTGGACGGACGAAGCAGATGCAGCATTGAAGCAGCTCAAGGAGATTCTTTCCTCATCGCCCATCCTTGCAGCACCCGAGCCTGGAGATCCCCTGTTAATTTACATGGCGGCAACCAACCGGGTAATCAGCATCGTCGTCGTGGTAGAGCGGAAGGAACCAGGCTATGAGCACGGAGTTCAACGACTAGTTTACTATGTGAGCGAGGTCTTGACGGAGTCCAAGCAGCGTTACCCGCACTACCAAAAGATAGCTTATGGTGTATTCCTCGCTTCTCGGAAGCTGAGGCATTACTTTTAGGAGCACCCAATCACAGTGGTGAGCAAGACTCCACTGTCCGACATTATCAATAACAGCGACGCTACAGGAAGGGTCACGAAGTGGGGCATTGAACTTGCCGCCTTCGAGATCACCTACAAGAGACGCGACACTATCAAGTCACAAGCCTTGGCGGATTTTGTTGCAGATTGGACGGAGATGCCAGGCACTACTCCGTTGCCAGAACCAGAGTACTGGGTGATGCACTTTGACGGATCAAAGCTGCTCAATGGCTCAGGGGCTGGTGTATTGCTATAGTCACCAACAGGAGACAAGCTACACTATGTTCTGAAGATCCACTTCGAGGCTACAAACAACATGGAGGAGTATGAAGCACTCATTCACGGACTACGTGTAGCCAAGGACATTGGCATCAAGAGCATAGTTTGCTGTGGAGATTCCGACTTGGTTGCCCAGCAGGTGGCTGGCACCTGGAACGCGCGGAACCCTATGATGGCGGCATATCGAGACGAAGTGGACGAGATAGCCAGGAGCTTCTTGGATTACGAAGTCAAGTATGTGCCTAGGGAGCAAAACGAGGCGGCTGATCTGCTGTCTAATCTTGGATCAGGGCGCAAGCGAATTCCGCCAGGAGTTTTCCTAGAGCACCTGCGCACACCATCTGTGAAGGGGGCCGACATCGACAACCCATATAGATTTGACTCTTTCGTCAACATGGTGATCAAGGTCCCTCCGGCTTGGACAAAACCGTTCATGGAATACCTCGAACACGGAACTTTGCCCGACGACGAAGTCGAAAGACGGCAAATAGTACGGCGAGCAAAGGGTTATACCATAATCAATGGGAAACTCTACAAAAGTAGCACTACTGGTGTATACCTAAAGTGTGTTTCCCAGCTAGAAGGTATGGAAATCCTGCGCGAAATCCATCTCGGAGAATGCGGTCATCACGTCGCTCCTCGATCGTTGGTCGCGAAAGCCTTCTGGCAAGGATTCTACTGGCTGACCGCGAAGGCGGATGCCGACAAGATGGTTGATACATGCATGGGATGCCAGTATTATGCCCGACAACCACATGTTCCTGCTGAAGAATTGCGAACAATACCAATAACTTGGCCGTTTGCAGTCTGGGGGCTAGACATGGTGGGACCGTTATAGACGGCACCTTGTTGGTTTACGCATCTGCTTGTAGCAGTTGATAAAATCACCAAATGGATAGAAGCTAAACCCATTAGAAAGCTTGATGGGGCAACTACCCTCAGGTTTGTCCGGGATCTAGTGGTGAGATTTGGTCTCCCACATAGCATTATCACCGACAACGGAAGTAACTTGTCACTCAGAGAAGTGGAGGCTTATTGCTGGGAGAAAGGCATCCGACTTGACCTTGCATCTCTGGAACACCCACAATCCAATGGTCAGGTTGAGCGAGCCAATGGATTAATCCTACAGGGAATCAAGCCACGTCTTGAGGCACCGCTACATAGAGTAACTGGAGCCTGGGCGGGATAACTACACCCAACAGATCCACCGGCTACACCCCTTACTTCATGGTATATGGAGCATAAGCCATCTTGCCTTCCGCCATCCTCCACGATGCACCAAGAGTTGCCGCCTATGATGAGGATGACGCTGAAGAATCCAGACGCCTAGATGTGGACCTTCTCAAGGAGGAGTGCGTTTTGGCATGCCAAAGATCCACCATCTACCAGCAGAAGCTACGCAGCTACCATAGTCGCCGCGTTCGGCATCGCTCATTTAAAGAGGGGGATTTGGTGCTCCGACTTAAGCAGAAGAAGTCACACAAATTATCCCCGCCATGGGAAGGACTGTTCATCATAAGCAAGGCGCTGCTCAATGGGTCTTACTACCTTGTTGACAATCGTGAACTAAAGGATAGACCCAACGAGGATCATAAGAGTAAGAGACGTGACCCGGATGATGACTACCCGGAGCTTGATCGGCCATGGAACATAGCACAACTATGTCCTTTTTACACTTAGCATTTTTTTATCTAATTGTGTACCTCTTATATGATCAATGAAATAAAGCTCTTTGGTTCACTCATATTTATGAGTCTTTTACCTCCTTTAGTGTTCATTTTTGGATCATGTAAAACCTTTATGCACAAGCTTTACGTTTGCACTTGTGAAAATTCCGCCTACGGGCGTTAGCTTAAGTTGGTCTACACGTTTTTTGTCATTTTTATGTGGATTCTAGAGTAGTGACTTTCGGCACTTATTGTCGGCAATTTTGCGCTCAGGTTATTGACGGTGCCATTGGGCATCATCACCTAAGCGCATGGTTCCGACAACGAGTCTTCCGACTCACGAAAAGTCAAGCATAAGAACCAAAGTAATGGATAAGCCAGCACTTGCTTAAAAAATATATACATGCTGGAAATTAGTTCTTAAGTAGCAGGACATAACAACCATTGTTTTCTGCCTTAAGTTACATCACCAAGTTTTTTCTCGCATACACCAAAGATGAAACAAATATTACATAGTGTTTTTCATTCTTTGGGCGCAGGAGACTTGGAAGCAGCATCGTCACCAGCCGGAGAATCACCCTCAACGTCGGCGCTATGATGAGACTCGGAGGAATATTGGTTGACGCTGTCGATAGTGCTCATGGGCACGAAGATGTCGATATCCACCAACTCGGCAACTCTGGTGTCATAACCCGCGAGTGATGACAAGATGGCTTCATGATCAATCTCTTTGTCGTCATCGTCAACGTCGGGGATACCAGAGGTCACCGTGTCAATGTCGGCGCCTTCGTAGTGTGCCTTCACCATTGACAGCGCCATCCTTGCGCCAGCCCGTGCACATGAAGCTTTCCAGCTCGTGACACGCTCGGGGGCTCGACGCAGAATCTCCGAATACTTCGTCACGGAGTCTGAGGCCTTGATGTATATCTGGAGGGACTTGGCAATCTCTTTGGCTTGGGTGATGGCGGTGTTGATAAAGTTTCCAACAAGAACCATGCATTCCTTGTCCGAAGGAGGCGAGCGGGTTAAACCCATAGGAGCTGCAAATTTCGACAAGGAGCGCATGAGTTCAATAAATTCAAAGTATCCAGACTACAGAAATACAAGGCGGAGGAAACTTACTGAAGATGCTGGCCTTAGCCTGCCAGAGGGTGTCCACCAAGGATTCTTTCTCTTGTTGGAGGAGATTAAACGCCTCGTTGTGGCATTGGTTTTGCTCATCAGCAGCTTGCTTCTGATCTTTTAAGATCGCAAGCTCCTCATTCAAGCGATTGATTTCCGCGGAGGCGGAGTCCTGCAGGGCCTTCATGGAATCTTCATGCATTTTCAGCACTTCCTTCCTCTCCTCCTTAAGGATCTTGTTCTCGCTGTCCAGCTGCTGGATGTGCTTGGACTGCTCGACAGTGTCCTTGGCCTTGGCGACATGTTCTACAAGTCGGAGAAAACAAAGTACACAGTGAGTACTCGGAGAGTGTGGGCACAAAAACAAGACGGAATGCGCAAAAAGAAAACAGACTCTTGTTTTTGATGATCTGTTCCTTCAAGATGGCAGTTTTATCCTTTTCGGCTTCAAGATTTGCGCGCATCTTTTGGTACTTGTCGTTGGCCATGCCCCTCCGAGCATTCTCGTTCTGTGGAAAAAAGGAAAAAATTAAACCGTTGTTTAGTCTGCTTGGAGCACCTAGTCGGAAATTTTCCACCTAGGCGCTCGGGGGCTACAGCGAGAGTTTTTTACTTAGCAATATATTTAGCTTTTCTTTAAGCATCTTGTCGGAGCTAATTCAGTTCTCGATTAGAAGCTTGGGTGCTACAGTATAAAGTTTTTAACTCGAAAAATGCTTAGCTTTTCTTTAAGCATCTAGTCGGAACTAATTCAGTTACAACTAGAGGCTTGGGGGCTACAGTATTGAAAATTATAAACACTGCGTATGCTACTCTTAAAGAATCTAGTCGGAATAGTTTGTTCCATCTAAATGCTTGGGGGCTACAGTGAGATTTTTTTCTAACTTAGTCACTCTTAGAGCATATAGATGCAAAACCTATGGTTTTCCGTCTATATCCTCGGGGGCTATAGTGGGATACTCATATGAAATGCAAAAGGCAAATTAAAACTTACAAGTGCAATGATCTTTAGGTTTGTAGCACTCTCGGCTAGCAGCTTGCCAAAGGAGATGCTATTTCCTTGCAAGATGTCCGCTTGTCGGAGGAGCTCCTCAAGACCACACGTCGGAGATGACGGTACTCCTCTAGGAACCAGAGTTGTGTTACTCGGCATAAGCACCGGGTAAACTATCTTCGGAAACTCAAAGGGTTTCTGGGGAGCAGGGGCACCGCCTTCGACAGAAGTACCAGCTTCCACCACCGCCTTGCCGCCACCGATGGCATCCTTAGCCGGAGCTTCAGCCATTTGGTGAGCGGTGCTCTCCTGCGTCGCCTGCTCGCCGACAATAGGGAGTTTGGTAGAAGCGCCAGAATCCACTTCCATGACGGAAGGGCCTGGTAACTCCTTAGCCTGCGAGCTTGTCGGAGCAGACGAAGGCTTGACGGCAGGGGTAGCAGGGGCGATGGCGGGGGAGGCGTCGCGATGCATCATGTCTTTGATATTTCTAGAAGCCCCCAAAGTTTTGGAGGTCTTCTTGAGGCTGGTCGTGGCTTTCTTCCTGAGACGTGTAAAATGCATAAGTACAGGAACAAGACAGATAAATAGACAATGTCGGAGAATGAGAAGCTTACACTAGGGGGGGGCACTTTGGCAAAAATCCCGGTGGCTTTTCTCTTTTCCACCTACAGGGCGACGGTAGTCTTTTTGGAGGCTCCACCCTCCGTCTTCTTCTTCTTGCCTCCGTCGGCAGCGTTAGAGGTGAGCCCTTCCGCTTTCGCGCCAACGGGACTTCATCGTCGGACACGACCGTGACTTCCTTCATCTTTGGATCATAGATTTGAGGAGCCATTCTCATCTCATATTTGTCGCTAAGATGTTAAGTAAGAAATCACCGTGTTAGATAAGATGATATTTGCAAGATGGAAGAACTGGAGTATATGTTGTATACGGAAAATAAAAACCTACCTTTGGTCACTTGCCGTCTACGAACATGTCGTAGGTGATGGTGAAGCCACGCTTCTTATCCTTCACCTTCACGATGTCTTTTAGGCGGAGCTTGACGGAGTCACTCGAGAAGTTATCCACGTAGATCCGGAGGCTATCCCTTCGATCACTGGTATACTCGTGCATATACTTCACGCGGTGCTGCAGAGGTTGGATTCGCCTGATGAACCAGCACATAGCTAGGTCCAAGCCGGTCAAACCTGTCTCTACGAACCATTCGATCCGCCTTATTGCGCGAGAAGCGTCGAGGTCGGAGGAAAGGGAGGCATGGGATCTCCATGTAGAAACTTCAGCGGCGGCTCCATCCACGAAGTCCGGGTATGTCACTTCTCGGCCCGCCAAAGGAATGTCGGGGCCGTAAAAGTACGTCCATTGCCAGTTCTTGCAGGACTCGTGGCCAACGATGTCGGGGAACCGCCGGCCAGGTCGAATCTTGAAGCTTATGGTGCCGCAGTTCCTAAGCTCCTCCTTACTATGTACGGCTTCACGTTTGACGGTGAAGAAGTACACGAACAAGTCTAACGTAGGCCTTATCCCTAGGTAACCCTCGCAAAGTGCCGCGAAGTTGCTAAGCACTAAGATGCTATTGGGGGAGAGGTTATGGGGTTGGACCTTGTAGTGGTTCAAGACGGAGAGGAAGAAGTGGGAGATGGGCAGGGAAACGCCGCGTACCAACTGAGCCTTGAGGTACACCTTTTCTCCGGCTTGGGGAGAAGGTGTCACCTCGCCGGCCGGCGCCGCCCGCCAGGCAAGCCCCTCCGTCGCAGGGAGGTAACCTTCGGCGACCATCTCCTGGATGTCGCGGTCGGTGATGTCCGAGCCGCGCCAGTCACCCTTATGCGAGTCTGGCTCTTCTTCCAGTGGCTCTAGCGCCGCCAGATTGTGGTCGCCGCCGGTGGACTCGATCACCGCCGATGCAGGGATAACCAAGCCCTCTAGGGGCACGACGATGGAGCTCGCCGGCTTTGCCGCGGCCTCGCTCGACGTCGCCATCGATGGGGAAGATCTGCTGTTGTCCATGGAGTGATGGACGGATGTGACTGACGCAGATGGAAGCTAGGGTTTTCGAGGTTTCTCGCGGAGAGCTCGAGGTGACGTGCGGCTGGAGGAAGAAGACGACGCGAGAAGAATGGGGTAAAAAGTGGAAAATTCCCCACGGTTACTATTTATCATCCTCGGTGTCAAGATTCGTGCACCTAATCAGACGGTTGTTGCGTAGACGACGTGTTCGCGAACGTGCGTGGAAATTTCGCCATGTCTCCAACCGCCGCAGCCAACGGTTCATATCGCCCGCGCGGGAAAATCGGATATGATTGCGTTCTCTGCATGTGTGAGTTACGAGGCATCGCTGACCTAAGCCTACATCGTCCTAGCTGACACGGGTAGATGAGCCGTCACATCGAAGATTCCGGCATGGACGGATTTAATCCGACTACGGAAGAGTACGATGTTTCTCTGGCTTACAAATCGAAGACGGAGAAAACCTTGCAGGGTTCTTTGGGAGGACTACAAGATGTTTCTTGACGATCTGCCGACATCCATCTAGACGGAGCGTTCCACGTGAAGAGACAAGACGGCGTAAGATCTCGGAGTTCTCCGAGGGCTACTGTTGGGGATATGCTATATGGGTATCCTTATAGCATGTATCTTATCCGGCTAACCCAGGTGGCCCATAGTCGGTAGCATGGCCCATGGCCTGCTGGGCAGCCCAGTTAGGTGGATCCAGAAGGGAGGCCCATGCCGGATAAAGGAAGGCTACGGTGGAGTTACCAGCGTACCCGGAGCCTTGGAGTGCAAGATACACAAGACTAGTGATAGACGGTGTAGAACTCTGTAACCTGTCCGACTAGGACTTTTCCCTGTAACCCTAGGACCTGGCGACTATATAAGTCGGGCCTATGGGAGCCTTTAGGGCACAATCTCATATGATCATAGATCGACACACACAACCTCGCACAGCGAACCTATCTCTGTAACTCGGCGTATTGCCCTTATAGTGATTTATAGCAGGAGTAGGATTCCGCCACCGTTGTGGGATCTGAACCTGGGTAAGTTGTGTTACCTCGTACCCGTCAACCGTCCGCCTTACCCCACGTCTCTAAACACGCACTGTGAGGACTCCTCCATGGCGTACTCGTCGGCAATACCATGACAGTACTGTGGTATCCAATTCTGTTATGTCTCGCAAAAATGGTAATCCTGGGATTACGATGTATGGCATAACAGGCATCTAGGTTAAAAATCCGGGTGTTGACAAGTTGGTATCAGAGCCATCCTGACTATAGGAGACCCTAGTTAGACTGGACGTTTTAATCAAAAACTTAGTTTCAAAACCAAAGGAAGCAAATATTTACAAAAACTTATTCCCATTCTTATCACCTTGATTCATTCATAAAAAATCATGTTCCTCAAAAACTCTTACAAAATACATAAAATTCGACACATTTGATCACTCTACTAACTTACTCATCCTATATTCTTATAGATGGACGTTAAGTACAGAAAATTTTATCAGTTGGGGAATGGAGGAGACCTTATTTTTGAGCGGGATTTGGACCAGCTTTCGGAACTTCTGGAGCGTCCGCACCCCGAGTTCTTCAGAGCTCAGCTCAATGATCAAGGAGGAGACGATCTGCAGTGGCTAATTATTGCAAGTCTCCGAGGAAAGATAGAACCTCCCACTGCCGAGGGAATTCAGTTTATCTTAAGAGAGAACAACTGGCTCGATGGACTTGCCAGGGCCATGCAGGAAGCTCTTGCCCGTCTGTGTGGGCAGAGTATCAACCAAATCAAGGGTACCCGCTTTGAGTTTTGTCCAAGGCGTGATGCTAATGGATAGCCACTAGAAGCCCCATACCACCACGAGCTGAAGACCCAATTGGACCACCTCAGCATCATGATGTACGATCGTCAGCAGGAATTGGATAATTGTCGTGACTACTCCAACCACAAGTCTGCCATCATCAAGACGAAGGATCATACCATCGCCATGCTAGCGAAGGATCGCAAGTCTCGCTGCCATCAGCTTGACAAGAAGGAGCGCATCATTGCCCGTCTTCGCCACCGTATCTCGGATTTGGAGGAGACCATCCACGAGAGAGACATGCAGTTGGAGGAAAGGGAGAATGCCGGAGAAGATCTTCGTGGAGACCCCTACTCCTATCTCAGCGATGATGATGATTTTCTGGAGGATCAGGCTATGGATTTCTTCACAGATGAGGATGATTACGCCTTCATCGATGACAATGAGGATGATGAGGATGACGACTACACCGACTCAAGTAGTAGTAACACTTGAGCACTAGCGTAGTGAGTTGTATTCGGTCCCACTGTATCGTAGTTTCCAGAATGGTTCTTAAAACCATCTGTTTACCTTTGTTGTGGTGTTTGTTTGTATCGTGTGCTATGAATGAATGAATGAAAAGCCAGTTGCTAGAAAATCTGAGTCAAACTTTAAAAACTTTTCAAAGTCCGAAACCTTAGAAATTTCCCTCTTTTCTCATGATCTATGTCAATCTTCAGATGCCACGCGGAGGAAGTAGTTCATCCCCGGACCTGATGTTGCAGATCCTGCAAATGTTGGTTTCTGACCGCGAAGCCGAAAGAGTCGAACGTCAAGCCAACCTAGCCACCCTTCAGCAGATAGCTCAGCTAGCCCACAACAATCAAGGCCACGGAAACTAGGAAAACCATGGATCTGAGCTCAAAAATTTCCAGAACACCAACCCACCTGTTTTCACTAAGTCAGAAGAGCCCCTAGATGCTGATGATTGGCTGCAAACCATGGAAAATAACCTAGAAGTCGCCGGAGTGGAAGCCAACGAGAAAGTTCTGTTCGCCACCCACTATCTGGCCGGAGATGCAAGAGCATGGTGGAACAGCGTTCGAGCAATGACTGGAGGACAGATGATGACCTGGGAGGAATTCAAGGTCAAGTTCAGCAGAACCCATGTGCCACCGGGTTTGATCAAGAGAATGAGAGACGAGTTCAGAGAACTGAAGCAAGGAAGGATGACCGTAGTGGAATACCGTAACAAATTCTTGTCATTAGCTAGGTATGCCCCGGATGAGATCGACACTGAAGCCAAGAAGAAAGAGAGATTCCTGAATGGTTTGCATGATGAGATGCAGACTGTGTTAGTCAATATCCCTTTTGCTGATATTGGAGCCCTTGTCGACTCTGCCATCCAGATGGAAGGAAAGATCAACCAAGCCAATGAGAAACGCAAGCGTCGCATGATGCATCAGCCAGGAACCCATCAGACCCCAAAGTATCGCCCTAACCCATCTCTAGGATTTGCCCCAAGAACCAACAGACCCCCGATGAACCGTCCCACCTATCCCAACCGTGGAAACCCGAGGCCCGGAGGAAATCACAACAACCCCGGCAACTCTAACAATTTCAATCGTGCACCACCCAAGTTCAACAACAACTATGCAACCGCCAACACCAACACTGCCTCGAGTACTGGAAGCAATGTTGTTCCTGTTGCAGCAAAGGACAAGTCGCAAGTGACTTGTTATGACTGTGGAAATAAGGGTCACTACTCCAACGAGTGCCCAAAGAAGAATGCCGCAGCCCCCAATGCTAATGCCCCAGCTCAGCAGCAACGTTGTGTTCAGCCCGGAAGAAGATTTGCCCCAGGGAATTCACTCAACCGCAATGGCCGTCTTTTTCTCATGCATGCGGAAGAATCCCAGGAAGCGCGAGATGTCATGCTGGGTTTGTTTTTTGTTAATTCAGTACTTGCTAGAGTGTTGTTTGATTCTGGTGCATCGCACTCATTTGTCACCGAAGAATTTGCATGCACTAGTAAGATTCAACCAACCAAACTGAAGCATGTTATGATTGTTCAAATCCATGGTTCAACCACCAAAGCTAGGCAAATTTGCAAAGCCGTCCCTATCCGAATCCATGGCATAGATTTTTATGCTAATCTGATAGTACTCGGAACTAAAGGTTTGGAAGTAGTACTAGGAATGGATTGGATGTCCAAACATAAAGGATTGATTAACTGTGCCAAGAAAGCCATAACCATGACCACCACCGCTGGAATATCAGTCGAGCATATATCTAAAACCTTACCTCGTCAATTCAAGTGCAACAAGAGTATAGCCCAACCTACCATTGACCAAGTCCGGATAGTCTGCGAATACCCCGATGTATTTCCAGATGTTTTGCCTGGTATGCCCCCAGATCGGGATATCGAGTTTATCATTGAACTAATCCCCGGAACAGGACCCATAGCCCAGAGACCCTATAGTATGAACCCGTCTAAACTAGAAGAACTGAAGAAGCAACTGGATTCCATGTTAGAAATTGGATTGATTCAACCAAGTGCGTCGCCATGGAGATCACCTGTCTTATTTGTGGACAAGAAGGATGGAGGTAACCGTTTGTGTACGGATTATCGGAAGTTGAATGATGTCACTATCAAGAACAAGTACCCATTGCCCAAGATAGAAGATTTGTTTGATCAGTTGACCGGTGCCAAAGTGTTTTCTAAGATTGATTTTAGGACTGGCTATCATCAACTCAAGATTCGCGCAGAGGATATCCCCAAGACTGCCTTTACCACCAGATATGGATTATACGAGTATACCATCATGTCTTTTGGATTAACCAGTGCCCCCGCTTATTTCATGATTCTCATGAATAAGATTTTTATGGACTTCCTGGATAAGTTTGTCGTTGTTCTCATCGATGACATACTGATTTATTCCAAATCGGAAG
The DNA here is from genome assembly GCA_916181665.1 of Avena sativa. Taxonomy (NCBI): domain Eukaryota; kingdom Viridiplantae; phylum Streptophyta; class Magnoliopsida; order Poales; family Poaceae; genus Avena; species Avena sativa. Next base: position 202,956,515 of record OV702283.1, on the reverse strand, counting down.
AAGAACATGAGCTACACCTAAGGACCATTCTTGGAACCCTTAGAGAGCATCCGTTGTATTCCAAGTTTAGCAAATGTGAATTCTGGTTACAGGAGGTAGGATTCCTCGGCCACATTGTATCAGTCGGAGGAATTGCCGTTGACCCTGCAAAGGTAAAAGATGTCGAATATTGGCAAGCCCCAACCACTCAAACCCATGTTCGTGCATTTCTCGGATTGGCGGGATACTACCGCAAGTTCGTAGAAGGATTCTCGAGTAACGCCAGACCTATGACCCAATTGCTGAAGAAAGACAAGAAGTTTGAATGGACGGACAAATGTGAAGCGAGTTTTCAAGAACTAAAGAGGAGATTGATTTCAGCCACAATCTTAATCATGCCGGATATCACGAAGCCTTTCGACGTGTATCGTGATGCATCCAAGATCGGTCTCGGATGTGTGCTAATGCAAGAAGGCAAAGTTATATCTTATCTATCCCGACAACTGAAACAACATGAGCAAAATTACCCAACCCATGACCTCGAACTCGCAGCCGCAGTTGTAGCCCTGAAGACATGGAGGCATTACCTAATGGGAAATCGTTGTGAGATTTATTCAGATCACAAGAGCCTGAAGTATATATTCACTCAGAAGGAGCTGAATATGAGACAGAGAAGATGGATTGAGCTAATCAAGGATTACGAACTGGACATTCACAATCACCCCGGTAAAGCCAACGTGGTAGCAGATGCCCTTAGCAGATTGCCGTGCCGCTTGAACTCCATGATTTTGAAGGAGCAACCAAGCTTGCACAAAGCGATTGAAGATTTTCGAATGGAATTAGTGAGTGAAGGATTTTGGGCTAGCATAGAACTTCAACCCACTTTGATCAGCCCGATCAAAGAGGCACAGAAAGGAAATGCTAGTATCGACGGAATCAAGCGTCGTATAGGTATAGGCAAAGTACCCGGATTCACCTAAGACGAAGAAGGAGTTCTATGGTACAAAGGACGCCTTTGTGTACCAGCAGATTCTGAGTTTAAAGAAGTTATTCTGAAGGAAGCTCATGATACTCTTTATTCTATCCACTCCGGAGGAACTAAGATGTATCAAGATTTGAAGGAGCAATTTTGGTGGCATAAGATGAAGAGAGAAATCGGAAGATATATCGCCAAGTGTGATATATGTCAGCGAGTTAAGGCAAGACATCAAAGACCTGCTAGATTGTTGCAACCCTTACAGATTCCGGAATGGAAATGGGATTCCGTTGGAATGGACTTTATCACTGGATTTCCTACTTCTAGTAGGGGAAATGACTCTATTTGGGTCATAGTGGACAGATTGTCCAAAGTCGCCCATTTCTTACCCGTCAAAACCACATATCAGAGTTCGAAGCTAGTAGAGTTATACATCGCTAGAATCGTCTGTTTGCATGGAGTCCCCAAGAACATCGTATCGGATCGAGGAACTCAGTTTATCTCGAGATTCTGGAAGAAAGTCCAAGAAGTAGGAACCCGACTCGATTTCAGCACCGCTTATCACCCTCAGACCGATGGAACAACAGAGCGAGTAAATCAAATAATCGAAGATATGCTGAGGGCATGTGTATTAGAATATGGATCTAAGTGGGAAGACTCTCTGCCGTTTGCATAATTTTCATACAATAACAGTTATCAAGCTAGTTTGCAAATGGCCCCATTTGAATTCATGTACGAAAGAAAGTGTCGCACCCCTTTGAATTGGTCGGAAGTAGGAGAGAGTCAGATTTTCGGACCCGATATCCTACGAGAAGAAGAAGAGAAGGTTCACAAGATTCATGAGCACCTCAAGACGGCCCAGTCTAGACAAAAGAGTTACGCCGATAAGAGACGTCGAGAACTTGCCTTCAACATAGGAGATTTTGTTTATCTGAAAGTGTCGCCATTGAAGGGAATGCAGCGTTTCCAACTCAAAGGAAAGTTAGCCCCCAGATATATTGGACCTTTCAAAATTCTGAACCGTCGAGGAGAAGTGGCATATCAATTGGAACTACCCGAAGAAATGTTAGTCGTGCACAATGTGTTCCATATCTCATTACTTCGCAAGTGCCTCGAAGTCCCGGAGAAGACCGAAGTGTTCAAGAATATTGATCACCGGACCACAGAAATCAACGATGACCTGACCTATCCCGAAGTACCCATCCATATTTTGGAAGAAGCTTTCAGAACTACCAGAACCCAAAGCATCAAGTTTCTCAATATTCAGTGGAGAAACCACACAGAAGAGGAAGCTACCTGGAAGCGCGAAGATCACTTCAGGATGGAGTTTCCCGATCTCTTCAAATCCTAGGTAATCCTTTTCGTCCTTTTTCAAATCTTGGGACGAGATTTTTTTTAAGGGGGGAAGGTTTGTAACATACCAAAAATATTAAACTATAATCATAAAACTCTAATCACCAAATTTAGGGTCAACAAAAACTTTTCCAATTAAAATATGAAAGCATTCATATGTGTATGTATTAAAATGTGGATTCTTTTGAATTGCCATGATTATGTGTTTCTTTGCTTGTAAAATGATTCTTAGGTGAAATAAACATCATCTAAACAATCCCCACACTTTTCCCAAAGACAAATAAATCAAAACCATCAACTTAAGTGAATGGTCACTTTTGCCAATTTAACTCCCATGCCTACTTTGGCTATCTCTAACTTTCAGAACTTAACAGAAACTTGTTTGGATCTTTGCACCCCTTGATAGTACTCATAACAAAGTACCAAGGCCCACTTTGTGATCATCCAAAATCATTTAAATGCATAGTTTAAATGACAGTTTAAAATTGAATCTATATCATATGGGAAGATCCCACTTTTTCAAAAACCACTCAAACAAGCTCAACTTTCAAAACCCAAGCATCTACAGACTCACCAGCACATTCCTAGCACACCCACCAAAAATCTTTTCAAAATTCAAAACTTGGATTCATGTGGCCATTTCATCAAACACCTTGCAGATACAAATCAAACAAAATCAAAACACTATAGCGTGCAGTGATTCTGGCCTAACTTGTTCCCTCTCTGGACACCACTAGCCCTAGTAGATCATCTAACAGCCTTAACTAATCTCTAGCACCATTGTAAGCTAGCCATTGTCATCAATGGAGAACAACCCGAGTGCACCATTGCCACCCCATAGTTGACAGCAAGCTACAAGCAGCACTAGCCTCGCCAACCTTGTCTGGGAGCAAGCTAGCACCCCATCGCCAATCCCTGTCCCAGCCGCGAGCGATGCCAGCCCCTGGACCACACGCACAGACCATGTCAAGCCGCTCTGCAACCATGCCGAGAGCGCGCCTCGTGCGCCACGCTCGACCAGCACCCACAGACCGCGCACCGCCCTCTCCGCGTGCACGCGCGATCACCACCGTCCCAGCAACCTCGCAGATACGCTCGTTCGCCGCCGCGCGCACCACGCATGCTATGCTCCATTAAAACTTACGTCGGGCACGCTCATAGCACCACAGTGTTCCGACCAATCAGCACCGCCCCACGCCTCGCCACCACGTCGTTGAGCTTCGTCAGGGAGCACAGCACCGCCCCCAACCGTCGCCCACGCCGATAGCCCTCTATGCCGTCGACCACGACGAGCCCAACTTGCGCCCGTCGGTCCCCTCTTGCCACTATAAATAGAGGCCTCCCCCGCTCGAATTCTTCACACCACCTCACTCCCCTCTCACCCAGAACCACCCCACCCCATTCACGGAACAAGGCGAGAAGCGCATCACCGAAATCTCACCAGAGTCCGCCGCTGCTGGAGGAGAAAGAAGCCGTTGATTTCGTCCACCCCCGGAGCTGCCGCGACCACCCCTGAGTTCGCCGTCGTCGACTTCGTCGTTTGCCCACCTCGCCGTCGTCACTAGAGCCCCGGTATGCCCCTATGCAACCCCACCGAGCCGCTAGGGTTCGAGCTCAACGGTGACCTATTCATCGTCGACGATGACCCTCAACCGTCGATCTTCATTCTAATCCAACGCACCACATCGCCCCGTACCGCTTCGCGTTTAAAGAGCCACTGACCAGTAGACCCCCCTGTCAGTTGCGCCCTGTTCTGCGGAGTGACACTGGGCCGGCCCATTACGCCTTCGCGCGCAGCCCACTCGTTTGAATTTAGCTTTTTCTATTTATATTCAAACTCAGTTCTGTACCTAGTTTCAAAAATTAACCCAGCTCGATTCATTGAACCAAATTGAATGAAACCAATTTTGCTAGAACAATATTGAAACGCTTAATCCAAGCCCGTTGGATTGAAATCATTTGGATCTATAGATCAACCTTGGTAAAAATAACAAGGCAGAAGCTTTTCTGCATTCAAATTTTTTTCAAATTTAAACCATAATAGCTTTTGAGTAGATTCCAACTCTCAAAAATCACATTTGATCATACCTTTTAGAATATATAAAATTATATGGGTTTACTTACAGAAATAATGTTCAAGTAATAAAAGAATGCCACATAGGCATTTCTAGTCACTTTATTTATTTAAAATAAAAGGTTAAACCTTATTAAATTGTGACACCACTTTAAATCACATTCCCATGTACTAAAATATGTGGTGATGACATGTGTCAACATGATCCCATGTTTGGTTTGGAGAATAGTAAATCTTAAGTAGTTTTTCAATGAGTAGAAATTACTTTTCTAAAAATAAAATCAATAAGACAAATGCTTTAATCTTGTAATATTAGTGATGATGCTAGATCATCTATAGAACCATTGTGTGTGATGATTGAAAGTAGTTAAGTATTGTTTGGTGATTATGTACCTCGTATTTATTCATAGACGCTAGTACCGACCAAGGATACGAGGAGGAAGGAGGATACTACGAAGAAGAAGCAGAGGAGAACTTCAACCACTGCTCTGCACAAGGCAAGCCTTACTAATCAAGTTAGCCTATGCAATCCTAATACTACTAGTGGATGCGCAAGCTAACACTTGCAAGATACTCTACTTATGCAAGCTTATACTGATAATGATGCAAGCCTATACTGATACTGAGGCAAGTAAATACTTGCTTGTTACCATGACCACTAGATGCCTTAAGCATATGTGATCATATCCACTCGATACCCAATCCTAGTTTTACTTGCAAGCTTTCTACTTTATTTCTTTATCAAAGCAATTACCTAGAGTTTACTTGAGTAAATTGTAGATTCTAGGAGGATAATTGAAGGTTGCATAAAGAGCATTAAATTTGGCCTAAGCTAGATTATCTTGATGTCATCCTAAGGCATGAGATTGAACTTAGTTAAACTCCACTAGTTTACCACCCCTCATTAGTATTCACTCCCATGTGTAGATGCTAGTGCTAAGCATAAAACTTGATCAACTTTAGATGGGAATACTTGGTGGAAAAATGGTTATGAAAACCTTGGAATGATGGATCATTCTTTTGAGATGTTTTGACATGTGTTTCCGAACACTAGATGATTTTGGTGATTAAAATGTTGAGGCATGAACCTTATCCCTTTATAAAATTGATGGTTGTCTGGATGCGATACCATTACAATTTTACCGTACGACCACAATACCCGAGAATTGGGTATGGCTTGACTGGAAACTTATATACCTTAGTATTGGTTCCCTCACGGCCAAGGTCTGAGCTGAGGCTACCTTGTGAAGATTGTCCACCTGTGCAGTACCCAAGATGACAGTTGGTCATGGTTGGGAGGCCAAACTCACAGGAGAGGTGCTTATACTAGGGCGTGTAATTGGAAGGTTAGGATTGGTTATCTGCATACTGAGTATGGTGAATTCAGGATTTGTTACTGACGGATGTATCGAATGTTCTGGTGAAAGTGTACAATCTCTGCAGAGTGTGAAACTATTCGAATAGCCGCATCCGCGGTTATGGACAGTTGGAGTGGCCATACTGTTCCCCCGTCAAATGTTTTCAAAATGGCTTGTGAAATGAATTGAGATTTTGACTTGACCACAACAGAGTTGTGATATGAAATACAAGTTCCCACTTAGGTGTTATAAAACTTCAACTAGCATTCTTTGCTTCTGAACTTAGTAGAGGTAAATCTGGCTTTTTGCAAAACAACCCTAAAGCTTAGTGTCCTATTACAAAAACCCCCTTCACTTGTTAGTATTAGTTTGCGAGTACTTAAAGAGTACTCATGGCTTTGTCCCTGGCTATTCCTGTGGCCAGACTATGAAGAGGAGTACCAGGAGGATGGACCCCAGGAAGGTTACGACAACTAGGATCATCTCCCATCGTCAGCATTGCCTGTGACCCCGAAGATGGAGCTTCGCCTATGCTACCTTTATTATTACGTTATTCCGCTGCTTGAATTGTATTTAAACTGGATCATGAGATTCTTATTTGTGTAAGACCTTATGTATGGTTTGTAATGGATGATGTACTTGGTATCCAATTCTGTTATGTCTCGCAAAAATGGTAATCCTGGGATTGCGATGTATGGCATAACAGGCATCTGGGATAAAAAAAATCCGGGTGTTGACAAGCTCCCCAAACCCGATATGTACCGGTCCAACCTACCAAAATTCTACATCTCTGGATACGTGGGTTCGAGTTACCACAACCTACTGAGTCCAACCAACCGCCCATTCCAGTATTGGCACATGGTTGTACACGTAAGCTACAAAATAAAGAAGCCAATCATTTTCTCTTGATACCTGGGTGCCTTTCCGCAATGATACCACCAAAATTTTCAATCCCATCACACCCAGGAGATTCATTGATTAAGTTGTTTTTAGTTTTCGCAAACCAACATATTTAGAAACAACTTTCAGTGATGTAACCCAGCCCTCGTTCACCATAGCACGGCTAAGCACATCTACCAACGGTGGCTCATCTACAGGAAATCCCTACCACATAATAGGACATAGCATAGCGATAGTAATTTCCTACACATGCATCTACAAAATACACGACAATGCATTGAAAATAGTAGGACAACAACATGAACAAAGTATCATCTACTTGCCTTTATAGTTGGTGAAGTCGTTCAAGCACTCGTTGCAATCACACACGTTGCACTCCTCGCAATCTATCGATCAAACAATTGCATACAACATAAACAACCATACAGTCATAAACAAATACACAAATGCATGCATGACAATTTAATATTCCACAATGGTTGTATTTAGTTCTCTAAACAACGTTAGAATACATGATGCATGCAGGAGATCAATTAATGCAATGGAGTACTTGTTATTAATAATTACTTGCCAATATAGGGTTTTTAATAGTTCTGTTGTCACGCCTGTTCTAATTATCAAATTAATTTTTTTTCTTGGGTTTACTGGATAGAGGACGTCAATACGAACAAGTAGGCGTTGGATTCACCTTAATCAGAGTTATAAATATTTTCTTATGATTTAAATAGTGTTTAGCGGGTTTTAAATCATTTATATAGTTTCTGTTGCCTAAAAACCAAACTAAAATTATATCTGTAATCTCCACGGAATTGTTATTCCAGGTACATATTATTTGTAATTTTCTGAGAAGTACTCAAATTACTATGATTTTAATACTCTAAATAAGCCATTAATGTATTTATTTAATTGCTGCAAAACCTTACAGTATTTGCCTGAACCATTTGCATATTGATGATCTACATAGAACCAGCTTTCCATCGGTATATTATTTATATTTTGTGATATGCAAATAATTTACTATGAATGTAATGATTTCTAAATCCATTAAAACTAATTAAATCACTACGGGGTAAATAATCCGCAAAGGCTGGATCCAACCAGATATTATTAATATACATTATAGTAGCTTCAATTTGATATATTGTTCATATTTTTTGGAGTTACAGTTAATTTCCTATGAATTTATTGACCTAAAAGACCATTAAAACTAATTAAGTTACTGCAGTAAACGCATACTGTAAAGGTTGAATCTAATTCCATATTAATTTTCTACACGTTTTTCTGAATCCATTGATATATTATTTGCTATTTTTGGATCTACGGATCTTTTTATATGATTTTTGCAATTTTACGCAATTTTCTGCAAATTAAATTCAATTTCAAATCTACAGGGAATATTCCCTGAGAATATTCTATGCTGACTGGGACGCGGGGTTGACCTGGCATTGACATGTGGCGAGCTCTGGTTGGCTCGTACCCCTTCGTGGAATCGATCTAATCCTGGCCGTTGGGATGAGATCCAGTGGTTAGGAGAGGAGATTGACCCGATTTTGGCTCAGAATAGACAAGAAATAGATCTGTGTTAGAGAGACAAATCCGTAGGTCAAATTGAAAAACTTACAACATGAAAGTTGTGGGGAATCATTAGTCCTACCTTCTCACCAAAGTAATTTGAATTTGAAGAAACAAGCGCGAGTACATCTTGGATTTACACCGTCATATCTGAAATATTGCGATGCGAAATTCTTCGGCTGTGGTGGACGAAAATAGGTAAGGTTTGTCGGGATTGAAATATTTCGACGAGATCTACAACTTCCTTTTTTGGCCGAAGGCAAACGACGAAGTTTAGATGGGTGAATAAACGAAATAAGATTCGGATATGTGTAAATTCGGGATTTCGAGAAAGGAAACTCATACAGCTGTGGCTCCACGGGTTTATATGGAGGTTTAGGACGGTGTAGAGATAGTTCTTGGAGTAGGGAACAAGTAGAAACAAATGGAAGTCGATTCGGAGTTATAGATAAAAAGATATAAGAGTTTGAATACAGATAGGTTTGAGAAAAACTGATTTGCACGCCTTTTAAAGCACCCCATGGGATCGATCCCTCTCCTGTAGGCGCGTCCTGGCTGGTTCGGTCCGGTGGGCCGGCCCGTTAGTTTTTTTCCTTTTTTTTATTTATTTGTTTCCCTCATATCTTTTGCATACGAACTCCAAATGACATGATTCTTGTTTCTAAAATTTTCTAAAATCGAATAGATCATTATAGGATCATATTTGTAATATTTTTACTAGTTTACAAGTAGTGGATTTATAAATCCTTGTATATTTCATTTTATTTATATCTTTATTTGTTTGTATTTATTCCATAACTTTTTCATAATAGCTCTAAATGAGCTCAATTTTGTTTCTAAAATTTTGTAATATTCATTGGATCTCTTTAGGCTATAATTTAGCAATAATCCCTGCCTTAGCAACAGTGGGTTTTTATAAATCCAATTTAATTTCCTTTAGGAACAAAGTGGCATATACTATTTAGGGTTTTAGTACTTTATTTATACTTACGGATTTTTTATTGATCCAAATATGCAATGCAATGCTGATGAATATCATGCAAATGCAAAAACAATTCTAGTCCTAGTTTCTAAAATCTTGGGATGTGACATCCTCGTAGCGTGCATATTAATTGGTAATTCGTAGAGGATATGCAGCATATGGGTGGGAACCCTCAACGTCTAATGATAGTTCTAGCCTCTAACGGTCTGTACAAACCATTGCCGTAATCCAATATGTGGGCATGGTGTACACCAAGTAGGCATGCGTGGTCGCGAAGGGGGCAGTGATTGGCTTGGATCATCTTCTGGGCCCCACATCATGGAATTGTGGACGGGAATAAGCTGCCCGGTTATGCAACAAAGAGTTGATCTCTCATGGGTAAAGTAATGCACCTCTGCAGAGTGTAAGAACTGTAACTTGTTACTCCATGTTCTGGGAAGGAGATGAGAATGCGGCGGGAAAGGAAATCCATGAAAGTTATGGTAAACCCGTGAAGGCTGACGGACATAGATTTTCAGAATAAAAGCAACCTTTGAAGAAATGTTTTACAAAAACTTGCATTGCCTATGACCTATGGTCTGTGGCTGTAGAAATAGTGCATCAATTACCATTTTATTCATTAATATTCCTTATATAAACCCTCTTAAAGGGATTGTCATCAATTACCAAAATGGGGGAGATTGAAAGAACATGTTGGGCCCCCATGTGTGGTTTTGGTAATTAATGACAATCTTTATGGACTAATGTGTGTATTAAGTTGTACTTGTAGGAATTGTCCATTGTCATCGCTTGGAGCATGTGTTGGCTTCAAGGTCGATGAAATGAGAAGAAGATGTGTTGTGCAAGCTCAAAATGCGTCATCTATAGAAGATCTCACGTTTGATGCTTGCCATCCTCGGTGATCATGGATCGATGATGAGGAATCAAGAAAGGCGTTCCATCTTGAGAAGGTCAAGTTCATCTACATCGAGCTCAAGTGGAATGTTCAAGGCAAAGGTATAATCTTGATAGGTTTTCCCTTTTGTCGGTCTCTTGTTGTGTGTGGGAGACCTGGTTTAGGATAGATAACCGTACTATCAAGAGGGGCTCTCGAATGAGTAATTCGGTCACATCGCTCAGAGAGAGCTCAAACCTTTGCATACTTGCATCATCATATTTGGTTGCTATTTGGTCTTGTCCATGTGAGGATTTAGAGCTTGTGGTAATCGCCATAACAAGCTCTTGGTCATCAAAATTGGATCTTCCATTTGTATCTTATTGCGATTTTGATCTTGGCGGTTTTTCGGTCTCTCACCAAGTGAGGCATCTCACATTATTATACTTGATACTTTCTCACTTGGTGATAACCAATATAGGGTACCCTGTGTCGTCCTCTTTCCAACGCAATTGGAATCGGGTCAATCGAAGCTACCATTCAAAAGTTATCGCGGTTTGAATATTTGCCTATTCGATTTGAAAAAGGAAAAGGAAAGAATTCTGTCTGGGGCGACCGGTACTACCGGGCCCAGTACCGGTCGCGCCTGGCAGCGCGTAACTCAGCTTCTGGCCTGTCCGGTAGTCCTGGCCAGTACTATCGGCCCAAGCGGCTCTACCGCCCTAGGCGGCCGGTAGTACCGGGCCACGCAGCTACCAACCCAGCTCCCTGTCCGACCAGCCCACCCCGCTCGCTAGCATCGCGCTTCTCTCTCTCGCTCGCCGCTCGCTGCTGCCGCGCACTCGCTTGGCCTCGCATGCTGCGCGCGCGCCGTTCGGTGGGCCCGCGATGCGCCCGCAGATCCCGCTCGCGCCGCCTTTGCCGATTCCCGCGCGCAGCCGCCGCCGCACTGGCCCCACACTGGCATGCGCCCCGCTGGCCCGCTTCTCTCACCTTCGTGCGCGCGTGCTGGCCCGCGGTGACCAGATCCTGCGCGAGATCCACGCCCTGCGCGCCTGCTACTTCTCGCCTCGCTGTGCGCGCCTTGGCCTCTCTCGCCGCCAGCTGGCCCTGCTTTTTCCGCCGCCTCGCACGCCTCATGCTCGCTCGCTGCGTCTGCGCTGGGCCCAGCTGCCGCTGCCTGCTCGCTGCTTCCGCCAATCACGCGCTCGCCAGGCCCTGCTGCTGGTTTGTTTTTCGCCGGACCGTTCTGAAAAATGCCCCAAATGGCTAGTTTTTCTGGTCCACTATTTATACTCTTTGCCCGTTTTCAGTTTAGGGGGCTTCTCTCTTATCTATTAGGCTAAGCTTTGTCCACACTTGCTCTAGATCTTGAAGCTAGCCTAATCTTTTCCCTCCGATAATTCTTGCCCATATTTGAGTGGAAGAGAGAGGAGATCTAGACCCACGTTTTGACCTAACCGATTCATCTCTTTGTGAGTGCATCTTTGGGGATCTAGATTTTGGGGGATTATGTGTCTCTCTTTGATTCCTCCTCTTTTGTTCCCCCAATAGCTTTAATAGATTTGTTGGAATTTGAGAGTGAGGGATTTGAGCACCTTTGTGGTGTTCTTGCCATTTGCATTTGGTGCATCGATTTGAGTTCTCCTCGGAGGATTTGGTTCATGTTACTCTTTGGAGCTTGTCCCTCTTGGGTTCTTGGAACCCTAGACGGTTTGGCCTTGGTGGCATTTTTTGGGAGCCTCCAATTAAGTTGTGGAGAAGTGCCCCAACCTTGTGAGAGGTTCCGGTTGCCACCGACAAGTGCACCGATAGTGGAAGCGTGGATCGATCCCATTGGGGTGAGATTCACCGTAGAATAAGGAAGGCCTTTTGTGGCGTTGGTGGTTTGATACCACCCCTCTCCAAACGAGATGTACTCCATGTTGGGAGGAACTCGGTAAAATATCGGTGTCCCCGCGTGCCTCGGTTATCTCTATACCCGAGCTATTTACTTATGCACTTTACACTGTGAAAGCCTTCATGCTTGAAGTAATATATATCTTGCTATCACTTTGTTGCTTGTATTGCTTAGCATAAGTTGTGGGTGCACATAGGTGAACCTTAGTTGTTCTAGGTTGTGCTTAACAAAATTAAACACTAGTTTTATTCCGCCTTTGTTGAGCCACTCTAGGAAAAGTTTTAATCTCCTATTCACCACCCCCCTCTCTAGGTGACATCCGTATCCTTTCAGCACTGACCGCCCCCTCCTCTCTGGTGGACACTCACATTCTATCCTCTCTCTCGCGCATCTTCCTGACTTGTTTTCTTACTTTGGCGAGCACCGTAGCCTCGCCAACGATGACGAACAGATGTGCCCGTCGCCAGGAGCTTCTCCGACGAGCAATCGCCGTCAATATCGTGCGCCCCTTGGTCTACGGAGACCACCTCGAGCTCCAGCACATCACGGCGAGTCTGGTAATGCCCTCCTCCCTCTCCCTTGCTTCCTGTTTTGGTTGGACCACCGCAGCCCGAGCGCGTCGCCGCTCACCGTTGCCTAGCGCCGCCAGTACATGGTCAAGTTGATGTGTACTGTTAGATCTTGATCTAGTAGCTAGGAATAGATGACTAGTCGAAGAGGTACGATTGAATCTGTGCCATGCGATTCAAATGTGATCCATAGAGCTCAATCCAGATGCAGCGGTACAGACCAATAGAAACAAGACACGTGGCATGTTCTGTCTGATTAAAATCCAGAAAATGAATTTGATTGTTTAAACTTGTAAAATCCATAACTTTTGTTCTGCTTGGCCAAAAATTGCAAATGTTATATCAATGGAATCAAAAAAATGTGAAATTTGCAACCATACCCTTAGTTTCGTGTTTTTCTTCTGGAAAAGTAGATGTTTTTGAAGAAACATTATTAGGTGTATTTTGTGTATAAAATTTATTCTAAAATTGATTTTTGAGTAAAATCTTTTGCAAATGATTTGTTTTGAACCTACTGACCAGAAACACAAACTTTTCGGTTTAGAAATGCCGTGGGAATGACCACGGCAGATGCTGCAATTGGCAGCGAGTAGTAGAACATGGGGCAAGGGCGGCCAGCCATCTGCGGTGCGAGATGAGGGCTAAGACACAAGGGTTTACCCAGGTTCGGCCCCCTGGAGGGTAAAGACCTACTCCTGCTAGATTGTATTATGGTGAGAGTACAATGGGGCAAGCTCGGCGGCTAGGCGGCGAGTCGCTAGGGTGTATGATGGAACGTATCCTCTATGCGTCCTCTAGGGAGGTTTATATAGACTCACCTCGCTAGGGTTTACAGATCACAACCGAATCAGTTAAGGACTCGGAGATTCTATGACCTAGTCCGACTGGGCCTAGCTACGCTTCTGGGCCTTGAGCTTCCAATCGCTTGAGTCCATGCCAAGTTTTGATCCAGTCGCCATCCTGCAGTCCCACTCGCTGACGCTTGGGCCAGTAGGAAACGTCCTGCTGGGTATACCCCGGTAGGCATATCCCCATCAGTAGTCCCCGAGGCCATCGTTGATTTGTCGCAGGCGTTTGCTGGCAGTCGGAGTATGCGGGTCCAATGCGTACGTCCAGTCGAATCGGCGGTGGACTCCTGAACAAAGGGAAGAACTAATCATTTTAGTCGCAATAACGGCGACCAATCGTGTCGCAGCTCGGCGAACGGGTCGGCGAATACTTAGTCACTGTTATTGTGATCGGGTCGGCGAGTCGTCGAGTCGCTGGGAGCGACGAGTCGAATGGAGGAAGTTGGACCGTCAATTGGGGTCAAACTAGCTGTTGGGTAATCCAACGGTAACTTCGGCGTAATTACCGCGTAGTAACGGCTCCCGAAATTGGCGGGTAGCAACCGCTATATAAGGAGAATGATAGGCGAACAGGGAAACGCTTCTTCTTTCTTCCTCCGATCTCGCTCGTCTCCGTTTCCCCATTCCGCACAGCGATCTGAACAATCCAGAGAGCCCCGACCTCCACGAATCTCCAACCAATGGCCCCCTCCACCGAGCCATGGGGCAGATCCAAATGCACTAAGGCGCTACTGGCATCCTTCGAGGAGGCTGGGATCCTCCGCGCCGGCAGATGGCGTATCCCGGCGGCCGGAGAAGTGACCCCGGATCCGCGCGAGGGAGAGTTCATCTGCTTCACCAGCCACCTGGAGCGGGGGCTGGGCTTCCCAACTTCCCTCTTCTTCCGGCGTTTCTGCGCCTACTACGGAATCCAGCCATATGATCTGGGTCCGCATAGTATCGAGCAGCTCGCCATCTTCGTGGCGTTTTGCGAGTGCTATCTGGGCTGCAGGCCCTACTTTCCCCTGTGGCAAGACTTGTTCCACGGGAGAATCAGCCGCGAGGAGTCAGGCGGCCCGATGCTAGCCGTGGGCGGCCTGACATTACAGCTGAAGGCGAAGGCGCCGTTCTTCGATCTGATGCTGCCCGCCAAGGCGGCGAACGAGTGGAAAAAGTTCTGGTTCTACGTCACCGAGTCGACTCCAGACAATGAAGTGGAGCTTCCAAGATAATCCGCCGACCGGCCCGAGACGCGTCGGCTCCAGGTCACCAAGCTCCCGCTGGACCAGCGGATGGTTGTTGACGAGATGCTGCAAACCATCCGTGGCCTGAAGAAGAAGGGCCTCCAGACCATCAACCTCTACAACTGCTGGCTCGGGCGGTGGATCGTGCCCTTGGCCAGCCGCGAGCACTATATGTACGAGTATACAGGTACGAACGACCCGACGAAGTCCTGCCTCGTTGAGTGGGGACTCAACGACTACACCCTGGCCCTAAAGAAGATCACTCAGGCGGTGTACCTTGATGCGAAGGCCGGGGTCGCCCCTTATACTGCCAGGCGCCCAGCTCCAACGATACGCTGTTATCCTGTTAACACTCGCAGTCGCAGCTTGTGCACTCGTGGTCGTGCTAAGTCTGTTTGTTCTTGTTGCAGTTGTTCCAAGTGGTGGAAGGGTGGCTTCCACCCGCGGATGATGAGAACTCGAGCTCGTCCGTCCAGGATGGAAGCGAGTCATCTCCCACCAAAGATGACGCCAACAACGATGGCGATGATGACGACGACGACGAAGACGAGCCCGTGGAAGTCGCTGTCCCCACAGTTCGCAAGACCCGCGGGCAACACCAGCACGAGCTCGAAGCGAGTAAAAGCCTCGAGCCTCACGATGATGACGACGACGAGCTTCCCGAGCACACCTCACATCGTGAGTCCACGCCGTCGAAGAAGAATAAGAAGAAGACGGCTCCGCCGAAGAAGAAGGCGAAGCCGGCGAAGCGGATTTTTCCGCCCCGATCTGCGACCAGCTCTGACGCCACCAGCTCGGCTAGGGACGCTGCGGCACACACGACCGTGGCACCGGACGCTGCCGCCCCCAGGGACGAGGCGCCGCTAGCGTCATTACCACCTCCATTCGCCCCGATCGCTGGTTTGGGGGCTGCTCCAGCCGCAGGGGCCTCGCCTCCAAGGGAGGCTCCCGCAGCAATTATCACGGAGGCTCCTGTCGCAGCTTCATCCTCGAAGAAGCCGTCAGTGTCTTGGGCACACGATTTGTTCGAGACGGGCCTCACTCGAAAGTTGGAGCCCGAGCTGGAGAAGCCGGCTAGCATCCGCACTGGTCTACGGTTCATTCCAGTCGCCAAGTGAGTGTTGTTCATCTGTTTGTATTTGATTTAGTCAGACAGTCTTATTCATAACACTGCTTTGCAGGTCTGGTGTTAAAAAGATTGGCCATCCTTCGGTGGCCAAGGTTCCGCCAGTTGCCACCGAGGCGGACTCCTCGCGCAAGAGAAAAAGCGACGAAGTCGCTGCTCCCGCCGAAGGCGTCAAGAGGGTGAAGGGCTACGACATCGTCACGGTCTCTGATGACCCGGTGGTTGCTCCAAGTGACCCTCCGATTGCAATGGAAGTGGTCTCAAAGACCAAGGAGGGTGTTGCCTCACCCGATGTGACCGAGCTGGCTCCGAGTGGCGGAGCGGCATCTGCGGCGACCTTCCCTCTCTTCATGGCGAAGGCGGCCGTGGCAAGTGACCTGGTGCCGACGAGCCAGATGCCTGGGGTCGTCGGGGTGGAGATTGAGCAGCGTCGCGGCCATACACCGATCGTGCTTGTGTCTGTGGACGCGTTGGAGCTTCACGGCATGCTATGCGCTGCCATCCAGGTATGTCCAGTCCCCGAGGATCGGGCCACTGAATTTCAGTGGTCGGATTCTTAATGTTTTTGTATCATCCAGTCCCCGAGTGCCTATTCGCTGAATCTCAGCGGGTGGGCACTTAGGATTTTCAATGTCCAGTCCCTGAGTGCCTAGTCGCTGAATCTCAGCGGGTGGGCACTTAGGATTTTCAATGTCCAGTCCCCGAGTGCCTAGTCGCTGAATCTCAGCGAGTGGGCACTTAGGATTTTCAATGTCCAGTCCCCGAGTGCCTGATCGCTGAATTTCAGTGGGTGGGCACTTAGGAATTTCCTTGTTGTTGACATTGTGATGTGTGCTCATGGCTTGGAGCGCGAGTCGTCCGAGCGGCTTGCTACAAAGTGTCACTTGGATAAGGAGATCGTTTCCGTCCAGGAGGCGAACAAGGGGCTTTAAGCAGTTGCAGCCGAGGCGAAGGATGCCCGCCGAGGCCTTGCCCCGGTGGGTGACCTGACGGCGGCTCAGTCTGCTTTGAGCACGGCCGAGAAGCAAATCGCTGATCTGGAGCGTGAGATCAAGGAGGCGAAGGCGGAAGCGAGCTCGGCGAAGGGGCGAGCGAAAGCTGCTGTTACGTATGCCGCTGAAGAGCGGAAAGTGTCTGACGCACTCGTTGCTGGGCTGCAGAACGACTTCTCCTCTCTTCAAAGCTTCATCACGGGCCTCTACCATCCGCTAATTGGTAAACCTTCCTTCCTCTTCCCTCTGCCTGCAACAACTGCATTGTGAATTCGTTGGTGTGCTCACTGCCCGCTTCTGTTCCATAGGCCGGATTACTGACAGCTTGGAGGAGGCGCAGTCATACGATGCGCGGCAATGTGTGACCACCCTGGTCGACTCGGCCGCGTTGTCCGTGACTTGAATTTGAGCGTATCTTCAGGAGATATCGCCCACGGAGGTGATCCCCAGCGACCTCGTCGAGGTATGGCGCTACCTGGAGAAGGCTCCGTCAGTTGTCGAATTCATGGCGCGGTCGGCCTTCCGGTGCGGGGCGACGACGGCGCTCAGCCTTGGGCTTGCTCATTTCCCGGAGGACTTCGACCTCAACGATGTGACGAGTGGCTACCCCTCGTCAACGGGCTCTGTGGAGATTGCCGAGGTGCTGAAGCTAACGAACCGGGCAGCGGTGTATTCCGATCGCGTTTGGGCGATGGGCGACCTCCTCCCCTATCAGGAGACGATTGTCGCCCCCAACGATCCCGAACCAAAGCATCGGGACTTCAAGGTCGATCAGCCATTCCGTGCGGCAATGGCAGGCGAGTTGACGACGTACCCGTCGAACTCGTACGTGCCCTTTATCCGTAGTCGCAAGGAGGGTGGCGTGCCTGCGTCAAAACCTGCTGAGTAGAAGTGTTTTGCACTTGGGCGTTAGTGCAAGATAATTATTGAACTTTCCTTGTATCTTGGAACAACTTTGTGCTGCTATAAAGGAAACTCATATTATTTTGTTATTCGCTTTGTGATTTTGGGTTTTGATTGAACAAGTCCCCGAGCGTGTCCGCCCTTTTTATGGGGTTTACCTCGTTGTTTATATGTTTGTTAACTTTTAGTGAGTTGAGGTCGACTCGCCATGGCTCGGAAAGCCAGTCGCAAGGCGACTCCTAGGGGTGCTCGTTACTTGACTGTTTTCCCGGGCGCGAACGAGGTCGGGTTGCCGAGTCCCCGAGCATGGTACTTGGTGGTTCTAGTCGCAGCTCCAAGGTAGGTGAGGACTAAGCGCGTAGTTGTTTGCGCGTCTCTCCTGCCTGATCCGGAGGATCAGTCGCATGGAAAGTCCTGAGCGCGCTCTCATACTTGGTGTTTTTCCCTAGTCGCTCGTATTTGGTTGGGCGTCGGCCCCCGAGCGTGGTACTTGGCCGTTCGAGTCGCTGTGCCAAGGATGCGGAGGACTTGGTCGCTGTGAGGAGCGAATGCAGTTGTCTTGGCTCGGTGAGCCAGTCGGGCTAGGCGACTCCAATGGGGCTCCGGGTTGGCGTTTTTCGTGGACGTTACGAGGCCTGGAGTTTTCCAGTGCCCTCGTGCCGCACTACTTGGCCGTGCCGGTCGCTTTACCAGAGGTTGACTTCTGCGAATACACAAGACATGGAGAGTAGACACAATTTTCGGTAACCGATATGTTTTATTTCATAGCAGGTGGAGAGTACATGTATGGAGTCCTAAGAGTAGAACTTCCGTAGGAGGTTTACATTCCACGGCCGCTTGACGTCGAGTTTTCCGTCTCCGCGGACGTCGGTTAGGTAGTAGGCGTCGTTGCCTAGGACTCGCCCGATGGCGAATGGTCCCTCCTAAGAGGGGAGAGCTTGTGCGTGCCCTTCTTGTCCTGGATTAGGCGCAGTACCAGGTCGCCTTCCTAGAAAGTGCGAGTCCTTACTCGCCGGCTGTGGTAGAGGCGGATCCCTTGCTGGTAGATGGCGGTGCGGGAGCAGGCTAGGTCGCGTGCCTCGTCGAGCTAGTCGACTCCGTCTTGGCGTGCGAGTTCGTTTGTGGCCTCCGTGTAGTTGACCACCCTTGGTGAGTCGTGTTCGAGGTCAGTGGGCATGACTGCCTCGGCGCCGTACACCATGAAGAAAGGGGTAAACCCTGTCGACCTTTTGACAGAGGTGCGGATGCCCCAGATGACGGAGGGTAGCTCCTCGACCCAGCACCCAGCGGTGTGCTCGAGTGGTACTTGGAGCCGTGGCTTCAGGCCATGGAGGATGCTCTGATTGGCGCGTTCCAACTGGCCGTTAGACTCCGGGTGGGCGACCGAGGCGAGGTCGAGGCGAATGTGGTGTTCCTCGCAGAACTCGGCCATGGCTCCTTTGGCGAAGTTGGTGCCGTTGTCCGTGATGATGCTGTTTGGGAACCCGTAGCGATAGATGAGCTCGCGTAGGAACTTGGTGGCGGTCTTCCAGTCGCATTTGCAGACTGGCTTGGCCTCCACCCATTTCGTGAATTTGTCGACTGGGACTAGGAGGTGGGTGAAGCCGGAGGGGGCCTTCTTGAAGGGGCCTACCATGTCCATGCCCCATACGGCGAACGGCCAGGTGATGTGGATTGTCTTGAGCGCCGAGCTCGACACGTGGGTCTGGTTGGCGTATTTCTGGCATCCGACGCACCGCTGGACAATGTCGACAGCGTCTGTGTTTGCGGTGAGCCAGTAGAAGCCCTGTCGCATAGCCTTTGCGACCAGAGAACGGGCTCCGGCGTGATGGCCGCAGTCGCCGGAGTGAATGTCTTGGAGGATTTTGCGTCCTTCAGCGGGTTGAACGCAGCGTTGGAACACGCTGGTCACGTTGCGCTTGTGGAGCTCGCCGTTGATGATGACGAAGGATTTGCAGCGGCGTGCTATCATCCGGGCGTCCGTTTCATCCGCTGGCAGGGTGCCTCCCTCCAAGTAGGCGATGTACGGCGCGGTCCAGTCGTCTGGCTCGGCGATTAGTGTGACCAGGGATGCTTCTGGTTGCAGCGGGATTCCGATGTCGATCTCCCTTGGGGGAGAGACGGAAGGATTGGTGATGGTGTCGAGGAAGACACCGGCGGGTGGTGCAAGTCGAGCCAAGCCGATGCGAGAGAGTGCGTCGGCCTCCTCGTTCTTCCGCCTGTCAATCCACTCGACGGAGTAGCCTGCGAAGTGTCCACCCAGCTTGTCCACTGCTTGGCGATATGATGCCATGGTGGGGGAGACGGCGTCGCAGGTGCCAGCGACTTGCCCGGCAACGAGTTCGGAGTCTCCTTAGCAGCGCAGGCGGTTGACGTTCATCTCCTTGGCAGCTCGCATGCCGTGGAGTAGCGCCTCGTACTCGGCCATGTTGTTGGTGCAGGCGGTGAAGTCGAGGTAGAGGACGTAGCGGAGCTTGTCGCCCTTCGGGGATGTTAACACGATCCCTGCCCTGGCGCCGTCCGCATTCTTGGAGCCGTCGAAGTGTAGGTTCCAATCGTGGAGGTATGGCAGCTTCTCTAGCTGCTGGGCCTCCTCCCAGTCAGCGAGGAAGTCTGCGAGAGCCTGCGATTTGATCGCCTTGCGCGGCTCGTACTTGATGTTGTGGACGCCGATCTTGATGGCCCACTTGGAGACTCGCCCGGTCGCCTCGCGGTTGCGGATGATGTCCTGCAACGGTGCTGAGGAGACGACCGTTATTGGGTGCTCCTGGAAGTAGTGCGGCAGTCGCCGCTGTGCTCTAAAGATCGCGTATACCAATTTCTGGTATTGCGGGTAGCGCTGACGCGACTCGATGAGGACTTCGCTGATGTAGTACACTGGTCGCTGCATCGGGCGCTCCTTTCCTTCTTCTGGCCGTTCGACGACCATGACGGCACTTACGACGCGTTCGGAAGCCGCGACATAGACCAGCATGGGTTCCTTGTCGACGGGGGCGGCGAGTAGCGGTGCTGCGAGTAGCGCCTCCTTGAGGTCGTGGAGCACGTCATCTGCCTCCTTGTTCCATTGGAAGGTGGGGTTCTTGCGCATTAGGCGGTAGAGGGGTATCGTCTTTTCGCCCAACCGGTGGATGAAGCGACTGAGAGCCGCGACTCGCCCGGCCAGCTTCTGGACGTCGCGCAGGCACTCGGGTTTGCCGAGTCGAGCGATCGTGTTGATCTTGGCGGGGTTCGCTTTGATCCCGCGCTTGGAGACAACGTATCCCAGTAGCTGCCCAGCTGGCCCACCCAAGGTGCATTTGCCTGGATTTAGCTTTATCTTGTACTTCTGCAGGTTGGCGAATGTTTCCGGCAGGTCAGCGAGTAGGTCGTTCTGGCGAGCGGACTTCACCACCACGTCGTCGATGTAGACGTGGATATTGCGGCCAATTTGGCTCGCAAGGCACTCCTGCATGCACCGCTGGTAGGTCGCCCCGGCGTTCTTGAGGCCGAAGGTCATGGCAGTGTAGCAGAAGGCTCCTAATGGCGTGATGAACGCCATCTTCTCTTCGTCCTCGACGGCCATTTTGATCTGGTTGTACCCAGAGTAGGCGTCGAGGAAGCATAGCGACTCCGAGCCCGCGGTGGAATCGATGATTTGGTCGATCCGCGGGAGGACGAATTGCTCCTTCGGGCAGGCGCTATTTAAGTTTGTGTAATCGATACACATCCTCTAGGTCCCATTTTTCTTCTCGACCAGGACTGGGTTTGCCAGCCACTTGGAGTACTTGATTGGCCGGATGAAGCCTGCAGCGAGTAGACGCTACACCTCCTCGACGATGGCTCGGCGGCGCTCTTCATTGAAGGGCCGCAGCGACTGCTTAATAGGTCGCACTTTGGGGTCGGGTTGAGTTTGTGCTCAGCGAGTTCCCTCGGGAAACCAGGCATGTCAGAGGGCTTCCACGCGAAGATGTCCCTGTTCTCATGGAGGAACTCGATGAGCGCGCCTTCCTATGCTGGGCTCATGCCCGTCCCGATCATCACCGTCTGGCTGGAGTCGCCTGGGACCAACTCGACGGTGCGGGTATGCGTTGTTGCCTCGAAGGCGGTAGAGTTTCCGCCCTCCGAGTTGGGCTTCTTGAGTATGGTGGGGTCGTCGTTGTTGACCCCGCTCACGTACTTGGCGAGCTCCTCGGCGTGGTTGGCCTCTGCCGTGATGACGGCGTCGGCGAGTTCGGCTCCTTTGGCCTCGCACTCGGCGGACATGTCGAGGTCGCCGTGGATGGTGATGACGCCGCACAGCCCGGGCAGCTTCATCGCGTTGTACGCGTAGTGGGGTGCTGCCATGTAGTTGGCGAACGCCTGGCGCCCCAGGACGCAGTGGTAGGGGCTGTCGAAGGGCACAAGCTCGAAGACGATCCGCTCGGTGCGGAAGTTTGCCGGTGTGCCGAAGGTGACTGGCAGCGTCACCTTGCCGATCGGGTACGCCTTCCGACCGGGAAAATGCCGTGGAACGTGGTGTAGGTCGTCTCGATCATCGACTGCGGGAGCCGCAGTCGCCTGAAGGTGTCCAGGTACAGGATGTTGATGGAGCTGCCGCCGTCCATCAATGTTTTGGGGATCCAGTAGTCTCCCACCATGGGCTTGACCACCAGGGCGACTCGGCCCGGATATTCGATCCGTGGCGACTGGCGAGTGGTCCGCTCGGCTCCAAGTGATTGGTTGCTCAGACCAGTTGAGGAACTGGGGGATATCTATCTGGGCCACCGCATTGACGACGACGGCGCGGGCGATGACCTTCTTCTCGCGCTTCGTATTTAAGCCTGTGAAGGTGTGGAGCGAGCCGGTGACGCTTTCGAATTTTCCGCCGTTTGGCGGGTTGTTGTCGGTGTCTTCCCGCGCGCGTCGTGCCTTCTCGATCTCCTTGAGAGAGTGGCAGTCGGCGGTCTTGTGCGTGGCGGGCTTTCCTTCCCTGCTGTGAAATACACAAGGTTGGTTAATAAGGGCCGCGGGGTCGAACCTCGGCTTCGCCTTGTAGTTGCCACCGTCGCGGCGTTGTCCCCCGTCGCGGTGGAAGCTCTTGGGCTCGCGCTGCGCGTATCCAGCGTTGGCGACGAAGTCGACTCGCCCGTCACTACGGCGCTTGCCGGTGAGGCGAGTGTTGCTGTAGCGTAATTCGGTTCGTATCCCGTTGTCGTGGCCGCTCGTGCGGCGGTGTCCTCCCAACTCGTCGTCGGTTTCTTGGTTTGGGTCCTCCTCCGCGTACCTTTTTGCGATCTCCAGGAGGTTCGGTATGTTGTCGAGTGTGCGGTACGCTCGTTTGAGCTTGGCGACCAGGGGCTCGTAGCGGCACGAGGTCTTGAAGCAGTGGATCACGGTGTCTGGGTGGATTCCGACCGCGTTGTACCACAGATCTTCCCACCGTTGGACCCAGCTGCGGGTTGACTCGCGGGGCCCCTGGACGCACCGTTCCAGGTCCTCGATGGTGGTGGCGCGGGTGTATGAACCCTCGAAGTGCCTGACGAAGGCCTCGCGCATCTCCTCCCAGGAGTCGATGCTATCCGCAGGAAGGGTGTTAATCCACTGCCTGCACGCCCCCTCCATCATCAGGGGGAGGTAGCGGGCGGCTGGTAGGTCGGTGTGGCCGGCGATCCCCATCGCCATGAGGTAGGTATCCAGCCACATGGAGGGATCGTATGAGGGGTCGTACTTATCTATTTCCTTCGGCGCTTTGAAGTTCGTCGGGTATCTTTCGCCTCAGATCATCGGTCCGAAGCACTGGGGCCCGATGCGGCTCAGCGATCCCCTCGGCTCACCGTCGTGGCGGTTGGTGAGGGTGTGCCTCAGGTCGTCAGGCTGGCGTGCGCGCCAGCTCTGGTTGTTGATGATGTGGGTGCGGGCGTCGACGGGTTGTCCGTTGGCGGCGACGAAGTTGGTCGCTGGCCTAGGGTCATTGGTGGATAGTGCCGCGTTCGCGGGTCGGTGTTGGAGCTGTAGGAGTTTCGGGTGGCGGGCAGTTGAGAGTGTTCGCCGCCATGGGGCAGCCGCTTGAGGCCGCTCTGCTACCCGATGAACGCGAGTACATCCGACCCTATGAGTCGACGCCTGCGTTTTGTTGCTCGACCGCTTTGGTGAGCAGAGCCCTGGCGTATTGGATCTGTAGGGCGCCTTCCCCAGGGCTTCAATGTTGTCGACTGCTGCTCGGCCCGCGACGAGGTTGTCCATTGGGGTGGAGAACAACGGGAGGCCATTCACGTCTCGCTCCCGTGAGGAGACCACGATCCTTGGCAACCCTGGGGGGTGCGTGGTTGGGTGGTGGCGAGGCGCCATTGGCCGTTGCTCCTAGTGGGGGCCGAGTGCTTTCTCCTGGTGGCGCGTTCTCGCAGATCGCGCGCTCGGCTGCGCGGGCCGGGTCGTTCTCGTCGTCGAAATTCAGGGCGCAACCCTAGACGGTGGGGTTCAGGCGCGACCTGATTCGGAGTTGGTGGCAGCGCGACCGCTCCTGCGCTGTCACCTGCTCGAGGCAAAAAAATCGCGCTCGGCTTGTTCCTTGCGGACTGCCTCCGCCAGCTTCAGGCGGAGTTCCTCGACCTCCGTCGTCGTCGCGTTTGGAGGGATTGGCATGGAGAATGGGTCTTACGGTGGGTCGGCGCCAGTTGCCATGTAGGTCGCGGCGTGGCGACCGGTTCCATCGCGGAGGTCGGCCGAGTTCTCCGACCCAGAATCGAAGTCGAAGATCCCGAGGATGGAGGGATCCTCGAAGTCTCCGATGTTGGAGACCTGGGTGATGGAGCCCGCGGGTGACGCGGTGACAATGCATCCGGCAAGTGACGCCGGGTCGCTGAATCGGCGTCGTCGTTGAGGGTCGCGTCGTCCGCGGCCGCGGTGGTTTCGGCCACGTTGCTGTGGGCCGAGTCATACTCGGAGGGGAGGCGGTGGATCGTGCGGACCTGGCTCTCAGAGAGCCGGTCGCGTGGTGGCGACTCGCGGATGTGAGCCGAGTCCTCTGAGATGATGACGTCGGTGAGGCCGACGAAGAGGCTGATCGTGCCGACCGGCAGGATCATGCTATGTGTGACGGGTCGCGCCGCCTGGACGTAGCTGCTCGGCAACATCTGGAGCGTCTCGCCGATCGCGATCATGCGGCCGGTGGTGATCGACTCATTGATGGGCAGATTGGATCTCGCCGCAGAACACTGGCCTGACCGGCCAGGCCCCACGGTGGGCGCCACTGTCGTGGGAATGACCACAGCAGATGCTGCAATCGGCAGCGAGTAGTGGCAAGGGCGGCCAGCCATCTGCAGTGCGAGATGAGGGCTGAGACCCAAGGGTTTACCCAGGTTCGCCCCCCGGAGGATAAAGACCTACTCCTGCTAGATTGTATTATGGTGAGAGTACAATGGGGCGAGCTCGGCGGCTAGGCGGCGAGTCGCTAGGGTGTATGATGGAACGTATCCTCTATGCGTCCTCTAGGGAGGTTTATATAGACTCACCTCGCTAGGGTTTATAGATCACAACCGAATCAGTTAAGGACTCGGAGATTCTATGACCTAGTCCGACTGGGCCTAGCTACGCTTCTGGGCCTTCAGCTTCCAGTCGCTTGAGTCCATGCCAAGTCTTGATCCAGTCGCTGTCCTGGAGGCCCACTCGCTGACGCTTGGGCCAGTAGGAAACGTCCTGCTGGGTATACCCTGGTAGGCATATCCCCATCAAGAAATATATTTTGTTAAACACAAGGAATTAATCCTTGAATAAAAGCATTTCTAGTAAAACAAAAATGTTGCTTTGATTTAAAAATGGTTTTTGAGTGAAACCTTTTGAAAATGGATTTGTTTTAAACACTTTGATCATAAACACTAACATTTGCGTTTAAAAATATATTTGGAAAACACTAGAAATTATTACTTTGATTTAAACCATTTCTAGCAAAACAAAGATGATTAAAATGACCCATTTTCACTAACTTGTTTTCAAATGACTTTGCCACTTTTATAACTGACCAGTAGGTGTTTTAAAATGTTTATAGCTTATTTGAAACAACTTTTCCAAATAAAACAATCTTTTGCATGCTTGCATGCATTGTTTTGTTTTCTCTATTTTATGTGGTGAATTGTTTGAATGCTAGTTTGAATTTGTGCCTTGATTGACTTGTAGTGAACTTTGAAGATTGTGACAATTGCAAGATCAAGGAGTGAACTTAGTTTCTCTACCTAAAAGGCAAGTGGTGCTTCATGTATTTGTCCCATTATTTTGACTATGCACTAGTGATATTTTGTATAGGGCTTGCATGAAATTTTATCAAGTATCTATATGCCATGCTATGGGAAATCCTAGTAGTTGTAGTCTTGGTAGAGTTATACTCTAAGTTAAGATACTTGTTGATATCATGATTAGCCTAGCTAGTAGCAAACAAGGGTGGTTTATATACACATGCTATGGAAATTTTACCAAGTCTTTGGACTTATGTTTTTGCTTAATAAAACAACTAAGTGAATGAACACCTGGGTGGAATGGTAATTGCTTGGATGGATTTTTGTTGAGTGGTTACCAGGGCCCCATTTTTCATGGCCTACCCTGTGTATCTCACTTGTGGAATGCCACCCAGTAACAAAGAGATTTGAGATGTCAAATATTGAGAAGCTTCAAGTGCAGCCACATGGCAATATGGGCTCTGCCTGGGTCATATAGGTTGCAATAACTTAGCCAGATGGACAGAAGGTGGTAGGGGTGATAGGTTTGGAACGCGTCCATTTGGTCTAAGGGAAGGCTTCTGAAAGATCTCATCTTGATGCATGTCGAGTCTTGTGGGGAAAGTGCACCATGTCTCGAGAGAGTAAATCTAAGTACTTAGCCGTGTCCCCGACAATGGACAATTTGAGCATCAAGACATGGAAGCTATCAAGGATCTCCTCATCCTAATTTCTAAGTTACAAACTTGTGGTTGAACAAGGGTTAAAGGTTAACCAATTCAATTGGTTGTTCCTTGGGTGCTTTGATAAAACAAAAACTTAGTGTTTTCAAATGATAAGAAAAATCTATTTTGAGCAAAGAAAGCCTAAGTTCCACTTAGCCAAATGCATATAGATGATAGATACCACTATTCTACCATAATATCACTTCCCAATACAATTCAAATGTATTGACCCTTGTGGCTATAACTTATTATGTTGCAGGTTTGTTTGATGTTAGTGAAGTGTGTTGAATAGGATTACAAGTCTACAACCAACATGATTGCATGTGGCACTTTGAAGATGAAGGACTCCATGCTATATAGATATTTCTGCTGCATTGTAATGAGATAGCCAAATGAGCTATGTAAGATGTAATGAATTATTTTATTCCTGGATATAAAGTTGTATTATGACCTTTGTTCCTTGATATTACATCTTAAACTTTGGATGCTAGATATTGATCCAGGGACTAGCATTGTAAACACAGGGATCTCTACCTTATCAGGTTGGGACCTCTACAAATGTGCCTTGAAGGAATCATGCGTTGTATTAGCATACAAAAGCATAGTATTGCGGTATTCTCCTTTGATGCTTTGTTTGGGTTGACTTGGCACATGCTCACACAATGTTATGACTATGAAGAAGTCACCATAGCATCTATGATCATTTAGTCCTTGACTTGTAGTACCACTCTATGCTTTGATTAGTAATGTTTTGTCGCTCTGCATGATTATGGCCATTATTGCTCTCTTAGTTGGTTGCTCCCAGTCTTTTGCTAGCCTCCACTTGTATGAGTAAGTTCTACTCATGCTTCCAACTTCCAAGAAACCAAGGTATTCCAAAGTGTCCACTATAAACTCCTATGCATGGTGTGTTACACCATTCCTAGTATATTCTTGTTTTCAGCTATCTTCCAATTTAAAACTATTTTTTATGTGAAAACTTAGTGATTAAAGCTCTCACGAACTTGATGGCACACTTTATATTCTTTGCCCCTAAAAAACTTGAACCATTGTGTCATCTATGTTGTATATGCTTGCACTTATACGTTGGAATTAGCAGAACCGTGCTGTCAAGGGGAACGTTTTCAATATTGCACTTGTACTTTGTACTCAGTTGATATCATACTCTTTTTTCTATGGATGTCACGGGTGTGAAATAAAGAGGGAACTTGTAAGTCCATGGAGTTTGTATTTTGTGTTAGAGAAACGCCTGGGCCGCTAGCCTAAGCCATGCCTAATCATGGTGGAAACTTGCAGCATCACCATAGTGAGATATCTATGAAGCATCCTCAATAAAAAGCTATGAATATAGTAAATAAAAAGATCGTTGAGATGCTCATTGTCTGCTTGCCTTGTCATTTTGGTTATGGGATAGCTCATGTACCATGTGCAAGGGGTACCCCGTTGGCGGTTCTCTATGATACACATGGTGTGAGAACTCTAACTTTGTCTTTTATTGTTAGAACTCCATCTTTCATGCACATGTTTAGATTTCTTTGATCCTAGCTTTTAATGCTTGCAAATGGTTTGATATTGATTTTGATGGTGCATGTCACCTAAAAAATTATTCTTTTTTATCACTTAACTACTCAAGGACGAGCAGGAGTTAATCTTGGGGATTCTGGATACGTCGTAAACGTATCTATAATTTTTTATGCTCCATGCTTGTTTAGTATCTAATTTGCTTTGCTTTGTCTACACTTTGAGGTATTTTTATACACTTTCTGGAACTAACATATTGACAAGATGCCACAGTGCCAGTTGCCTGTTTTCTGCTGTTTTTGGTTTCAGAAAGCTAAAAAATGAATATTCTCGTAATTGGGCGGGACAAAAGCGAAAGTTCATATTTTCCCTGAGCGATACAGAAAATCGAAGACGAGACAAAGGAGGAAACCAGGGTGGCCACACCCTAGGCCGCGCCCACAGGAGGGTGTGGGCCCCCTGGACCTCCATCGACCTTGCCTCATGCGCCTATAAGAAGGCCCCGGGGAGAAAACCCTAAAGAATCCATCATACTTCCAGAAAAACCTCCATAGCGCCATCGCCTCCGAAAGGGAGATTCGGAGAACAGAAAGTCTCTGTTCCGGCACCCTGCCGGGACGGGGAAGTGCCCCCAGAGCCATCTCCATAGATCTCCATCGCCATCTTCATCACCATTGTTGATTCCCATGATGAGGAGGGAGTAGTTATTCCTCGAGGCTAAGGGCTCTACCGGTAGCTATGTGTTCATCTCTCTCTCTATGCATGATCTTGTTGTGGTCATGAGCTTTGTAATCAAGTAGATCTACCTTGCTACTCAAGTGCTTTAATAGATCTCTGCTCTACCCATGTGTGTGAAAGTGACAGTGTGCACGCCATGGTGGCACTTAGGTTTGAGTCTACATAAATACTCTTTGTGCTTTAATAGATCTATACTTTTCCCCACGTGTGTGAAAGTGACAGCGTGCATACCGTGTGTGTCACTTTGGCTAGATTGAATATTTGTTATGAGTTATATTTGAAGTTGGATGTCCCTATGAAATTGTGGTGTTTGTTGGAACCATCTAGCGCTCATGGTGACAGTGTGGGGTTATCTAGATTGGGGAAGGCGGACTTTGAGGAGTGTTGTTATAGCCCGACCGATGATTAGAGTGTCCAACCGGAGAGTAGTTAAGAGTAGTATCATGAAGAGAGGATATTTATATGAGAGAGTGTTCACTAGTGAAAGTATGATCCCTAGGCCTTGTTTCTAAGTATTGAAACACTGTTTGGTACTAGATCTGTTGCATGTTTGCTTGCTTCCTTCTTGTTGCCTTTAGCCTTTACCTCATCGTCAAGCTATTTTCTGGCACCGTTACCACTTGTATTTCACTATCTCTTTGTCGAACTAGTGCACCTATATTGGGTGTGTTGGGGACACACGAGATTTCTTGTATCTTGATTGCAGGATTGCTTGAGAGGGAATACCTTTGACCACTTCCTCCCTGAGTTCGATAAACCTTGGGTAATCCACTTAAGGGAAACTTGCTGTTGTTCTACAAACCTCTGCACTTGGAGGCCCAACAATGTCTACAAGAATAGAAGTGCGTAGACATCAAAGTCCTCCTCAGTAACCTTCCTGTGAGACCGGTAGTACCATCTTCTCCCAATTTTCTTCACCAACTGGTGTGTGCTCTCCATGGAATACTGTGACAGTCCATATCTCATTTCTCTTTCCAATAAGCATGCTAGCTTTACAATCATATCGCAGCACCCTATTCTTCTGCCTCAAATCTGCTACATCCATCTTGAGGCCAGCTTGTTTGCTACGTGATTTTTGTGCACTGAAATTGCTCATGTCTATGGTACCTCCTCCAGAACTATCCTTAGTATCATTTTTTGCTTCATCAACTGGTTTTCCGGCATGGACACACTCAAAAATCCTACTAAGAATTGCATCTTTTGACGCACCTCTTGCTGTGCTATACTTGGTATTACAAATCTGTGTATCAAACCCAAGCTTGAAAGCATAGTCATTGTATACTTGCTTCGCAACTTTAAGGTCATCAAATGTCATTCCAACAAAAGGAACAAGAGGCTGTGAGCAAATCTCTTCACCGCCTTGTTCAGCAGCAAAAGAAGCATTGCTACTTGCTGCACTTTCTGCTTTTGTAGCAAATTTTTGTCCATAGTTTCTTGCAGCAGCATACTCTTCAGAAGAAGATTGTGGTGAAGCAAATCCTTCAGCAGCATATCCTTCAGGACCGTATCCATTAGCAGGCTGGATGAGGTCGAATCCTCCAAGTACACTGTCAGCAACAAACCCCTGCAATTTAAATAGAAAAAGTTCAGGTCGAATCAACATGAATCAAATATTAGTTTTTTACTTTTTGATTCCTCGATTTTTACTTTTGCTACATACTTTTAGCTTCCTTGGTTTTTACATTTTTTTTACTTTTGCTACTGTTTCCTTGTTGTTTTTCTGCCTAGTAGCACCATCTGCTACCTAGTAGCACCATCTGCTACAATTTGTGAGCAATAGTTTTTCAAACATTATGCTACATTACTGTTTTTGGCCTACTGTACTTGCTACAATTTGTGAGCAATAGCACCACCTGCTACCTAGCAGCACCCTAATTTGCATAAAGTAGCAAAACATTGCTACAATGTACTTGCTACTATTGTACTTGCTACCTTTTTTAGTTTTTATGCTACCTAGTAGCACCATCCGAAACAACAATGGTGGAAACCCTAAGAAGGTAATTTAGGGTGAGGGGGAGTGCTTACCGATGGAGATGGAGCTTCAACCTCAGGATTTTGATTGAAAAACACAAGGGGATTCGTGTGCTGGGCTTGATTCGGTTGCTGCATCGTCACAGAGACACCGATGTTCGCCGAATCGGAGCGCCGCCGGGTGCGAGGATTTGATCCACCAGTAGAAGCGACGATTGGCGGCGGTATTAGGTGGTGAGGAAAACCAGAAGGAGGGTACAGTATGAAGGAGCAAAGATGGATCATCTCCGGCGCCTTTTGAGGAGATCGACGATGCGGTCGCCCTCCGTCGTCCTCACAGCACCGCGCTGCATGCGACCTATCCGACCGTGATTTGTTTTCGATCTTGCTACGCGCAAACCGTTATTTGCTGCAGCGTAGCAAAAGCGGGATTGGGTGTACCGGATGGCTTGATCGGACGGCTCCGGACCAAAGGGATCGGGGAAAATATCCTCCGGGAGACGTGTAGCACGATCCTAGGCCAAAAGACAAAAACGAGAAATTTAAGTCCGAGTAACTAAACACGCCTTAAATAAAAGGCTAACCTAACATGAAGTTGTTCAGTCACGGATAGCTCTTCCTAACATCCGCGGGAAGTTTGGACTAGAATAAGAATGCATGGACACGGAAGATCAACTAAGCATAGAGAAAGATGAGACTTGACAGGTAGAGTAGCATGCCTCAGTTTCAAATTCCAATATTGCCCAACTGGTTCATCTTTTGGCGGATGTTTCCTCATGCCACAAAAATAATATGCCTTCTGTTTAGAAATAACTGATTTACGTTTGTCTAGATTCTAATGTATTTAAAAGTATATAAATATATTCGACTCTAAACAAACTCAAATCAGTTATTTCTAAATGAAGTAAGTATTTATGTTCAAGTCACATCAGTTTTTTATAAAATAAATCTTCCCGATAGCCCATATAAACGTTTACTCCACGTTTTATCCAATGATTTTGTGTTAACGTACAAATAAGTTTTGACATAGTTTTATTATTAAAACGTACAAAAGTTCCAGCTTTTTCTTTTTAATTTTTTGGAGGAGAGAAATAATGTGATGAGCTGGAAACAATAGTCTTATGGAGCAAGTTTTTTTTCTTAGAAACCGAGGATATCCCCGGTCTCTGAATTGGTTGACCCACACAACCATTCTTACGGAGCAAGGTGAAAGATTTATGAAACTTTACTTACGTGTCATATCTCTAATGTCCTTTGAGTTTGTTTTTTCTTTAAGAGAGAAATGTCCTTTGAGTTAGAAACTGCTTACAAGTGTGATATACTGAACCTTGTGATTCCCACGGCTAGATGTGTAAGTGAATCAATGAGGACCGGTACCCAATTTATTCATATGGATATATTTTAAATCTTTTAAAATTACTTACTTTTACCAGATATTTAACGTGCAATTTACTAATATATAGTGGTGCACCTGTGTATTTTGGCTCAAAAGGAGGTCTCCAATCCATCCCCTCTCTGGCTCTCCCCCACGCCACAGAAGGAGCTCGGTTAGGTTTTCTACCCGCCGCCGGCGACAACGACATCGTCGCCGTTCACTGCCGCCGCTACTCCTTGGACTTCTCCTTTCATCGCGTTCAATATCGTCCCGACGTCCGCGCTCTCCCCTCATCTGCTACGCTACATGCCTGCCCTTACTGAGATCCGGCCCATCAAAGTTCAGTCGTGTCGTCGAGCAAGTTGATTGGGTCCGGCCGATTTGCTCCGAAGTTGAGCCACGCCGCCAAGACTTGCTACCTTGCCAGGCTCAAAATCATCTCATCCCCAAATTTCACCGTCCCACCAGATCCCAATTTCTCTTTCTATGTGTTTATTCAATGCTAATGCGTGTCGAAGTGCTACCTTGCTAAGATATGTCCAGTGCACGTTGAAATGCGTGGAGATACATCGCTGGTACAATTTAGCATTTTACTTATGTGATAATAAGTTACTCCCTTCGACCCATATTAATTGATTTGGATTTACCAAAATTTGGATAAATCTACGTACTAAATAGATTCATTCAAATCTAGATAAATTTGAGTCAACTAATATGAATCGAAGGGAGTAATAAAAAAAATATATAGAGTAACTAGTTACGTTGTTGTAACATCATACATATAAAAAACAAAGTAAATGTATAACCTAATTAATGTGGCATTGCATGTTAGTATCACATATAATTTATTTTCCACTATACTATGAAGGTAATAATCTAGACTAATAACATATGTATGTTACTAGTCTAAGTTACTGTTAAACTCTGTCTATGTGTATGTGTATTGTACAATTGTAATACGCTTATTATATATATATGTGATAGGCTACCCCTAGTAGATTGAGCGAGTTCTCCCAAATCCTACGTCTTACATGGTATTAGACTAGGTCAGCCGCAGCCTAGGTTTTCCACTTCGCCGCACCTCATACCGCCGCCGCCATCTTTGGTCGCCAGCGTTGCCGCCATCTTCGACCGCTGCCTCGGGTTCCTCCTCCACCGTTCCTCCTCACGCTGCCGCCCTCCACCGCACGTGATGCTATG
The DNA here is from genome assembly GCA_916181665.1 of Avena sativa. Taxonomy (NCBI): domain Eukaryota; kingdom Viridiplantae; phylum Streptophyta; class Magnoliopsida; order Poales; family Poaceae; genus Avena; species Avena sativa. The sequence continues at coordinate 202,923,191 of OV702283.1, read as the reverse complement.
ACCAGTGCCGCTTCATCTGGCTCCTCCACCGCCGGTCTCCTTCCGGCCAACCTCGCCAACCTTCTCTCGGTCTCGATTGACCGTGCTGCAATGATGGCGTAGGCGATCAACACCCTTAGCGTTGGGTCGCTCTTCTCCAACCCGCCGGCGTTCTCACTGTCGGCCTCGCCCAGTGCGGCGCTCCCAGTCGTCGCCGTGGCATCGGCGTCGTCCGCACCCGTGGCACCCACCTGCCACTCGCGGCCTCCACGCCCGCGGCCCTCGGCGCCCCTCTGCAGTCTCGCGGCCCGTATCCATGTAGGCGCCCCCCGCACTGTCGCCCTCGGCGCTGCCAGCCGCTGCCCCCGCGACCTACGCGCCCCTCGGCAGTCTTCATGCACGGCTCGCTGCCGGCGTCGTTCCACTTCGGGCATCTCATCACGATCAAGCTGTCACAGGATAATTATATTTTCTGACGTGCGCGGGTCCTTCCGCTACTTGGGAGTCACTACCTGTCCGGCTATGTCGATGGCACTCTCTGCTGCCCCCCTCCCCGCGCGCGCTTGTGGACAGCGTGAATGGTCCGGTCTATCACCCGGCGCACCGTGTTTGGAGAGGGCAGGACCAGGCCGATCTCTCGGCCATCCAGGGGTCGCTCACCCCGGAGGTTGCCGGGATGCTTCTCTTCGCCAAGAAATCCCACGAAGCCTGGACCATCCTGGAGCGCTCCTTTGTGATGAGGACATTCCATCTATTGATACAACCGATGTAGCTATAGCTAAACAAATACAAGGACCTATCACTCGAGCTCATGCCAAGCAACTTAACTATCAGGTACTTTCGTTTCTTGGAACTATTCATCATATACATGAGAATATGATGCTACCTAAATCAGATGTACTTGTTACTCATGGACCAAGCATGGACGAGAGGGACAAGCATTGGAGCATGATCATGCATGAAGATGGCAGCAAAAATGTGAGGATTGAAGAGGACGCCACAAGTGGAGATTTCAGAACTTTAAAGCCGGCATAATGAAGATAGAATTCTTGGACGAAATATTCACAGATATTACTTCACAAATTCGTCCATAGCTTAATTTGGTGTTGCGAAACCTTTTATTTTGGGCCATGCCCATGTAATTTTCGCAGGAATTAAAATAGCCACTTTTTAGAGTCCGTATTTTTGGAGAAAAGGACTTTTAGGGTTGGTTTCGGCTACCAACTCTATGGCTAGCCGAAATCCCACCTTTTCCTCCTTAAATACCCCTCATATCCATCAATTTAGACTCTGATATTGTTTAGACTAAAAGTTAGTCATCATCGCAACTACGCCAAGGCTCGAGTTTCACAGAGGCCTCTTGTACTTCACACCTATACAGGATCCCACCTTTTCAATAAATCTTTCATTCATATCCGCAATATCTTGATTATAATATTAGTGCTTACTTGTTCTCGATTTCAGGTAGGAATTAAGACCCTCGCTGGTCAGGCTGATCGTGCTTCTGCAAGATCGGTAACCTCCAGGAGATTGGCCTAGCGATTGCATTGGCGTTCATGCTCGCACGTGTATTCGGATCGTCAAGCCCGAACTCCACCCAAATCGACTATCACCATCTCATCGAAAGATCGGACACCTTTGCCCTATCAAGTGCTATCAGATTTCAGGTTGCTCGGTGAGATTTACTGTTTTTATAGATTATTTATGTTTTACTTATTACCCACGAAATAGGCAAAAACACAGTTAGAGTTAGATCCATCCCATCACCAATCTACGCCTTGCATTGTCTTTTTAGTTTTTGCATCGTTAAATTTGTGTCTGCATCATCGCGTCGAGTTGCTGGTTTTAGTGTCTCGTCCCATAGAGTTTCGAGTTCTGGTCACAATAGTCACCGCCGCCACGCTCGCAGATCCCCTCCATTGCCATACATCCACCACCATATTCAGCCTCCATACATCCACCACCATAAACCGTAAAACTACGCCACCGCCTTCCTACCGTGACCCGAATCCGATCACTTTTCCTGCCGTGGAACGAGTCCGAGTTGAGTTATTGTTTCCTAGTTATTTCTTTTTACTTTTCTTACTTGTTGTTTCCGTGAAGTATGCTAAGTCCATGTTGAGCTAAAGTCTAGTCGCAAGTCCAGAAGGAGAGCAAAAAAAAGTTTGGAACCGCCTCCGAAAAAAATCCTGGCTACACTAGTTTTGACCTTTGGGAGCATTTTTTCTCTATCATCCATTATAGCGATATTTGTTTTGGTGCCTGCGCACTTTCCCGAGCACAATAGAAAATTTCGACAAAAAATTTCAGGGCTATCCTGTTTTTATATCCCGTAGATCAGTTCTAGACACTCACCATCATAGTGATTTTGGACATCTTGGTTCGCTTTTCAGGGAGCCATATCATCATACCACTACTAGTTGTGTCGCGTCATAATATTGTTAGTGCTCTAGCCTCGCATCTCTAGTACGGTCTAACCTAGGACCAGCACGGTACCATCGTTGAGCATATTTTCAACTTTGCATTGTTGTTTTGATAATTGCTAAGCCTTCCCAGAGCTCCATAGATTTCTCCACGTGCGGTGTCTCAACTCCTAGTAATCGCTCGGTTCAATCTCTGGACCCACTAATCCTCGCGGTTGCACATCGCCTTTTTCCTGCTGTTTGGTAAGAACTTGTAAGATATTCGTATATTGCTTGATGGATTACGTGTGTTGCCACCATATTTTCGTAATATAGGCATATATATATACATGTTCTTTTGAGGACTAACCATGGAAGATATACCTCTTGAACCGGAGAACATGACGAATGTAGAGATGCATGCTCACTTCACCAAGCTTTTGGTCAGGCATGCACAAGATGTTTATTCAAGACTGGAGAGTTTTGACGTGAAGCTCAACGACACAATTGACAAGATAGTGGGACTCGAGAAATCCTTCAACGATAAGTTGGACACCAAGTTTCAAGAAATCCTCAATAAGTTATCGGCACCTGCACCTACCGTTGCTCCACGCCCTCGGCAACGGTCACCAAACCAGATGGCTGGTGCACGATGTATCCCACACACGGATCAAGGTACTGTCGGGTCTTTTGCACCTGCGGCAGCCGCACCACCTCCTGCTCCTGCACCTGCTGTTGACGCTGCTACACCGCCGGCTGCCACCGCTACCATGGATGACGCTTTCGTGGCATATGGTGAAGATGGTGACTATGGGTATGAAGATGAGGATCAGTATTTCGAACAACCCGCAGGCCGTCCTCGGCATTACTACCGCAATGCTCGACCACCGGTACGTAATGATGATCATGTTGCTAAGCTTAAGCTAAATATTCCACCTTTTGAGGGTAGATATAATCCTTATGCATATCTTACATGGGAATTAGAAGTAGATCAACGTTTTGCATGTTTAAGATATCCTGAGAATATACGTGTTAGTGCTGCTACTTGCGAGTTTACACATTTCGCTTCACTTTGGTGGTCTGAACATTGTCGCTTAAATTCTACTACTATTCCTAACACTTGGACTGCCTTAAAAACTACTATGCATGTTCGTTTTGTGTCTCCTACTTATCAACGTGATTTGCTAAAGAAACTTACACGTTTGGAATAAGAAAAAAATTGTAAAATAGTATTATCAGGAATTGCAAACATGGATGGTTCGGTGTGGTATTGTTGAAAATCCTGAACAAATGCTTGCGCATTTTTTTGGTGGGTTAAATAAGAACATTCAAAATATATTAGACTATAAGCAATATACTGCCATCACTCGTTTGTTTCATCTTGCTTGCAAAGCTAAACATGAAATGCAAGATCGCCAACAGCCATGGAGGAGGACTAATAATTCTGCAGGTCGCACATCTTCCTAGACGTCCCGCCAATCAACGCCTTCTTCTCGTGGTCCTCCACTAGCTCCTACCACATCCAAAGCCACCACGCCTACCTCACGGCTTCCTTCAGCTGCGCCCCCGCCATCATCCAATGTGCCTGCTCGTAGTGCTTCTTCTTTGGCTTCCACGGGCGAGAGAAAGGATATACAATGCCGCAAGTGTTGGGGATATGGTCATATTGAAAGGATGTGCACAACACAACGCATTATGATGGTGCGTGATGATGGTGAATATGAGTCAGCAAGTGACTTTGATGAAGATACATTAGCTCTTATTTATACTCAAGATGGAGATAATTCTGATTCTGAAGAAGAGACAGAGGTAATGGAAGCTAAAACTGTTGATCAATATAAGAGCTTAGTTGCACAACGTGTATTGAGTGTGCAATTGAGCAAATCTGAGCATGATCAACGCCACAACCTGTTCCAAACACGAGGTGTTGTCAAAGAAAGAGCTATAAGGATCATCATTGATGGAGGGAGTTGTAATAATCTGGCTAGTGTTGGCATGGTAGAGAAGCTTGTGCTCCCAACCAAAAAACACACTCATATAACATCCAATGGTTTGGGAGTTCTTGTAAGATCAAGGTAACAAGAACGGTACGCGTGCCTTTTACTATCGATACATATTCTAATTTTGTTGATTGTGATGTTGTACCTATGCAAGCTTGTTCTCTGTTACTTGGTAGGCCATGGGAACTTGATAGAGAATCTGTTCATAATGGTTAAACTAATCACTATTCTCTTATGCATGATGGTAAGAAAATTGGTCTAAAACTCATGACTCCTAAACAAATTTTAAAAGATGATCTTGCTAGAGCTAGTAGAGCTAAGACTGAGGAGAAACACAAAAGTGAGAATCAGATAGTTACTGCAGATTTTGTACCACCAAAGAACATTAAATTTGATTCTAAACACGCTACTGAAATTCATTTGAAGGGTCCATGTATGCTTGAAAATAAAATTGATATTGCTGAACTCGACGTAAACAATACTCAATGTTATGCAATTGTCTGCAATGAGGTTTTGTTTTAATTTGAGGATATTCCTCCTTCTTTTCCACCTATTGTTGCTAACCTTTTGCAGGAATATGAAGAAGTTTTCCAGCTGAGATGCCACCAGGACCACCTCCTATTAGAGGAATTGAACACCAAATTGATTTCATTCCTGGTGCCACACTACCCAACCGCGCGCCATATCGAACCAATCCGGAGGAGACAAAGGAGACACAACGCCAAATTCAGGAATTACTCGACAAGGACCATATTCGCGAGTCTCTTAGCCCTTGTGTTGTTCCTATTATTTTGGTACCTAAGAAAGATGGTTCGTCACGCATGTGTACTGATTGTAGAGATATCAATAATATTACTATTTGTTACCTTCATCCTATACCATGTTTAGATGACATGCTTGATGAATTGAGTGGCTCTACCATGTTTTCTAAGGTTGATTTGCGTAGTGGTTACCACCAGATTCGTATGAAATTAGGAGATGAATGGGAAACAGCATTTAAAACTAAGTTTGGTTTATATGAGTGGTTAGTAATGCCTTTTGGTTTAACTAATGCACCCAACACATTCATGATATTAATGAACAAAGTTTTGCGCGCTTTCATTGGATGATTTGTGGTAGTCTACTTTGATGATATTCTGATTTATAACAAATCTTTAGAGGATCATTTGGAACATTTACGTGATGTTTTCAATGCTTTACGAGATGCACGTTTGTTTGGTAATCTTGAGAAGTGCAACTTTTGCACCAATCGAGTTATTTTCTTGGCTATGTTGTTACATTAGGAATTGAAGTGGATCCAGCCAAGATTGAAGCAATTGATAATTGGCCGCAGCCCAAGACGGTCACACAAGTAAGGAGTTTTCTTGGCCTTGCTGGTTTTTATAGGCGCTTTGTCAAATATTTTGGCTCAATTTTCGCGCCACTGAATGAACTTACCAAGAAGGGATGTGCCCTTTGTTTGGGGCAATGCACAACAATAGGCCTTCATGATATTGAAAGATAAGTTGACACATACTCCATTACTCCAACTTCCTGATTTCAATAAGACTTTTGATCTTGAATGTGATGCTAGTGGAATTTGTTTGGGCGGTGTGTTATTACTAGAAGGAAAACCTATTGCATATTTTAGTGAGAAACTGAGTGGGGCTAGTTTGAACTATTCTACTTATGATAAAGAATTATATGCGCTGGTTTGGACATTAGAAACTTGGCACATTATTTATGGCCTAAAGAATTTGTTATATATTCTGATCATGAATCTTTGAAGAACATTCTTAGTCAAGCTAAGCTGAATCGTCGCCATGCAAAGTGGGTTGAATTTATTGAGTCTTTTCCTTATGTTATCAAACACAAAAAGGGTAAAGATAATGTTATTGCTGATGCTTTCTCGCATCGTTATACTTTGTTATCTCTACCTGACTTCAAAATATTTGGATTGGAAACTATTAAGGAACAATATGTGCATGTGCTGAATTTAAAGACGTGTTGCAGAATTGTAGAGATGGTAGAACATGGAACAAATTCATCTTCAATAATGGATTTGTGTTTCGTGCTAAAAAAACTATGCATCCCAGATAGTTTTGTTCGTCTTTTGTTGTTGTTGCAGGAGGCGCATGGAGGAGGATTGATGGGTCACTTTGGTGTCAAGAAGATGGAGGATGTTCTTGCTGCACATTTATTTTGGCCATGCATGCGTCGAGATGTGGAGATATTCATGGCACGCTGCACTACATGTCAAAAATCTAAGTCTCGCCTTAATCCACATGGTTTATATATGCCTCTTCATATTCCTAGTGTTCCTTGGGAGGATATTTCTATGGACTTTGTTTTGGGATTGCCTCGTACATAGAAGGGGAGGGATAACATTTTTGTTGTTGTGGATCGGTTTTCTAAGATGACACACTTTATTCCTTGTCATAAAATGGATGATGTTGCGCATATTGCTAATTGTTCTTTCGTGAAATTGTTTGTTTACATGATGTGCCAAATACTATTGTTTCTGATCGTGATACTAAATTTCTTAGCCACTTTTGGAGATGTTTATGGGCTAAGTTGGGGACTAAATTGTTGTTTAGTACTACATGGCATCCCCAAACTGATGGACAAACTGAAGTAGTGAATAGAACTTTGTCTACTATGTTGTGGGATGTTTTAAAGAAGAACTTAAAATTTTGGGAAGAGTGTTTACCTCATATAGAATTTGCTTATAATCGTTCGCTGCATTCTACCACAAAGATGTGCCCATTTGAGATTGTGTATGGTTTTGTTCCTCGTGCACCTATTGATTTATTGCCATTACCTTCTTTGCTGCAAAATAATTTGGATGCTACACAACACGCTGAAATGATATTAAACTTACATAATACTACTAAAGATAACACAGAACACATGAATGCTAAGTATAAACTTTCTAGGGATAAAGGGAGAAAGCATGTTGTGTTTGATGTTGGAGATCTTGTTTGGTAACATTTGCGTAAAGATGGTTTTCCTGATTTGTGCAAATCTAAGTTAATGCCATGTGTTGCTGGTCCTTTTAAGGTGTTAGAGAAAATAAATGATAATGCATATAAACCTGAGTTACCAGCAGATTTTGGTTCGGTTAATCCTACGTTTAACATTGCAGATTTGAAGCCTTACTTTGGAGAGGAAGATGAGATTACGTCGAGGACGACTTCATTTCAAGAAGGGGAGCATGATGAGGACATCTCATATATTGATACAACCGTTGTAGCTACAGCTACACAAATACAAGGACCTATCACTCGAGCTCGTGCCAAGCAACTTAACTATCAGGTAGTTTCGTTTCTTGGAACTATTCCTCATATACATGAGAATATGATGCTTCCTAAATCAGATGTATTTGTTACTCTTAGGAATGATCGACCAAGCATGGAGTAGAGGGACAAGCATTGGAGCATGATCATGCATGGAGATGACAGCAAGCATGTGAGGATTGAAGAGGATGCCACGAGTGGAGATTTCAGAACATCAAAGCCACCATAATGAAGATACAAGGCTTGGACGAAATATTCAAGAATATTACTTTATAAATTCGTCCATAGCTTAATTTTGTGTTGCGATGATACATTGGAAACGTATCTATAATTTTTCATGCTCCATGCTTGTTTTGTATCTACTTTTCTTTACTTGTCCACACTTTGAGGTGCTTTTTACATGTTTTCTGGTACTAACCTATTAACAAGTTGCAACAGTGCCAGATGCCTGTTTTATGTTGTTTTTGGTTTCAGAAAAGTTAGTAAACAAATATTCTCGGAATTGGACGGAACAAAGGACAAAGTAAATTACTTTCCGTGGGGAACAAGAAGTCCAGAGGAGAGCCTGAGGGGCCGTCCAGAGGGGCCAGACCCACCCCAGGCACGGGTAGGCCCCACCCCGCACCTGGCTAGGGTTTGGTCGCCCTGGCGGCCGCCTCGGTCTCCCCCTTCGCCTATAAGAAGCCCCCGATGCAGAAATCCTGAGTACCCGATCAGAAATCCACGAAACCGTCTATAGCCACCGCCACCATCGTCCCTAGATCGGGGGGATCTGAAGTTCTTCCCGGCACCCTGCCGGAGGGGAGATCATTGATACGTCCAAAACGTATCTACTTTCTCGAACACTTTGCTATTGTTTCTCCTCTAAACTTGTGTGATTTGGATACAACTAACACGGACTGACGCTGTTTTTAGCAGAATTACCTTGGTGTCTTGTTTTTGTGCAGAAAATGAAGTATCAGGAAAAATCCCGGAAAATATGCCAAAAACTCTCACCAGAAGATCCACGGAGCCAGAAGGGGAGACAGAGAGGAGGCCTGGGGGGCCCAGACCCACCCCAGGCACGGGCCCACCTGACCGCGCGCCTGGAGGGGGTTTGGCCACCCCAGGCAGCTCCTTGGCCTTCCTCCGCATCTATAAGTTGCCTTATGACCTAAAAACTCAAGGGGGTTCGATAGTTTTCCAGAAAGAGTTCCGCTCCGCCGCCGCCACCAGAAACCAAGATTCGGATCCAGAGCTCCGTTCTGGCACCCTGCTGGGATGGGGAATTTGGAGAGGATCATCGCCATCATCATCACCAACGCATCTCCATCAACCACCGATGTTTCCCTCATCCATGAGTGAGTAATCCCCCATTGTAGGCTTGGGGATGGTAGGGATTGGATGAGTTCTATCATGTAATCGAATAAGATCTGTTAGGGCATAGTGCCTAGTATCTCTATTAGTGCTATTTGACTTTGTTGCAACTTGTTGTGCTTAATGCTTGTCACTAGGGCCCGAGTGCCATGATCTCAGATCTGAACTCATTATTGAATCATTATGATAGTATTATTTGTGATCTTATCTGCAAGTTGTGTACACATATCATTGTCCGGATCCAAAGGACCCAAAGTGACAATAATTGGGACAACCAGAGGGGATGGCTGTGGTGTGAGGATCACATGTGTTCACAAAGTGTTAATGCTTTGCTCTGGTGCTCTATTAATAGGAGCACCTTAATTGCTAGTATTTCCCTAGAGGCCCCGCTGCCACGGGCTGGCTGGATAGAAGATGTTGTGCAAGTTCTCATTGCGAGCACGTATGACTATATTTGGAGCACATGCCTAGGATTGTTTAGTACTTGGATGCTTGTTATTATTTATCTGCAAGGCCATAGGTCTGAGGTTACATGTTTGGACTCGTCCATGCAACGCCCGTCCATCCATCCCTATGCCTACCACACTCAAATCCTATTATTATCGTTACTGTTACTACTGCTGCTGTTTCACTGTCGATGTTGCTGTTGCTTTGTTGTTGCTACTACAAATTGTTACTACTGATAAACTTCTGTGAGCAAGAACTATTTCCAGGTGCAGCTGAACTGATAACTCAGTTGTTAAGGCTTGCAAGTGTTCTTTGGCTCCCCTTTCGTCGAATCAATAAATTGGGTAATACTACACGCAAAGTCTGTTGTGATCCCCTATACTTGTGGGTCATCAAGACTATTTTCTGGCGCTGTTGCCAGGGAGCATAGCTTTATTTGTAAGTTCACTTGGATCTATTATTGTTCACTGCTACTCCTTTCATCATGGGGAAGTCTCGTGATGGAAAGTTCCCTATTTTACCATCCACTACAAAAAGAGGTACAGTCCTAAACACCTCTGCTGCTCTTGATTCACCGTCTGTTATAAGTAAGCTTGTCACACCACCACCACCACATGCTCATGCTACACACACTGCTACTACTGCTGAATATGAAACTACTTTTGATACTCATGATGTTACTTCTACTGTGCTTGATGCGAGTGGTTCATTAGGTCATTTTCTAGATGCTACTATGGCTAGTCTAGGAAATACCAAAACTCCTAGTGAATACACTGTTACACATGTTAGCTCACCTGAGTCTAGTGAGAGTTATGATATTAATGATGGTTACATAGAGCTCACTAATGAATTTGTTGAAGAGTGCCAAAACACACATGGTGCTAGTGTTATTAAGAGTCTCCTTGCTAGACGTACTATTATGCCTAAGAAGTCTATGATCCTAAGTTTGCCACCTCTCCCATAGATATTAAAGATAAAGATTATGATTTTCCTCTTGATTTATCTTATTTAGATAGTGTTGAGAAAGAACCTTTTTGTGGTACTGAAAATGATAGTGTTGTGGCTCATATGAATGAGCTTTCTACTATGAGTGATTTGTTCTATGATGATTTTAAAATGCGCAAGTACTTTGTTGCTAAGATCTTCCCTTTTTCACTAAAAGGAGAAGCTAGGGCTTGGTTTAATAGATTACCTCCTGGTTCCATTGATAGCCCTGATTGCTTGATTGCTTCTTTCTTCCATAAATATTTTCCTCCCAGTGCTAGACTTGCTGCTTTGCAGAGACTTTTTGATTTTAAACAGGGAGAATAAGAGAAATTGCCTGAGTCATGGAAAAGATTCTGTTCCTTGATTCATGCATATCCTGGATGTCCAATACCTCAGAATGAACTTCTTCATATTTATTATAATGGACTAACTGATGATTCTAGGACCTACCTGGATAGCTTTCTGATTGTGTTTTCAGGAAAAGGACTCCTACAGATGCTGAAGAATTAATGAACAAGATAAGCAAGAATTATGATGATTGGACTTCAACTGGGTTGAATACACCTGAGCCTATTAATCCTGAACCAGTTTTTCTGATCCAGTTCCAACACCAACAACAAAGAAGAGGGGAGTTATTGCATTAAATGATGAAGTGATGAAGGAAGCTAAAAAGTGTCTAAAGGAGAAAGGTATTAGATCTAAAGATGTGAAGAATCTACCTCATATAGAAGAATTATGTAAGACAATTCCCCACTCATCTACTATTGAGGTACACTCTCTCCAATTTAATGAAGGTGATATTCCTTATGGTAAGCCTCCTGATCAATGCTTAGAGGAACTTGACACATTTATTGTTAAACAAGGTAATTATAATAAACAAGTTCAGAATCATTTATTGGAAAACTCTAAATCTATCCATGAGTTGAAAGATATTGTGGAAAGAACTTCTAATGATATTAAAATGCTTTGTAAACACTTTCAAATGGTTCAAACCCAACTTAATCAACTTGCTAAGGTGCAAAAGTATATGCTAGTTAATGCTTCAGGAAATAAACATGCTTATGGAATTAGAACTAGGAGTGGTGCAGCTACTCAAGATCCTTTATATCCTGAAGGACACCCTAAAAGAATAGAGCAGGATTCCCAACAAGGTGAGGATAGTGGTAGTCCTTGTAAGAGGAAGAAAAAGAAACATAAGAAAGTTGAGGAACCACTTGAACCTGCTATAGATCCTAATAGAATATCTGTCTCTGATGCTGAAACTGAGAGTGGTAATATTGATGCGTCTCCTGATAAGGAGGAAGTTGAGGAAGAACCTGAGAAACACACTAAGAACACTAGGTACACAAAGGAAAATTTTATTGCTAATAAACATGGTAAAGAGAGAGAACGTTAGGTGTAGAAACCTATGCCTTTTCCAGGTAAGAAACACAAGTCAAAGGAGGAAGAACACTACAACAAGTTTTGTGAGTTGATGAAACCTTTATTTCTACAAATTCCTTTGACTGATGCTATTAAATTGCCTCCTTATTCAAACTATATGAAGGATATTGTCTCTAATAAAAGGAAGATTCCTAATGAAGATATTTCTACTCTACTTTCTAATTATTCCTTCAATGGTAAGTTTCCAAAGAAACTTGGTGATCCAGGTATACCAACTATTCCTTGCTCCATTAAGAATAAGTATGTTAGAACTGCTTTATGTGATTTGGGAGCTGGAGTTAGTGTTATGCCTTTTTCTCTCTACAAGAGACTCCAGCTAGAAAAGTTGATACCAAATGATATATCTTTGCAAAGTGTTGATAAGTCAACTACTATTCCTGTTGGTATATGTGAGGATGTTCCTGTTCAAGTTGCTCATAATTGCATGGTCTTAACTGATTTTGTTGTGCTTGAAATGCCTGAAGATGATAGTATGTCTATTATTCTTGGGAGACCTTTTCTTAATACTGCAGGTGCCGTCATCAATTGCAATCAAGGAAAAGTAACATTCAATATTAATGACAAAGAGCACACTGTCTATTTCCCCAAAAAGGTTGTCAGAAGCTATTGCCTGAATTCTATTGAAAATATTGAAGGCATAAGGGTTGGAGAAATACATTGTCCCATTCCACAAGAAAATATTGAAATTATTATGATTGGGACCATTGCTATAAAGTATGAGGTAACATAATCACCTTGTGGAATGCAAAGTTTTGTTTCATATAATATTGTTTTGGTAACAAGACTTGATCAACCTTGTTAACAAAAAGATTTTAATGAACAAAATAATGTTTCCACTATGGTTATACTTGCTTTCTTTTTCCTTTCTCCTTCCTAGTCTTTGCTTTAGCTTTAGTTTTGCTAGTTGTTTGCTTGTTTGAGTTTCTTAGAGATCACGTAGTTTGGCTTTTGGTTTGCTTTTGCTTCTTCTGAAAAAACTGTTTCTGCAAGAAAATCAATTTTCATACCCTAAAAATTGGCCAAAAATAAAGTTTCCCGAAAAATCCAAGAAAATTCAAAATAAATTTTTCCTCGAAAAAAGGGGCAGAGTGGCACTGAGATGACCCAGGGGGCCACCCCTAGGCCCCACACCCATGGTTGGCGCGGCCTACCTAGTGGTGGCGCCTAGGAGGGGTCTGGCCCACCTGGGCCCCTCCAGTCCGCCTTCTTTATCTCTCCCGAAAAACACCGGAAAACTTGCTCAAGATCGAGTTCTTGCTGTTCTTGCTCGCGATTTTTGATCTCCTTGTTCATCCCATCTCAAGTGATGATTTTTGGAGGGTTTGTTGGTATGTGCCTCCTCCACTTGTCCAATTAGATTTGTGATTGGTAGATTGTATCTTGAGTATTTTGCTACTGTAGGTGACAGGTTGTTTGAGTTTGCATGCTTGTTCTATGTTTAGAAACTTTGTTTTGATGCATGTGTAGTCCTCTAGCAAGGTCCTATAGTAGTTGCTTATCATTTATCAACTTAGAAATCACTTGGTTTGATGGTTGTCTACAAATTTTAGCAAGGAAGATGAGTGCTTATCCACTGAATCAATATGACTTGATGGTGCATGAGCCAATGAAGGTTCATCGTGAGGAGGCATTTTTTCCTTCCATATATCCATGCCATGAATTTATGAGAGCTGCGGGGATTCTCCAAGATTTCCTACCTTTGGTTACAAATGCAGGGTTGGAGCACTTTGTTGAAGGTGAACCAATCCAATATCTTAAGCTAACCATGGCTTTTGTGCAGGACTTCCGGTTCACTTGGTCTACTTCTAATCCCATGGTCCATTATAAAATATATAATATACCTGTCAACCTGCCTTTTGCTGATTTCTGTGCAGCAATTAGAGTACCTTAGTGGGGATCTTGTGAGAAGATCAAGGAGAGGCCCAAGTCACTTGTTGATTTGTATGCTGAGATTTGCCAAGGTTTTGAATTCTCAAAGGAAAGTGGTAAAATTCGGAACATCCAGCTCCTAGCTATTAGATACTTTTCCTATTTCATTACCAAGTGTGTTCTTGCTAGAAAGACTGCTAGAAAGTTGTCTTCTTTTGATCTAGCTTTTATTGCAGCTGCTCTAAATAGGAACAGTTCTTATAGTTTGGGTGCTTTGATAGCTCACCGTCTCACCACCAACCGTGAGAAGGGTGGAATTTGTGGAGGTCTCATTGCTTCTAGGTTGCTAGCTTTCCATGGTTTAGAGCCTCACTTTTCAGATTTTCAGTTTCCCATAGAGAGGCTTGATATTGAATCCATGATTCAGCATGGTTTTGTTTCTTTGGGGGATAATGTGAGAAGTTTTCCATTTGAACTATCTTTTGTCCAGCAAGGTCGGAGAAAGGGTAGGAGTGAGAAAATAGTTTATTTGCCTGCACCTTCTTTGTTTAACTTTGATAACACGCAAGGATGGTCACTTATGTGGGGGAACTCTCCCAGCAAGAGGAGAATGTTGAAGAGGATGCCAAAGACAATTCGGTTCAGCCCTCCAACTTGGGAGAGTCTTCATACCAGCAGCCTTCATTTGATTGGGGCGCGTCTTCTTCTTCATCGTAGGTGCCTGACTATGATCATTCCTATGATGACCCACCAGCATGGTGTAACTATCCGCGTTATTGAGCCCCACTTAGGAAAAAAGCCTAAGCTTGGGGGGAGGTACACCGACAACACACTCATATATATATATATATATCATGTTTGGTCGGTTCTTTTGTATATCCATTGTTTCGCTTTCTTTTTGGTTCTTGTTGCTGCTTTCTCAAAAAGCCAAAAATACCAAAAATATTTTCGTTGTTTCTCTTGGTTTGTTTCTTTGTTTCTTTGCTTTGGTTTGCCTTAAAAGAAAAATCCAAAGAGATTTTGCTTTGTTTGGTTTTCTTTGTTTTTGTTTGGTTTTTCTTTGTTTGCTTGTTTCTAAAAAATCGAAAACACCAAAAATATTTGTTGTTCTTCTGTGGTTTTGTGAGTTCTTTGCAGGGTTTAGCCGTCCTCAGTGGATTTTGGTTTTCATGTTAATTATTCAAGTCACACAGGTGAAGGGCAATAATGAAGATTAAGACAAATCGAGGTGTGGTAAGAGGCTGGTAACGAACTCTATTTGTTTCATTTTTGTACATATACTCTTCATTGTGAGCATGATTAGCCTATTTGTGTAAGGTGTATGTCATTATGGATGCTTAGTAGTTTTTGCTTGTCTATGATTAGCTCCAGCTTGCTAATAGTTTGTAGCATGTCATATGAATGTTTGCTTGCATTGTTTTATTCATACTTTGGTATGATATTGTGGTATCCTCCTCTGACTGTTCATGTGAATCGACTTGGCACATGTTCACGCATGCATATGACTAATCAATAGTCAGTAAGCCTCGATGATTTATTTTGCTCAGAGTTCTTGTATCACTTTCATGCCATAATTAGTCCTATTTTGTTGCAAGAATGATTATGACAGTTATTGCTCTCTCGTTTGTCGCTCCCTCTCTATTGCTAGCCTTCACTTGCACTGAGTATGTGCTCCACCTATGCTACCAACTCCTCAAAACAAATATTGCCAGATGTGTCCACCATACCTACCTGCATCATTTTCTACTTCAGTGCATATTATATATGCCGTGTTTTCTTCCAAAATAAAATGTTTGTCCGTTTTGAGAAAGTTAGTTAGTAAAGCTCTCATGAACCTGATGGCACACTTTATTCCTTGCACTTAATAATCTTGAACCATTGTGACTAGTCCATGAAAGTTATGTGCTTGCTTATTATATACTGGGAGTTAGTAGAACCATGTTGTCACGGGGAACGCTTTCAACACTTTTTGGATATCTCATCCAGTTCATTCCTTGCTCTTTTGTTTATGGATGTCGACGATGTGAAATAAAAGGGGAAGTTGTTAGTTCATGGAGTCTCTACATTGTGTTAGATAAACGCCTGGGCCGCTAGCCTAAGCCATGCTTAATCATGGTGAAAAATTCCAGCATCACCATAATGATCATCTATGAAGCTTCCTCAATAAAAAGCTATGCATATGGTAAATAAAAAGATTGTTGAGATTCTCATTGTCTACTTGCCTTGTCATTTTGGTTATGGGAAAGCTCCTGTACCATGTGCAAGGGGTACCCCATTGGCGGTTCTCGATGATATGCATGTATTTACAATGACAAGAACTTTCAGGTGACCAAAGTTGAGTAGCATGCGGAGCGACCCTCGTACTCAAGGGACTTGGGATTTCCAGTCTATGGTCTATCAAGCATATAATTCAGAGTGGACCTCACTTTCACCTTAACCACATGAAGATGCCTATGATAGGGGCAATGAGAGCTCAAAGATAATGAGTACCTTCCTTTCAGCATTGGGAAGCATTTCAAACCTTCACAAAACCGTTTTCACAATTTTGTTGAGTCACCACTTATTCTATGAGCACCTTCTTGAGAACATAGTTGTCATTCTTGTGTTTGTTCCAAAACTTGGTTAATTATGTCATGACTTTGATGCTTGTATCTCTGATATCTTTATTTCTAGTCTTCATGTGAACTTCAGAGGTGCCTTGGCATTTATATTGTGCTCTTCAAACAAAGGCAAGCGAGATACCACTCTATCATACCTTATTAGCATTGCAATGTTGCTTATGTTTATGTTTCATGCTACTTATTATTATTGAGTTGGTTTCTCTTCATAGCTTGCAATGACTATTGAGTAGACTTAGTGCATACTCTTTATTATGAATTGTCTAAGCATCTACTCCTGTGCTGAGAATATTTACATCATATGAAGCAAAGTGTTCGTGAAAGTTCTTTTATCGCACTAAGTTTTCAACTGAATTGCTTGAGGACAAGCAATAAGCTAAGCTTGGGGGGAGTTGATACGTCCAAAACGTATGTACTTTCTCGAACACTTTGCTATTATTTCTCCTCTAAACTTGTGTGATTTGGATACAACTAACACGGACTGATGCTGTTTTCAGCAGAATTACCTTGGTGTCTTGTTTTTGTGCAGAAAATGAACTATCAGGAAAAATCCTGAAAATATGCCAAAAACTATTTCTCACCAGAAGATCCACGGAGCCAGAAGGGGAGACAAAGGGGAGGCCTGGGGGGCCCAGACCCACCCCAGGCGCGGGCCCACTGACCCCGCGCCTGGGGGAGGTCTGGCCACCCCAGACAGCTCCTCGGCCTCCCTCCGCGCCTATAAGTTGCCTTCTGACCTAAAAACAGAGGAGGGTTCGATATTTTTCAAGAAAGAGTTCCGCTCCACCGCCGCCACCAGAAACCAAGAATCGGATCCAGAAACTCTGTTCTGGCACCCTGCCGGAACGGGGAATTTGGATAGGATCATCGCCATCGTCATCACCAACTCATCTCCATCAACCACCGATGTTTCCCGCATCCATGAGTGAGTAATCCCCCGCTGTAGGCTTGGGGATGGTAGGGATTGGATGAGTTCTATCATGTAATCGAATAAGATCTATTAGGGCATAGTGCCTAGTATCTCTATTAGTGCTATTTGACTTTGTTGCAATTTGTTGTGCTTAATGCTTGTCACTAGGGCCCGAGTGCCATGATCTCAGATCTAAACTTATTATTGAATCATTATGATAATATTGTTTGTGATCTTATCTGCAAGTTGTGTACACATATCATTGTCCGGATCCAAAGGTCCCAAAGTGACAATAATTGGGACAACCAGAGGGGATGGCTGTGGTGTGAGGATCACATGTGTTCACGGAGTGTTAATTCTTTGCTCCGGTGCTCTATTAAAAGTAGCACCTTAATTGTCAGTAGTTCCCTAGAGGCCCCGCTGCCACAGGCTGGCTAGACAGAAGATGTTGTGCAAGTTCTCATTACGAGCACGTATGACTATATTTGGAGCACATGCCTAGGATTGTTTAGTACTTTGTCACATCCCAAATTTTTGATTTGGTCTTGCATATCATCCATGTCATTGCATCATATCTTTCCATGCAAAACCATCGAATAGAAAGGTTCGGCGAAACGCTACCTTCAAAACCCTATTTTGTTTCGCTACGAGTTTCCTGCGGGAGGCTTTAGAGAGACTTGCAACAACCACCCCTATAGGTTCGAGTTTTCACTCAAACTTCGACTGAAGGTTGTGCCCCTCGATGATACGAACCCGTAGGCGCGAGAATCGCTCCAATCGGAGTTCGTATGCAAAAGACTCGGACGTTTTAGTAAACCGCCGGAAAACGGTCCGAAAATCTGGACCGATTTCCGAATCGGAGTCCAACTGCGGACCGATTCTGTTTAGAATTTCCGCGCGCAGGACTATTTGAGCAGGACCCACCCGGCCTCGTTTTGCGTGCCCGACTCCCACCTGCCGACCCCGCCTCCCACGCGCGCGGTTCCCGAGATCGAACCGCCGCCGCCGCCGCCGCTCCTGGCCGCCGCCTCCGCCACCGCCGGCCACCGCCGTCGCCGCCGCCAGGTGCGTCTCGCCGCCGCCTCTCCGTTCCCGCGCGTCGCCGCCGCGATCGCCGCCGCCATCGCCGCCTTCCGCCGCCGCGGCCACGCCGCCGTCGCCGCCCTCCGCGCGGGCCACCGCCCGCGGCCGCCCCGCGCCACCCGGCCGCCGCCTCGCTCGCAGCGAGCGCCGCCGCCGCCTTGCTGCCCCGCCGCCGCTCGCCGCGCGCAGCCGCCGCCGCCGTTGCCGCTACGCCGCACGCACGTGCACGTGCGCGTCATCGCATGCGCGCTTGCATGCACACATACACGCACGTACGCGCGCCGCCTCGCGCGCGCGATTGATTTTTCTCGGACCCGTAGTTGACCGTGTACGTCCGTGCAGGAAGAACCCCGTCACCGGAAGTGATCGCCACCGCCGTCCGGAACTCGCCGCACCTTCCGGAGTCCGTTTCGCCATCCGTTTCCGGTAAGACAGCAGCCACCGTCAGATCTCAGATCAGCGGCTTAGATCGTTCGTTGACTGGTCAGCATCCCAGGCGTTGACTAGTCAGACGCCCAGTCAGCGCCCAGTCAGCAGACGAGTTGACCAGTCAAACAAACACAGTTGACTGGGTCAATTTCGTTAATCCCTTTAGTTGACAGATTTCGGTAGAATCTTGTAAATTGCGTAGAAATTCAACCGCTTGGCCAAAAATTGCAAATAAAATATGTACGGGTTCAGTGAGTCGTGTAGAATCTCGCTGTACCTTTGGTTCAGACTTTTACTGTCAGGTTTAGTACAGTTTAATCAAACTAGTTAGTGGCCTTTTCGGAGTAATAAATTCGTAGAAAAAGATCCGTAGCTCCAAAAATCGTGTGTGATATGTCCTTGAACTCGTGTGAACGAGGGGAATCTCATCGTGAATTAAAAAAGTAGGTTTACCGTAAAAACTTCTGCAGTATTTGTCTAATGGCTTTCTGCAGTGTTTTAATTACTCAGGGAGTTTTATAAATCCTTTTCGAGTAATTCCAATTGGTACTGTTTCTAATCAGCGATGCCTTTGCGGTAGAATATTTCCAAGATTTTACAAACAGTATACTACCGATAGTGAATTATTTAAGTTCTAGCTCTAGTTGTGAGCATTACTTTTGTCTATTAGTTTCCCTAGCGCTAAAACTATTTTCCATGCATGCAATCGGTAGTGTTATACTATAGGATGTTGTGGTGCAGCTGTAGCACCAATTCACTTGCCGTTCTTGCATTCATGCATCATATTTGTTGCAAATGTTGTGGATTGTTTGTTTATGAATGCAATTGTGTCGTGTAGACTGTGCTGAGTGCAACGCTTGTTCGTGTGAGGATTGTGCTCCAGACCGCTACAACCAAGGCAAGTAGATGCTACTTTGTTCATGATATCGTCCTACTATTTTCTATGCATTGTTGTGTATTTTATAGATGCATGTGTAGGATGATACTATCGCTATGCTATGTCCTATTATGTGGTAGGACCCTCTTTGTAGATGAACCACCGTTGGTAGATGTGCTTAGCCATGCTTGATGAACGAGGGCTGGGTTACATCATTGACACTTGTTTTCTCAAAGTATTGGTTTGTGAAAACTAAAACAACTTAATCAATGAACCCCCTGGGTGTGATGGTATTGATAAATTTTGGTGGTTTCATTGCGGAAAGGCACCCAGGTATCAAGAGAGAATGATTGGCTTCTTTATTGTGTAGCTTACGTGTACAACCATGTTCCAATAATGAAATGGGCGGTTGGTTGGACTTAGTAGGTTGTGGTAACTCGAACCCGCGTATCCAGAGATGTAGAATTTTGGTAGGTTGGACTGGTGCGCGTCGGGATTGAGGAGCTACTTCCCGAACAGTCTCTTCTTGGTCTTCTCCCTATCGTCACCCAAAATGAGAGTGACGGTACGAGCTGGGCTGGCCAAGTCACATGGAAAGTGTACTAACCTCTACAGAGTGTATAATCTAATCGATTAGCCGTGTCCCCGGTTATGGACATCTGAGTTGCTAGATATTGATTCCATGACATGTTTCTCGCTCATTCTAATTTCATAATTTCTTTAATATTGTTGGGTTAATTTAATTGGGATCTTTTCAAATAAAATCAAACTGTTTATGAAAGTAGGACAAATGTATTTGCAAATGCAAGCCAGACACAGCTCCACTTGCCAGATATGCATGTAGATGTTAGTACTATTGTCTCCTTTACTAGCTCTACTTGCCATACATTCCATGTATTGACCCTTCGGGGCTGCTACGTTTCATGTTGCAGGTTATTCCGATTCTGATTGATCGTTATAGGCCACGGTACTCCACTCGGCACTTGTTCACTTGTGGGCAATTTGAAGAATGGAGGATTTACTTGTTTATGTTGCTACCTGAATAATTTGAGCTAGCTTTATGCTAAGCTTTTATTGTAATAATGGTACTCTGGATCTTTGTAGATCATGATACACGGTTATTTTGCTATGTTATCTATCTTACTCTATTATGGGCCAATGAACCGATCCAGGGATTGGCATGTCACATAGAGGCCACGGTCTTTTCAGAACCGGGGTGTCACAGGATGGTATCAGAGCCCGTGTGTCGACTGTAGGATCGTGACCTAGGATTGGATTAGGAAGCCATAGAATTATTAAAGCCTATATTAACTCTGTCTTTCCTCTTATGCCTTTCACCCTCGTATATTCTTACCATATGCTATTCTCACACTTTCCTCTTTTACTTGATAGATGGGAGACGTCAGGACTGAGTATGTCACCATGGAGTCACCAAGGCCCTTTGCAAGGCAGTTAGCTCAACTCTCTCAGTCATTGGGATTGCCACTGCCTATGTTCAAGGGAAGAAGGTTGTACACCTATGGTTATGGAGAGGATGCATGGGAGATCACTACCTTCATATTCAGAGATGCCGCCTTGCCAAACCCCGCGCACTTGGTCTACACCAAGACATACTGCAACTGGGGACTTGGGATCAACTTGGCTGTACATGAAGCCCTGTCTCGCCAGTGCCACTATGTCCGACACCTACTGCCTGCAGATTCACCCTACCGTGATTATGGAAGGCGTGAAGAAGATGGGAACATTATGGTTACCCCAGGCGACAGGAACAACATGCCGCCCCGTCGGAGGCACATAGAGGACATGGAAAGAGAGAATGGAGCTCTAGCAGAGAAGGTGAGGATGTTGAAGGAGATTGCAGACTTTACTAGCAATGGAATGGTGGTCCAAGGACAGGAGATAGACACTTTGCATGAAGCTGTGGGAGTTCTGGAGACTGCCCTGATAGCCAGAGATGAAACCATAGCACATATTCATGGTACGGTGCAGGAGAATACCCAGAACATACAACAGTTGCAAGGGACCGTCCAGGAAAGGGACCAAACCATTGAAGCTATGACAGCCCAGATTGTCGCTCTCCAAGCACAGCTAAATCCACCCTCTGATGATGACAATGGAGATGATGGCAACAATGGGGAGGATGATGACAGTGGAGATGAAGATGATGATGAGGACGAAGATGATGATGATGGAGACGATGATGGTGGAGGAGATGAAGCTGTTGCTGTAGCAGCTGAAGATGAAGAAGAAGAGGAGGATCCCGAAGAGGTGAAGTATGAGGTCTCAAGTGATGGTTCAGGAGAGGTGTACACTCCGCCGCCATGGTTGTACCGCGAGCCAAAGCGCCAACGCATGACCGCAAGGACCTACCTCAATCTCTTCAAGAAGTAGATAGAAGTCCACCAATTAGTCCTCGTTAGGCGAATTCGTTAGGATTAGTCTCGATCGTTGTGAAGCTTAGTTCGTGTTAGTTTAAAAGTGTTTAGTTGCTCATTTGTGTACTCCAATATCCCAGGATTTATTTGAAAAATTAATGAAAGAGTTATGGCAATTTGGTTATCATCTGTGTGTTTTTCGCTGCAGTTTTTCTGCTGATACAGCAGTACTGCACGATTTTTCATATTTTTCTTGTAACTCGGAAAAATCTGAAAAAAGTTGGGCTGATGCGAAACTCTCTGTGCCATATGCACAAAAATTGGCTAATTTTTCTGACGAATTTAAGTCAGGCGGAAAAATTCGTGAACGCTGCTGGACTGTTCTGGCAGAATTGCTGTTTTGTTGATTTGTTGATCTATTGTTTAGTTAACCATTGCCAACTCTTGCAAAACTATTTCAGTAGGTATATACTGCTAGGACAACACCTGGGATGTTGCTGGACCGCTTGTTTGTTGATGTGTTGCTTGCTTGTGATTGTCTGCTATTGTTTGTTGTTGATTGATCATATGCATGGGTAGAATCCTATTATCGTAGTTGATTCTTTCTAAACTTACCTATGCTGAACCGCAGATGCCTCCTCGCCGCCAACCCACTGAGATGGAGCAGCTCATGGCAGCTCAGGCACAGTTGACTCAAGTGATGACCCAGTTCATGGCAAATCAGAACAACAACAATGGAAACAATCAGCCTCAGGGAGATGCTCTCACCAGATTTCTGAGGTTAAGGCCAGCTAAGTTCTCTACTGTAACGGAACCAATGGTTGCTCTCGACTGGTTGCGTTCAGTCAACAAGGATCTAGTAACTGTTGGATGCACTGATGCTGAGAAGGTGAGGTTTGCCGCTCACCTACTGGAGGGACCAGCCGCTTCTTGGTGGGACACATTTCAGATCACCCACCCGCTGGATACCGTGACTTGGGCAATGTTTGAGGAAGGTTTTAGGACCAACCACGTGTCTTCAGGAGTTCTGAGCCTGAAGAGGAAGGAGTTCCGCAACTTGCACCAAACCAATCGTTCCGTGGCCGAGTACATTGAGGAGTTCAACAACCTATCCCGTTATGCACCTGAGGATGTTGACACTGATGCCAAAAGGAGGGAGAGATTCCTGGATGGCCTCAGTGATGAGCTTTCAGTATAGCTACTAGTGGTTTATTGCCCCAATTTCCAGGAGCTTATGGACAAGGCCAGAATCTTGGAGGGGAAGCACAAGCAAGTGGAGAACCGCAAGAGAAAGAACAACAATCACCACTCTGGTTCACACCACAAAACTCGCACTTCATATGATGGATACTCCAAGCAGGGAGGAAGTGACCATGGGAGCCATGACCGCCGCGATGGACATCGTCATGACAACCATAGGAGCAGCGACCACAACCACAAGGGAGGACACTCTCACCACTCTGGAGGACACGGTGGACATGACCGCAACCGTGATCGCAACTTCGTGAAGAAGGATCTGAGTGAGGTGACGTGCTTCAAGTGCAAGCAGAAGGGACACTATGCTGACAACTGTCCGGAGAGGAAAGGACTCAAGCCAACCAATGGCGAGAAGTCCACAGTGAACCACATGAATGTGGAGGAGATTCCAGATGAGCCTGACCTTGTGATTGGTAAGTTCCCAATCAACACTTACCCTGCACTTATACTTTTCGATACTGGTGCATCGCATTCATTCATATCAAGGGCATTTGTGGATAAGTATAAGTTACCTACTGAGTCTATGAAGAGGTCTATTAGAGTGAGTTCACCTGGAGGAGATATGATAGCTAGTGCGGGATGCCGCGACTTGACTGTGAGGATTGGAACACACAACTTTATTGCACATCTAGTAGTGTTGGATTCACAGGGATTAGATGTCATTCTGGGTATGGATTGGATGTCTATGCATGGGGGACACATAGATTGTGCACAGCGAGCTGTTTCACTCAAAACCTCGGATGGTAAGAGGATTAGATTCAAGTCGGCTGCACGACCGAGAAAGTGTAAGTTGAATTCTCTTAAGGGGGTTAGCATGGATACTGTGCCAGTGATTAGGGATTACCCCGACGTGTTTCCGGAAGAGCTGCCAGGTATGCCACCTGACAGAGATGTAGAGTTTCTTATCGACCTGCTGCTGGGAACAGGACCAATAGCAAAGAAACCATATAAGATGGATGTCGATGAGCTGAAGGAATTGAAGAAACAGTTGAAGGAGCAGCTGGAAAAGGGATTCATTCAGCCTAGTGCGTCGTCATGGGGAGCACCTGTTCTGTTTGTGGAGAAGAAAGATAGCACCAAGAGATTAGTGGTGGACTATCGTTCGCTGAATGAAGTGACTATCAAGAACAAGTATCCTCTGCCGAACATAAATGATTTGTTTGACCAACTGGAAGGAGCAAAGGTGTTTAGCAAGATTGATCTGCAATCTGGCTACTTTCAATTAAAGATCCGGGAGGAGGATGTACCGAAAACCGCCTTCACCACTAGGTATGGTTTATATGAGTATACAATTATGTCTTTTGGACTAACGAATGCCCCGGCATACTTCATGACCATGATGAACAAGGTATTTATGGAGTATTTGGACAAGTTCGTGGTGGTGTTTATTGATGACATACTGATATATTCCAAGGATGATGCTGAGCATGAGAAACATCTGAGACTGATTATGGAGAAGCTAAGGGAACACAAGCTGTATGCCAAATTCAGCAAGTGTGAATTCTGGCTTAACACTGTTGGGTTTCTTGGACACGTAGTGTCAGGAGAAGGAATTGCTATTGATCCAAACAAAGTGACTGCAGTAACAGAGTGGGAAGCGCCCAAGAATGCAGGAGAGATTCGAAGCTTTTTGGGACTTGCTGGATATTACCGGAGGTTCATAGAAAACTTTTCTAAGATTGCTAAGCCGATGACTGAACTTCTGAAGAAGGAGAGAAAGTTCGAATGGTCAGACGTATGTGAAGCCAGCTTTCAGGAACTGAAGCGTCGACTAGTGACCGCGCCTGTTCTATGTTTACCAGATCTTCAGAAGGATTTCCAAGTGTACTGTGATGCTTCACGACAGGGACTTGGGAGTGTGCTGATGCAAGATGGGAGAGTAGTGTCATATGCCTCGCGACAACTCAAGCACCATGAGCGGAATTACCCCACACACGACTTGGAGTTAGCGTCAGTGGTTCATACGCTCAAGGTATGGAGGCATTACTTAATGGGAAAACACTGTGATGTGTACACCGACCACAAGAGCCTGAAGTACATATTTACACAGAAGGAACTGAACATGAGACAGAGGAGATGGTTGGAGCTTATCAAGGACTATGATATGAATCTACAGTACCACCCAGGAAAGGCCAATGTAGTAGCTGATGCTCTGAGCCGGAAGGTTTATGCCAATGGATTGACAATTGGTGAATTGCCTGAGGACTTGTGCAAGCAATTCAAGGACCTTAGACCGGAGGTAGTATCTGAAGGATACTTAGCAACAATGGAAGTCCAACCGACGCTACAGGACAGGATCATAAAGGCTCAAATAGGAGACAAAGAGATAGATGAAGTTAAGGAAAAGATGAAGGGAGGTCGAGCAAGGGAATTCCGCGAGGATGAGCAAGGAACCTTGTGGTACGGAGATCGATTGTGCGTCCCTAACGATCCCGAGATAAGGAAGTTGATACTGCAAGAGGCTCATGACTCGCCATATTCCATACATCCGGGCAATATGAAGATGTACATGGACCTAAAGGACAGATTCTGGTGGAACAACATGAAGGGAGACATCGCGGAGCATATTGCCCTATGTGATGTATGTAGCCGAGTAAAGGCAGAACACCAGAAGGCAGCAGGGCTGCTACAGCCATTGCCTGTGCCGGAATGGAAGTGGGATAGAGTGGGAATGGATTTTATCACAGGACTGCCCAGGACCAGGTCAGGATATGACTCTATTTGGGTAGTGGTCGACCATTTGACTAAGGTAGCCCACTTTATACCAGTAAATACAACCTATACGAGTGCAAAGTTGGCCAAGATTTACATGGACAGGATTGTGTGCCTACATGGAGTTCCCAAGAGTATCGTATCTGACAGAGGCACCCAATTTACCTCACACTTCTGGCGCCAGCTGCACGAGTCACTTGGTACTAGACTGGAGTTTAGCACAGCGTTTCACCCACAGACTGATGGACAGACCGAGAGGGTGAATCAGATTTTGGAAGACATGCTGAGAGCTTGCGCCTTGGCTCATGGATCCAGTTGGGATGAGAATTTGCCGTATGCGGAGTTTTCCTACAACAACAGCTATCAAACCAGCATCAAGACGTCACCGTTCGATGTGCTATATGGGAAACGGTGCCGAACACCATTGTTGTAGGATGGAGTAGGAGAACGTCAGCTGTTTGGACCTGATTTGATCAAGGACGCTGAGGAGAAGGTCGCCTTGATTAGAGATAGGCTGAAGGTAGCACAATCAAGGCAGAAGAGCTACGCTGACGCCAAGCGCAAGGAAGTAGTGTATGAGATAGGTGATAGAGCATACCTTAGAGTATCGCCGCTTCGTGGAATCAAGAGATTTGGAATTAAGGGTAAGTTGGCACCTCGATTTATTGGACCGTATCGAGTCTTAGCATGCAAAGGAGAAGTTGCTTATCAGTTGGAGTTGCCAGAGGCTCTGTCTGCTGTTCACAACGTGTTCCACGTATCCCAGCTGAAGAAGTGCCATCCGGAGATGGTGGACACACCGTTGAGAGACACTGTACCGCTAGAGGGGTTCAGCTGGAGAATGACTTGACCTACGAGGAGAAACCGGTCAAGATTCTGGAGACAGCAGAAAGGACTACCCGTACCAAGACAATCAAGTTTTGCAAAGTACAGTGGAGCCACCACACCGAAGAGGAAGCCACTTGGGAGCGTGAGGATGACATCCGAGAGGACTACCCACACCTATTTGCTAGCCGCGCCGAATCTCGAGGACGAGATTCATCTTAAGGGGGTTAGTCTTGTCACATCTCAAATTTTTGATTTGGTCTTGCATATCATCCATGTCATTGCATCATATCTTTCCATGCAAAATCATCGAATAGAAAGGTTCGGCGAAACGCTACCTTCAAAACCCTATTTTGTTTTGCTACGAGTTTCCTGCGGGAGGCTTTAGAGAGACTTGCAACAACCACCCCTGTAGGTTCGAGTTTTCACTCAAACTTCGACTGAAGGTTGTGCCCCTCGACGATACGAACCCGTAGGCGCGAGAATCGCTCCAATCGGAGTTCGTATGCAAAAGACTCGGACGTTTTAGTAAACCGCCGGAAAACGGTCCGAAAATCTGGACCGATTTCTGAATCGGAGTCCAACTGCGGACCGATTCTGTTTAGGATTTCCGCACGCAGGACTATTTGAGCAGGACCCACCCGGTCTCGTTTTGCGTGCCCGACTCCCACCTGCCGACCCCGCCTCCCACGCGCGCGGTTCCCGAGATCGAACCGCCGCCGTCGACTCCTGGCCGCCGCTGCCGCAGCTCCTAGCCGCCGCTTCCGCCGCCGCCGGCCACCAGGTGCGTCTCGCCGCCGCCTCTCCGTTCCCGCGCGTCGCCGCCGCGATCGCCGCCGCCATCGCCGCCTTCCGCCGCCGCGGCCACGCCGCCGTCGCCGCCCGCGGCCCCCCCGCGCCACCCGGCCGCCGCCTCGCTCGCAGCGAGCGCCGCCGCCGCCTTGCTGCCCGCCGCCGCTCGCCGCGCGCAGCCGCCGCCGTCGTTGCCGCTACGCCGCACGCACGTGCACGTGCGCGTCATCGCATG
This sequence comes from Avena sativa, assembly GCA_916181665.1. NCBI lineage: Eukaryota > Viridiplantae > Streptophyta > Magnoliopsida > Poales > Poaceae > Avena > Avena sativa. Next base: position 202,895,320 of record OV702283.1, on the reverse strand, counting down.
CGCGCTTGCATGCACACATACACGCACGTACGCGCGCCGCCTCGCGCGCGATTGATTTTTCTCGGACCCGTAGTTGACCGTGTACGTCCGTGCAGGAAGAACCCCGTCGCCGGAAGTGATCGCCACCGCCGTCCGGAACTCGCCGCACCTTCCGGAGTCCGTTTCGCCATCCGTTTCCGGTAAGACAGCAGCCACCGTCAGATCTCAGATCAGCGGCTTAGATCGTTCGTTGACTGATCAGCATCCCAGACGTTGACTAGTCAGACGCCCAGTCAGCGCCCAGTCAGCAGACGAGTTGACCAGTCAAACTGACACAGTTGACTGGGTCAATTTCATTAATCCCTTTAGTTGACAGATTTCGGTAGAATCTTGTAAATTGCGTAGAAATTCAACCGCTTGGCCAAAAATTGCAAATAAAATATGTACAGGTTCATTGAGTCGTGTAGAATCTCGCTGTACCTTTGGTTCAGAACCTTACTGTCAGGTTTAGTACAGTTTAATCAAACTAGTTAGTGGCCTTTTCGGAGTAATAAATTCGTAGAAAAAAATCCGTAGCTCCAAAAATCGCGTGTGATATGTCTCTGAACTCGTGTGAACGAGGGGAATATCATCGTGAATTAAAAAGGTAGGCTTACAGTAAAAACTTCTGCAATATTTGTCTAATGGCTTTCTGCAGTGTTTTAATTACTCGGGGAGTTTTATAAATCCTTTTTGAGTAATTCCAATTGGTACTGTTTCTACTCAGCGATGCCTTTGCGGTAGAATATTTCCAAGATTTTACAAACAGTATACTACCGGTAGTGAATTATTTAAGTTCTAGCTCTAGTTGTGAGCATTACTTTTGTCTATTAGTTTCCCTAGCGCTAAAACTATTTTCCATGCATGAAATCGGTAGTGTTATACTATAGGATGTTGTGGTGCAGCTGTAGCACTAATTCACTTGCCGTTCTTGCATTCATGCATCATATTTGTTGCATATGTTGTGGATTGTTTGTTTATGAATGCAATTGTGTCGTGTAGATTGTGCTGAGTGCAACGCTTGTTCGTGTGAGGATTGTGCTCCAGACCGCTACAACCAAGGCAAGTACATGCTACTTTGTTCATGATATCGTCCTACTACTTTCTATGCATTGTTGTGTATTTTATAGATGCATGTGTAGGATGATACTATCGCTATGCTATGTCCTATTATGTGGTAGGACCCTCTTTGTAGATGAACCACCGTTGGTAGATGTGCTTAGCCATGCTTGATGAACGAGGGCTGGGTTACATCATTGACACTTGTTTTCTCAAAGTATTGGTTTGTAAAAACTAAAACAACTTAATCAATGAACCCCCTGGGTGTGATGGTATTGATAAATTTTGGTGGTTTCATTGCGGAAAGGCACCCAGGTATCAAGAGAGAATGATTGGCTTCTTTATTGTGTAGCTTACGTGTACAACCATGTGCCAATAATGAAATGGGCGGTTGGTTGGACTTAGTAGGTTGTGGTAACTCGAACCCGCGTATCCAGAGATATAGAATTTTGGTAGGTTGGACCGGTGCGCGTCGGGATTGAGGAGCTACTTCCCGAACAGTCTCTTCTTGGTCTTCTCCCTATCATCACCCAAAATGAGAGTGACGGTACGAGCTGGGCTGGCCAAGTCACATGGGTAAAGTGTACTAACCTCTGCAGAGTGTATAATCTAATCGATTAGCCGTGTCCCCGGTTATGGACATCTGAGTTGCTAGATATTGATTCCATGACATGTTTCTCGCTCATTCTAATTTCATAATTGCTTTAATATTGTTGGGTTAATTTAATTGGGATCTTTTCAAATAAAATCAAACTGTTTATGAAAGTAGGACAAATGTATTTGCAAATGCAAGCCAGACACAGCTCCACTTGCCAGATATGCATGTAGATGTTAGTACTATTGTCTCCTTTACTAGCTCTACTTGCCATACATTCCATGTATTGACCCTTCGGGGCTTCTACGTTTCATGTTGCAGGTTATTCCGATTCTGATTGATCGTTATAGGCCACGGTACTCCACTCGGCACTTGTTCACTTGTGGGCAATTTGAAGAATGGAGGATTTACTTGTTTATGTTGCTACCTGAATAATTTGAGCTAGCTTTATGCTAAGCTTTTATTGTAATAATGGTACTCTGGATCTTTGTAGATCATGATACACGGTTATTTTGCTATGTTATCTATCTTACTCTATTGTGGGCCAATGAACCGATCCAGGGATTGGCATGTCACATAGAGGCCACGGTCTTTTCAGAACCGGGGTGTCACATACTTGGATGCTTGTTATTATTTATCTGTAATGCCCTAGGTCTTGAAGTTACATGTTTAGACTCGTCCATGCAACGCCCGTCCATCCATCCCTATGCCTACCGCACTCAAATCCTACTGTTACCGTTACTGTTACTACTGCTGTTGTTTCACTGTCGTTGTTGCTGTTGCTGTTGCTTTGCTCTTGCTACTACAAACTGTTACTACTGATAAACTTCTGTGAGCAAGAACTATTTCCAGGTGCAACTGAACTGACAACTCAGTTGTTAAGGCTTGCAAGTATTCTTTGGTTCTCCTTGTGTCGAATCAATAAATTGGGTAATACTACCCGCGAAGACTGTTGCGATCCCCTATACTTGTGGGTCATCAATCATCCCGGAGGCCTTCTCTCCGGTATGATGCGTGAGTAGTTCCACCTTGGACTATGGGTCCATGTAGTATCTAGATGGTTGTATCTCCTCCTTTGTGCTTTCATGTATAGATCTTGTGAGCTCCGTTCATGATCAAGATCTAATCTATTTGTAATCATGCATGTTGTGTTTGCGAGGATCCGATGGATATTGAGATTATTATGTTGGTTTGGGGTTTTGTCTTTATGATTCTATCATGTTTGTGTTGTTTGTGATCTTGCATGCTCTCCGTTGTTAGTAGCTATCTTGGCCAAGTAGTTGCTAGTGACTCCAAGAGGGGTATTTATGCTCGATAGTGGGTTCATGCCTCTAGTTTCCAAGGGAAGTGACAAAAATCTCTTCGATTGTAGATGTGTTGTTGCTACTAGGGAGAAAACAATGGTCTCTTGTTCATGGAACATGTGGACGGTTTACCTTACACGCTTTTCTTAAAGCAGTTGTCTGTTGCTTGCAACTTAATACTGGAGGGGGTTCGGATGATAACCTGAAGGTGGACTTCTAGTCATAGATGTAGTTGGATTGTGGTCTATGTATATTGTTGTATTGCCCAATCAACCTCATAGGATCTTTTTGACTAGTAATTGCATTGTTATTCCTTGCTCAGTTCCTATCAATTGCCTCGCTGTAATTTGCTTACCCTTCATGCCATGCTGTTTATTTAAGGAGGGCACCTCTAGTGAACTATGGACCCCGGTCTAATCTTTACCATTGATACATCTTCCATTGTTATTGTTTACTTGTTGCAAACCACCATTACCTTCCACACCATACGTTTAATCCTTTGTTACAGCAAACCGGTGAGCTTGACAACCTCACTGATTCGTTGGGGCAAAGTCTTGAGTTTGTGTTGTGCAGGTCTCCGCATTGCTTGCAACACCTGTGTGACATTTCCTTACTCCTACTGGTTCGATAACCTCGGTTTCTTACTGAGGGAAAACTTGCTGTTGTGCTCCTTCACACCTTGCTCTTGGGGTTCCCAACGAAGTGCTCCTACATCAACCCAGCGCAGCCAACAAAATTTTCTGGCGCTGTTGCCGGGGAGGCTAAGGACGTCTTCACAAGGGGAGTCCTTCACTTCCTTTCTCTTTACTTTGTTTTTAGTTTGCTTTGTTTCTTTTGTTTGGTTTTGTTTGCCTATTTCCAAAAAACCCAAAAAATTAGTCTAGTTTGGTTTGCTTTCTTTATTCAAAAACACAAAAAAATTAGTTCTTGCTCTAGCTGCTGCTGTTTTGGCTTGCCCACCTTTTCCAAAATGAACTCTTCTGAGAACACCAAGTTGTGTGACTTCACTAGCACCAACAACAATGATTTCCTTAGCATTCCTATTGCTCCACCTGCTCCTGATGCTACCTTTTATGAAATTAAGCCTGCTTTGTTGAATCTTGTGATGAGAGAGCAATTTTCTGGTGCTAGTTCTGATGATCCTTCTGCCCATCTTAATAGCTTTGTTGAACTTTGTGAGATGCAAAAGTATAAGGATGTAGATGGAGATATTATTAAGCTCAAGCTTTTTTCCTTTCTCCTTGAGGGGAAAGGCTAAAGAATGGTTGCTTTCTTTGCCTAAAAATAGTATTGATTCTTGGACTAAGTGCAAAGATGCTTTTATTGTAAAGTACTATCCTCCTGCTAAGATTATATCCATGATAAGTGACATTATGAAATTTAAACATATTGATAGTGAACATGTTGCTCCTGCTTGGGAAAGAATGAAATCTTTGGTTAAAAATTTCCCTACTCATGGACTCACTGCTTGGATGATTATCCAGACTTTTTATGCAGGTTTGAACTTCTCCTCAAGAAACCTGTTGGATTCTGCTACTGGAGGTACCTTTATGGGCCTCAATTTGGGTGCTGCAACAAGGCTCCTTGATAATATGATGGTTAACTACTCTAAATGGCATGTTGAGAGAGCTTCACATGGTAATAAGGTAAATTATGTTGAGGAAACCTCCTCTTTGAGTGAAAAGATTGATGTTATTATGGCTATGCTTGTTAATGGGAAAGCTCCTCTAGATCCTAATAGTGTTCCCTTAGCCTCTTTGGTTGCTCAAGAAGAGCAAGTTGATGTGAACTTCATTAGAAACAACAATTTAAACAACAATGACTATAGGAATAGTTTTGGTATCAACAACAATTATAGGCCTTATCCTCTTAATAATGGCAATTCCTATGGAAGCTCTTAAAATAATGCTAGAAGTGCCCCCTCTGGACTTGAAGTCATGCTCAAGGACTTTATTAGTAAACAAACCACTTTCAATAAGACTATAGAGGAAAAGCTTTTAACTGTTGAGAAAAATATATCCTCTTTGTCTGAAGCTCAAACTTCCTTGGTTAATAAAATGGCTGCTAAACCTGAAACTATGGAAAACACCTTTGCTACTGCTCATGCCATACAAGTTACTATTGATGAAAATGTTAGGCTGTTAGCTCAACTTCATGCTAAGTGGGAAAGGGAAGCTGAAATTGATAGAAACAATAGTGTGTGCACTATCACCACTAAACCACAAGTAGTCCCTATTCCTACTCCTACTATGCCTACCACTAGTGATGCTAAGTTTGACTTTATATTGATGGTTGCAATATTTCTGAAGTGATTATGTTCTTGCAAAAGCTTGCTAGAAGTCCTGATGCTAGTGATATGCATGTTTCCTTTACCAAACACATTACATATGCTCTTGTGAAAATTAAGGAAGAGAAGCTAAAACACAAAGTTTCTATTCCTAGGAAAGTAGAAGATAGTTGGGAACCCATTATTAATATGCAAGTGAATGACTTTGATCTCAAAGCTTCATGTGATCTTGGTTCTAGTGTCTCTATTATGCCTAGGAAGATTTATGAAATGCTTGATTTACCACCTTTGGAAGATTGTTATTTAGATGTCCCACTCAATGATAATGCTAAGAAGAAACTCATGGGGAGTATTAATGATGTTCTCATCATGGTTAATAATGCTTATGTCCCTGTGGATTTCTATGTTTTGAATGTTGAATACAATGCTTCTTGTCCTATTACTTTGGGAAGACCTTTTCTTAGAACAATTGGTGCCATCATTGATATGAAAGAAGGCACCATTAAATATCATTTTCCATTCAAGAAAGGTATTGAACCCTTCCCAATGAGAACAGAGAAGTTGCTCTTTGCTCCACCCTTTGAAAGCAAGATTTGATGTTTGTTAGATGTATATATCTGTATATTGTATTTCCCCCATATGTTAGGGGGCTTCCTGCATATTTGCCCCGTACCTGTACTATATATTGTGGCCTTTGGCCCCCAGAGGAATACAAGTTGTCTATTCCTAACATGGTATCAGAGCAACGTTAACTCCGTCCTCTTTCTCGCAACTTCGTCGGCCGCCACCGTCCCTATCGTCGCCGGCCTTGCCGTCGTCGTCGCCGCCGGTCGCCGCCTGTTTTGTCCGCTTTTCAGATCGGATCGATCCTCATTTTCAGATCTGATCCGGATTGGATTCCTCGTCAAATTCCCCCGTTCAAGCTCCGTTCCCCGTCAAATCGCCGCCAGGCCTCGATTCCCCTGCTGCCGGATCGATTCCGTGTGGAGCCACGCGTCAATTCCCTGAGGAGCCGCGCGTCCTCCTGCTGCCTGGTGTCAGCTCCTGGTGTCAGCTCCCTCCTGCACCGCTCGAACGGCTCCCTCCTGCACCGCCCGAACGCACGCGTCCTCCTACGCCTGGTGTCAGCTGACGTTGGGTGCCCCTGTCCCTCCTGCACGCGTGACGTTGGGTGCCCCTGTCCCTCCTGCACGCGTCCTCCTGCACGCGGCCCACCGCCCTTGGTTGCCTCGGTCGACGCGTTCTCCTCCTGCATACTGCATACGCGTCCTCCTCCTGCACTGCTCGCGGGACAGCGCCCGAACAACTCCCCTGCGTGGCTCCACGGGACAGCTCCTGACGCCCGACGCCCGGTCGACCTCCTCCACATCCACGCGAGCTCCATTCCCCCTGCCACCCGCTAGCCATCCTTGTTGGTCCTGCTGGCCGGCGCTGATCGGATCTGAGCACAGATTCGTTTTCGTCAGATCTGAGTGTTGACAAAAAAACAAAAAAAATTGAGCTATGTCTTCTTCATCGGGTTACGTTGCGATTCCTCGCTTCCCGGTGATCTTCGATGGCGCGAATTATCCTGATTTCGCTGCCTTTATGCGTGTTCACATGCGCGGTCTCCGTCTTTGGGGTGTGCTCTCCGGCGAGGTCTCCTGTCCGCCATGCCCCCCTGCTCCTGTGGCTCCTATTACGCCGACGCCGATTGTTCTCGGTGCTGATGCTTCTCAGGAGGCCAAGGATGCTGCTCAGAGTGCTAATGATAGTGCTATTGCTGCTTATGACCTGAAGTGCAAGCAGTATTCTTCTGATCTCGAGGCCTATCGACACGCTCTCACTGCTTACACTCAGTGGGTTGATGAGGATGCTCGTGCTGCTGCTGTTCTCACCTCCAGTGTTCTGCCCCAGTATGCTGCTGAGTTCATGAGTCTCCCTACTGTTGCCGCTCAGTGGGCTCATCTTCGTCAGCGCTATCAGCCGTCTGGGGATGCTCTTTACCTATCTGTGGTTTGCCAGGAGCATGCTCTCCAGCAGGGTGATTCTACTATTGATGAGTTCTATACTCAGAGTGCTGCTATCTGGCGTCAGCTTGACTCTCTTCGTACTACTGTCTGTGGCACATGCTCGTGTTGTCAGATTGTGCGCTCGGATTTGGAGTTTCACCGCATATATGAGTTTCTGTCTCGGCTCCGCCAGGAGTTTGAGCCCCGGCATGCTCAGCTGAATGCTCGTGGTCGTGTTCCGCTCTCTGAGGTGTTGCCTGAGCTTCGGGCAGAGGAGACCCGTCTTCGTGGTGCTGGTCTTCTTGCAGTTCCGTCTGTGCTTGCTACCCGTGGTGCTCCTTTGCTGCCTACTACCTCGACTCAGCCGCGGTCCTCTATGCCGTCGTCGATACTACCCACTCCTCCAGTTCAGGGTCAGAGTCAGCACCAGCAGTTTTAGGGCCAAAGTCAGCACCAGCAGGTTCGTGGTTAGGGTCGCCATGGTTCTCTTCGTCACTGCTCTTACTGTAACAAGGATGGCCACACTTGGGCCACCTGTTATACACGGGATCCCAGTTTACGTCAGCAGCACCAGGCTCGTGGGCAGTCGGCTCCTTCTGGATCTTCAGCAGTTGCTCTCTCCGATCAGGACATTATCAGGAGTCTTCGCGGTCTGCTTGCTGCTACATGCTCTTCTTCGACAGGCACTACTAGTTCTGTGACTGATTCTTCCGGCCATGTGCGACCACCACCTTCTACACAGTCAGGTACGTCCCCATGGTATCTGGATTCTGGAGCTTCTTTTCATATGACCTCTGAGTCTTCTTTTCTGTCTGCTCTTCATTCTCTCCCTTATCTTGTCCGTGTTTTTACAGCTGATGGTACCTCTCTTCCTGTTTCTAGTCAGGGCACCCTTTCTACTTCTTCTTTTTCTGTTCCTGATATTTCTCATGTCCCTCTTCTTAAGATGAATCTGTTCTCTGCTAGTCAGCTTACTGACTCTGGTTGTCGCATCATTCTTGATGCTGATTCTTGTGTTGTCCAGGACCGTCGCACACAGGCCCTGGTTGGAGCTGGCCCTCGCAGCCGTGACTCTTCAGGACTTTTGGAGTTAGACTGGCTTCGTGTTCCTTTCGCTGCCACTTCATCTGCCAGTTCTTTTCCGGTCGTCGCCTCTACTACCAGTTCCTTTCAGCAATGGCATCATCGTCTTGGTCACCTCTGTGACTCTCGCTTGTCGTCGTTAGTTCATCGTGGTCTTCTGGGGTCTGTCTCAGGAGATGGGTCTTTGCATTGTCAGGGCTGTAGGTTGGGTAAACAGATTTAGCTTCCCTATCCTACTAGCGCGTCTGTATCTCAGCGACCTTTTGATTTAGTTCATTCAGATGTTTGGGGTCCGGCTCCTTTTGCTTCGAAAGGGGGCCATCGCTACTATATTTTATTCATCGATGATTTTTCTCGGTACACTTGGTTGTATTTTATGCGCTCTCGCAGTGAAGTGTTTTCCATATATCAGCGTTTTGCGGCCATGGTCCGTACTCAGTATTCTACCCCCATCCGTGTTTTTCGTGCTGATTCTGCTGGTGAGTATATCTCCTAGATGTTGCGAGGTGTTCTTGCTGAGCAGGGCACCCTTGCTCAGTTCTCCTGTCCTGGCGCACATGCCCAGAATGGCGTTGCTGAGCGTAAGCATCGCCATCTTCTTGAGACCACTCGCGCGTTGATGATTGCTTCTTCTCTCCCGCCGCATTTCTGGGCTGAGGCTGTCGCTATGTCGGCTTACCTCATCAATATTCAGCCTTTCTGCTGCCTTGCAGGGTAGTATACCTCTTGAGCGCCTATCTGGACAGTCTCCAGACTACTCCATGCTTCGCCTAGTTCTCCTCGTTCTCCTCGTTCTCCTTGTTCTCCTTGTTCTCCGGAGTCTTCCTCTACTATTCCTTTTTCTTCATCATCGTCTCCTGCGTCGTCTTCCTCTACTGATCTTCTCTCTACTCGTCCTGTTCGTCAGCGTCGTGCCCCCAACCGTTACTCTCCTAGTCAGTATGGTCTTTCTGTTGCCTCCGAGCCGAATTCTTATCGGGATGCTGAGCATCATCCTGAATGGCAGCTGGCCATGGCTGAGGAGATTGCTGCGCTTGAGCGCACTGGCACCTGGGATCTTGTTTCTCCCCCTCCCGGTGTTCGTCCTATCATGTGTAAGTGGGTCTATAAGATTAAGACTCGCTCTGATGGATCTCTTGAGCGCTATAAAGTGCGTCTTGTGGCTCATGGTTTTCAGCAGGAGCATGGTCGTGATTATGATGAGACCTTTGCTCCTGTGGCTCATATGACCACTGTGCGTACTCTTCTTGCTGTTGCTTCTATTCGTCACTGGTCTGTGTCCCAGCTTGATGTTCAGAACGCCTTTCTCAATGGTGAGTTGCGTGAGGAGGTTTACATGCAGCCTCCTCCTGGGTATTCTGTTCCCGAGGGGATGGTTTGTCGTCTTCGACGTTCTCTTTATGGCCTCAAACAGGCCCCTCGTGCCTGGTTTGAGTGCTTTGCTTCTGTAGAGACTGCTGCTGGTTTCTCCCCTAGTGCTCATGATCCAACGCTGTTTGTTCACACTTCTCCTCGTGGACGCACTCTTCTGCTTCTCTATGTTGATGATATGATCATTACTGGTGATGATCCTGAGTATATCGCCTTTGTTAAGGCTCGTCTTCGTGATCAGTTTCTTATGACTGATCTTGGTCCTCTTCGATACTTTCTTGGGATTGAGGTTTCCTCCACTTCTGATGGCTTTTACATCTCTCAGGAAAAGTATATTCAGGATCTTCTTGCCCGTGCTGCTCTTGGGGATGAGCGCACTGTTGAGACCCCTATGGAGCTTAATGTTAAGCTTCAACTTACTGATGGTGATCCTCTTTCTGATCCGACGCGTTATCGTCATCTTGTTGGGAGTCTTGTCTATCTTGCTGTCACTTGTCCTGACATCTCTTATCCTGTTCATATTCTGAGTCGGTTTGTTTCTGCTCCTACAACTGTTCACTATAGTCATCTTCTCCGTGTTCTTCGTTATCTTCGTGGTACGATCACTCGTCGCCTTTTCTTTCCTTGTTCCAGCTCCCTCCAGCTCCAGTGCTATTCAGACACTACGCGGGCGAGTGATCCTTCAGATCGTCGTTCACTTTCTGCTTACTGTGTGTTTCTTGGTGGTTCGCTCATTGCTTGGAAGACGAAGAAACAGATAGCGGTTTCCCGTTCGAGTGTTGAGGCTGAGTTGCGTGCTATGGCCTTGTTAACTGCTGAGGTGACCTGGTTACGGTGGTTACTTGCGGATTTTGGGGTCTCTATTACCACACCCAGTCTGGTTTTGTCTGACAGTACAGGTGCTATTAGTGTTGCACGTGATCCGGTCAAGCATGAGCTTACCAAGCATATTGGTGTTGATGCTTTCTATACACGTGCTCAGGTTGTTGCGCTTCAGTATGTGCCTTCAGATTTACAGTTGGCGGATTTTTTCACGAAGACACAGACCAGAGCGCAGCATGATTTCTTACTCTCCAAACTCAGTGTTGTGGATCCACCATGAGTTTGAGGGGGGGGGGTGTTAGATGTATATATCTGTATATTGTATTTCCCCCATATGTTAGGGGGCTTCCTGCATATTTGCCCTGTACCTGTACTATATATTGTGGCCTTTGGCCCCCAGAGGAATACAAGTTTTCTATTCCTAACAATGTTAATGCTTCTTCATTTGAAAATACATGATTCTTTTTGCTTCTTGTGCCTAACTTAAAGGCGTTAAAGAAAAGTACTTGTTGGGAGATAACCCAAGAGTTTTCTTGAGTCTTGGAAGTTACTACTTCTGTAATGACCTCTCCTTATCCTTTTTGTTTGCTTTTTGTGTCAACAATGACCTCTAATGAGAGGGAAGTAAGATTTGAGGAGTTGCTGTCCGAAACAGATTTCTGTCCTCCACCAAAAACAATCGTGAGGAGGATCTGTAACTCGGATTGATCTAAAACTTTACGAATAAATCCCCCAGTATGTTAGCTAACATTAGTTAGTTCAACACTTTTTGATTTGGACAACAGAAGATGTTCAAAAAAATTGGTTTCTACCTGCTGGTCTGTTTTGACAGATTTCTGCCATTATTTGCATTTCCTTCTTATTGATTCCTTTTTAAGTTCTCTTCAGGTAAATTGAGATTTTTGAAGGAGTTACTACAGTAGCTTGTGTTTTTATTGAAAATCCTTGCTGTTCCAAAGCTTTGCCAGTGGTCTAATATCTTTTGAATACACTAATGTTTCTAATGAAGATTGTGTGAAGTTTTGTATGAAGGAAAAATTTTAGGTGTAAAGAGAGAATGATGCAATGAGACGAAGAATGGACAAAAGCTCAAGCTTGGGGATGCCACCATGGTGTCACCCCAAGAAATATCCAAGAGGTACAAGCGTCAAAGCTTGGGGATGCCCAAGGCATCCCCTTCTTCATCAATAAAAAGCTCAGGTCTGTCTAGACACTTCGTTTTTATTGTTTCATACACAGTTGTGTTGTTCTTGGAGCGTCTTAGTTTTCGTTTGCTTTTCTTAGGTTGTTTAGTTTGCTTGAATAAAGTAGTTTGGACCCCCGTTCTCACTGTGTTGTTTCGCAAATAAGTTGCTTGGTGTTGGAAAGGAGTAGTAAGTTCTTGCTTGAAGTGCAAGAGGAGCTTGCATTGCCTGTGACTTAGACTTTAGCATAACATGCCAGGTGTTGTTTTGACCTTATGCTTAGTGATTATTGTTGTAGCATGTCTTGTTCTAAACAATTGGGATTGCTTAGTGTGTCTTGAAGAAATTATGCGTTGTTTTAGCATGCAAAAGCATAGTATTGTGGTGTTCTCCTTTGATGCTTTGCTTGGGTCGACTTGGCACATGCTCACACCATGTTATGACTATGACAAGTCACCTTTATCCTCTATGATCATTTAGTCCTTGACTTGTAGTACCACTCTTTGCTTTGATTAGTATGCTTTGTTGCACTGCATGATTATGGCCATTATTGCTCTCTTAGGTGGTTGCTCCCAGTCTTTTGCTAGCCTCCACTTGTATAAGTAAGTTCTACTCATGCCTCCCACTCCCAAGAAACCAAGTTATTACAAAGTGTCCACTATAAATTCCTATGCATGGTGTGTTACACCATTCCAAGTATATTCTTGTTTTCAACTATCTTCCAATTAAAAACTATTTTGTTATGTGAAAACTTAGTGATTAAAGCCCTCACGAACTTGATGGCACACGTTATATTCTTTGCCCCTAGTAAACTTGAACCATTGTGACAACTTTGTTGTATATGCTTGCACTTATAAGTTGGAATTAGCAGAACAGTGATGTCACGGGGAACGTTTTCAACATTGCACTTGTACCTTGTTGTACTTAGTTGATATCATGTTCTTTTTTCTATGGATGTCACCAGTGTGAAATAAAGAGGGAACTTGTAAGTCCATGGAGTTTGTATCCTGTGTTAGAGAAACGCCTGGGCCGCTAGCCTAAGCCATGCCTAATCATGGTGGAAACTTGCAGTATCACCATAATGAGCTATCTATGAAGCATCCTCAATAAAAAGCTATGCATACGGTAAATAATAAGATTGCTGAGATGCTCATTGTCTGCTTGCCTTGTCATTTTGGTTATGGGAAAGCTCTTGTACCATGTGGAAGGGGTACCGTGTTGGCGGTTCTCAATGATATGCAAATACTTACAATGACAAGAACTTACCTAGACCCAAATTTGAGTATGCATGAGGTGTGGCCCTCGTATTCAAGGGACTTGAGATTGCCAACTTATACTTCGTCAAGCATATACTCCAGCTTTTCCACTTTAACCTTAACCACTTCAAGATGCTTATGATAGGGGCAATGAGGGCTGAAAGCTAACAAGTACCATAATTTTTGGAAGCTCTTTTTGAAACATGAAATCCCTGCTTCCTTTAATAAAAGGCCTTTCTTCCACCACTATTGAGTCTCCACCTTCTACCTTTAGGCACCATTAAGAGAGCATAGTTGTCATTCTGTGTGCAGTGTTCCAAAGCTTATTAATTGATGCATATTGTGATATTACTTATTATTCTGCTATTTTTTTCTAGTCACCCTTGTGAACTTTGCAGGTGTCCTATGCATCTATTTGCTACTCTATGAGGGACAAGCAGATTGCAGCTATGCTATGTTTTCTGCATGTGAAAGAAACAAACGTTTTTCAATGCATGTTATTCATCATCTTTGTTTGTAGCTTGTCATGTTGCATGCATAGTTACTATGTCCTATTGTTAGAACTCCATCTTTCATGCACATGTTTAGAGTTCTTTGATCCCAACTTTCAATGCTTGCAAATGGTTGGATCTTTATTGTGAGGGTGCATGTCACCTAAAAAATTATTCTATTTATCACTTACCTACTCAAGGACGAGCAGGAGTTAAGCTTGGGGATGTTGATACGTTGGAAACGTATCTATAATTTTTGATGCTCCATGCTTGTTTAGTATCTACTTTGCTTTACTTGTCCACACTTTGAGGTGATTTTTATATGTTTTCCGGTACTAACCTATTAACAAGTTGCAACAGTGACAGATGCATGTTTTCTGCTGTTTTTGGTTTCAGAAAAGTTAGTAAAGAAATATTCTTGGAATTGGACGGGACAAAGGACAAAGTCAATTACTTTCCGTGGGGAACAAGAAGTCCAGAGGAGAGCCTGAGGGGCCGGCCAGAGGGGCTAGAACCACCCCGGGCCCGGGTGGGCCCCATCCCGCGCCTGGCTAGGGTTTGGTCACCCTGGCGGCCACCTCGGTCTCCCCCTTCGCCTATAAGAAGCCCCCGATGCAGAAACCCTGAGTACCCGATCAGAAATCCATGAAACCGTCGTGTAGCCGCGCCACCATCGTCCCTAGATCGGGGGGATCTGAAGTTATTCCCGGCACCCTAACAGAGGGAAGATCATCCTGGAGGCCTTCTCTCCGGTATGATGCGTGAGTAGTTCCACCTTGGACTATGGGTCCATGTAGTAGCTAGATGGTTGTATCTCCTCCTTTGTTGTTTCATGTATAGATCTTGTGAGCTCCGTTCATGATCAAGATCTAATCTATTTGTAAGCATGCATGTTGTGTTTGCGAGGATCTGATGGATATTGAGATTATTATGTTGGTTTGATTAATGGTTTTGTCTTTATGATTCTATCATGTCTGTGCTGTTTGTGATCTTTCATGCTCTCCATTGTTAGTAGATATCTTGGCCAAGTAGTTGCTAGTGACTCCAAGAGGGGGTATTTATGCTTGATAGTGGGTTCATGCCTCTAGTTTCCAAGGGAAGTGACAGAAATCTCTTCGGTTGTAGATGTACTGTTGCTACTAGGGAGAAAACAACGGTCTCTTGTTCATGGAACATGTGGACTGTTTACCTTACACGCTTTGCTTAAAGAAGTTGTTTGTTACTTGCAACTTAATAATGGAGGGGGTTCGGATGATAACCTGAAGGTGGACTTCTAGTCATAGATGTAGTTGGATGGCGGTCTATGTATATTGTTGTATTGCCCAATCAACCTCATAGGATCTTTCTGACTAGTAATTGCATTGTTATGCCTTGCTCAGTTCCTATCAATTGCCTCGCTGTAAGTTGCTTACCCTTCATGCCATGTTGTTTATTTAAGGAGAGCACCTTTAGTGAACTATGGACCCCGGTCCAATCTTTACCATTGATACATCTTCCACGGTTACTGTTTACTTGCTGCAAACCACAATTACCTTCCACACCATACATTTAATCCTTTGTTACAGCAAACCGGTGAGCTTGACAACCTCACTGATTCGTTGGGGCAAAGTCTTGAGTTTGTGTTGTGCAGGTCTCCGCGTTACTTGCAACATATGTGTGACGTTTCCTTCCTCCTACTGGTTCGATAACCTCGGTTTCTTACTGAGGGAAAACTTGTTGTTGTGCTACTTCACACCTTTCTCTTGGGGTTCCCAACGAAGCGCTCCTACATCAACCCAGCGCAGCCAACATGCGACACCTTTTATTTTGGGCCAGGCCCATGTAATTTTTTGCAGGAATTAAAATAGCCACTTTTTAGAGTGTGTATTTGAGGATAACAGGACTTTTAGGGTTGGTTCGGCCACCACCTCTATGGCTGGCCGAAATCCCACCTTTTCCTCCTTAAATACCCCCCATAGCCATCACTTTATACTCGGATTTTTTTAGACTAAAAGTTAGCCATCATCGTGAATATGCCAAGGCTTGAGTGTCGCAGAGGACTCTTGTACTTCGCACCTATACAGGATCCCACATTTTCAATAAAGCTTCCATCTATATCCGCAATATCTTGATTGCAATATTAGTTCTTACTTGTTCTCGATTTCAGGTAGGAATTAAGACCCTCGCTGGTCAGGTTGATCGTGCTTCTACAAGATCGTTAACCTCCAGGAGATTGGCCTAGCGATTGCATTGGCGCTCGTGATCGCACGTGTAGTCAGATCGTCAAGTCCGAACTCCACCCAAATCGACTATCACCATCTCATCAAAAGATCGGACACCTTTGCCTTATCACTTTGTGTCGCAGGCTTGCTCCAGCACCCTGCGTCGCCAGCTTAGCGAGTGTGAGAAACTCGAATCCATGGCAACGGTGTTCTAAAACAAGGCCAAGTCCCTTATCTACACGCTGTCCTCTATTGGCCAGCCCCTCACCGACACTGAGTTTAACTCTTACATCGTCAATGGCCTCGACGAGGAGTATGACTGCTTGGTCGAGATCGTCAACAAACACGAGACTTCGATGATGGCGCATGAGTTCTACTCGCGCCTTCTTCTCACTGAGGAACGTGTGGAGGCACGTCATGCCAACCGCAGCCGTGGTACGTCCTCGGAAAACGCCACCTACAAAGGGGGTCGTGGCCCCTCTGGTGTCGACTCGGTCGCCTTGGGCCAGGTCCCTGCCGCGCCTTTGGCTCCCCCTCATGTGTTGAGCCCCTCTGGGGGCGCTCATCGCATGTGTGCTAGCTCTACGGGCGCGAAGGACACTGGGCCTCCAAGTGCCATCGCCGCTTCCAGAAGATCTTCCTTGGCCTTGGCAATGACGACAAGGACACAAGGAATAACAAGCGTCAAGCTGCCATGGCTGATCTGCCAGCGCTGAAGGACTAGGGTTACACGCAGTCCTACTCTGTCGACCCCCACTGGTACATGGATACTAGGTCTACGGATCATCTCACGAATGAGATGAACAAGGTCCACTCCCGTGAGGCTTATCACGGCACCGACAAGGTTCACACCGCCAATGGAGTAGGTATGCACATCTCTCATATTGGTCAAGCATCTTTCCTCACTGGTCATGCAAATAGGAGTCTTCAGCTTCGTAATGTCCTTAGAGTTCCATCTGTGATGCGTAATCTCCTTTCACTTCCTAAACTCACTTATGATAATAATAATAATAATGTATTCATTAAATTTCACCCTTTTGATATTTTTATTAAGGATCGGGCACAAGGGACGTTCTACTTAGCGGGCGCCTTTGTTAGGGTCTCTATCGCTTGGAGCATCCTGACGTCTCTCGGGTTTTCAGTGGAGTACGCGTATCATCGTCATAGTGGCATGCTCGTCTTGGTCATCCAGCCACTCCTATCGTCCGCCATGTTTTACATCGTCATGAGCTTCCTAGCATGCCTAGTAATAAATATGTAGTAGTGTGTGATGCTTGTTAGCAGGGGAACAGTCATCAACTTCCCTTTTCAAAGTCTAGTCGTGAGGTGAAACATCCTCTAGAACTTGTGTTTTCAGATGTATGGGGTCCTGCTCAGACTTCTGTTAGTGGTCATAATTATTGACGAGGGTTCGACTCGTCAATTCCCATTGTTATGGACTTGGGTTTTGGAGAAGATGGGGATGCAGGAGATCGTGAGACGGTTAACAGACACGCAACAAGGGGACACGAGGTTTACCTAGGTTTAGGTCCCCGAAGGGAAAACCCTACTCCTTCTTGTCGGTTCTTGATTGATGGCGGAACCGAAGATTATAGGGGTGCGCAGATGCAATCTGGCGTGAGGTGGTATATGAGTTGAGGAGATCCTCCTCGCCGTGCCCTCCTGGCCTTTATATAGATAGGCCAGGTCCCGGGGGTAGGTTGAGTCGGTTACAAGTTAGGGTTTCACCCTTGAATATTTTATCTACAGCTTGGCTGTGTTCTCTAAGGGGTCGAACTTATACTGGTCTTGGCCACCCGGAGTCTCCTTGGGCATCAAGTCTTCACGTGGGACTTCCCTGGGCTGGACCGGGTATACCAATGTGAGGTACTCGTAGGGCATATCCATGTCAGTAGGCCCCGAGTGTTCAGTCGAATCGTAGATTCGATTGGATACTCTATAGTCTTTTGAGTGCTTCTCATCTAAACCTGATTTCGGGTGAATATGTCATTTCATAGGAATTGTTGATACGTGTGCCTGACTCGTCAGATGGATCAGGGTCAGTTAATTGTTATTGGACAAAACAACACGATCTTCTTCAGACTCGAGTCCCGGGACTCGAATCCGGAATAATGCTGGTGTAATTCGACTCAGGCCTTGAGGTCTTACAGGAGTCGAATTCCAGTGTTTTAAGTTAACTACCCAATGCGCCTATCGGGATTTTTTTGTCGTGCCTGCTGACACGGTATGTTACTAGCAGAGTGCAATCAGGTGCGATACCAGACCATTAGATGATATTTGTAGGTCTTATCTTTGTGTCACGGACACAGCATCCGAAAATTTATCACCGCGGAGACGTTTTGGGTGAACAAGGAGGCGATATTTCTCTCAGCGTTAATTCAGGCAAAGTTGCCAAAAATATTTGTTTGTTGTGTGTGTGTGTGTGTGTGTGTTTTTGTCTCATGTGATCCAAAGGATCTCATCTGAATAGTTCATAGGGTGCGCGTACAGCGCTCCCTATGGGAGTAGCCCCTGAGTGTCTGTTTGAGTCGTAGACTCGAGCGGAGACTTTAAATCTGCGAATGTCATCTACGCTAGTGCTTTTTCCAATGCGCGATTAGCGCTCCCTATGGAAGTAGCCCCCAAGTCCGTAGTGCAGTCGCAGAGTCGACGAAGGACTTGAAGATTTTTCAAAGAAGTATTTTCACCATGCTAATTTCTCAGGTGCGGGGCCAACGCTCCTGATAGGAGTAGCCCCCGAGTAGTTGTTTGAGTCATAGACTCGAGTAAGTACTTTTTGTTGAGTCAAAAATTTTGATATGTTGTTGACTTTTTCTTTGATGATGTCATTGCTGACACTTGGTGAGCTCAACCGTCTGCGACAGCAGAGACCATGCAACGAGACAATCATGGGTGCCACCTTCTAACTTGGATTTGACTAGTCACCCATAATTTTGGCGATAATTATGGCATCTCCTCGATTCCCGTGAGTAGTGGGCAGAGTGCTCGCGATGGTTAGGGCGGCTGTTGACACATGTACGGTGTGATGATGGACACGCACTAGGGCTTGTGAATCAACAACTCTGCTTCGTCTTCTTCGTCCTTTTATACTATGGGAAAACCAGAGTAATTTACCCCTTCGCCATTTGATTTCATCCTTCCTGCTCCTGCCATTTCCCGAGCTCGTGATGTGCGCTGGACATTCTTCGTGTCTTTCCTTCCTCCTTTCTTTGTTCTCATCGCATCGCTCTCCATGCCACCAAGATGGGCAAGGCAAAGAAGAGTTCCTCCGTTGCAGCGGGATCGAACGCCGCTAGCACTACGAAGAAGGCCGCTGCCGCCAGTCGCGTCACCGATGGTGGGTGGCGGCGTTCCTAGATGAGGGATTGTGGCATCCCGCAAAACCACTACTAGAAAATCGCGTTGATTTTTGTGCATTGCATCATCATGACCGCATGCTCATGTCATCATGCCACATTGCATCTGAGCATAGTCATCGTCTTGCATTTGCTTGTATCAAACTATTTTCGGAAAAACCTAATTAGTTTTCTAAACGCCCCGTCTTTATTCAAACGCGAAACCCCGGGTCTCCGGATTACTTTGTTTGTCTGCTATCGGTTTGCAAACGGTGCATTTAAAATAAATAAAATTCTGAATTATTTTTAGTGGGGCAGTCGAACGGGCCGAATCGACCGAACGACCACCCCCAGAATTAAAATCGGTCCCCCCATAATCCTAAAGCTACCCAACCTAATCTACCCACACCCCCTCCACCTCACCCCAGCCACTCGTGGCTCGCCACCTCACCCCAACTCTCTCCCTTACCCAACCCCAGCCCGCCACCTGGCCAGCCTCTCTCTCCCCACCCCACAGCCTCTTACCCACTCACTCTCCCCCCCTCACCGCCACCTTGGCCCCACCCCTTGGTCAAGCCCACCCCTCCTCTCTCTTCTCCCTGGCCACACGCACACAAACCACCCACACATCCCCCCCTTCTCTCCCTGCCCCGTGGGACCCGCCCCACTCCCTCACCCCACCGCCTGACCCCTCTCTCCCCGACCCCCACCTCCTGCTCTGCAGCTCCCTCCCTCCCCTCTCTGCGTGCTCCCTCTTCTCCCATGGCGTCGCCGCCAGACCCCCCCTTCGCCACCGCCCCTTCTCCTCCCCTCGGCCATCGTCTCTCCCCTCCCCGCTCGCTGTTCTCTCCGCTCGCCGACCACCGCCTCCGTCCGCGGCCGGCGTCCCCTCCGCCCCGCTCACGCCACCTCCTCCTCCCCCCTTCCCTGCCTCCTCCACCCTCCCCGGCGCGCCGCCGCGGCCTCTCCTCCGAGCGGACCGCCTCCGCGCCTGCCGCCCCCTCCCGCGGCCCCCTTGTCGTCCCTCTGCTCGGCCGCGTCCACCAACCTCGCCGCTCCGCCGTTCGCCGCCCATCGACCGCGGCCGCCCGCGCCTCCGCGACCCCGCGGAACCGAGCTCGCCGTCTGCCTCCTCCCCACCTCGCCTTCCTCCCCGCCGTCCTCTCCTCCTCGGCGTCCCTGTCGCCGCGTCAGCTCTGGCCGCCTACGCGAGCCCTTGCTCTGCCTCGAGCTCGCCCGGCCGTCGTCCGCCTGCCTCGGTCCTCTACCACCGTCTGCGTGAGCTGGCCTCGCCGCGCCTTCCCGTGGCCGTCACCGCCCCGCGTAGCTCCTCTGTCGCCGGCCCGCTTCACCAGCCGCCAGATGCTCCCTCCATCGCCTCCACCGTCCTGCCACACCTCCCGCGGCAACCGCCTCCTCGCCTTAGCGCCTCCCTGGAGCACCCGCAGGTTCCTGGCCTGGTTCTGCCTCGCCATCGGCCATCGTTGGTCAAGCCCGCTGTTTGGCCGGCTCGTTCCCTGGTTGGTCTTGCCCAAGTGTTTTCCTCCTCCCGTGAGCTCTTGGTGCTTCTTGAAGTCTGTTATGGTGGTGAACTTGTTGAGATGACGGCACGGGTAGCACATATCCCAATTGGGGTAGTGTGTATGCTCGAGCGCTTCCCCGTGCGAGTCAAGGCCGTCCTTTGCAATGTTTTGGTCGACAAGATCTTCTCCGCTATCTAAGACGTGGCGATGTTCGAAGCACCAAGGACGACAAGGGGAGATGTACCCAGTTAATTTCGACAAGGAACTGAACCTTCGGACCATCAAGATCTTCCATGGATTACGAGACCCCCGGACCCTGAAGACCGATCCGAAGCGCCAGGACCCGAACCTGAAGAACGCCAAGATCGCCGACACAGGAGGCCAAGTTCTTCACCCCGAACGCCAAGACCGACCGGTACGCGGAACCGACAAGATCTTCGCGACGATAAGAGCGACCCCGACCCGGAAGGATCCGATGCGCCCCCGACACCGAACCAAGTCCTCCTTCACAGAACGCCAAGATCTACTCCGTTATCCGAGAACGATTCCGCCGAGACCGAACCCCAGATCCGGAACCTGAGACCCTGTCGAACCCCGAACCCCGAACCCCGGAACCCCAAGATCTCCGAACCCTAATGTGTGACCCCACTCTTGAACCCTATTTTTATAATATAATAACAATTGATGCATATTGAATTGTCATACTCGCATGCACATTTGTGTGGTTTGGGGGCCTTATGCCGATTCACCTCTAATTAAATATGGGGCCCATATGCGGGCAAATCTAGTCTCATATCGGCCTCATTTAAACTTGTGTAGCGAACCGGTGATATATTTTCCCTTGTTAAACAACATTTAAATTGCGGGGTATATAAACAACTTGAACCGTTTAATTAATTGTCGGGACCCCGGTTCCGCTTAATCTTGACTAATCGCATCGCACCTTTGCCATGTCATACATCATACATGCATCATGCCCGATCTTTTGCCGTAGTACTAAATATTGCATCCGGTGTTCTTCTAGTGTTTTGCTTCTTCGCGGATAAGGCCGTTGAGTTGATGTGAGCTTCGCCCCGATCTTCGGATGAACCTTCGACAATGTTTTCAGGCGAGCATCTCCCCCTTTCTACCTATCTTACTTTTATAGTATTTATTCCCTCCTGTTGATCTATTGCTATCTGTGTTGCGATGCTCTAGTTTTCGTACCGTGATATCCCCTGCAGCCTTATATTGCCTTGGACACACCCTATTACCTGTTGTTTGGTAGATAGTTAGACTTGCGCGCCGTAGTCGCTTGCTCTAGTGCTGTTGCGTGTTGTCAAGTGCCACAGTTGTTGGAGTAATGCCGCATGTTTGATGTTGGAGATTATCACGGCTTTACTTATTATGCATTTTAATTCCTGTTTAACAACTAAAATTGAAGTAAGTAAGCAGAGGCATCGGTGGGTGATAGATAACATTTGGTTTCCGACCGCCCACTTGTGTCCCGTAGGACCCCGAGTACTTGATACCTGTTCCTTGAATATTCGCGCTATCCACATACGGGGTATTATGGGCCCCCCTTAGCCAGAGCTTGATTCAATCTTATTTCTTGGGGCCACAAACTAGTTTGAGGTTTTATTTACGATCCTGTACCTATGCCATGCTTTACTGCTTTATTTACGATTGTGCGAGGAGCACACTGTACTGTTTAGGATCGGGACACGATTTCGCGGTGTCGACAAGCTCAGTTTTGGGTTCCCAGTCGTTCACAGCCGTCCACCCAAACCTCGGGTCCGTCTCGGAGCTAGCTTACTTCGTTGCGGGTGTACTCCAAGGGGTGGCCCCCTGAAATATTTCTGAATCCTGTGATTGCTTTGTCGTGAAAGCCTCGTTGGGTTTTGATTTGGTTTTTCCGAGGTCGATCGTGTGTGTGTTGCTATTTGTGCACCCCGGCCGGGTTAAAACTTTCTGAAAGCCGTGTCCGCGGTTATGGACGACTTGGAGCACAGTATCTCGATCATAGACAACTATAACTAAAGTAGTGCTATAAATTTGACTTTATAATGACTAGTAATCAGCTTCACTATAATGGAATGGCTAAATAAAACTGCCAACAATTGCTTGTTTGGGTGTCGCTTGCGACCTTTGTATCTGACTAGTAAGTATTGCAACTACAACGGAATGGCTAAATAAAAGTACCAACAACTGTTGGGTTTTGGGTTATCTCATGCTAATTGAATTTGACTAGTAAGTGTCGCCACTACAACGGAATGGTTAACTAAAAGTGCCCACTGCTTATTTTATCAGGATGATTATCTATACCTGACTAGTAATTGGTGCAACGATAACTGAATAAATAAAACTGCCAACTGTGTGAGTTCCTCGGTGGACTTCCTCGACTGGTCTCGAGGGGGAAACACCAGGATGGGTTTGTTTGATGTTAGAATCAGGTTGGATCCGGATAGGTCTTTCTTACCCCTCTCTGATTGCCGCTAGTTGTATCGAGTCTCTATAGGTTGTTCAGTGCATGCTGCCGTTGCCGCTTCCGTCCACCATACCTATGTAGGCGAGGACCGCCGAATTCTAGTCTCGCCGTGTACTGGCCTCAGTACTGACGCTCCTCTTTTTCCTTTGCCCTTTGTCGGCACCCCTTTTGTTTGAGCAGGTTTTGAGATCGACGTCGTTAGCAGGGTTACCCTCCCGGCTTGGCCTGGGCAGGGTTATGGACGCCATTGGTTATTCTTCAGGGCTCTTAGCCCCATTTGCATCTTGTCCGTAGTCGGACGCCCTATCATTTTCAAGGTGATTTGGATCTTTGTATATTATATCTGTATTCTTGACTCTTTGAGTCGCTGTTATATATATCTGTTCTGTGGGTCCCATCGAGGACTGTTGTGTAATGTTATTACTTCGTTTTCCACCCGCACGAAAGTGCCTGGTGGGCACCTTTGAATCGTTTCTATGCGGGTTTGGCGGGTTTCGCTAAAACTTGCATAGGGTCGATTCTGAGGGTGTTACAGGGATGCGGACCTGAACTGCCTGCGCGAGGCTGTCCTCATCTCCAAGAACAAGAGGAACACTGTCCTTCCGAAGGAAGAGGTAATTCCAGACCCACCCGAAGGGTTTCGAGTTAAGTTCTATGCCTTCATTGTTCGTGGCCTTTCTTTGCCTACCCACAAATTTCTTTGTGGGCTTCTTTTTCTTTATGGGCTACAACTCCACCAGTTGTCGCCCAATTCGCTTCTTCACATCACGTGTTTTATCATGCTTTGCGAGTGTTGGCTCGGTATCGAGCCACACTTCGGCCTCTTCAGGAGACTCTATTCTCTAAAGAGGCAATCTGGCACCGATGGCGTCTATCCACTAGGTGGGTGCGGGATTTCCCCCTGCCCCACTATCCATTTTTTATCCTTCTATATCTGTGAGTCCGTCCAGCAATGGCGGAACAAATGGTTCTACATCTGTGACATCAAGCTCGACGACCAACAATATGGGCTTGCTCCCTTCGACTCCAGCAATAAGATCATCCGAAAGAACTCATGGTCAAACGACGTCATGGAGGATGAATCCGAGAAGGTGGAGAAGCTATACCAGCGGGTGGATGCGCTCTAGCTGGTGCGAGGCAAAGAGGTTAGTGGCATTGATATCATCTGCATTTTCCTGAAGCATCGGGTGCAGCCACTCCAAGAGAGGGCGCATCCGATGTTCTTGGCGCCAGTGACCCGACCAGAGTGCTGGCAGAGGATATGTCTTTGAATGACCTCGATAGGGTGCCTCGACCTCTGCTGAAGCACAAGGCCGACGAGAAGCTGCCGAGGAAGTCTCGGACTTCCCCCTTTCACGCCAAGAAGGAAGTCCCTTAGGTGAAACCTTTAGTTGCATGTAATGCCTTTTCCAGTGATTTTTCTTTTTATTTTGTTTGACTGAACTTTGTATTCGTCTTGTTCCATAGGAGTTCAAGGTGGCGGGCATGATGCCACCTCTTCCTGAGAAGTTCGAGGCTGCGCCATATGGTGGGGATGCAGAATCTGACCCCAAACTCCCCCTGCTCATTCTCCTACCACCGAAGCTCCCGAGCCAAGCGAAGGGATGTCTCTCAAGAGTTTCCGGAGTGAAAGTTCGGATGGAGCAACACCGCCGATGCCAAGGGGTCCTACCTTCCTTGAGCGTCATGTTGGGGATGAGGGTGCGGCCTCCCCTATTGCTTTTGTGCATGTTCGGGCCATAGCTCCTCAGCCACCGGCCAAGAAAAAGAATAAGGAGAAGAATGATGTTCCAGTCTTCGACTTGTCTGATATTCCCTCGTGAGTTTTCTGTTGCCTTTGTATTTGCAATGTGCTAAGTTTCAGCTTACTGTCTTCTTGGTTAACCAGACATTCTCCGAATGACCTAGGAGCAACTCTTCAGAAGAATCCTTCGAGAAGGATCTTGAGGAGATGCATGGGGAGTCGAAGGTTGTTGTGACCTACCTGAAGATGGTGGACGACTCTGACGACGATCTTTCAAGCTCCTTGAGGCCAAGGACTCGTGCGGTCGTTGCTTAGAAGACGCAAGCAAAACCCTTGGAGTCTTCGGGTGACCATGTAAGTAGTCTATTCCGTCTCGTGGACGAGCCCCCGAGCCCTTTATTCATCTGGTTTGCTATTTTTTCTGCAGCCCTTCATCCGCGACGTCAATCTCCTGGGCCAGCAATACCTTTCCTTGGTGGGAAACCTCAAGCAACTCTAAGGTGAGCATATTTATTTTGTTCCATTTGCGAGTACTTATAAGTATAGGTTGTGCTGATTTTTTCCTTGTTGAATATTGCAGATGAGAACAATGAGGCCCTCCATAAGTTCAATGCACTCATGAAGAGTCTTGACCAAGCGTAAACCAAGGCGAAGGATGCCACGGAGGCCCTTCATCATCATCAGCAGGAGGCGTAGGACCGTGAGAAGTAGCTTGCAGCTGCCACGGTGTCTTGGGAGAAGGCCATGGCGGAGAAGCTTATGGCTACTGCCAAAGCGCTATCCGGTTAGTCTTAATGTTCCTATTATTGAGCTTGTGTTTTCTTCCAGTGTGGTTCCTTTTGTCTCATCTAAAATTTTTCCTCGTCTTGCAGATTCTACTGGCATTGCATTTGATCGCAGCGTCTTGGAGCATGGGGATCCCATGGCGGATGTCGTTGCAGCAATCGAAGATCGTTGCAGCTCTGCTGTGAAATTGCTAGGCAAGTCCAAGGAGGTCCTCACCCTCTTCTACAAGGAGATCAATCCAAAAGGCGTCACCCTTGACGACGTCGACTCCCTACCGGAAGCCTTGGCGGGTGATGCCCCTGCGATCTACAAGAGGGCGCAGAAGGGTGTGGGTGTTTCCATGGGGCTGGCGATGGCGGTGGGATCTGGCGATGGCGGTGGGATCTGGCGATGGCGGTGGGATCTGGCGCGCAGGTGGATCTTCTGCAGATCACCTCTCGGATGCCGACAGCAGCGGATGGCACCAAGGTAGAATTTTCTCCATTCACTTCAAAGTCCAAGCATTTTGGTCGGAAGCTTATTGATCTTCTGGCGACATATACGCTGGAGTAGAAGCGGGCATCCAAGGCGAAGGCCTCGGGGTCCAAAGCTACTCTGGATGCGGCTACTTACGACATCTGCTTTGTAGTTTTTCTTAGCAGTATTTCGATTTTTTCCTTTTGCGCATGTAATGCTTCGGGCTGAACAAGTATGACTCTGCCACGTAGGGGCTTATTGATGTAAATATAAGCATCTCCTTTGATTGATGTCATTTGCCCTTGTCTTTATGCTCTTTCAGTTGTGTGCCCTTAGGGTTCTTCGAATGCTAAGCCGGTGATCACACCTACTGCCTTAATTGGTACCTGTCTGCCATAGAGTGAGATATCACAATTGCCTCTGATGCGCGATCGCATCCGAAGCTTGGAGAAGGATGGTCTCCTGATCCGTGGTCATGCGAACGTTTGGAAATCCAAGACTGAACAGGCAGTTGCGAGAGAATAGTTTCTCCTTGAAGAATTTTGGCGAATTGGTGAGAAACTCCAATGTAAGTCATCATGATCTTCTTGTTCTTTTCGAGTGCATACGGCCTTCATGTCTTCGTATCTGTTGCTTCTTCGTGCAGTTGTAAATCTTCTTCCGAAGGAAGAGAAAGAGCGTGTTTTGATTCGAATGAATTTCTTAACGCAACAGGAGTTGGAGGCCGGCGGCTTCTTCTGGATGGACCGCGACCGAGCGATTATTCTTGCAACAGTTCGGGACTGTATCCATCAAGTGCTTCGGGTGCTAAAGTGTGCAAGATCGTCACTCGCGGTGGTCTGGGCCATGATGTTTCCTTTGGATGTGTCTTCCTCGAGCTTCTTGGGCTTCTTGGCAAGTTTTGATACAGTAGACGTGAAGGAACTTGTGCGTCATCAGTTGGTGGTGGACGTGAAGGTAGCCCTATCACTTGTTCGATTCCATCGTCACGATGTCAACCTTGCGGAGATAGCAGCTAGCCCACCTCCTCCTCCGGATGGCATGGCATGGGGCATGTTTCCACATTATGTGACAGTGGCGCAGCATGCCAAAGAAATCGTAGATGTTTTCGAGGAGCGGACGAACGTCCTGCTGCAACATGGCTGAATCCTGCAAATAGCAAATAGAATAATGTAAACTCTGTAATTTTTCAAGTGGGATTTGGTGCCCTTGTAAAGTTGTATTTGTTGGAACGTAGTGCATTATTGACTATGAGTTTGCATATCCTTTTTGTTATCCTAACATGATCAGCTACTCAGGTTTTATGCGTTGTTGTCGTCAATCGACGAAGTCGTAAGGTGAGGCGTAGGCCCCGAGCGTGTTTAACAATGTACATGTATATAAGATAGAGAAAATTGGGCCAAGAAACTTAGATTTTATTCATCGTAATGTAGGAGGTACAGTGAATAGCCTGTCTGAATAGCATTATTGAAAGTAAAAGACAACTAAGGGAAGAAGTGCCATAGTTGTGCGATGTTCCAGGGTTTGGAGTATTCGACTCCGGACTCGACCTCCTTTAGGCGGTAGGTGACACCTAGGATTACTTCACTGACTACATAAGGTCCTTCCCAGGGTGATTCGAGCTTTAGGTGCCCCTTCTGCTTGAGTCACAGGACGATGGCTCCTTCGACGAAGGACCTTGGTCACAGCTGATGGTTGTGGTAGTTGCGGAGACTTTGCTGATATACCGTCATATGGGCCGCGGCGATGTTGCGATCTTTGTCCAGCATGTCGACGGCGTCTTCGAGTGCGGCGGATGATTCGGCTTCGCTGTAGGCGATGACCCGTGGAGCCTTGTAGCATACCTCAACTGGCAGCATGGCTTCAGCTCTATGCACCATGAAGAAGGGCGTGTAGCCGGTTGAGCTGTTTGGCGTTGTGCGAAGCTCCAAAGAATGGAGGGTAGATCATCTGCCAAGGCTCCCGCAAGCCTTTTGAGTGGGCGTAGTAGTCGCTTCTTGATGCCATTGCAAATCAGGTTGTTCGCCTTTTCGACCTGCCCATTGGTCTGCGGATGCGACACAAAGGTGTATGTGAGGTTGATGCCGAGGTCTTCGCAAAAGTCTCGGAAATCCTTTGAGGTGAAGTTCGAGCCGTTGTCGGTGATGATGCTATGAGGCACTCCGAACCTATAGACAATGGACTCGAAGAACTTTGCGAATTTGGTTAGTGACGGGCATGGCCTCGGTCCACTTTACGAATTTGTCGACTACCACCAAGAGGAAGACATGTCCTCCTGGCGAAGACTTTGGGAGCTTGCCGATCATGTTGAGTCCCCATTGAGTGAAGGGCCACGCCAATGGTATGGGCCGCAGCTCTGAGCCTGGCGCATGTGGCTTATCTGCGTATCTTTGGCAGACATTGCACCTCTGTACAATGTCCTTGGCGTTGCTCATTGCAGTTGGCCAGTAGAAACCAGCTCGTAGAAACATTGGCGACGAGGGTGCGGCTGCCTGCATGGTGGTTGTAGATACCTTCATGGATGTCCAGGAGGATGCTTTTCCCATCACTGTTAGTGACGCATCGTTGAAGCTCACCCGAAATGCTGCGTTTGTATAGCTCACCGTTAATGATGGTGAAGGACTTTGATCGGCGGGCGACCTGCCGAGCCTCTGTTGGGTCCTTAGGCACCTGCTTGTCCACCCGGTACCTGACGTATGGCTGAGTCCATGTTTGTTCGACTGCCATGACCTGCATGAGGCTCGCCAGTTCGACCTTCGTATCGAGCTCTTCGGGTCCTTCGGCCTTCTCGGGTGGCGCAACCCTCGAGTGCCCCCGGCTTCGGTTGTGTCCTTCAGGAATTTTTGCTTGATTGAGGACACATAGATTTGTTCGAGGAACACACCTGGTGGCACTGGGCCACAGGTGTATCCGATGTTGGCGAGCTTGTCAGCCTCCTCATTGCTTTCCCTGCCAATGTGCTGAAGCTCGCAGCCGTCAAAATATCCTTCGAGTGTGTTGTAGAGCCCATGATATGCGATCATGTTGGCGCTATGGACGTCACACTCGTCCATCGTCTGCTGGACGACGAGATTGGAGGCACTGTAGATGATGAGGCATGTGGCGCCGCACACCTTGGACATACTCATGACATGTAGGAGTGCCTCGTACTCAGCCTCGTTGTTGGATGCGCGAAACTTCATCCGAAGGACGTATTTCATCTTATCCCCTTGGGGGGATGTCAGGATCACTTCGGATCCTGCCCTAGCCTCGCGTTTGGATCCGTCGAAGTGCATCGTCCAGGACTGGGACATGTCCGGAGTGTCCGGTAGCTAGAGCTCCATCTAGTGGATGAATAAGTCAGGAAGCACCTGAGACTCGATGGCGGTGCGACCCTCGTAGATGATGTCCCGAGAGTACAGCTCGATGCCCCCACAATGCTACTCGTTTGGTAGATTAGGGGTTGTTCAGGATGTTCGACAGTGGTGCGTCGTTGACGACCACGATCTGATGCTCCTAGAAGTAGTGGCCCGGTCGACGTTCCGTCATTAATACGCCATAGGAGAGCTTCTGGTAGTGGGGGTAGCTTTGCTTTGTTGGTGTCATTACCTCGCTGAGGTAGTAGACTGGGTGTTGTACCCCGTGGGTCTTGCCGTTTTCGGGTCGTTCGACCACGAGGGCAGTGCTGACCACCTAGTGCGTGGTTGTGATGTATAGCAGCATAGGCTCCCTTTCCTTTAGCGTTACCAATACAGGAGACGTGGAGAGAAGGTGCTTGAGGTCCTTGAATGCCTCGTTGGCTTCGGCCGTCCACTCCAATTTTTAGCCTTGCGCAACAGCTGGTAGAAGGGGAGAGCATTTTCGCCCATGCGGCTGATGAACCTGCTGAGCACCGCGATTCGCCCAACTAGCTGCTGGACCCCTTTGACGTTCCTGGGCTTTTCCAACGATTGTATGGCCCTGATTTTCTTCGGGTTGGCCTTGATGCCTCGCTGAGAGATGAAGTACCTGAGTAATTTCCCAGATGGGACACTAAAGGTGCACTTGTCTAGGTTCAGCTTGATCTTGTAGTGATCAAGGTTGTCGAACGTCTCGCGGAGATCGTTGATGAGTGTTCTAGCCTCCTTTGTCTTGATGACTATGTCGTCGACATAGACATGGATGTTGTGTCCGATCTGGTTCTGCAAGCATGCCTGCATGCACCATTGGTATGTGGCGCCCATGTTCTTCAGCCCGAAGGGCCTCGTGTTGTAGCAGAATACCCCGAATCGTGTCATGAACACCGTTTTCTCCTGATATTTAACCTTCAGTCGAATTTGGTTGTAGCCTGAGTAAGCGTCGAGGGAGGAGAGTTTATCGCATTCTGCAGTTGAATCGATGATTTGATGGATCCGCGGTAGGGGGACGTGGTCCTTAGGGAAGTTCTTGTTAAGCGACTTGAAATCCACACACATCCGCAGGATGGCCGTGTCCTTTTTGGGGACCAGCACGGGGTTAGCAACCTAGGTGCTTTCCTTTATCTCCCTTATGAAGTTGGCATTGAGGAGTCTGTTGACTTCAGTACCAAAGGCTTCAGCTCTTTGCTCAGACAGTCGATGCGTCGACTGCTTGAGCGGCTTTGCATCCGGAAACACATTGAGTGCTTGCTCGGCGAATTCCCTGGGAACTCCTTGTTGGAGATATGCCCAAGAGTCAATAATAAAGTGGTTATTATCATATCTTCATGCTTATGATAAATGTTTACATACCATGCTATAATTGTATTAACCGGAAACATTAATACTTGTGTGATTTGTAAACATAAAAGAGTCCCTAGTAAAGCCTCTTGTTAAACTAGCTAGTTGGTTAATATATGATCATGGTTTCCTGATCATGAACATTGAGATGTTATTAACAACAAGGTCATATCATTAGGAGAATGATGTGATGGACATACTCCTATAGTTAAGTGTAGCATAAGATCAAGTCATTTAAAATAGTTCACTTGCTATAAGCTTTCAAATACATAGTAACCTAAATCCTTCGAGCATGAGATCATGTTAATCACCATCACTGGATGGATGCTTTGATGACATCAAACACCACTCCATAACTGGGAGGCTATAAAGGTGGCATTGAGTGTTCGGAAAGTATGTGTTGAGGCACATGGATCAAGAGTGGGATTTGTCCATCCATATGACAGATAGATATACTCTGGGCCCTCTCGGTGGAAAGTCATCCAATTAGCTTGCAAGCATGTGACTGGCTCACAAGGGATCACATACCATAGGAATGAGTAAAGAGTACTTATCGGTAACGAGGTTGAACTAGGTATGCAGAGATACCGACGATCAGACCTCAAATAACTAAAATATCGCGAGACAAAGGGAAATTGGTATTGTATGTAAATGGTTCATTCAATCGCAAAGTAATCTTAGAAATATGTGGGAGCCATATGAATTTCCAGATTCCTGTATTGGTTATTGATCGGAGAAGAGTCTCGGTCTTGTCTGCATAATTCACGAACCGTAGGGATACACACTTAAGAATTCGATGTTGTTTAGTAGATATTGAATGTAAGTAGGGAGACCGAATGTTTTTTGGAGTCTCGGATGGGATCCGGGATATCACGAGGAGATCCAAAATGGTCCGAAGAATAATATTCATATAAGGAAAGTCTAATTCTGGAGTTTGGGAATAATTCCGGTGTTTTCATTGGAAGGTTCTAGAAGGGTCTAGAAGGTTCACCGGACCGAAAGGGGAAGGGTTCATGAATGTGTCATGAATAATTGGAATTATTGCATCATGTCCTAGGTCACTTGGTTGGGCATTTTTAAGAAAGAAATTGAGCTCAAATTGAAAGTCAAAAGGCAAGTTTGAAAAGTCAAACTCGGACAATGTATCCTAGTGGAGGAAGGAAGGAATCCTTCTTTCCCTCCACCACAAGCCAACTAGGAGAGGGAGTTGGGGAAGGATTCAAACTCCCCTCTCTCAAGCTGCCCTCCCTCTCATAAATAGAGGGGACTGGGTGCCCCAAGAGACACAACACCAACCCCTCCTCACACCACCACCGCGCCGCTGCCGCCGCCCAGCGCCGCCGCCGAGTCCACCTCATCCTCTCTGGCCCTCTAAATCCTAGATCGTCGGAAACCCTAATTTTCCACCATAACCTGCTCCGGCTTAGGCGAAGCCCTACGGGACCTTCCCTCTACTTCTGACACCATGTTGTCGTGCTGTCGAAATCGCGAGGGGAGAATTACAACCTCCGCTGCCTGCTGGAACAAGGGAGAGGAATGTCTTCAATGAGTACCGAACGTGTGAACGACTGCCGAAGCACTGTGGAAACGCAGCGCGGGAAGGATCGTCTACGCGATCTTGAGATCGGCAAGTGTACGACTACATCACCCACGAGAATATGCTCTCATTAACCGCTTTGGATCTTTGAGGGTTAGTACTCTATCGACTCGTTGCTACAATCTAGTAGATAGATCTTGGCTTGTGTGTGTTCATGCGATATAAATTTTTTTTTTTACATGCTACGAACCCCTATAGTGATATCAGAGCCGTGTCTATATGCCGATTTGTTGCACGAGTAGAACACACTGGTCATTATGGGCGTTGACGCTTTTGTTGTCGATCGCTTCTTGTGTACTTTGCATCTTGTGGGATGGTGGGATGAAGCGGCCCGATCTAACCTTACATGACATCGTTCATGAGACTTGCTCCACGCTTGACATGCAACTTGTATTGCATAAGTGGCTTTGCAGGTGTCTGTTTCTCCCAACATAGTGAAGATTCAATTTACAACGGGTGATTGACAATACTAGTATCAACGTTGTGGTTCTTGTTCGTAAGTTAGAACAACACTTATTGAAAGTCCCAAACCACGTAAAACATGCAAAGAAAATTAGAGGCGTCTAACTTTGTTTTGCAGGGGTGTGATGTGATGTGATATGGCCATGATTGTGATTATATATGATGTATGCAATGATCCTTATTGTAAGTTGATAACCGGCAGGAGCCTTATGGTTGTTTTTTTTAACTTTGTTAAGACCTCTGTGTCTATTATTCAAAGTAGTTTTAATAATTGATGCTGGTGGACGGCAACCATGGAGCGGCACCATTGACCTTGACGCCACACCGGTGATGATGGAGATCATGTTCGTTCTTGAAGATGGAGATCGGAAGCACAAGAAGAAAGGCCATATCATATCACATATTATGAATTGCATGTGATGTTAATCTTTTTATGCATCTTGTATTGCTTAGATAGTGATGGTAGCATTATAAGATGATCCCTCTCACAAAATATCAAGTTGTAAAGTGTTCATCCTTATTAGACACTGTTGCCAAGACTCGTTGTTTCGAAGAACCACATGATGATCGGGTGTGTTAGATTCTGCAAGTGTATACAACGGGAGAAAGCCAGATTTGCTCATGCAGAAACTAAGGTTTAATCTTGACGAGCCTAGCATGTACAGACATGGACTTGGAACACGGAATACCGAAAGGTAAAGCATCAGTCATATAGATGATATGATGAACATGTTGATTGTTCGCCTTTGAAGCTACATCATCTCTCGCGATGATCGGACTTGGTGTAGTGGATTTGGTTCATGTAATCACTAAAACAATGTGAGGGATATTATTTTGAGTGGGAGTTCAACAGCAATATGATTAAAAGTTGAACACTATTTATCATAAATTAAATCAAAGTGAATTTGCATAGTTTTTGTAGTCATTCGCATCCGTTTACCACCTTGCGCTTAGTTATAATTGAGATAATAGAACTATAGAATTCTGGTTAATTACTTTACGAACTGGTATCGTATTGTTTTGAAGTGTTAATCTAAAGTTTAAAAAGTCCTATTGCAAATTTTCAGTAAGTTATGGTTACTCCATGAAGTTTAATAGTTGGTATTAAATCAAGAGTAACAATTCCAGTATTAGTATATAAGTATCATGTTTGTCTCCATGATTCTTGATATTCAAAAGATTGTTTTAATATCAAGGCTATCAGAGAACTGAAAGAATTGTTTCAGAAACCATCATGTGTGAAATATATTATGATATCTAAAACAAAGTTTTGGTTGCAACATGATATAGTATAATATGACAAAAGTCATGTTCTCATATTTGATGAGAATTTGCAAAAGGTTGGAGACGCTGGTCGTCCTAATCCTCCAAAAGGTTTTGGAGAGCACCATTATACTTGTGATTCACCGTTATAAGCTAAAGTAGCTTAATCATGAATAGTTCCATGATAAGGATGAATATTTGATGTAGCTGAAATGTTTACTACACTAAAAGATTACTAAAGAGTGGAATTTGAAAGAACACCAAACATTTTATGATGGTGATCTACTTCAAAGTGCAAATCTAAAAACATTGGTATTTAACTATACACGCTTTGGACTATGTGTCATGATTATGGCGCCACTTTTGATGTTCATAGATTCTTTTGAAAGGATAAAGAAATACTGAAAGAGAAATCTAAGAAATGTTTGGCAAAAGAGAAAAGACTAGAATTGTTCAGCTTAGGTATATAGAAGATATACATGTTATGGCTATATTCTTTGCTTGTTAAACAATGTAGTTCTTAAGTATTAGATACTGAATTTGTTGGTGTGAATCGTCATATGAAACAACATAATTCATGAACTGCAATGGCCTAAGTAACTAGCAAGAGAATATGTGGTGATGTTCATCAAAAACAAAATAAAGAGTTATTGTGTTTCTCGTTGATATCAAAGCTTACCTTCAAGATTTGTTTTAATCAGGTATTATGAGAACAAAATGTTTTTCAGATAATTTCCGTATTCCATAATAGATGGATGATGTACAAGTCTAGTTGAAGAAATCACATCCATAAAACTAGTGCTAAAAATGTCGAAAGACAATTGATTGAAAGATCACTTAAGAAGTGACATCGCTGTTTAAATTATATTAGAAAGAAAACATGAAGAAACTCCATGTGGATGGAATTTTGGAGTCTTTTGATTTTGTTCAAATGACGCTTGTGAAACTTTCTTAGAGATATTTAAAACTCCGTTCATAGGCCAAAAAGTGAACAAATGACTATCTTATTGGAACTTATACATATAGATGTGTGAAGCTCATTATGTGTAGTCGAGAGCGATGGATTTCAACTTCATATGCTTTCTCTGAAAATTTGAGTGAATATATGAATATTTACTTAATGAGGATGAAGTATGAAACATTTGAAATGTTCAAAGACTTTCAAGATGAAGTGCAAAAATCAATGTAACAAGAAAATAAAGAATTTATGATAGGATCATAAAGGAAGATATTTGAGTTACAAGTTTAGCATAACACCTAAGATTTGATGAATCGTTCCATGGATTTGCGTTTCCCGAAACACCATATGAGTATGGAATAAATCGAGATATGCAATGAAACCTTGTTTTACATGGTAAGATCATAGGTGTAATTCATAAAACTGCCATTATATTTTAAAGATTAAAAGTTTTAGAGACTACCGCTTTTTCACTGAAAAGAGTTCCATCATGATCCATTGAACATTGGTATGCTATGCATAAGAAAGATGTTTGCAACCAAAGTCGGATGAACATGTCTTTGTATGTTATTTCGAACAAACGTTAAGTAATCCTCCATAACACCAAAGACAAACGTGTTTGTCGCTTAGAACGTCAAGTTTCTTGAGAAGAATTTTTTTTTGTGAAAAGTTAAGTGGGAGGACAAAAGAACTTTGATAAGGTTAAAAGAACCTTAGCTATATGTGATGAGTTGCGCAACACCGGAAAGTGTTCCAGAGGCAGCAACAATGCTCATGGCTCACGTGCCTCAAAGGTTGTGGTTACGGAGGTCTAAGTTCCTATTGAACCAAGTAGGTCAGGTAAACAATCAAATACCAAGATTTGAGAGTTGAATCATTATTTGACAATAATGAACCGACTAAATGCAAAGAAGCGATGATGGGCCCTAACTCCGTCAAATGGCTTGAAGCCATAGAATCTGGTGATAGTTCCATACACGAGAAACCAAGCTTTGAACTTGAAAGACCCTCTAGAAAGGTGTAAGACCTTACAGTCGTGTTTGGATCTATAAAGAAATAGACATGGATGTTTCACATCTATGAAATAGTCGACATGTCGGGAAAGAGTTCATGACAATGTGCAAACAGTTGACTATGACAAGATTAGATCTCTCATAGCGATATTTAGTCTAAACAGATTAATTTATCAACCACTACATATATTGGTATATCATAGTTGAACAAACAAAACAAAGTTCTTCTAATAGAATTGTTACCTAGGACGTGTACTTAACATGACCAAAGGGTTTTTTAATTCAAAGGATGCTAAAAGCGTATTCAAACTTCAGTGGTTGAAATAAGCATCGGGGAGTTGGAATCTTCACCATGATGAAACTGTTAAAAGAGTTTAATCTCATCAGAGATGATGAAGAATGCTTGCATTTGCAAGAAATTAAGTGGGAGCGCTTAGACATATTTCTAATACATTATGTGGAATACATATTGTTGATTGGAAATGATGTATCTTTTGTTAACACAAGTTAAGATTTTCATTTTGATGAAAGGCTTAGGCAAAACCCGAATATTTGGCATCAATGTATATATGGATAGATTGAGACGCTAATATGGTTGTGCCGAAAGTACATAGATGATATATTGAATGAGTTCAATATAGAAACTACAAAAAGGTTCTTGTCGCACGAAAGGATTGAATCGAAATTCAAGTGTATAGACACTTGGTAAGTGAAACAAAGATTCAAGTATAGATTGATACTTGATGTATGAAATCACATAGAATATTTTTATCAATCATACTGTGATATGTACAAATCCAGATATGTCCTATGCTCTAAATATTATGAGCATATACCAGAATGATTCATAAGATGATCATTGGACGATAGTAAGGATATTCTTATGATCATTTGGAAGAACTAAGAATATATTATTTTGTAGAAGTGACAAATAGATGGCTAGTTCATTGTAAAAGTACTACGTTGATACTAGTTTTGTCACAAAGTACAAATTAAGTTTATCTCAATCTAAACTAAGGGTGGAACAATATAATGGAAACTAAGTTCCATAATGGATTTGGATGAGTTCCAAAGTTAAGACATTGTGACAGATACTACAACAAAAGGCTAAGTATATGACTGCTATTATAGCAGCAAAAAAAGGGCATTTGTGTCAAGTAGTTTGTTATCAAACCAGGTCTGGTTCACAGCAGGATAGTACTATGAAGATATATTGTACGACAATATTATCAACATGTTTTAACCCTAAGGAACTAAAGGTCTCACCAAAGGACCAAATTTATACAAAGCCATCTCACTAGAGAATGAGTGATGTGTGGAGACACAAAGACATGCAATTACAGACGGACCTGTAAGTGTCGGATCCGAAGATCAGTTGACCACTAGCAATCGTGTACATACAACACCAGAAAGCCATAGGTGTTGAATACACAAAGATTTGAAACTAGATTATTGTCTCTAGTGCAAGTGGGAGATTGTTGGAGATATGCCCAAGAGGCAATAATAAAGTGGTTATTATCATATCTTCATGCTTATGGTAAATGTTTATATACCATGCTATAATTTTATTAACTGAAAACATTAATACTTGCGTGATTTGTAAACATAAAAGAGTCCCTAGTAAAGCCTCTTGTTAAACTAGCTTGTTGGTTAATATATGACCATGGTTTCCTGATCATGAACATTGAGATGTTATTAACAACGAGGTCATATCATTAGGAGAATGATGTGATGGACATACTCTTATAGTTAAGCGTAGCATAAGATCAAGTCATTTAAAATAGTTCACTTGTTATAAGCTTTCAAATACATAGTGACCTAAATCCTTCGACCATGAGATCATGTTAATCACCATCACCGGATGGATGCTTTGATGACATCAAACACCTCTCCGTAACCGTAATTGGGTGGCTATAAAGGTGGCATTGAGTGTTTGGAAAGTATGTGTTGAGGCACATGGATCAAGAGTGGTATTTTTCAGTCCATATGACGAATAGATATACTCTGGGCCATCTCGGTGGAATGTCATCCAATTAGCTTGCAAGCATGCGACTGGCTCACAAGGGATCACATACCATAGGAACGAGTAAAGAGTACTTATCGGTAACGAGGTTGAACTAGGTATGCAGAGATACCGATGATCGAACCTCGGATAAGTAAAATATCGCGAGACAAAGGGAAATTGGTATCATATGTAAATAGTTCATTCGATCACAAAGTAATCATATAAATATGTGGGAACCATATGAATTTCCAGATTCCTCTATTGGTTATTGATCGGAGAAGAGTCTTAGTCATGTCTGCATTATTCACGAACCGTAGGGAGCCACACTTAAGGATTCGATGTTGTTTAGTAGATATGGAATGTAAGTAGGGAGACCGAATGTTGTTTGGAGTCTCGGATGGGATCCGGGATATCACGAGGAGATCCGGAATGTTCCGGATAATAAGATTCATATAAGGAAAGTCTAATTCCGGAGTTGGGGAATAATTCCGGTGTTTTCATCGGAAGGATCTAGAAGGGTCTAGAAGGTTCACCGGACCGGAAGGGGAAGAGTTCATGAATGTATCACAAATAAGTGGAATGATTGCATCATGTCCTAGGTCACTTGGTTTGGCATTTGTAAGAAAGAAATTGAGCTCCAAATTGGAAGTCAAAAGGCAAGTTTGAAAAGTCAAACTCGGACAATGTATCCTAGTGGAGGAAGGAAAGAATCTTTCTTTCCCTCCACCACAAGCCAACTAGCAGAAGGAGTTGGGAAAGGATTCAAACTCCCCTCTCCCAAGCTTCCCTCCCTCTCATAAATAGAGGGAAGGGGGTTCCCCAAGAGACACAACAGCAGCCCCTCCCCACACCAGCGCCGCGCCGCCGCCCAGCGGCGCCACCGACTCCACCTCCTCCTCTCCGGCCCTCTAAACCCTAGATTGCCAGAAACCCTAATTCTCCACCATAACCTGCTTAGGCTTAGGCGAAGCCCTGCGGGATCTTCCCTCTACTTCCGACGCCACGCCGTCGTGCTGCCGGAATTAGGGATGGCAATGGAGCGGGTTTGGACGGATATAGCAAAACCAAATACAAATCCAAATCCATGAAACTCACTCTAGCCCGGCCACGAAGATATCCATGGGCATGGATGTCGCTCCAGATCCAAACCCGCAGGATATCCAGTATCCATGGATATCCATTGGTTTACACACTATATACAATAATCATAATAACATTCAACATAACTACGATATAATAGCAATTTCCGACAGCATTTCAGCAGCATTTCAACGAATATTATATGGATAATACATAGGAATATCAAATCAATAATATTTTAACCACATAGTACTTAAATATCACACGGTAACATCACAAAGTACATAGATGTCTCATAACAGTCTTAGAGAATGCTTCTTATTACAAATTTCCAATACAACATCTCATACATTCAATAGATATAGCAATGCATAGTAGAAATGTTGAGTTCAAACTTGGATGATTAGAGCCTCATTCCTCGATGACAATGGATTCATTGGCATCCTATAAATGAAGAAACACTAAATCTTATCAAAGTTACACATCACAAGAATGAATAATGGAAGTAAGTAAGTGACTACAGAAATAGTACCATTTCTTCTTGTTCATCTTCAAGAACATTTTGTACAGCAAGGAGATTACCATGAATATCACCTAATGAAATTGTCAAAAATAAGAAAAACTTAGATTTCATATTTCACAAGAGAAGTTAGAAACAAAGGTGGAAATGTATAAATGAATTACCTAACATGTCCGCTCGAGACCATGATTGCATACACATGAGAGCTTCTGATATTTTTGTTGCAAGTCTACTATGATGTGGACTAATTAGTCTTTCGCTCGAGACCATGAAATTTGGGGTAATTTATTTAGTAAATATTGCATACATAAAAAAATAATCTCACTGACATGTGGGTCCCACGTGTCAGCCGGGTATCCGTTGGATATCCATGGAGCGAAACTACTACCCATGCCCGCCCCATGAATTAGCGGATATCCGCCCCATGAAATCCGTGGATGTAATTAGGACTCCATACCCTTGCCCATCGGGTCGGATATCCGTGGATATTCGGATCCATGGATAAAATTGCCATCCTTAGCCGGAATCGCAAGGGGAGAACTACAACCTCCGCTGCCTGCTAGAACAAGGGAGAGGAAGGTCTTCATCGAGTACCGAACGTGTGACCGACTGCAGAAGTGCTGCCGGAACGCAGCACCGGCAGGATCGTCTACGCGATCTTGAGATCGGAAAGTGTACGACTACATCACCCACGAGAATCTGCTCTCGTTAACCGCTTTGGATCTTCGAGGGTTAGTACTCTATCGACTCGTTGCTATAATCTAGTAGATAGATCTTGGCTTGTGTGTGTTCATGCGATAGAAAATTTTTTGGTTTCCATGCTATGAACCCCTACACTCCTAGCATGTCCGCGGGACACCAGGCGAAAATTTCCCAGTGCACACGGAGGAATTCGACGAGCGCGAGTTCCTATGCGGAACTCAGATCGTTGGCGATCAACGCCGTCTTGGAGGCATCTGTCGGGTGAACTTGCACCTTTTTGGTGTTAACTGTGGAGTCGAACGACATATCAGGTGCGTTTTGTCTGGTGACTAGGGGCGGACCATTGTCTGTGACCTCCTTCAGCCTTGCGAGCTCCTCCTGCATGCCGGACGATTGGGAGATTCTATTGAAATCTCTGTCGTAGCTTTCTGATCTGGTAAAGCTTCCTAGGATGGTGATGACACCGTTGTGTCCTGGCATCTTCAGTAGAAGGCATGCGTAATGTAGCACTGCATGTAATCTTGTGAATACCATGTGCCCGAGGATGGTGTGGTACTGTGAGGGCCAGTCCACCACTTTGAACTCAAGCCTCTCACGTCTGAAGTTGTCGGGTTTGCCGAAGATGATGTCGAGCCATATTTTGCCCAGGGGGTATATTCCCTTCCCTGGGACGATGTCGTGGAACGTCGTGTCCGACGCCTCTTGGTTGCATAGCGGGATTCACATAGATGCGAGTGTGCTGGCGAACATCAGGTTGATGCCACTACCGCCGTCCATGAAGACGCGACTCATCTCGAATCCTCCAATTTGGGCCTCGAGAACTAGGGCAGAGTAACCTGGGTGAGGTATCTAGCGCGGGTGATCTGTTGGGGATATGCTATATGGGTATCCTCATAGCATGTCTCCTATCCGGATAACCCGGGTGGCCCACAGTTGGTAGCATGGCCCATGGCCTGATGGGCGGCCCAGTTAGATGGATCCAGAAGGGAGGCTCATGCCGTATAAAGGAAGGCTACGGTTGGAGTCACCAGCGTACCCGGAGCCTTGGAGTGCAAGATACACAAGACTAGTAATAGACAGTGTAGGACTCTGTAACCTGTCCGGCTAGGACTTTTCCCTGTAACCCTAGGACCTGGCAACTATATAAGTTGGGCCTATGGGAGCCTTTAGGGCACAACCTAGTATCGATTCATACAACCTCGCACAGCGAATCAATCTCTATAACTTGGCGTATTGCCCTTATAGTGATTTATAGCAGGAGTAGGATTCCGCCACCGTTGTGGGATCTGAACCTCGGTAAGCTGTGTTACCTCGTACCTGTCAACCGTTCGCCTTCCCCACATCTCTAAACATGCATTGTGAGGACCCCTCCATGGCGTACTCGTCGGCAATACCACGACAGTTGGCGGCCACCGTGGGGCAAGAGGCGCTTCAGGCTCTTCAGCGGGCGAGGACCAAGATCTTCGCAGGAATCGGCGAAACCGTGGCCATCGGTCGTGTTCTCTTCTCCGGCAACGTTCTGATCATCCC
Source organism: Avena sativa (assembly GCA_916181665.1). NCBI lineage: Eukaryota > Viridiplantae > Streptophyta > Magnoliopsida > Poales > Poaceae > Avena > Avena sativa. The sequence continues at coordinate 202,853,502 of OV702283.1, read as the reverse complement.
TCCTGACGAGTTCTGGATCCCGGCGAAGACGAACCCTACGCGGTGTTCGATCGTTCCTATCGGAGACATCCACCTCTTCATTGGCGAAGCCGACTCGGGCACTAGTTCCCTAGGAGTCGGAGGAGCATCAAGGCCCGCACGGACCGCCTACGGGCAGGATACGTTCACGGAAGGATCGATGTCGGATCTCTCTTCGGAGTTTGCCGGCAAAGATCGGAAAAATTCAAGGCCCACCCAAACCGCCCCTGTGCAGGATATAAAGGTGGAAGATCGCTGCAAGTCCGCCGGCTTCGCCCGTGCATCTGGACAGCAGAGATCCAAGTTCGTAGGTGTGGTTACCATCTTCGATCTGGCGCGTTGTGTTCAGAGAGAGGGCGAAAAACCCCACGATTACCTGGCCAGGTGGCTCCGCATACGATCTGATCTGGCCCACTACCCCAATGATGATGCTATGTATCACTTTGTGGAAGGACTGGACCATGGCACGCTTCTCCGACATTCTCTAAGGCGGCAGCAGGCATCAGGACGCCTTACCTTCGAAGGCATGGTGAACACCATCAACAACTACGCGGAGGCTGAAGCAGCAGCTTAGACAGCGCTTGCGCTCATCGACGGAGCCCCTCCGATTCAGCCACCGCCACCACCGCCTCCGGCCGCCATCGTCGCAGCTTCACCGCCACCTCCAGTCATCGTTGTTGCTGTTGCACCTCCACTGGCCATCGTCGAGGAATTCCTGGCACCCTCCGACTCTGTTATTGACGCGCTTTATGCTGACTTCAGTGCAGATTCAGAGGAGATAGATTTTAGTCCAGAGGAACTAGACTCCGCCATGTAGGAGATGGAGAAGGAGTACACGCGCGACGAGCAAGCCAACAACGCCATCACGTCTCGAGAGGTGTTCGTCACCATTGGGACGGCGATGGTCGAAGATCAACCCGGACGAGCTCCGCCTACAGCGCTGGAAAAGGGGAAGAAGCCACTTATTGCTGCTAACGATGACCGCGCAAAGGTCATGCCTCCTCCGCCTAACCTAGTGCAGCAGCCGCAGGAACTCGGCACCGGCCGGAGCAACAACAACACCGCAAACTTGCCGCCTCCGGCATCTACGTCTACAGCAGCCCAAGTTACTCCAGCTGATAGAGTGATGTACGACAATCTCCTCGTCGAGCCACTGACCGTTGCTCATCTCCGGAACGTGACTCAGCTTGACGAGAAGCGCCAGCAGCTGCTGGAGGAAGCGCAGGCCATCGCGGAGCAAGGCGCTAAGCTAGATCGAGATCTGGTCAATGCGCAGAAGTCCATAGAGAAAGCTAGAGCAATGGAGGTCGAGTACAAGACTGTGCTACAGCAGCAGAAGGCCAAGAAAGCTCCGGATCGCGTCATCAACGATCCTGGTGTACGGCGAAACCTAGGATGGTCTCCCTCGAAGCCGGCACAGGCCGATCCATACATTGACAGTGAAGGCAAGAAGGTGATGCCCACCCCACTCTTTAACCTCGCCGTCGCCAAGACCCTTCTGGAGTAGGATAGATCGCCTGAGGCAGTGGAACAGGTCTATGACCTAGTGGCCAAGGCGATGAAGCAGCAGGAAAAGGCCACCTCTCAGAGACTTGAGTCCGTCCCAGCGCTTTGCCAGTCTAGCCAGTATAAGCCGCCAAGGGACCGATCTCCTCTTGATGCCGGGTCCCAGACGGGTTCATCCGAACGAAGACGGAGGGATGCGCGCAACAGGAAGGATGCCATCCCCATATCCTCTGACCACGGAGAAAAGGCCCGACCTCGTCGCTCATCGCCACCGCCCCGATCCCCCTGACATCGCGAAGATCCCAAGGCTCACCATCATACGGATATGCCCCCACCAAAGCAGTGCGGCATCGTCATTCGCGACAACACGGAGCAGACCCGTCATGACGGAGAGCGCAACCAAGGACACAAGAGCAGGTCGCGCCATGACCCTCCGCGTCTGACAAGCAACCGTGACAGGCGTGAGGCGTCGCTGGAGGGTAACAGCAAGAAGGCTAACCCACCGCCACCTCCGCCTCCGTCACCACCAAGCAGTCACCACGGCGGAGGAGGCCCGCGTCATTCACGCAGCCCATCCCGTGTTGACAAGAAGAAGAAGAAGAACCCGGAGCCATACGATGCACATTCGCGGATCGATAAGATCCACGAGGCCCGGGAAGGACCATACCTAGGACCACGTTGCTTTGGACCTGCAATACGGTCCGCAACTTACCCCAAAGGTTTCCGGATTGACAAGACCATCAAACCCTATGACGGCACCGCCAAACCAGCCACATGGTTGCAGGACTATGGCAACACGGTGGAGATTGCCGGAGGCAACCCCAACATCGCCGTCAAGTACCTCCCATTAATTTTGGCAGGCACGACCCGTCAATGGATCAACGACTTGCCGGATAAATCCATCTGCAATTGGTTGGACATGCAAGAAGCGTTCACCAAGAACTTTGAGGGTACATACAAGCGACCCTGCACTATTGGCGATCTACAGCGGTGCGTGCAAGAGAAAGACGAGACATCTCGTGCCTACCTCTCCCGCTGGCTGGACATGAAGAATTCATGCGCAGGAGTACACGCTTAGACCGCCATGGCCACCTTCATCGATGGGTTGGAAAGGGGCACGTTGCTCCGACATAATTTGAAGCGCTTGTAGGACAATCACCAGCTTGACTTGAACCAGATGATTCAGTTGGCTAGTGAGTTCCGATGACAATGCTCGTGGCTCCTTGCCGGCAACGGCCATTCCAACTCAAGCTCAGAGGAACAGCAGTACAAAGCGGAAAACCGCTCCAGAAGAAAAGCAATCTACATACATGGTCGCTATGACTTTTGCAGGACGAGGTGATGGCGTACAACGTGGCCGAGGACGGGGATCTGGTCGTGGGCAGCAACGAGGAAGCGAAACTACCTCGGTGCCGCTCCGTGTTCCCCAAACCTACGAGGAGTACCGCGATATGCCGTGCCTCGTACACCTCGACGTCAACGACAAGGCCACCCATACCAATCGACACTGCAAGTTCGTCAACAACCTCAAGGAAGACCCGGAGTCCGGCTACAAGCAAAGTTGGAAGAACAGACCACGAGGCAAGGGCAAGGGGAAGAAGAAGGAGGAGGAGGAGTCCAAGGATTCAAGTGACATGGACGAGGACGTTGACCCCAAGCACGCTGCCAAGAGCGACGATAAGGGCAAGAACCCCTTCATGAAGAAGGCACCAGTCTACCACACTTTCCTTGGCACCCCCACCATCCGACAACAGAAGACCTCCCTGAGGATCCTGATGGCTACTCTCCCCCAGTTCCCCAGTACCTACGCTGGTCGGAGGTTCCAATTACTTGGGACAGGACGGACCACCCAGACCTTATCCCTACGGAGAACCAGTACGCCATGGTCATCAACCCCTTGATTGACGGCGTGGAGTTCACCAAGTGTATGGTGGATAGTGGAAGCAGCATCAACATCATGTACCTGGATACACTGCAGAAGATGAACTTGACGGAGGCAAACCTAAGGCGGACCAACACCATCTTCCACGGCGTAGTTCCTGGTCGGGAGGCTCGGTCCCTTGGGTGCATTACACTTCAGGTTTCCTTTGGCGATGTTAATAATTACCGCCAAGAGCGCATGACCTTTGAGGTGGTCCCCTTCAAGAGCGTGTACCACGTCATATTCGGCCGCGACATATTCCACAAGTTCATGGCCAAGCAATGCTTAGTCTACAACAAACTCAAGATACCCAGACCAAACGGTGTCATCACCGTATCCGGAAGCTTTACCAAGGCAAGGGACTGCGAGATTAACATAGCAGCCTTCGCGGAAGCTGTCCTCTACAGCGAAGAATTCAAGGAGATACAGAGCAAGGTCGATGACTCAGAGATGCCCGCGTCGAAGAAGCAGATCTCCGACTCCGCTCATGCGTTCAAGGCCGCCATCGAGACCAAGCCGGTGGAACTTGTGGTAGGCGATGCCTCCAAGGTCACCGCCATTGGGACGAACTTGGATCCCAAATAGGAAAGCACGCTCGTCGAGTTCCTCCGTGAGAACAGGGACATCTTCGCCTGGCAACTTGCCGACATGAAAGGTGTACCTAGGGAACTTGCCGAGCACAGCTTAAACATTGATCCAAAATGCAAACTAGTGAAGCAACATCTACGACGCTTTGGAGATGAGGAGAGATGCACCATTGGCAAAGAGATAGCTAGGTTACTTAAGGCTAGATTTATCCGAGAAGTCCATCACACCCAATGGCTTGCCAATCCTGTACTTGTCCCCAAAAAGGGAACCAATGAATTAAGAACGTCCGTTGATTACACCGGCTTGAACAAAGCATGTCCCAAAGATCCGTTTGCTTTGCCTCGCATTGACCAAGTCATTGCTCGACGGCTGGCTCGGAACTTTTGTGTTTTCTCGATGCATACTCAAGATACCACCAGATCAAGATGAGGAATTCGGACCAATTGGCCACTTCGTTCACTACCCCATACGGCACGTTTTGCTATGTTACGATGCCCTTTGGGCTGAAAACACAGGTGCTACGTACCAGCGGACAATGCAACTTTGCATGTATGACCAAATTGGTCGGAACGTTCACGCCTACGTAGATGATATCGCGGTGATGTCTAAAAAGTCAAATGACTTAATCTATGACTGAAAAGAGACCTTTGATAATCTTCGGAAATACAACATGATGCTTAACCCTAAGAAGTGTGTCTTCCAACCAGCAAATTGTTGGGTTTCATCGTTTCCCAGCGCGGAATCGAGGTCAACCCGGAGAAAATCAAGGCCATCTTAAACATAAACCGTCGGACATGCCTAAAGGACATTCAACGACTAAGAGGTTGTGTTGCAGCAGTTAGTCGGTTCATCAGCCGACTTGGAGAGAAGGCTCTGCCGCTATACAAGTTGCTAAAGAAGGCGGACAAATTCACATGGATGGACGAAGCAGATGCAGCATTGAAGCATCTTAAGGAGATTCTTTCCTCAGCGCCCATCCTGGCAACACCCGAGCCTGGTGAGCCCCTGTTAATCTACATGGTGGCAACCAACCGGGTAATCAACATCGTCGTCGTGGTAGAGCGGAAAGAACCAGGCTGTGAGTATGGAGTTCAACGACCAGTTTACTATGTGAGCGAGGTCTTGACAGAGTCCAAGCAGCGTTACCCGCACTATTAGAAGATAGCTTATGGAGTATTCCTTGCTTCTCGGAAGCTGAGGCACTACTTTCAGGAGCACCCAATCACAGTGGTGAGCAAGACTCCATTGTCCGACATTATCAACAATAGCGACGCTACAGGAAGGGTCGCGAAGTGGGGCATTGAACTTTCCGCCTTCGAGATCACCTACAAGAGACGTGACGCTATCAAGTCACAAGCCTTGGTGGATTTTGTTGCAGATTGGACGGAGATGCCAGATGCTACTCCGTTGCCGGTACCAGAGTACTGGGTGATGCAATTTGACGGATCAAAGCTGCTTAACGGCTCGGGGGCTGGTGTATTGCTACAGTCACCAACAGGAGACAAGCTACACTACATTCTGCAGATCCACTTCGAGGCTACAAACAACATGGCGGAGTATGAAGCACTCATTCACAGACTTCGTGTAGCCAAGGATATTGGCATCAAGCGCATAGTTTGCTGTGGAGATTCCGACTTGGTTGCCCAGCAGGTGGCTGGCACCTGGAATGCACGGAACCCTATGATGGCGGCATATCGAGACGAAGTGGACGAGATAGCCAAGAGCTTCTTGGGCTAAGAAGTCAAGTATGTACCTAGGGATCAAAACGAGGCGGCTGATCTGCTATCTAAGCTTGGATCAGGGCGCAAGCAAATTCCGCCACTGTAATCCTTGGACTTAGTGTCAGTCTGGCCCTTATAGTGATTTATAGCAGGAGTAGGATTCCGCCACCGTTGTGGGATCTGAACCTGGGTAAGTTGTGTTACCTCGTACCCGTCAACCATCCGCCTTCCCCCATGTCTCTAAACACACATTGTGAGGACCCCTCCATGGCGTACTCGGCGGCAATACCACGACATGATCCGATCGGTCGAATGTGATGCATGACTCCGAGCCGCTAAGGTACTCAGGTATGGCTGGCGGAGAGGTGACGACCAAGTTAACCTGGCGGGTGATCTTCTTCTGCACCCTATTGGTTGGGAGCCCCTTCTGTATCATCATAGACCCTAGCAGTGGCGGGTATGCATCTTCTCTGTTATTCTGCGTCGGTGCAATCGCAGGCTGCACGGGTGCTCCAGGTGGTGTAGGTGGAGCGCCATGTGCAATGGCTCCTGGAGTGTGGGGCGAATCATGGGTTCACCGCTTGGCGACGCATCTGGGCGAAGCCCTCATGGAGTTTCTGGAACTCCCTGTAATCCTTGAGCATGTGGTTGGCCTTTATCTTACCATTTTGCTTGTCGATGTAGAAGTGGATGGTGCAGGGACCCGACAGCTTTTCAAATGCGGACGACCCATCGTCATGGTTGTGGAGCTGTCATGTTTGCGTTGGTCTCCTACCGTCGCGGTAATTGCTACCATGATACCCCTTGTTGTGGTTGCCGTCATCGTGGCGATAGGCGTAGCCAGCCGCGATCGTCGTAGACGCGTGTTCTTCTTTTTCTGCGGCAATCGCGTCTGCAGGCAAAGTCTTCTTCGTCATCCGAATGGGCTCGATTGATGGCATCCTCGCCATCGGCCCAGCGATTGGCAATGTCCATCAGGTGGTCGATGGTCTTGGGCTTGACACGCCTGAGCTCTTCTTTGAATTCTCGGCGCCTTGCGTCGTTGTTGAAAGCGTCGATTGCCCTTTCCTCCGAGATGTTTGCTGCGGAGTTTTTGATAATGGACCAGCGTAGTATGTACGAGCGTATGGACTTGTTGGACCGTTGACAGCAGGCGCGTAGCTCCTCGATTGAAGCCGGTCTCTTGCTGGTGCCTCTGAAGTAGCGGATGAGGCTGTATGCCAGCTCTTCCCAGCTACGGATGGATCCAGAAAGGAGGTTGTTGAGCCAGGCTCTGGCTGCACCCGTCAGCTGCAGTTGAAAGCATTGCATGGTTGTGCTCTTGCTCCCACCATGGCGCTTGACTGACAACAGATGGTCATCGAGCCATATATTTGGCTCATGCGCGCCATCGAATTTCGGGTTGTCCGAAGGGAGCTTGAAGTTCTTAGGCATCCGTTATTGTCGTACGACCCTGCTGAAGCACCTGGCACCGCACAGCTCTGTGTGATCGTCTTCGGACCCAGTGGAGCGCGCGCGCTTTGCGCGTGACTTTTCAATCATGCACTGTGCAAGCTCGCTACGAGCATCATGATGACCCACAAGTATAGGGGATCGCAATAGTCTTCGAGGCAAGTAAATCCCAAATTTATTGATTCGACACAAGGGGAGCCAAAGAATATTTATAAGCCTAACAGATGAGTTGTCAATTTAGCTTCACCTAGAAACAGTCTTGCTCGCAATAGTTTATCAGTAGCAATAGTTTTGTAATAGCAATAGCAAAATAACAGCAGCAGTAAAATAAGGATGGTAGTAACAATAGTAGTAAACAGCAGGATTAAAGTGTGGTAGGCATAAGGATGGATGGACGGGCGTTGCATGGACAAGATAATTCATGTAGCAATCAAGACATGGGAATTTGCAGATAATGAAGATAAAGCATCCAAGTACTAAGTAACCATAGGCATGTGTTCCATATATAGTCATACGTGCTTGTAATGAGAACTTGCACAACATCTTTTGTCCTGCCAGCCCGTTTGCTGCGGGGCCTCAAGAGAATCTACTGGCAATTAAGGTGCTCCTTTTAATAGAGCACCGGAGCAAAGCATTAACACTCTTTGAACACACGTGATCCTCACATCACAGCCATCCCCTCCGGTTATCCCAATTTCTGTCATTTCGGGGCCTCGGGTTCTGGACAATGATATGTGTATACGACTTCTAGGTAAGATCACACAAAATAATATCATCATGAATCAATAACATGTTCAGATCTGAGATCATCGAACTCGGGCCCTAGTGACAAGCATTAAGCACAACAAGTTGCCACGATGTGAAAAATCACTAACAACAGATACTAGGCACCATGCCCTAACAATCTTATGCAATTACATGAACGATCTCATCCAGTCCCTACCATCCCCATAGCCTACTATGGGGAATTACTCACACATGGATGGGGGAATCATGGATGGTTGATGGAGAGGCGTCGGTGATGATGATGGCGATGATCTTCTCCAATTCCCCGTCCTGGCAGGGTGCCAGAACGGAGTTTCTGGTTCCGAATCGCGGTTTTTGGTGGTGGCGGCGCAGCGGAACTTTTCTCTAGAAATTGTCAAAATCCCCGATGTTTTTAGGTCAGAGGGTATATGTAGACGAAAGGAGGGGTCGAGGCAGAGTTCGAGGCGGCGACACCATGCGCTGGCGCGGCCTGGCCTGGCCCGCGCATGGGGGGTGTGGGCCTCTCTAGCCTCTTCTCCCCTCCGTCTTCTGGCTCCGTGAGTCTTCTGGGAAAATAGGATTTTCGGCATATTTTCTGGGATTTTTCCTAAAAGTTGATTTTCTGCACAAAAATGAGACACCACACCAATTCTGCTGAAAACTACGTTAGTCCGTGTTAGTTCAAATCACACAAATTAGAGGAGAAACAATAGCAAAAGTGTTTGGAAAGTAGATACATTTTGGACGTATCACCCCCCCCCAGCTTAGCTTATTGCTTGGCCTCAAGCAATTCAGTTGAAAACTGAGTGCGATAAAAGAAACTTTCACAAACATATTTGCTTCATAAGGTGTATATATTCTTAGCATATGAGCAAGTACTTTAGGCAATTCATAATAAGGAGTATGCATATAAGTCTACCCAATAGTCATGCAAGCTATGAAGAAGTTCCAACACAATAATAATAAGCAACATGAAACATAAACATATGCAAGATTCTAATGATCATAAGAAGGTATGATGAAGTGGTATCTCGCTTGCCTTTCTTTTTGGAGCAAAACATAAATGTCACGGCACCTATGAAGTTCAAGTGAAGACTAGAAGTAAAAATATCAAAGATACAAGCGTCAAAGTTATGTCACAATTAACCGTATTCTGGGACAAGCACATTAAACTAAGAATGACAGCTATGCTCTTAGGAAGGTTCTCATAGAATAAATGGTTACTCGACATAAAAGTGAAAGAATAGATTAAAAAGTTTGAAAGGCTTCCAAATGCTGAAAGTATGGTACTCATTAGCTTTGAGCTCTCATTGCCCCTATCATAAGCATCTTTAAATGGTTAAGGTTAAAGTGAGGTCAAATATGAGTTATATGCTTGACAGATCATAAGTTGAAAATCTCATGCCCCTTGAGTACGAGTACCGAAACCTCATGCTACTAAACTTTGGTCTTAGGTAAGTTCTTGTCATTGTAAATATATGCATATCATAGAGAACCGCCTATGGGGTACCCCTTGCCCCATGACAGAGGAGCTATCCCATATCAAAATGACAAGGCAATAGACAGAGAGCATCTCGACGATCTTTTTATTTGCTATTTTCATAGGTTTTTATTGAAGATGCTTCATAGAGTGCCACTATCGTTTCGCTATAAGTTTCCACCATGATTAGGCATGGCTTAGGCTAGTCGCCCAGGCATTTCTCTAACACATATACAAACTCCATGAACTCATAAGCTCCCATTTTATTTCATACCGCCGGCATCCATAAGCATAAGAACATGATATCAACTAAGAAGAATAAGTGCCATGTTGAAAGCGTTCCCCATGGCAACATGGTTATGCTAACTCCCAACTTATAATTTGCAAGAATATAACTACATAGACAGTCACAATGGTTTAGGTTTATTAAGTATAAGAAATAAAATGTGCCATTAAGTTCGTGAGAGCTTTACTAACTAATTTTTGCATAACAAGCAAACATTTTTATTTGGAAGAAAACAACGCATAATAAGTATGCAAGGAATGGCAATGATGCTAGTAGGTAGATATGGTGGACACTTTTTTGACAACTTTGGTTTTGGGGAGTTGGATGCACGAGTAGAGCTCATACTCAGTACAAGTGAAGGCTAGAAATAGAAGGGAGCGACAATCGAGAGAGCAGTAACTGTCATAATCATGCTTGCGACAAAACAAACTTAATTATGGCATAAAAGTGACACAAGAACTCTGAGGCAAAATAAATCATCAAGGCTTAACCGACTTTTTTAGTCATATGCATGCGTGAGCATGTGCCAAGTCAATTCAAATAAAACATTCGGAGGAGGATACCACAATGTCATACCATGTTATGAATAGAACAATGCAAACCAACATTTATATGACATGCTACAAACTATTAGAAAATTGGAACTAATCATAAGAGAGCAAGAATTACTAAGCATCCATTAAATAACATACACCTTACATGAATAGACTAAGAATGCCCACATTGATGAGTATATGTACAAAAATGAAAACAAATAGAGTTCATACCAGCCTCTTACCACACCTCGAATTGTCATTATTGCCTTTCACTTGTGTGGCTTGAATAATAATATGAAAACCAAACTCCAAAGGAGTCACTGAGGACTGCTGAACCCTGCAACGAACTTTACAAAACCAAAGAAGAACAACAAATATTTTTGGATTTTTCAAATAACAAACCAAAAGCTAGAAAGGGCAAACAAACTAAAGCTAAAAGATAAAGAAGTAAACAAAGAGAAACAACAAAAATATTTTTGGTCTTTTTGTGTTTTGGAAAGCATAAACAAAACAAGAACAAAAACGAAAAATAAAGAAAGCGAAACACGGATATACAAAGTACCGACAGAATATGATATGTAGATGAGTGTTATGCCGAATACCTCCCCCCAAGCTTAGGCTTTTGGCCTAATTGGAGATCAATCCCAAGCTGGCCAAGAAGTGGTGCCTCCATAGTGTGACGAAGAAGTACCTTCGTTTTGATACGAACTCGAGGACGCCCCGGCATAGTGTGCAGAGTAGTCATAAGAGGATGCATCCTCCTCCTAGTGCTGCCTGTGGAAACCAAGCAAGCGGAGCTGCTCTACCATCTCCTCCTTGGAACGCGACCACGGCTTCCTGGAAATACTGAACAAAGTAGATTGTGGCAAAGGAATTTCCCTCTCATCTCCATCAGTAAACAACATCCTGTAAACTAAACTCTCTGTACAAGAGTTAGCAGTAACAAAGTGATGTGATTTCATAGCCACAAGATCAAGTCTCTATGGGGCCAGCACTATATCATTAGGATCAACAGAAAGTTCCAAAGCAGCAACCATGCGTGCAACAATAATACCCCCATAAATGGGTCCTCTAGCAGCTAGGCGGCAAGCAATGAGAGAACCGAGATTATGCTTGGTTTCATTATTAAGAGCAGCAGCAAGAAAAGCTAAATGATAATTAGAAATATTACAAGTGTTCTCTCTACCAAGGATGCTAGTAGCAAGATAGTAAGCAAAGTATCTAAGAGCTGGGAGCTGAATGTTTCTTATCTTTCCACGTTGGGTTGTGAGGTCATCATCATTTGTTACACTTCGGTAGAGCTCCAGCAAATCAGTGGGTCGACTTTGGATCTTCTTTGGTGTCCCATCCATGCCAATACCTATAATGCTGCAAAAAATCAAGCTCATGGTAATAGGCATATTATAGATTTTAAATGAAATAGTTGGCCTACAAGAAGTGTTAATAAAAGTGAAGCTCTCAAAAAAGTCTTTGGTGAGAAAAGCATATTGCTCACTCTCATCCTGCATATAAGCGGTTAGACCAGTTCGTCAAACAAGAAGCAAGAATTCATCGAGTATCCCCGCAGCTCTCAAAAAATCATAACAAGGGAAGGTATATGGATTCGCATCTCCATCATCTCCCTCATCACCAAAGCGCGGCGCAATAAGATCTTCATTATATGATGGCCTAAATAGAGAAGTTGATCTAGAAGGCCTTGACACCCTTGGTGTGTCTCTTTCAAATACTTCTCCAAACGTATGATTGTCCATCTTTCTCTTTTCTGAATTTTTTAGACAAACATCGAACAAAGTAATTTCAAAGCTACTAAATGAAGGGAAACTACTATAGGGACTTGCAAAAGGGCTAAACATGCATCAAAATGATTTCTCTAAGCATAGAACAAGCATGCAAGCTCACATAACCTGTCACCTACAGTAGAAAAATAATCAAGATATACTCCACTAATCAAAAATCTACTTGGACAAGCGGAGGAGTCACATGCCGAAGAAAAAATGCGCCAAAAATCAGCAGCAAAGAGTGGCTGAGCAAGGAGATCGAAAAAATCGCGGTGAATAATAGAAATAACACGACTTTGAGAAATTTTTTGGTGTTTTCACGAGAGAGAGAGAGAGTGTGTAGTGGTGGATGTCTGGGTTAATGGAGGGCCAGGGGTGGCCCACACCATGGCCAGGTGCGCCCCTGGTCTGGCTGCGCCACCAGGTGGTGTGCCTGCCTGGTGGCCCCCTGGGTCACTCCAGGTGCCTCTCTGTCCCTTTTTTGACGTAAAAATTTAATATGAATTTTCTGGAATTTTTTGAGAAACTTTATTTTCGAGCAATTTTTTGGAATTGGTAAATGATTTTCTCTTAGAAAATGTGATATCCGAACGATGGAGAACCAAATCAAAACTAAAACTTCAGAAGTTCTAAGACACTCAAATATGCAAACAACTAGCAATACAAATATGAGCAAGGTGAAAGCAAAAATTGGAATAAATAAAATAAGAGTAAGCAAGGATAATCATGGTGAAAACATTGTTTTGTTCATCAAAATCCCTTTGTTAACAAGGTTGGTCAGGTCTTGTTACCAAAACAATTTAATATGAAGCAAAAGTTTGCATTTCACTAAATGATTATGTTACCTCAACCTTTATAGCAATAGTCCCAATCATAATAGTTTCATAATCTTCTTGTGGTATGCGACAATATATTTCTCCAACTTTGATGCCCTCAATATTTTCAATTGAATTTAGGCCATATTTCTTATCAATATTCTTGGGGAAATAAACAATATGCTCCTTGTCATTAACATTAAAAGTTACTTTTCCTTGATTACAATCAATAACAACACCAGCAGTATTAAGAAAAGGTCTCCCAAGAATAATGGACATATTATCGTCTTCAGGCATTTCAAGTACAACAAAATCAGTTAATATCAAACAATTATGAGCCACTTGAACAGGACCATCCTCACATATACCAACAGGAATAGTAGTAGACTTATCAGCCATTTTCAAAGATATATCAGTTGGTATCAATTTTTCCAGGTTAAGTCTCTTGTATAGGGAGAAAGGCATAACACTAACTCCTGCTCCCAAATCACACAAAGCAGTTCTAACATAGTTATTTTTTATAGATCAAGGAATAGTTTGGATACCTGAATCTGCAAGTTTCTTTGGAACCTTACCATTGAAGGAATAATTAGCAAGCAAAGTGGAAATTTCCTCATTAGGAATCTTCCTTTTATTAGAAACAATATCCTTCATATACTTTGAATAAGGAGGCAATTTAATAGCATTAGTCAAAGGAATTTGCAAAAACAAAGGTTTCATCCACTCACAAAACTCGTTATAGTGTTCTTCCTTTGACTTGTGTTTCTTATCAGGGAAAGGCATTGGTTTTTGCACCCAAGGCTCTCTTTCACTACCATGTTTATTAGCAACAAAATCTTCCTTAGTGTACTTAGTATTCTTAGTATGCCTTTCAGATTCTTCTTCAATTTTTTATTTATCAGGAGCATCATTCTTATCATTACCACTTTCAGTTACAGCATTAGAGACAGATATACTATTAGGATCTTTAGCAGGTTCAGAAGATTCTACAACTGTTTTATGTCTCCTTTTCTTTTCTTAGAAGAAGTACCACTATTTTTATCTTGTTGAGAATCTTGCTCAATTCTTTTAGGATGTCCCTCGGGATATAAAAGATCCTGAGTACCCACCACTTCTAGTTCTAATTTCATAGGCATGTTTTTATCTAGAAGCATTAACCAACAATTTTTTAAAACCTTAGTAAGCTGATCAATTTGAGTTTGAACCATTTGGAAATGTTTAACAAGCATTTTACATCATTGGAGGTTCTCTCCACAATATCATGCAACTTATCAATAGCTCTAGAGTTTTCCATTAGATGATTATGCACTCTCTTATTAAAATTATCTTGCTGAACAACATAAATATCAAATTCTTCTAAGCATTGATCAGGAGGTTTAGAGTAAGGAATATCACCATCATCAAAATGCTGGAGAGACTGCACCTCAATAGTGGATGAGTGAGAGGTTGGCTTACATAATTCTTCTATAGGAGGTAAATTCTTCACATCTTCAGATTTAACACCCTTCTCCTTAAGACATTTCTTAGCTTCCTTCATCACTTCATCATTTAATTCAATCATTCTCCTCTTCTTTGCTGTTGGTATTGGGGTTTGCTCAGGTATAGTTGGCTCAGGTGTAATTGGCTCAGGTGTTGTTGGCTCAGGTACAGTCCAATCATCATAATTCTTGCTTACTTTAGCCATTAATTCCTCAGCTTCATCGGGAGTTCTTTTCCTGAAAACACAACCAACACAACTATCCAGGTATGTCCTAGATTCATCAGTTATTCCATTATAATATATATCAAGAAGTTCATTTTTAGGTACTGGATATCTAGGCTATGCTTTAATTAAAGCACAAAACCTTGCCCAAGATTCAGGCAATTTCTCTTCTTTTCCCTGTTTAAAATCAAAAAATTCCTACAAAATAGCATGTTGAGCACTAGGAGGGAAATATTTCTGAATGAATGTATTAACCACATCACCAGGACTATCAATAGATCCAGGAGGTACATTATTAAACCAAGCTTTAGCTTCACCTTTCAATGAAAAGGGGGAAAAATTAGCAACAAAGTAGGTGCGTTTCTTAATATCATCAGAAAATAAGCCACTCAAAATAGATAGCTCTTTCATATGCGCCACATCACTTTCATTTTCGGTCCCACAAAAAGGTTCTTTCTCAACAATGGTTATATAAGATAAATCAAGAGAGAAATCATAATCCTTATCTTTAATGTGTATGGGAGATGTGGCAAACTTATCATCAGGAGAGAATCTAGGTCTAACAGTACATCTCTCAATAAGACTCTTAATAGCACTTGTACCATGAGTGTTTTGACATTCCTCAATAAGACTCTTAATATCACTTGTACCATGAGTGTTTTGACATTCCTCAATAAATTCATTAGTCATTTCAATATAACCGTCATCAAGATCATAGCTAGGATACTCTCTAGACCTAGGTGAACTAACAGGTGTAGCAATGTTTTCATTAGGAGTTTTAGTGTTTCCAATTATGGTTCTAGAAATTGTAGCATCTAGGAAAGGACCTAATGAACCACTCTCATCAAGCACAGTAGAAGTAGCATCATAAGTATAAGAAGCATTTTTAGATTCAACAGAAGTAGCAGTATGTGTAACATGTGTATGTGGTGGTGGTGTAAGGAGCTTACTCATCACATATGGGGAATGAAGAGAAACAGAGGTGTTCAGGATTGTACCTCTTCTTCTAGTGGATGGTAATATAGGAACTTTTCCATCACGAGTTTTACCCATGATGAATCGATAGCAGCGAACAATAATAATTCCATGTGAACTTATAAATAAAGTTATGCTCCCCGGCAACGGCGCCAGAAAATAGTGTTAATAAACCACAAGTATAGGGGATCGCAACAGTCTTCGAGGAAAGTAAAGCCCAAATTTATTGATTCGACACAAGGGGAGCCAAAGAATATTTATAAGCCTTAATAGATGCGTTGTCAATTCAGCTGCACCTAAAAACAGTCTTGCTCGCAATAGTTTATCAGTAGCAACAGCTTTGTAATAGCAGTCGCAAAATAACAGCAGCAGTAAAATAAGGACAATAGTAATAATTGTAGTAAACAGCAGGATTACAGTGCGGTAGGCATAGGGATGGATGGACGGGCGTTGCATGGACCAAATAATTCATGTAGCAATCAATACATGGGCATTTGCAGATAATGAAGATAAAGCATCCAAGTACTAAGTAACCATAGGCATGTGTTCCATATATAGTCATACATGCTCGTAGTGAGAACTTGCACAACATCTTTTGTCCTGCCAGCCCATTTATAGTGGGGCCTCAAGGGAATCGACTAGCAATTAAGGTGCTCCTTTTAATAGAGCATCGGAGCAAAGCATTAACACTCCATGAACACACGTGATCCTCACATCACAGCCATCCCCTCCGGTTATCCCAATTTCTATCACTTCGGGGCCTCGGGTTCCGGACAACGATATGTGTATACAACTTGTAGGTAAGATCACAAAAAATAATATCATCATGAATCAATAACATGTTCAGATCTAAGATCATGGCACTCGGGCCCTAGTGACAAGCATTAAGCAAAACAAGTCGCAACAATGTCAAAAAGCACTAACAACAGATACTAGGCACCATGCCCTAACAATCTTATGCAATTACATGAACAATCTCTCCAATCCCTACCATTCCCATAGCCTATTGTGGGGCATTACTGACACATGGATGGGGGAATCATGGATGGTTGATGGAGAGGCGTCAGTGATGATGATGGCGATGATCTCCTCCAATTCCCCGTCCCGACAGGGTGCCAGAACGGAGTTTCTGGTTCCAAATCGCGGTTTCTGGTGGTGGCGGGCAGCGGAACTCTTCTCTAGAAATTGTCGAACTCCCTGATGTTTTTAGGTTAGAGGGTATATGTAAGCGAAAGGAGGTGTCGAGGCGGCCACACCATGCCCTAGTGCGGCCTGGCCTGGCCCACGCCTCGGGGTGGTGTGGGCCCCTCTGGCCTCTTCTCCCCTCCGTCTTCTGGCTCCGTGAGTCTTCTGGGAAAATAGGATTTTCGGCATGTTTTCTAGGATTTTTCCTGAAACTTGATTTTCTGCACAAAAACGAGACACCAAAGAAATTCTGCTGCAAACAACATTAGTCCGTGTTAGTTGTATCCAAATCACACAAATTAGAGAAGAAACAATAGGAAAAGTGTTTGAGAAAGTAGATATGTTTTGGTAGTATCACATCGTAATTGTTGCTCCTGCGTCATGGGCTGCGGTGGCGCCGTGGCAGGTCATGGTCTTCCTCCTCGGATGAGGGTGTGTGGCTTCGAGTGAATTTTACCACGGCCTTTCTCTTTGGATCCGTGGCTGTTTCGTCGTGTAGTGCATCTCTGATGAGTCCAATACTTGCAAGCGCATATTTTTGGATTGCGTTATTTGGGTCTCCCGCTGGTGGCGGGTTGGATGCGAGGTAGGTGGTGGCTGCCATGACAGCATCAGCCTCTCGCCTGCACTGATCGACCTTATTTTGTTGTTTGATCTACTGATTGTGATCCTCGATGAGGAGCCAGTGATATCCCATTAACATGTCACGAGGGGTGTCTACAGGTAGAGGGTGAGTGCCTCGCACAGTGTCACTCACCCTCTCCAACTCCTCGTTGGTGAGGTTGATCTTGTTAAGAACACGGTTTATACCCTTAGTGCCTTCGGGTGCCCTGTTCCCATAGGAATTGGGCGGGGGTGCCCCATTTCCTCTGTTCTTAGTATGGGGGTTGGGAGGGGGATTCGGTGGCGGTTCGATGCCGTCTTCGACATTGCCATTGTGGATGCCCGTGCACATGTAGCGCGGGAGGAGATCGTTAATCCCACAGCTCTCAGGTCCAAAACCGTAGGTTCCTTCCTCCATAGGTCATAGAGGTCGGAGTTATAGTTGTTGTTGTCATCCGAATCACCCGTCAACGATGATGTATGCAGGGTTCCGATTGGTGGCACCCACGAGGCAAGCCTGATCGATGGAGGTGGCACTTTCTCTGGGAGGCATAGGGTGCCGATCTTTCCCACCTGGAAGCAAAATCTCCCAAACAGCATCTCGACTCCGTCTCCTACGGAGTCGAAATATTTGCAAGTGGCCGGTGAGTGGGCGGTGAAGTCGAGGGTGCCAAAGAGAAGGTGATTCTCCGTTGCCAACGAATCGTAGATCATGGTGGATGGGACCATCATGACCGCACGATCAGCATCCCTAGTTTCCCATAGATGGCGCCAATTGACGAGGGTTCGACTCGTCAATGCCCATTGTTATGGACTTGGGTTTTGGAGAAGATGGAGATGCTGGAGATCGCGAGACGGTTAAAAGACACGTAGCAAGGGGACACGAGGTTTACCCAGGTTCAGGCCCCCCGAGGGGAAACTCTACTCCTCCTTGTATGTTCTTGATTGATGGTGGAACGAAGATTACAGGGGTGCACAGATGCAATCTGGCATGAGGTGTGTGCGTGTGAGTTGAGGAGATCCTCCTCGTCGTGCCCTCCTGGTCTTTATATAGATAGGCCAGGTCCAAGGGGTAGGTCGAGTCGGTTACAAGTTAGGGTTTCACCCTTGAATATTCTATGTACATCTTGGTCGTGTTCACCAAGGAATCAAACTTCTACTGGGCATGTGCCAACCGGAGTCTCCTTGGGCATCAAGTCTTCACATGGGCCTTCCCTGGGCTGGACCGGATATACCAACGTGAGGTACCCGTAGGGCATATCCATGTCAATTATTATGTCAGTTTCATTGATGCTTACAGTCGTTTTACTTGGTTTTATCTTATTAAGCGCAAATCTGATGTGTTTGATATTTTTGTTCAATTTCAAAAACATGTTGAACATCTTCTCAAGCAGAAAATTGTTCATGTTCAATCGGGGGGTGGTGAGTATCGCAACCTCAATTCCTTCTTCCAGTTGCTTGGGAGCACGCATCGTTTAGCATGTCCACATACACATCAGCAGAATGTCTCCATAGAACATAAGCATCGTCATATCGTTGAAACTGGTCTTACTCGTTTCGCCCATGCATTTGTCCCCTTTAAATTTTGGCGTGATTCCTTCACCACTGCATGTTTTCTCATCAACCGTACTCCCACATGTGTTCTAAACATGAAGACTCCCATTGAACTTCTCCTTAATGAACAGCTTG
The DNA here is from genome assembly GCA_916181665.1 of Avena sativa. Classification (NCBI taxonomy): domain Eukaryota; kingdom Viridiplantae; phylum Streptophyta; class Magnoliopsida; order Poales; family Poaceae; genus Avena; species Avena sativa. The sequence goes on along the minus strand of OV702283.1, from coordinate 202,834,500 downwards.
ACTATATCTTCTTCAAAGTGTTTGGGTATGCTTGCTGGCCGCACTTACGCCCCTACAACAAACGTAAGCTGGAATTTAGGTCCAAAAAGTGTGTCTTTCTTGGCTATAGTTCCCTTCATAAAGGTTACAAATGTCTTCATGTTCCCACTAATCGTGTCTGCATATCCCGAGATGACGTGTTTGATGCGCATGTTTTTCCCTTTGCCAAACTCCCTGTGTCCACCACTGAACCTCCATCCATGCATTCATCCTCTATTGCCTCTGACCAATTTGATGATGATGCATACTCTCTTGTATTATTGCCTAACCATGGTGCAGGAACTGGACGTGAGGCTCGTTTGGAAATTTTGGAGGCACCAGCACCTCCCTCGCCGATACCATCCGACGCGCACGTTGATCGTGTCACGTCCCTGCATGGCCTCGGTCAGCGTGCCCATGCACGTCAGGACGACGCGCCTTCGCATGCTCCATCGCCCACTAATGACTGCAAGTGCACATATCTTTTGTAGCTAGTTTCAAAATAAAGATATCGATCCCATAGGGAGCAGGAGTCTGAAGTCTAAGAATTCTTGGAATATATATTGAAAATAAAAATGCTAAATAAAGTTCTAAGTGACAAGATAAAATGCAAGTATTGTGTAAAAAGGTGTTTTGGGGTTTTTAGTATAAGAGAATAAAGAGGTTAAGTAAACAAAACTGAATACAAAAAATAAGTATCATGTATGTAAAAGAGATTTGAAACTTCAGTGGGAAAAGATTTCTCAGGGATTAGCGGATGCACCACTAGCATTATAAAGGGCTAAGGTAAAGATTATTATCATGAACATTCTCAACTATATATGTGTGGGAGGAACTCCGTATTTCGACAATGAGGTAGCAACCACTTCTCAAATCATCCTCATAACCATAGCAGACAGCAATCAACATCAATTCAATTACTGCGCTATTAAGGGACATAATCCCGCAGGACGTATCCCATGGCATGGATAGTGTTTCGTGAGTTTCCTTGATTCCCAAGTTGATACGTGAGGAGTGTTAACAACTTTGTAGTCATTGTAAGTGCTAACACGCCTCCTTCTACCAACAAGTAGTTCCCTCCATCAAGTCCCCACAAGAGGCAAATATTTAGAGGTCGACTTCTCCCAACTTCAAGATGAAGACAATCTAACACATGGTCACAGCGATGAATATCATAATAAATTTTATCTTATTTCAATCTCATGCTAGGGTTTCTCCATCTCCCCAAGAACTAATGATCTACTCAGACAAGGAGGCAATCAACATCATGGCGAAAGTAATGGAATCTATCATAGATGAATAGTACTTGTATAAATCAACAACGAGTACGGAAATTACAACAAGATCTAGACAAGATGTAGATGGGATGGATGGAGATGGTGGTGATGCAGTGGTTGATGAAGAAGATCGATGCCTTAGCCTCCTAGATCTGCGCAGGGTGAAGATGGATCCCCGGTAGATGAGTTCCCCTCCAGATGCCTTCCGGAGGTGAGGTTTCGGTGATTTCTGGGTGTTTTGTATGTCGTCTCTCCGATCCAGTTGCACGGGGTGAAACTATTTGAGGAGGCGGTGTTGGCGCCAACTATACGGCGGGAACTATACGGCCGGAATATTTCTTCCCGTCGTATATTTGGTCGTTAAACCTTCTGTATACTTCAATTGCTTCGGGTTTTCTTCTGGTGTTATTAATATTCCCCAAATATACATTGTTTTTGGCTCCTTTTCCTCCAATATAACTGGTCCAAGAATTGTGTCCATCGTATCCATCATCTGATCTGATCCTGGTGAAAATAAACATAAAAAGTGTGTGTGAACGCCGTAAAATACCAAGATCCTACCACTACAATGCAAAATAATAATCTAAAACATGATGCAAACACTACTAGGAAACTAGCTATAGTTAGACAGACCTTCTGTGGCGCATGGTTCTGATCATGCGCCACAAAAGTTGTCCAGTGATGCATTTCATCAAATGCGCCACAGAAGTCTTCACACTTCTGTGGCGCATATAGGAAAAATGCGCCACAGAAGTTGGAACTTCTGTGGCGCATATGTCCACATGGGCCACAGAAGTTCCAACTTCTGTGGCGCATATGGACATATGCGCCACAGAAAGCTCAAGTGGACCCTACCACAGAATCTCATTGACTGTACTCTAACCAACATTCTGTGGCGCATATGACCATGTGCGCCACAGAAGTATATCTTCTGTGGCGCAGATAGAGGCATGCGCCACAGAAGTTGGAGTAGGAAAAACAGATTCTACCCCCCCCCCCCTCCTCGTGGATCGCCTTTTTAGCATTGCAAAAAATAATAGAAAATGAAAAACACTTCAGAAAATAAAATCCTTTCACATAGTGATAGGTAATATGGTCTAGTTTGTAGAAAAATTAACAAGCATGCATTTCGACTTTTTATGCAAAAAAGTTTATGCCACGGTAAAACGGCCGTAACTTTTGCATACGATGTTGGAAAAAATACGTATAATATACCAAAATGACGAGAACAAGATTTCGCATCCGCTCGCAACCACCTATGGTTGTTTAGCGATCATTTAGATTTTTAAAATTCGAAAAGAGTAAAAAGTTATGGCCAAAAGATCGTTTTTTCCTGCAAAAAAAATAAAAAAAGGAGGACAAACTTCTGTGGTGCATTTCTTCCATATGCGCCACAGAAGTCTTGACCAAAATTTGAAATTTGAATCCTGCCCCTTCTCCCTCTCTTATACTCTTCCACTCCTCCACCCTTCCCCTCCTCACCTTCTTCTCTCATTCTCCTCACCTTCTCCTCCTCCTCCACCCCGGTGAGATCCTCCTCCTCCTCCACCCCGATGAGCTTCTCCTCCTCCACCACCACCACCCCAGTGAGCTCCTCCCTCCTCCACTTCGGTGAGCTCCTCCCTCCTCCACCCCGGTAGGCTCCTCCTCCTCCCACCTCCCTCCTCCACCCCGGCGAGCTCCTCCTCCTCCCACGTCCCTCCTCCTCCGGCGACCTTCTCCTCCTCCTCCTATGGCGGCCTTCTCCTCCTCCTCCGGTGGCCTCCTCCTCTCCTTCATCGGCGACCTCCACCTCCTCCACCAGCGACCTCCTTCTCTCCTCCATCGGTGACCCCCACCTCCGGCGAGCACCACCTCCGGCCAGATCTAGCCAGTTTTTTTTTTGAAATTTGGAAAAAACTTCTGTGGTGCATATTGGCCAAATGCGCCACAGAAGTTTGATATCTGGTTCGGGACTTCTGTGGTGCATTTCGGCAATATGTGCCACAGAAGTTTTTCAGACTTCTGTGGCGCATTTCAATATGCGCCACAGAACTGCACTTTTGTGGCAAGATAACAATGGCGTATCCCATATGTGCCACAGAAGTCCCAAAATGGTGCGCCACTGATGGGCCTTTTCCTAGTAGTGAAATATGCACTCATCAACTTCCCCAAGCTTATACTCTTGCTCGTCCCGAGCAAGTTTAGCTTAATGGATGTGATCCTCATATTCATGAAGCCGAGTCCATAAAATAAATGAGGCAGATGCAGCATGTGTTTATCATAAAGGATACATATAAATAAGTTCATGAATAGTACCTTACTCAAACCATCCAAATAATATTAGCAGGCTTCCACACCTTAGCAATTAACAGTTCACAAAATATTATTCTCAACATGATGTAAAAGTATTCGGTTCAACCAAATGAGTTAGTGAGGTAGTCCCAAGTGTTTTTAGGACTAACATATTCACTTGGGATTCAAAATCTCAAACGTCTCTTTGTCTTACTACAATATAGTGGTATATGCCTATTTTCTCTTTGCACATTCGCTTTTTTTCTTCATCTTTCTTTTTCTTCTTTCTCTATATATATTCATGCTCACACTTTTGTTTAAGTGTTGTGAAAAGGAGCTAGCCATATATTCCACTTCATGTAGGAATTCAAAGTTTAACTATCTCAATTACCAAATTCCAAATATATATGAAGCATATTTTATAACTTGAGTATTCTACCTTAACTTGTTCATCCTCTATTTAATAGCACTTATAATTTCTCCTTTGTTCAAGGTTTTTCTTTTTCATCTTAATTAATTAGATAATCTCTCATTTTTGTAAATCAAACCATTCACCTACAACATATTGATCAAATTATCTGTATATGTTCCGTTAATACCAATGGTGTGGAAGACTCCTATTGCTATCATCAAGTGCAAGTAAAATCATACTCAAGCCATTCATATATCCAATAAGACATAGTCAAACTCAATAATGCTCCATATATTATAATAAACTCATAATTTCATAAGAGGGATCAACTATTCCTGAAGGGAATTCTAATGATGCAAACTTTATTTATAAGCTAGAACTAATTCAAAACTAGAATAGTAATAAAAATTTGTAAGATAGATTACAAGGTCTTAAAGATCTCCCCAAGCTTGCAATCAAGCCTGGCGGGATCAAATAACCCCTCGCGATTATTTGATATCGTGTTTTATTGCAGGTCATTATAGCGCCATGGCATGTAGAACCACGGTGTGTAGCTTCTTGTTGGTATCCTCTAGAGCAGTGATGCGGCTGTAGCACCTGCGCAAATTAGATTGCAAAGTGTCCACCCTATCTGTGAGCTTAGTCACAATTAGGAGAAGATCATCCTTCTTATCTATCTCCTTGAGGCGGTGACGGACTTCAACGCGATGGAGTAGCTCCTGCTTCTGATATATCTCCAGTGCCTGCACACGATCCTTTGTCCTAGGGACAACTTATTTTTCCTCATCCATTATTTATGGATCAGGAAAGTAGAAGTTGTTCCTCCACTCCTCTTGAGGCTTCACCCTCATACAAGCGCCGGTGGTAGGCCTCGAGCAGGGCAACGCTGGCGCCTTTCTAACACCTACACCAATGTTAGGTGTTTCCTTACGCTTGTGCGTCCTCAGGTCTGTAGTGATGAAATTGACCGTATCCACACGCCCTTTTCCATGCGGCTTGTGGACTTCTCTCTCTTCTTGAGTTATTTTCATTACCGCCCAATCGATCCCTGGGGGATCTAGACATCACGGCAGATGTAAATGTCGCTCCAGCCTTCATCGGGTCGCTATTGTAGAAGCTTGGCTCGACGTACTCTTTGTACCCCGGGCTAAACCTCTCCATCTCCTCATCGCTGTCCTCCATCGACGGGCTGCTAGAAAGGTCCATAGGAGCAATGAGTGACATGATATACCCTACGAGTGCATAGCATTGGTATACCCGGTCCAGCCCAAGGAAGGCCCACATAAAGACTTGCAACCTAGGAAGATTTCGGGTGGCCCAAGCCCATGGCGAATTCGACTCCTTGGAGGACAAGTTTAGATTAGATAGAATTTCAAAGGGTTTCAACCCTAATTTGTAACCGACTCGACCTATCCCGGGACCTGGCCTATCTATATAAAGGCCAGGAGGCTACGGCGAGAAGGACCTGAACACCTCATACACACACCTCCACGCCAGATTGCATCTGCGTACCCCTGTAACCTTCGGTTCCGCCGTAATCAAGAACAGACAAGCAGGAGTAGGGTTTTCCCTCCGGGGGCCTGAACCTGGGTAAACTTCCTGTCCCTATGTTGCTTGCATGTTAACCGTCTCGTGACTTCCAGCATCCCCATCTTCTCCAAAACCCAAGTCCATAACAATGGGCATTGACGAGTCGAACCCTCGTGGATTGGCGCCGTCTATGGGAAGCGGGGACGCTGATCGTGCGGTCATGATGGTTCCATCCGGAGCGATCTACGATTCCTCGGCGATGGAGAATCACCTCCTCTTCGGCGCTTTCGACTTCACCGCCCACTCACCGGCCACCCGCAAAGATTTCGAGTCCGTAGGCGACGGAATCGAGATGTTGTTCGGGAGCTTCTACTTCTAGGTGGGGCAGACCAGCACCCTCCGCCTCCCAAAGCGAGTGCCACTTCCATCCATCGGGCCCGCTTCATGGGTCCCACCCATCGACATCCTGTGTACATCGATGCTGGGGGAGATTCTGATGACAACAGCAACTGCAACTCCGATCTGTGCGATCCCCCTTCGGATGAAGGAACATATGGTTCCGGATCTAAGAGTTGCGATAGCTGCGACCCGCTCCGTGAGTGTTACCTATGCGCCGTCATCCACGGTGGCAACATCAACAACGGAACCGAATCCCCCACCCAACCCTCAAGCCTAGAACAGAGGATACGGATCACTACCGCCCAATCCCAGCGGGAATCAGGGACCCACCAACGACAACGGCACTGACCGCGTCCAAATCAATCTTAGCAGCGTCCAATGGGAAAGGGTGCGCGAGGCTATATGAGGTAACCCTCTGTCAATCGACACACCACATGAAATGTTGATAGGCTACCACTGGCTCCTCATCGAGGAGCACAATCGACAAGTCAAGGTGCAAGCCGATCTCGAGCGGCGCAAGCGAGAAGTTGATGAATCGAGCATGCGGTGTGATGCGCTCTCCGACGACGGCTCCTCTTCGCACGGGAACAACACTAACAAGAACCGCTCCCGCCTGGAGCGCATGGACCCCGCCGCGCGGCGCAAGGTCACCAAGACACTCGACATGTTCTTCATGACGATGGACTCCCAAGGCAACATCATGCCGAAGACTCCAAAAGTACAACAACATGGTTGAGCTTGTGCACATAGCAACAAAAGCCGAACGTCAAATGCAAGAGGACATCAAGTACACCAAGCCAAAGACGTACTTCACCTACAAGCAAGCGCCAACCACTACATCAACAACACCAAGTGGATGCTCATCAAGTACCACCAAGCTTCCTTTCAAGCCAACACTTCCTCAAGTAAAACCGCCCCCAAGTGGAAAATACACAAAGGATGATCAACCATTCAATGGTGAATGCTAAAAGTGTAGAGGCAAATGACACAAGTCGGCCGCATGTGGAAACAAGAAAGTTTTGTTCATCCATGACAATGGCGATGAAGAATACTTGAGTGAAGATGAGTTTGATGCAAGGGTCAAGGAAGCATTGGCTAGGAAACATTTTGAAGATGACCAAGAACTACTTGTGTGTGAGCATGATGCAAGTCCATCGCTTGTGGTCACAAGGGTCTTAACTACTTAAGTCAATGAGAATGAAGACCAAAGATCAAACATCTTCCAAACTCGTGCCGGTATCAATTGGAAGTCCATCAAAGTTGTCATCGATGGAGGGAGTTGTCACAATCTTGCAAGCACGGAATTGTGTGACAAGCTCAACCTAACCCTCCATCCACACAAGCATCCCTACCATATACAATGGCTAAGTGACCAAGGGTCCGTCAAGATCAAGCACACCGTCTCGGTAACTTTCTCAATTGGACCATACAAGGACACGGTGGAGTGTGAGGTAGTCCGCAAACCGGTTTGCCATATGTTGCTAGGTAGGCCGTGGAAATATGACAAGCGTGCTTTGCATAATGGTCACACAAACGCTTATACTTTCAAATGGCTTGACAAGACTTGTGTTTTGCAACCAATGACTCCTAGCCAAATAATTGCGGATAATGCAAAGGCTTTAGCGAGGGCGCAAAGCACAACACCTCCTTGTGAGAAGAGCGGTGAGTGAGAGAATCACACTATAGTGAGTGAGATCCACAAGCCAAACTCGAGTGGAAAAACTAAGACTGTTCTTCTTGCCACCAAAAGTGAGATGAGAGAAGTGTGGAACAACCCACTATGTCCTTATATGCAAGGGACTAGAGCAAGTAACTAATGACTTGACAAATGTTCCTCCTTCTTTGATGACTATTTTGCAGGAATTCCAAGATGTGTTCCCCGAAGACCTTCCTCATGGACTACCCCCCCCCCCCCCCCCCCCTCTTCGTGAAATCGAGCACCGCATCGACCTCATACCCGGCGCACCCCTTCCAAACCGCGACGCGTATCACACGAACCCCGAAGAGACGAAAGAGATAGAATGACAAATCAACCAACTCGTCTCCAAAGGTTGATCCAAGTAAGCACTAGTCCAAGCGCAGTACCCGTGATTCTTGTACCAAAAACGGATGATACGTTGTGGTTATGCATGGACTTCCGTCCAATTAATGCTATCACCGTGCATTATCGACATCCTATACCGCGTATTGATGACATGCTTGATGAGTTGTGTGGAGCCACTATATTTTCGAAAATTGATCTTCGTAGTGGTTACCATTAAATACGCATGGCCGAGGGTGATGACTGGAAAACCGCCTTCAAGACCAAACTTGGTCTCTATGAACGGTTGGTTATGCCTTTTGGCTTATCTAATGCCCCATCTACCTTCATGCGCCTTATGAACCATATTTTGAGATCTCTCATTGGCAAGAGTATCATTGTTTACTTTGATGATATTCTTATCTATAGCAAGTCACTAGAGGAGCATGTTACACATGTTAAGGAGGTCCTTCAAATCCTTCGTCATGAAAAGCTATATGCTAATCTCCACAAGTGTACTTTTGCGAAAGACAAACTGATTTTCCTTGGTTTTTTTGTGTCTTCTAATGGCATTGATGTTGATGTATCAAAAGTTAAGGACATAGGAGATTGGCCCATCCCTACCAATGTTAGTGAACTTCGTAGTTTTTCATGGGTTGGCCGGTTTCTACCGTCGCTTTGTGAAAGACTTTTCTACCATTGCTTGCCCCCTCAACGAATTGACCAAGAAAAATGTCACATTCGTTTGGGGCAAAGCACAACAAAAGGCTTTTTATGAGCTCAAAAGGAGACTCACCAAAGCACCACTTCTTGCGTTACTGGATTTCACAAAAACTTTTGAGATTGAATGTGACGCTAGTGGTATTGGTATTGGAGGCGTCCTTATGCAAAATGGGCATCCTATTGCATACCATAGCGATAAACTTGATGGCGCACGCCTTAACTATCCAATTTATGACAAAGAGATTTTTTCCTTGGTTCGTGTCCTTCAAGTGTGGCCACACTACCTTTGGCCCAAAGAGTTTATCATACATTCCTACCATGAGTCGTTGAAATATTTTAAGGGTCAAGACAATTTGAGTAAAAGGCACGCCAAATGGGTTGAGTTCATGGAGTCTTTTCCTTACATTGTCAAGTACAAGAAGGGCAAAGAAAATGTAGTAGCGGATGCCTTGTCTCGCAAAAACACAAGCCTTCTTACGCGACTCGAAGTAAATGTTTTGGGTCTTGATGACATCAAATCTTTGTACGCTTCCGACCCATTCTTTGGATCAATTTTTGCAAAGTGTTCAATAGACAAAGGGTTTGATGATTTCTATTTGCATAAGGGTTTTCTTTTCAAACAAAACAAGCTTTGCATTCCGAAGTCGTCTCTCCAAATTTTGCTTCTTCAAGAGTCCCATGGTGGAGGCCTTATGGGTCACTTTGGCCGTGAAAAGACATATGACATGCTCTCCACCCACTACTTTTGGCCAAAGATGAAGTGCGACATGGAACGCCACGTCCAACGATGCACTACATGTGTCCAAGCTAAGTCTAAGTCTAACCTTTTTGGTATTTACATGCCATTACCTATTCCTCATGCACCTTGGTCGGACATTAGCATGGACTTTGTGTTAGGACTACCTAGATCTAAACATGGCCACGATTCTATATTTGTTGTAGTGGATCGTTTTTCCAAAATGGCACACTTCATTCTGTGTCATAAGACCGATGATGCTTCACATGTAGCAAATCTGTTTTTCAGGGAAATAATTCGACTACACGGTGTACCTCGAATGATCGTCTCCGACCGCGACGTCAAATTCATGAGCTACTTTTGGAAGACACTCATGGCAAAGCTCAGGATCAAACTACTATTCTCGTTCGCATCACATCCCCAAACTGATGGACAAACCGAGGTTGTCAACCGGAGCCTCGGAACGCTACTTCGCGTGTTGATCAAGAAGAACCTTAAGGATTGGGAGGAGTTCATTCCCCACGCTGAGTTCGCCTACAACCGCGCCAAACACTCCAGAACCATGAGGAGACTGTTCATGATCGTCTATGGATTCGAGCCTCTCACCGCGCTCGACATCCTACCTCTTCCTCTTCATGACCGCATCAACATGGATGTCGACAAGCGTGCCCAAGCAATGAAGGAACTCCATGAAGACACAAGATCTACGATCGAGCAACAAGTACTTCGCCAAGCATCACGGCTAAACAAGAACAAGAAGGAGATAATCTTCGAAGAAGGCGGCCTTCTGTGGATACACTTGAGTAAAGACCGCTTCCCCAAGGATCGCGACTCCAAGATCAAACCAAGGGGTGATGGCCCTTTCAAAGTCCTCAAGAGGATCAACAACAACGCCTACATAATCGACATCCCCACATCAAAATACCAAGTGAGCTCGACGTTCAATGTCAAAGACCTATCACCATTCCATGGAGATGATGACGTTGAGAAGGTTGAAGAATTAAGGACGACTCTTTCCCAAGGGGGGGAGCTGATGCAGCCCGTCCTACGGACGCTACTACATCTACTCCTACTAGCTTCCCAAATGGACCCATGACTCGCGCCCGAGCGAAACTCCTACAAGCTAAGGTTAACTCACTCCTTTCCTCGTGTGATTTTGATACGCCCATGGATGGCTTGCTACTTCATACGCCACTCTGTGCATCCTTAGGTATGAAGAGAAGGACCCATGGAACAGAGAAACCACAGCGGAAGGGACCAACCTCATCCAGGCTCCAGCGGTACTACCGGATCCGGCAACCGGTACTACCGGTGCAAGAGGCACTACCGGAACCTAATACCGCGCGCTCCAGAAGGAACCCATCCAAGCCCCAGACGTCAGCGGTACTACCGGTGCTGGAACCGGTACTACTGGTCGGCGGTACTACCGCCCCCTAATACCGCTCGCTACTGACGACTCCAACGGAAGTCCCAGGACCGCAAGCGGTACTACCGGTCCCAGAGCAGTACTACCGGTCTTGCCTGAACCTGCTCGCGCCAGCTCGGCCCGACGCCATGTACCCTTTCTATATTTCCCGTTTAATACCTAAACTACCCCTGTTTATGTGGCTAGCCTATAAATAGCCCCCACCCTCTATTGTAAACCCTAGACTTGGATAATTGTAATTGAAGACACCCCTAGAGGATCTATCAATTACTAGTCTCATGCTCCTTGACAAGGAGCACCAATTATCCCCTACCTCCTCTTGTATTTTTCCTCGTGCGTTCAAGTTGTACAAGTCCTTGGAATTCGGTGTTCGTCTCCAAGTAGTCAAGATATCATCAAGCCTCTCACCCCCGTTGTTGGCCGTGGGAGAGTGTCTTGCCCAACGCCGATCCTAGAGATTGTGTTGGACCGGTTGCCACCGGCGTGAGCTATCGTCTTGTATCGTGTTTTCGTGTGTGTGTGTTCATCGAGTTCTTCGTGTGTGAGTTCGTGGATTTCGCCTCCCTCCTCATCCCCCTCACTCCCTCCTCGATTTCCTTGGGATTCGTGAAAGATCGGGCCTCCCTAAGCGGTCACCCCTAACAGGCAGGGTGCCGGGAAGAGCTTCAGATCCTCCCCCCCCCCGATCTAGGGACGATGGTGGCGGTGGCTATGGACTGTTTTGTAGAGATTTGATCGGGTACTTAGGGTTTTGGAATCGGGGGGATTATATAGGCGAACAAGCGAGGCAGGAGGGCGGTCAGGGGGCCCACACCATGCCCAGGCGTGGCCCAGGGTGGGCCCGCGTATGGGGGTGCGGCCACCTTGTGGCGCCCCTCCGGTCGCCCTTCGGTCTTTGTGTTCTCCTCGGTGAAATATTGACTTTGGCTTTTGTCCCGTCCAATTCCGAGAATATTTCCCTACTAGCTTTTCTGAAATCAAAAATAGCAGAAAACAGGCAACTAGCACTGTGGCATCTTGTTAATAGGTTAGTCCCAGAAAATGTATAAAAATACCTCAAAGTGTAGACAAAGCAGAGCAAAGTGGATACTAAACAAGCATGGAACATCAAAAATTATAGATAAGTTTACAACGTATCAAGCATCCCCAAGCTTAACTCCTGCTCGTCCTCGAGTAGGTAAGTAATAAAAAGAATAATTTTTGAGGTGACATGCACCATCACAATCAAGATCAAACCATTTGCAAGCATTGAAAGCTGGGATCAAAGTACTCTAAACATGAGCATGAAAGATGAAGTTTTAACAATAAGACAAAGCAACTATGCTACAACATGGAAGGATACAAACAAAGATTCACGAATAACAATGCATTGAAAGACGTTTGTTTGTTTCACATATAGAAAACATAGCATAGTGGAATTCAGCTTGTTCCTCATGGAGTAGCAAAACATAAATGCATAGGACACCTTCAAAGTTCATAAGGGTGACTAGATATAAATAGTTCAAGAACAAGAAATATCAACAATATGAATCAATCAATAAGTTTTGGGACAATGCACATAGAACTATGAATGACAACTATGCTCTCTTAATTGGGGCCTAAGGATAGAAGGTGGAGACTCAATATAAAAGTGGAAGAAAGCCCCTTCAAAGGGAAGCAGGGATTTCAAGTTTCATAAAGAGCTTCCAAAAATTATGGTACTAGTTAGATTTTAGCTATCATTGCCCCTATCATAAGCATCTTGATGTGATTAAGGTTAAAGTGAACAAAATATGGAGTATATGCTTGAAAAAGTATAAGTTGGCAATCTCATGTCCCTTGAGTACAAGGGTCTCTCCCCATGCTACTCAACTTTAGTTACCGGTAAGTTCTTGTCATAGTAAGTACATGTGTATCATAGAGAACCGCCAACGGGGTACCCCTTCCCCTATGACACAAGAGCTTTCCCATATCAAAATGACAAGGCAAGCAGACAATGAGCATCTTAGCAATCTTCTTATTTACCATGGGAAAATGGTGCTTTTTCTCTCTTTCCTCTTTTCTATATCTCTCTTTTTTATAAGAAGAATGCTTCATAGATTGCTCACTATGGAGATGCTACAAGTTTCAACCATGATTAGGCATGTCTTAGGATAGCGGACCAGGCGTCTCTCTAACACACATACATGACTCCATGGACTTACATGCTCACCTTTTATTTCACACCGACGACATCCATAAACAAAAGAGCATGATATCAACTGGGTAGATATTTACAGGTGTTGAAAGAGTTCCCCGTGACAGCATGGTTATGCAAATTCCCAACATATAAGTGCAAGCATATACAACATAGATGACACAATGGTTCAAGTTTATTAGGGGCAAGAAAAATAAAGTGTGCCATCAAGTTTGTGAGAGCTTTAATCACTAACTTGCACATAACAAGTTTAATTTGGAAGATAGATAAAGCAAGAATATACTTGGAATGGTGTTATACACCATGCATAGGAATTTATAGTGGACACTTTGGAATAACTTGGTTTCTTGGGAGTTTGATGCATGAGTAGACCTTACTCAATACAAGTGGAGGCTAGCAAAAGACTGGGAGCGACCAACTAAGAGAGCAATAATGGCCATAATCATGCAAAGCGACAAAACATTACTAATCAAAGCATAAAGTGGTACCACAAGTCAAAACCTAAATGATCATAGAGTCTAAGGTGACTGGTTCATAGTCATGACATGGTGTGAGCATGTGTCAAGTCAACCCAAACAAAGCATCAAAGGAGAATACCACAATACTATGATTTTATATGCTAAAACAACACATGATTCCTACAAGGCACATTAAGAAATATCAATTTTTTGTAACAAGTCATGCTACAACAATAATCACTAAGCATAAGGTCAAAACAACATCTAGCATGACATGATAAAGTCTACGTCACAGTCAAAGCAAGCTCCCTTTTGGACTAATATAAGCAAGAACTTTCTACTCCTTTCCAACACCAATCAACTTATTTGAAACAATACAGTGAAAACGGGGGTCCAGTTACTTTATTCAAGCAAACTAAGAAAACGAAAACCAAAAACAAAAACTAAGACGCTCCAAGAACAACACAACAGTGCATGAAACAATAAAAACGAAGTGTCTAGAAAGACCTGAGATTTTTATTGATGAAGAAGGGGATGCCTTGGGCATCCCCAAGCTTTGACGCTTGTACCTCTTGAATATTTCTTGGGGTGACATCCCCAAGCTTGGGATTTTGTCCATTCTTCATCTCATTACATCATTCTTCCCTTACACCTGAAACTTTTCCTTCATACAAAACTTCACACAATCTTCATTAGCAACATTAGTGCATTCAAAAGATAATAAACCTTTGGTTTTAGTTTCAAAACTGGAAAAATTACATTAAAGACACAATCTAGTGTAATAATTCCCTCAAAAATCTCAATTTACCAAAGAGAACCCAAAAGGAAATCAATAAAGAGGCAAATGCAAATAATGGCAGAAATCTGTCAAAACAGAACAGCAGGTAGAAACCGATTTTTTCGAAGACCTTATGTTGCTCAAATAAAAACGTGTTGGACTAACAAAAGTTAGCTAACAACCTGGGGGATTTATTCAGAAAATTATAGCTCAATCCGACTTACAGAGATTTTTCAAGAATTTTACAGTGAAGCACAACAATCTGTTTCGGGACAGCAACTCCCCAAATCTTACTTCCCTCTCATTAGAAGTTATTCTTGGCACAAATATCAAACAAAAATAATAAGGAGAGGTTATTACAGAAGTAATAACTTACAAGACTCAAGAAAACTATTGGGTTATCTCCCAAGAAGTACTTTTCTTTAATGCCTTTAAGTTAGGCACAAGAAGCAAGAATCAAGTATTTTCAAATGAAGAAGCATTGACATCAAATTTTGCTTTAAAAGGAGGAGCAAAAGGTAACTTCTCTCTCCTCATAGGGAAGTGTTCAATACCTTTGTTGAATGTAAATTGATATTTAATGGTGCCTTTCATATCAATGATAGCATCGACTATTCTAAGAAAAGGTCTTCCCAAAGTAATAGGACGAGAAGCATTGCATTCAACATCCAAAACATTGAAATCAACAAGGAAATAAGCATTGTTAACCATAATAAGAACATTATTAACACTCCCCATGAGTCTCTTTTTAGCATTATCATTAAGTGGGACATCCAAATAGCAATCTTC
Organism: Avena sativa; assembly: GCA_916181665.1. Lineage (NCBI taxonomy): Eukaryota > Viridiplantae > Streptophyta > Magnoliopsida > Poales > Poaceae > Avena > Avena sativa. The sequence continues at coordinate 202,819,484 of OV702283.1, read as the reverse complement.
CAAAGGTGGCAAATCAAGCATTTCATAAATCTTTCTAGGCATAATAGAGATACTAGAAACAAGGTCACATGAAGCTTTGAGATCAAAGTCATTCACTTGCATATTAATGATGGGTTCCCAACTATCTTCTACTTCCTAGGAATAGAAGCTTTGTGTTTCAATTTTTCTTCCTTAATTTTAATGAGAGCATCTGTAATGTGTTTGGTGAAAGCCATATTCATATCTGATGGGGATATGCCTACCGGGGTAGGCCCAGAAGCACATTTCCTATTGGCCCAAATCACCAGCGAGTGGGCCTGCAAGACGGCGACTGGATCGAGACTCGGTGAGGACTCAGGCGACTGGAAGCTGGAGTCCCAGAAGCGTAGCTAGGCCCAGTCGGACTAGGTCAAAGACCCTCCGAATCCTTAACTAATTCGGTTGTAATCTGTAAACCCTAGGGATGGCAATGGAGCGGGTTTGGACGGATATAGCAAAACCAAATCCAAATCCATGAAACTCACTCTAGCCTACCCACAAAGATATCCATGGGCATGGATGTCGCTCCAGATCCAAACCCGCAGGATATCCAGTATCCATGGATATCCATTGGTTTACACACTATATACAATAATCATAATAACGTTTAGCATAACTATGATATAATAGAAATTTCCGACAGCATTTCAGCAGCATTTCAACAAATATTATATGGATAATACATAGGAATAGCAAAGCAATAATATTTTAACCACATAGTACTTAAAATATCACACGGTAACATCACAAAGTACATAGATGTCTCATAACAGTCTTAGAGAATGCTTTTTATTACAAGTTTCCAATACAACATCTCATACATTCAATAGATATAGCAATGCATAGTAGAAATATTGAGTTGAAACTTGGATGATTAGAGCCTCATTCCTCGGTGACAATGGATTCATTGGCATCCTATAATTGAAGAAATACTAAAGCTTATCAAAGTTACACATCACAAGAATGAATAATGGAAGTGAGTAAATGACTACAGAAATAGTACCATTTCTTCTTGTTCATCTTCAAGAACATTTTGTACAGCAAGGAGATTACCATGAATATCACCTAATGCAATTGCCAAAAATAAGAACAACTTAGATTTCATATTTCACAAGAGAAGTTAGAAACAAAGGTGGAAATGTATAAATGAATTACCTAACATGTCCGCTCGAGACCATGATTGCATACACATGAGAGCTTCTGATATTTTTGCTGCAAGTCGACTACGATGTGGACTAATTAGTCTTCCGCTCGAGACCATGAAATTTGGGGTCATTTATTTAGTAAATATTGCATACATAAAAAATAATCTCACTGACATGTGGGTCCCACGTGTCAGCCGGGTATCCGTTGGATATCCGTGGAGCGAAACTACTACCCATGTCCGCCCCATGAATTAGCGGATATCCGCTCATGAAATCCGTGGATGTAATTAGGACTCCATACCCTTGCCCATCAGGTCGGATATCCATGGATACCCGGATCCATGGATAAAATTGTCATCCTTAGTAAACCCTAGCGAGGTGAGCCTATATAAACCTCCCTAGGGTACGCATAGAGGATACGTTCCATCATACACCCAAGCGACTTGCGGCCTAGTCATCGAGCTTGCCCCCTTGTACTCTCACCGTAATACAATCTAGCAGGAGTAGGTCTTTACCCTTCGGGGGGCCGAACCTGGGTAAAACCTTGTGTCTCCGTCCTCATCTCGCACCGCAGATGGCTGGCCGCCCTTGCCCCATGTTCTACTACTCGATGTCGATTGCAGCATTTGCCGTGGTCATTCCCACGACAGTATTGGCCGTTTGCGAGTGGATGGCCGCCCTTGCCCCATGTTCTACTACTTGGCCGTTTTCCCGGACACGAACGGGGTCGGGTTGCCGAGTCCCTGAGCGTGGTACTTAGCTATTCTAGTCGCAAGCCCGAGGTAGGTGAGGACTAAGCGCGTAATGTTAGGCGCGTCACTCCTTCCTGGTCTGTTAGATCAGTCGCATGGCGAGTCCTGGGCGCGCTCTCATACTTGGCGTTTTTACCTAGCCGCTCGTCTTTGGTCTGTTGTCAGTCCCCGAGCATGGTACTTTGCCGTTCGAGTCACTGCGCCGAGGATGCGGATGACGTGATCGCTGTGGGAAGCGAGTGCAGTCATCTTGGCTCGGGGATCCAGTCGAGCTGGGCGACTCCAATGGGGCTCCGGGTTAGCTTTTTTCGTGGACGGTATGAGGCCTGAATTTTTCCAGTGCCCTCGTACCGCACTACTTGGCTGTGTCGGTCGCTTTACCAAAGGTTGACTTCTGCGAGTAACGTAGCGCTGTAATTACAAGTGCGAGTGGCACAAGACATGGAGAGTAGACGCGATTTGCGGTAATCGATCTGTTTTATTTCATAGCGGGTAGGGGGTACATGTCTGGGATTCTAAGATTAGAACTTTCGTAGGCCATCGATGAGGTAGTAGACGTCGTTGACGTCGAGTTTTCCGTCGCCTCGGACGTCGATGAGGTAGTAGGCGTCATTGCCCAGGACTCGCCCGATGGCGAATGGTCCCTCCCAAGGGGGTGAGAGCTTGTGCATGCCTTTCTTGTCCTGGATTAGGCGCAGTACCAGGGCGCCTTCCTGAAAAGTGCGAGTCCGTATTCGCCGGCTGTGGTAACAGCGGAGCCCTTGCTGGTAGATGGAAGTGCGGGAGCGAGATAGGTCGCGTGCTTCGTCGAGCTGGTCGACTCCGTCTTGGCGTGCGAGCTCGTTGGCAGCCTCCGTGTAGTTGACCACCCTTGGTGAGTCGTGCTCGAGGTCGGTTGGCATGACTGTCTCGGCGCCGTAAACCATGAAGAAGGGGGTGAATCTTGTCGACCTGTTGACGAAGGTGTGGATGCCCCAGATGACAGAGGGGAGTTCCTCGACCCAACACCCGGCGGTGCGCTCGAGTGGGACTTGTAGCCGTGGCTTCAGGCCATGGAGGATGCTCTTATTGGCGCGTTCCGCCTGGCCATTGGACTCTGGGTGAGCGACTGAGGCGAGGTCGAGTCGGATGTTGTGCTCCTCGCAGAACTCGGCCATGGCTCCCTTGGCGAAGTTGGTGCCGTTGTCCGTGATGATGCTGTTTGGGAACCTGTAGCGATAGATGAGCTCGCGTAGGAACTTGGTAGCGGTCTTCCCGTCGCACTTGCGGACTGGCTTGGCCTCCACCCATTTTGTGAATTTGTCGACTGCGACTAGGAGGTGGGTGAAGCCATAGGGGGCCTTCTTGAAGGGGCCTACCATGTCCATGCCCCACACGGCGAACGGCCAGGTGATGAGGATTGTCTTGAGCGCCGAGCTCAGCACGTGAGTCTAGTTGGCGTATTTCTAGCATCCGACGCACCGCTGGACAATGTCAATAGCGTCTGTGTGTGCGGTGAGCCAGTAGAAGCCGTGTCGCATGGCCTTTGCGAACAGAGAGCGGGCGCCGGTGTGGTGGCCGCAGTCGTCGGAGTGGATGTTCTGGAGGATTTTGTGTCCTTCAGCGGGTTGGACGCAGCGTTGGAACACGCCGGTCACGCTGCGCTTGTGGAGCTCGCCGTTGATGATGACGAAGGATTTGCAGCGGCGTGCTATCATCCGGGCCTCCGTTTCGTCCGCGGGTATGGTGCCTCCCTCCAGGTAAGCGACGTATGGCGCGGTCCAGTCGCTTGGCTCGGCGATTAGTGCGACCAGGGATGCTTATGGTTGCAGCGGGATTCCGATGTCGATATCCCTTGGAGGAGAGACGGAGGGCTTGGTGATGGTGTCGAGGAAGACGCCAGCGGGTGGTGCGAGTCAAGCCGAACCAATGCGAGAGAGTGCGTCGGCCTCCTCATTCTTCCGGCTGTCGATCCACTCGACGGAGTAGCCTACGAAGTGTCCTCCCAGCTGGTCCACTGCTTGGCGGTATGCCGCCATGGTGGGGGAGACGGTGTCGCAGGTGCCGGCGACTTGCCCGGCGATGAGGTCAGAGTCTCCGTAGCAGCGCAGGCGATTGATGTTCATCTCCTTGGTTGCTCTCATGCCGTGGAGTAGCGCCTCGTACTCGGCCATGTTGTTGGTGCAGGGGGTGAAGTCGAGGTAGAGGACGTAGCGGAGCTTGTCGCCCTTCGGAGATGTCAGCACGATCCCCGCTCCTGCACCATCTGCATTCTTGGAGCCGTCGAAGTGTAGGCTCCAGTAATGGAGGTATGGCAGCTTCTCCGGCTGCTGGGCCTCCTCCCATTCGGCGAGGAAGTCTGCGAGAGCCTGCGACTTGATCGCCTTGCACGGCTCGTACTTGATGTTGTGGACGCCGATCTCGACGGCCCACTTGGCGACTCGCCCGGTCGCCTCGCGGTTGCGGATGATGTCCTGCAACAGAGCTGAGGAGACGACCGTTATTGGGTGCTCCTGGAAGTAGTGCGACAGTCGCTGATGTGCTCTAAAGACCGCGTATACCAATTTCTGGTACTACGGGTAGCGCTGGCGCGACTCGGTAAGGACTTCGCTGATGTAGTATACGGGTCACTGCACCGGGCGTTCCTTCCCTTCCTCTGGCCGTTCGACGACCATGACGGCGCTGACGACGCGCTCGGAAGCCGTGACATAGACCAGCATGGGATCCTTGTCGACGGGGGCGGCGAGTAGAGGTGCTGCGAGTAGCACCTCCTTGAGAGCGTGGAGCGTGTCGTCTGCCTCCTTGTCCCACTAGAAGGTGGGGTTCTTGCGTATTAGGCGATAAAGGGGCATCGCCTTCTCGCCTAACTGGGGGATGAAGCGACTGAGAGCCGCGACTCGCCCGGACAGCTTTTGGACATCGTGTAAGCACTCGGGTCTGCCGAGTCGGGCGATCGTGTTGATCTTGGCAGGGTTCGCCTCGATCCCGCGCTTGGAGACGACGTATCCCAGTAGTTGTCCAGTAGGTACACCGATGGTGCACTTCCCTGGGTTTAGCTTTATCTTGTACCTTCGCAGGTTGGCGAAGGTTTCCGCCAGGTCGGCAAGTAGGTCGCCCTGGCTAGTGGATTTCACCACCATGTCGTCGATATAGACGTGGATATTGCAGCCAATTTGGCTCGCAAGGCACTCCTGCATGCACCTCTAGTAGGTCGCCCTGGCGTTTTTGAGGCCGAAGGTCATGGCAGTGTAGCAGAAGGCTCTAAATGGCGTGATGAACGTCGTCTTTTCGCGTCCTCGACGGCCATTTTGATCTAGTTGTACCTAGAGTAGGCGTCGAGGAAGCATAGCGCCTCCAAGCCTGCGGTGGAATCGATGATTTGGTCGATCCGCGGAGGACGAATTGCTCCTTCGGGCAGGCGCTGTTTAAATTTGTGTAATCGATACACATTCTCTAGGTCCTGTTTTTCTTCTCGACCAGGACTAGGTTTGCCAGCCACTTGGAGTATTTGATTGGCCGAATGAAGCCTGCAGCGAGTAGACGCTGCACCTCCTCGGCGATGGCTCATCGGCGCTCTTCATTGAAGGGCCGCAGCGACTGCTTGACAGGTTGCACTTTGGGGTCGGCGTTGAGTTTGTTCTCAAAGAGTTCCATCGGGACACCAGGCATGTCGGATGGCTTCCATGCGAAGATGTCCCTATTCTCACGGAGGAACTTGATGAGCGCACCTTCCTATGCTGGGCTCATGCCCGTCCCGATCGTCACCGTCTGGCTAGAGTCGCCTGGGACCAACTCGATGGTCCGGCTGTGTGTCGTTGCCTCGAAGGCGGTGGAGTTGGCACCCTCCGAATTGGGCTTCTTGAGTATGGTGGGGTCGTCGTTGTTGACCCCGCTCGCGTACTTGGCGAGCTCCTCGGCGTGGTTGGCCTCCGCCGCGATGATGGCGTCAGCGAGTTCGGCGCCTTTGGCCTCGCATTTTGCGGCCATGTCGGGGTCGCCATGGAAAGTGATGATGTCGCATGGCCCAGGTAGCTTCATTGTGTTGTACGCGTAGTGGGGCGCTGCCATGAATTTGGCAAACGCCTAGCGCCCCAGGACGCAGTGGTAGGGGCTGTTGAACGGCACCAGCTCGAAGACGATCCGCTCGGTGCGGAAGTTTGCTGGTGTGCCGAAGGTGACTGGCAGCGTCACCTTGACGATCGGGTATGCCTTCCGACCGGGGACGATGTCGTGGAAGGTGGTGTAGGTCGTCTCAATCATCGATTATGGGAGCCGCAGTCGCCTGAACATGTCCAGGTACAGGATGTTGATGGAGCTGCCGCTGTCCATCTGTGTTTTGGGGAGCCAGTAGTCTCCCACCTTGGTCTTGACCACTAGGGCGACTCGGCCCGGATATTCGATCCATGGCGAGTGGTCCTCGCGGCTCTAGGTGATTGGTTGCTCGAACCAGTTGAGGAACTGGGGGATGTCTATCTGGGACACCGCGTTGACGGCGACGGCGCGGGCGATGACCTTCTTCTCGCGCTTCATGTTGAAGCCTGTGAAGGTGTGGAGCGAGCCGGCGACGCTGCCGAACTTTCCGCCGTTTGGAGGGTTGTTGTCAGGGTCTTCACATGCGCATCGTGCCTTCTCGGTCTCCTTGAGAGAGTGGCAGTCGGCGGTCGTGTGCGTGTCGGGCTTTCCTTCCCTGCTATGAAACACACAGGGTTGGTTGAGGAGAGCCGTGGGATCGAACCTCGGCTTTGCCTTGTAGTTACCACCGTCGCGGCGCTGGCCTCCGTCGCGGCAGAAGCTCTTGGGTTCGCGCGGCGCATATCCGGCGTTGGCGACGAAGTCGACTCGCCCGTCACCGCGGCGTTTGCCGGTGAGGCGAGTGTTGCTGTAGCGTAGCTCGGGTCGCCTCCCGTTGTCGTGGCCGCTCGTGCGGCGATTTCCTCCCGACTCGTCGTCAGTTTCTTGGTTTGGGTCCTCCTCCGCGTACCTCTTTGCGATCTCCAGGAGGTCCGGTATGTTGTCGAGTGTTCTGTACACTCGCTTGAGCTTGGCGACCAGGGGCTCGTAGCGGCACGAGGTCTTGAAGCAGTGGATCAAGGTGTCCGGGTGGATTCCGGCCGCGTTGTACCACAGGTCTTGGCACCGTTGGACCCAACTACAGGTCGACTCGCGGGGTCCCTGGACGCATCCCTCCAGGTCCTCGATGGTGGTGGCGCGGGTGTATGAACCCTCGAAGTGCCTGACGAAGGCGTCGCGCATTTCCTCCCAGGAGTCGATGCTATCCGCAGGGAGGGTGTTAATCCACTGCCTACACGCTCCCTCCATCATTACGGGAAGGTAGCGGGCGGCGAGTAGGTCGGTGTGGTCGGCGATCCCCATCGCCATGAGGTAAGTGTCCAGCCACACGGACGGATCGTACAAGGGGTCGTACTTCTCGATCTTCTTTGGTGCTTTGAAGTTCGCCGGGTATCTTTCGCCTCGGATCATCGGTCTGAAGCACTGGGGTCCGACTCGGCTCAGCAATCCCCTTGGTTCGCTGTCGCGGCGGTTGGTGAGGGTATGCCTCAGGTCTTCAGGCTGGCGTGCGCGCCAGCTCTGGTTGTTGATGATGTGGGTGCGTGCGTCGATGGGCTGCCCGTTGGCGGCGACGAAGTTGTTCGCCGGTCGTGGGTCGTTGGTGGAGAGTGCCGCGTTCGCGGGTCGGTGTTGGAGCTGCAGGGGCTCGGGTGGTGGGAAGTTGAGGGTATTCGCCGCCATTGGGCGGCCGCTCGAGGCCATCCTGCTGCCTTATGAACGCGAGTACATCCGACCATGTGAGTCGGTGCCCACGTTTTGTTGCTCAACTGCTTTGGCGAGTAGAGCCTTGGCGTTCTGGATCTGCAGGGCGCCTTCCCTGGTGGCTTGGATGTTGTCGACTGCTGCTCGGCTCGCGACGATGTTGTCCATTGGGGTGGAGAACAGCGGGAGGCCATTCGCATCTCGCTCTCGTGAGGAGACCACGATCCTTGGTTGGTCCCTGGGGGGCGCGCGGTTGGGTGGTGATGAGGCGCCGTTGGCCGTCTCCCCTGGTGGGGGTCGAGCGCTTCCTCCTGGCGGCGCGTTCTCGCAGATCGCGCACTTGGCCACACGAGCCGGGTCATTTTCATCGTCGAAGTTCAGGGCGCGCCCCTGAACGGTAGGGTTCAGGCGCGACCTGATTCGGAGTTGGTGATAGCGTGACAGCTCCTGCGCTATCACCTGCTCTAGGCGAATTTTTTCGCGCTCGGCTTGTTCCTTGCGGGCTGCCTCCGCCAGCCGCGGGCGGAGTTCCTCGACCTCCGTTGCCGTCGCGTTTGGTGGGATCGGCTTGGAGAAGGGGTCTTCCGGGGGGTCGGCGCCAGTCGCCATGTAGGTCGTGGCGTGGCGACCTGTTCCGTCGTGGAGGTCTGCGGAGTTCTCCGACCCGGAGTCAAAGTCGAAGATCCCAAGGATGGAGGGGTCCTCGAAGTCTCCGATGTTGGAGACCTGGGTGATGGAGCCCGCGGGCGATGCGGCGAAGATGGATCCGGCAGCCGACGCCGGGGTCGCCGAATCAGCGTCGTCGTTGAGGGCCGCGTCGTCCGCGGCCGCAGTGGTTTCGGCCACGTTGTTGTGAACCGAGTCGTACTCGGAGGCGAGGCGGTGAATCCTACGGACCTGGCTCTCAGAGAGCCGGTCGCAAGGCGACTCGAGTATGCGAGACGATGACGTCGGTGAGACCGACGAAGAGGTTGATCGTGCCGACCGGAAGAATCACGCTATGTGTGACGGGTCATGTCGCCGGGACGTAGCTGCTCGGCAAGATCTAGAGCATCTTGCCGATCGCGAGCATGCGGCCGGTGGCGATCGACTCATTGTTGGACAGATTGGATCTCGCCGCAGAACACCGGCCTAACCGGCCAGGCCCCATGATGGGAATGACCACGGCAGATGCTGCAATCGGCAGCGAGTAGTAGAACATGGGGCAAGGGCGGCCAGCCATCTGTGGTGCGAGATGAGGGCGGAGACACAAGGTTTTACCTAGGTTTGACCCCCCGGAGGGTAAAGACCTACTCCTGCTAGATTGTATTATGGTGAGAGTACAAGGAGGCGAGCTCGACGACTAGGCGGCAAGTCGCTTGGGTGTATGATGGAACGTATCCTCTATGCGTACCCTAGGGAGGTTTATATAGGCTCACCTCGCTAGGGTTTACAGATTACAACCGAATTAGTTAAGGATTCGGAGGGTCTTTGACCTAGTCCGACTGGGCCTAGCTACGCTTCTGCGCCTCCAGCTTCCAGTCGCCTGAGTCCTCGCCAAGTCTCGATCCAGTCGCCGTCCTGCAGGCCCACTCGCTGGCGACTTGGGCCAATAGGAAACGTCCTGCTGGGCATACCCCGATAGGCATATCCCCATCGATATCACTAGCATTAGGACTTCTAGCAAGCTTTTGTAGGAGCATAATCACTTCAGAAATATTGCAACCATCAAGATCAAAATCAAACTTAGCATCACAAGTAGGAGACTTATTGGGTTTAGTCATTGTTGTAGGAGGAATGGGAACTTCTTGTGGTTTGCTAGCATCCATATTGGTGGTGGTAATAGTACAAACACTATTGTTTCTAGCAATTTTAGTTTCTCTTTCCCACTAAGCATGTAAGTTAGCTAACTGTCTAACATTTTCATCAATAGTAACTTCTACGGCATGAGTAACAGCAAAGGTACTTTCCAAGGTTTCAGGTTTAGCAGCCATTTTATTAATCATAGAAGATTGTACTTCAGACAAAGAGGAAATATTTTTCTAAACATTCAAAAGCTTTTCCTCCACAGTCTTGTTGAAAGTGGTTTGTTTACTAATGAAGTCTTTAAGCATGACTTCAAGTTTAGAGGGAGCACTTCTATTGTTGTTGTAGAATTTTCCATAAGTATTGCCATTATTAGGAGGATAAGGCCTATAATTTTTATTATTACCAAAATTATTCCTATAGGCATTGTTGTTGAAATTGTTATTTCTAATGAAATTCACATCAACTTGCTCTTCTTGAGTAACAAAAGAGGCTAAAGGAACATTATTTGGATCTATATGAGTTTTTCCATTAACAAGCATAGCCATGATAACATCAATTTTATCACTCAAAGAGGAGGTTTCTTCAACAGAATTTACCTTCTTACCATGTGGAGCTCTCTCAGTGTGCCATTCAGAATATTTGACCATCATATTATCAAGGAGCTTTGTTGCAGCACCCAAATTAATGGTCATAAAGGTACCTCCAGCAGCAGAATCCAACAGATTTCTTGAAAAGAATTTTAGTCCTGCATAAAAGGTTTGGATAATCATCCAAGCAGTCAGTCCATAGTGGGACAATTCTTTACCAAAGATTTCATTCTTTCCCAAGCTTGAGCAACATGTTCATTATCAAGTTGTTTGAATTTCATTATTTCACTTCTCATAGATATAATCTTAGCAGGAGGATAGTATTTTCCAATAAAAGCATATTTGCACTTAATCCAAGAATTAATACTATTTCTAGGCAAGGATAGCAACCATTCTTTAGTTTTTCCTCACAAGGAGAAAGGAAACAATTTGAGCTTAATAATATCTCCATCTACATCCTTATATTTTTTCATCTCACAAAGTTCAACAAAGTTATTAAGGTGGGCAGCAGCAGCAGCAGAACTAGCACCAGAAAATTGCTCTTTCATCACAGGATTCAACAAAGCAGGCTTAATTTCATAGAAGGTAGCATCAGGAGCAGGTGGAGCAATAGGTGTACTTAGGAAATCATTGTTGTTTGTGCTAGTGAAGTCACACAACTTGGTGTTCTTAGCAGAGTTCATTTTTGCAAAGGTGGAGCAAGCCAACAGCAACAGCAACTAGAGTAGGAACTAATTTTTTGTGTTTTTTATAAGAAAAGGCAAACCAAACGAAACTAATTTTTTGGAATTTTTGATAAAAAGAAACAAAGAAAACAAAGAAAAAGAAACTAAGCAAAACAAAAAAAAGTAAAGAGAAAGGTTGTGAAGGACTCCCCTTGTGAAGCCGTCCTTAACTCCCCGGCAACGGCGCTAGAAAATGTCTTGATGTGGATCAGATCACTTTAGAGCTTCGTTGGGAAACCCCAAGAGGAAGGTATGATGAGAAAAGCAATAAGTTTTCCCTCGGTAAGAAACCAAGGTTATCGAACCAGTAGGAGGAAGGAAACGACCCCAAGGTGTTGCTAACAACTTGGAACCTGCAAAACACAAATTCAAGACTTTGCCCCAACAAACAGTGAGGTTGTCAATCTCATCGGTTTGTTGAAAACAAAGGATTAAACATATGGTGTGAAAGGTAATGGTAGCTTGTAGAAAATAAACAGTAACAGTGGAATATGTATCAATGTTAAAGATTGGACTAGGGTCCACTGTTCACTAGAGGTGTTCTCCTTAAGATAAATAACATAAGATGCTGGGTAAACAAATTACAGTGGGGCAATTGACAGGACAGAGCAAGGCATAACAATGCAATGCTAGACATTCATGATCCTATGAGAATTGATTGGGCATTACAATAATATACATAGACCTCCATCCAAGTGCATATATGACTAGTAATCCACATTCAGGTTATCATCTGAACCCCCTCCAGTATTAAGTTGCAAGCAACGGATAACTGCTTTAAGCAATGTGTGTAAAGTAAACAATACAATTGTTCCATGAACAAGAGATTGTTGTTTTCTCCCTAGTAGCAACAACACATCTATAACCTTAGATATTTCTGTCACTTCCCCAGATTCAATAGAGGCATGAACCCACTATCGAGCATAAATACTCCCTCTTGGAGTCACTAGCATCTACTTGGCCAAGATAGCTACTAGAAACGGAGAGCATGCATGATCTCAAACAACACAGACATTATAGAATCAACAAGATAGAATCATTAATCAATCTAACATAGCAATATCAATATCCATCGGATCCCCGCAAACACAACATGCATGATTACAAATAGATGATCTTGATCATGAGCGAAGCCCACAAGATCTAGACATGGTAGCACAAAGGAGGAGAAACAAACATCTAGCTACTGTATGGACCCATAGTCCAAGGTGGAACTACTCACACATCATACCGGAGGCTGGCATGGTGATGAAGAAGGCGTCCGAGATGATCTCTCCCCTCCGGCAGGGTGCCGGGAAGAGCTTCAGATCCCCCCCCCCCCCCGATCTAGGGACTATGGTGGTGGTGGCTATGGACTGTTTCGTGGAGATTTGATCAGGTACTTAGGGTTTTGGAATTGGGGGGATTATATAGGCGAAGAGGCGAGGCAGGAGGGCGGTCAGGGAGCCCACACCCTGCCCAGGCGCGGCCTAGGGTGGTCCCGCGCATGGGTGGGTGCAGCCACCCTGTGGCGCCCCTCCGGTTGCCCTTTGCTCTCTGTGTTCTCCTCGGTGAAATATTGACTTTGGATTTTGTCCCGTCCAATTCCGAGAATATTTACTTACTAGCTTTTCTGAAACCAAAAACAGCAGAAAACAGGCAACTGACACTGTGGCATCTTGTTAATAGGTTAGTCCCAGAAAATGTATAAAAATACCTCAAAGTGTAGACAAAGCATACCAAAGTGGATACTAAATAAGCATGGAACATCAAAAATTATAGATACATTTATGATGTATCAGACGCCAGGCGGTGAATCCAGGATTCGCACCCGCCCCAGGTGTTGTCGCCCACGGAGCTCCTCTACCACCACCTGGAGGACCCTCACAGACGCCGGCCGGACCAGCACCGAATAACGGTGCGGATGGGTACCCACCACCGATAGGGTCCATGATGATCCAGAAGGGGCGTCCCACCAACAGGGTGCAAAAGAAGATCATCCGCCAAGTCAACCTGGTCGTGACCTTCCCACCATCCATACCTGAGTACCTCAGCGGCTCGGATTCCTGCATCATGTTCGATCGTTCGGATCACCCACGCCAGATACCTCGCCCAGGTCACTCTGCCCTGGTGCTCGAGGCCCAGATCGGGGGATTCGAAATGAGCCACGTCTTCATGGAGGGCGGCAATGGCATTAACCTAACATTTGCCAGCACACTCGCAGCCATGCGGATCTCGCTGTGCAGCCTAGAGCAATCGGACACGATGTTCCACGGCATAGTCCCAGGGAAGGGCATATACCCCTTGGGCAAGATATGGCTCGATGTCATCTTCGGAAAGCCCGAAAATTTCAGGCATGAGTGGCTGGAGTTCGAAGTGGTGGACTGGCCATCACAATACCACGCCATCCTCGGGTGCGTGGCATTCGCAAGATTCCTGGCAGTACCGCACTACACGTACCTTCTACTGAAGATGCCAGGACCCAAGGGCGTCATCACTGTCCCAGGAAGCTTCACCAGGTCGGACAGCTGCGACACAGACTTCAACAGAATCTCCCAATCATTCGGCATGCAGGAGGAGCTCACAAGGCTCAAGGAGGTGACAGATAACAAGGCACCCCCAGTCACCAGGAAAAATGCACCTGATATGTTGTTTGACTCCATAGTCAACACAAAGAAGGTGCAGGTTCACCCAATAGACGCCTCCAAGACAGTGTTTATCGCCAACGACCTGAGTCCCGCATAGGAAAGCGCGCTCATCGAATTCCTCCATGAGCGCTAGGAATTTTCGTCTGGTGTCCTGTGGACATGCCAAGAGTTCCCAGGGAATTCGCCGAGCATGCACTCAAAGCGTTTCCAGATGTGAAGCCAGTCAAGTAGTCGATGCATCGATTGTCCGAGCCAAGAGCCGAAGCTATTGGAATCGAGGTTAACAGACTCCTCGGTGCCAACTTCATCAGGGAAATCAAAGAAAGTGAGTGGCTGGCCAACACAGTGCTAGTCCCCAAAAAGGACACAGACATCCTGCGGATGTGCGTGGACTTCACATCGCTTAACAAGCATTGTCCCAAGGATCACTTCCCTCTACGAAGGATCGATCAAATCATCGACTCCACTGTAGGATGTGAGAAGCTCACCTTCCTCGACGCCTACTCAGGCTACAACCAAATTTGATTGAAGGTCGAAGATCAGGAGAAAACAGCGTTTCACGCTGTTTGGGGTGTTCTGCTACAACACAATGCCCTTCGGGATGAAGAACGCATGCGCCACTTACCAAAGATCATGCATGCATGTCTGAAGGAGCAGATCGGTCGTAACATCCAGGTCTATGTCGACGACATAGTAATCAAGACCAAGGAGGCCAGGACGCTCATCGACGATCTCCACGAGACGTTCGATAACCTTGATCGCTACAAGATCAAGCTGAACCCGTACAAGTGCGCCTTCGGCGTCCCGTCTAGACAGTTACTCGGGTACTTCATCTCCCAGTGTGGCATCAAGGCAAACCCGAAGAAAATCATGGCTATACTAGCCATGGAGAAGCCTAAGAACCTCAAGGGGGTCTAGCAACTAGCAGGGTCAATCACGGCACTCAGCAGATTCATCAGTCGCATGGGCGAGAAGGCTCTCCCCTTCTATCAGCTGCTGCGCAAGGCAGGCAAATTCAAGTGGACACCCGAAGCAGACGATGTATTCGAGGACATCAAGCTCCTGCTCTCCACATCACCGGTCCTGGTCACGCCGAAGGAAAGGGAGCCTTCGTTGTTGTACATAGCAGCCACGCATCAGGTGGTCAGCACCACACTCGTGGTCGAACAACCCAAAGATGGCAAGACCCACGGGGTCCAGCGTCCAATTTACTACCTGAGTGAAGTACTGACCCCGACAAAGCCGAGGTACCCTCATTACCAGAAGCGTGTGTCGGTTGAGCCACTACTTCCAGGAGCACCAGATCATGGTCATCAACGACGCCCCGTTGTCAAACATCTTGAACAACCCCGAAGCCACGGGGCACGTAGCCCTGTGGGGCATCGAGTTGTCTCCTCGAGACATCATCTACCAGCAGCGCACCGCCATCAAATCTCAGGTCCTCCCTGACTTCCTCATCCACTGGATGGAGCTCCAGCTGCCGAATACTCCGGACATGTCACAGTCATGGACGATGCACTTCGAAGGCTCCAAGCGCGAGGCTAGAGTAGGGGTCGGCGTCATACTGACGTCCCCTCAAGGCGACAAGATGAAGTATGTCCCTGGATGAAATTCCGTGCCTCCAACAACAAGGCCAAATATGAGGCACACATCCACGGCATGAGGATGTCCAAGGTGTACGGCGCAACACGCTTTGTCATCTATGGCGACTCGAACCTCGTCGTCCAGCAGACGATGAACAAGTGCGACGCCAGCGCCAACATGATCGCATATTATGAGCTCTACAATTCACTCGAAGGGGACTTTGACAGCTGCGAACTTCAGCATATTGGCAGGGAGAGCAACGAGGAGGTCGACAAACTCACACAACATCGGCTCTACCTGCGCTCGGGTGCCACCAGGAGTGTTCCTCAAACAAATATGTGTACCCTCCATCAAGAGGAAATTCCCAAAAGGCTCAACCGAAGAAGCAGAGCACTCGGGGGCTGTGCTACCCGAAGGACAAGAAGGACCCAAAAAGCTCGACATGGAGGTCGAGTTGGTAAGCCTTATGCAGGTCATGGCGGTTGAGGAAACATGGACGCAACCGTACCTCCGCTACCTGATAAACAAGCAGTTGCCTAAGGACCCGACAGATGCCCGGCGCATATCTCGCCGATCAAAGGACTTCACCATAATCAATGACAAGCTATATAAGAACTCCATTTTGGGGTATGCTCCAACAATGCATCACCATCGGTGACGGTAAAAGCATCCTCCTAGACATCCATGATGGTATATGCGGCCATCACGCAGGCAGCCGCGCCCTGGTCACCAAAGCTCTACGAGCTGGGTACTACTGGCCAACAGCAATGAACGATGCCAAGGAGATAGCCCACAGGTGCAACGCCTGTCAGAGGTACGCGGACAAGACACACGCGCCAGGATCAGAGCTACAGTGTAACATCCCAGTATTTAGGAACTAACGAAGGGTAGATTTAGGAATATGGAATTTTGCATGCATTCATTTGTGAAAATGTGGGTAAAATTTTCGCCAAATAAAAACCTTAAGTGATCAATGTTTCTTTCATACTTTGAGATTAGGTTTAGCCTTAAAGGGTGATTGCTATAGACTTTGATATGATCTTTTAAGGTATTATGTGTGTTTTAATGAATTTGAATTTTAAACTTGAGTGTTTGAATTATAATTCAAATAAATTAGGGATAAGTTTTGAATCTTAATTTAATTAAGAAATAAGTATTATAACTTAAATTCTATCCAAAGAAAAACAGTAATGAATATGAAACTTATTTCATATCATCAATATATAATCAAGTTACAAAATTATAACTTATTAAAATCATCCGCACAATTCACAAAAGCAAATATATAAAGAATAAGAATATTCTTTATTAATAATAATGTAATCTTTATTATAGCAGAATAAAATGAAGATTACAAAATAATAAAAAGAAAATTACAAAAGAATAAATAAATTACATTGGATTATTCTACAACTATTCTATATCTAAACCTAAACTAAATCTTCATCTTTATATCTGTACCTGCAAAACGAAACAGAAAATTAAATAGAAAAAAATAAAAGGTTAGTGATAGTAGTATTTTCTCTCAGACATGTCAGTGAAGTGCACTAGACAAATTCATCATTGAGAAATTATAAAAAAGGGGCAAGTTTCACCAAAATGAAAGAATCCATCTTTCATAAATTTAAAGCCAGAAGTCAAATGACAGCCAAGAGGGACAAATTCACCAGCCAGGTGAAATTAACCTGGTTATAGTAAGTTTCAAAATTCTGAACATATCCACAAGTGCACAGGCAGGACACACACCAACATGCATGTGGTGTGTTGTCAACCCCACAGAACAGCCCCAAACTCACAAAACCACAAGCACTACCGTGGAGTGGCACATTAGTGCATCTCTCCACTGCACACGCCCAAGAACAGCCAGCCTAGATAGCAGCTAAACCAAGCACAACAGCCAGCAACCAAACCAACCAAAGCCCAGATCTCATCACCAGGATGGTGACATAAGGAGGGGGAAGGATCAGGTGGACAGCAAGGCCAAGTCCAGGAGCTAGGAGGAGCAGGCTAGCTCAAGGTCAAGCACAGGAGTTCAGCAACACCAGATCAAGATCATCACCACTTTACTCCAACATCACCAGATTTTGTGGTGAGCCTCATAAAACCATCACATGATTTAATCATAGTATCTAAACAAAAGCATGTGTTTCTTTATGAAATAATCTCTCAATAATCACCCAAGTGAGGTGAATCTATCCTAGAGATTTCAAGTATAAAGATAAGAAATCAAACTCAGCCAAAAGCACTAAACTCTCAGACCAGCATCACAGAGTTTAGTGTTAACTGATGCAACTTAAATCATTCTTCATTTGTTCTTATCAGATCAGGGCACATCTCCCAGAGAGAGTATCACCTCTAATCTTACAAGTTACAAACAAACTATTTGCTCAACTAACTAGGACTTAAAATCCTAGAGCCTCAGACCAACATCATAGGCAGGAGAGTTAAGAAAAGTTTTCATTTTATCTTGCCAGTATTAATCACAAGTATTGCAAAGCTAAGCCCAGAAATAAAACTCAATCACTTGTGTGCCAGATCATAATAGTATCACAAGGACAAGTTCTAAATGAGCTAAAACCAATCTTTACTTAGTTTCCACAGATAAAAGGGACAAGCCAATAAATATCATCTTCCTGAAGCCAAGTGCCAGGAATCAACATCAAATTCATCTATACATCCACAGAAAATCATTAACATGTAATGATTATATTCAGTATGTATATTCTCATACAATCCTACCATTATAATTGCAGTAAGCAACTACTGAGAGAACTACTGTCAGTATAAGCATTCTGACAGTGGAGTAAGTTCTCAGATCAACAACATTTCCAATCAGGGATTCCATAGAAACACTAACATGGGATCATAGTGAATTACCACTGGAATAAATCTAACGAGCCACTAGCATCATCAAAGCCACTACAAATAATGATCCACAGCAAACAATCATTCTTCATGCTCAAGTATGATCACCACTAGATCTAAAGCATCATGGATATGATCAACAGGGGGTTATGAACCCTAATCAGAACAAGAACCCTAATTAGGAGATGAACCCTAATCAGAACATAGTCACTAGGCACGAGAAGCCACTAGATACACACAAAGAGATTCATGGTAGTAGCATGAACAAGACCCACAGAGGCAACTTACCTGGGGTCCTCGCGGACGAATTGAAGAGGAAGCAGATTGTCCGACGAACCCGCGGCGGCACAGGGAGCACCCAGGGGGCGCTGCAACCTGCACCAGCCACGGCGGCCGCCACAGCAGCACACGAACCCAGCACACCACCATAGGCGGGACCGCGGCAGCGGCGGCAGCACTTTGGGAACGGGGTGAACCTGGCCACGGGGAAGCCCCAGAGTCAAATCAAGTTGGACTAGATGAACGAGCGTAGTCGCAAACCTCACCCTGCACCACGGCAGTGGCCAGGGGAAGCCTCAACGGCGTCCATCGCCAGCGGCGGCGCCAGAGCCCGCGAGGTCGATCGATGAAGAGGAAAGGTGAGAACGATGAGGAGGCAGAGAGAGTGGGCTGGGTGGGCCAAAACCCCTCGGGGTGATGATTTTGATCCTGCCCTATTGGGCCACACTGGCCCAATAAGCCCAAAAGGCCAGCCCAAGTCGTTTAAAAAACAGTTTTAATCAATTGGAAAAGACCAAAATGCCCCTGACCTCAATAAAATTCTAGAAAATAAAATAAAAGTCCAAAAAATATAAATTAATATTTTTGGATTCACAATAATCCACTCTATCCAAATAAAATAAGATATAAAATTTTGGACATTTAAATTTTTATAAGAATTTTGTAATTTATATATATCTTATGGAATTTTACAAAATTATTGAAAGATGATAAAAATAAATAAAAATCACTTTCATTATATATTAATATTATAGAATTTTTGAAAAATACTAAATAAATATTTAATAACAATTTTAATGTATAATTAATAATTCCTAAAAGAATTATTAAATCAATAAAAGTCAAATAAAAAAGGAATAAAATAAAATAATTCAATATATGCTATAAATATAAAAAAATAATATTTATAAATGCTTTATTAAAAGGCACCTTATATAGGGAAAATGCATATAGAATTAAATAATGCATTACATTACTTGCATAATCATTTTGCTTCTTTAAATATTGTCCTTACCAGGCAATAATGATGTTTTTGTAGAACTAGAAACTCAAGGTCCAGTGCAAGCATCAGACTTCACTACCTTGCCATCACAAGGCAAGTTCATCACTTGCTCATGTCCTTTGAAGAGTCTTTATCAAAGTATTTGCAAATTGTGTGTTATCATATATGCTATAAAAGAAAGAAAATATTATTTTCACAAATAAAGAAATTTTAGATATCATCATAAGTGGTGATATGATGGAGCAATAGAACTTAGAGTTCTAATTGCAACAATGATGATCAAGTAGGGACTTAATAACCCCTGACATCAGTGATTCTAGCGCCGTATATTATGCGTTAGCCATGAGATTTGGAATGGGACAGAGAAGTCAGCTGTATCTTCTTCCTCTCGCATGAAGCCGGATGTGCAGGTCGTGGCTGTTATCCTCGAAGCATGCATATTAATTGGTAATTCGTAGAGGATATGCAGCATATGGGTGGGAACCCTCAATGTCCCACAATAGTTCTGGCATCTAACGGTTTGTACAAACCATTGTCGTAATTCATTATGTGGGCATGGTGTACACCAAGGAGGCATGCGGGGTCGCGAAGGGGGCAGTGATTGGCTTGGACCAACTATTGGGCCCCACATCATGGAATTGTGGACGGGAAAGTACGCCTGGTTTTGCAACAAAGAGTTGATCTCTCATGGGTAAAGTAACGCACCTCTGTAGAGTGTAAGAACTGTAACTTGTTACTCCCTGTTCCGGGAAGTAGCTACGAACGCGGCACGAAAGGAAATCCATGAAAGTTCTGGTCAACCTGTGAAGGATGATTGTCATAGTTTTTCAGAATAAAACCAATCTTTGAAGAAAGATTTACAAAAATTGCATAGTGCCAAGGATTTATAATCTGAGGTGGTAGTTAGAGCATCAAACTTCCCACCTTGCATATAATGAACTTGTTGGGTAACGATGTTACTCATTCTTTCCTTTGATCCCTTGCTTAGACTCTGAGGATCCCGAAGACGTTCCAATGTATGCAGCCGAATGCCAAGAAGATGTGTTCTATGAGGAACCTGATCTGTCTGGAGGAGTTGAAGGAGTGGATTACGAAGTCCGCTGTGGTGTCGATGATAACGAGTCCAACTAAGTATCCCTAGTTAATAGTAACCAATGGAGCCGAGCAACATGGACTCTATAGAATAAGCTGTTGAGCTCAACTCCTAGTCAGAGTTGTTACTTTAAAATTCCGCTGAAACACTTTATATTTTGGTTTGTGAGTTGAATCTTTTGGAAGTCTTGAACTTCCGGTATTGTAATAATAATGTGTGTACTTTTGTAATATGGACCCGCAATGTTTCTGTTGTACCACTCTGAGGGATGTGATATTTACGGAACGGTGTTCTGTGGATGTCATGTCAACGACTATAGTGTACTACACATGCAGTGGTATGCTGGGTCACCGCATACAGCCTATTCCAGTGGCCTAGCCTTTCGCCCAGTGGGGCCTCGACATGATCGGAAAACTGCCAAAGTCCTCGCCAGGGGGGCACGTCTTCCTCCTTGTAGTAGTCAACAACTTCTCGAAGTGGATTGAGGACATGCCCGTCACCAATCAAAGCGGCAAAACTGCCGTCAAATTTTTCGAGTCTATCGTCTACAGTTTTGGAGTGCCCCATAACATCATAACGGACAACAGCTCGAACTTCATCTCGAAAGAGTTTCGAGACTTCTGCGGGAACCTCGGAGTCAACCTATCATATGCCTCTGTGGCGCATCCACGGACCAACGGATAGGTCAAAAAGGCCAACAGCCTAATCGGCAACAACATCAAGAAGCGGCACTACATCTACTCTAAAGGCTCGCGGGAGCCTGGGCGGACGAGCTGCCCTCTGATCTCTGGAGCCTGCGTACAACTCCAAACATCTCAACTGGCTACACGCCCTTCTTCATGGTGCACGGAGCCAAAGCTATGCTACCTGCTGAGGTACACTACAAGGCCCCACGGGTCGTCGCATACAGCGAAGCCGAATCATCGTCCGCACTCGAAGACGCCGTCGACACGCTGGATGAAGCACGCGACATCACCGCGGCTCGCTCAATAGTGTATTAGCAGAGCCTCCGCAACTACCACAGCCATCGGCTGCATACAAGGTCCTTTGTCGAAGGAGACCTCGTCCTGCGACTCAAGAAATAAGGGCACAAGAAGCTCGAGTCACCCTGGGAAGGACCCTACATCGTCACCGAAGTCATCCCAGGTGGCGCCTACCACCTCATGGACGTTGCATCAGGAGTCGAATACTCCAACCCCTGGAACGTCGCACGACTGCGATGTCTCCTCGTTTACAATGAATAAAAGGTAAGTTCCTTGGCCCAAAAATCATTTTTCTCCTTACGTTATTTATTGCTATGCGCTCGGGGGCTGCGCCTCACCTTACGACTTCGTCGATTGACAAACGCATATAACCTGAGTAGCTGATCACGTCAGGCTAACGAAAAGAATATGCACATTATATAATCATACAATGCACTACGTGCCAATACATACAAACTTTACAAACGGCATTACAAGCCCACTCGAATAAATACAGACTTTACATTATCTCGTTTTTGTTTATAGGACTTAACTGCGCTGGAGCAGAATGTTTGTCCGCTCCTCAAACACATCTACAATTTCTTCGGCATACTGCGCCACAGCCGAATAATGCGGACGCATATACCATGCCATGCCATCTGGAGGTGGAGGTGGCCCAGCCGCTATCTCTGCAAGATCAACATCACGGTGATGTAGTCGAATAAGTGACAAGGCTGCCTTCATGCCTGCCACCAGTTGATGGCGCACCAGCTCCTTTACAAGACCTGCATCTCGAAACTTCCAAAGCAAGCCTAGAAAGCTAGAAGGCGCAGAATCTAAAGGGAACATGGTGGCCCAAATGGCCACGAGTGACGCCCTAGCTCGCTTCAGCACCCGAAGAACTTGGTGGACACAATCTTGCACCATCGCAAGGATGATCGCTCGATCGCGATCCATCCAGAAGAAACCGTCGGCTTCCATCTCTTGTTGCGTCAAGCAATTCATTCGAATTGCTATGGCGTTCCTTCTCTTCCTTCGGAAGAAGATTCACAACTGCACACAGGCAGTGGATAAGCTCATAGAAAACAACTGGTGCACTCGAAAACACAATGAGTCCAGGTAACTTACATTGGAGTTACTCGCCAATCTGCCGAAACTCTTCAAGCAGAAATTCCTCCCTGGCAATGGCTCGCTCAGCCTTTGACTTCCACACATCCGCGTGACCGCGGATGCTAAGGATGTCCTTCTCCAAATTCCGGACACGGTCACGCAAAAAAGGCAATTGCGACGCCTCGCTCAACGAGGGGCGAGTGCCAGGCACAGGAGAAGGAATGGACACTAGGACCGCACCTGAAGGACCCTAAGGGTGCACAAGAAAACATCAATACAACAACATTTGACAACAGTCAAAATACGCATTTATATATACACAAATAAGTCCACTACGTGGCAGAGTGAAATTTGTTCATCCAAAAGATGTCATACATACAACCGAAAAGAAAAGACTAGCTACAATGCAGAAGGGCCTAAGAGCCAGCACCGGAGCTGCTTCGGAGCCAGACTGCCTACTCTTGGCCGCCCGTTGTTGTTCTACCACGTAGTCGTCCAGGAGGTCTATTAGCGGGAGGCAAAGGTGGCAAAAGCTACCTTAGGCCATCCGCTGCCATCGGCATCCTGGACGTGACCTGCGTCAGATCAAGTTGGGCTCCAAACGCCAGCGCCATAGCCAGCCCCATAGCAGCGCCCACCCTATTATGTGCGCGCCTACTTTGCAGGAGCATCATCCACCAGAGCCTCCGCAAGGGAGTCAACATCCTCGAGGGCGACACCCTTGGGGTTGATCTCCTTGTAGAAGCGAGTGAGCGCCTTCTTGGCTTTATCGAGCGCGTCCACGGACAAGGTGCAACGATCTTCGATCACTGCAACGGCATCCGCCAGAAGATCACCGTGCTCTAAGGCGTCACGATTGAACGCAGCACCTAAAGCATCTGCAAAGAAAATGGTAAACTCATCAGATGAGGAGGAAGAAATCGCAACCAAAACATTTAACACTCAAAAGAACTGCAAAGTGGCCTGCCAGAGATAGCCTTGGCAGCAGCCATAAGCTTTTCAGCCATGGCCTTCTCCCGGGTCACTGCGACGGCCGCGAGCTGCTGCTCACGGTCTTCAGCCTCCTTCTGATGGATCTGGAGGGCCTCTGCAGCATCCTTCGCCTATTTCTCCGCTTTGCCGAGCGTTCAGTTTGTGGAGAGCATCATTATTCTCATCTGCAACATGGGGCAACAAAAGGGTGAATACAAGGAAAACTTTGGAGGAATCGAAACAAAGAAAATGAAAACTACGCACCTCGAAGTTGCTTGAGCTCGCCTTCCAGCGAAAGGTGTCGCTCAGTCAGGCGTTGGGCGTCACGCACAAAAGGATGCGAATTAAACAACAAGCTCGCTGAATAAAAGTGCTCGGGGGCTCCCCCACAAAAGAGGAAGGACACTTATGTGGTTTGTTGTAGACTCCAAAGATTTAAATATCGTCTTCCGCGTAACGGGTGCACGAGCCTCCTGCCTCGTGGAGCTCGAATCCTCATCATCAGAGTTAGCCACCACCTTGGGGAACGAAGACGTCGTCTTTGATTCCACGATCATCTCTTTGGTGTCCTCCTCAGCAGACTCCCCCGAGTGATGAATACTAGCACTTACAAGAAACCAGATCAACAACAATCTAATGCTTAGCACATGAATAAAGTAACAAGACTCAACCAGAGCAACTTATGATGGTATGTCTGACAAGTTAAAGACGGGAGTCTCCTTCTTCTTCTTCTTGGCCGGCGGCTGCGGGGCCACTACCCGAATAGGCACTGCAGGAAAGGGTGTAGAGGTCGCACCCTCATCCCTGCAGTGCTGCTCTAGGAAGGATGGACCCTTCGGTGTTGGTGGCGTCGCCCAATCCAAAGGTTCACTCCGGGACCGCTTTCGGGTCTTCCCTTCGCTCTGCTCGGGGGCTTCTGCGGAAGGAGACTGCGCTGGGGGAAGCTCGGATTCGAACTCCGCCTCTTCATGGTCCGGCGCATCCGTGTACTTCTCAGGTAGAGGGGGCGTCATCCCCGCTACCTTGCGGTCCTACAAATTGAAGACAAGAGATGCACAATTCTAAGTACAGATAGCAAACAGTACGCACTCGAAATAGCGCTAAGCGCAACTACAAGTTTTACCTGGGGGGCACTGAAAGGGGCAGTCAAAGACTTCTCCGAGAGGTCCTCGTCGGCTTTGTACTTCAGCAGAGGCCGAAGAGCCTTATCAAGGTCACCTGAGGACATCTCCTCAGGCAATACCCTTGTCGGGTCGTTGGGCCAGCATACAGAAACATCGAGTGCGCCCTCGCTTGGAGCGGCTGCACCCGAAGCTTGAGGAAGGTGCAGATGATGTCGACACCGTTGACCTCTTTGTCGGCCACCAGCTGGAGAGCCTCCACCTGCTTGTAGAGCTTCTCCACCTCTTCGGATTCACCCTTCAAGATGTCGTTTACCCACGACCTCTTTCGGATGATCTCTTGGTTGGAGTCGAAGGGAGCGAGCCCGTAATGCTGACCATCCAGCTTAATGTCGCGGATGTAGAACCACTTCCTACGCCAATACTGGACGGACTCACAAAGGGAGAAAGAGAAGAACTGGATAGTGGAGCGGATAGAAATTCCGCAGCCACCCAGTGGATAGACACCACCGGTGCCAGATTGCCTCTTCACGGAGTAGAGTCTCCGGAAGAGGCCAAAGTAAGGCTCGATTCCGAGCCAGCACTCGCAAAGGGTAATAAAACAAGCGATATGGAGGAGAGAATTGGGAGACAGATGGTGCAGCTGAATCCCATGGAAAAAAAAGAAGCCCACGGAGAAATTCATGAGTGGGCAAAGAAATACCCCGGATGACAAAGGCGTAAAACATCACCCGAAACCCTTCGGGTGGGCAAGGATTACCTCTTGGCTCGGGAGGATGGTGTTGTCTTTCTCCTTGGAGATCAGGCCGGCATCACGCAATTTGCACAAATCCAAGCCACGCATCTCTGTGCGCCACCACCCGCCATCGGTGGTGTGGCTCGAAGCAGCGGCTTTCTTCCCGGTGCTGGCGGCGCTTGAACCCGCTGCAGTGGAGGAAGCCTTCTTGGACTTGCCCATCGCGGAGCAGCGAGTGTGACGGTGCAAGCGGAGAAAAGGCAGGGGGAAATACGCGGAGGACGTCCAGTGCATAATGAGAGCAAGAAATGGTGGCAATGGAGAAGAAGCAGAGGCAAATGGCGAAGGGTAAAATTCGATGTTTTCCCCACGATATAAAAGTATGAAGACGATCCAGCAGAGCCGTCGATTGAGAAGCCCTAACGCGTGCCTCGGATCTCACCGTCCACGTGTGAGCACCAAACTGAACCGTCCTAGCACGCCATCCACTACGCGCGAAAATCAAGGAGACGCCATAACTTTCACCATGTTACGGGTGAATAGTCAAATTCAATTCAGGTCGTGGGACCCACGATCCTCCCATCGCATCGTCTCTGTTGTGCGGACGGTTGAGCTCACTGATCATCAGCAATGACGTCATCAAAACGAATCCAGCAACGGCTCGAAGATTTCAACTGAGCATAAAGCACTTACTCGAGTCTACGACTCAACCAAAGTACTCGGGGGCTACTCCTATCAGGAGCGCTGGCCACGCATCTGAGAAAATACAAAGGTAACAACACCTCGAAAAAATCTTCGAGTCCTACGTCGAGTCTGCGAATCCACTACGGACTCGGGGGCTACTCCCATAGGGAGCGCTGGTTGCGCACTCGAAAAAATGCATCCTTTGGACAAATAACTGAAGCAAACGTAAATGACTGAACTAAAGTCTTCGTTTGAGTCTACGACTCGAACAGACACTCGGGGGCTACTCCCATAGGGAGCGCTGGTCGTGCACCCTATGAATTATTAGACTGAGAACCCTCAGATCAAATACGACAAAAACTTTTGGGAACTTTGCCCAAACTAACTCTAAGTGAGAAGCAGTCACCTTGGTCACCCGAAACACCTCCACGGTGATAAAACTTCGGATGTTGTGTCCACGACGCAAAGATAAGCCCTGCAAATATCATCTGATGGCCTATTAACGCACCTGACTGCGCTCTACCAGTAAATTCCCGTGTCAACAGGCACGATGAAAATCCCGACGGACGCGTTGGGTACATCATTTGAAAAACCACTGGAGTTCGACTTCTATAAGACCTCAGTGGCCTGAGTCGAATCACACCAGCATTCATTCTGGATTCGAGTCCGGGAACTCGAATCTAATAAAGATCGTGTTTTTTGTCCTATGACAGTTAACTGGCCCTGATCCGTTGGGTGAGCCAGGCACACGCATCAACAAACTAAACATTTTTTCTAAAGACAGGTTCAAATACAATGCACCCGAAAGATTATAGAAGTATCCAGTCGAATCTATGATTCGACTGAACACTCGGGGGCTACTGACATGGATATACCCTACGGGTTCATAGCATTGGTATACCCGGTCCAGCCCAAGGAAGGCCCACATGAAGACTTGCAGCCCAGGAAGATTTCGGCTGGCCCAAGCCCATGGCGAATTCGACTCCTTGGAGGACAAGTTTAGATTAGATAGAATTTCAAAGGGTTTAAACCCTAATATGTAACCGACTCGACCTATCCCGGGACCTGGCCTATCTATATAAAGGCTAGGAGGGTACGGCGAGGACCTGAACACCTCATACACACATCTCCATGCCAGATTGCATCTATGCATCCCTGTAACCTTTGATTTCGCCGTAATCAAGAACAGACAAGCAGGAGTAGGGTTTTCCCTCCGGGGGCCTGAACCTGGGTAAACTTCGTGTCCCCGCATTGCTTGCCTGTTAACCGTCTCGCGACTTCTAGCATCCCCATATTCTCCAAAATCCAAGTCCATAACAATGGACATTGACGAGTCGAACCCTCATCAATGAGCCCCATAGGTTTTCCACGGCCTAGGATGGGGTAGCGCATAGCTGGATTTGTTCCTGGTGATTATGATTAGAGAGACACAATGGCAGTTTATAAGAGGGGTCAGAGGTCGGTAAAACTTGCGAGAAACACTAAATTCATGCCCAAGAAAAGAATCCAAACATATTAGGAAAAAAATCACGGATTTGGAGGAGTCCTGCTCCATAACGACCAACTATACGGTCGCGACATGTATAGTTCTGGTCGTATAGTTGGTTCCGGGTAGATATTTCCAAATATCTCGAACCCAACTCGGTTAGATTACCGACTAGGAACTGACAAAGCACTGTTTTTTAGATGAATATAAACTTTATAAGAATGAAAACGGGTCGATGATACAGAAGCTTTGATGACCAACTATACGGTGGGAGATCTTTTTTCGGTCATATAGTTGCGACCATATAGATACTGCACACCGAAAATTATTTTGCAAGGGGGATACAGTACCTTTCATGACCAACTATACGGTGCGAGATTTTTCTCCGGCTGTATAGTTGCGCCCGTAGAGTTACAGAAACCCCTTAAAAACTTCAGAAAAACAAGAGGAATTCAAATGCAAAAAAAATAGAAGTAGAAATTGTGAAGACAAAGCACTTATTAGAGTAAGAAACCTTACCTTCCACATACCATTTATTTAGTCGGGAGTGACAAGCTCCTCCAACAACAAGGACTTCTTCTTGGGAGGATTTGACCTTAGTTCATATAATAATTCTTGAAAACAAAAATCACCAGAACTAAAGCTCCTCTCAATAAGATCGGTGTCTTGCTGGGCAAATGTAGATGCTGCATCCACTACCTTTGCTTCTTGTCTATGCATAATCTATAACTCAAATTCTTGAAGTAAAAGGATCCAACGAATCAGTATTGTCTTATGAATCTTCCTCTCGAGGAGTTCTTTTAAACCATCACGATTAGTATGAACTCTTACTTTTGCATCAACAATATAAGAACGAAACTTATCACAAGAGAAAAATATAGAAAATATTTCTCTCTATTCCTTAGGATAATTCTTTTGACCACTATTGAGAGTTCTACTATCACGATGTATAATATTAAATCTGCGATCTATGTGTTATCCCAGAGTTACTCCTACAGCACCATCACTACCCTTCGCATATTAAATCAAAAGTCATATCCCATATAGGTGGTTTAATGATAGGAGCACGAGATAAAGCATGTTTAAGTTTATCAAAGGAAATAAGGCATTTATCATCAAAATTAAATCTTACTCCCTTTTGCAACAGATTCATTAAAGGTTTAGAAATTCCTAATGAACCTTCTATAAAAGCCCACATGACCAAGAAAAGTTCTTATACCTTTTATGTCCCTTGGTTGTGGCATTCTCTCTATTGCTTCTACTTTAGCCCTATCTACTTCGATGCCCTTACCTGATACCTTATGTCCAAGGACGATGCCTTCTTTGACCATAAAATGGCACTTCTCCCAGTTTAGAACAAGATTGGTTTCTTTGAAACACTGCGAAATTCTATTGAGATTATCCAAGCAACTATTAAACAAAGTTCCATAGACAAAAAAATCATCCATAAATATTTCCATTATCAATTCTATAAAATCTGTGAAAATAGCAGTCATGCGTCTTTGAAAAGTAGCTAAAGCATTACATAAACCAAAAGGCATGAGTCGGTAAGCATGTAAACCATAAGGACTAATGAAAGTTGTTTTAAGTTGGTCATCAGGATGAACAACTATTTGGGAAAAACCAGAGTATCCATCCAAGTAGCAAAAATGAGTGTGGTTTGCTAACCTCTCTAAAGTTTGATCCATGAACGGTAAAGGATAGTGATCTTTCCTAGTTTCCTTATTCAGTTTCCTGAAATCTATGCACATCCTATGTCCAACAATAGTTCTAGTAGGTATCAATTCATTGTTTTCATTAGGAACTACAGTAAAGACGCCTTTCTTAGGAACACAATGAATAGGTCTTACCCATTCACTTTCTTTTACAGGATAAATTATACCTGCATCCAATAGGCATACTATTTCTTTTCTTACCACTTCATTCATTTCAGGCTTTAGCCATCTATAAAATTCTGCAAATGGTTTAGCACCTTCCTCCATGAATATTTGATGGACGGTTATCATGGGACTAATGCCCTTCAAATCGTCCATCGAGAACCCAAAGGCCTTGCGGTGCTCCTTTAGTGCCTTCATGAGTTCTTCTTATTCCCCTAAAAGTTTAGCACTAATAATAACAGGGAATTTATTAGTATCATCTAAGAATCTATATTTAAGATTATCTGGTAAAGTTTTTAGTTCTGGGGGTGGTAATTCTTCATCCCCTCTCTTTTCTGGCTCTTCAAAAGCTTCATCAATTGGAGGTTCTAAAATGGGAAATGAATCAAATTCACTTTCTAATTCTTCTAGAGTCCTACCCTCCATAATTATTTCTTCACAATTTGAGTATTCATTTATTTCTTCTTCTTGATTACTTGAGAAAAGAGTTGTCATCTCCTCAATAGTTTTCTCTTTCTCTTCTTCTTGTATATGTAGAGGTTTGTCTTTAAATTTGGAAAAGTGGAATTCTTTTTCCACTTTCCCAAGCTTAAGGGATACAACCTCCTTTTTGAAGTCGACTGTGGCACCTACATCACTCAAAAAGTTCCTCCCAAATATGATTGGGCAAAGAGTGTCAGCTGGCATATTAACAACTACAAAATTTATAGGAAAATTTTATTGCTAATTGTGACAGTTGCATCTTCAACTACTCCCATTGGAATTCTATGATTTGTATTGGCTAACATGATTGTCGTATCAGTATTTTCTATTGTATCCGGTGCTATCTCTTCTTTTATTTCTAAATAAAAATCATAAGATATAACACTAACTTCGGTGCCAAGATCACATAAACCGTAATGCGAGGTTTATTTAAATATGCAGGGAAGAATAGGCTTACCCACAGATTTTACCTTAGTTTTACCTTCAACCAATATAGAAGCCTCTTCATCAAGTTCAACTATGTTACAATGTGCATACATAGCCATAATTGCTTCCTTGGTTACCTCTTCATCTTTGGTTTCATCTAGATGTTCTTCAATTATTTCCACACTTTCCTCTTCTTTCTCCTCCTGTACTGCCTTGACCTATTCATATTCCAAAATATGCTTCTATGTAGTGTTAGGGAAAGGTATCTCATACATTGGTTCTAGGGAGGCCAATGTTGCTTTAACTTGTCTTTTCTTCTCAGGTTTGGGTGGTGGATCATATTTGGTTGAACCCTCTTTTGGAGCTTTGATGTATTCTGTAAAAACTTTAACAACTTGCAACACAAGATCTGAATCTAAATAAAGCTCTTTAGATAATTCATTAACATGGACCTTATTATTATAGTCATGAATACAATCATAATCAATTTATGTGCCTCCTTCACTTCCTAGACCAAAATTCCATGAAACTCTATGATCGTGAATTCTATTAAGTAAAGCCCAAGATTTAGTTATAGGTAAATCCATAAATGCTCCTCTCTCGCAAGAGTCTAGTTTAATTTTATTAGGTTCAGTTAAACCGCCATAAAAGATATGCAATAAATACCATTCAGGCAAATCATGATGAGGACATTGATTAAGTAAATCTTTAAATCTTATATAAGCTCTTACTAGTCCTTCATTAGGATGGTTCCTCCAAGTCATTATAAGACGCCTGATTCCAAAAGATTTTGATAATGGATAATATTTGGATAGAAATTCGCAAGCTAAGTTATCCCAAGTAGTAGTGGCTTCTGAGGGTAGAGATCTATACCATGAGAGAGTTATACTTGTCAAAGTTTGACTTAAAAATTTAACCCTTACCTCGTTGGCGGTATACCCCGTTAATTGGAAAGTGCCACATATATCTTTGAAACATGCAATATGCTCATATGGATTAGGATCTTCTTCATCTCCAGTAAATTGCTTCTTGTGTAAAATACCAAGTAGTAGAGGATTTATTTCAAATCCCCTTGTCTTATCATTGGAGTTGTATCTTTTATAAATACCATAGGGCTTCCCAAAGTGGCTGAGTGGGTTAGCACTAGTCATATA
Source organism: Avena sativa (assembly GCA_916181665.1). Classification (NCBI taxonomy): domain Eukaryota; kingdom Viridiplantae; phylum Streptophyta; class Magnoliopsida; order Poales; family Poaceae; genus Avena; species Avena sativa. The sequence continues at coordinate 202,788,256 of OV702283.1, read as the reverse complement.
CTCAAACTCCATCATGTTGGTGGAAACCTGTAACTCAAAAAAAACTTAACAAACTAAAGTAAATAAGCAAAAACTAAAAGACCACTGAACCTCCATCCATGCATTCATCCTCTATTGCCTCTGACCAATTTGATGATGCTGCATACTCTCCTGTATTATTGCCTAACCATGGTGGAGGAACTGGATGTGAGGCTCGTTTGGAAATTTTGGAGGCACCAGCACCTCCCTCGCTGATGCCATCTGATGTGCACGTCGATCGTGTCGTGTCCCTACATGGCCTCGGTCAGCGTGCCCATGCATGTCAGGACGACGCGCCTTCGCATGCTCTGTCGCCCACTAATGACTGCAAGTGCACAAATCGTTTGTAGCTAGTTTCGAAATAAAGATATCGATCCCATAGGGAGCAGGAGTCTGAAGTCTAAGAATTCTTGGAATAGATATTTAAAATAGAAATGATAAATAAAGTTCTAAGTGACAAGATAAAATGCAAGTATTATGTAAAAAGGTGTTTTGGGGTTTTTGGTATAAGAGAATAATGAGTAAAGTAAACAAAACTAAATACAGAAAATAAGTATCGCATATATAAAAGAGATTTAAAACTTCAGTGGGGAAAAGCGTTCTTAGGGATTAGCAGATACACCACTAGCATTATAAAGGGCTAAGGTAAAGATTATTATCATGAACATTCTCAACTATGTATGTGTGGGAGGAACTCCGTATTTGGACAATGAGGCAGCAACCACTACTCAAATCATCCTCATAACCACAGCAGACAGCAATCAACATCAATTGAATTACTGCGCTATTAAGGGACATAATCCCGCAGGACGTATCCCATAGCATGGATAGTGTTTCGTGAGTTTTCTCGATTCCCAAGTTGATACGTAAGGAGTGTCAACAGCTTTATAGTCATTGTAAGTGCTAACACACCTCTGTCTACCAACAAGTAGTTCCCTCCATCAAGTCCCCACAAGAGGCAAATATTGAGAGGTCGACTTCTCCCAACATCAAGATGAAGACAATCTAACACATGGTCACAGCGATGAATATCATAATAAACTTTATCTTATTTCAGTCTCATGCTAGGGTTTCTCCATCTCCCCAAGAACTAATGATCTACTCAGACCTGGAGGGAATCAACATCATGGCAAAAGTAATGGAATCTATCATAGATGAATAGTACTTGTATTATTCCACAACGAGTATGGAAATTACAACAAGATCTAGACAAGATGTAGATGGGATAGACAGAGATGGTGGTGATGCAGCGGTTGATGATGAAGATCGATGCCTTAGCCTCCTGGATCTGTGCATGACGAAGATGGATCCCCGGTGGATGAGTTCCCCCTCTAGATGCCTTCCGGAGGCGAGGTTTCGGCGATTTCTGGGTGTTCTGTATGTCGTCTTCCCAATCTAGTTGCACGGGGTGAAACTATTTGAGGAGGCGGTGTCGGCGCCAACTATACGGCAGGAACTATACGGCCGGAATATTTCTTCCCGCCATATAGTTGGTCGTTAAACCTTCTCTATACTTCTATTGCTTCGGGTTTTCTTATGGTGTTATTAATATTCCCCAAATGAGCAATTTACGTTGATTTTGGCTCCTTTTCACTCAAATATAACGGGTCCGAGAATTGTGTCCATCGTATCCATCATCTGATTTGATCCTGGTAAAAATAAACATAAAAAGTGTGTGCGAACGCTGTAAAATACCAAGATCCTACCACTACAATGCAAAATAGTAATCTAAAACATGATGCAAATATGCACTCATCGCCCACTGGCCCTAGGCTGGCCTCGCCACGCTCCCGGCCTGCCACGCTCGCCTCACCGACGCCCAGCGTCCAGCCTGCTATGCCTGCTTCGCTGTCGGCGCCCGTGTTGTCTCCCTCGCCGAGCAGCCCACTGCCAGCGATGCCTTTGGCGGGCTCTGGCTCGGCCTCACCGATGCCTAGTGCGTCGCCCAGCTCCGTGATGCCCAGTTCCTCGCCGACTAGGCCATTGTTGTCGCCTTCGCCCAGCTCCTTGTCGGCTGGGCTCTCTCTATCGCCGTCACCCAGCCCCGTGTTGGCTGCACCCTCGACCTCGACAGATCCTGTTCTATATCCACATACGTGCAGCCGCAGTGGCATTTTTCGTCCAAAGGAGTGCACCGATGGTACTATTTCTTGGCATGCTGCATGTATGACTGCTGCTATTGCAGATTCGTCCTCCGAGCCCCACACATACCAGGCTGCTATGAGCATCCCTCATTGGAGAGAGGCTATGGAGAAGGAGTATCACGCCCTTCTTCGCAATGAGTCGTGGACTCTTGTTCCTCCACCACCGCGAGTCGGCGTCATTGATTCTAAATAGTTCTTCAAGGTGAAGAAGCGTTCTAATGGGTCTATTGAGCGCTACAAAGCACGTCTTGTTGCCAGAGGATTTCGGTAGCGCTATGGTCTTGACTATGAAGACACTTTCAGTCTAGTGGTCAAGCCTACCACCATCAGGCTTCTTCTCTCTATTGCAGTTACTCGAGGTTGGTCTCTTCGTCAGCTTGATGTGCAGAATGCTTTTCTTCATGGCTTACTGGAGGAGGAGGTTTATAGGCGACAGCCGCCTGGTTTTTCTAATCCTAATCGTCCTGATCATATATGTCATCTCACCAAAGCGCTCTATGGTCTGAAGCAAGCTCCTCGTGTCTGGCATGATCGTATTGCGATAGCCCTTCATGCTCATGGTTTTGCGCTATCCACTACTGACTCATCATTATTCCTTCTGCAAAATCCTAAGGTCACTATGTACTTGCTGGTTTATGTGGATGATATTATTCTTGTCAGCTCCTCTCAGTCAGCTGCTGATGCTCTTGTTCGTGCTCCTTGTGCTGATTTTGTTGTCAAAGACCTTGGAAAGCTTCACTACTTTCTTGGTGTGGAGGTTACTTCTCATGCTGATGGACTTGTTATGACGCAGAAGAAGTATTCCTTGGATTTGTTGCAGCGGGCTGGGATGCTTAAGTGCAAGACGACTACCACACCTATGTCTACTACTAACAAGATCACTATTATTGATGGTGAGCTTCTGTCTTCTACGGATGCGACGGAGTACAGAAGTATTGTTGGTTGTCCCCAGTATTGATGTCAACAGAGTTTGTCAGTATCTACAGGCGCCTCACGACACTCATTGGTCTGATGTTAAGCGCATATTGCGCTATATACAACTCATAGTGTCTCATGGGATGCATATTCGGCCAAACCCATCTGGGGTCCTCTCGGCGTATTCTGATATGGACTGGGTTGGTAGTACGAATGACAGGCGGTCCACGGGGGGTTATGTTGTGTTTTTTGGCTCTAACTTGATCGCCTGGAATGCTTGGAAACAAGCTACCGTATCACGTAGTACTGAAGCTGAGTATAAGGTTGTGGCTAATGCTACTGTAGAGATTATCTGGGTATAGTCTTTGCTTCAGGAATTGGATATATCCCAATCATAGCCTCCTATCCTTTGGTGTGACAACACCGGTGCTACATACCTTTCTACAAATCCGGTATTTCATGCCCGAACGAAACACATTCAAGTTGACTATCACTTGTACGGGAACATGTGTCACAGAAGCGACTATAGATCAGGTTCATCTCTTCTAAGGATCAACTTGCAGACATCTTCACCAAGGCGTTGCCTCTACCACAGTTTGAGGCCTATAGACGCAATCTTACCCTTCTTGATTTTTTAGGAAGTGGCTAAGATTAAGGGAGGGTGTTAGACTATGTATAGCTTTTATCTATGTGTACGTTGTATTGTACCATTGTAAACACCTATTATATATATGTGATGGGCCACCCGTAGAGGGTTGAGCCAGTTCCCCAAATCCTACATCTTACAATTACTATACACTATGACCAGCCTAATGCTAAAGCTCATATAATATTTTTTCTATCAGTTTATTAATGACGACATGACACGATTTCTTAATTTGTATGAAGCCTGAATTGAATCCTCATCACTTCCTACATGTAATATTTCGGCATGAATGTACATAAATCTTAATAAAAGTCTTGTACTCCCTTCTTCCTAGAAAGGATGTCACAGATGTATCTAAATTTAATTGTATATAGATGTTATTTAGTAAATAGATTTATCCAAATTTAGCTAAATTTGGGTCATCTTTTTTGAGAGAGTAATAATTATCACGAAAAATTGGACTAACGAGCCAAAATCCCAAAACCAAAGCCTAACAAACAACACCAAAATTATCTTTATAATAGCATGTTTACACTTTTAGCAAAAGCTGGTTAATCGAGATAATTTAGCTCTTACGCATATTAGTTAAGAAGTCAAAATTAGCTAATTTGATTTGAATCATCATGTGTACTACTATTTCAGGATTCAGGAGTATTACATATATTCTATTCTTAAAACAGCAACAGCTAACTAAAAAAGCATTACTATCAAACATCAAATCTCTGTTTCTACCGGGTGCTTCTTACAGCTACTTTCTAGGAGCGCATCACCCACTGCTGCCTACCTACAGCTAAAAAAACAGACCCTAAGTACTTCAGACTCCCGAGCGTGCCATAGACGGCCACGCTTGATGTTCATGTAGGCCATGTCAATCAACTAATCACACGCTCCTGCGAGAGAGAATCTTCCGATGCAAATGTTTGGGATGTCTCCCTTTCCCTATCTCTCTCCACATCCATCCCATCGTGGCCACCTTCCATCTTCACTTTTCTCGATCGACTTTTGGTTGGTCCTAATAAGTTGATAAATTATCTCCTGACAGAGTTGTTCCAAAGGTTCTGTATCTCTAAACAAATAGGCAGGTCGTCTCCCATGTCTTCATGTCACCGTTCCACTTCCACCCAATCCAACTGTTATAGTGAATTAATGCCACCAAAGGAAATGAATTCTCTTAAATCAGCTGATTGGTGTGCGTGGCAAAATAGTTACCCCATCCATTTCAAGGCTTAAGGTCATATAACTTTTTGAAAAGTCAAGTCATGTAATGTTTGATCAAACTTTTAAAAAAACTATCAAAAACTATTATATTATATAGATACCATGTAAAAATATGTTTCATAATGTATGAAAGGTACGAATTACGTATTATAAATATTAATATTTTTCTCTAAAAACTTGGTTTGACTTTTGAAAAAAGTTATATGTTTTAAGCCTTGGACGGAGATAGTACTGACCTAGGAGTATTCCGCGAAAGTAATCACCATACTGTAAAACAACACTATGTGAGAGTAAAACAAATTTAAAAGGAGAAGTGGTTTATAAATTTGTGTACACCATTTTGTTAGAAATAATGGGCTAAATTATTAGACCCATGTGTGATTTCAGATTTTCCCTAAATCTCAAAGCCATGTATATGGAAGCCCATATGTGATTTGATCCAAGTTGGTGGCAGCTCACATGTGTGTGTGGCAAGAGCCGTGGGAGCTAAAGTTTAGTCCCACATGGAAAATTGAAGGAGAGTTGCACCACCTTATAAGATGGAGTGTTGCACCACTTTGTAAGTGAGTGACAATAAGAGAGCTACACACACGCTCCTCCTCCGACGACGCCACCGCTCGCACGCACGCTCGCCTCGTCTCGTCTCAACGCGCGCGCGCCGCGGGTTGCGGGAATCTCGCCAAGCCGAGCTTTATTTTGCTGCTCAGGAAAATGTGTGCGGTTAGACAGACGTGTCAACAGTTAGCGGATTCGGGTCGCTCCCGGATCGTGGGCTATCTGTAACCGACCCGAACGTGCGCACGTGGGCTTGGTCCACTTCATGTCATGTACGGGATTTCCGAGTCGCTCTATATAAACGCCTGCTCGGCTTCCACAACGAACGACACCAAAACCAATCTAGGGTTTTTCCATCCTCTCTGCTTGCGCCGTCACCGTAGTCTACTCCATCCCGCTTGCCGGCGTACACTGGTGGTCGGGAGAGCAGGTCTCCGGAACCACTTGTCTTTGTGATCCTGTACGGGAGAGGGCGAATAAGGTTTTTGGGAAGCGCTCCGCGCGACTGCTCAAGTTCATCATCACGGCGCGTCTTTCCGGTCGTCAAGCCGGACCTCGTGCGCGTCATCTTCAACGCCGACTTCTTCGACTGGCTACTGCACCAACGGCAACTACATCGACAACCGATCAGTACGTACACCGTCATCAGATCTGTTGTTTTACTATGGCTGTTAGTGCGTATAGTCTGCTACTGTTCATGTTGATCAATACATCTAGTATGTTAGAGGTTCACGTGATTGTAGCTGTTGTTGTCATGATTTATATTCTGGAATTAAAACATGGAAATTATGCCTAATAATCCAATAATCTAAAAACCTTATTATAGGCAATTTCTTGAATTAAACATGGGACACTTGGCCGATGCTATGAAGCCGGAAAAGTTTGCCGGTGTTCATTTTAAGAGGTGGCAGTATAAGACCACTATGTGGCTGCAAGCTCTGAAAGTATTCGAGGCTAGTGAGGGCTTACCTGAAGGAACTACATCTGACGAGGTTCAGAACAAGTTAAAGGAAACCAATCTTGTCTTTGTGGGATGCGTTCTGAGTGTTCTTGACAACAAGCTATTTGATGTGTATATGCACATCAAAGATGGAAAAGAGCTCTGGGAGGCACTGAACGCTAAGTTCGGTGTAGCAGATGCTGGCAGTGAGCTGTACATCATGGAGAATTTTCATGATTATAGGATGGTTAACAACCGTTCTGTAGTTGAGCAAGCTCATGAGATACAGTGCTTTGCCAAGGGGCTTGAAATCCTCAAGTATATCTTACCCGACAAGTTTGTGGCTAGGTGCATTATTGCAAAGTTGCCTTCTTCGTGGAGGAACTTCACCACAACTCTCAAACACAAGAGACAGGAGATATCAGTTGAAAACGTGATAGCGTCTCTTGATGTTGAGGAGAAGGCTCGGGCTAAGGACACTGCTGAGAGAGGAGGCGAGGGTCAGTCAAGCACCTACATGGCGCAGAAGAAGGCCTTCGTCAAGAACAAAGGGAACTATAATCTCTCGTTCAACAAGCTTGAAAAGACTATAACTGTAACACCCTCAGAATCGGCCCTATGCAAGTTTTAGCGAAACTCGCCAAACCCGCATAGAAACGATTCAAAGGTGCCCACCAGGCACTTTCGTGCGGGTGGAAAACGAAGTAATAATATTATACAACAGTCCTCGATGGAACCCACAGAACAGATATATATACAACACGACTCCATGAGTCAAGAATACAGATATAATATACAAAGATCCAAATCACCTTGAAAATGATAGAGCGTCCAGCTACGGACAAGATGCAAATGGGGCTAAGAGCCCTGAAGAATAACCAATGGCGTCCATAACCCTGCCTAGGCCAAGCCGGAAGGGTAACCCTGCTAACGACGTCGATCTCAAAACCTGCTTAAACAAAAGGGGTGCCGACAAAGGGCAAAGGAAAAAGAGGAGCGTCAGTACTGAGGCCAGTACACGGCGAGGCTAGAATTCGGCGGTCCTCGCCTACATAGGTATGGTGGACTGAGCGGCAGCGCAGCATGCACTAAGCATCCTATAGAGACTCGAGATAACTGTCGGCTATCAGAGAGAGATAAGAAAGACCTATTCGGTACCAATCTGATACTACCACCAAATATACTCATCCTGGTATTTCCCCCTCGAGACCAAACGAGGAAGTCAACCGAGGAACTCACACAGTTGGCAGTTTTATTTATTTAGTTATCGTTGCAGCAATTACTAGTCAAGTATAGATGATCATCCTGATAAAATAAGCAGTGGACAGTTTTATTTAACCATTCCGTTGTAGTTGCGACACTTACTAGTCAAATACAATTAGCATGAGATATCCCAAAACCCAGCAGTTGTTGGTACTTTTATTTAGCCATTCAGTTGTAGTTGCAATACTTACTAGTCAGATACAATGGTCGCAAGAGACAACCCAAATAAGCAATTGTTGGCAGTTTTATTTAGCCATTCCATTATAGTGAAGCTGATTACTAGTCATTATAAAGTCAAATTTATAGCACTACTTTAGTTATAGTTGTCTATGATCGAGATACTGTGCTCCAAGTCATCCATAACCGCGGACACGGCTTTCAGAAAGTTTTACCCTGCAGGGGTGCACAAATAGCAACACACACTCGATCAACCTCGGAAAAACCAAATCAAAACCCAACGAGGCTTTCACGACAAAGCAATCACAAGATTTAGAAATATTTCAGGGGGCCACCCCTTGGAGTACACCCGCAACGAAGCTAGCTGACTCCGAGACGGACTCAAGGTTTGGGTGGACGGCTGTGAACGACTGGGAATCCAAAACTGGGCTTGTCGACACCGCGAAAACGTGTCTCGATCCTAAACAGTACAGGTTCTATCCATCGCACAATTTAAATAAAGCAGTAAAGCATGGCATAAGTACAGGATAGTAAATAAAACCTCAAACTAGTTTGTGGCCCCAAGAAATAAGAATGAATCAAGCTCTGGCTCAGGGGGGGTCCCATAATCCTCCCGGATGTGGATAGCGCGAATATTCAAGGAACAGGTATCAAGTACTCGGGGTCCTACGGGACACAAGTGGACGGTTAACAACCAAATAACATCTATTGCCCACCTGTGCCTCTGCTTACTTACTTCAATTTTAGTTGTTAAACAGTAATTAAAGTAAACGATAAATGAAAGCCATGATCATCTCCAACCTTCAACATACGGCAATACTCCAACAACTGTGGTACTGGACGACTCGCAACAGCACTTGAGCAGGCGACTATGACGCGCAAGTCCAACTATCTACCAAACAACAGGTAATAGGAGGTGTCCAAGGCAATATAAGGCTGCAAGGGATATCACGGGTACGAAAACTAGAGCAACGCAGCACAGATAGCAATAGATCAACAGGAGGGAATAAATACTATAAAAGTAAGATAGGTAGAAAGGGGGAGATGCTCGCCTGAAAAGCATTGCCGAAGGTTCATCCGAAGATCGGGTCGATACTCGCATCAACTCATCATCCTAGTCCGTGAAGAAGCAAAGCACTAGAGGAAACACCGGATACACTATTTATTACTACGGCAGAAGATCGAGCATGATGCATGTATGATGTATGACATGGCAAGATGCGATGCAATTAGGCAATATTAAGCGGAACCGGGTTCCCGACATTTATTTAATAGGTTCAAGTTGTTTAGATACCCTGCATTTTAAATGTGGTTTTAACATGGCAAAAGATAGCACCGGTTCGTTACACAAATTTAAATGGGACCAATATACGACTAGATTTGCCCGCATATGGGCCCCATATTTAATTTAGGTGAATCGGCATAAGGCCCCCAAACCACATGACAATATGCATACGAGTATGACAATTTAATATGCGACAAGTGATATATCATTTATTAAAATAGGGGCTCAGGTTTGGGTTCACACATTGAGGTCGAAGGTCTTGGTTCAGGGGGGTTCGAGGTCGGGTCTTAGGGTCCGGATCTGGGGTTCGGTCTCGGCGGGATCGTTCTCGGATAACGGAGTAGATCTCGGCGTTCCGCGAAGAAGGACTTGGGTCGGTGTCGGGGCGCTTCGGATTCGTCCTGGTCGGTGCCGATCTTGTCGTCGATGGCGAACTTGAGTGGATCGGGTTCCGGGGTCTTCGGATCCGTGAAGTAGACCTTGGCGCACGAGCGTCAGTGCTTCCGGGAAGGAGAACTTGTCGTTCAGGGTCTCGATGTCCGGGGTGAAGTACTTGGCGTCCGGGTTCTCGACAAACTTGGCGTCCGAGATGAAGGGCTCGTCGTTCGGGGATCCTCCGAGTCCGTGTTGACGACCTTGGGGTTCCGACTTTGGTTGTTGGCCGTGAACTTGTTCCGCGAAGGTACGGTCTTCGGGTCTGGGAGGTAGATCTTGGCGTCCGAGGAGAAGATCATGTCGTTCCGTGACGGTGATCTTGGCGTCCGGGTAGTCGATGTCGAACTCGGAAGGGTATCGGGGTTCACCGGATTTGTTCGGGTCGGTGCCTAACTTGTTGTCGCACTCCAGTGGTCTAAGTTGGGGTATTTCCGAAGATCTTGCCATGCGTCGCATAGTCGACATATTTCTCACCACAGCTGAACAACATCAGGAAGATCTGTCGGCAGGGTGGCTTGGGGACGATCTTACATAGAGCACCCGTAGCACATGCACCACATCGGCCAACAACGGTACAGAGAACGAGGTCCCACGAGGAAAAACGCTGCCGTGGCCGTCGGAAGGCGTGGCTCGGCGACGACTGACCAGGGCGCTGAAGACGTGCAGGGCAACGGAAAACACGCATGGCTCACAGACAAAGGAGGTCGGCGAGCTCGGCGAGGTCCTGCGACCACGGCGCGGTATGGCCGGCGAGGCGGAGAGGCGACCGCAGAGGAGGCGCTGCAGAGGGGAGGCGCAGGCGGCGAGGATGGGGGAGGCGGCCGAACGCCGGGGGGAGAGGGGAGGCCGGTCGGTTGAGGGTGGGCCCGCACGGAGGCGCGTGCTTGACGGCTCCGGAGGGCGCCGGCAGAGGGGGTGGAGGGCGGCCGGCGTGGCGAGGGACGATGGCGACGAGCGGCGGCCGGAGAGGAGGGAGGGCGCGGTGACGGGGGACCCGGGGCCCTCTGGCGGCGGTGGCGGCTCGTGGGCCGGAGGGTAGGAGGTGGGGGAGGTGCGGGCCGGCGGGGTGGAGGAGGGCGGCCGGCAGAGGGGGTCGAGGAGGGACGGGGACGACCGGAGGGCAGCGGTGGAGCGCTCGCGGAGGTTGAGGGAGGAAGGTGGAGGTGGGTGTGTGCGTCGGGTCGGGGCAGGGGGTTCTCGGTGGTGGGGCCAGAGGAGCGACGGGAGTGGCAGGTGGGGCCGGGGTGGGTGTGTGGGTGGATGCGTGTGAGGGAGGAGAGAGGGAGTGGTAGGGCCGGAGCGGGGCCGGGGGTGCGGCTGGCGCGGGGTCAAGGATTGATGAGGTGGCAAGGTGGGTGGGGATTGGGGGTCCAGGGGGTGAGGTGGCCTAGGGAGGTGAGGTGGAGGGCTGGGAGTGGCTGGGTAGGTTAGGATAGGGTAGAAAAGATTTGGGGTAGGGTTTAAGGTGGACCGATTGTACTGGGGGTGGCCGACTGGGTCGGATCGGCCCGGTTCGGCTGCCCCTAAAAAAAATAATATAAACAACTTATTTATTTTAAACGGGCCTTTTGCAAACCGAGGTTAGTCAAAACAAAATATTCCGGAGACCCGGGTTTTAATTTGAAATCAAGACGGGGCGTTTAGAAAACAAAATCAGGCTTTTCGAAAATAGTTTTATGCAAGCAAATGCATGATGATGACGATGCTCAAATGCAATGTGGCATGATGACATGAGCATGCGGTCATGACGATGCAATGCACAAAAACAACGCGATTTTCTAGTAGTGGTTTTGCGGGATGCCACAATAACCTTCAAGAAGAAGAAGAAGAAGAAGCTGAACAAGGCCGAGCTACATTGTTATTCATGTGGAGAGCTCGGCCACTTTTCCAAGGACTGCCCAGATCGTGCAGATCGTAGAGGGAAAGGTGGGAAGACTGTCAACGTCGTGACCGCTAGGAACACTGATGGGTATGGTAATTTATTTACTGTTCTTTCAGTATTTCAATCACCATGTTGGTGGATTGATACGGGTGCTAATGTTCATATGTGTGCTGACATCTCTATGTTAACTTCTTATCAGGTCGCTCGGGATTCAGCCGTCCTAATGGGGAATGGATCACATGCTTCTGTTCATGGTGTTGGCACGGTGGATCTAAAGTTTACTTCCGGAAAGATCGTGCAACTAAGGAACTTGCAACATGTCCCTACTATGAACAAGAATCTCGTTAGTGGCTCCCTTCTGTGTAGAGATGGGTTTAAGGTTGTGTTAGATTCCAATAAAGTGGTTGTTTCGAAACATGGACAATTTATTGGTAAAGGTTATGAGTTCGGAGGCTTGTTCCGGTTTTCACTTTCAGATTTTTGTAATAAATCCGTGAATCATATTTGTGGTGATGTTAATGATGATACCAGTGTTTGGCATTCTCGTTTATGTCACATTAATTTTGGTTTTATGTCTCGGATGTCCAGTATGAGTTTAATTCCGAATTTCACTATTGCCAAAGGTTCTAAGTGCCATAGTTGTGTGCAATCAAAGCAACCTCGAAAGCCTCACAAGGCTGCCGAGGAGAGAAACTTGGCACCTCTAGAACTCATACATTCTGATCTATGCGATATGAATGGTGTGTTGACAAAAGGTGAAAAGAGATATTTCATGACGTTGATAGATGATGCTACTAAATTATGCTATGTTTACTTGTTGCAAACTAAAGATGAGGCTTTAGACTACTTTAAAATCTATAAGGCCGAAGTTGAAAATCAACTAGAGAGAAAGATCAAGCATCTTACGTCGGATCGTGGTGGTGAGTATTTTCCCAAAGTATTTGACGAATTCTGTCAGGAACACGGAATTATTCATGAGAGGGCGCCTCCCTACTCGCCCTAATAAAACGGGGTTGCCGAGAGGAAAACCCGCACGCTGACTGACTTGGTGAATTCCATGTTAGCCACTACTGGTTTATCAAAGGCGTGGTGGGGGAGGCTTTATTGACTTCATGTCATGTCCTGAATAGAGTTCCTAACAAGAATAAATAAAAGATCCCTTATGAGGAGTAGGCTGGGAGAAAATAATCACTTTCGTATTTGCGCACTTGGGGGTGTTTGGCGAAGGTCAACATACCGATCCCCAAGAAACACAAGCTCGGACCCAAGACAGTGGATTGTATCTTTCTAGGATATGCTCCACGGAGTGTAGGCTATAGATTTCTAGTGGTTAAATCTGAGGTACCTGATATGCGTGTTGATACTATAATGGTATCTCGTGATGCAACATCCTTTGAGAATATTTTTCCTATGAAAGATATGCATAGCATTGGTAGAATTTCCTCTGAAATACTTCCTGAATCTAGTGCATATATTGAGAATTCTGAACAACCACATGAGGAAGTCCTTAAGAAGGATGACGATGAACCTCTCACGAGGAGTAAGAGACAGAGGATTGCAAAATCCTTTGGTAATGATTTCATCGTGTACCTTGTGGACGATACTCCTAGATCCATTGTAGAGGCATATGCATCTCATGATGCAGATGATTGGAAAGAAGCTGTCCAAAATGAGATGGACTCGATTCTTTCTAATGGAACTTGGGAATTATCAGAACGACCATATGGTTGCAAACCTGTGGGCTGTAAGTGGGTGTTTAAGAAGAAGCTAAGGCCTGATGGTACTATTGAGAAGTACAAGGCGCGACTTGTAGCTAAGGGCTACACACAGAAAGAATGCGAAGATTACTTTAACACATATTCACCTGTCGCTAGACTGACCACCATTCTAGTACTACTGTCCCTGGCTGCCTCTTATGGTCTTCTCGTTCATCAAATGGACGTGAAGACAACTTTCCTTAATGGAGAGTTGTAAGAGGAGATCTATGTGGATCAGCCGGATGGGTTTGTGGTAAAAGGTGAAGAGACAAAGGTGTGTAAGTTATTAAAATCTTTATATGGCCTGAAACAAGCACCTAAGCAATGGCATGAGAAGTTTGACAGAACTCTAATTTTTGCTGGCTTTGTCATTAATGAGGCTGATAGGTGTGTTTACTATCGCCATGGTGGGGGCGATAGCGTTATACTATGTTTGTACGTGGATGATATTATGATCTTTGGTACAAACATGAAAGTGATAATGAAGTCAAGTCTTTCCTGTCAAAGAGTTTTGATATGAAAGATCTGGGAGAGGCTAATGTGATTCTGAACATCAAGCTTATTAAGAACGAGAATGGGATTACTTTAACGCAATCTCATTATGTTGAGAAGGTCTTGAGCCGATTTGGCTTTAATGATGGCAAGACTTCTCCAAAACCTTATGATCCCAGTTTGACATTACGAATGAATAAGAAGGAACCAATCGATTAGCTGAAATATTCACAAGTTGTTAGTTCTCTCATGTACTTAGCAAGCGCTACAATACCCGATATCTCTTTTGTTGTGAGCAAGTTGAGTAGGTTCATGTCTAACCCGGGTATTGATCATTGGCATGCACTTGAAAGGGTCATGCGCTATCTATGTGTACAATGAGCTATGGGATTCACTATTCAGGGCACCCTGCTGTGCTTGAAGGATATAGTGATTCTAACTGGATCTCTGATGTTGATGAACTCTACGCCACAAGCGGGTATATGTTTACCCTTAGAGGTGGTGCGGTTTCATGGAGATCCCGTAGACAGACCATATTGACGAGGTCAACTATGGAAGCAGAGCTTACTGCTTTAGACACAGCCACTGTTGAGTCAGAATGGCTGCGTGAGCTCTTAATGGACTTGCATGTGGTTGAGAAACCTGTGCCGGCAATCCTTTTAAATTGTTACAACCAAACTGTTATTGTCAAAGTGAACAATTCTAAGGATAACGTGAATTCCTCAAGACACGTGAAGAGACGTTTGAAGTCTGTCAGGAAATTGAGAAACTCCGGAGTAATAACTGTTACGTATATTCAAACAGACAAAAACCTGGCAGATCCCTTTACAAAGGGACTATCACGAAATGTGATAGAAAGTGCATAGAGGGAGATGGGGTTGAGACCCATGGATGTCACACCTAGTGGTAACCCAACCTATGTGATCGGAGATCCCGTGAATTAGGACCTGGGAAGAACAAGCTAGTGGGTGGACTAAGGAGAGTATTTTGTATCCCTCTCTATGTGAAGATGCATAACTCTCATAATCTGTAAGGCAGGTTGACAACACGCCTTAATGTGTTTCTGTTGGCTTTAACTAGCAAAGATGCCGTCCTACAGGGCATTCTTGAAAGAACACACCTATATGAGCTTGACTATAAACGTTGCGGTCTATGAGACTTGGGTGATCTCTAGTAAATTCATGAAGAGACCAGGGAGTATGACGCATATGCTCCAACCCGCGGGGTAGGCTACTGGCAGCCAGGTACTAGTTATGATTTTGAGTGAAATTTATTGGCACCAAACTTGCAATTCAAGGTTCGTCCATTGTTCAAGTTGTTGATAAAAGTAGTTCAAGATTCTAGGCGGAAGTTCAACTTAACAGTCTCTGCTGAAACACTCGTATATAAACAAGTAGCGAGGATTGGCAAATCTTCAAATGGGCATTTGAGATCTGGTGGGGGATTGTTAGAAATAATGGGCTAAATCATTAGACCATGTGTGATTTGAGATTTTCCCTAAATCTCAAAGCATGTATGTGGAAGCCCATACGTGATTTGATCCAAGTTGGTGGCAGCTCATATGTGTGTGTGGCAAGAGCTGTGGGAGCTAAAATTTAGTCCCACATGAAAAGTTGAAGGAGAGTTGCACCACCTTATAAGTTGGAGTGTTGCACCACTTTGTAAGTGAGTGACAATAAGAGAGTTACACGCGCGCTCCTCCGACGACGACGTCGCCGCTCGCACGCACGCTCGCCTCGTCTCGTCTCGACGCGCGCGCCGCGGGTTGCGGAAATCTCGCCGAGCCGAACTTTATTTTGCTGCTCAGGAAAATGTGTGCGGTTAGACAGACGTGTCAACAGTTAGTGAATTCGGGTCGCTTCCGGATCGTGGGCTATCTGTAACCGACCCGAACGTGCACGACGTGGGCTTGGTCCACTTCACGGGATTTCCGAGCCGCCCTATATAAACGCATGCTCGGCTTCCACAACGAACGACACCAAAACCAATCTATGGTTTTGCCATCCTCTCTGCTTGCGCCGCCACCGTAGTCTACTCCATACCGCTTGTCGGCGTGCACCGGCGGTCGGGAGAGCAGGTCTCCGAAACCACTCGCATTTGTGATCCTGTACGGGAGAGGGCGTATAAGGTTTTTAGGAAGCGCTCCGCGCGACTGTTCAAGTCCGTCGTCACGGCGCGTCTTCCCGGTCGTCAAGCCGGACCTCGTGTGCGTCGTCTTCAACGCCGACTTCTTCGACAGGCTACTGCACCAACATCGACTACATCGACAACCGATCAGTATGTACACCGTTATCAGATCTGTTGTTTTACTATAGCTATTAGTGCGTATAGTCTGCTACTGTTCATGTTAATCAATACATCTAGTATGTTAGAGATTCACGTGATTGTAGTTGTTGTTGTTGTCATGATTTATATTCTAAAATTAATCATGAAAATTATGCCTAATAATCCAACACATTTTACTTTCAGGTTTGGAATTTGCCAACGTGGGTAATGACAAATGAGCTGAAAGAGTAGGCAAAGGTGGCGTGCATTTGTAAATATATGAAGAAGATGCTACCCCTAAGCGGTAAAATATGCGCCACATATAACAACTACAACTTCCTCCATGATTAGTCAAACATGTTAGTCTATACTCCAACCATTCTAATAAAAAATAGCAAGTAAGCATCGATCCAACTATAAGCTACAAAAGCCAACGCCTCCGTTGTCATTTGTAAGTAAGCATAGTAGCCAGCTCGGACCCAATCAGACTTCCCCCTCCATGGCTCCCAACAAGGCCACCTACCCCTTCCTCGTCCTCCTCCTCTTCTCTGCCGTCGCAGGAGCTACGGACGCGACGCCGACGGCGTACGAGATGCTGGAGCGGTACGACTTCCCGCGGGGCATCCTGCCGGAAGGGGTGAAGGGGTACGAGCTCGGTCCGGACGGCGACTTCCAGGTGTACTTCCCGCGGGAGTGCCAGTTCTTGCTGGCGAAGCAGTGGCTGGTCAAGTACGACAAACGGATCGCCGGCACCGCCACAGCGGACAAGCTGGCGGCGCTGCAGGGCATCTACGTCAAGGTGCTCTTCCTCTGGGTCCCCGTCTCCGAGGTAGACCGCGCCGGCGACCGTCTCAGCTTCTACATCGGCCCCGTCTCCACCTCCTTCCCGCTCAGCTCCTTCGCCGACAGCCCGCACTGCCGCGGATACGACGTCGCTGCTGCCGCCGTCGCTTCGTGAATTATTGTGTACATGTTGGCTTCGGATCGGTCATTTGCCTGGCCATTTATTTAGTGCCAATTAATTAGCTACTGCTGCGGTGCATAATACTACTGTGGTAGATTTTACTTGCAAAAAAGGTTATTGTTACGGGCTTGATCATTTGAACAAGACTCCCTGAATCATTGTTGGCTTTCACTCATGCTGTTTCTATACCCTCAACTTGTAGCATTATGTCAAGTTTTACCCTATATTTCCTCATGATTCTGACATCGAGGTAATATATGGAACAAAGAGTTTAATGGAGTAAACATTGTCCAAAAACCACAAGCTTGAGTTAAAAAGTGAAATTCGATCTTTACATTATTGTCCATGAACTAGCTTATGTTGAGCTATAATTTTGAACACAGCTCCAACTAAATACACAATTGAAATGCCATATGATTGGAGTCACGATCCTTAGGCCATTCGTCGAAGCAACTTGATAGCTACATAATTTAATCTAATAATATATAAAACTGTTTTCCTTCGATACAGACATATGGTAACAACGTCCTACTTGCAACGCGGAAATTTGAAAGATACTGTGAACAGTGAACTGTATTGATTCATCTCAAATTCATATGAAATTCGTATGCAGTGGAAGATGTGGAGAGTGGTGGGGTGTTTGCATAAGGTTAATGCTGGGGATGCAATCAGAAGCGCCATGAGGTTAGTCATAGTGTGGAGATCTAGGAACTTGATGGATTTCCGGTCTCTAGAACATCCAACAAACCTCCAGATATCTCTGAAATCTAAATAGGAAAAACCTTGGAACTTTTTGAAAGTGAACTTTGAAGGAGAATTTAACAAAGTAAACTTTTTGAAAGTGAACTTTGAAGAAAAATTTAACAAAGTTACTGGCAATGGTGGACGGCGCGTTTGTTGCAGGTAGGTCGGGGAAATAAATTCGGCGCCAGGACTCCCTGCCCACAGCACGCTCAAGCATGTATTTGCAGCTACTGAGGGCGCTGCCAGGGTCGGTGCAAATAACATCATCATCTGATCCGATGCTTCAAACCTGGCTGTTGAAAGTCATGATTATGATCTATTTGCAACTACCAAGGGCGCTGCGAGGGTCGGTGCAAATAACATCATCGTCTGATCCGATGCTTCAAACATGGCTGTTGAAAGACATGATTATGATCGATCCACCATTGAAGCATGACCAGACAAGCCAAGACAGCAAGAAAAGGAAAGTTGGAATGGATGAGTAAGCCTTTTTTTTAACGGATTAGGCCTCGAAAGGTCCAGAAGCTGCATTAATAAAAAAGCGGGTACAAGATTACAGAGAGGTTGGGTTGGCCATTGGGCGGATCAACACCACGACCACAAGGAGAGAAAGCAAGATCTCGGCGAGCAATCAACACCAGAACCTGCAGGCAGCACCATCTTGACGGCGAGCGGATGGGTTGGCCATTGGGCGTCCCTTAGCGGTTCAGCAAGACCTAAGTTTGGTACTGCAATGATAACATGATAAAATGAAAAGTCTAGTTATTACTATCCGAATAAGAAAAACATTTCATGATCAGTTGTAACTACAGTAGCAGCACTTCCAGTCTAAAACCAAACAAGATGTAAAACGACAAGTGTATGTTCACAAAAAAGAGAAAAGGTTTAGCCAAGAGGAGATTAAAACTAGCGGCATAGTTAAGTGATTTAAGTAATTCTATCATGCGACTGTATTTCTCAATATCACAATAGGAGATTAAAGCTATTTGTTGTTTGAAAACCTTGTGAAGATATAAAGACACTGTATAAACATGTCAACATTTGTTCAGCAAGGATGTGTTCACGGAGCATCTGCATCCAACTACTCGAGAATTCAGAATATCATAAACCCAACGACAGAGGAACCAGGACACTTCAAGCAGTGTCCACCAAGCCAACAAATTTGCTTTAAGAGAACAGATCTGCACAGGATGACAACGAATTGTACAAAACCATGTCCCAGTTGAACAAAATAAAACACATGGACCACAATAAACAGCTCATGGCATTCTTGAGATTACATGGATATCGAGGAATAGACCAAAACATGCACCTATTATCTGTCTCAGTACAACTGGCGTATACAAACAGATCTAATTGCCGACCAACCACAAATAGGGTACTATCTGGATCTGCTCTCGGTGCCTCTTTTGATCCACTCTTACAGGGGTGCATTGTCGTTGGGAGACTGTCACTGATTCTGCAAGAAATTGACACGCATCGTCCGATCTTGAACATCCCACAGTGGCCTGAGAACTACCGAGAACTATAAACTCCAAACATTCGATAATAATACCACCAGTTTATCTGACAATTGGAATTGAAGAATATCAGGGTATTTGTATCACTTTATGCTGTGACAGCCCATGAAGTTCAAAAAGGGCAGAATCACGGGGATTTAGATACTGAACATGAAATTATGAAGTCCCTGTAGCTTCAACAGAGACAAAGAGAATCAAGATGTACAGACATAACAAAAGGATGACAGAACAGTAATATACAGAAACTGGAAATAGCAACATACAACTTGGTTCTTCACTCCAAAGATTTGAGCAGCCGAAATAAGCCAGCTGCTTCCCTTATTCGTGAGAACTCGATGCAGAACGCCTGTACCTCGATGAAAAGATCTTGAACTGCATGTAAAAAACCATGCACAAACATAACTAATATGTCCTGAAACTCAATAAATTGTAAAATGCAGCCACAAAGGATAAACAAGGATTGAGCTCATGATTTGAATAGCACTAGATGGCCCAAAACTAATGATAAATACAAATAGCAGCAGTCGATTGTATAATTTGTTGCTTCTTTTACTAAGGGCCTCTGTAGCTCTTTGATTCACAGGAATACCAAAGAATAGCTCAGTTCCTGTAACGCTGTGCGATAATCATTCATATGAAGTAATAAAAGCAGGACAGCAAATTTACTGTTATGCATCATGAAAACTTGATAATATAAATAACGGTATACAGATCAGTAAGTCGTCTCTGCTAAGCACACAAAAATATGCTCACCGTTAATAATCTGGTTTCGAATGAGGCTCTGGAGGAAAACACAAACTAGTCTTACCAGTCTGTTCTGCATGTACTTATCCTGCACAGTAAAAATGATTTATATTAGTAACAGAATTTGGCGATATTTGAACTTTAACCAAGTGAATGATCATTGAATTCATCGCCTCTAAGCAAAAGATAAGATGCAGTGGCGATTAAGCCATGCAAGGATTTTCTTCAGAGTAGAAAATGTTCCATAACCACAGAAATTAATCCCCAGTGGACAAAATAATCTGAATTACTCCCCATTTTTCACAATATTTGTCCTCATCCCACCAGACTTAATGAGAAATGATCATACTCCAAATAACTGAAAGAGTACAACCACCTAGCCTCTTTCAAAGGATTCAAGCAAGCGCAAAGATTAGAATGTAACAATAACTATATAATTCATTATTTTTTCAATGGACAAATGTTTTCAAAGGATTCTCCATGAGCCAAGGACTGTTATAGTAAAGCAGAGGGAGTAACTGATCAAATCGTCATGCAGAGGTTAGATATGATCGCGGGAAAAATGACACCAGGGTTAAATTGTGTAACTACAGCTTGCATAAGCATTAAAGCAATACTGTGTAGCCATGGGGTTGAATTATTCTCTAATTTTATGCTACTGATCCAACTGATCAAGTAACAATGTCATCAATTTCAAATTGAATGAATCAGAAGAACAAGAACAAACCTTAATGTTTTGACATGATTGAATACAATTTGAGATGTATTCATGCACAAATCCTGTCGGGAGTTCAACCGCAGTAGTAAGTCTGTTTACAACTTCCATAGAATGCAGGCTCATTTCCATGTGCACAAGAACATCGAAATAACTAAAAGGAAGAGGATCAGTACTAAGAAAAAGCTATCATGGTGACAACCGCTATAAACGAACATGCCAGAGAAAAGAAAAGTACATACCCTGCAATGTCAGGAGAGTTCATAAGCTTCGAGAGAAGCTCGACAGCAATGAGTGGATTATGCTCAACAAGGTCCTGACACCATAGATAGTTGTATCAGACCGAAGACATGAAATGTGGGAGGAGATCAACATTAACGAGAGTAATACATACTGGAAGTTTCTGTGGCGTCATCCCGCAATGATACACTAGCTTAGAGTCCTTTGCCAATTCTATAACAACTTGCTGAGAAAAGCTGCGAACAAATTAGGCTTGTACCATATGAAAATATCTTAACGTGCAGATAAATATGCAGCACCAGACTGAAAGAAAAAGGTTCAAGAGAATGAAAAAATCTTACTAAATTATTAAAGCTGCCTAAATATTTATCGAAACAACCATTTCTCCCTGGCTTAAATTGACATGGCACAAATAATAGAATGGAGCAGCTAACCTCCTGTTGACCAGGTCCAAGTGGACCCTTTAAGGCTCTTGCAATCAAATCTCGGATTGCGGCCCCACGACTTGTGTCAGCACACATGCTATAATCCCACAACAGCTCATGATTGTTGTCAGGGTTCAGCCACTGTAGCTGTATTTTCAGAACAAGTATAGTCATATTAAGAATATAACTGAATCAAAAGTACAACTCTCGGCAAACTATGTTACCTCCCCATCAAGTATATGAAGTCTTGGGGGTGTCGGCCGTATCCATTGGGGACCCAATCTTCCCCATGATTTTTCTTGGAGTAAAGCAGAAAGAGCAGACTCCCTGTCATCAGAAGCAGATTCTTGTTTGCTTCCAGGCGGTGATATCCTACAATATAACAAAACAATTTCATCAGGAAAAGCAGGAGAAGAAATAAGGACTCCAAGCACATCAAAACTTGGGGAGGAGGCAGCTGAGAATACATACTCTGATGAATTGGCACAACTTTGAGGTATATCTGGATCCGGTAAAGCACATCTAACGGTTGCACTTCTGAAAGTACTAGCCTGAGGCTGCGGCTGTACACTATTGCCGCAGTATTGCTTCTCAAGCTGTTCCCGTGGCAATAAGGCCTAAATAAACAGATGAGCCCTGAGTTAAGAGGCTGTTAATATTGGAAATAATCTAGGTTTAGTTTACATCAACTACATTCAATCTGTTCCTGTTACTAAAGCAGAAGTTAACATTCTACCTGTGATGCAGAAACAGGCCCATTTATGTAATCTACAGCTGACTGTTGCAGCACCTGACAAACAGAGAGCAGCACCAAAATTAGCATAGATAGACTAACAGAAGGATAAATCAAGAGATAGCTTCCAAGCTGCTTGACATAGGAATGTCCATGCGCAGAGGTAAATCAACAGTGCGACAGTCATGGAAAATATAATGCCAAGAAACCCCCAATCACAGGTCGCACTAGATATTAGGATAGCTGTTTTATTTTATGAACAAGTCAAGGAGCAAGAGAAAATACCTCGTTGTTATTGTTTCCATTGGCCGACATCAACAAAAGTTGAACAAATACTCGTTCTGATTTTTCTGATGTTTCATCACAAGCTGCCTGTCGATAACAAAAATTAAAACTTTAAGCATGATAAACAGCTACTCTAATGCCAACAAGTTTAAGGTAGTGGAGTTCAAAACGTATTCAATTCAGCCATCCTCCCTTTGTTGCCATTATATTTAACAATATATATATACAGCCCTCCATTGAGGCAACGATGGAGTTGCTGCAAAAGCTGCACAATCAAGCGCACTATGCACATGCACAGCTTGTTCTCAACTGTCAATTCATGAAGAGTAGTCCAAGTATAACTCATTAACTGGAATAAGATTGTACGCAGAACACATAGTTTTGTGAGACCGTATTATGTGCACCAAATCAACTGCTAAAAGATTAAGATGTTTTGACTCCACGGAGGCCCATAAACAGAAGAACGCTGAAAGTAGCATTTGATGATTTGATCTTAACAGTATGTTGTATTCAAAATCTTAGCTTATTAGAACAATGTATAGCAAGGTAGCACAATCATGGTTGACAGTGCTCCAATATCAAGCTGTTAGTATGGAGTTAAAGCTAACAAGCTAGACAGGCAGAAATTATATGGTGTGGCCCGAGCTCAAACCTCATCTACACCCTTTCTATATCTATATCTATATCTATACCTAATAATAAAGGAAGGAGTGTTTCTTGTAGTACCTACACTTTTTTGGACAACTTTACCCTTTGACCAAAAAATAAATTACCCACCAATGCCACCGGTAAGTGAAAAAGAAAAGGTATACACACCATGCCATCCAAAAATCAAATAACGGTTCGTTCTTCAAATAACGGTTCATTCTTTTAATATGTTGCGATATTACTGTTGTTGATCGGAGCACGGCGTAAGGCGTTGGCTGCTGCTTGGGTGGGGTGCATGCGCAGACATTTAAGCTTCTACTAGCTGGCAGGGGATTCAAATTGAGCAATCGGAGGTTGGTGGCGATGGGATCCAGTGGCCTTGTGTATTGGTAGAAGGAGGCGTGAGATGCCTAACTAGCTAGCTCACGTGAAGAATCAAGGCGGACAAGGAAAAGAAGTGGACAGGCTGCGTTCCAGGACGCAAGCAACACCAAGAAGTGGCACATGAGATTTTGTAGAGGAGTTGCCCGTTGGTGGCAGGGGACCTAATAAGTCTCACATGCGCATGCTCTAATCTCTCTTCTGAATTTGTAGAGAAGTAAGTTTACTGCTGCGCCGGTGGAGTTTGTTCTGCCGAGGATTCCAATATTTAAAGCGTTTGTAATTTTGTCTTTTTTAAGTATCTTGCTCTATCACGTCACATTAATTATATTGTAGTAATTATCATCTTGCAACATGTAAATTTTCTCATGATTTTTGTACCTCCTCCGATCCATATTAATTGACTCAAATTTGTCTAGATTTGGATGATTCTAGACACTATTTAGTATATAGGTTCATCTAAATTTTGACAAATCCAAGTCAATTAATATGGATCAGAGGGAGTAGTATATCTAGCATGCGCAAGATCATGCACAAATTAGTCTAAATAGACGTATTGTTCAACTTTTTGCTCTCAGTATATCATATACTATCCGATCACACTTTGATGTATGCAATCGGGCATTCCTTGTTTTGTCGCCGTGGTGCGCTTTTTGATACCACTATGACCACTATGTGTATGTGATATCCTTGAAATCAATTGGGGTAGATTGGATCTGTAATGTGCATCAACCGGAACGGCCTCTGGGTTAGTCTTTTGTTCCCTTTTTATCTAGGGCAAGCCATATGCAAGGAGAGGAGTGTGGTACTTGGTTCTAATTGAACGAGATTGTGGGCTTGCATGCATGGTGTAGAATTATGAGAGACGAATGGAAGAAAAATGACACGAACGACACATCTCGGCTGCAGTCATGAATATGGCTACCGAGCAAACGAAGATGCCACATGTCGAGGTCCAGCTGAGCCGCAAATCATAAGCATGCTCCGATGCCATGGTGGTCTACCAATGGATTAGAAGGGGGAAGATATTAGGACCCCATCAGAGACTCAAGGAGACGAAAATAATTAACCCGTAGCAACGCGCAACACAAGTTCACATCATAGATTTTTCTCTCCCGGTGCAAGCGCACGGGTATGTTTCCTAGTTTGTTCCTACATTTGATATGGAAATTAGATTGGCAAAAAAAGTTCCTCGGTATTGTACAAGAAGACTTTGATCTGACGTTCTAAATCTCAACTTCTTGAGTTCATATTTAAGAATAACAGCAGAAATTATAACCAACATAAAAAAGTTTACATGTGGGCCACAGTAGTAAATGCAGCCTGAACTACAAGGATTCAAGTTTCTTTATGTTAGAAGCTAAAGCTAGAGTTGGGATAAAGGGAACCTGACAATATTATAGAAGATGGATATTGTTATGTGTTGATGCTAGTGGACATCTCTAACTATAAGACAGATAAAACTATCAAAAATTATGATTCATGCCTTAGCAATTATAAACGTATCAGCTTGCAAGTTCACATTTTTTATGTTATGCTCATTAGAAGGAGAAAAGGAATTTCACCCAAAACCATCCAAATCAAAACAACTGAAAAACAATGTTCTGAACTTACATTTAACAGCAGAGGTACATAGGGATTTACTGGCTGTGAGGAATAACTCTGATGAAGAATTGCAAATGCAATTAGACGACCAGTTGAATGAAGCATCTTCTTGTCCTAGTCAAAAGATAACATAACACATCAAACTTCAAACTCACGCGTGTTCTGTGAAATAGAGGAGATAAACAGAGATCTCCATACTAACTCCTGGTATGATCAAGATAGATCAGTATCAAATTCTTCGAAAAATTGCAAACAGAAACTACAGAGTCTGCTATGGTCACTATGAAGCTGCATCCCCAGCTTCTAAGGAACACCCAGATAGCTGGAATGGAATGATTCAGTTCACGGACGTTTCAGATTTCTATGTGAGACACTTGTTGCTAATTCTTTCTGATGATGCATTAGGTGCACTTCTTTTCTGAACAAAAGGCAATATTAGTTTAACACATTTGTTTTTGTCTGACATTTTCTTTTTAAAAGAAATAGTTTGCTGATCCGATGGAATCCGGCAAATGACACCTAACCAAACAAATAAGATACAGCACACTCATCACTGGTTGTTTGCTTGATTCTACCATGAGCGCAACCTCCTGCCCTGCAATGTAATACAAAACCTCACCAATACAATAGCTTCAGAAGTCACTGAGCAGCTATAGCAGTCAACTGGAAATGGACACGTCCCAAATCAACTACTCCCTCCGTTCACTAATGTAAGACCCTCTAGATATTTCAAATTAGACTAAATTCAGACTAAAATGGATGAACCTAAACAATAAAACATGTCTAGATACATGCATCTCCAAAAAAAGCTAGAAGGTCTTACATTAGTGAAGGGAGGGAGTAGTAAACTTATTGCCACCTAAAAATCCATTAAAAATCGATGAATCTTAAAACAAGATGCCACTAAATCTAGCAGTTCAGTGACCCATCACAGATCAAACAATTTGTAACCAAACGAAAATGCTAACAAAGACCGACAGTGACCTCAGGCCTGCCAAGCTCCACAGATCGTCACTTAATCAAACCCATCGGCTTGTTCGTTCGAGGCCTAATCCAGCAAGGGAAAGTGAAACTCCCAACATCATAATTCATCACGCCAACCCCTCAGCCACCCTGAATACACCAAAACGCACTAAATCTAGCCACCAAACGCAAGCGCTAAGCCAACGAGACCGAACTACTACCCGATCCAACCCGCTGCAAAGAGGCCCCCGACCCAATCTGGCGCACGAAGCAAGCTAGCTTTCGCGGCGCGATGAGCTGGAGGAGTCCAAGGGAAGAGTACGCGAGTGGGGGAGAGGGGGGAGAGGGGCGAGGGGTCGTGGCTTGCCTCTAGGAGGAAGCAGAGCGTCGCGCCGACGCGGAGGCGGCGCTCGCGGGGGAAGCGCGCGAGGAAGTCGGCGACGACGTCGCCCAGCGGGCGTGCGGCGGCTGCGAGCAGCGTCAGGATCCCTGCCCGCTCCTCCGGGCGCAGCGTCGGTACGGGGGCGTCCGCCGACATGGCCGTCGGCGTGGTGGTGGTCGGCGGCGAGATTTTTTGTAGTTTTGGTTTTTTCCCCTCTCGGGTGAGAGATTCAGGGACAGTGGGGGAGTAGGCGACTTGCGGATGTGGATCGGACGGGTTGTGAATATATACATGTGGGCTTATTTTCGGATGCTTCTGGGCTTGTAGCTCGGCTGGGCTCTGTGGTGAGGCTAGTCTCGTCGCATCAATCAAGTGGGCTTATTTTGTCCGCCGAAACCTACGACCGAGCCCCAGACACAACAACCCTCTTAGTTAGGCCACGCTTGGCAACTCCCGTTAAATTTTCGCCCGTGATTGTTTACAGGGGTTGTGTCCGTGTGTACCACGATTTACAGCCGGCAAATACGGATGTCCCCAGGTCTGTGAACTTTTCCGCACCGTATACGGCCGGAAACGGCGAAGTACTGAAACCAAACCAGCAATCCAAGTGCCAATACTTGTCTAATCCGAATTTTTTTCGGAACAGATAAATACGGTTGTTTTTCAGCTTCAATCCGACGAATCAAGCGGGGCCTTAGTGTTTAGTAGTGCTCAAAAAAAGTTAGGGTTTAGTGCTCTAACGATAATTTTTCGCTTTGTAGTGATATTATTGTTGGAGATATGCCCAAGAGGCAATAATAAAGTGGTTATTATCATATCTTCATACTTATGATAAATGTTTATATACCATGCTATAATTGTATTAATAGGAAACATTAATACTTGTGTGATTTGTAAACATAAAAGAGTCCCTAGTAAAGCCTCTTGTTAAACTAGCTTGTTTGTTAATATATGATCATGGTTTCCTGATCATGAACATAGAGATGTTATTAACAACAGGGTCATATCATTAGGAGAATGATGTGATGGACATACTCCTATAGATAAGCGTAGCATAAAGATCAAGTCATTTTAATAGTTCAACTGCTATATGCTTTCTGATACATAGTAACCTAATTCCTCCGACCATGAGATCATGCATATCACCTTTACCGGATGGATGCTTTGATGACATCAAACACCACACCGTAACTGGGTGGCTATAAAGGTGGCATTGAGTGTTCGGAAAGTATTGGTTGAAACACATGGATCAAGAGTGGGATTTGTCCATCCATATGACGGATAGATATACTCTGGGCCCTCTGGGTGGAATGTCATCCAATTAGCTTGCAAGCATGTGACTGGCTCACAAGGGATCACATACCACGGGAACGAGAAAAGAGTACTTATCGGTAACGAGGTTGAACTAGGTATGCAGAGATACAGACGATCAAAACCTCGGATAGTAAACTATCGTGAGACAAAGGGAAATTGGTATCGTATGTAAGTGGTTCATTCGATCGCAAAGTAATCGTAGAAATATGTGGGAGCCATATGAATTTCCAGATTCCTCTATTGGTTATTGTTCGGAGAAGTGTCTCGATCATGTCCGCATAATTCACGAACCGTAGGGAGACACACTTAAGGATTCGACGTTGTTTGAGTAATTATGGTATGATGAGAAAGAGACCGAATGTTGTTCGGAGTCTCGGATGGGATCCGGGATATCACGAGGAGATCCGGAATGGTCCGGAGAATAAGATTC
Organism: Avena sativa; assembly: GCA_916181665.1. Classification (NCBI taxonomy): domain Eukaryota; kingdom Viridiplantae; phylum Streptophyta; class Magnoliopsida; order Poales; family Poaceae; genus Avena; species Avena sativa. The sequence goes on along the minus strand of OV702283.1, from coordinate 202,760,171 downwards.
ATATAAGGAAAGTCCCGTTTCGGAGTTCGGGAATGATTCCGGTGTTTTCATCGGGAATGTTCTAGAAGGTTCCGGAATGTCCGGCACTCCGGAGGGGAAGGGGTACATGAATGTGTCATTGCAAGTTGGAATGATTGCATCATGTACTAAGTGTCATCGCTGTTCCAAATAAAGGATTAATTCAAATCCTAGTTTGAAAAGTCAAATAGCTAAATTGAAAAGTCAAACGGCTAAATTTGGAAAGAGGAAAAGAGGAGGAAGGTGAAACCGAGTTGGGGAGGGAGTCCCTCCTCCCCAAGCCGGCGCACCACCCAAGCCGAGTTGGGGAGGGACTCCACTCCCTCCCCTTGGCCGGCCGGCCCCTCCACCTATATAAGGAGGGGCAGGGCTCCCTCCTAGCACACACAAGTACCTCTCCTCCAAACCCTAGCTTGGCGCCACCACCTCCTGCAGCTGCCGCCGCCTCCTAGGGTTGCCCTAGCCGCCGACTTGGGGTGCCCCAAACCCTAGCCGCCGGCTCTAGCACCTCCTCCTTGGTGTGTCTAAAACCTAGATCGCCGAGGAGCTCTCTCATACTCCACCATACTCGCTCCGGCTTAAGGCGAAGCCCTGCGAGATTTCCCCTCTACTTCCGGTACCACGCCGTCGTGCTGCCGGAATCGCGAGGAGAGTGCTACAACCTCCGCTGCCTGCTGGAACAAGGGAGAGGAAGGTCTTCGTCGAGTACCGAACGTGTGACCGACTACGGAAGCGCTGCCGGAACGCAGCACCGGAAGGATCGTCTACGCGATCTTGAGATCGGCAAGTGTACGACTACATCACCCACGAGAATCTGCTCTCGCTAACCGCTTTGGAATCTTCGAGGGTGAGTTCCTCTATCGACTCGTTGCTACAATCTAGTAGATAGATCTTGGCTTGTTTGTTTGCATGCGGTAGAAAATTTTTGTTTTCCATGCTACGAACCCCTACAGTGGTATCAGAGCCGTATCTATATGTAGATCTGTTTGCACGAGTAGAACACAATGGTCATTGTGGGCGTTGATGCTTTTATTGTCGATTGCTTCTTGTGTACTTTGCATCTTGCGGTATGTTGGGATGAAGCGGTCCGGGCTAACCTTACATGACATCGTTCATGAGACTTGCTCCACGCTTGACATGCAACTTGTATTGCATAAGTGGCTTTGCGGGTGCCTGTTTCTCCTAGCATAGTTAAGATCCAATTTACAACGGGTGATTAACAATACTAGTATCAATGTTGTGGTTCTTGTTCGTAAATTAGAACGACTCTTATTGAAAGCCCCAAACCACGTAAAATATGCAAAGAAAGTAGAGGCGTCTAACTTTGTTTTGCAGGGGTGTGCAGTGATGTGATATGGCCATGATTGTGATTATATATGATGTATGCAATGTTCCTTATTGTAAGTCGGCAACCGGTAGGAGCCATATGGTTGTCTTTAATTTCTGTTAAGACCCGCGTGTCTATTCAAAGTAGTTGTAATAGTTGAAGCTGGTGGACGACAACCATGGAGCAGCGTCATTGACCTTGATGCAATGCCGGTGATGATGGAGATCATGTTCGTGCTTGAAGATGGAGATCGGAAGCACAAAGAAGAAAGGCCATATCATATCACATATTATGAATTGCATGTGATGTTAATCCTTTTATGCATCTTGTATTGCTTAGTAGACGACGGTAGCATTATAAGATGATCCCTCATGCACATGAATTTCAAGTCATAAAGTGTTCACCCTTAGTTAGCACTGTTGCTAAAGCTTGTTGTTTCGAAGCACCACGTGATGATCGGGTGTGTTAGATTCTGCGAGTGTATACAACGTAAGCAAGCCAGATTTGCTTATGCGGAAGCTAAGGTTGATCTTGACGAGCCTAGCATGTACAGACATGGTCTCGGAACACGGATCACCGAAAGGTAAAGCATGAGTCATATAGTAGATATGATGAACATGTTGATTGTTCGCCATTGAAGCTACATCAACTCTCGTTATGATCGGTTTTGATGTGGTGGATTTGGTTCGTGTGATCACTAAAACAATGTGAGGGATATTGTTTTGAGTGGGAGTTCAACAGCAATATGATTAAAAGTTGAACACAATTTATCATAAATTAAATCAAAGTGAATTTGCATAGTTGTTGTAGTCATTGGCATCCGTTTACCACCTTGCGCTTAGTTATAATTGAGATGATAGAACTATAGAATTCTGGTTAGTTACTTTACGAACTGGTATCGTATTGTTTTGAAGTGTTAATCTAAAGTTTAAAAGTCCCATTGCAAACTTTCAGTAAGTTTTGATTACTCCATGAAGTTTAATAGTTGGTATTAAATCAAGAGTAACAATTCCAATGTTAGTATATAAGTATCATGTTTGTCTCCATGATTCTTGATATTCAAAGGATTGTCTTAATATCAAGGTTATCTAGGATCTGAAAGAGTTGTTTCAGAAACCATGATGTGTGGAAGATATTGTGATATCTGAAACGAAGTTTTGGTTGCAACATGATAGAGTATAATATGGCAAAAGTCATGTTCTCATATTTGATGAGAATTTGCAAAAGGTTGGAGACACTAGTTGTCCTAATCCACCAAAAGGTTTTGGATAGCAACATTATACTCGTAATTCATCGTTATAAGCTAAAAGTAGCTTGGTCATGGACGATTCCATGATAAAGGTGAATATTTGATGTAGGTAAAATGTTTACTACACCAAGAGATTACTAAAAAAAGGAATTTGAAAGAACACCAAACATTTGATGATGGTAATCTACTTCAAAGTGCAAGTCCAAAGACATTGGTATTTAACTATACACGCTTTGGACTATGTGTCATATGTATGACTCCACTATTGATGTTGATAGATTCTTTCAAACTGAAAAGGAAATACTGAAAGAGAATCTCATAAGTATGTGGCAGAAAAGAAAAGACTAGAATTGTTCAGCTTAAGTATATAGATGATATACGTGTTATGGCTATATTCTTTGCTTATTAAACAATGTGGTTCCTAAGTATTTGATACTGAATTTGTTGGTGTGAATCGTCATACGAAACAACAGAATTCATGAACTACAGTGGCCTAAGTAAATAGCAAAAGAATATGTGATGATGTTCATTGAGAACAAATAAAGGGTTATTGTGTTGCTCGTTAAACATCAAAGCTTGCCTTCAAAGATTTGTTTTATCAGGTATTATGAGAACAAAAGGGTTGTTCAAATAATTGCCGTAATCCATAAAAGATGGATGATTCACAAATCTCATTGGAGAAATCACATCCATAAAACTAGTGCTAAAAATGTCGAAAGACAAATTGATTGAAAGATCACTTAGGAAGTGACACCGCCGTTTAAATTATATTGGAAGGAAAACATGAAGAAACTCCATGTGAATGGAATTTTGGAGTCTTTTGATTTTGATCAAATGACGCTTGTGAAACTTTCCTAGAGATAATTAAAACTTCGTTCATAGGCCAAAAGGGAACGAATGACTAGCTTATTGGAACTTGTACATATTGTTGTACGAAATCCATTATGTGTAGTCAAGAGCGATGGATTTCAACTTCATATGCTTTCTCCGAAAATTTGAGTGAATATATGAATATTTACTTAATAAGGATGAAGTGTGAAATATTTGAAAAGTTCAAAGATTTTCAAGATGAAGTGCAAAATCATTGTAACAAGAATATAAATAGTTTATGATAAGATCATAAAGGAAGATATTTGAGTTACAAGTTTAGCATAATACCTAAGATTTAAGGAATCGTTCCGTGGATTTGCATTTTCCCGAAACACCATAAGAGTATGGAGCATTCGAGATATGTAATTAAACCTTGTTTGACATGGGAAGATCGAAGGTGTAATTCATAAAACTGCCATTATATTTTAAAGATTAAAAGCTTTAGTGACTACCGTTTTTTCCACTGAAAAGAGCTCCATCATAATCCGTTGAAATGACACCATATGTTATGGTTTGGGATAAAACCCAAGTTGTCCTTTCTTAAACATTGGTATGCTATGCATAAGAAAGATGTTTGCAACCAAAGTCGGATGAAACTGTCTTTGTTAAAGTATTCCTCCATAACACCGGAAACAAGAGTGTTTGTCGCTTAGAACGTCAAGTTTCTTTGAGAAGGAATTTTTCGTGAAAAGTTGAGTGGGAGGACAATGGAACTTGGATAAGGTTAAAAGAACCTTAGCTATATGCACAGAGTTGCGCAGCACCGAAAAGTGTTCCGGAGGCAGCAACAATGCTCATGGCTCACGTACCTCAAAGGTTGTGGTTACGGAGGTCAAAGTTTCTATTGAAACAAGTAGGTCGGGTAAACAATCAAATACCAAGATTTGAGGGTTGAATCATTATTTGAGAATAATGAACCGACTACATGCAAAGAAGCGATGATGGACCCTGACTCCGTAAAATGGCATGAAGCCATAAAATCCGTGATAGTTCCATACACGAGAAATCAAGTTTTGAACTTGAAGGACCCTCGAGAAAGGTGTAAGACCTTACAGTTGTGTTTGGATCTATAAAGAAATAGACATGGATGTTTCGCATCTATGAAATGGTCGACATGTTGGGAAAGAGTTCACAACAATGTTCAAGGGTTGACTATGACAAGATTTGATCTTTCATAACGATTTAGTCTAGACGGATAAATGTAGCAACCACTACATATAATTTTGTTATATGGTAGTTGAATAAACAAAACAAGTTCTTCTAATAGAATTGTTACCTAGGACGTGTGCATGACACGGTCCATAGGGTTTTGTTAATTCATAGGATGCTAAAAGCATATGCAAACTTCAATGGTTGAAGTGAGCATCGCGGAGTTGGAAACTTCACAATGATGAAATTGTTAAAAGAGTTTAAATTCATCAGAGACAATGAAGATGCTTGCATTTGCAAGAAATTAAGTGGGAGCGCTAAGACATATTTCTAATACATTATGTAGGAGACATATTGTTGATTGGAAGTGATGTATCTTTTTATTAACACAAGTTAAGAATTTCATCCCGATGAAAGACTTAGGCAAAACCCAAATAATTGGCATCAATAGACGCCAATATGGTTGTGCCAAAAGTACATAGATGATATATTGAATGAGTTCAATATAGAAACTATAAGAAAGGTTCTTGTTGCACAGAAAGGATTGAATGAGTTCAATATTGATGATATATTCAAGTGTATTGACACTTGGTAAGTGAAACAAAGATTCAAGTATAGATTGATACTTGATGTATGAAATCACAAAGAGTATCAATCAAGCTGTGATATGTACAAATCCAGATATGTCCTATGCTTTAAATGATGTGAGCATATACCAGAATGATTCATAAGATGATCATTGGACAATAGTAAGGATATTCTTATGATCTTTTGGAAGAACTAAGAATATATTGTTTTGTAGAAGTGACAAATAGATGGTTAGTTCATTGTAAAAGTACTACATTGATACTAGTTTTGTCACAAAATACAAATTAAGTTTATCTCAATCTAAACTAAGGGTGGCACAATATAATGGAAAGTAAGTTCCATAATGGATTTGGATGAGTTCCAAAGTTAAGACATTGTGACAGATACTACAACAAAAGGCTGAGTATATGACTGCTATTAAAGCAGCTAAAGAGGGCATTTGTGTCAAGTAGTTTGTTATCAAACTAGGTGTAGTTCACAGCGGGATAATACTATGAAGATATATTGTACGACAATATTATCAACATGTTTTAACCCCAAAGAACTAAAGGTCTCACCAAAGGACTAAAATTATACAAAGCCATCTCATTAGAGAATAAGTGATGCGTAGAGACGCAAAGACATGCAATTACACACGGACCTGGAAGTGTCAGATCCGGAGATCAGTTGACCACTAGCAATCGTGTACATACGACACCAGAAAGCCATAGGTGTTGAATACACAAAGGTTTGAAACTAGATTATTGACTCTAGTGCAAGTGGGAGACTGTTGGAGATATGCCCAAGAGGCAATAATAAAGTGGTTATTATCATATCTTCATACTTATGATAAATGTTTACATACCATGCTATAATTGTATTAATAGGAAACATTAATACTTGTGTGATTTGTAAACATAAAAGAGTCCCTAGTAAAGCCTCTTGTTAAACTAGCTTGTTTGTTAATATATGATCATGGTTTCCTGATCATGAACATAGAGATGTTATTAACAACAGGGTCATATCATTAGGAGAATGATGTGATGGACATACTCCTATAGATAAGCGTAGCATAAAGATCAAGTCATTTTAATAGTTCAACTGCTATATGCTTTCTGATACATAGTAACCTAATTCCTCCGACCATGAGATCATGCATATCACCTTTACCGGATGGATGCTTTGATGACATCAAACACCACACCATAACTGGGTGGCTATAAAGGTGGCATTGAGTGTTCGGAAAGTATTGGTTGAAACACATGGATCAAGAGTGGGATTTGTCCATCCATATGACGGATAGATATACTCTGGGCCCTCTGGGTGGAATGTCATCCAATTAGCTTGCAAGCATGTGACTGGCTCACAAGGGATCACATACCACGGGAACGAGAAAAGAGTACTTATCGGTAACGAGGTTGAACTAGGTATGCAGAGATACAGACGATCAAAACCTCGGATAAGTAAACTATCGTGAGACAAAGGGAAATTGGTATCGTATGTAAGTGGTTCATTCGATCGCAAAGTAATCGTAGAAATATGTGGGAGCCATATGAATTTCCAGATTCCTCTATTGGTTATTGTTCGGAGAAGTGTCTCGATCATGTCCGCATAATTCACGAACCGTAGGGAGACACACTTAAGGATTCGACGTTGTTTGAGTAGTTATGGTATGATGAGAAAGAGACCGAATGTTGTTCGGGGTCTCGGATGGGATCTGGGATATCACGAGGAGATCCGGAATGGTCCGGAGAATAAGATTCATATAAGGAAAGTCCCGTTTCGGAGTTCGGGAATGATTCCGGTGTTTTCATTGGGAATGTTCTAGAAGGTTCCGGAATGTCCGGCACTCCGGAGGGGAAGGGGTACATGAATGTGTCATTGCAAGTTGGAATGATTGCATCATGTACTAAGTGTCATCGCTGTTCCAAATAAAGGATTAATTCAAATCCTAGTTTGAAAAGTCAAATAGCTAAATTGAAAAGTCAAACGGCTAAATTTGGAAAGAGGAAAAGAGGAGGAAGGTGAAACCGAGTTGGGGAGGGAGTCCCTCCTCCCCAAGCCAGCGCACCACCCAAGCCGAGTTGGGGAGGGACTCCACTCCCTCCCCTTGGCCGGCCGGCCCCTCCACCTATATAAGGAGGGGCAGGGCTCCCTCCTAGCACACACAAGTACCTCTCCTCCAAACCCTAGCTTGGCGCCACCACCTCCTGCAGCTGCCGCCGCCTCCTAGGGTTGCCCTAGCCGCCGACTTGGGGTGCCCCAAACCCTAGCCGCCGGCTCTAGCACCTCCTCCTTGGTGTGTCTAAAACCTAGATCGCCGAGGAGCTCTCTCATACTCCACCATACTCGCTCCGGCTTAAGGCAAAGCCCTGCGAGATCTCCCCTCTACTTCCGGTACCACGCCGTCGTGCTGCCGGAATCGCGAGGAGAGTGCTACAACCTCCACTGCCTGCTGGAACAAGGGAGAGGAAGGTCTTCGTCGAGTACCGAACGTGTGACCAACTACAGAAGCGCTGCCGGAACGCAGCGCCGGAAGGATCGTCTACGCGATCTTGAGATCGGCAAGTGTACGACTACATCACCCACGAGAATCTGCTCTCGTTAACCGCTTTGGAATCTTCGAGGGTGAGTTCCTCTATCGACTCGTTGCTACAATCTAGTAGATAGATCTTGGCTTGTTTGTTTGCATGCGGTAGAATTTTTTTGTTTTCCATGCTACGAACCCCTACAATTATATCGGATTCTAGCTGGTTTTTCCTATTCTTCATGTTCTTGAACTCGGCTGACTAAGGAGACGGCTTGATTATTTGCCCGGCCTTGGTTCCACGTGAGGTTTGGGAGGCTTGGTTCTAAGGAGGCATTTCCATGGTGTCTAAGGAATCTGATGCTAGGGCTAGATCAGCAGGGAACGAAGATGGAGAGATTGATGAGTTGTTTCAACATCTACAACTCAATAAGGATGAGCTAGATGAAGTCGTGCTGGATGCGGGGTTGATTGAGGATTGCAAGAAGGGGACTCGCTGGATGGCAATTAGGAAGGTCCTCACTACAAGATCTTTCGGCTCTATAGCACTGTCTAAGAAGATGAAAAGTATTTGAAATCTGTCCAGGGAACCTGTGTGTAGAGAGACAGGTGAAAACTTATTTATTTTTCAGATGCAACGCTTGGAAGATTGGAAGAAGGTGTTACATTAGGGACCTTGGATCTTTAGAGGATAGGGGTGATGATCGAGGACTATGATGGTTTGTGTGATCGTGAGAAAGGTTTCGTTTGGGGGAATGTGGGTATGGGAACACCTGACACATGATGGCTCGTAGACATTGGCATCTAGACTCAGGCTTATCTTGTGTGTTTTGTTCCAACCAAACCTTGGAGACTAGAGATCATCTCTTTTCGACTGTCACTTTGCGAAAGCCTGCTGACACTTCTGCCACATCTATTGGGACCTTACTCTATCGATTTCATAACGACTCATTCTAGCTAGGGAGGTCTTTGCAGGCCCATGTTTCATGGAAATATTTGTCTGCGCTGCGTGGAATGTGTGAAATGAGCATAATGGTCTCATTTTTTATCATAAGGAACCCTCGCTAGACAGGTGGAAAGTGAGGTTTCAAAGTGACCTGATGCTCCATAAATTCAGGGTCAAGGATGTTCTAGTACAACAACTAGTGGATTGGATCATACACACATTTGTTTAGGGTTATATGGCTCTTTTTTCTATTTTCTCCCACCCTAATGTAACTTTTTTCGTACTGTCTTGGCTTTTTGTGCATAATATAATGAAAATCACATCGTAGGGGATTCCCCTACGGTAACATAGTAAAAAGAATGTGGGTATGGGCACAATTGCATGGAATCCCTGAACTGTACAGGAAGGTTGAAATAGTGGATGATCTAGTGCAACGTGTTGGTCAAATAAAGGAGGTTCAGTTAACACCAAAAACTTTCTTTGAAGGAAATTATGTTAGGCTGAGGGTGAGTGTTGATGTCGCAAAGCCTCTCATGAGATTTGTTTCGTTCTCAACCCCTGTTATAGGGAAGAAGAGTGAAGTGGGGTTAACATATGAATGCCCATAGATTATGGACTTGGGTTTGTGAAATGGGTATGCCCTACGGGTGCTTAATATTGGTCTATCCGGTCTGGCCCAGCAGAATCCCACGTAACGATGCACCCCTGATGACGAAGCATGGGAGGAATTCGGGTGGCCCAAGCCCAAGAGGGATTCGACTCCTTAGAGGACAAGTTTCCTTTAGATAGAAATTCAAAAGGGAAAAACCCTAAACTTCCAACTCGGCATATCCCCGAGACCTGTCCTATCATCGCCATTAATCAAGAGCAGACAAGCAAGAGTAGGGTTTTCTCTCTGGGGGCCTGAACCTGGGTAAACATCGTGTCCTGTGTTGTTTGTCTGTTAGTCGTTTCGCGATCTCCAGCGTCCCCTCCTTCTCCAAAACCGAAGCCCATAACAATGGGCATTGACGAGTTGAACCCTCGTCAATTGGCGTCATCTGTGGGAACTGGGGATGCTGATGTTGTGGTCATGATGGCCCCATGCGCTGCGATCTTCGATTCATCTGCGACGGAGAACCGCCTCCTTTTCGGCACCATCTACTTCACCGTCCACTCGCTGGCGACCCGCCAAGACTTTGATTCAGTAGGAGACGGAGTCGACATGATGCTTGGGAGCCTATACTTCTAGGTGGGCCAGGTCGGAACCCTTCGCCTCCCTGAGCGGGTGGTGCCTCCGGCGATCTACCTGCTTCATGAGTAGCGCCAATCGGTGTCCTCAGTGCACCCTCGTTGACGTATGATTCGGATGACAGCAATAGCTGCAACTCCAATCTATGTGACCCTCCTACTTAGGAAGGAACCTACGGTTTCGGATCTGAAAGCTATGAGAGCAACAACATCCCTCATCGCTTCATGTACGCGGTCGTCGTCGACGACCATGTCACCCTTGATAACGTTGGAAATAGGACTGATCCACCAAACCCTGATGCCACCAACGGAGGCCACCCCACAAACCTCAACGCCGGCGGCACCCAGCCGTGGAATCCAGATGGAAACGCCCCTCCTAAGGCCGCTAACGGCGGCGATCCAGCTCACCAACTATCGTGCGAATGGCCATTGCAGTCGCTACTAGGGGTAGCGATTGAGTCGAAGGAGGGCAAGAGCGAGTCGCCATCTGCGGATCGATATTGGGAGCGAGACACATGGTTTACCCAGGTTCTCCCCCCTTAGGGTAAGGACCTACTTCCGCTTGCTTCTATTGATGGCAGATGAGTTACAAGGCGGGCGAACTCGGCGTAAGGGGGGCGAGTCGCTTGGATGGGGTAGCTAATAGCTCGTGAGTACAAAGGGAGCCCTAGGGAGGCTTATATAGGGGTGCCTCGCCGGGGTTTTATTGGAGATATGCCCAAGAGGCAATAATAAAGTAATTATAATTATATTTTTGTGTTTATGATAAATTTTTACATCCCATGCTATAATATCTACTACTTATTAAAGGCAAATAATACAAGATGGTGGTACGTCGGTAAGAAATCAGCCCTCGGATTGAAACAATTTACGAACTATGCCACCGCTAAGAGGCCTTGTCGTGCAACGTTCCTCTCGCTTACAATTATCCCCACCTCTGACCCTAGCGATTCTTCCCTTGAGCCCAGCTGCCAAGATCCACTCGCGAGCGTGGGCGTCATCGGCGAGGGCGCAGAAGCCGGTGGTTCCTGGCCTTCCTCGTCGGGTCAAAGCAGATCAAAACTCAAAAACTGCTTCGAGGTCGTAGAGACCACGCCGGCGTCATCCCTTCGGATCTCTTCCTAGTCGCTCAGAAAGCTTTCCGCTCTGCTCCGCCTCTCTATCTCATCTCCGACTCGAATGTGTTGGTCGCAGCATCACGCCAAAGGAGTGACGGGGCCAACGGTGCAATCCCTGCCGGATCTAGACAGGCATGCACGGGATTCGGCACCTCACGTCACCTCTTGTCCTTCACCGACAGCAGCAACACCGACCCTCGACTCCAGCCAGGTCTCATGTGGCCTCCAGCAGCGTCAGGCCATTTGGACCAGTCAACCCTTCAATTGCAAGATCTTCACAGGCCTGAAAGTTATTCAGCAGGTTGTAACTCAAGTCTACTCTGTCACTCCTATATGATCCTATATAATTTCATCTGAATTGCTTAGGCGAGTCATTGAGGTCAGCTTTAGATTGTTAGTTGGCATTCAGTTATTTTTTGGTATTATCTTGTTTCCTTACACAATCATTACTATAGAAAAATCTTGCATACTGTTGTGAGGAAGACAGGGTTACCGTTGCTAATCGTGGCTTGTAGAGCCACTTATGAGCCTTGTCAAGTCATAGGACGGTGGAAGAGGAACCATGCTTTTGTTGTTGCTAATCTCTATTTGAGAAATGACATGTTCAATGATGACATTTAGGTACACTTCATTAGTACTTAAAATGGACCTAAACTTCATTCAGGTACACTTCATTAGTGCTGAGATCAGTGATGACCTGATCAGAGTTAGGAGGATGAGGCATAGGTCATGATTGTCCTCCTGTGTCCCTACGCGGTCATGATCCCCTCTAGGGCATGTGGCCATGCACTTCCCTTGCTCCTCTCCCCGGCTGCTAGCTAGCACCAGCATGAGTATCTGCTTTGTAGGTTGCAGCTCCAGATTTCATTCCTGCTGTGCCATGGCACCATCACATGAGCTAAAGCTGATGCTTTATTTATATATTAATTAAAGGGTACTATTAAAAATGTTCAATATTTGTTTGCGTTCTGGAATTATCTTGGTTTCCCGATTCCAAGCTAGAATATTTAGTTTTATAGCCAGCAAAGGTAGTTATGATGCTAATTTAGGTAAAGCTATAAATACTGTTACTTTTCCATGGAAATTTGTTTGGTGACGGTCAATTTAGTATAAATCATCTATATCGTGGTAGACATGAGAAAATTCATCAGTTAAGATATTTAGTTCTAGAATGTTAACATTATTTTTATGAAGAAAATATACTTCATGAGCAGTATATTGGGATCAGAAAATACTCTACGATTTATAGATGCATTTGTTTATTGTATTTGTACTTGATAATAATAATACACAACAAGAAGGTAGAGCTACACAGGAAAGAAAACTCTCACAATAATACACAACAAGAAGCTGATTCACTGCACGAGAAGATGAAATCGAGTTTTCTCTTTTGTAATTTCTAACATACAATTTGGGAAATCCATTAATAGAAAAAAAAAGACAAACTAGGAGTTGAACAAGTTGAAGTTTTTCTGAGATTTGTGCTATCTAATGTGAGTCACGTCAATGGCCTTTTAAACCTAATTATCTGCATATTAACTATGGCAACTTTCTGCTTGTTAAGAACTTCAGATGTAACACGTGCTACATTTTGCTTCATGCCATAGAGCTATATCATATAACTTCTTTAAGGGACCGTAAAATATGATGCTCAAGGAACTTTAGAATCTACACTTTTGTGTAGTGATAAATTATTTTGGTGAGATAACAGAAGAATGGAAAAGGATAGTGGATCATTGGATTTGATCGCTGCTGGATGTCTAAGGCCATGGACGTCTGGCATCCTCGGTGCAGGTACTGGAGACGCTTCTCCGTAGAGAAGCCCATCCACCGACAAATAGCTTGTATCCTACTGCTTCCATGCCTCTCCAGCGCTCCTGCATCTCAACAAGGTTTGTCACTTCCCTCTCATATCCACAATGCGTGGAATCCCTTATATTTGATTTAGCTGTGTTAAATATGTCCAGTTTATATGTATTTTTAAAATTGCAAACAAGTTGTCATCCTGTTAACACTTGATGTGCGCTTGTGCATGAACGCTTTGCCATCTCTTAAATAAATACGATTGGCCAGACCTAATTGGTACTACTTTCTCCGATCCATATTACTTATCGGAGAAATGGATGTATCTAGACATATTTTAGTGCTAAATACATCCAATCCAGTGACAATTAATATGGATCGAAGGGAGTATTGATTGTTCATCACAATGTAGTCTAGGGTAGATTTTTATACAAAAAGTTTTGATGAAACATGTGCCTGGGGCCTGTTGTTGATACATTTGAAAAGGTCACTATTTATTCCTTTTTTGCAAAGTATCGGTTAGACCCTCTAGACGTTTGGCTGATATATGTCATAAACAAATCCCACCAGCCAAAACAATGTCATCGTCTAAATCGATATATGATGCTTGTGGTCTTATGGATCCTAGAGCACTTATAACTTCCATTGTGTGTCACCAGGACAAATGCGATATTATGGTTTGTCTAATACTTAAAAAAGACAAAGTGTTTCGTTTCCTAGCAAATAGAGCGTTTTGCTCTTGTTTCGTCCGTTTTTGCCCCGCGAGGAGGAAAAGAGCCGGGGACTCCTCCCAATCCATCTGATTCCTCCCCAACCCCTAACCCCCGTTCTCACTCCTCCCGATCCGAACTCCTTCATGTACCCTCCTCTGGCCCATGGACCGGCCACCAGCGGCGCTCTCCTCTCCAGGAAACTAGCACCGCCCTCCCAACTCAGCCGCCGACACCGCCATCCCCTTCTGGTCATCAGCAGAACCCTCCACTGCACCTCTTCATGCCCCTGATCTATCATCCGCGCAAGCGGGGACACCGAAATTGTGCACTTCCTCCATGCAGACTATGATGCATAAGCCGCCGTCGTTTCTCTCCGCAACCTTGAACGCTACAAGCCGCTGGTGCCTTTCCTCCTCAAGCCGTCGCGCGCACCCTACAGTTTAGGTGTGGACAACATGCAGAATTCTACATATTGCAATCTAAACAACTAAAGAAGGTTTGTATCCTCCTCCGTATTGTTTATTATTTGCTTGAGTAGTTCATGTCTTGAATTTCATTGCAGTTGAGTAGTTTTTGTTATTGCCTACATGAGGTTTATTAAATCGGCTCATGTTTTCTTCCATCATGAATAAAATCTTTGTTGGCATTTAGTATAGTCAATTTTGCAGTCTATTCAAACGAGCTGGACATATTTGCAGTCTGTTCAAACCAATGTGCTCTAGCTTGTTGGACATATATATCATGGTTAGATAAAATAACATTAATCTAAACAATATTGTAATATGCAACGCGTACTTCACGCATGCCTCATGACTGTCTTGCTACAGTCCTAACCTTAAACTTGTTGTAAAAGCATCTCCACACGGGCCCTGGAAAAGGGCGAAAAGACGGAGCTGGAAGTGGTGAAAAGGACGGAAACATAGCTTTCTCCCATAGTCAGGGCCTAACCCGCGTCGTTTTTAGCTCCATCCAGCGCCCCCGTTTGCCCCATGTGGGTAGGGTTCATCTTGGGGGCGCCGGATAACTAAATGGGCCGAGTCAGCACGAAATAAGATTAGCCCTTTAGGGGGGGCTTTAGGGCCCGTGTGGAGATGCTTTTAGCCTTTTACAACAAGTTTAAGGTTAGGCTTGTAGCAAGACAGTCGTGAGGCATGCGTGAAGTACGCGTTTCATATTACAATATTTAGAATGTTGGACGTGATTATCACGGTTAGCACTGTCTCTGGAAAACCATTAGGGATTTCTATTTTCGTGCCCTTGGTTCGTTAGTTGTACTCACTTTTCCCCAGCCGCTTAACTTTTCCTCACTTTTCCCCTCGCCATGTTAAGAAACCCTCGCGGGCGCTTGCAGGCGCTCGGATGGAGGGATGCCGTCAGGTCAAAGGCTTGACCGTTACATGCTGACTGGTGGGATGATGACCCACAAGTATAGGGGATCACAACAGTCTTCGAGGGTAATATTACCCAATTTATTGATTCGACACAAGGGGAGCCAAGAATACTTGCAAGCCTTAACAACTGAGTTTTTAATTCAGCTGCACCTGAAAATAGTTCTTGCTCACATAAGTTAGCAACAGTTTTGTAGTAGCAATAGCAAAGTAACAGCAGCAGTAAAACAAGAGAAATAGTAACAGTAGTAGCAAACGGTAGGATATGAGCGCGGTAGACATAGGGATGGATGGACGGGCGTTGCATGGACAAGTCTAAACATGTAACTTCAAGATCTAGGGCAATTGCAGATAAATAAGATAAAGCATCCAAGTAATAAACAATCATAGGCATGTGTTCTATATATAGTCATGCATGCTCGCAATGAGAACTTGCACAACATCTTTTGTCCTGCCAGCCCATTGCAGCGGGGCCTCAAGGGAACTTCTGGCAATTAAGGTGCTGCTTTTAATAGAGCACCGGATCAAAGCATTAACACTCCATGAACACATGTGATCCTCACATCACAGTCATGCCCTCCGGTTGTCCCAATTTCTGTCACTTCGGGGCCTTTGGATCAAGACAATGATATGTGTACACAACTTGCAGATAAGATCACAAACAATACTATCATAATGAATCAATAATAAGTTCAGATATGAGATCATGGCACTCGGGCCCTAGTGACAAGCATTAAGCATAACAAGTTGCAACAAAGTCAAATAGCACTAATAGAGATACTAGGCACCATGCCCTAACAATCTTATTCGATTACATGATAGAACCCATCCAATCCCTACCATCCCCATAGTCTACAGCGGGGGATTACTCATTCATGGATGGGGGAAACATGGATGGTTAATGGAGAGGCGTTGATGATGATGATGACGATGATCCTCTCCAAATTCCCCGTCCCGGCAGAGTGCCAGAACGGAGTTTCTGGTTCCGAATCGCGGTTTTTGGTGGTGGCGATGCAACGGAACTCTTTCTGAAAAAACGTCGAACCCCCCTCGGTTTTTAGGTCAGGAGGCAACTTATAGGCGAAGAGGGAGGCCGAGGGGGTGCCTAGGGTGGCCACACCTCCTCCAGGCGCGGCTAAGCCTGGCCCGCGTGGCTGGGGTGCGTGGTCCCCCTAGGGCCCAACTCCGTCTCGTCTTCTGGCTCCGTGAGTCTTCTGGTGAAATAGAATTTTTGGCATATTTTCCGGGATTTTTCCTGATAGTTGATTGTCTGCACAAAAACTAGATACCAAGGTAATTCTACTGAAAACAACGTTAGTCCATGTTAGTTGTATCCAAATCTCACAAGTTTAGAGGAGAAACAATAGCAAAAGTGTTCGGGAAATTAGATACGTTTTGGACGTATCAACTCCCCCAAGCTTAGCTTATTCCTTGTCCTCAAGCAATTCAGTTGAAAACTGAGTGTGATAAAAGAACTTTCACAATCACATTTGCTTCATATGATGTATATATTCTCAGCACAGGAGTAAATACTTAGACAATTCATAATAAGGAGTATGCAACTAAGTCTACTCAATAGTCATTGCAAGCTATGAAGAGATTCCAACTCAATAATTATAAGTAGCATGAAACATAAACATAAGCAACATTGCAATGCTCATAATAAGGTATGATAGAGTGGTATCTCGCTTGCCTTTGTTTGTAGAGCACAATATAAATGCCAAGGCACCTCTGAAGTTCAAGTGAAGACTAGAAGTAAAGATATCAAAGATACAAGCATCAAAGTCATGACATAATCAACCAAGTTTTGAGACAAGCACATTACACTAAGAATGACAACTATGCTCTCAAGAAGGCGCTCATAGAATAAGTGGTGACTCAACAAGGAAATGAAAAAGGTTTTGAAAAGTTCGAAAGGCTTCCAAATACGGTAAGGTACTCATTATCTTTGAGCTCTCATTGCCCCTATCATAAGCATCTTTATATGGTTAATGGTGAAAGTGAGGTCCAATATGAGTTATATGCTTGACAAACCATAAACTGGAAATCTCATGTCCCTTGAGTACGAGGGCCGCTCCTCATGCTACTCAACTTTAGTTACCTGTAAGTTCTTGTCATCATAAATACATGCATATCATAGAGAACCGCCAACGGGGTACCCCTTGCACATGATACATGAGTTATCCTGTAATCAAAATGACAAGGCAAGTAGACAATAAGCATCTCAGCGATCTTTTTATTTGCTAATTACATAGGTTTTTATTGAGGATGCTTCACAGATTGCTCATTATGGTTATGCGCAAGTTTCCACCATGATTAAGCATGGCTTAGGCTAGCAGCCTAGGCGTTTCTCTAACATATATATATATATAACTCCATGAACTCACAAGCTCCCCTTTTATTTCACACCGACGACATCCGCAAACAAAAGAGCATGATATTAACTGGATATATATCCATAAGTGTTGAAAGCGTTCCACGTGATAGCACAGTTCTGCTAACTCCCAGCCTATAATTTGCAAGCATATAACTTTCATGGACAGTCACAATGGTTCAGGTTTATTAAGTGCAAGAAATAAAGTGTGCCATAAAGTTCGTGAGAGCTTTACTAACTAACTTTCTCAAAACAGTCAAACATTTTATTTGGAAGAAAACAAGGCATAATAAATATACACAGAATTAGCAAATGATGCTAATAGGTAGGTATGGTGGACACTGTTGCAATATTGGTTTTGGGGAGTTGGATGCACAAGTAGAGCTCATACTCAGTGCAAGTGAAGGCTAGCAATAGAGAGGGAGCGACAAACAAGAGAGCAATAACTATAATAATCATGCTTGCAACAAAACAAGACTAATTATGGGATGAAAGTGATACAAGAACTCTAAGGCAAAATAAATCATCGAGGATTACTGACTATTGTTTAGTCATATGCATGCGTGAGCATGTGCCAAGTCGATTCAAATGAAACATTCAGAGGAGGATACCACAATATCATACCAAGTTATGAATAGAACAATGCAAGCAAACATTCATATGGCATGCTACAAACTATTAGCAAGCTGGAGATAATCATAAGAAAGCAAGAACTACTAAGCATCCATAAATAACATACACCTTACATGAACAGACTAAGCATGCTCACAATGATGAGTATATGTACAAAAATGAAAACAAATAGAGTTTGTTACCAGCCTCTTACCACACCTCAAGTTGTATTAATCATCACTATTGCCCTTCACTTGTGTGGCTTGAATAATAACATGAAACCAAACTCTAGTGAGGACTGTTGAACCCTGCAAAGAACTTCACAAAACCAAAGAAGAAGAAGAAATATTTTTGGTTTTTTCGATTTTTTAAAGCAAGCAAACAGAGCAAAACCAAACAAAGTAAAATCTGTTTGGATTTTATTTTAAGGCAAACCAAAGCTAAAAAGCAAAGAAACAAACCAAGAGAAACAATGAAAATATTTTTGGTCTTTTTGTGTTTTGGGAAAAACAGAAACAAAAACAAAAAAGAAAGCGAAACATGGATATACAAAGAACCGACGAAACATGATATATATATGAGTGTGATGCCGGTATACCTCCCCGCAAGCTTAGGATTTTGGCCTAAGTGGGGCTCAATAGCGCATGTAGTAATCCCAAGCTGGTGGGTCATCATAGGAATGATCATAATCAGGCCCTCGAGATGAAGAAGAAGAAGCGCTCCAATCATAGGAGGGCTGCTGGTATGAAGACTCTCCCATGTTGGAGGGCTGAACCAAATCATCTTTGGCATCCTCTCCAACATTCTCCTCTTGCTGGGAGAGCTCCGCCATGTATGTGTCAAACTCCTCCGCCGTGAGCGACCATCCTTGCCTGTTATCAAAATTAAACAAAGCAGGTGCAGGCAAATAAACTACTTTCTCAGTCCTACCCCCTCTCCAACCACGCTTGACAAAGGATAACTCATACGGTAAACTTCTCACCGTATCCCAAGAAGAAATAAAATTTTGCTAAACCATGGAATTAAGATCAAGCCTCTCTATGGGGAACCGATAATCTGAATGGTGAGGCTCCAAACCATGGAAAGCTAGCAACCTAGAGGCAATGAGACCTCCACAAATTCCACTGATGTGGACATCCCTACTATTGATACAACCGTTGTACCTACAGCAACACACATAGAAGGACCCATCACAAGATCTCGTGCCAAACAACTTAACTATCAGGTACTTTCTTTTCTTGGAACTATTCCTCACATACATGAGAATATGATGCTGCCTAAATCAGATATATTTCTTACTCTTAGGAATGATGGACCAAGCATGGATGAGAGGGACAAGCATTGGAGCATGGCCATGCATGGAGATGGCAACAAGCATGTGATGAACCAAGATAAGGCCACAGATGAAGATTTCAGAACTTTGAGGCCACCATAATGAAGAAAGAAGGCTTGGACGAAATATTCAAGATCAATACTTTACGAATTCGTCCATAGCTTAATATGGTGCTGCGACACCTTTATTTTGGGCCAGGCCCATGTAATTTTCGCAGGATTTTAATTAGCCACTTTTTAGAGTTCGTATTTGAGGGGAAAAGGACTTTTAGGGTTCGATTCGGCCACCACTTCCATGGCTGGCCGAAACCCCACCTTTTCGCCCTTAAATACGCCCCATAGCCGAACCTCTAGACTCGGATTTTGTTTAGACATTAAGTTAGCCATAGTCGCAACTTCGCCAAGGCTCGAGCGTCGCAGAGGCCTCTTGTACTTCGCACCTATTCAGGATCCCACCTCTTTCAATAAAGCTTTCCTCTTAATCCGCAATATCTTGATTGCAATATTGGTTCTTACTTGTTCTCGATTTCAGGTAGGAATTAAGACCCTCGCTGGTCAGGCTGATCGTGTTCACGCAGGATCGGTAACCTCCCGGAGATTGGCCTAGCGATTGCATTGGCGCTCGTGCTCGCACGTGTAGTCGGATCGTCAAGCCCGAACTCCACCAAATCGATTATCGCCATCTCATCGAAAGATCGGACACCTTTGCCCTATCAAGTGGTATCAGATTTCAGGTTGCTCGGTGAGATTTTACTGTTTTTCATAGATTAGATCTGTTTTTTACCTATAACCCACGAAAAAGCCAAAAACACAGTTAGAGTTTAGATCCATCCCATAACCAATCTACGCCTCGCATTATCTTTTCAGTTTTTGCATTGTTGAATTTGTGTCTACATCGTCGCGTCGAGTTGCTGGTCTTAGTGTCTCGTCCCTTAGAGTTTCGAGTTCTGATCATAGTAGTCACCGCCACACTCGCCGATCACCGCCACCATATTCCGCCGCCATATACCCAGCCACCATAAACCCTAATACTCCGCCACCGTCTTCCTACCGCGACACAGATCCGATCAGTTTTCCTGCCGTGGTACGAGTCCGAGTAGAGTTACTGTTTCCTAGTTATTTCTTTTGACTTTCCTTCTTTGTTGTTTCCGTGTTCAGCTAAGAGTCCGGTCGTAAGTCCAGAAGGAGAGCAAAAAAAAAAAGTCTGGAACCGCCTCCGAAAAAATTTCTGGCTATACTGGTTTTCGGCTTTGGGGATCACTTTTCTCCATCGGCCGTTATAGCGATATTTTTTTGGCGTCTGCGCGCTTTCCGGAGCAAAATAAAAAATTTCGAAAAAAATTTTGGGGGCTAACCTCTTTTTAGACCCCGTAGATCAGTTCTAGACACTCGCCATCATAGTGATTTTCTGCATCTCGGATCGCTTTTCAGGGTGCTATATCATCATACAGTGCTTGTTGTGTCGCGTCGTGACATCGTTGGTGATCTAGGCTCGCGTCTCTAGTACGGTCTAGCCTAGGACCAGCACAGTACCGTCGTTGAGCATTCTTTCAACTTTTGCATTGCTGTTTTGATAATTGCTAACCCCCTTTGCTAAGCCTTCCTAGAGCTCCACAGATATTCTCCACGTGCGGTGTCTCGACTCCTGGTAATCGCTTGGTTCAATCTCTGGACCCACTGATCCTCGTGGTTGCACATCGCCTTTTCCTGCTGTTTGGTAAGAACTTGTAAGAGCTTCGTATATTGCTTGACGGATTACGCGTGACTTCCACCATATTCCTGTAGTATATACCTGTGCTTTTTAAGGACTAACCATGACAGATACTTCGCGGAACCCTGCCACCATGACGAACGAAGAACTACATGCCCACTTCTCCGCGCTCTTGGTCAGTCGCGCTGAAGACGTGGATACGCGCCTAGGGGAGTTTGACACCAAGCTCACCAACGCCGTGGACAAGATCGATGGACTCGAGAAATCCTTCAACGCCAAGCTTGACGTTCGGTTCAAGGAGCTTCTGAACCGATTGCCCGCGCCTGCACCAGCACCCACACATGGCGCACGGCGCATTCCGATCACGGGTCGGACTGCTGGTTCGGCTGCCGCCGCACCCCCGGCGGCTCCTGCTGCGACTGACGTTCCTCAGACTTCCGCCGCGGCTGCTGCTGCGACATTGGGGACAGACGACGGGTACTACTACGACCCCGACGACGACGATCTGTTTGACGAGGAGGTTGAACAACCTCCACAGGTACCTGCTGGTCGCCCCCGACATTACTACCGCAACGCTCGCCCACCGGTACGTAATGATGATGATCATGTTGCAAAGCTTAAATTAAATATTCCATCTTTTGAGGGTAAATATAATCCTGATGCATATCTTACATGGGAGATGGAAGTAGAACAACATTTTGCATGCTTAAAATATCCTGAGAATATGCGTGTTAGTGCTGCTACATGTGAATTTACTAAATTTGCTTCCCTTTGGTGGTCTGAGTATTGTCGTTTAAATCCTACTACTATTCCTAGTACTTGGACTGCTTTAAAAACTGCTATGCGTGTTCGTTTTGTACCTCCCACTTATCAACGTGATTTACTAAAGAATCTGACACGCTTAGAGCAAGGGAAAAATTCTGTAGAAGAGTATTATCAGGAATTGCAAACGGGGATGGTTAGGTGTGGTCTTGTTGAATCTAATGAACAAATGCTTGCACGTTTCTTTGGTGGATTAAACAAGGACATTCAGCACATATTAGATTATAAGGAATATAATTCTATCACTCGTTTGTTTCATCTTGCTTGCAAAGCTGAACGTGAAGTGCAGGATCACCAAACACCATGGAGGAGGACTAATAATTCTGCAGGTCGCACATCCACTTGGACATCCCGACAATCAGCGCCTCCTCGTGATTCGCCTCCAGCTACTACCACATCCAAGGCCACCACAAGATTTCCAGCTGCTCCTCCACCATCATCCAATGCTCCTGCTCGTAGTGCATCTTCTATGGCTTCCACGGGTAAGACAAAGGATATACAATGCCGCAAGTGCTGGGGTTTTGGTCATATTGAGAGACAGTGCACAACACAACGTGTCATGATGGTGCGAGAAGATGGTGAATACGATTCAGCGAGTGACTTCGATGAAGATACACTAGCCCTTATTTCTGCTCGAGATGGAGACAATTCTAATGATGATGAAGAGCCAGAGGTAATGGGAGCTGAAGCTGCTGATCAATACAAGAGTTTAATTACACAACGTGTGTTGAGTGTGCAATTGAGCAAATCTGAGCAAGATCAACGCCACAACCTGTTCCAAACACGTGGTGTTGTCAAGGAAAGAGCTATACGGATCATCATTGATGGAGGGAGTTGTAATAATCTGGCCAGTGTTGACATGGTAGAGAAGCTTGCGCTTCCAACAAGACAACGCCCACATTCATACTACATCCAATGGTTTGAGAGTTCTCGCAAGATCAAGGTAACAAGAACGGTACGCGTGCATTTTACTATTGGTACATATTCTGATTTTGTTGATTGTGATGTTGTACCTATGCAAGCTTGTTCTTTGTTACTTGGTAGACCATGGCAATTTGATAGAGAAGCTGTTCATAATGGCAAAACTAATCACTATTCTCTTATGCATAATGGAAAGAAAATTGGTCTAAAACCTATGACTCCCGAACAGATTTTAAAAGATGATCTTGCTAGAGCTAGTAGAGCTAAAACTGAGGAGAAAAATAAAAGTGAGAATCAGATTGTTGCTGCAGATTTTATACCACCAAAGAATACTAAATCTGATTCTACACATGCTACTGAAATTCGTTTGAAGAGTCCATGTATGCTTGCAAATAAAATTGATATTGCTGAACTAGATGTTAACAATACTCAATGTTATGCAATTGTCTGCAAAGAGGTTTTGTTTTCATTTGAGGATATGCCTCCTTCTTTGCCACCCGCTGTTGCTAACCTTTTGCAGGAATATGAGGACGTCTTTCCCGCTGAGTTGCCACCAGGACTACCTCCTATTAGAGGAATTGAGCACCAAATTGATCTAATTCCTGGTGCCACGTTGCCCAACCGCGCGCCATATAGAACCAATCCAGAGGAGACAAAGGAGATACAACGCCAAATTCAGGAACTACTCGACAGAGATCATATTCGTGAGTCCCTTAGCCCCTGTGCTGTTCCTATTATTTTGGTACCTAAGAAAGATGGTTCTTCGCGCATGTGTACTGATTGTAGAGCTATCAATAATATTACTATTCGATATCGTCATCCTATTCCACGTTTAGATGACATGCTTGATGAATTGAGTGGCTCTACCATGTTTTCTAAAGTTGATTTGCGTAGTGGTTACCACCAGATTCGTATGAAATTAGGAGATGAATGGAAAACAACATTTAAAACTAAGTTTGGTTTATATGAGTGGTTAGTAATGCCGTTTGGTTTAACTAATGCACCTAGCACTTTCATGAGATTAATGAACGAAGTTTTACGTGCTTTCATTGGACGTTTTGTGGTAGTCTACTTTGATGATATTCTGATTTATAGCAAATCTTTAGAGGATCATTTGGACCATTTACGTGCTGTTTTTAATGCTTTACGTGATGCACGTTTGTTTGGTAACCTTGAGAAGTGCACCTTTTGCACCAATCGAGTTGCGTTTCTTGGCTATGTTGTTACATCACAGGGTATTGAAGTGGATCCAGCCAAGATTGAAGCTATTGAGAATTGGCCGCAGCCCAAGACGGTCACACAAGTGAGGAGTTTTCTTGGCCTCGCTGGTTTTTATAGGCGCTTTGTCAAAGACTTTGGATCAATTGCCGCGCCGCTGAATGAGCTTACCAAGAAGGATGTGCCCTTTGTTTGGGGCGATGCACAACAACAGGCCTTCGTCATATTAAAAGATAAGCTAACACATGCTCCCTTACTCCAACTTCCTGATTTTACTAAGACTTTTGAACTTGAATGTGATGCTAGTGGAATTGGTTTGGGAGGGGTGTTATTACAAGAGGGAAAACCTGTTGCATATTTTAGCGAGAAATTGAGTGGGGCTAGTCTAAACTATTCTACTTATGATAAAGAATTATATGCATTGGTTCGGACATTAGAAACTTGGCAACATTATCTATGGCCTAAGGAATTTGTTATTCATTCTGATCATGAATCTTTGAAGCATATTCGTAGTCAAGCTAAGTTGAATCGTCTTCATGCAAAGTGGGTTGAATTTATTGAGTCTTTTCCTTATGTTATCAAACACAAAAAGGGTAAAGATAATGTTATTGCTGATGCTTTGTCGCGCCGTTATGCTTTGTTATCTCAACTTGACTTCAAAATATTTGGATTGGAAACTATTAAGGAACAATATGTGCATGATGCTGAATTTAAAGATGTGTTGCAGAATTGTAGAGATGGTAGAACTTGGAACAAGTTCGTCGTCAATGATGGATTTGTGTTCCGTGCTAACAAACTATGCATTCCAGATAGCTCTGTTCGTCTTTTGTTGTTACAGGAGGCGCATGGAGGAGGATTGATGGGACACTTTGGTGTCAAGAAGACGGAGGATGTTCTTGCTGCACACTTCTTTTGGCCACGTATGCGTCGAGATGTTGAGAGATTTGTGGCACGCTGCACTACTTGTCAAAAAGCTAAGTCTCGCCTTAATCCACATGGTTTATATATGCCTCTTCCTGTTCCTAGTGTTCCTTGGGAGGATATTTCTATGGACTTTGTTTTGGGATTGCCACGAACACAGAAGGGGAGGGATAGTATTTTTGTTGTTGTGGATCGGTTTTCTAAGATGGCACACTTTATTCCTTGTCATAAAACGGATGCTGCTGCGCATATTGCTGATTTGTTCTTTCGTGAGATTGTTCGTTTGCATGGTGTGCCAAATACTATTGTCTCTGATCGTGATACTAAATTTCTTAGCCACTTTTGGAGATGTTTATGGGCTAAGTTGGGGACTAAATTGCTTTTTAGTACTACATGTCATCCCCAAACTGATGGTCAAACTGAAGTAGTAAATAGAACTTTGTCTACTATGTTACGGGCTGTTTTAAAGAAGAACTTAAAATTGTGGGAAGAGTGTTTACCTCATATAGAATTTGCTTATAATCGTTCATTGCATTCTACCACAAAGATGTGCCCATTTGAGATTGTGTATGGTTTTGTTCCTCGTGCACCTATTGATTTATTGCCTTTACCTTCTTCGGTGCAACATAATTTGGATGCTACACAACGCGCTGAAATGATATTAAACTTGCATAAGACTACTAAAGATAACATTGAACACATGAATGCTAAGTATAAACTTGCTGGGGATAAAGGGAGAAAGCATGTTGTGTTTGATGTTGGCGATCTTGTTTGGTTACATTTGCGTAAAGATCGTTTTCCGGATTTACGCAAGTCTAAGTTAATGCCACGTGCTGCTGGTCCCTTTAAGGTGTTAGAGAAAATCAATGATAATGCATATAAACTTGAGTTGCCTGCAGACTTTGGTACGGCTAGTCCTACATTTAACATTGCAGATTTGAAGCCTTACTTTGGTGAGGAAGATGAGATTGCGTCGAGGACGACTTCAATTCAAGAAGGGGAGCATGATGTGGACATCCCTACTATTGATACAACCGTTGTACCTACAGCAACACACATACAAGGACCCATCACAAGATCTCGTGCCAAACAACTTAACTATCAGGTACTTTCGTTTCTTGGAACTATTCCTCACATACATGAGAATATGATGCTGCCTAAATCAGATATATTTCTTACTCTTAGGAATGATGGACCAAGCATGGATGAGAGGGACAAGCATTGGAGCATGGCCATGCATGGAGATGGCAGCAAGCATGTGATGAACCAAGAGAAGGCCACAGATGAAGATTTCAGAACTTTGAGGCCACCATAATGAAGAAAGAAGGCTTGGACGAAATATTCAAGATCAATACTTTACGAATTCGTCCATAGCTTAATATGGTGCTGCGACACCTTTATTTTGGGCCAGGCCCATGTAATTTTCGCAGGATTTTAATTAGCCACTTTTTAGAGTTCGTATTTGAGGGGAAAAGGACTTTTAGGGTTGGATTCGGCCACCACTTCCATGGCTGGCCGAAACCCCACCTTTTCGCCCTTAAATACGCCCCATAGCCGAACCTCTAGACTCGGATTTTGTTTAGACATTAAGTTAGCCATAGTCGCAACTTCGCCAAGGCTCGAGCATCGCAGAGGCCTCTTGTACTTCGCACCTATTCAGGATCCCACCTCTTTCAATAAAGCTTTCCTCTTAATCCGCAATATCTTGATTGCAATATTGGTTCTTAATTGTTCTCGATTTCAGGTAGGAATTAAGACCCTCGCTGGTCAGGCTGATCGTGTTCACGCAGGATCGGTAACCTCCCGGAGATTGGCCTAGCGATTGCATTGGCGCTCGTGCTCGCACGTGTAGTCGGATCGTCAAGCCCGAACTCCACCAAATCGATTATCGCCATCTCATCGAAAGATCGGACACCTTTGCCCTATCATCCACCCTTCTCACGGTTAGTGGTAAGATGGTCAGCTATCAAAGCACCCAGGTTATAAGATCTATCCCTATTCAAAGCCGTTGAGATAAAAGCTAGATCAAATGAAGATAATTTTTTAGCAATCTTTCTAGCAAGAACACACTTGGTAATGAAATAGGCAAAATATCTAATGGATGGGAACTGAATGTTCTGAATTTTACCACTTTCCTTCGAGAAGTCGAAACCTTGGCAGATTTCAGCATATAAATCCATAAGTGACTTAGGCCTCTCCTTGATCTTCTCAGAAGATCCCTAATGAGGCACTCTAATAGTTGCACAAAAATCAGCAAAAGGTAGGTCGACAACTATATTATAGATTTTATAATGGACCATGGGGTTAGATGAGGACCAAGTAAACCAGAAGTCCTGCACCACAACCATGGTTAGCTTAACATACTGATATGGTTCTTCTTCAACAAAGTGTTCCAACCCTGCATTAGTAATCATAGTCTGGAAATCCTGGAAGATTCCCGCGGCTCACATAAATTTAAGGCATGGATATATGGAAGGGAAGACTCCTTCCTCACGACGGACTTTCATTGGCTTAGGTACCATCAAATCATATTGATTCAGTGGGTATGCACTCATCTTCCTTTCTGAAATTTTTAGAAAAAAATCAAACCAAGTGATATCCAAGTTGATAAATGATGAGAAACTACTATAGGAACTTGCTAGAGGGCTAAACATGCATCAAAATGAAATATCTAAGCATAGAACAAGCATGCAAGCTCACACAACCTGACACCTATAGCAGCAAAATACTCAAGATACAATCTACCAATCACAAATCTAATTAAACAAGCGGAGGAGGCACATACCAAGGAACAATCCCTCCAAAAATCAGCAACAAAGATAGGCTGAGCAAGGAGATCGAAAATCGGGAGCAAGAACAGTAGGAACTCAAGCTTGAGAATTTTTTCCGGTGTTTTTTGGGAGAGAGAAAGAAGTGGCTAGGAGGAGACAACTTAGAGGGCCACAGGTGGGCCCCACCCAGGCCAGGCACGCCCTGGGGGCTGGCCGCGCCACCAGGGGGTGTGCTGGCCTGGTGGGTCCCCCTGGGCCACTCTAGGTCCCCCTCTGCCCCTTTTTCGAGAAAAATCTTAATATGAATTTTTTGGGATTTTTTGGGAAACTTTATTTTTGGCTAATTTTTAGGGGATGAAAATTGATTTTCTCGCAGAAAGGATTTTTTTAGAAGAAGCAAAAGCAAACAAAAACCAAAACTACAGAAGTTCTAAGACACTCTAACAAGCAACAATTAACTAAACTAAATCTAACAATAGAGAGAGCAAAAACTAGGAGGGAGAAAAATAAAGTGAGCAAGTATAACCACTATGAAAGCATTGTTTTGTTCATTAAAATCCCTTTGTTAACAAGGCTGATCAGGTCTTGTTACCAAAACAATCTTATATGAAATAAAACTTTGCATTCCACAAAGTGATTATGTTACCTCAAACTTGATAGCAATAGTCCCAATCATAATAGTTTCAAAACTTTCTTATGGAATGGTATAATATATTTCTCCAACTTTGATGCTCTCAATATTTTCAATGGAATTCAGGCAATAGCTCTTATCAACCTTCGTAGGGAAATAGATAGTATGCTCTTTGTCATTAATATTAAATGTTACTTTTCCTTGATTACAATTGATGACATCACCCTCAGTATTAAGAAAAGGTCTCCCAAGAATAATAGACATATTATCATCTTCAGGCATTTCAAGCACAACAAAATCAGTTAAACCCAAGCAATTATGAGCCACTTGAACAGGAACATCCTCACATATACCAACATGAATAGTAGTATACTTATCAGCCATTTGCAAAGATATATTAGTTGGTATCAACTTTTCTAGCTAGAGTCTCTTGTAGAGAGAAAAATGTGTAACACCCTCAGAATCGGCCTTATGCAAGTTTTAGCGATTCCCGCCAAACCTGCATAGAAACGATTCAAAGGTGCCCACCAGGCACTTTCGTGCGGGTGGAAAACGAAGTAATACCATTACACAATAGTCCATGATGGAACCCACAGAACAGATATATACAACAATGACTCAAAGAGTCAAGAATACAGATATACAATACAAAGATCCAAATCACCTTTAAAACGATACAGCATCCGAGTACGGACAAGATGCAAATTGAGCTAAGAGCCCTGAAGAATAACCAATGGCGTCCATAACCCTGCCCAGGCCAAGCCGGAAGGGTAACCCTGCTAACGATGGCGATCTTAAAACATGCTTAAACAAAAGGGGTGCCGACAAAGGGCAAAGGAAAAAGAGAGCGGTCAGTACTAAGGCCAGTACACGGCGAGACTAGAATTCGGTGGTCTTCGCCTACATAGGTATGGTGGACTGAAGAGGCAGCGCATCATGCACTAAACAACCTATAGAGACTCAATATAACTGGCGGCTATCAGATAGGGATAAGAAAGACCTATTCGGATCCAACCTGAAACTATCACCAAGCACACCCATCCTGGTATTTCCCCCTCGAGACCAAACGAGGAAGTCATCCGAGGAACTCACACAGTTGGCAGTGTTATTCATTTCATTATAGTTGCGACAATTACTAGTCAGATATAGATAGCATGAGTCATCCTGATATAATAAGCAGTGGGCAGGTTTAGTTAACCATTCCATTGTAGTTGTAGTACTTACTAGTCAGATACATATAGCATGAGGCATTCCAAAACCCAGCAGTTGTTGGTACTTTTATTTAGCCATTCCGTTGTAGTTGCAATACTTACTAGTCAGATACAATGGTAACAGGTGATAACCCAAACCAGCAATTGTTGGCACTTTTATTTAGCCATTCCATTATAGTGAAGCTGATTACTAGTCATTATAAAGTCAAATTTATAGCACTACTTTAGTTATAGTTGTCTATGATCGAGATACTGTGCTCCAAGTCATCCATAACCGCGGACACGGCTTTCAGAAAGTTTTACCCTGCAGGGGGGCACAAATAGCAACACATGCACGATCAACCTCGAGAAAAACCAAATGAAAACCCAACGAGGCATCACGACAGAGCAATTGCGGGATTCATATAATATTCCAGGGGGCCACCCCACCAAGCTACCCGCTACGAAGTTGGCCGGCTCCGAGACGGACCCAGAGGTTTGTGACGATGGTTGTAAACGACTGGGAACCCAAAAGTGTGACTGAGCTTGTCGATACCGCGAAAACATGGCACGGGGTTCCAAAACAGTACATGCGCTCCACGCGCAATCGTAAATAAAGCAGTAAAGCATGGCATAAGTACAGGATAGTAATAAATCCCCAAACTACTTGTGGCCCCAAGAAATAAGATATGACTCAAGCTCTGGCTAGGGGGATTCATGGTCCCACATGCGGATAGTGCGAATATTTAAAGAACAAGTATCAAGTACTCGGGGTCCTACGGGACACAAGTGGACGGTTAAAAACCAAATAATATCTATTGCCCACCTATGACTCTGCATTATTTACCTACTTCAATTTTAGTTATTAAACGGTAATTAAAGCCATGATCATCTCCAACATTAAACATGAGGCATTACTCCAACAACTGTGGAACATCGACGGCGCGAGGCAACACCTGTGCAAGCAACTACGACTCGCAAGCCTGACTATCTACCAAACAACAGGTAATAGGATGTGTCCAAGGCAATTTAATGGCTGCAAGGGATATCACGGGTACGAAAACTAGAGCATCGCATCACAGTTAGCAATAGATCAACCGGAAGAAATAAAGACTATAAAAGTAAGATAGGTAGAAAGGGGGAGAATGCTCGCCTGAAAACATTGCCAAAGGTTCATCCGAAGATCGGGTCAACTCTCGCATCAACTCATCGGCCTAATCCGCGAAGAAACAAAGCACTAGAAGAAACACCGGATGCACTATTTAATACTACGGCAGAAGATCAGGCAGGATGCATGTATGATGTATGACATGAAAAAGGTGGGATGCAATTAGGCAATATTAAGTGGAACCGGGGTCCTGACAATTATTTATTAGGTTCATGTTGTTTAGATACCCCGCAATTTAAATGTTGGTTAATATGGTAAAAAATTGATATTGATGGTCTACATAAAATTAAATGGAATAGGGACAATATTTATTTAATATCTCTCACATTATACATTAGGTGATTATGTGCAATTAACAAGCCTGCAAGATAAACATGGAAAAAATGCAAATGGATGGCATATTCATGATCTGCATATTTTTCTAACAACCTTTTCTATAGAACACATTTCAAATAGAGAGCATATAGATTAGAAGATACAAATTTAGCAGATAGACAAAAAGATTGTGGCCTATTTAGCATGAACAAGGTTTTGATCTCCGCTCGGTGAAAAGCACAAAGAAGCAGACAAGGCATCTGATTTACTTTGTCCATTCAGGAAAGAAACAAACGTATATGTGTTAAGCTGGTGGATCAAAACGAGCTAGCTAAATTTGAATGAGTACGTGTGGTGCAGCAAGTTCAGGCATGTGTGCGTGTGTGTGCACTCCAACTGAAGTTTTAGTGCTTCGGTTCAAGTTCAGGTAATACAGAAATTCAGTTTTAGACATGGACTAGTACAACTCAGACAAAAGTGGATTAGTACTGCCAAATCATGGAGTGGATCTTGTGAGGCTGAAGTTAAAGAGCACGGGCACACCAACTAGATTGATTAGCTTTATTGTAAATTATTATCAAAGGCAACTATACTTAAACGGACCAAGACAGCAAGCAGCTGAATCAAAACGATTGAAAGCAGAACCAGCTAGCTGAATCAACACTTGGTCGTGCAGCGCCCAGCGCCACGCGCTGCAGATCATGGTCCTGCAGTGCTCAGGCGCCAAAGCAAGATGCAGCAGGTGGACGCTGCTCTGTTCCGGCGACCGTGATGAATGCGATGACGACCAAGTCGGGGAGGGTATGTTCCAGTTTCAGACATGGTGTATACGCTCTTGGATTCAAACACTTGCCCAAGGTAGACAGCATGCAGACGCAGAGGCCGAAGGAGGAGACTGGGAAGAAGGCGGTTGCTCACCTCATGCTCGGCGGCAGTGTCGATGATGGTCTGACTTGCCCGGTAGAAGAGGAAGAAGATGGGAAGCGAGTTGGTGGAATCGGCAACCTGGGACTACTCCGACTCTTCCTGCAGCTTCCCAGCAGTCGGTGGCGGCTTGGTGAAGCGACTCCTAGCCTCAGCGCTCGGCGGTGACCAAGGCATCGACACGATCATCTTCTCCAGCCCCACCCATGGTGGCGCTGCAGGATTTTGCAGATATGGAGGGGGGATAGAGGGTGGCGGCTGAGAAGGGGAATGGATCGGAAAAGGGGCTAATTAGGGTTTTTGGGTTGGCCTCGGTCTGATCCAGTTCGAAGGGGGTGAGGAGAATATGTGGAGGAGCGTTGTGGTCGGGCGACAGGAGCAGGTAGAGCTCGTGCTCTGTCCTTCGAAGAAGAAAAACAGGAGAGGGGAGCTGGCCGGGCCTTGGGCCAGAAGAAGAAAAAGGAAGGGATTTGGCTAGGCTAGTGGAAGGCTTATCTCTCCTTCTATTTTAGTTTTCTTTTAAGCATTTCCCTTTTATTTCTTTTAGTATTGTTTCATTACAAAAACGTTGGACACATTTGAATTATTTTGGAAGTTTTTGCGAGAATTAAAACAGAAGATTGTGGCATTGGAATTGAGGCAAGGAGGGAACAACATGGATAGCGAGGGTGATGCCCATATTTAATTCCATTTGGGAATTTTACTAGATAGTAGAATTTGATTAAAACCAAACACGAGATGAGATTTAAAAATAGTGTTCCTTCCCTATAACAAGAGGAAACCAAACTTGTAAAAAAAGGGGGATAGATATGAAGGAAGACAAATACCACATAGTTGTGATAGCAACGACACGATGATCAAAAGAACAAGAACAAATGCAGTGTAAGCAAAATACAATACACCAATTTAGATGATCAATGCAAGGTGGCATGATAAACATGATGATGATGCATGAAGATATCATGATGATGCAAGAAAACAAAATAACAAGAAATTTTCTAGTTGGGGTTTTTCCGGGGTGCTACAAAAGGCATAACACTAACTCCATCTTCCAAATCACATAAAGCAGTTCTAACATAATTATTTTTAATAGATCAAGGAATAGTTGGTATACCTGGATCACCAAGTTTTTTTGGAACCTTACCATTGAAGGAATAATTAGCAAGCAAAGTAGAAATTTCCTCATTAGAAATCTTCCTTTTATTAGAGTCAATATGCTTCATATACTTTGAATAAGGAGGCAACTTAATATCACCAGTCAAAGGAATTTGCAAAATTAAAGGTTTCATCCACTCACAAAACTTGTTATAGTGTTCTTCCTCCTTTGACCTGTGTTTCTTATTTGGAAAAGGCATAGGTTTCTGCACCCAAGGTTCTCTCTCACTACCATGTTTTTAGCAATAAAATCTTCCTTAGTGTACCTAGTGTTCTTAGTGTTCTTCTCAGGATCTTCCTCCACTTCCTCCTTATCAGGAGCATCATTTTTATCATTACCACTCTCAGTTTCAGCATCAGAGACAAATATACTATTAGGATCTACAACAGGTTCAGAGGGTTCCTTAACTATTTTGTGTTTCTATGTATTTCTCATACGAGGACTACCACTACTTTCACCTTGTTGAGAATCCTGCTCAATTCTTTTAGGGTGTCCTTTAGGATATAAAGGATCTTGAGTACCTATATCACTCCTAGTTCTAATTCCATAAGCATGTTTATCTCCTGAGGCATTAACTAGCATATCTTTTTGTACCTTAGCAAGTTGATCAATTTGAGTTTGAACCATTTGAAAGTGTTTACAAAGCATTTTAATATCATTAGTAGTTCTTTCCACAATATCTTTCAACTCATTAATAGCTCTAGAGTTTTCTAATAAATGATTCTGAACTTTACCTTGTTTAACAATAAATGTGTCAAGTTCATCTAAGCATTGATCAGGCGGCTTACCATAGGGAATATCACCTTCATTAAAGTGGAGAGAGTGTACCTCAATAGTAGATGAGTGGGGAATTGGCTTACATAATTCTTATATAGGAGGTAGATTCTTCACATCTTCAACTCTAATATCTTTCTCCTTAAGACATCTCTTAGCTTCTTTCATCACTTCATCATTTAAAGCAATCACTCCCCTCTTCTTTGGTGTTGGTGTTGGAACTGGTTCAGGCACAACTGATTCAGGAGTAATCATCTCAGGTGTATTTAGCTTAGTTGAAGTCCAATCATCATAATTCTTGCTTATTTTAGCCATTAATTCTTTAGCATCTGTAGGAGTTCTTTTTCTCAAAACACAATCAGCAAAACTATCTAGGTATGTCCTAGAATCATCAGTTGGTCCATTATAATAAATATCAAGAAGCTCATTTTAGGTAATGGACATCCAGGATGTGCATGAATCAAGGCACTGAACCTTGTCCATGACTCAGGCATATTCTCTTCTTCTCCCTGTTTAAAATCAAAAAGTTTCTGCAAAGCAGCATGTCTAGCACTGGGAGGAAAATATTTATGGAAGAAAGAAGAAATCGAGCAATCAGGGCTATCAATGGATCCAAGAGGTAATCTATTAAACGAAGCTTTAACTTCTCCTTTTAGTGAAAAGGGAAGATCTTAGTAACAAAGTACTTACGCATCTTAAAATCATCAGAGAATAAAGCACTCATAGTGGAAAGCTCATTCATATGAGCTACAACACTTTCATTTTCAGTCCCACAAAAAGGTTCTTTCTCAACAATGTCTAAATAGGATAAATCAAGAGAAAAATCATAATCTCCATCTTTAATATCTATGGGAGAGGTGGCAAACTTAGGATCAAAAGACAGTTTAGGAATAATGATACGTCTCTCAAGGAGACTCCTAATAGCACTAGCACCATGTGTGTTTTGATACTCTTCTATAAAATCATCAGTCATTTCAATGTAACCACCACTAATATCATATCTCTCTAGACCTAGGTGAGCTAACAGGTGTAACAGTGTATTCACTAGGAGTTTTAGTATTTCCTAATCTAGCCATAGTAGCATCTAGGAAAGGACCTAATGAACCACTTGCATCAAGCATAGTAGAAGTAACATCATCAGAAGCAATTTCAGATTCAGCAGTAGTAGGAGTGTTTGTAGCATGTGTATGTGGTGGTGTAACAAGCTTACTTATAACAAACAGTGAATCAAGCGCAGCAGAGGTTTTTAGGACTGTACCTCTTCTTGTAGTGGATGGTAAAATAGGAAACTTTCCATCACGAGACTTCCCCATGATGAAAGGAGTAGCAATGAACAATAATAGATCCAAGTGAACTTACAAATAAAGCTATGCTCCCCGGCAATGGCGCCAGAAAATAGTCTTGATGACCCACAAGTATAGGGGATCACAATAGTCTTCGACGGTAGTATTACCCAATTTAATGATTCGACACAAGGGGAGCCAAACAATACTTGCAAGACTTAACAACTGAGTTGTCAATTCAGCTTCACCTGGAAATAGTTCTTGCTCACAGAAGTTTATCAGTAGCAACAATTTTGTAGTAGCAATAGCAAAGTAACAACAACAGTAAAACAAGAGCAATAGTAACAGTAGTAGCAAATAGTAGGATATGAGCGCGGTAGGCATAGGGATAGATGGACGGGCGTTGCATGGACAAGTCTAAACATGTAACTTCAAGATCTAGGGCAATTGCAGAGAAATAAGATAAAGCATCCAAGTACTAAACAATCATAGGCATGTGTTCCATATATAGTCACGCGTGCTCGCAATGAGAACTTGCACAACATCTTTTGTCCTGCTAGCCCGTTGCAGCTGGGCCTCAAGGGAACTTCTGGAAATTAAGGTGCTCCTTTTAATAGAGCACCGGAGCAAAGCATTAACACTCCATGAACACATGTTATCCTCACATCGCATCCATCCCCTCCGGTTGTCCCAATTTCTGTCACTTAGAGGTCTTTGGATCAGGACAATGATATGTGTACACAACTTGCAAATAAGATCACAAACAATACTATCATAATGAATCAATAATAAGTTTAGATCTAAGATCATGGCACTCGGGCCCTAGTGACAAGCATTAAGCACAACAAGTTGCAACAAGGTCAAATAGCACTAATAGAGATACTAGGCACCATGCCCTAACAATCTTATTCGATTACATGATAGAACCCATCCAATCCCTACCATCCCCATAGCCTACAGCGGGGGATTACTCACTCATGGATGAGGGAAACATGGATGGTTGATGGACAGGCGTCGGTGATGATGATGGCAATGATCCTCTCCAAATTCCCTGTCCCGGCAAGGTGCCAGAACGGAGTTTCTTTTTCCGAATCGCGGTTTTTGGTGGTGGCGGTGCAGCAGAACTCTTTCTGGAAAAACTTCGAACTCCCCTCGGTTTTTAGGCGTGCGTTTGGTTGGTGGAAAATGAGTATGGGATGGATGATCCCCGATTTTGTGGATGGGATGGTACACATTAGAGTGATCCCAAAATTTGTTTGCTTCAGAGGATTCTAGGGATGGGATGAAATCTTCTTAGCTTAATATATTTAGCAACACCAGATTAAGTGATAGTTAATTGCAAATATCTTAACAAAGTTGGGGAAATTTGAACAGCAGGGGCGAGAAGCCAGTCGGGAGTGGCACGCCGGGATAGCTATTGGCCGACCCTGAGCATGGAGGCGGGAGCTCGTCGACCGACCCTGGAGAGAACGGAGGCGGGAGCTCGTCGGCCGACACTAGAGCACACGGGGACGGGGTGCTCGCCGGCCATCCCCTGGAGGGCCCCCTGGAGCTCACGGATACAGGGGTTCATCGGCGCCCCTTGAGCGCAAGGAGGCAGGGGCTGTCAGTCGCCTGCTGGAGGGCACGGAGACGGGGGCTCGCCGGCCTCCCCCTTTTGAAGCGCATAGAGGCAGGGGTCGCCGGTCGTCCCTGGAGCGAACGGATGCAGGAGCTCGTCGTCCACGGGAGCACATGGACGAGGGAATGGGGATCGTGGGGAGTGACGTGACAGGGAAGATGAAGTGGCAGACGGTCTTGCCATGCCGGCGGCGGGGATGGTGTGGAGGCGCCGGCATCCTACGGCAGAGGACGGTTTTAGGGAGAGGGGATTAGGAGTTGGTCCATCGTTTAGGGAAAGTGGGACGAACGGTCCGGCCGATTTTGCCGGTCGAGTCCATCCTGAATCTTTGGCGGATATTCCTCAACTGAGGATGGTTCCATCCTTGCCTGTTACAACCAAACGAGTACGAATCAGGGATGATCCCATCCCATCCACATTCTGGCTCGCAACCAAACGCACGCTAGGTCAAGAGGCAACTTATAGGCGAAGAGGGAGGCCGAGGGGGTGCCTGGGGTGGCCACACCCCCTCCAGGCGCGGCCAATCCTGGACCGCGCGGCTGGGGGGTGTGGGCCCCCCAGGGCCCCACTCCGTCTCGTCTTCTGGCTCCGTGAGTCTTCTGGTGAAATATAATTTTGGCATATTTTTCGTGATTTTTCCTGATAGTTGATTTTCTGCACAAAAACTAGACACCAAGGTAATTCTGCTAAAAATAGTGTTAGTCTGTGTTAGTTGTATCCAAATCATACAAGTTTAGAGGAGAAACAATAACAAAAGTGTTCGAGAAAGTAGATACGTTTTGGACGTATCATGGAGACACGTCGGACCAACCATTCTCGCTCACCCAAAGCATTCGCTTCCCCTCGAGCCTGGAACAGCTCCCACACCATCGCTCCGCTGCCCTGCCATCGTGAACTCCTACCTTATGTCGTCCTCGGGCCCAGAGCCGCCCCCTCCCCCTAGCCGTGGAGCCCACTCCACCTCCGGCTCTTCTCCCGCCCTTGCTAGATCTACCCCTTTCGCGGAACAGTATGCAACGCCGGCTGGTGCATCGTCCATCCCCGTCGAGCACTGAGAAGATTGGGTGGAATCGCAGGAATCTAACACATGGATTCCATCTGGGTAAGCATCGTTTCCTTTTTGTGGGTTGATTATTCGTAGTATTTGAACGTGAATCGCTGGTGCTCAACTAACTGCCTTGATTTTCAAATAGGATTGATCTAGTGCTGGTGTAATTCGTGGTTGTGAACAATATCTCTCTGGATTTTACTTCCCAGCGGTGGTTTCAACCTCCATAACTCTCAGAGATAGATAAAATCTCCCTAAAATCTATTGTAAATTCCCCTGGAGCAGTGGCGATTCAGTTGGTTTGCAAGAGTATTTATAATTATGAAACTCTCGCGCGGTCTGAAACTATAATTGACATAACTCTCGCACGGCTAGCGATTCACTTTTAAATTAAAAAAATTATACAACTCTTAACGTACAAGAATGTTTATAATTGACACAACTCTTGAACACTTTCAAATTAAAAAAAATATACAACTCTTAATATAAAAGAGTGTTTATAATTGACACAACTCTTGAACACTCTCAAATTTTAAAAAATTATACAACTCTTAATGTAAAAGAGTGTTTATAATTGACACAACTCTTGAACACTTTCAAATAAAAAAACCATACAACTCTTAATGTAAAAGTGTGTTTATAATTGACACAACTCTTGAACACTTTCAAATTTTAAAAAACCATACAACTCTTAATGTAAAAGAGTGTTTATAATTGACACAACTCTTGAACACTTTCAAATTGAAAAAATTATACAACTCTTAATGTAAAAGAGTGTTTATAATTGACACTACTCTTGAACACTTTCAAATTAAATAAAATTATACAACTCTTAATATACAAGAGTGTTTATAATTGACACAACTCTTAAACACTTTCAAATTAAAAAAATATAAAACTCTTAATGTAAAAGAGTGTTTATAATTGACACAACTCTTGAACACTTTCAAATTTAAAAAAAAGAAAACTCTTAATGTAAAAGAGTGTTTATAATTGACACAACTCTTGAACACTTTAAAATTGAAAAATTATACAACTCTTAATGTAAAAGAGTGTTTATAATTGACACTACTCTTGAACACTTTCAAATTAAAAAATTATACAACTCTTAATGTAAAAGAGTGTTTATAATTGACACTACTCTTGAACACTTTCAAATTGAAAAATTATACAACTCTTAATGTAAAGGAAAAGGGTGTTTACCTTTGAACACTGTGAAATCGCACTTAATACGTGATAATGATGTGCTAAGAAAATCTTGAGAGATTATCATTTTCATAGAAGGTAGGGATGTAATGCATAAACTTGCATATGGTAAAAATTATACACCTTTGAACTCTTTGAAATCGCACTTAGGACATGGAGTGAAATATAATGCAAATTTTTTACACATTTGAACACTTTCCATTCAAATTATATTCAAAATCATTTGTTTATGGAGTTAAAGCATCGGTGGCAAACTCGTTATTTTGCACGGATAGAGGGTGTCCCCCGACAGATATAGGGGTTATCATGTCCGCTAGATCACAGAGGATCAATCAGAGGATCAACGGTTGGTGGGTATGATCCACGTGACAACTGTCTCGACCAATCAAAGCGTAGCATCCAAGATGAGCACAGGTGTGAGAGTTTGTCACTAAGAGGAGGGGAAAACTGAGTAGAACTTAAAAACCAAGGGCAAAACTGACAAGGGGGTTCAAATATAAAACAAAAAGAGATTTAAAAAATGGAAAATGCTTCTTTTATACAATAAAATACGTATTGTCGCACATCAAACTATTTGAAATTCAAATATACATCAGTTTGACAATTATTGCCTCATTCAGACAAATTATGTTTTGGGGAGGGATGTTTTGGGAAGAGGCTTGAGTAGAAAGCCATGAACCTTCATAGATAGTAGGTGATTTGATAAGTGGCGATTTAGGTTAAAACTTAATTTATATACATTTCTTATGGTGGAAGGTCACATAATAAGACTCCCTGGGTATATGCCACTATGTTTTGATCTTTTTGAATTTGTTGTGCATAAAATGACTCAATTAGCTAGCTAAAACCCATTCGTTGACTCTCTGTTGACCAGCCACTCGAGGGTAAAAGTGAGTATATTGCACATAGCAGTGTTAGTACTGGAGGGCAAAACTGAGTACAACCAAACTGCCAGTGCTACACTCGAGGGTATAACTGAGCACAAATAAGTGGCCAATGTTAGACACGAGGGAGAAAACGTGACGCACGGTACGCGTGTCGCGGTGCACGGGGCGGTAGCGGATGCGTGTGGCCGTGCACGGTGTAGTAGCGCACACGGTTACACGGTGCACGGTGGTGCAACGAAACGTCCCCTCCCTTTACCTTTATAGAGGCCTCTTCATTCTCACTCATCACTCACTCGCTCATTCACTCACGCAATCATCTCCACTGTCCCATAACCTTCTCCAAACCCCCAATAAAACCCCAACCATGCCGGCGATGGAGAAGAATGGCGCGGTGGCCATCGTCGCCTCCAAGG
Source organism: Avena sativa (assembly GCA_916181665.1). Classification (NCBI taxonomy): domain Eukaryota; kingdom Viridiplantae; phylum Streptophyta; class Magnoliopsida; order Poales; family Poaceae; genus Avena; species Avena sativa. The sequence goes on along the minus strand of OV702283.1, from coordinate 202,719,968 downwards.
CGGACGACGAGGAGGCCCCCGTCCCTGTACTGGCCCCCGTCGAGGCATTGAAGGAAGCTGCCATCCCCGTCTAGACCCCCATCCCCGCTTCCGTCATAGCCGCCGGCGAGGAGGCCCCCATCCCCGTATAGGCCCCATCCATTCTCCTGTAGATCCCACATGGCTGGGACCCCTACGGGGACAACGATTACATCAGGCCGGAGAACCCCTTCGACACCAGCTTAGCCGAACCATGGTCGGAGGTTGTAACATCCCTAAAATCATGTTTCAAACTCATGCATATCATCCATGCATCCATGATCATGTAGAGTTCATTTCAAACAAACCAATTCAAACAGGAGCATATGAGCTCATTATTTTATGTGATCAGCATTTAAAACAAATGCTACTCTCCAATGAGAGATTGTTGTTCATTGAACCAAACCTTGTTGTCTTATTGCTCTCAGATTGTATTGCTAGATTGATAGTATTTAAACCAAAGTTTCAAAACAAATATGATTTGAAAACCAATTTCAAAACCTATTTAAACTAGTGCTATGCCACTGCTTATTTTATTTTATTCCAAGTGACCAGGCCAATTCAAAGTGACCACTTGATTTTGTGTCCAGACTTGTGAGTGTTACACTCTACAAAAATCCTGAAAAGATTTGAATTCAAACAACTTTTGAAATCATTTGAATTTGATTCCTGAAATTGCAAACAGAAAAAGAAAAAGAGAAAAGAATGAGAAAAGGGCCGGCGCCACCTTTCTAGCCCAACAACAGAATCAGCCCACTAAGCCCACCCGGGTTCCCCCTCTCTCTCTCACTCGCAGACAAACCCGCCAAGTCACTGACCACCTGACCCCACCCCCTCTCTGTTTCACTCGCTGACAAGTGGACCCTGCGACCACGTCGTCGTCGTCGTCAATCACGCGCGGCCGAGGCGCTCACTCCGCCGTTACCTCGCCGCAGTCACTACGGGCTTAATTGCCATTGATTCTGCGCGTAATCGATGCCCCCCTCCTGCCTACTTAACCCCCTCTGCACCGTGAACATTTCCCCTCACCTAGCGCCACCACTCTGCCACCAGGCTGCCCGTAATCGCCCTTGCACCGCCGCAGGCAGAATCCTCTCCGGCGACCAATCCCGGTGAGCACCGTGCGCCCCTTCCTCTCTGGTTCATACGAACAGCTTCACAACCTCTTTGCGCTTCTTCTGATGTCTTTGGTTCATCCTATACTGCCCCAGGTCATCGACTTCGTCAAGCACTGCAAGTTCCCGACGACGTCTCCAACTCCGGCGACAAAATTCGGTGAGCCTCGTGTTCCCCTCCGTCTCTGAATCACACGAACATGTTCGCCTGCATCTAGCGCATCTACTGACACTCTTCATTTGGATCCTCGCGTCCCAGAGCGTCGCCTTCATCTTCGACAGCAAGCATCTGACGCCGCCAGCAACTCCGACGAGCTCCCTCGGCCACTACAGCACGCCCCTTGACCAGCAATCGCCACCTTGAGCATCAGCAACACACGGCGAGCTTGGTAAGCCCCTTCTCCCTATCCCGCGCGACCTAGAATGCCGGTAGCAGCTCTGACAGAGACGCCTCCGCCAGTCGCCGCTGCTAGCGCCGCCTGTCTGTGGTCAATTAGATTAGGGCCGTAGGATTTAGATCTAACGAGTAGGATTAGATCTGTGTCGAAGAGGTACGCGTTAGATATGGCCGTGCATCTTCACTTAAATCGTGTGGCTCTCATTGATCAATCCACCCGAACCGGTACCAGCCAATAGGAACGTGACGCGTGTCTGCTAGTTAGATTTAAAATCAGGATTTGAATCTATTAAATGTTCAAACTTGTTTTAATAATAACTTTTGATCCCACGTCCAAATTTGATGAATTTTATATCAATGGAATCAGGAGAGCAAGCCCTTTCCAAATATGCAATGTGTTTAATGTTTTGTTTCTGTTAAAATGGTTTTATCTACAGAAACATGTGTAGGCCTATTTTGTGTATATAAATTATTTGAGAAATGTTTTAGTGTCTAAATAAATGTTGTTTGGCAAGTTTTGAACTTGTTTATGAACCAGTACTGTACACTTGTCTTGTAGAGTTTTTTAAAAAAATCATCACATATCATATTGCATGCATCCATATATTTTTGCTTGTATTTATTTTTGTATGTGATTTGTTGCAATGATTTTATGTGTAGATTTTGGTGCCAATAGTGATTGTGATTGTGAGGAGTGTAGCTACTCTCCAAACTACCAAGGTAAGTGGTGCTTCATGATTTTTATCCCTATGTTTTTCTACTATGCATTAGAAATATTTTGCTAGTCTTGCATGGTTATATTTTGCTTATATGCTATGCTTGGGAAATCCTAGTAGTTGTAGAATTGCTAGAAATTTCTAAGTTAAGATGCTTATCTATGCCATGCTTAGCCTAGCTAGTAGCAACCAAGGGTGGTTAATTATTCATGCTATGATAAAATATTTCGAAGACTTTGGACTTGTGTTTTTACTTAATAAAACAACTAAGTGAATGAAACACCTGGGTGGAATGGAAGGAATGGTTTATGTTGAGTGGTTACACAAGGCCCATTTCTATGGTTTACCTTGTGTATCTCACTTGTGGAAAGCCACCCAGGAACAAAGGGATTTGAGAGGCCAAATGTTAAGAAGCTTCTAGTGCAGCCACTTGGCAATATGGGCTCTGCCTGGATCACATAGGTTGCAATAACTTAGCCATTTAGACAGTTGGTGGTAGTGGGATGATAGGTTGGAGCGCGTCCATTTGGTCTAAGGAAAGGCTTCTGAAAGGTCCTGTCTTGGTGAAAATCAAGTCTTGTGGGGAAAGTGCACAACCTCTGCAGATGGAAGAATCTAAGTACTTAGCCATGTCCCTGGCATTGGACAATTTGAGCATCAAGACATGGAAGCTATGAAGAATCTCCTCATCCCAATTTCTAAGTAAAACTTGTGGTTGAACAAGGGTGAAGGACCCCAATGTCTATTGGTGGTTCCTTGGGAAAAGTTTTTGACAAAGAAAAACTTAGTGTTTTCAACTAATAGGCAAAACCTATTTTTGAGCAAAGCAAGCCTAAGCTACACTTAGCCAAAAAGCATATAGTATTTAGTCCACCAATATTCTATTAAGGTATCACTTGACAATACTATTCCAATGTATTGACCCACTGTGGCTGTAACTTGTGATGTTGCAGGTTATTCTGATGATGATTAGGAGTCATGAGTCTACACTCAACATGTTTGCCTGTGGCACATGAAGATGAAGACTTATATCTATTTACTTATTTAAACTCTTGTACTAGGCCTGTTGCCATGGAGTTGTAAAGACTATGTTTGTCTCTGGAATGACTGTAATAATGACCTTTATTTCTGTGTACTTCATCTTAAACTGTGGATGCTAGCATTGATCCAGGGACTAGCATTGCAATCACAGGGATCCTTTTCCTTTATAAAGGAGGGATCTTACAGATGGTAACTAGGGTTTTTCCCCTTCCTTTGTTCTTCCCCCATTCCCATTGTTGGATGCTAGATCGTGTGTTACTAGGGCTCGGCTAATCGATGGATGCTAGGTATTTTTACAGTAGCGAATCCTCTTGTGTTAGATCTTGTATTTCGATGAATGCCCCTAGTTGGGATCAGTACTAGCATCGATCTGTAGTTGGGATTAGTGTTCGATTTGGTTTGAGATTTGGGAATTGGGGAATAATTAGGGGATCTCAATCGGTTAATTTATGCAAGTAATCAATCCCGATAATCACGGTATCTCAATCATGTCCTTATTGCACGCTACTGTTTTTTGTAATAGGTGGATAGCAGCGAGGTCTGCAGCAACGACGAGTCCATGGACACCAAGACTCGTCAGGTGCTGAAAAAGATGAAGTCTAGCCAGTTCAACGGCTTTTCGCTGGCGACGTCTACAGGTTCCCCTTCTGCACCAGGAGCCTCGCCACCGACTTCAACTCCCTCGTGATGCATGCCAAGGACGTGAAGACCTGCGGCCTGTCAAAGAACGCCAACGCCTTCAGAGCCCAGCACAAGGCGCTCGGTTTTCACATCCGCAACCTCCAGAAGGTGGCCATCGAGGAGGGTCGCATGCCCCCGATCAAGCCCAAGGCGCCCAAGGTCAAGGGACTAGCAGCAGGAAGTGGAGGAAGCGCCACAGGGAGGAGGCGGAGGCCCTCCTAGCGCAGGCCATGAGGGGCCACTGATCCTGTGCTAATGTTGCTGTAAAGCAGCTTCTTTTGTTTTCTTGTCTGTGTTGAACTTGTAAGCTGCTGCTGAGCAGCCTAATTGTCGAACCTGGTTTAAGTATCGTACTATATAATCCTTTATTAGCTGCTTTATCTACATATGCTCTGTTCATCTACATATTTATGGTGCTGGTTAGATTTGCTTCAAGATTGGGAAAATACGAGAGCCAAAAGGAAACATGAATGAAGAGAGAAGCTGCTTTAGATTCGCTGCTTTTTTGGGCAAAAATAACAACTGTTAGCAACATAAAGGGGAAAAGGCGCTCTTAAAAAGGCCAATCATAAAAATAACAAAAAATAAATATTCCAATTTAGGCGACAAGGCGCGCGTAACTACCATACGCGCCCCACATGGTCCCACACCACATCCCTAAAACACGTTCTCAGCAAGTCAGCCCCACACCATGGGGGGCCTACTACGGGACCCGACTGAACGTGGCCCCACCTGTCATCACGCAACGGGGGTGGGTCCTACTTATTAGCACGGCGAGGGTCCACTATGGGACCCACCTTAATGCGGCCCCACTTGTCAGCACGAAACATCGAGGGTCCACTAACGGGACCCGACGAAGAGCGAGTTTCAGACCGATGTGAGAGTTCCATAATAGGAGCTGGACAAAAGTGAGGAAAAACTAAGCGTCTGGGGAAAAGTGAGTACAACTAACGAACCAGGGGCACAAAAATAGAAATCCCAAACGATTAATGCCCTCATGATTACTTCACTCCATGGTTTGACCCTTCTTGGTATATCTCATGGATTGATGGACCCATTGCATATGCATTATATGCTTCGTGCAGTTTTTTCATAACCAACTCATTACATTCTTCTTCTCTGTAGAAGCATGAACGTGTCACTCCGACTTTAATATATTTCGTCGCGTTTGCAATAATTGGAAATTTCTTGCTTTTTAGTGAGGAGTTTGACCACTTACATCGAGGTTGCGGGCATGTATAGGTGTTGCCACTCATCAACTTCTCCCCTCAACCTCACCCATGACCACGCCACAGAGGTGAGTAATTCATTCGTTTCCAATCTTCCATTGCAAGAGATCTCATGGGAACTCGTTAGTTGATTGGTTAGGTAGTGGATGTAATTTTGCTACTCTGATGTACTATATTGCCTTTTCAGTTTGGCTCATAATGCAAATTGAGGATGATCTTGTTGAGCATATTGGATCTGGGGTATTTCATCATAGCTTGACGGTATATGGAGAACATTTACAATGTACTTTAGGCCTCATTGCATGGAAATTTATACCTGGACCTATCCTTACATGCTTGGGAAATTTCTTCATCGTTGTGCTAAGTAGATTTTCATATGTCTTTCCTCAACTTATTTTTTAGGATATACTCACTGGAATTTCTTGCGATAGTGTATCATGGTAAGATCAAGTTATAAATGCTGCGCACACACAAAAAATTGTTTGTAGATAAAAAAAATGTTTTTCCAAAATAAGCTATGAGAAATCTGTAAACTGAGGCTTAGTTACCGTGTCTAATGCCGTTGTGATGGGTTTATGATATAGATACTTACATATTAGAGGTTCTTTTTACATGCTTACCTATACGAATGTCCGATAATGGATTTTCATTCTCCTGCCGATATCACTCAGCTTGTACCTATAAAATGTACTGATTATGATTATTCATGCTTCTTGAATTTCTGGTTTGTTATAGAAACAAGAAAGCATGTGAGAAGAATTCTAATTATGCACCTGCAAATTTCAAAGGCCATTGTTGATTATGACTCTGAAATTATTGTCCTACTACTACAAGAGTTGGTACCAAATTTTAAACATAACACTTGAAATTTTTGCCACCGTTGTCTGGGTGTTCATCTCCGCAATCTTCTCATCAGAGTGTCCCATGGTGGGCAGTAGTCGCCTCCAGTTCATGGAAACCCATTTTATAATTCTCTATAAGTTCACATCTCTACTCGAAATTGGTTCGCAACTTCGTTGATTTGTCTTAAGGCTTGTACAAATACTTCTAATACAACTATGAATTTGAATAAATTGATTTATGGTTGGGAGCTTGCTGATGAAATTTAATTATTTTAAAGTTCAAAGGATATAAAGTTAGGGAGATAATGTCACTCATTTTTGAAACAAAACATAATCAGGCTGCTACATCAGTAACTCTGTCTTGGTACTAATATAGTTAATGCTTTAGTTCATAATTTTAATTGACATGCACAAAGGGCTTCCGAACGATCCACTCTTACTCCGCCTATCATAAAGGAAGTTATACTGGCAATTGAGAAGCTAGCTGATATCAAAGTTGTAGCTCAGGGGGTTATCCATAGGTGGAATTCACAGACGTTTGTTTCATACTTCATCTCATATCTTCGAGAGGAGACCCTAATACGTATTAGAGTCACCCACAAATTCATTAGATAGGAGAGTTCCTTCACTCCAATTGGACCCTTTGAAGGTACTATTGAACGGATGATGGTCTTGCATCGCAAAATAAGAGAATACATATACCAAATAAATTCAAGGTCAGTAATTTTGACTAAGCATTGCCTAAGTGTCATTAGGTTTGAATCCTTAGACAACAAGGTTTAATGTTGTTTACTTGTTTATTGGTCAGACTGTATAACATACATATTGTTCCGTGTTGTTTCATGCATATTGATTTGCTATAAGTCTACTCTAAATACCTTCTTTTATTTAAACGTTCTCTCATTTTTCTAATTCGTTTGCTCCTTTGTCTCCACTCTTTTCTTGGGTTGTTTAATTTTGATTTCAGTACTTCTTGTTCTTACATGATTATGAAGTACTGGAACATCACACGGCTAGAATACACGACTAGAAGAGCTGGAGATCTTACAAGATATCGAAGAATATGACCACTACACTGCCCTTTTTTAGTTATACTGCTCACTTCATTCTGGTTCTAGGTACACAAATATTTCTTAACATATAAGTTTGTTCCTGTTTTTTAATCTTGTGTTCCAGTTTTTCTTTTAAAAACATTTGGTCATGAACTCTGGACTTCTCCTGGACAGGTGGTGAATCCCAGACTGAACACCTTAGAGGATCATTGAGCATAACATCTATATGTAACTTATTGTTATGAAAGGTAAGCAATTAATCATAATGTTTTAGAGTTAGTGGTTCTTTATATTTTGAAGGAAATTGCTTCACAAAACCTTTCTACTTGTTATTTTTTAAAAAGTAGCTGATGCTTTTCTTCATCTAATTTTTAAGAGAGGGGACAAGATATGCTACAATTTCTATAAGTTTTTTAATAGATGCAAATTGTGCAATCAATAAGACCAGTGGAGGGAAAGAGAGAAAGATGTTGATTTGTCTTCTTGCAAGGAGAACAATAGGTATGAAGATATAAAATGATTATCGAGGAGGAATGAAGTGGTAGAAAGAATCAGTATTCATCGCTATATGGATAGAAAGAACATATTTGTCGCACATCTGTGAAATTAGAACAATTTGCTTAATTTATTTGTATTTTTTTTGTTTTTTTGTGGCAAAGCACGGGCATTCAACTAGTTGTATTAACAGGAAACATTAATACTTGTGTGCTTTGTAAACATAAAAAGGTCCCTAGTAAGCCTCTTGTTAACATGGCTTGTTGATTAATAGATGATCATGGTTTCTTGATCATGGATATTGGATGTTATTAATAACAAGGTCATATCATTAGGAGAATGATGTGATGGACACACACCCATAGTAATCATAGCATAAGATCAAGTTATTAAGTTCGTTTGCTACAAGTTTTAAAATACATAGTAACCTAATTCTTCGACCATGAGATCTGATGGGGATATGCCTACCCGGGTATACCCAGTGGGACGTTTCCGACTAGCCCACGACCTGGCGAGTGGGCCAGCAAGACGACGACTGGATCAAGACCTGGCGTGGATCCAAGCGACTGGGGCTGAAGGCCCAGGAGAGTAGATAGGCCTAGTCGGATTAGGTTAAACGAGTACCGAAACCTTAACAGATTCGGTTGAGATTTATAAACCCTAGGAAGGGTGAGTCTATATAAACCTCCCTACAGGGCGTGTAAACGTACGTTCTATCATCCACCCAAGCGACTCGCCGCCTAGCCGTCGAGCTCGCCCATTGTACCTCCAACATAATACAATCTAGCAGGAGTAGGTCTTTACCCTCCGGGGGGGCCGAACCTGGGTAAAACCCTGTGTCTCCGCCCTCATCTCGCACCGCAGATGGCTGGCCGCCCTTGCCCTTCGTTCTACTACTCGCTGCCGATTGCAGCATCTGCCGTGGTCATTCCCACGACAGTGGCGCCCACCGTGGGGCCTGGCCGGTCTGGCCGGTGTTCTGTGGCGAGATCCAATCTGCCCATCAACGAGTCGGTCGCCACCGGCCGCATGATAGCGATCGGCGAGATGCTCCAGATCTTGTCGAGCAGCTACGTCCCGGAGGCGCGACCCGTCACGCACAGCATGATCTTGCCAGTTGGCACGATCAGCCTCTTCGTCGGCCTCATCGACGTCATCGTCTCGGAGGACTCGGCTCGCATCCGCGAGTCGCCGCCACGCGACCGACTCTCCGAGAGCCAGGTCTGCACTATCCATCGCCTCGCCTCCGAGTACAACTCGGCCCACAGCAACGTGGCCGAAAATTCCGCGGCCGCGGAAGACGCGGCCCTCAACGACGACGCCGACTCGGCGACCCCGGCGTCACTCGCTGGATCCATCACCGCGGCTTCGCCCGCAGGCTCCATCACCAAGGTCTCCAACGTGGGGGACTTCGAGGATCCCTCCATCCTTGGGATCTTCGACTTCGACTCCGGGTCGGAAAACTCCGCCGATCTCCGCGACGGGACTAGTCGCCACGCCGCGACCTACATGGCGACTGGCACCGATCCGCCGGAAGATCCCTTCTCCACCCCGATCCCTCCTAACGCCACGGCAATGGAGGTCGAGGAACTCCGCCTGAAGCTGGCGGAGGCAGTCCGCAAGGAGCAAGCCGAGCGCGAAAAATTTCGCCTCGAGCAGGTGACGGCGCAGGAGCTGTCGCGCTACCACCAACAACGAATCAGGTCGCGCTTGAACCCCACCGTTCAGGGGCGCGCCCTGAACTTCGACAACGAGAACGACCCGGCCCGCGTGGCCGAGCGCGCGATCTGCGAGAACGCGCCGCCAGGAGGAAGCGCCCGGCCCCCACCAGGGTCGACGGCGAACGACGCCCCACCTCCACCCAACCGCACACCCCCCAGGGATCAGCCGCGGGTAGTGGTCTCCTCACGAGAGCGAGACGCGAACGGCCTACCACTGTTCTCCACCCCGATGGACAACCTCTGGCAGGTCGAGCAGCGGCCGACAACATCACGGCCACCGGTGACGGCGCCCTACAGATCCAGTATGTCAGGGCCCTGCTCGCAAAGGAGGTCGAGCAACAAAACGCAGACGCCGACTCGCAGGGTCGGGTGTACTCGCGTTCTTCGGGCAGCAGAGCGGCCTCAAGCGGACGCCCATTGGCGGCAAACACCCTCAATTGCCCGCCACCCGAACCTCTGCATCTCCAACACCGACCCACGAACGCGGCACTCTCCACCAACGACCCCAGGCCAGGGACCAACTTTGTCGCCGCCAACGGTCAGCCCGTCGACGCCCGCACCCACATCATCAACAACCAAAGCTGGCGCGCACGCCAGCCCGACGACCTGCGACACACCCTAACCAATCGCCGCGGCGAGCCAATGGGGTCCCTAAGCTGACTCAGGCCCCGGTTCTTCGGACCGATGATCCGAGGCGAAAAATATCCGGCGAATTTCAAAGCGACGAAGGAAATAGAGAAGTACGAACCCTCGTACGACTACGACCCCTCCGTGTGGCTGGCACCTACCTCATGGCGATGGGGATCGCTGGCCACACCGACCTGCTAGCCGCCCGTTACCTTCCCCTGATGATGGAGGGAACGTGCAGGCAGTGGATCAACACTCTTCCCCCGGATAGCATCGACTCCTGGGAAGAGATGCGCGACGCCTTCGTCAGGCACTTCGAGTGCTCCTACACGCGTGCCACCACCATCGAGGACCTGGAACGATGCGTCCAGGGACCCCGGGGTCCAGCGGTGGCAAGAACTATGGTACAACGCGGCCGGCATCCACCCGGACACCGCAATCCACTGCTTCAAGACCTCGTGCCGCTACGAGCCCCTGGTCGCCAAGCTCAAACGACACTCCCGCACACTCGACAACATACTGGATCTCCTCGAGATCGCCAAGAGATACGCGGAGGGAAGACCCAAACCAGGAAACCGACGACGAGTCGGGAGTCCAACGCCGCACGAGCGGCAACGACAATGGACGACGGTCCGACCTACGCTACAGTAACACTCGCCTCACCGGCAAGCGCCGCAGTGACGGGCGAGTCGACTTCGTCGCCAACGCTGGGCACGCGCAGCGCGAGCCCAAGAGCTTCCGCCGCGACGGAGGGCAACGCCGCGACGGCGGCAATTACAAGGCAAAACCAAGGTTCGACCCCGCGGCCCTCCTTAACCAGCCTTGTGTGTTTCACAGCAGGGAAGGGAAGCCCGCCACGCACACGACCGCCGACTGCCACTCTCTCAAGGAGATCGAGAAGGCACGACGAGCGCGGGAGGACCCTGACAATAACCCGCCAAACGACAGAAAATTCGGCAGTGTGGCTGGCTCGCTCCACACCTTCACAGGCTTCAACACGAAGCGCGAGAAGAAGGTCATCGCCCGCGCCGTCGCCGTCAACGCGATGGCCCAGGTGGACGTTCCCCAGTTCCTCAACTGGTCGGAGCAGCCCATCACCTGGAGTCGCCAGGACCACTCGCCACGCATCGAGTATCCGGGCCGAGTCGCCCTGGTGGTCAAACCCAAGGTGGGAGACTACTGGCTCCCTAAGACATTGATGGACGGCGGCAGCTCCATCAACATCCTGTACCTGGAAACCTTCAGGCGACTACGGCTCCCGCAGTCGATGGTCGAAACGACCTACACCACGTTCCACGGCATCGTCCCCGGTCGGAAGGCGTATCCGATCGGCAAGGTCACGCTGCCAGTCACCTTCGGCACACCAGCAAACTTCCGCACCGAGCAGATCGTCTTCGAGCTGGTACCCTTCGACAACCCCTACCACTGCGTCCTGTGGCGCCAGGCGTTCGCCAAGTTCATGGCAGCGCCCCACTACGCGTACAACGTGATGAAGCTCCCTGGGCCACGCGGCGTCATCACCATCAACGGCGACCCCGGCATGGCCGCCGAGTGCGAGGCCAAAGGAGCCAAACTCGCCGACGCCGTCATCGCGGCAGAGACCAACCACGCCGACGAGCTCGCCAAATACGCGAGCGGGGTCAACAACGACGACCCCACCATACTCAAGAAGCCCTATTCGGAGGGTGCCAACACCTCAGCCTTCGAGGCAACGACGCACACCCGCACCGTCGAGCTGGTCCCAGGCGACTCTAGCCAGACGATGACGATCGGGACGGGCATGAGCCCAGCCTAGGAAGGCGCGCTCATCGAGTTCCTCCATGAGAACAGGGACATCTTCGCATGGAAGCCCTCTGACATGCCTGGTGTCCCTAGGGAACTCGCTGAGCACAAACTAAACGCCGACCCCAAAGTGCGACCCGTCAAGCAGTCGCTGCGGCCCTTCAATGAAGAGCGCCACCGAGCCATCGCCGAGGAGGTGCAGCTTCTACTCGCTGCAGGCTTTATCCGACCAATCAAATACTCCAAGTGGCTGGCAAACCCAGTCCTGGTCGAGAAGGAAAATGGGACCTGAAGGATGTGTATCGACTACACAAACTTAAACAGCGCCTGCCCGAAGGAGCAGTTCGTCCTCCCGCGGATTGACCAAATAATCGACTCCACCGCGGGCTCGGAGTCGCTGTGTTTCCTCGACGCCTACTCTGGGTACAACCAGATCAAGATGGCTGTCGAGGACAAGGAAAAACGGCGTTCATCACGCCATTCGGAGCCTTCTGCTACACCGCCATGACCTTCGGCCTCAAGAACGCCGGGGCGACCTACCAGCGGTGCATGCAGGAGTGCCTTGCGAGCCAAATTGGCTGCAATATCCACGTCTACATCGACGACGTGGTAGTGAAGTCCGCTCGCCAGGGCGATCTACTTGCCGACCTGGCAGAAACATTCGCCAACCTACGGAAATACAAGATAAAGCTAAACCCAGGCAAATGCACCTTCGGTGTACCAGCATGGCAACTACTGGGGTACGTCATCTCCAAGCGCGGGATCGAGGCGAACCCCACCAAGATCGACACGATCGCTCGACTCGGCAAACCCAAGTGCCTGCGTGACGTCCAGAAGCTGGCCGGGCGAGTCGCGGCTCTCAGCCGCTTCATCCCCCGATTGGGCGAAAAGGCGATGCCCCTATACCGCCTGATGCGAAAGAACCCCACCTTCCAGTGGGATAAGGAGGTGGACGACGCACTCCGTGACCTCAAGAAGGTGCTACTCGCCGCCCCCGTCGACAAAGAACCCATGCTGGTCTATGTCGCAGCTTCCGAGCGCGTCGTCAGCGCCGTCATGGTCGTCGAGCGGCCGTAGGAAGGAAAGGAGCGCCCGGTGTACTACATCAGCGAGGTCCTCACCGAGTCGCGCCAGCGGTACCCGCAATACCAGAAACTGGTATACGCAGTATTCAGAGCACAGCGGCGACTGCCGCACTACTTCCAGGAGCATCCGATCACGGTCGTCTCCTCAGCACCGCTGCAGGACATCATCCGCAACCGTGAGGCGACCGGGCGAGTCGCCAAGTGGGCCGTCGAAATCGGCGTCCACAACATCAAGTACGAGCCATGAAAAGCGATCAAGTCGCAGGCTCTCGCGGACTTCATCGCCGACTGGGAAGAGGCCCAGCAGCCGGAAAAGCTGCCATACCTCCACTACTGGAGCCTGCACTTCGACGGCTCCAAGAACGCGGACGGCGCAGGAGCAGGGATCGTGTTGACTTCACCGAAGGGCGACAATCTCCGCTACGTCCTCTGCCTCGACTTCACCCCCTGCACCAACAACATGGCAGAGTATGAGGCACTACTCCACGGCATGCGAGCTGCCAAGGAAATGAACATTTAACCGCCTACGCTGCTACGGAGACTCCGACCTCGTCGCCGGGCAAGTCGCTGGCACCTGCGACGCCGTCTCCCCCACCATGGCGGCGTACCGCCAAGCAGTGGACAAGCTGGGCGGAAACTTCGCAGGCTACTCCGTCGAATGGATCGACCGGCGGAAGAACGAGGAGGCCGACGCACTCTCTCGCATCGGCTCGGCTCGACTCGCACCACCCGACGGTGTCTTCCTCGACATGTTCACCAAGCCGTTAGTCTCTCCCCCAAGGGAGATCGGCATCGGAGTCCCGCTGCAGCCAGAGGCAGCCCTGGTCGCACTCATCACCGAGCCAGACAACTGGACCAAGCCGTACATCGCCTACCTGGAGGCTGGCACCTTGCCGGCGGACGAGACAGACGCCCGGATGGTTGCACGGCGATGCAAATCCTTCACCATCATCGACGGCGAGTGTGGCATCCCGCTAAAACCACTACTAGAAAATCACGTTGTTTTTGTGCATTGCATCATCATGACCGCATGCTCATGTCATCATGCCACATTGCATTTGAGCATCGCCATCATGTTGCATTTGCTTGCATAAAACTAATTGCGGAAAAACCCGTTCTTGTTTTCTAAACGCCCCGTCTATGTTCCCAAACGCAAAACCCGGGTCTCCGGATTATTTTGTTTTGTCTGCTATCGGTTTGCAAAAGCCCTGTGTTAAACAAATAAAATATTTAATTATTTTAGGGGGGCAGTCGAACGGGCCGATTCGACCCAGACGACCACCCCCAGAATAAAATCGGTCCACCCAAACTCTAAATCCTATTCCCACCCAATCCTATTCTACCCACCAATCACCGCTTGCCATCTCACCCTCTCCCCCAATCCCTACCCACCTTGCCACCTCACCAATCCTCTTCTTTTCCCTCCACTCCCTCTCTCACACAGCCCCATCTACCCCCCTCTCTCTCTCCCCGACAGCTGGCCCCCACCCTCTCACTCAACCCACCTGTCCCACCCTACCCCGCAGTACACACACCAACCCACCCAGGACACACACGCCACACGCGCGCGGTACACCCCCCACCGACCCACTCCCCACTCCTCTCCCTGACCGGCCGGACCCACCCGCACCTGCCGGTCCCACCTGCCCCACACTCTCTCCCCCGACCCACTCTCCCCTGGCCGTTCCCAACCCCACCGCGGGACCCACCCGACGCGTCCCCGCTCCAACCCCTTCTCCTCTCTCCCCCATCCTCTTCCACCTCCCGCACCGCCCGCGTCTCCCCCTCCACCGCCGGCCTTCCCCGACGCCGGACCGCCCCCTCGAGCTCCTCTCTCCGCCACCCGCGGCCGTCCTCCTCCTCCTCTGGCCGTCCCGCAGGCCTCCTCTACCTACCGCGCCGTCGGCCGCATCCTCCTCTGCCATGGCGCCGCCAGGCGGTCCTTCTCCCTGCCTCCCCGACGGCAGACCCTCCTCTGCCTGCCTCTGCCCTGCAAGTAGCGAGCGCCGCTGCTCCGCCCCTGTCGCCAAGCTCGCCCTCCACAAGCCCCACGTCGAGTGCGCCCTCCAAGGTCTGCCCCGCCGCCGTCTGTTCTCCTCGCCGGCGCCTTCCCGAGCGTGCCCCTCGCCGGCCTGCCTCGTCTCTCCAACCTCCGCCCCACCGCCGTTCGCCGCCGGCCTCCCTCTGCGCCGACACGACCCCGCTCGCCCGCAGCCCCCTCCTCTCCGGCCGGCCTCGCCGCCCAGCGTCCCTCCGTCCTCGCCGCCCTCTCGGGCCCCACCTCGCCCTCGCCACCGACCCCGACCGCGAGCTTCCCGCCGGCCCCGCCTCGCCCTCGCCACCGACGCCCGGCTCCTCCGTCCTCTGCCCCTCTCCGTCGAGCGCCGCCACCTCGCCATGTCCCTCTGCCCCGGCGACCCTGCCTCCGTCGGGCTGCGCCATCGTCTGTCCCAGAGCCGTCCGCCACCTCCTTCGTCGCCTCCTGCCGAGCCCGCCCGCTGTCGTCCCCGACCCGATGCCCCAGGCCGCCTCTGCCTCACTCGGCTCGTCGCCGTGTATTCGTGTTCTTATGTTGGGATATGTGCTGTTGGAACTACAACGAGCTCGTGGAGACGTGTGTGACCAAGGCAAGAATGACTATGTGCACTGAGGTGAAGAGGTTGCTGCGTGTGTAATCTACTCGAGGGTTCATCCTTTTGGTGTTTCGTTCCGTCAAGTTTGTCGAGAGGGGACCGACGACCCCGGTCTCGAGGATCCGATGCCTGGACGTCAAGACCGCCACGTGGAAAAACCCAAGAACCCGAAGACCGATTCCGCTGAAACCCCAAGGTCGTCGACATGGAACCATCGGGCCACGTAAGACCATCGACGCCACACCCGAGTCCGGCACCGACACCCGACAACCTCAACATATGACGCCAAGGTCTCCTCCCCGGAACGTCGAGTGCTCCTTTCCGGATCCGAAGCCGCCAAGATCGCCATGGAACGACAAGCCCTTCAACCCGGACGTCAGGTCTGACCCGAACCGCGGACCCGACAAGGACTTCACGACAACAAGAACGACAGCGACCAGGGCGAGTCCGATGCGCCCCCGGCACCAAACCAAGTCCTGCTTCCCGGAGGCGACAAGATCTACTTCTGTTGTCCGAGACTGATTCCGTCGAACCCTGAACCCTGTCGGACCCCGAACCCCCCCCGGAACCCCAAGTTCGTCGAGACCCCCTAATGTGTGAACCTTTTCCCGAGCCCCTATTTTATAAATGCTAAATATAAAACCTGTTGCATATTAAATTGTCATACTCGCATGCATATTTGTGTGGTTTGGGGGCCATTTGCCGATTCACCTTATAATTAAATATGGGGCCCATATGCGGGCAAATCTAGTCTCATATTGGCCTCATTTAAATTTGTGTAGCGAACCGTTGCTATCTTTTGTCTTGATAATGCAACATTTAAATTGCGGGGTAGTTAATAACTTGAACCGTTTAATTAAATGTCGGGACCCCGGTTCCGCTTGATATGACCTAATTGCATCGCACCTTGCCATGTCATACATCATACATGCATCATGCCCGATCTTTTGCCGTAGTATTAAATATTGCATCCGGTGTTTCTTCTAGTGTTTTGGTTCTTCGCGGATAAGATCGATGAGTTGATGCGAGTGTCGACCCGATCTTCGGTTGAACCTTCGACAATGTTTTCAGGCGAGCATCTCCCCCTTTCTACCTATCTTACTTTTATAGTATTTATTCCCTCCTGTTGATCTATTGCTATCTGTGTTGCGATGCTCTAGTTTTCGTACCCGTGATATCCCTTGCAGCCTTATTTTGCCTTGGACACAACCTATTACCTATTGTTTGGTAGATAGTTGGACTTGCGCATCGTAGTCGCTTGCTCAAGTGCTGTTGCGTGTCGCCAAGTACCACAGTTGTTGGAGTCTGCCGCATGTTTATTGTTGGAGATGATCATGGTTTTTACTTATCGTTCACTTTATTTCCTGTTTAACAACTAAAATTGAAGTAAGTAAGCAGAGGCACAGGTGGGCAATATATGTTATTTGGTTGTTAACCGTCCACTTGTGTCCCGTAGGACCCCGAGTACTTGATACCTGTTCCTTGAATATTCGCGCTATCCACATCCGGGAGGATTATTGGACCCCCCTGAGCCAGAGCTTGATTCATTCTTATTTCTTGGGGCCACAAACTAGTTTGAGGTTTTATTTACTATCCTGTACTTATGCCATGCTACTGCTTTATTACGATTGTGCGAGGAGCACACTGTACTTTTTAGGATCGGGACACGTTTTCGCGGTGTCGACAAGCCCAGTTTTGGGTTCCCAGTCGTTCACAGCCGTCCACCCAAACCTCGGGTCCATCTCGGAGTCAGCTAACTTCGTTGCGGGTGTACTCCAAGGGGTGGCCCCCTGAAATATTTCTGAATCCTGTGATTGCTTTGTCGTGAAGGCCTCGTTGGGTTTTGATTTGGTTTTTCCGAGGTTGATCGAGTGTGTGTTGCTATTTGTGCACCCCGGCCGGGTAAAACTTTCTGAAAGCCGTGTCCGCGGTTATGGACGACTTGGAGCACAGTATCTCGATCATAGACAACTATAACTAAAGTAGTGCTATAAATTTGACTTTATAATGACTAGTAATCAGCTTCACTATAATGGAATGGCTAAATAAAACTGCCAACAATTGCTTGTTTGGTTTGTCGCTTGCGACAATTGTATCTGACTAGTAAGTATTGCAACTACAACAGAATGGCTAAATAAAAGTACCAACAACTGCTGGGTTTTGGGTTATCTCATGCTAATTGTATCTGACTAGTAAGTGTTGCAACTACAATGGAATGGTTAAAGAAAAGTGCCCACTGCTTATTTTTATCAGGATGACTATCTAAACCTGACTAGTAATTGCTGCAACGATAACTGAATAAATAAAACTGCCAACCGTGTGAGTTCCTCGGTTGACTTCCTCGTATGGTCTCGAGGGGGAAACACCAGGATGGGTTTGTTTGATGATGGTCTCGGGTTGGTTCTGAAATAGGTCTTTCTTACCCCTCTCTGATAGCCGCCAGTTGCATCGAGTCTCTATAGGTTGTTTAGTGCATGCCGCGCTGCCGCTCAGTCCACCATACCTATGTAGGCGAGGACCGCCGAATTCTAGTCTCGCCGTGTACTGGCCTCAGTACTGACGCTCCTCTTTTTCCTCTGCCCTTTGTCGGCACCCCTTTTGTTTAAGCAGGTTTTGAGATCGACGTCGTTAGCAGGGTTACCCTTCCGGCTTGGCCTGGGCAGGGTTATGGACGCCATTAGTTATTCTTCAGGGCTCTTAGCCCCATTTGCATCTTGTCCGTAGCTGGACGCTCTATCGTTTTCAAGGTGATTTGGATCTTTGTATATTATATCTGTATTCTTGACTCGTTGAGTCGCTGTTGTATATATCTGTTCTGTGGGTCCCATCGAGGACTGTTGTGTAATGTTATTACTTCGTTTTCCACCCGCACGAAAGTGCCTGGTGGGCACCTTTGAATCGTTTCTATGCGGGTTTGGCAGGAATCGCTGAAACTTGCATAGGGTCGATTCTGAGGGTGTTACAGCGAGCTCCACAAGCGCAGCGTGACCAGCGTGTTCCAACGCTGCGTCTAACCCGCAGAAGGACGCAAGATCCTCCACGACATCCACTCCGGCGACTGCGGCCACCATGCCGGGGCCCGCTCTCTGGTCGCAAAGGCTATCCGACACGGCTTCTACTGGCCCACCGCACACGCCGACGCCGTCGACATCGTCCAGCGGTGCGCTGGGTGCCAGAAGTATGCCAACCAGACACACGTGACGAGCTCAGCTCTAAAGACAATCCCCATCACCTGGCCATTCGCCGTGTGGGGTATGGACATGGTAGGCCCTTTCAAAAAGGCCCCCTCTGGTTTCACCCACCTCCTGGTCGCGGTCGACAAATTCACAAAGTGGGTGGAGGCCAAGCCAGTCTGGAAATGCGACGGGAAGACCGCTACCAAATTCCTACGCGAGCTCATATATCGCTACGGGTTCCCAAACAGCATCATCACGGACAACGGCACCAACTTCGCCAAAGGAGCGATGACCGAGTTCTGCGAGGAACACCACATCCGGCTCGACCTTGCGTCAGTCGCCCACCCGGAGTCCAACGGCCAGGCGGAACGGGCCAACCAGAGCATCCTCCATGGCCTGAAGCCGCGGCTCCAAGTACCCCTCGAGCGCACCGCCGGGTGCTGGGTCGAGGAGCTACCCTCCGTCATCTGGGCTATTCGCACCTCGGTTAACAGGTCGACAGGGTTCACCCCCTTCTTCATGGTATACGGCGCCGAGGCAGTCATGCCCACCGACCTCGAGCACGACTCGCCACGGGTCGTCCACTACACGGAGGCTGCGAACGAACTCGCACGTCAGGACGGGGTCGATCAACTCGACGAGGCACACGACCTAGCTCGCTCTCGCACTGCCATCTACCAGCAAGGACTCCGCCGCTACCATAGCCGGCGGGTGAAAACTCGCACCTTCCAGGAAGGCGACCTGGTGCTACGACTCATCCAGGATAGGAAGGGCATGCACAAGCTCTCCCCCCCATGGGAGGTACCATTCGCCATCGGGCGAGTACTCGGCAATGACGCCTACTACCTCATCGACGTCTGCGGGGACGGCAAACTCGACGTCAAGCGACCATGGAATGTAAACCCCTACAGAAGTTCTATTCCTAGAACTCCACATATGTATCCTCCAGTCGCTATAAAATAAAAATATTGGTTACCGCAAATTGCGTTTACTCTCCGTGTCTTGTGCCACTCGCACTCGTAGTAACAGCACCAAGCTAACTACAGGAGTCAAGCTCTGGTACAGCGACCGGCACGGCCTAGTAGTGCGCTACAAGGGCATTGGGTTACCCCAGGTCTCGTAACGTCCACGAAAAACGCCTACCCGAAGCCCCATTGGAGTCGCCTAGCTCGACTGGCTTAACGAGCCAAGACAACTGCCTTCGCTCCACACAGCGACCATGATCCTCCGCATCCTCGGCACAGCGACTCGAACGGCCAAGTACCACGCTCGGGGACTGACGACCAGTTCAGCGCGAGCGGCTAGGGAAAACGCCAAGTATGAGAGCATGCCCAGGACTCGCCACGCGACTGACCCGCCGGGCCAGGCAGGAGTGATGCGCCTACTCTAATGCGATCAGTCCTCACCCACCCTAGAGTTGCGCCTAGAACAACCAAGTACCATGCTCGGGGACTCGGCTACCCGACCTCATTCGCGCAAGGGAAAATGGTGAAGTACAGAGCACTCATGGGAGTCGCCTTGCGACTGGCTTTCCAATCTCGGGCGAGTCGACCTCATTAACAAAACGTCCAAAACCACAAACACATAAACAAACGAGGTAAACCCCATAAAAAGGGCGGACGCGCTCGGGGACTCGTTCAACCCTCAATCTCAAACACAAATCAAATCACAAAACAACACGATATCTCGTTATAGCATGTCACAATTGTCACAAAATACAAAGTATGCCCAACGGCAGAACTACTACTAACGCCCAGGGCACAATGTTTCACTCTGCAGGCTTCGATGACGACTCGCCGCCACCCTTGCGATTGCGAATGAAGGGAGTGTACGGGTTCGACGGGTATGACGTCAACTCACCCGCCATCGCTGCACGAAAGGGCTGCTCGATCTTGAAGTCCCGGTGCTGCGGCTCGGGGTTGTTGGGTGCAACGATCGTCTCCTGATAAGGGAGGAGGTCGCCCATCGCCCAGACGCGCTCGGAGTATACCGTGGCGCGGTCCGTCAGCTTCAGCACCTCGGCAATCTCCACCGAGCCAGTCGACGACGGGTAGCCACTCGTCACGTCGTCCAGGTCAAAGTCCTCCGGGAAGTGGGCGAGCCCAAGGCTAAGCGCCGTCGCCTCCCCGCGTCAGAACGCCGATTGCGTCATGAACTCGACGATCGACGGCGCCTTCTCCAAGTATCGCCACACCTCGACGAGGTCGCTGGGAATAACTTCCGTGGGCGACATCTCTTGAAGATACGCCCGAATACAAGTCGCGGACAGCGTGGCCGAGTCGACCAGAGTGGCCACATACTGCCGCGCGTCGAATGGTTGTGCTTCTTCCGTGCTGTCGATGATCCGACCTGTGGACAGAGGGGAGCAGTGAGTACACCAAAGATCACACAATGAAAGCATTACAGGTAGAGGCAGGCACACTTACCGATCAACGGACGGGACAGATCCGTGATGAAGCTCTGAAGAGAGGAGTAGTCGTCTTGAAGCCCAGCAACAAGGGCGTCAGACATCTTACGCTCCTCAGCGGCGGTCGTAACAGCAGCCTTGGCTCGCTCATCCGTCGAGCTCGCCTCCTCCTTCGCGCCCTTAAGTTCACGCTCAAGGTCGGCGATCCGCTTCTCGGCTAAACTCAATGCAGACTGAGCCGCCGTCAGCTCACTCGCTGGGACAAGGCCCTGGCGAACCTCTTCTGCCTTCGCTGCAATCGCCTGGAGTCCTTTGTTCTCCTCTTGAACAGCGACAAGGTCCTTCTCCGCGCGACACTTCGTAGCAAGCCGATCGGCTGACTCACACTGCAAACCCTGTACAAAAGTTAAACAGTTAACAACACTGGAATCCTAAGTGCCCACCCGCTGCAATTCAGCGACTGGACACTCGGGGACTGGAGATCAAAAACTCTAAGGCCCACCCGCTGAAATTCAGCGAATGCGCACTAGGGACTGGGCGCGAGAAATAAAAGCAAAATACCAAAAGAATCTGACCACTGCAATTCAGTGGCCCGATCCTCGGGGACTGGACATACCTGGATGGCCGCGCCGAGCATGCCATGAAGTTGTAGTGCGTCCACGGATGCGAGAAGATCCGGAGTATGCCCGCGACGCTGCTCGACCTCCGTCTCGACGACCCTAGGTGCGCGGCTCGATGGCGTGGTACCACTCGCCGTAGTCGCTCTGGCCATGAAGCGCGGGAAGGTCGCGATGGATGCGCCGACACCAAAAGAGGCTGGCTCGGCCACCCCAGGTGAGGGGGCACCCTCCTTGATCGCCGAGGCCGCCCCCGCCGCTGGATCACTCGGAGCCACCGTCGTATCGTCAGACACCGTGAAGACCTCATCGATCTTGGCCTTCTTGGCACCGTCTGTGGGGGCAGCGACCTCATTAGCTTTCCTCTTCCGAGAGGGGTCCTCCTCGGTGACGACTGGCGGCACCTTGTCCACGGACGGATTGCCTATCTTTTTAACTCCAGTCCTGCAAATTGGTTACATGAGCAAAGTGGTTCAAGTACAACGAAAAACAAGACAGGTGAATAAAACTCACTTGGCGACTGGTATGAACCGTAGTCCCGTGCGGATGCCAGCCGGCTTCTCCAGTTCGGGGCCCAGTTTACGACTGAGACCCATCTCCAGGACATCGTGCGCCCAAGACACGGACGACTTCTTCGTTGTCGAGGCCGCGACAGGAGCTTCCGAAACATTTTCGGCGGGAGCTTCCCTGGGAGGCGAAGCTGCAGCGGCCGGAGCAGCCCCCGACCCAGAGACTGGGGCGAACGGGGGAGGTCTCTTCTTCTTCTTCTTCTTCTTCTTCTTCTTCTTCTTCTTCTTCTTCTTCTTCTTCTTCTTCTTCTTCTTCTTCTTCTTCTTCTTCTTCTTCTTCTTCTTCTTCTTCTTCTTCTTCTTCTTCTTCTTCTTCTTTCTTCCACAACCATCCGCTGGTCTGTTGGAAGCTTGGCGACTTGGAGTCGGCGCGGTTCGGGCCGGTCGGCGGAGTATCTTGGGATCGCCACCTCGCCGTCTGGGGTCGCCTCGGTGACATAAAACCAAGACTTCTTCCACTCGCTCGCTGCCTTGGCAGGTAGCATCAGATCAAAAAAGGAAGCCTTCGACTTCAGTTGAAACGTCAGGCCACCCGCTGCAAGCATTGGGCCGCCTGCTTCTTCGCGACTGATCCTCCCGTGGAACAGATCCTGCCACAGGGGGAAGTAGGGCCTGCAGCCCAGGTAGCACTCGCAGAACGCGACGAAAATGGCGAGCTGCTCGATGCTGTGCGGGCCCAGGTACGATGGCTGGATCCCGTAGAAGGCGCAGAAGCGCCGGAAGAAAAGAGATGTGGGGAATCCCAGCCCCCGTTCCAGGTGGCTGGTGAAGCAGACGAATTCTCCCTCGCGCGGGTCCGGAGTCACCTCTCCAGCCGCGGGGATGCGCCACGTGCCGGCACGAAGGATCCCGGCCTCCTCGAAGGAAGCCAGTAACGCTCTCGTACACTTGGATCTGCACCATGGTTCGGTGGAGGGGGCCATTGGCGGAAGGGTTCGTGGAGGTCAGAGGATTTTGGTTCGACTGGATCGCGATGCAGAGGAAAACGAAGGTGCGCGCAATCGGAGGAAATGACGAGGTGGTGGTTCTTCAATCGCCTACCATTCCCTTTATATAGCGGTTGTTACCCGCCAAATCAGGGAGCCGTTACTACGCGGTGATTACGCCAAAAGTTACCGTTGGATTACCCCAACGGCTAGTTTCGACTGCGTTTTGACGATCCAACTTTGGCCACTCGGCTCGCCGACCCGATCACTACAACAGTGACTGAATATTTCGCCGACCCGTTCGCCAAAGCCGCGACCAGAATGACTAGTTTTCTCCTTTATTCAGGAGCCCACCGCCGATTCGACTGGATGTCTGCATTGAAGCCGTATGCTCTGACTGCCAGCAACCACCTGCGCCCAATCAACGACGGCCTCGGGGACTACTGATGGGGATATGCCTACCGGGGTATACCCAGCGGGACGTTTCCGACTGGCCTACGACCTGGCGAGTGGGCCTACAAGACGGCGACTGGATCAAGACCTGGCGTGGATCCAAGCGACTGGGGGCTGAAGGCCCAGGAGAGTAGATAGGCCCAGTCGGATTAGGTTAAACGAGTACCGAAACCTTAACAGATTCGGTTGAGATTTGTAAACCCTAGGGAGGGTGAGTCTATATAAACCTCCCTACAGGGCGTGTAAACGTACGTTCTATCATCCACCCAAGCGACTCGCCGCCTAGCCGTCGAGCTCGCCCATTGTACCTCGAACATAATACAATCTAGCAGGAGTAGGTCTTTACCCTCCGGGGGGCCGAACCTGGGTAAAACCCTGTGTCTCCGCCCTCATCTCGCACCGCAGATGGCTGGCCGCCCTTGCCCTTCGTTCTACTACTCGCTGCCGATTGCAGCATCTGCCGTGGTCATTCCCACGACAAGATCACGTTAATCACCATCATCGGACGAGTACTTTGATGACATCAGACACCACTTTTGTAACTGGGTGGTTATAAAGGTGGCATTGGGTATTCTGAAAGTATGTGTTGAAGCACATGGATCAAGAGTGGGATTTTTCCATCCATATGACGGATAGATATACTTTGGACCCTGTAGCGACCTCGGATCAAGTAAGATTCTAAGTCCCTGTGATTAACATGCTAGTCCCTGGATCAATAGCTAGCACTCACAGTCGATGAAATATCATGTAAAACACAAGTCTTTATTACCTGAATCGAATAATCCAGAGTTTACATTATTACAACAGAAGCGATATAAATACAACTTGGAGTCCCATCAATGCCACAGGCAGGTTGAGTGAAGACCCGCGATCCTAGCGCACCTTTCAACGATCTCCGAAATTCTGCACATGAAACGTGCAGCCAACAAGTTGGGTCAATACTTTAAATGTATTGGCAAATTACACCAAGGAAGGAAAGACTAACTCTACATGCAAGGCTAGTTTAGGCTTTGGAGTTCTTTTGCATAAAGCTAATTTTCTCTAAGTATGGAGAAAAGAGAGAGAGAGTTTTACCCTACTTTGTAAACATTTGCTTAGATAAAATAAGGTCGAGTGGCACACGAGGATATTACGCACCAAGTGTCCAAACAACCAAACACTTGGATATTACGCACCAAGCGTCACTTGGATATTACACACCAAGTTCCCAAATGCCCACCCATTAGCGATATTACGCACGCCATGGGGTTTCAAAACTTTGTTTTAGAAAAGAGAGAGGAAGATCCTTTAGAGGCTCCATCCTTCAGACGCTCATTGTTGTTCTGTTACCGTGAACACGGCTGATCGATCAGATTGCAATACTCTCGAGAGATTGTGCACTTTACCCACAATCCATGATCAAGTCCTTTTACAGACAAGACCATGGCGAGGCTTTCCCTTAGTAGCCCCTCTACCTTCTGGATCCAACCGTGCCAAGAACCTCCAAATGTTGGTACCCAGGTGAGGTTTCCCACTAAGTACTAGGCCAAGACAGAGCCCATAATGTATTGTGGTTGCACTGGAAGCTTCTGAATTCTGAAACATGGCAGACTTCTTTGATTCCTGGGCGGCCGTCCTCCACCAAAATCTCACTCGTTGACCCGACAACCATTCCGCCCAGAAGAAAACTTAGTTTTATTTTGAAGTGGATTTGAGAAGAAAAGTTTGCTCTAGAGAGCCTTTATACTTAGAAAAATTCATTGTCTTTCGAACCCCCCAACGGTACTTTGTATATATAGCATAGCAAGCAATACTTAGCAAAAATAGGGGTAACCTATTAGGATGGGAAATCTTAAGTATAGAGCTACTCATGGCATATTACAAAATCATCGCACTTGCAAAATAATACTAAGGGGAAAATCTACCAGAACATCCTACACATGCATACTACAGAATTTTGAAGATCAGATGCATAGAATCAAAACTGGGACAAAATTATGAACAAGTGGTGTAACTTGCCTTAATATAATTGACGATGATTTATTCTTCATGATTACTCTCGCACTCCGTTTAAATCTAACGTATAGAATATATTACAATAATAAGCATCCATTGCAAATAAAGATCCAACATAAAAACCTGGTAAGAAATCAAATACCAAAGCATGCAACTCTCTAAATTATTTATTTAATAATATATAATAGTATATTCATATTGTTATGCGCTATAGGGTGTGTGGCCAAATTTGTAAGGATTAGATTTGAGAGTAATTATAGATTTTATATTATGGTAAAAATAAAGCTAGATTCTTCTCTCAAGAAACATATGTAAACATGTATATTTAAGGGGTTTGAGATTACTGATAGATATATTTTTAAATTACGAACCAAACGCAAAAAGAATCAACAAAAACGGAGCTCTAGATTTAAAGATAGTCTAATACCCTGTTCAAACTTTAAATATTTGAATACAGATCCGAAAACTTTTTAATTGGTAAAACTGGTACAACTAGATAGGAAATTTTAGTATGAATCTAATACAACAATAATTATCAAATATTTAACCATAGACTAAGTGATACAGAATTTTGAAGTTCAATGATGATCGTTAGAGGCAGTCGGTAACATGGACAAATTCTATCATCAGACCTGCGTAGTCACTAGGCTGGTTCAATCTAGAGATATAGCGTGTTACCGGTTATGAGACATCAGCAACGGGGAAGACATGGATGCTGGCTCGGACATGGATGTGGACATGGACGCAGACGATACTCCGGCGACTCCCGTCATTCGTGAAAATTGCTTCGGGGGTCCTCTCTTTATGGCAGCCACGTATGTAAAAGATCCAGACGAGGCTCACATTAAAGGATATCTGAATTTCAAAGCTGAGACGTTAGACAAATACGCGCAATCGATATGATTGTTATTTTTCTTTTGGAGCTGTACCTGATCTAGCTGTAATTCTACAGCATATGGACAAGCAAGTTTTATACGTGAGTATTCGAGGTGACCTGACTTACAGCGGCAAAACATGGTCGATGACTGTGAAGTGGCCGGCGACGGCAGGCCGGGTTCGTACGACGACAATGTTTATGTGGTCTTCAGGTATCCGCAAGATCAACAAGTGGAGATCTTTGAGGCGGATTGGTTACGTTCCTGTCGGCCACCTACGCATCTCCTAGCAGCGTCGATGGAAGCATCCCAGTCCGCGAAGCTTCGGCGACTGGTCCTATAGCTCGTCCTGGGTCTCCTGTGAACGGGAAAAGAAGAGGTGAGGCGAGGCGGACGAGCAGGATAGGGAGATTGGAAAATAAGAGCTTTAGAGCATCTTCTGGCGAGAAAATCATGGTCTTCAACTTCACGCGGAGCACAAATTCGGCCAGATCGATTTGGTGATTAGTGCATAGGTATTTAGGGTTTCGGCAGAAATTAAACAAGGAGAGGGACGAGGTATTTATGGATGGAAATTTCTTGGAAGAAGGGCAAATAATCGAACCAATTTGAGAGATTTTGCCGGACTGATTCGGTTTTCTGAGGAACACGCGATGAACTAGGACTCTGACTAGAGCTACCCGATGACATGTGGGCCACCCTTTTTTTAGATAAAAGAAGAGAAGACGCCTCACGATGGCCGGTGGACAGTTTCACTTGGAAAGGATTTGCCATGCGGCCGGTTTGCTTCATGCGCACGTGAGAAAAGGTCTGGTCTGGGCTAGACTTAGGTCCGCTTCAGGTACAGAGTTTAGGAGAATCTATTTCCTGATCAAATGCATGTTGTATAAACCATATATTATTTTGTAGTCCTTAGCTCTACGTAATTCCCTAATATAGATTTAGTTTTTTTTTAATATTACCAAAAACATTTTATAACTAGTAAATTTTAAACTCGATATTATGAAGAAGTCATTTTATCTTCTCTCGGTAGTTTTTCCTTTCCAAAAAAATCGAACAACCTCTTAGAATATCTCTCCACATGTTTCTTTTTTTTGGAAATGTTATATTATTTCCTCTCTTATGAAAATGAAACAAGTGTTTGAAAAAATATCCAAACATTCCAAAAATCCGAATGATCACGAATAAAATGCAAGAAAATGCTTTGTTGGATTGTACGAAAGTTTTCCAACCAATTGGAAGTCATGTGGATCCACACTTTGTAATACGGCTTAGGAAATTTTTTAAACATTTCCTCAAAAGTTTCAACAAAGGTCAAACAATTCAATCAACTTAATCTTATTTATTTTTAACATTCCAAAATTTAGAAAAAAATTGGGATGTTACAGACTACCACCCTTAAAAGGAATCTCGTCCTCGAGATTCGAGAAGGCTAGAAAGAAATAGGTTCGGGTTACACTAGGGTACTACCACCCTTAAAAGGTTGTAATTGTTGGGTTCTCCTGGAAAACTGATTTGTAAGCTTAACTCATACTAACATAATTCATAGTAGCCTGATGGACGGATTGGGCTTCTTTCCATTGACATTTCCTTTGCCACTACCATTCTTCCTTTTTGAGGACAATTTGACGAGTAATGCCCTGTTTCGCCACACTTGTAGCATGTCACCTAGCTAGGATCCTTCTTCCTTTTTGGATGAAGATGTACTTCAAACTCTTATGATCTGTGAACACATCACAATGTTTGCCCATGAGGTAGTGTCTCCATACCTTGAGTGCATGAACCACAGACGCAAATTCCAAATCATGTGTGGGGTAGTTGTGTTCGTGGTTCTTAAGTTGTCGGGAGGCATAGGATACCACTTTCCCATCCTGCATCAATACACTTCCAAGTCCTTGTCGAGAAGCATCACAAAAGACTTGAAAATCCTTTTGGATATCAGGCAGACACAGAACCGGCGCCGTTACAAGGCGTTTCTTCAACTCTTGAAAACTTGCTTCACATGCCTCGGTCCATAGGAATTTCTTTTCCTTCTGCAATAGTTCCGTCATGGGTTTTGCTATTTTGGAAAAGTTTTTAATGAACCTCCGGTAATATCCTGCGAGGCCCAAAAAAAAAAACTCCTAATATCTCCCACATTCTTGGGTGCCTCCCATTCCGTCACGGAAGCTACCTTACTAGGATCTACGGCAACTCCTTTTGCCGACACAACATGACCAAGGAATCCCACTTCCTTTAACCAGAATTCGCATTTGCTGAATTTGGCATTCAACTTGTGTTCTCTTAGTTTCTCCATAATAAGGCGCAGATGTTTCTCATGTTCCTTCTCATCCTTAGAGTATATGAGTATATTATCTAAAAATACCACGATAAACTTGTCCAAATATTACATGAACACCTTGTTCATCATGGTCATGAAGTATGCCGGGGCATTGGCTAGACCAAAGGACATCACGGTGTACTCATACAATCTGTATCTTGTGGTGAAAGTTGTTTTGGGTACATCCTATTCTCGAATCTTTAGCTGAAAGTAGCCTGATCGCAGATCGATCTTTGAGAACACACTTGCTCCCTTTAATTGGTCAAACAAGTCATTGATGTTGGGCAGAGGATACTTATTCTTAATCGTCACTTCGTTCAACGAGCGGTAGTCCACAACCAGCCTCTGGGTTTTATCCTTCTTTTCCACAAATAGGACAGGTGCTCCCCAAGATGACGCGCTGGGTTGGATGAATCCCTTGTCCAATTGTTCCCTAAGCTGTTTCTTGAGTTCTTTTAACTCGTCCACATCCATCTTGTATGGTCTCTTAGCTATCGGCCCCGTGCTAGGCATCAAGTCAATGAGGAACTCGATATCACGATCGGGAGGCATTCCGGGTAGCTCCTATGGGAAGACACCTGGGTATTCCTTTACAATAGGTACCTCCTCCAAGCTAATCCCCTTAAGGTAGTTCACCATGGCTTCCTTAAGTGCAAAATTTGACTTGATACGAATTCCCTTCCCTTCCGGTGTTGTGAGCATGACAGTTCTTTTGGCACAATCTATGACTCCTTCATATTCGGTCATCCAATTCATGCCCAAGATTATGTCTAATCCTTGTGATTCTGGAACTACTAGACTTGTGGGAAAGATGTGTGTCCCAATCCTTAGTTCTAATTCCTGGCAACCGGAGTTTGCCACTATTTCTCCCCCAGGAGAACTTACCCAGGAAAGTTTATAGTCTCCGTAGGTATCTTTTCTCTATCCACAAATACCCTTGACATGAATGGGTGCGATGCACCAGTATCAAAAAGAACAACTGCGGGAATAGAATTGAGCTTGATTCACCGTGGCTTTGACAAACGAATTTGGCTTCTTCCCGTTTCCATTGCCATGATTGTGTCCATTTCCATTCCCATTGCGGTTTTTATGCCCATTGTGTTTGTGGCCGCCATGGTGATGACCGTTATGGTTGTGGCCATTATTGTTATAAGGTGGTGGTGAGGAATTGCGCTGCTTCTGGTATGGAACAGAGTGCTTGTGAGGGTTAGACTTCCTCTTGCGGTTTTCTATGCTCTTCCCTTTTGGATTCAACCACAATGGCTCTGTACAGGAGTTCCTGAAAGTTGTCAAATTTCTGAGCCACAAGCTGAATAGATATTTCATCATTGAGTCCTCTTAAGAACTCCTCCTGTCTCTTGGCATCAGTGGAAACATCATCGGGTGCATAACGGGCTAGCTTGTTGAAAAGCTCACCATACTCGATGACAGAACGGTGCAGCTGGTGTAGGTCGCGAAATTCGCGCCTTTTCAGAGTCATGATACCAGCAGCCACATGATGAGTGCGAAAGGCTAATTCAAACTGATCCCAAGTGATAGCATCAATATCCAGGTGGGTGACTTGGTAGTTATCCCACCATTCTGCAGCAGGTCCTTCAAGCTGGTGTGCGGCAATAACGTACCCTGTCGGCTCTAACAGCTTGCACGGTGTCTAGCTTCTTGTTGGTTGTACGTAGCCAGTCATCTGCGATGATTGGTTCAGTGCTGCTAGTGAAGGTAGGTGGGTTCAACCTCAAAAACCGAGTCAAGCGATCCTATTGAGGTGGTGCCGGAGGTGGCGGTGGTGGCGGGTTGTTGTTGTTGTTTTGCATGTTCTGAGTGAGAAGTTGGATCAGCTGGTTCTGAGTGGCCAAAAGTTGTGCTATTTCCAGAGGAATTTCGGTGTTCACACGGCTTGGCGGCATCTGTGGGGTTTGAGAGAAAAGTTAAGAAGTAGACAGAAGGACTAAGTAGTAAACTCCTACCCTTATGAAAACACACCAAGCACACAAGACACACAAGACACATTAACACAACTTAACACAGAAAACAACCAAGTTTAACTAAACTAGAATTGTCTTGGTATTTATTACAATCGCGAATAACGTTCTACTATAGAATTAAAGGTGGTCCAACTATTACACATCCTCCACGCCTTCCTCTTCCTCGTCCTCGAACGAGTAGCCTTCCTGCTCTAGGGTTGTCTTGTATAACCCCATCTCCTTCGTGGTGGCTTCAAGCTTCTCTTGGATTTTTGTTATACGAGACGAGATTGAAGTAGAACCACTTTAAATTTTTCCTAAGATATCACCCCTTGATGATCATCATTGGTGTGTTGCATCTCCCACCAGGTTGCAGCGTCGTCCTTTAGGAATTGGGTGGCATAATGAAGCATTCTGTTGACTTCAATGTTGGCATCCTTCATTCTTTCTTCAACCTGGAGCATCCACTTCTTTGCATCGGCGTGGCTTTTACGCTTGGTGGAGTTGAGTTCCTTGTCCTCCTTATTGATATGGTCCATCCGTCGAGTTGACCAAGGTTTAGAGTAGGACCGAATGGAGTATGGAAAGAAGAAGAATAACCCATACAAGAAATTTTATTTAGAAAATAGGTTTTCATTAGCTATGGTAATAAACCATACAAGATAGCAAACAATTTGTCGCATCTATATTTAGCGAAATCTTATTCGGGATTGGTTCCTAATTGGTCACTTAAATCTTCGAGGCTTCGAGTCTCCAAAAGTCCTCGTGCTCTTGATAGTCTTCATGTTCTTCATAATCTTCAATCTTTCGAGTTCTTTAGTTAATAACATTGACTTAAGGCCTTTGAAGTCTTTAATCTCGTAGCTTCAGTCTTGGAACATCTTTCATGGAGGTCTTCAAGTCCCGACTTAATCGAAACATTGAGATGATCTTCTTTGAAAAGGTAATCTTGAGAAAAGTTTCTCCTTGAAGTGTGTAGTGGTAATTTTCTAATTTTGAAAAGAAGAGACTTAGGAAATTTTAAAACCCCAAGGTATATGATGAGAGGTATGAGAGTTTTCTGAAATAACTTAGAAAATATTTGTCCTAAGGTTTTTCCATGTCTAGGGTCACGATCTAATGTCAACTTATGCTCTGATACCATCTGTAGCGACCTCGGATCAAGTAAGATCCTAAGTCCCTGTGATTAACATGCTAGTACCTGGATCAATAGCTAGCACTCACAGTCGATGAAATATCATGTAAAACACAAGTCTTTATTACCTGAATCGAATAATCCAGAGTTTATATTATTACAACAGAAGCGATATAAATACAACTTGGAGTCCCATCAATGCCACAGGCAGGTTGAGTGAAGACCCGCGATCCTAGCACACCTTTCAACGATCTCCGAAATTCTGCACATAAAACGTGCAGCCAACAAGTTGGGTCAATACTTTGAATGTATTGACAAATTACACCAAGGAAGGAAAGACTAACTCTACATGCAAGGCTAGTTTAGGCTTTGGAGTTCTTTTGCATAAAACTAATTTTCTCTAAGTATGGAGAAAAGAGAGAGAGAGTTTTACCCTACTTTGTAAACATTTGCTTAGATAAAATAAGGTCGAGTGACACACGAGGATATTACGCACCAAGTGTCCAAACAACCAAACACTTGGATATTACGCACCAAGCGTCACTTGGATATTACACACCAAGTTCCCAAATGCCCACCCATTAGCGATATTACGCACGCCATGTGGTTTCAAAACTTTGTTTTAGAAAAGAGAGAGGAAGATCCTTCAGAGGCTCCATCCTTCAGACGCTCATTGTTGTTCTGTTACCGTGAACACGGCTGATCGATCAGATTGCAATACTCTCGAGAGATTGTGCACTTTACCCACAATCCACGATCAAGTCCTTTTACAGACAAGACCATGGCGAGGCTTTCCCTTAGTAGCCCCTCTACCTTCTGGATCCAACCATGCCAAGAACCTCCAAATGTTGGTACCCAGGTGAGGTTTTCCACTAAGTACTAGGCCAATACAGAGCCCATAATGTATTGTGGTTGCACTGGAAGCTTCCGAATTCTGAAACATGGCAGACTTCTTTGATTCCTGGGCGGCCGTCCTCCACCAAAATCTCACTCGTTGACCCGACAACCATTCCGCCCAGAAGAAAACTTAGTTTTATTTTGAAGTGGATTTGAGAAGAAAAGTTTGCTCTAGAGAGCCTTTATACTTAGAAAAATTCATTATCTTTCGAACCCCCCAACGGTACTTTGTATATATAGCATAGCAAGCAATACTTAGCAAAAACAGGGGTAACCTATTAGGATGGGAAATCCTAAGTATAGAGCTACTCATGGCATACTACAAAATCATCGCACTTGCAAAATAATACTAAGGGGAAAATCTACCAGAACATCCTACACATGCATACTACAGAATTTTGAAGATCAGATGCACAGAATCAAAACTGGGACAAAATTATGAACAAGTGGTGTAACTTGCCTTAATATAATTGACGATGATTTATTCTTTATGATTACTCTCGCACTCCGTTTAAATCTAACGTATAGAATATATTACAATAATAAGCATCCATTGCAAATAAAGATCCAACATAAAAACCTGGTAAGAAATCAAATACCAAAGCATGCAACTCTCTAAATTATTTATTTAATAATATATAATAGTATATTCATATTGTTATACGCTATAGGGTGTGTGGCCAAATTTGTAAGGATTAGTTTTGAGAGTAATTATAGATTTTATATTATGGTAAAAATAAAGCTAGATTCTTCTCTCAAGAAACATATGTAAACATGTATATTTAAGGGGTTTGAGATTACTGATAGATATATTTTTAAATTACGAACCAAATGCAAAAAGAATCAACAAAAACGGAGCTCTAGATTTAAAGATAGTCTAATACCCTGTTCAAACTTTAAATATTTGAATACAGATCCGAAAACTTTTTAATTGGTAAAACTGGTACAACTAGATAGGAAACTTTAGTATGAATCTAATACAACAATAATTATTAAATATTTAACCATAGACTAAGTGATACAGAATTTTGAAGTTCAATGATGATCGTTAGAGGCAGTCGGTACCATGGACAAATTCTATCATCAGACCTGCGTAGTCACTAGGCTGGTTCAATCTAGAGATATAGCGTGTTACCGGTTATGAGACATCAGCAACGGGGAAGACATGGATGCTGGCTCGGACATGGATGTGGACATGGACGCAGACGATACTCCGGCGACTCCCGTCATTCGTGAAAATTGCTTCGGGGGTCCTCTCTTTATGGCAGCCACGTATGTAAAAGATCCAGACGAGGCTCACATTAAAGGATATCTGAATTTCAAAGCTGAGACGTTAGACAAATACGCGCAATCGATATGATTGTTATTTTTCTTTTGGAGCTGTACCTGATCTAGCTGTAATTCTATAGCATATGGACAAGCAAGTTTTATACGTGAGTATTCGAGGTGACCTGACTTACAGCGGCAAAACATGGTCGATGACTGTGAAGTGGCCGGCGACGGCAGGCCGGGTTCGTACGACGACAATGTTTATGTGGTCTTCAGGTATCCGCAAGATCAACAAGTGGAGATCTTTGAGGCGGATTGGTTACGTTCCTGTCGGCCACCTACGCATCTCCTAGCAGCGTCGATGGAAGCATCCCAGTCCGCGGAGCTTCGGCGACTGGTCCTATAGCTCGTCCTGGGTCTCCTGTGAACGGGAAAAGAAGAGGTGAGGCGAGGCGGACGAGCAGGATAGGGAGATTGGAAAATAAGAGGAGCTTCAGAGCATCTTCTGGCGAGAAAATCATGGTCTTCAACTTCACGCGGAGCACAAATTCGGCCAGATCGATTTGGTGATTAGTGCATAGGTATTTAGGGTTTCGGCAGAAATTAAACAAGGAGAGGGACGAGGTATTTATGGATGGAAATTTCTTGGAAGAAGGGCAAATAATCGAACCAATTTGAGAGATTTTGCCGGACTGATTCGGTTTTCTGAGGAACACGCGATGAACTAGGACTCTGACTAGAGCTACCCGATGACATGTGGGCCACCCTTTTTTTAGATAAAAGAAGAGAAGACGCCTCACGATGGCCGGTGGACAGTTTCACTTAGGATTTGCCATGCGGCCGGTTTGCTTCATGCGCACGTGAGAAAAGGTCTGGTCTGGGCTAGACTTAGGTCCGCTTCAGGTACAGAGTTTAGGAGAATCTATTTCCTGATCAAATGCATGTTGTATAAACCATATATTATTTTGTAGTCCTTAGCTCTACGTAATTCCCTAATATAGATTTAGTTTTTTTTTAATATTACCAAAAACATTTTATAACTAGTAAATTTTAAACTCGATATTGTGAAGAAGTCATTTTATCTTCTCTCGGTAGTTTTTCCTTTCCAAAAAAATCGAACAACCTCTTAGAATATCTCTCCACATGTTTCTTTTTTTTGTAAATGTCATATTATTTCCTCTCTTATGAAAATGAAACAAGTGTATGAAAAAATATCCAAGTATTCCAAAAATCCAAATGAACACGAATAAAATGCAAGAAAATGCTTTGTTGGATTGTACGAAAGTTTTCCAACCAATTGGAAGTCATGTGGATCCACACTTTGTAATACGGCTTAGGAAATTTTTTAAACAATTCCTCAAAAGTTTCTTTTCATTCAAAAGTTTCAACAAAGGTCAAACAATTCAATCAACTTAATCTTATTTATTTTTAACATTCCAAAATTTAGAAAAAAAATTGGGATGTTACAGGCCCTCTCGGTGGAATGTCATCCAATTGGCTTGCAAGCATGTGACTAGGTCACAAGGGATGTCATATCATGTAATGAGTAAAGATTACTTATCGGTAACGAGGTTGAACTAGGTATGGAGATACCGACGATCAAACCTTGGATAAGTAAAGTATCGCGCGACAAAGGGAATCGATATCGTATGTAAATGGTTCATTCGATCACGATGTCATCGTAGAAATATGTGGGAGACATATGGATTTCCAGATCCCTCTATTGGTTATTGATCGAAGAGGTGTCTCGATCATGTCTGCATAGTTCACAAACCGTAGGGAGACACACTTAAGGATTCAATGTTTTTTAAGTATATATGGAATATGAGTTGGAGACCGAATGTTGTGCGGAATCTCGGATTGGATCCAGGACATCACGAGGAGATCCTAAATGATCCATATTATATGATTCATATAAGGGAAGTGGTTTTCTAGGGTTTGGAAAAAGTTTTGCTGTTTTGACCGGATAGTTCTAGAATGTTCTAGAGGGACCACCAATGGTTCCACCACCCTAGGAGGGGTTCACTTGGACATTGGCATGCCCTAGGGGCTAGCCGCACCAAACACTAAAGGGCTAATTCGGCCAACACTAGTAAAAGGGTCAAATCCTAGTTTGAAAAGTCAAACTCTAGTTTTTGGTAAGAGGTAAGACTTGGTGGGAAAGGTTCCAACTCTCCCCTTGGTGGCCAGTTGGGGGGAGGGGACACAGCCTAGGCTGGGAACCCTTGGTCGGCCGCCCCCCTCACCTATGTAATGAGGGGTGGGGGCGCACCCTCCCCACACACCCTTGTCCCCTGGCGCCTAACCCTGGCCGATGCTTCTCTTCTCTCTCGTCCACTGTCCTGCTCCGGCTTAGGCGAAGCCCTGTAGAAATATCTCCTCCTCCACCACCACCACCACACCGTTGTGCTGCTGGGATTTCGAGGAGATCTACAACCTCCGTTGCCCTGCTAGAACAAGGGAGAGGAAGTTCTTCATCGACTATTGTACGTGTGACCGAGTGTAGAAGCGCTACAGGAATGCAATGCCGGAAGGATCGTCTACGCGATCTTGAGATCGGCAAGTGATCGACTACATCAACCACGAGATCTGATCTCATTAAATGCTTTGGATATACGAGGGTTAGTTCTCTTCAATCTTGTTGCACCGATCTCGTAGATTAGATCTTGGCTTTGCCATAGATTTGATCTTGGTTTTATGTGTTCATGCGATAGGAATTTTTTGTTTTCCATGCAACGAACCCTACAGTGGTATCAGAGCCGTGTCTATGCGTAGATCTGTTGCACGAGTAGAACACAATGGTTTTGTGGGCGTTGATGCTCTTGTTGTCGCTTGCTTTTCGTGTACTTTGCATCTTACAGGATGGTGGGATGAAGCTGCCCGTGCTAACCTTATATGTCGTCATACATGAGACTTTCTCCATGCTTAACGTGCAACTTGTATTGCACAAGTGGCTTTGCGGGTGTGTGTCTCTCCCACCATAGTTAAGATTCAATTTACAATGGGCACTTGAAAACACTTGTATCAGCGTTGTGGTTCATGTTCATAGGTAAGAACGGTTCTTATTTATAACATCCCAACATTAGAGCTTAGAAATAAGCTGAACACAGATGTGTGTATTGCATTCATGCATAGAAAATCCGAATAATTTTCCTGCTTTTAAATAAAAAACTTGCCAAAGTGATTAAAGCTTCTCTCAACTTGATGGAATTGAAGTAGATCATCAAGTTGACTGCGATAAGTTTCAATATGACCTTTGCTAAAATCTTATTTTTGGGTAAGGGAGATTTGATCTAAGGGTAGATCAAATATAATAAAACTAAACCATAATACATTGCTTAATGATTAATATATGATTCTTAAGTGATCATTCCATAGTATTCATTATAATAACCATTAATACCAAGCTATGAATATAATTCAAGTAACAATAATATAATAACTAAATCTTGACCCACTTCATCCTTATTTATCTCTACCATGAGTATCATGGTAATACCTAACCATAAATCTTTAGTGAGATTGAGTAGGAAGGAAACCAAGTCAAGATCATTCATCATATATCTTTCTTTCCATATCAATCTTTATCATCTTTATTGGATCTAATTCCAATATCTATTGTTCATTAAAGTTGAGTAATCAACTATTGATTCCCCAATCTTAACCCATTAATTATTAATCTATCAACTATTGTCCTTATCATAGCATTCACTTCATACCTTTAGATAAGAAGTAAGAAGAGGTAAGTGGTAGTGCTAGTTATAGATATCATCTATATGATGGGAGTGATTGGAGGAAATCAAATCAATATGGTAGCAAATAAGATTACAAGGATATGAATTATGAAGTTAAGTTACCAGGAGTAATCCTATTGAATAAAGTA
This sequence comes from Avena sativa, assembly GCA_916181665.1. NCBI lineage: Eukaryota > Viridiplantae > Streptophyta > Magnoliopsida > Poales > Poaceae > Avena > Avena sativa. Next base: position 202,682,051 of record OV702283.1, on the reverse strand, counting down.
GGAATAGTAAATGAATAATCTGTCTTAGTCAGATAGATACATTGAGAAGATAATTATAATACAACTGTAGTGTTGTATTGATGAAGGCCTTGATTAGCCAACTGGAAACCTAAGCCATAAATGATCAAAGGATTCTAATGATCATGCTTTTGTCACCAAGATTGAATGCTTATATCATGTATAAGTGACATTGGTGGATAGAACATGATTGAACCCTAGTATAGATATGTTATTCTAGGTAAGCCATGACAAGTCACCATGATATGATGTGAAGTTTGAATATAAGATATTGGAATTAAGTAGATATAAGATAGAATGACTAAGATGAAGTTAGAGTAGCATGAAGTTATTGAAGTAATAATATTCCTCTTAAAGAATAGTAAGCAATTGAGGGGAAGTAGAATTTGACATATACATCTATTGGAGTAATATAAGTGGTGGATAATTAAGGAAGAGTATGAATGTAGTTAGAAGTAACTACTTGTTTGATTGGAGGTTATCAACAGTAGAATAATTGATATACCCAAGTATGGATATAAGAAGATTATGAAAGCTTCAGTGTCAAGCTCATTGGATTTACAAGTGGATTTAGAAGAATAAAAGGTGGATAAGAATATTCTTGTGAAGTAAAGCTCATCATGTTAATACATGATGATGGATAGGAAGAAGAAGTATATCTAGGAAAGGAATTCTTTAAGTAGAAGTCAAGAATGATGAAGTATGTAAAATAGCAATTCTTGGTAAACACTAAACTCTAAATCTTTAACCACACATAAAATCCATTTCATCTGATTGATCTATCATTCTATTTCCACAATGTCTTATAGGAATATTTTCCTATAGCAAATCACTTAAGAACATATTTCTCATTTCCAATTATCATAACCATATGTGCTTAGGACTTATATTTATTAACTCCTTTCCATAAGATATTCCAGAAAATAACTTTCTATTTTCAAAGGGTGATATCATTAAAGATCACAAACATAAAGACAATATGTTTAGCCATTCATATTTACTCATATCAACAAAGGAATATAAGTCTATCAAGAACCCTAAACCCTAGGGTAAGCATTTAGAATTCAAAACCTAACTCCTATGTTAGTTATTATAAAATATGTAAATTGCTATTTCCTAAATTTATGAGAATAATAGTAACCATATTAATTACTCAAAACTTTATGTATCAAATAATAATGAAGGATCAGTATATCTAAAAGTTTCTTTAATAATATAAGTTAATGAAAATCAAATCTCATGAGTTAATAATAATGCATTGTTTAATAAGTTTATGGATATTAGATAAATTAAATTCATATCAAAAGACCCTACAAATACAAAAAAAATATATATATAAAGAAAATAAAGAAGTGATAATATTATATAATAAAAAATACACAAAATGAATCTAAATACACTTCATTAGTGTTGCAGCTATTTAGCAAATAATTCTATAAAGAAATTTGCAAACAATTGTGTAAATATAAGTTTAGAAATTAAAACAGGAAATAAAAAATGTGTAATTAAAAAGAAAAACGAAACCAGGCCTGAGGCCCATTCTTCTCTCTCTTATCCATCGCCCACAAGAAGCAGCCGCCAGCTTGCTCTTCCTCTTCCCTACGACCCACCTAGCCCATGACCGGCCCGCATACCCCTTTGATCCCTTTTCCCTTTCTTCTTCCTCTCGCCAGAATGCAGCCCCGGCGAAGCTGCTGCCTGGCACATCGTCGGCCCTCCGCCGTCGCCAAGATCTGCGCTGCCGCTGTTTGTTGCCTATAAGAAGGCCACCACCACGCCTGAGAGCCTTATCCTCTTATCCTCCCCAACTTCCTCTCTGACCAAAAACCAAGCCTCGCCGGGGCTGCTCATCGCCGTCGTTCCCGACCCCCTGGCCTCCCTGAGGGTGCCGTTGGACTCACCTTGTTGCCCTCGTTCTCCCTGGCCAGGTCACTGAAGCCGGAGAGTTCCCAGTCGACTCAATCAACATGTCATTCCCGTCTCTGGCCATCTTCTTCAATCGTCGATTGCCACTTCCACAGAGCTCCTCCGGGCATGCCATCGCGCCCTTCAGCTTCACGGTGAGATACCGGTGCTCACGCACCTTCTCAATCTGCTCCTTGTTTGTTCATTTTCTCTACCACCGTTTGCTTGTCTCGGTCGCCGCCCTTCACCGTCGCAGCGGCTGCTCCGTTGACCCAATAGGAGCGCCGCCCCAATAGGTTCGCCTAGAGTTCCTTATTCGAACACGACCATCCTCATGAGCCCGCGCGCCTCCAATCGCTGGCCCGAGCGTCACCACTGGGGATCTCCATTGCTGAGGTCACGCTGATGTCAGGGTGAGGTCACCCTTGACGTGGTCAGCCATTTGACTTGGTCCACTGCTCGCGTGGCATCTGATGTGGCAAAAAACCCCACTAGTCAGTGACCTTGGGTAGGTTTAGTTTAGGTGTAAATAGTTCTGTGTCTGTTTAGTAAATTGATAAAACAATATTAATTCAAATATAAACATTAAAAAATTTAAATAAAGTAATTAAATCTTGTAAAATTAATATCTTTAGTTTTGTAATTCAGAAAAATACATGTAATATATGAATTTTTTTAGAAAAATAAAATCTATAACTTAAAACCAATATCAAACATTATTATGTTAACAATTTAAATAATAATTATTTAATAAAGATATTAAAAGTAATAAAACTTTGATAATTCATATTTTAATGATGGTAAATGTTAAAAAATATAAATAAAATACCAAAAATCTTGGAAAAATAAAAACAATACTTTAAAACTATAATCATACATTATTATTTCACTTAAATACGTATTTATTATTTATTAAGTATTTATAAAGTAATAAACCTTATAAAAATCATATCTTATTATATATAAATCACAAAAATAAATGTAATATACCTAAATGATCACAAAAATAATACCTACATGCTAAAAATATAATATTCCACTTTTGAGCTAAATAAAAATTTAAATAACTTAATAACTTGAATTTAAACTCATTTCCTTAATTGATAATTAATATAAAGGTAAATAAAATTTGTTAATATTTCTAAAATTGCCAATTTAGGTCTAATAGGTAATACTAGCCTTAAATATTGATGGTATGAAGTCAAAATAGTTTAACACACTTTAAATACAATTTTATTGAATTAAACTTCAACCATAAGTGTAGATTATTTTATAAAATGATCATTATCCAACATAAAATCTCCAATAATAATTTGTAGTAAAATAAAACCTATTCCTTTACTTTAACCACAAGTTTATCAACATACCAAAACACTATAGTGAATTCATAAGTAGCTAAATAATATTATTACCTTGATTACAAACCATAAACACTCATTTATAAAAACATAAATGATTCTATTCCATTATAATCTTGAGAAACCACTATACCAAATAAAAGTAGTACCATCCCTAATTAACAAGATACACATATTATAAGCCTTACACCTGAAGCCCATCAATGTTTTTAAAGTTAACTTTAGTCTCAAGGCTTATAAACATTATGTCTAATAAACTACATATGTTTTTATAGTTAAATTTGGTCTATTCCAATTAAGACATAAAGCATCTCAAGTCCAAACTAATCAATCACACACCAAAAGACATTGAACACATCCTATTAACAATAAAGATTGTTTAAACCTTAGAAAATAAATCTTTTCTTCAAATGTTATTATTTTTGCCACTTCAAACAACAACTCTTATATAAGCAATCTTGAGTAGCATTTCACATTTGTGTGTCTCATTGTTTTATGATATTGTAATTATATGTTGTTTCACACACACTCACAAGCCTTAATAAGAAGCACAAGTATGAAACTTATCTAAAAAGGACAACACATTCTAAAGTAACCATTTCCAGTATCCAAACCCTAGAACAACGTTAACCCCGGGATTAGAGTTTATGAAATTGCATTACATTACTTATGCATAATAGAATCTTGCTTATTTAAACATTAGTCCTTACTGGACCAATGATGCTGATTTCAGATATTGGATCTTGTATTGTCTTGAAGACCGTGAGTGCATAATCTTGCAATCACAAAACGCAAGTTCACACTTGCTCATGTCCTTTGATTATTTTCTGTAAAGTATTTTACAAATCCAGTGTTGTCATCACCTGCATTTGAAAAAGGTCAAAAAACACAATTTTCATAATAATATGATTATAGGTTATTTACCATGAGGTAATAACCTACTATAAGAGTTCCGGTGGTAAAGGAACATATTATCTAGGACTTAACAACCAATGTCGCCAGTGATTCTTGCACCGTATATTACGCGTTGACCATGAGATTTGGAATGGGACGGAGAAGTCAGCTGTATCTTTTCCCTCTCGCATGGAGCCGGATGTGCGGGTCGTGGCTGTTATCACTCGTAGCATGCATATTAATTGGTAATTCGTAGAGGATATGCAACATATGGGTGGGAGCCCTCAACGTCCCACGATAGTTCCGTCATCTGAATGGTCTGTACTGCCAATAGCCGTAATTCAATAGATGGGCTGGCGTACACCAAGGAGACATGTCGGGTCACGGAGAAGGCAGTGATTGGCTTGGATCTTAGGTTGGGACTCAAACCAAGGAACTTTGAATGGGGACATACTCCCGGCCGTGCAACAAAACCTAAGGTCTCTCATGGGTAAAGTGACGCACCTCTGTAGAGTGTAAGAACTGTAACTTGTTACTCCTTGTTCCGGGAAGGAGCTGCGAACGCGGCGGGAAAGGAACTCCATGAAAGTTCTGTAAACCCGTGAAGGCTGACGGACATAGCTTTTCAGAATAAAAGCAACCTTTGAAGAAATGTTTATGAAAACCTGCATTGCCTACAACCTATGGTCTGTGGCTGTAGATATAGTGCATCAAACACTCTTTTCTAGTGAACTTGCTGAGTACGCTTGTACTCAACGTATCTTCTTAACCCTTGCTAGGTTCTAAAGCCAATGCAGACGATGTCTACAACAAGTTATGCTCCAGTAATCATCATCAAAAGCTAAAGCTCTTCAATGAAGTCAAGAAGGTCAACATATACACCAACTCAAGTGAAGACGAAGTTACTGATTAGATAGTAAGATAATCTCTAGCCATAGAACCTATTTCTGGAGTATATTGCGATAGCAGCAATGCCCGACCATTAGTTAAGATACTAGTCTTAATAGTATGATAGTTTTTAAGTTATTTATTTATGATTCTTCTTTGTAAGAAGTTTCTTTCTCTCTCTTTAACCTAGAGTGTTCTCTGGATCTTATGTAAAGAGTTGATTTGTAACCTATAGTCATGTCTTGGACCTTCTGTGTTTCTGTTGTACCACTCTGAGGGATGTAATACTAGTGAACGGTGTTTCATTGGTGTTATGTCAACGACTATAGTGTACTACATCATGCAGTGGTATGCTGGGTCACCGCATTATTCGAAAGCCCCAAGCCACATAAAACATGCAAACAAAATTAGAGGCATCTAACTTGTTTTTACAGGGGCATGTGATGTGATATGGCCATGATGTGACTATGATTATATTTGATGTATGCAATGATACTTATTGTAATATGGCAACTGGAAGCGTGTCTATTTGTTATATTGTAATATAGTCTTTAAATTCGTTAAGACATGCGTGTCTATTCATCATGTAATAGCTTTATTCCAAGTAGTTGTAATAGTTGCTGTTGGTGATGGACAACCATGAAGCGGCGCCATTCACCTTGATGCCACGCTGGTGATGATGGAGATCATGTCCGTGCTATGGAGATGGAGATCAAATGCACAAGGAGAAAGGCCATATCATATCACGTATTATGAATTGCATGTGATGTTAGTCCTTTTTATGCATCTTGTATTGCTTAGATCGCGATGGTAGCACTATAAGATGATCCCTCTCACTAAATATCAAGTAATAAAGTGTTCGTCCTTAGTAGGCATCGTTGCTAAGACTCGTCGTTTCGAAGCATCACGTGATGATCGAGTATTATAGATTCTACATGTGCATACAATGGGTACAAGTCAAATTTGCACATGCGGATACTAAGGTTAATCTTGACGAGCCTAGCATGTATAAACATGGCCTTGGAACATGGAATACCGAATGGTAAAGCATGAGTCATATGGATGATATGATGAACATATTGATTATTCGCCTTTGAAGCTACATCTTCTCTCGTGATGATCAGACTTGGTGTAGTGGATTTGGTTCATGTAATCACTAAGGCAATGTGAGGGATGTTGTTTTGAGTGGGAGTTAAAATAGTAATATGATTAAAGTTCAACTCAATTTATCATAAATTAAATCAAAGTGCATTTTCATAATTGTTGTAGTCATTGGCATCCGTTCACCACCTTACCTTAGTTATAATTGACATAATAGAACTACAGAATTCTGGATAGTTACTTTACGAACTGGTATCATTTTTTTAGTGTCAATCTAAAAATTAAAAGTCCTATTGCAAACTTTCCGCAAACTCCGTTAACTCCATGAAGTTTAATAATTAGTATTAAATCAAGAATAACAATTCCAGTGTTAATATCTAAATTGTCATGTTTGCCAACATGATTCTTGATATTCAAAAGATTGTTTTAATATCAAGGTTATTTAGGAGCTAAAAGAATTGTTTCAGAAGCCATCATGTGTGGAAGATATTGTGATATCTAAAACAATGTTTTGGTTGCAACATTATAGAGTATAATTTGGCAAAAACTTATGTTCTCATATTTGATGAGAATTTGCAAAGTTGGAGATGCTAGACATCCTAATCTTCCAAAAGGTTTTGGAAAGCAACTTTATACTCGCGATTCACCTTATAAGCTATAGTAGCTAGATCATGAAAGTTGTCATGATAAGGATGAATAGAAGATGTAGGTAAAATGTTTACTACACTAAAAGATTACTAAAGAATGGATTTTTAAAGAACGCCAAACATTTGATGACGGTGATCTACTTCAAAGTGCAAGTCCAAAGGTATTAGTATTTGACTATACACGCTTTGGAATACGTGTCATGTGTATGGCGCCACTATTGATGTTGATAGATTCTTTTAAAAGGGAAAGGAAATGCTGAAAGAGAATCTCAAAAATATTTGGCAGAAAAAGAAAAGATTAGAAATGTCCAGCTTAAGTATATAGATGATATACATGTTATGGTTGTAATCTTTACTTGTTAAACAATGTTGTTCTTGGGTACTGGATACCGAATTGATTGGTGTGAAATGTCATACAGGATAACACAATTTATGAACTACAATGGCCTAAGTAACCAGCAAGAGAATATGTGATAATGTTCATAAAAAACAAACAAAGTGTTATTGTGTTTCTCGTTGACATTAAATCTTTCCTTCAAGATTTGTTTCAATAATTGTTATTTTGATCAGGTATTATGAGAACAAAAGGTTGTTCAAATAATTACCGTATTCCATATAAGATGGATGATTTGCGAATCTAATTGGAGAAATCACATCCATAAAACTAATGCTAAAAATGTCGAAAGACAAATGATTAAAAGATCACTTACGAAGTGACATCCCCGTTTAAATTATATGGGAAATAAAAACATGAAGAAACTCCATGTTGATGGAATTTTGGAGTCGCTAGTGAAACCTTCTTGGAGATAATTAAAACTCTATTCAAAGGCCAAAGAAGAACGAACGACTAACTTATTGGAATTTGTATATATTGATGTATGTAGTCCATTATGTGTAGTCGTGAGCGATTGATTTCAACTTCACATGCTTTCTCCGGAAATTTGAGTGAAATACATATGTATATTTACTTAATGAGGAAGAAGTGTGAAATATTTGAAAATGTTCAAGGACTTTCAAGATGAAGTGGAAAATCATTGTAACAAGAAAATAAAGAGTTTATGATTGGATCATAAAGGAAGATATTTGAGTTACAAGTTTAGCATAACACCTAAGATTTGAGGAATCGTTCCATGGATTTGCATTTACCGAAACACCATAGGAGTATGGTGTGTTCGAGATATGTAATGGAACCTTGTTTAACATGGTGAGATCAAAGGTGTCAGTTATAAAACTACCATTATATTTGAAGATTAAAGCTTTAGTGACTACCGCTTTTACACTGAAAAGAGCACCATCGTGATCCGTTGAAATGACACCATATAAGTTATGGTCTAGGATAAAACCCAAGTTGTCCTTTCTTAAATTTTGGTATGCTAGGCATAAGTAAAATGTTTACAACCAAAACTGGATGAGCATGTCTTTGTATGTTATTTCGAATAACCATTGGGTGTTCCTCCATAACACCGATGACAAAAAGGTTTGTCGCTTAGAATGTCAAGTTTCTTGTGAAGGAATTTTTCATGAAAAGTTAAGTGGGAGGACAATAGAACTTTGATAAGGTTATTGAACCTTATCTATATGAGCTAAGTTGCGCAGCACCGAAAAGTGTCCCGGAGGCAGCAACAATGCTCATGGATCACATGCCTCAAAGGTTGTGGTCACAGAGGTCTAAGTTCTTATTGAATCAAGTAGGTTGGATAAACAATCAAATACTAAGATTTGAGATCAAATCATTATTATTTGACAATGATGAATCGACTATATGCAAAGAAGCGATGATGGACCCTAACTCCGTTAACTGGCTTGAAGCCATGAAATCCGTGATATTTCCATACACGAAAAATCAAGTTTTTGAACTTGGAAGACCCTCCAGAAAGGTGTAAGACCTATCAGACGTATTTGGGTCTATAAAGCAATAGACATGGATGTTTCACATCTATGAAATAGTTGACATGCAGGGAAAGAGTTTACAACAATGTTTAAGGAGTTGACTACAAAATGATTTGATCTTTCATAGCGATATTTAGTCTGGATGGATTGATGTAGCAACCACTACATATAATTTAGTATATGGTAGTTGAACAAACAAAAAAAGTTCTTCTAATAGAATGGTTACCTAGGAAATGTACATGACATGATCCAAAGGGTTTTGTTAATTCAAAGGATGCTAACAGGGCATGCAAACTTCAATGGTTGAAGTAAGCATCATGGAGTTGGAATCTTCACCGTGATGAAACTGTTAAAAGGTTTAATTTCATTGGAGACGATGAAGATCCTTGCATTTGCAAGAAATTAAGTGGGAGCGCTAAGGCATATTTCTAATGCATTATGTGAAAGATATATTGTTGATTGGAAACGATGTATCTTTTATTGACATAGGTTAAGAATTTCATTTCAATTAAAGACTTAGGCAAAACCCGAGTATTAGGTATCAATGTCTATATGGATAGATTGAGACGCTAATATGGTTGTTCCAAATGTACATAAATGAGATATTGAATGAGTTCAATATGGAAACGACAAGAAAGGTACTTGTCGCATAGGAAGGATCGATTCAAGATTCAAGTGTTTTTGACACTTGGTAAGTAAAACGAGATTTCAAGTGTTTTGAAACTTAATGAGTGAAATCACATGAATATTTTGATCAATCATACCGTGATATGTACACATCCAGATATGTCCCATGCTCTAAATGTTATGAGTATATACCAGAATGACTCATAAGATGATCATTGGACAATAGTAAGGATATTCTTATGATCTTTGGAAGAACTAAGAATATGTTATTTATGTAGAGGTGACAAATAGATAGATAGTTCATTGTAAAGTGTTACATTGATACTAGTTTTGTCACAAGATACAAATTAAGTTTATCTCAATTTAAACTATGTGTGGCTCAATGTAATGGAAAGGAAGTTCCATAACGGATTTGGATGAGTTCCAAAGTTAAGACATTGTGACAGATACTACAACAAAAGGCTAAGTATATGATTGTTACTGTAGCAGCAAAAGAGGGCATTTGTGTCAAGTAGTTTGTTATCAAACTAGGTGTGGTTCACAGCGGGCTAGTACTATGAAGATATATTGTACGACAATTGTATCGACATGTTTCAACCCCAAGGAACTAAAGGTCTCACTAAAGGACCAAATTTATACAATGCCATCTCATTGGAGAATGAGTGATGCGTAGAGACGCAAAGACATGCAAATACACATGGACCTAGAAGTGTCAGATCTGAAGATTATCTTTACCACTCGCAATGATGTATATACAACACCAGAAAGCCATAGGTGTTGAATGAACAAGTTTTTCCAAACTAGATTATTGACTCCAGTGCAAGTGGGAGACTGTTGGAGATATGCCCAAGAGGCAATAATAAAGCGGTTATTATTATATCTTTGTGTTTATGATAAGTGTTTACATCCCATGCTATAATTATATTAATAGGAAACATTAATACTTGTGCGTTTTGTATACATAAAAGGGTCCCTAGTAAGACTCTTGTTAAGCTGGCTTGTTGATTAATAGATGATCATGCTTTACTGATCATGGACATTGGATGTTATTAATAACAACGTCATATCATTAGGATAATGATGTTATGGACACACCCATAGTAAGCATAGCATAAGATCAAGTCATCAAGTTCGTTTGCTACAAGTTTTAAAATACATAGTAACCTAACCCTTCGACCATGAGATCATGTTAATCACCGTCACCGGACGAGTACTTTGATGTCATCAAACACCACTTTCATAACAGGGTGGTTATAAAGGTGGCATTGGGTATTCTGAAAGTATGTGTTGAAGCACATGGATCAAGAGTGGGATTTGTCCATCCATATGACATATAGATATACGCTAGTCCCTCTCGATGGAATGTCATCCAATTGGCTTGCAAGCATGTTACTAGGTCACAAGGGATGTCATATCATGGAACGATTAAAGAGTACTTATCGGTAACGAGGTTGAACTAGGTATGGAGATACTGACGATCAAACCTCAGATAAGTAAAGTATCTGGCGATAAAGGGAATCAATATCGTATATAAATGGTTCATTCGATCATGAAGTCATCATAGAAATATGTGGGAGCCATATGGATTTCCAGATCCCTCTATTGGTTATTGATCGGAGAGGTGTCTCGATCATGTCTGCATTGTTCACGAACCGTAGGGAGACACACTTCAGGATTCAATGTTGTTTAAGTAGATATGGAATATGAGTTGGAGACCAAATGTTGTTCAAAGTCTCATATTGGATCCAGGACATCACGAGGAGATCCAGAATAGTCCAGAGAATAAGATTCATATAAGGAAAGTGGTTTTCCAGGGTTCAGAAAAAGTTTCGGTGTTTTGACTGGATATTTCTAGAATGTTCTAGAGGAGCCACCCGTGGTTCCACCACCCCGGGAGGGGGTCACTTGGACATTGGCATGCCCTAGGGGTAGCCGCACCAAACCCTAAAGGGCCAATTTGACCAACACTAGTAAAAGGGTTAAACCCTAGTTTGAATAGTCAAATCCTAGTTTGAAAAGTCAAATTCTAGGTTTTTGTAAGATGGAAGACTTGGTGGGAAAGGCTCCAACTCTCCCCTTGGTGGCCGAGTTGGAGGGGGACACGGCCTGGGCTGGGAACCCTTGGTCGGCCGCCCCCACCTATATAATGAGGGGTGGGGGCGCACCCCCCACACCCCTTGCCCCTTGGTGCCTAACCCTAGCTGCCCTTCTATTCTCTCTTGTCCACCGTCCTGCTCTGGCTTAGGCGAAGCCCTATAGAAATCTCTCCTCCTCCACCACCACCACCACACCATCGTGTTGTTGGGATTCCGAGGAGATCTACAACCTCCGCTGCCCTGCTGGAACAAGGGAGAGGAAGGTCTTCATCGTCTACTGTATGTGTGACCGAGTGCGGAAGCACTGCTGGAACGCGACGCCAAAAGGATCATCTACACGATATTGAGATCGGCAAGTGATCGACTACATCAACCATGAGATCTGATCTCGTCAAACGCTTCGGATCTATGAGGGTTAGTTCTCTTCAGTATCGTTGCACCGATCTCGTAGATTAGATCTTGGCTTTGACATAGATTGGATCTTGGTTTTATGTGTTCATGCGACAGATTTTTTTTGTTTTCCATGCAGCAAACCCTACAGGTTTTACATGATCTCAATCAAATCATTGAAGGTTTCGGGAGTTTGACCTAATCTGACTGGGCCTAACTATGGTCTTGGGCCTTCGCGTCTAGTTGTCAGTCTTCTCTGAAGCCTCCTTTATAGTCGCCATCATCGTTGGCCCAGTCAACATTGTCCCAGTCCAGTTGCTTCCTGCCTTCGTGGATACCTTGATTGACATATCCCCATCAGTAGTCCTAGAGTGCATCAGGGGTTCGGCGTAGGAGTCAACTCGGCAGTCAGAGTAGGCGAATCCGGGTGGACACCCAGTAGAATCGGTGATGAACTCCTCCAATGAAAGGAGAAGCTTTAATCTTTAGTCGCAGCTTTGGCGAATCATTTTTCCTCAGGTTTCTTGTTTTAACCGATTGGAGTGAGTGAATGGTACATGCGAGTGGTCAATTTGACCAAAGTTGGACCGTCGGCATGGTTAAACTAGCTGTTAGTTACCTCCTAACGGTAACTTCGGCGATTTTACCACACAAAGTAACGACAAATTCCGTGATTACTGGAGACATGGCGCTATAAATGGCGACCGACGGAGGGTGATAAAGATTTCCGTACGTTCTTCCCACATTTGCTTTCTTCTCCATTCACATTCGCCTCCGATACAAATCTCATATCTCAGCGAGTCCACTGTCATGGCCCCCTCCTGGTCCAAATCCTAGTGCACTAAGGCCACCCTGCAACCCCTCGAGGGCGCAGGGATCCTTACCAAGGGTAACTGGCTAGCTCCATCGTCCGGTGAGAGCGATCCTAAGCCGTGGCCCGACGAGTTTATCTTGTTCGTCAGCCAGTTAGAATGCGGCCTAGGTTGCCCCACCTCCCTTTTCTTTAGGCGCTTCCTCCATTTTTATCGGATCAAGCCCTCTGATTTAGGATCTCATAGCATCGAGAAGATCGTGGTTTTTATCGCATTCTACAAATCGTATATGGGGTGTGACCCCTACTTTCCTCTCTAGCTCGAGATGTTCCATGATCGGGCCAGTCGCGAGGGAAATAAAGGGCCCTTGCTGGCGGCTGGCGGTGTCACATTTCAGGTGAAGACTGACTCCAGTTTCTTAAAATTGATGCTGCCAAAGAAGGTAGCCAACGACTGGAAGAAGGCATGGTTTTATGTTAAGGAGTCGACTCCCACTGGGGAGGTGGCAATTTTGGCATATACCGCAGAACGGAGCATTCTGTGGCGATTGTCGGTGAAGGAGCTGACATAGTTGTAGAAGATGGTGGTCACGGAGATGATCACATGCATGACCTAGCTAGAGGACGAGGGGTTGAAGACGATCAACCTCTTCAACTGCTGGCTTGGTCGCCGGCTATTTCTATTGATGAAGCAACCGACACTGATGTACGAGTACATCGGCCTTGCCGACCCGTCGAGGACGAGCTTCGTGCAATGGAAGGCAGAGGACTACGTCACAATCCTCAAGAAGATCACGGAGGCACCATACGCCGGAATGTCTGACATACTCGCCCCGTATAGGCCGGATGACGTCCCAGTCGCTAGGTAAGTATTTTCAGATATCATCCCATTTCATTCGTGCTTCATAAGTTTGCCTTTTAATGAGTGTGACAATCTGTAGACATTCATGATCGTGAAACACTGGATCCCTCCTCTAGACGAAGAGGTGCCGCAAGAACTTCTCCAGGAGGAGGCAGGAGACTCCTCCGGCAGGGAGGAGGAAGAAGAAGCCGTCAAAGAGGAGTGTGAGCGTCCTTCGGCGAATCATAAAACGCGTGACCAGAAGCACCATGAGACCGAGGCTAGCTTCAGTCTTGGTGAAGGTGACAGCGACCTAGAGGTCGCAGTGGAAGCAAGCTCTAAACGAGCTCCGCCGAGGTAGCAGCGCCAGGCAAGCCTACTGGAGGTAGGGATATCGAGGCCCATCGGGCTAGAGCTAGAGAAGCCTTCTCACATCACCACCGGGCTGCGAAAGATCCTGGTTGCTAGGTAAGCTTCGATGTTTATTCTATTTAAGACCTCTTTGTATTCTTTCTGATTGCCTGCCTGAGTATCATCATATTTGGCAGGAGCGGCCCGAAGAAGATCCAAAGGGGAGGATCCTTGCATGAAGAGGATGGACTGCACAACCAGTGCGCCCGAGGTTGGCATGAAGAAGAAGAAGAAGGTCGCTGACTCGATGACTGACACGGCGGCGGCGACCGAAGTTGGCATGGCTGCATCCCAAGTGGCAGAGTCAGCGACCGAGGAAGTCGAGGTTGTGGAGGTGGACCCTCCTGCTGAGGCCAAGCTAACGACAACAAAGTCGCCCGCAATGAAGCCTGCCTTGTTCCCGCAGTTCGTGGCAAAGGCCACAAACGTACAATCGCCGGTAGTCCCATAGGTTATCAACGGCCGCACCGAGTCGGTGTTGCAGCCTCCGAGCGGTGGGGCTACTTCAATTTCCTCCATGGGAGTTGCCGAGATGCATCGCCTGCTGGGCATGGCCATCTAGGCAATCCCAGTCCCCGAGTGCTCGGTCACAAAATTTTGGCGATTAGGCGCTTAGAGCTTTTGTTCCCTAGTCCCCGAGGGTCGAGTCGCCAAGTCATTGGTGGGTCGGGTCTTGAGATATTTGTACTAATAATGGCCTTTCTTTTCTGCAGATCGAGGCGGACGACCAGCAGTCTGTGCTACAGCGGGTGGAGACGGAGCTGGCCGCAGCGCAAGAGGAAGTGCGGCGGCTAAAATCTTCAGTTGGTGAGTGTTTATACTGGAGTCACTTGTAGTCATGTCTGATGATCGTGGTGCTGATGGCTGCTTTACTATGTAGAGAACGAAGCCACCAAACTGTTGAGGCTCGCGAGGGCTATGTACCAGTCGTGAATCTAAAGTCAGTGAAGGCGGCGTTGGCCGTGGCAAAGGAAAGGGTGAAGGCGGCAGTCGCGGCCGCGAACTTGGATCACGCCGCATTTAATTTCGTGATTATGGACCTGCAGGACAAGTTCTCCAAATTGGAGAAGCATGTTAAAGAGTGTTGCCACAGCCTCCTTGGTGAGTATTTTTCCTCTACTTCTTAGTAATGGGGGAGTCTCCGAGCGGGTCTAGTCCCCTAGTGGGTCAAAGCGACCGTAGCATTGTGTTTGATGTGGCCTAACTTTTGCAGATATTTTAGGTCAGGGTGACGAGTCCATCCAGAAATTCACCGTGGAGCAGTGCATGAACACGGTGCTGAATGCTGCCTCAGAGTCGTCGTCATGTGTCCGCGCCATCCTTCAGAGCATAACCTCGACTGAGGTTGTACCCACACGTTTCATGGACGTGTCACACTATCTGGGACTGGCGCCTGCCGTAGTGGGCAGGATGGCGTGATCCGCCTTCTGTCGCGGGGCGATTGCAGTGTTGAGCCTTGGGCTCGCCCACTTCCCCGAGGACTTCGATCTCGAAGACGTGACGAGCGGGTACCCTTCAATGACTGGGGAGGTGGAGGATTTCGACGTTGTCACATTGCAAGCGAAGGCGGCTCCGTATGAAGAGCGGGTGCTGGCTATGAACCTTCTCCTGCTGTATCAAGCAATGCAGGTAGCACCCGATGACGCCGACCCGGAGCACCGGGACTTCCCGTCGGAGCATCCCTTTAGGTCAGCGAGTGAGAAGGCTCTGTCCATGTATTCAACAATTCCTGTCAAGTTGGCCAAGCCATCGAGCGATGCTTCTGGTTCACAGCCTGCAAAGTAGGAGGACTAACCATGTAATAGGGTTAGTGTCGACTGTCTTTGTAAAGTCTTTTGACTTTGTATGAATGCATTTTCTATGCATATATGTGATGGCGATCTCATGTTTGTTTGTTTTGTTCAAGTTTGGTCTTTGTGAATTAGGTGCGTCGGGGGTAGCTAGTCCCTGAGCATGTTTTGGTTATTTTTGCACGTGCGTGACTAACGATTGCATGTTTGTGCAAGCTGTTTGAGTAGCCCTTAGTCGTCTTGTCATGGCTCAGGGAGCGAGTCACGTGGCAACCCCAAAGGACCCGCTGTACTTGGAGCTTTTCCTGGACGCATGCGGGTTCATTTTCGACGAGTCCCTGAGCGTGGTACTTGGCCTTTTGAAGCATTGATCCTAAGGTAGGAAGGACCTGTGATGCGCTGTTTGTTTGTAGCGCGTCATCCCTCCTGGATTGTGGAGCCAGTCGCTAGGCGACCCCTAGGAAAGATCTGTACTTGGTGTTTTCGCAAGGTGTGTGCGGGTCCGTGTCGTTACGAGTCCCCGAGTGTGCTACTTACCCATTCGAGTCGCTGCATCCGAGGGGGGAGAGGGTGCTGTGAGAAGCATGGTCGGTCATCTTGGCCCGGTGGGCCAGTCGAGCGAGGCGACTCCAATGGGGGCTCTCGCTCAGTGTTTTTCGTGGATACCACAAGGCTCGGGGTTCCCTAATGCCCTTGCACTGCACTACTTGGCCTTGTCGAGTCACGCTTCCAAGGGTTGACGACCGGTATTGTACAAATACAATTTACGAGTGTAATTTGCACAAGACGAGGAGAGTAGACACGATTTGCAAAACAATTGCTTTATTCATTGGAGGGGGTTACACAATTTATGTTACAAGATTGGACGCGAAGTGTAAGACTTATGCCTGGTATGGAGCGTGTCGGGGGTTTCTACCTCCGGTCGTGCATTTTGCCTGGCGATTGGACTCTAGTTGTAGGTCTTGGGCGAGTCGTGCTCAGACGAGGTCGTTGCAGTCGATGCACATTCTCCGAGTGCCGTTTCTTTTCAGCAGCAATAATGGTTTTGTCAACTAGTCGGAGTAGTTGTTGGGGCGTGTAGCACCCCAGTAAAACCGCTACTATAAATCGCTGTTGTTTTGTATTATGTTCATCATCATGACATTAGCATGCATCGATTTGTCTAAAACAATTTCTCTAAAAGCCTAGTTTTGTTTTCTAAATATCCCCATCCTTATTTCAAATGTCAAACCCGGCCTCTTCCGGATAAATTGTTTTGTCTAAAAAACTATTTACAAAGGCATTATATTAAACAACTTTATAAACAAAATAAAACTAATTTTAAAACCCAGGGGGAGGCCGCCACCGGCCAGGCCCAAAGGCCCAGCTGACAGCAGCCTACCACCCCAGCTAATCCTGGCCCTTGATTCCTAGATCAAACCCTAGCCTCACCCCTACCCTAACCCTAATCCCCACCACACTCCAACTCCCTGCTGCCGCCACCACCATTTCAACCCACACCAAACACACACACCACACAGCACACACGCTGTGCCAACACGCCCACCCCACACGAGCGGACCCACCCACCCGCCGCACGAGACCACCCCCACTCCTCTCTCTCTTCCCCTGACCCCGTTCCTTGCCAAGCCCCGCTCTCCCTCGCGCAGAGCCACCCTCCGTCGCCCAGGCCGTCGGCCGTCGCCGCCATGCCGACCTCCCCCGCAACACCGTCTGCCCTCGTCGCCACCTCCCTGTCAAGCTCGGCCCTACCGCCACGGGATCCCCCGTCACTGGCCTTTGCAAGCCGTCGTGGCACCCTCCTCCACCTCGTCTGTCCGCCCGCCTCCACCAATCTCTCCCTGCCGGGATCACATCGCCGCGCTGCCCCTCTGGCCTCTACCGCCGACCATGTCTGCCGCCGGTATCCTTCCACCTCGCCGCTAGTTCCTCTATGCGGTGCCGCCCCTGTCCCGGAGCCCCGGACGGCGACCCACTCTATGCTTCCCCGCCGCCGAGGCGCCACCCGCGTCGCGCGCCTCCCGTGCCGAGCTCTGCGACGTCGGCCTCAATCCTCCAACGTCCGTGCGTCCCCAGCCCACGACTTGATCTTCCTCGCGTTCCTCGCGCTGGCCCTTCCTAGATGCCGCTTGTTTCGAAGCCGGAGGTCGCGTGTCCAGGTGTTGAGCTTGCTTGGATTCAGTCAAAGTGATCTTGCTCATATGTGCTTGCATCTGTCTATGCGCATGTGTTTGCATGTCGGGAGCACACCATATCTGCGAGATTGACCCTGATGTTTGTTATCATGTTGCTAAGACCGTAATATCTCGAAGACACACGAATGCGACAAGACTTTGACGGTTTCTTCATGGATACCCGATGCCGGAATCACGATCTACTTCTTGGGCCTGATGTTCCGGATCCGAAGACCGATCCCTGAGACCGAACCCGTCGAACCGTTGGATCCAAGTTCGTCGAACCACCATGTGTGAACCTCTTTTCCGAGACCTATATTTTATAAATGATATTACTTGTTGCATTTAAAATGGTCATGTCGCATACATATTGCGTGGTTTGGGGCATTATGCTGATTCACCTAATTAAATATGGAGGCCATATGCGGGTGAATCTAGTCTAATATTGGCTCCATTTAAAATTGTGCAGCGAACCGATGATATATTTTGCCATGTTAAGACAACATTTAAATTGCGGGGTATCTAAACAACTTGATCCACCTAATAAATTGTCGAGACCCCGGTTCCGCTTAATATTGCCTAGTTGCATCGCATCTTTGCCATGTCATACATTATACATGCATCATGCCGGATCTTCTGCCGTAGTATTAAACAGTGCATTCGGTATTTCTTCTAGTGCTTTGCTTCTTCACGGATTAAGCAAATGAGTTGATGCGAGTGTCGCCTGTTCTTTGGATGAATCTTCGACAATGTTTTCAGGCGAGCATTCTCCCCCTTTCTACCTATTTTGCTTTATAGTATTTATTTCCCCCGTTGATCTATTGCTATCTGTGTTTCAATGCTCTAGTTTTCGTACCCGTGATATCCCTTGCAGCCTTATATTACCTTGGACACATCCTATTACCTGTTTTTGGTAGATAGGTGGACTTGCGTGTCGTTAAGTACCACAGTTGTTGGAGTAATGCCGCATGTTTAATGTTGGAGATGATCATGGATTTAATTACCGTTTAATAACTAAAATTGAAGTAGGTAAATATGCAGAGGCACAAGTGGGCAATAGATGTGATTTGGTTTTTAACCGTCCACTTGTGTCCCGTAGGACCCCGAGTACTTGATACCTGTTCTTTGAATATTCGCACTATCCGCATGTGGGACCATGAATCCCCTTAGCCGGAGCTTGAGTCATATATTATTTCTTGGGGCCACAAAGTAGTTTGGGGCTTTATTACTGTAACACCCTCAGAATCAGCCCTATGCAAGTTTCAGCGCTTCCCGCCAAACCCGCATAGAAACGATTCAAAGGTGCCCACCAGGCACTTGCGTGCGGGTGGAAAACGAAGTAATATCATTACACAATAGTCCTCGATGGAACCCACAAAACATATATATATATATATAACAGCGACTCAAAGAGTCAAGAATATAGATATACAATACAAGGATCCAAATCACCTTTAAAACGAGATAGCGTCCGAGTACGGACAAGATGCAAATGGGGCTAAGAGCCCTGAAGAATAACCGATGGCGTCCATAACCCTGCCCAGGCCAAGCCGGAAGGGTAACCCTGCTAACGACGTCGATCTCAAAACCTGCTTGAACAAAAGGGGTGCCGACAAAGGGCAAAGGAAAAAGAGAGAGCGGTCAGTACTGAGGCCAGCATACGGCGAGGCTAGAATTCGGTGGTCCTCGCCTACATAGGTATGGTGGACTGAAGCGGCAGCGGCAGCATGCACTAAACAACCTATAGAGACTCGATATAACTGGCGACTATCAGAGAGGGATAAGAAAGACCTATTCGGAACCAACCTGATACTACCACCAAACATACCCATCCTGGTATTTCCCCCCTCGAGACCAAACGAGGAAGTCAACCGAGGAACTCACACAGTTGGCAGTTTTATTCATTTTGTTATAGTTGCGGCACTTACTAATCAAATAAAGAAAGCATGAGTCATCCTGATATAATAAGCAGTGGGCAGTTTTAGTTAAACATTCCGTTGTAGTTGCAACACTTACTAGTCAGATACAATTAGCATGAGACATCCCAAACCCAGCAGTTGTTGGTACTTTTATTTAGCCATTCCGTTGTAGTGGAGCTGATTACTAGTCATATCGGATACAAGTCAAATTATAATAGTAAACTTTAGTTATAGTTGTCTATGATCGAGAACTGTGCTCCAAGTCGTCCATAACCGCGGACACGACTTTTCGAAAAGATTTAACCCTACAGGGGTGCACCAAAGTATCCACACGCACTTCGACCCTTTTTGCCAGATCAGTTAACATACACCCATCGGTCTGTCGGCGGGGCCTAAGTCATGACGTTTCCCAGACCCAAAGCAAGTACATGGGGGCCACCCCACTAAGCTACCCGCAACGAAGTCGGCCGGTCTCCGAGACGGACTCAGGATTTGCGCCAATGGCTGTAAACGACGGGGAACCCGAAAGTGTGACTGGGCTTGTCGATACCGCGAAAACACTCCGCTTACCTAAACAGTACAAGTGCAGTACCTCGCACAATTTAAATTAAGCAGTAAAGCATGGCATAAGTACAGAATAGTAATAAAGCCCCAAACTACTTGTGCCCCCCGGTACAATACTTTGAAATCAGGTACTAATCGATGGGGGTGCCCATACACCCCACCTGTGGTTAGCGCGCTCGATCTCGGAACAGGTGTCAAGAACTCGGGGTCCTACGGGACACAAGTGGACGGTTAACAACCAAATAACATCTATTGCCCACCTGTGCCTCTGCATTTACCTACTTCAATTTTAGTTATTAAACGATAATTGAATTAAACGATAATTAAAGCCATGATCATCTCCAACCTTAAACATGCGGCTATACTCCAACAACTGTGGTACTGGACGACACGCAACAGCACTGGAGCAAGCGACTACGACGCGCAAGTCCAACTATCTACCAAACAACAGGTAATAGGATGTGTCCAAGACAATATAAGGCTGCAAGGGATATCACGGGTGCGAAAACTAGAGCAACGCAACACAGATAGCAATAGATCAACAGGAGGGAATAAATACTATAAAAGTAAGATAGGTAGAAAGGGGGAGGTGCTCGCCTGAAAACATTGCCGAAGGTTCATCCGAAGAACGGGCGTCACTCGCATGAACTCATCGGCCTAATCCGTGAAGAAGCAAAGCACTAGAAGAAACACTGGATGCACTATTTAATACTACGGCAGAAGATCGGGCATGATGCATGTATGATGTATGACATGGAAAAGGTGCGGTGCAATTAGGCAAGATTAAGCGGAACCGGGGTCCCGACATTTATTTAAATGGTTCATGTTGTTTAGAAGCCCCACAATTTAAATGTTATCTTAACATGGCAAAATATATCATCGGTTCGATGCACAAATTTAAATGGGGCCAATATTAGACTAGATTTGTCCGCATATGGGGCCCATATTTAATTATGAGGTGAATCGGCATAAGGCCCCCAAACCCACAATATGTATGCAAACATGACAATTGATTTGCAACAATTATATATCATTTATAAAATAGGTTTCGGATAGGGGTTATACACGGGGTTCGGCGATCTTGGGGTCTCGAGGGATCGGGTTTGGGACCTCTGGGAACGGTCTTTAGAATCCGGAAGGAGAACTTGGCGTCCAGGGTCTCAACAGCTTCAGGTTCCGGGAGGAAGAGCTTATCGTCCTTCAGGTCGGTGTAGGCGATCTTCGGGTCCGTGTAGGGGAACTTGAGGTCTCTCGTGGCTTCGATTGGCGTGTCGGTGTCGACCTTGTATTTGGAGGGTGGCACTTACATCGCGTCAACGCTACCACACCATCTTCTCGGGTTCGTCTTCATGGTAACACCACAACAACAGGAACACATTCTGGCCTAGGCTCTTGCACAAAACCACAGGGACACGCGAGTTTGAGGGAGTTGATTACACAGCAGCACTGCAACCCCGTTGAACATCCACCCTGCACGTACGACAACGACCAAGGCCACATGGAGGAGCACCGAAAGGCGGGGCCATGGCGCACCGATGTGCTGCCGTAGGCAGCATGACGAGGCAAGGCAGAGGGAGGTCTGGCCGCAGGAGAGGGAGCCCGCGAGACGGCGGTGCGGGCCCGAGGACGGCGCGCCGGTGAGCTTGCCGGACGCTGGCGGAGGGGAGGTCGATGGCGGGGGACGGAACAAGGCCGGGTGGCTCGGCTCTGGGGCGCAGGCGGGACCGGCCGGAGGTGGGCAGACGAGGAGGTGGCCAGGGCACCTGGGAGGGTGGTGGCGCGAGCCACGGAGATGAGGCCGATGCAGGCTCGCGGCGGTTGGAGGCGAGGAAGAGGGCCCTAGCGGCGGCGTCACGCGGGACAGAGAGGAGGCGACCAGGGCGGCGCGGCCTGCGGGGTGGAGGTGGCTGGCAGGGGGAGCGAGGCCGCTGGAGGCAGCGAGCAGAGCGGAGGGGAGGGAAGGTTGGGGAGCAGGTCTCGACGGAATCGCGGGGATCGGGATCCTGGCAGCAAGGTCGCGATGGGGTAGAAGGTGGGCGAGGCAGAGAGGAGACGGGGAGGGCACGCTGGCGGCGGGGTCATGCGCCGAGCGGAGGTGGCGGCTTCGGCGCCTGGGGGGGATCCTGTGTACGGGGGTGGGGAAACAGGGGAGTGGGAGAGGAGCGGGGTGGGGGAGAGGGAAGCGGGACCCACGGGGTGGTGGGGCCAGGGAGCGGGGCGTGCGTGGAGAGGGGGTGGCGGCGGCAGATGGGGAGTAGAGGGATGGGGTGGCCGACTGGGATAGTAGAGGGAGTTGGGGTGAGGTGGCAGCGGGTGAGTGGTGGGGATTGGGGCCAGGGTGATGTGGCATGATAGGATAGGTTGGGGTGAGGTGGAGGGGCTGGGTAGAATAGGATGGGTAGGTTATTTGGTAGCTTAGGTTTTGGGTGTTCTGGGGTAGATAGGGTTTTTGTCTGGAGGTGGCCGGCTGGGCTTTCGGGCCTGGCTGGCTGCCTCCCAAAATAATTTAAATATTTTATTTATTACAAACGAGGCGTTTGTAAACCGTTGGTAGACAAAACAAAACATTCCGGAGACCCGGGTTTTGGTTTTGAAATAAGGGCGGGGTATTTAGAAAACAAAATCAGGCTTCTCGAAAATAGTTTTATGTAAACAAATGTCAGATGACATGACAATGCATTAATGCAAGGTGGCATGATGACATGAGCATGCGGTCATGATGATGCGCAACACAAAAACACCGCGATTTTCTAGTAGTGATTTTGCGGGGCGCCACAATTCGACACCACTAACAATGGATCTCGCCCTCGAGATCCGCCTCATGGTACCGGGAAGAAGGTCGGCGATCTGAATCTTCTCGCTTCGTGTAGATCCTCGCGACACCACTAACAAGAGGTCGTTGTCCGTGATCGTCGAGGGAACACTCTGGGAACAAAAGGCGAAGGTAGAGGTATCAACCAATCAATCCACCTCTAACTTCGATAGAAAGAGAGAATCGATGCATTCTCATCCACTTCAATGTACACAAGCGAATAGAGTGAGTAGTCGGCATGGGGGCCAATCCATCACGCACCCAAACTATTACTCTGCACAATCAGTAGAGAAGCGTGCAACCATTCTCGGAATCAGACTGAAGATCTCGACAATCGAGGTTCGGAACAAAGGAGTGATGCAGACTCTGCATCGGAACACCCTCAGAATCGACCCTATGCAAGTTTCGGCGCTTCCCGCCAAACCCGCATAGAAACGATTCAAAGGTGCCCACCAGGCACTTGCGTGCGGGTGGAAAACGAAGTAATATAATTACACAATAGTCCTCGATGGAACCCACAAAACATATATATACAACAGCGACTCAATGAGTCAAGAATACAGATATACAGTACAAAGATCCAAATCACCTGGAAAACGATACAGCGTCCGAGTACGGACAAGATGCAAATTGAGCTAAGAGCCCTGAAGAATAACCAATGGCGTCCATAACCCTGCCCAGGCCAAGCCGGAAGGGTAACCCTGCTAACGACGTCGATCTCAAAACCTGCTTGAACAAAAGGGGTGCCGACAAAGGGCAAAGGAAAAAGAGAGAGCGGTCAGTACTGAGGCCAGTACACGGCGAGGCTAGAATTCGGCGGTCCTCGCCTACATAGGTATGGTGCACTGAAGCGGCAGCGCGGCATGCACTAAACAACCTATAGAGACTCGATACAACTAGCGGCTATCAGAGGGGGTAAGAAAGACCTATTCGGAACCAACCTGATACTACCACCACACATACCCATCCTGGTGTTTCCCCCTCGAGACCAAACGAGGAAGTCAACCGAGGAACTCACACCGTTGGCAGTTTTATTTATACAGTTATCGTTGCAGCAATTACTAGTCAAATAGAGATGGCATGAGTCGTCCTGATATAATAAGCAGTGGGCAGTTTTAGTTAACCATTCCGTTGTAGTTGTGACACTTACTAGTCAGATTCAATTAGCATGAGATATCCCAAACCCAGCAGTTGTTGGTTCTTTTATTTAGCCATTCCGTTGTAGTGGAGCTGATTACTAGTCATATCGGATACAAGTCAAATTATAACAGTAAACTTTAGTTATAGTTGTCTATGATCGAGAACTGTGCTCCAAGTCGTCCATAACCGCGGACACGGCTTCTCGAAAAGATTTAACCCTGCAGGGGTGCACCAAAGTTTCCACACGCACCTACACCCTTGTTGTCAGATCAGGTAGGTACAAGATCACAAAACATACACCCAACGGTATGTCGACGGGGTTTCGGACACGACGTTTCCCAGACCCAAAGCAAGCACGGGGGGCTACCCCACTAAGCTACCCGCAACGAAGTCGGCCGGTCTCCAAGACGGACTCAGGGTTTGCGCCAATGGCTGTAAACGACTGGGAACCCGAAACTCTCGGGCTTGTCGATACCGCGAAAACACTCCGCTTACCTAAACAGTACAGGTGCTCCTCGCACAATCGTAAATAAAGCAGTAAAGCATGGCATAAGTACAGGATAGTAATAAAGCCCCAAACTAATTGCGGCCCGCAGTACAGTACTTGGAATCAGGTACTAAATCGATGGGGGTGCCCATACACCCCACCTGTGGTTAGCGCGCTCGATCTCGGAACAGGTGTCAAGAACTCGGGGTCCTACGGGACACAAGTGGACAGTTAACAACGAAATAACATCTATTGCCCACCTGTGCCTCTGCATTTACCTACTTTCAATTTTAGTTATTAAACAATAATTAAAGTTTTGATCATATCCAACATTAAACATGCGGCAACACTCCAACAACTGTGGTACTTGATGACACGCAACAGCACTTGAGCAAGCGACTACGACGCGCAAGTCCAAATATCTACCAAACAACAGGTAATAGGATGTGTCCAAGGCAATATAAGGCTACAAGGGATATCACGGGTACGACAACTAGAGCATCGCAACACTGATAGCAATAGATCAACAGGAGGGAATAAATACTATAAAAGTAAGATAGGTAGAAAGGGGGAGGTGCTCGCCTGAAAACATTGCCGGAGGTTCATCCGAAGATCGGGCGTCACTCGCATCAACTCATCGGCCTAGTCCGTGAAGAAGCAAAACACTAGAAGAAACACCGGATGGACTATTTAATACTACGGCAGAAGATCGGGCATGATGCATGTATGATGTATGACATGGCAAAGGTGCAATGCAATTAGATCATATTAAGCGGAACCGGGGTCCCGACATTTAATTAAACGGTTCAAGTTATTTATCTACCCCGCAAATTAAATGTTGGATTAGCAAGACAAAACATGGCTTCGGTTCGCTATGCCAATTTAAATGAAGTCCGGATTAAGACAAAGATATCCCGCATATAGACTCCATATTTAATTATGAGATGAATTGGCATAATGCCCCCAAACCACAGACAAGTATGCATGCACGAACAATTTAATATGCATCAGTTGATAATGTCATATTATAAAATAATGGGGTCTCGGATAGGGAATCACATTAGGGTTCGGCGAACTTGGGCTCCGAGGGGTTCGGGGTCGGTTCTCAGGGTCCGGATCTGGGGTTCGGTCTCGGCGGGATCGTTCTCGGATAACAGAGTAGATCTTGGCGTTCCGCGAAGAAGGACTTGGGTCGGTGTCGGGGCGCATCGGATTCGTCCTGGTCGGTGTCGATCTTGTCGTTGCGAAGATCTTGTCGGGTCCGCGCCATCAAGTCGGTCTTGGCATTCGGGGTGAAGAACTTGGCATCCTCGAGGAAGTACTTGTCGTATCCGTGAAGAAGATCATGTCGGTCCACGGGGTTCGGTCTTCGGGGTTCGACGGGTGTCTTGGCGTCCCATGAAGGCATCCTCGGTGCTCCGTGTCGAAGGCATCGGGGTCTCCGGGTAGGAGAACATGGAGTTCCGAGGGGTTCGGTCCCGTGAGGCAGATCTTGGGGTTCGACGGGGTCGGGGGAATCGGTCTTCGGATCTCGACAGGAACGGGCTTCGGAAACCATGAGGCGATCTTGGCGATTCCGAGGGGGATCTTCGGGTCATCGGTTCCAGTTGTTGATGGTGTTCTTGGTTTGGTGCCGTTGTGTCTTCAGGTACCGCGGATCCTGTACAACCTTGGCAGGGACACGATTACACACATACGAAAGGCTCCTCGCACGAAACCACACAGGGGCACCCGTAGCAGACGTTGGTCAAGGATAGACCCGGCGACGCGCAGGAGGGGCAGGACGAGGCGAGCCTGGCCACGGCACCGAGAAACAGCAGTGCTGGCTCGCTGCAGCAGAGAGGAGGCGGGGAGGCTAGGAGTTGAAGTCCAGCCTGTAGGATAACCTAGCTAACGGCCGAAGTAGAGTGTGAAAACTATTTTTGCAAAATCGGTTGGATAGTTCTGATTAGGTCTGATTTTACTCCTTACCCCTCTGCTGCTCTCCTCTCACCTCTGCGTGTTTTGAATCCGCTCTCTTCTCTCTCTTCGAGTCCAGGATTTCTCGTGGTTGGGTTCCATCGTACCTTCAGGGTTTCGCTTCCTCCTTTGGTAACGGTGTTGCTACATCTGGTCTTCATGCTATCCGAGGAATCCTTCGTCTGGTGGACTTCTCTTTGTTCCTTCTTGTGCCTTCCGGTGCTTTCTGACGCGACGACATCATCTACGCCAGATCCGATGCAGAGTCTGCATCACTCCTTTGTTCCTGAACCTCGATTGTCGAGATCTTCAGTCTGATTCCGAGAATGGTTGCATGCTTTTCTACTGATTGTACAGAGTAATAGTTTGGGTGCGTGATGGATTGGCCCCCATGCCGACTACTCACTCTATTCGCTTGTGTACATTGAAGTGGATGAGAATGCATCGGTTCTCTCCTTCTATCGAAGCTAGAGGTGGCTTAATTTGTTGATACCTCTGCCTTCGCCTTTTGTTTCCGGAGTGTTCTCTTGACGATCACGGACAACGACCTCTTGTTAGTGGTGTCACGAGGATCTACACAATGCGAGAAGATTCAGATCGCCGCCCTTCTTCCCGGTACCATGAGGCGGATCTCGAGAGCGAGATCCATTGTTAGTGGTGTCGAATTGTAGCACCCCGGTTAAACCACTACTAGAAAATCGCGGTGTTTTTGTGTTGCGCATCATCATGACCACATGCTCATGTCATCATGCCACCTTGCATTTGAGCGTCGTCATGTCATCTTGCATTTGTTTGCATAAAACTATTTTGAAAAGCCTGGTTTTGTTTTCTAAACGCCCCGTCTTTTATTCAAATTAAAACCCGGGTCTCCGGATTATTTTATTTCGTCTATCAACGGATTTCAAATGCCCCGTTTAAATAATAAAACTTTTATTTTATTTTAGAAGGCAGCCTGCCAGGCCCGAAAGCCTGGCCGGCCACCTCCAAACCCTAGTCTAAAATATCTAGTCCTAATTCTACCTAAACCTAGTCTACCCAGCCCCCTCCACCTCACTCCACCCTATCACAGCGCGCCACATCACCCTGGCCCCAATCCCCACCACTCACCCGCTGCCACCTGCCCCAACCCCCCCTCTCTCTCTCACCCCGCGTTTTCCCTGGCCCCACCTCGCTCACGTTTCCCTCACCGTCCCGCACTCACCCACCTACCCCGCGCCCATCGACAGCCTGGCCCCACCCCGCTTCCCGCATGCGACGCCCCGACCCCAGTCCCCAGCAGCCACTCCTCTCGCAGCCGGCCCCACCCCAGGACCACCTACCCCAGGCCGCGTCCCACCCCGCGCTCCCCCCGCCTCGCTCCTTCTGCCTCGCAGCGCTCGCCGCCGCTGCGGTGCTCGCCTCCCTCGACCCGCCGCATCCTCCGCCTCCGCCCAGAGCCCTGCCGCCCGGAGCGCCGCACCTCAAGCTCGCGTTCACCAGATCCCGGCCGCCTGTGCGGCGCATCCGTCCTCCTTCCCCCTCGATAGCCGCCGCCATTGCCCTCGGATCTATCTCCTCCACCACCGCCTCTCTTCCACCTCCCAGGCACCCGCCACCTCTTCGCCAGGGCCTCGCCGCAGGTCATCGTCCCCGTCCCTGGAGCACAACCGCCGCCTTGCATCCGTTCCCGACCCCCGGGCCTCTCTCCGGCTTGGCTCCCTGGCCATGGCGCCGCCGCCAGGGCCATCTCCTCCATTTGTTTGCCAGCCTCCCAGCAAGCCGTCGTCGACCGCCTCCTCCTCGCCCCCGCTGCCAAGTACGCCGGTGGCCACGCCATGCTCTGCAGCGCCAATCCTCTCCGTTTTGTCCCCGAGCACGCCGCAGCGCGCCGCCAGCAGCTCCGGCCGCTCGAGCCCGAGCCCGTGCGTCGGTCCCTCCTCGCCAGCCTCCGGCCATGGCCCGTGCTCGCCCTGCGCCCCGTGCCGCCAACCTCTCCCGCCGTCCTCCTCTGCATCGAGCCCACGGCGTTGCTGTGCGCAGCCGCCGCATGCACCTCCCAGCGCCCTGCCGTGGCCTCGTCGCCTTCGTCGTTTGCAAGTCGGTCGCCATCCTCCGTCGCCTTTTTCCTCGTGCCCCGTCGGTTGAACCCTCTGTGTGGTTCATGACCAGCAGCACTGTGTGTCCCAGGCTTGTCGAAGACATTTTCCCCATCGGCAAGATCAGCCACAACATGTACCATGTGACAAGTACGGTCGCGACGAGTTGTGTCGCTCTCAAGATCTACCGACGCCAAGATCTTCTTCACGGACCAAAGGCCCCGATCCCGGAGTCCAAAGACGGAACCTGAACCTGTCGGAACGACAAGTTCTTCTACCCGGACCCGAAGACCGAACCCGGACGTGCCGAATTCTTCGACCCAAAGGCCACAGATGCGACAAGTACTTCTTCCTGGATCTGATGCCCGAGAACCCGGACGCCAGGTTGTCGACACGGATACGCCAAGTACTTCCTCGAGGACGCCAAGTTCTTCACCCCGAATGCCAAGACCGACTTGATGGCGCGAACCCGACAAGATCTTCGCAGCGACAAGATCGACACCGACCAGGACGAATCCGATGCGCCCCGACACCGAACCAAGTCCTTCTTCGCGGAACGCCAAGATCTACTCTGTTATCCGAGAACGATCCCGCCGAGACTGAACCCCAGATCCGGACCCTGAGACCGAACCCGAACCCCCGGAGTCCAAGATCGTCGACCCCTATGTGTGACCCTAAGCCCATATTTTTATAAATGATATTACTTGTTGCATATAAAATTGCCATGCTTGCATACATATTGGGTGTTTGGGGGCCTTATGCCGATTCACCTCATAATTAAATATGGGGCCCATATGCGGGCAAATCTAGCCTTATATTGGCCCCATTTAAATTTGTGCATCGAACCGTTGTCATATTTTGCCTTGTTAAGACAACAATTAAATTGCGGGGTAGTTAAATAACTTGAAGCATCTGAATAATTGTCGGGACCCTGGTTCCGCTTAATGTGGCCTAGTTGCATCGCACATTTGCCATGTCATACATCATACCTGCATCATGCCCGATCTTTTGCCGTAGTATTAAATAGTGCATCCGGTGTTTCTTCTAGTGCTTTGCTTCTTCACGGATTAGGCCGATGAGTGGATGCGAGTGTCGACCCGATCTTCGGATGAAACTTCGACAATGTTTTTCAGGCGAGCATCTCCCCCTTTCTACCTATCTTACTTTTATAGTATTTATTCCCTCCTGTTGATCTATTGCTATCTGTGTTGCGATGCTCTAGTTTTCGTACCCGGAACATCCCTTGCAGCCTTATATTGCCTTGGACACATCCTATTACATGTTGTTTGGTAGATAGTTGGACTTGCGTGTCGTAGTCGCTTGCTCAAGTGCTGTTGCGTGTCATCAAGTACCACAGTTGTTGGAGTGTCGCCGCATGTTTAATGTTGGAGATGATCATGGCTTTAATTATCGTTTAATTCAATTATTGTTTAATAACTAAAATTGAAGTAGGTAAATGCAGAGGCACAGGTGGGCAATAGATGTTATTTGGTTGTTAACCGTCCACTTGTGTCCCATAGGACCCCGAGTTCTTGACACCTGTTCCGAGATCGAGCTCGCTAACCACAGGTGGGGTGTATGGGCACCCCCATCGATTAGTACCTAATTTCAAGTACTGTACCTGGGGCCACAAGTAGTTTGGGGCTTTATTACTATTCTGTACTTATGCCATGTTTTACTGCTTAATTTAAATTGTGCGAGGTACTGCACTTGTACTGTTTAGGTAAGCGGAGTGTTTTCGCGGTATCGACAAGCCCAGTCTCATTTTCGGGTTCCCCGTCGTTTACAGCCATTGGCGCAAACCCTGAGTCCGTCTCGGAGACCGGCCGACTTCGTTGCGGGTAGCTTAGTGGGGTGGCCCCCATGTACTTGCTTTGGGTCTGGGAAACGTCATGACTTAGGCCCCGCCGACAAAACGAGGAAGTCAACCGAGGAACTCACACCGTTGGCAGTTTTATTTATACAGTTATCGTTGCAGCAATTACTAGTCAAATAGAGATGGCATGAGTCGTCCTGATATAATAAGCAATGGGCAGTTTTAGTTAACCATTCCGTTGTAGTTGCGACACTTACTAGTCAGATGCAATTAGCATGAGATATCCCAAACCCAGCAGTTGTTGGTTCTTTTATTTAGCCATTCCGTTGTAGTGAAGCTGATTACTAGTCATATCGGATACAAGTCAAATTATAACAGTAAACTTTAGTTATAGTTGTCTATGATCGAGAACTGTGCTCCAAGTCGTCCATAACCGCGGACACGGCTTCTCGAAAATATTTACCCCTGCAGGGGTGCACCAAAGTTTCCACACGCACCTACACCCTTGTTGTCAGATCAGGTAGGTACAAGATCACAAAACATACACCCAACGGTATGTCGACGGGGTTTCAGACACGACGTTTCCCAGACCCAAAGCAAGCACGGGGGGCCACCCCACTAAGCTACCCGCAACGAAGTCGGCCGGTCTCCGAGACGGACTCAGGGTTTGCGCCAATGGCTGTAAACGATTGGGAACCCGAAACTCTCGGGCTTGTCGATACCGCGAAAACACTCCGCTTACCTAAACAGTACAGGCTGGACTTGTGGGGTATCGCAACAGAAGGAACATCAGAATTGGCCCTATGCAAGTTTCAGCGCTTCCCGCCAAAACCCGCATAGAAACGATTCAAAGGTTCCCACCAGGCACTTGCGTGCTTGTGGAAAACGAAGTAATACCATTACACAACAGTCCTCGATGGAACCCACAAAACATATATATACCACAGCGACTCAAAGAGTCAAGAATACAGATATACAATACAAAGATCCAATCACCTTGAAAACGATATAGCGTCCGAGTACGGACAAGATGCAAGTTGAGCTAAGAGCCCTGAAGAATAACCAATGGCGTCCATAACCCTGCCCAGGCCAAGCCGGAAGGGTAACCCTGCTAACGACGTCGAAACCTGCTAAAACAAAAGGGGTGCCGACAAAGGGCAAAGGAAAAAGAGGAGCGTCAGTACTGAGGCCAGTACACAGCGAGGCTAAAATTCGGCGGTCCTCGCCTACATAGGTATGGTGGACTGAAGCGGCAGCGCAGCATGCACTAAACAACCTATAGAGACTCGATACAACTAGCGGCTATCAGAGAGGGGTAAGAAAGACCTATTCGGAACCAACCTGATACTACCACCAAACCTACCCATCCTGGTGTTTCCCCCTCGAGACCAGACGAGGAAGTCAACCGAGGAACTCACACCGTTGGCAGCTTTATTTATTCAGTTATCGTTGCAGTAATTACTAGTCAGGTATAGATAGTCATCCTGAAAATAATAAGCAGTGGGCACTTTTAGTTAACCATTCCGTTATAGTTGCAACACTTACTAGTCAGATGCAATTAGCATGAGATATCCCCAAACCCAGCAGTTGTTGGTACTTTTATTTAGCCATTCCGTTGCAGTGAAGCTGATTACTAGTCATATCGGATACAAGTAAAATTATAACGGTAAACTTTAGTTATAGTTGTCTATGATCGAGAACTGTGCTCCAAGTCGTCCATAACCGCGGACACGGCTTTTCGAAAAGATTTAACCCTGCACGGGTGCACCAAAGTATCCACACGCACTTCGACCCTTTTTGCCAGATCAGTTAACATACACCCATCGGTATGTCGGCGGGGCCTAAGTCATGACGTTTCGCAGACCCAAAGCAAGTACATGGGGGGCCACCCCACTAAGCTACCCGCAACGAAGTCGGCCGGTCTCTGAGACGGACTCAGGGTTTGCACCAATGGCTGTAAACGACTGGGAACCCGAAAATGAGACTGGGCTTGTCGATACCGCGAAAACACTCCGCTTACCTAAACAGTACAGGTGCAGTACTTCGCACAATTTAAATTAAGCAGTAAAGCATGGCATAAGTACAGGATAGTAATAAAGCCCCAAACTAATTGTGGCCCCCGGTACAGTACTTTGAAATATGGTACTAATCGATGGGGGTGCCCATACACCCCACCTGTGGTTAGCACGCTCGATCTTGGAACAGGTGTCAAGAACTCGGGGTCCTACGGGACACAAGTGGACGGTTAACAACCAAATAACATCTATTGCCCACCTGTGCCTCTGCATTTACCTACTTCAATTTTAGTTATTAAACAATAATGAAAGTCTTGTTCATCTCCAACATTAAACATGCGGCAATACTCCAACAACTGTGGTACTTGACGACACGCAACAACACTTGAGCAAGCGACTACGACGAGCAGGTCCAACTATCTACCAAACAATAGGTAATAGGATGTGTCCAAGGCAATATCAGGCTGCAAGGGATTTCACGGGTACGACAACTAGAGCAACGCAAGACAGATAGCAATAGATCAACAGGAGGGAATAAATACTATAAAAGTAAGATAAGTAGAAAGGGGGAGGTGCTCGCCTGAAAACATTGCCGAAGGTTCATCCGAAGGTCGGGTCGACACTCGCATCAACTCATCGGCCTAATCCGTGAAGAAGCAAAGCACTAGAAGAAACACCGGATGCACTATTTAATACTATGACAGAAGATCGGGCATGATGCATGTATGCTGCATGACATGGCAAAGGATGCGATGCAAATAGGCCATATTAAGCGGAACCAGGGTCCCGACAAATATTTAGGTGGTTCATGTTGTTTAGCTACCCTGCATTTTAAATGTTGTCTTAACATGGCAAAAGATAGCACCGGTTCGCTACACCAATTTAAATGGGACCAATATAAGACTAGATTTGTCCGCATATGGATCCCATATTTAATTATGAGATGAATCGGCATAATGCCCCCAAACCACAGAAAATTATGCATGCATGAACAATTTAATATGCAACAATATCAATATCATATATTATAAAAATATGAGGGGTCTCGGAAGAGGTTCACACATCTGGGTTCGGGAGATCTTGGGGTTCCGGGGTTCGGGGTTCGGTCTCAGGGTCCGGATCTAGGGTTCAGCCTCGGCGGGATCGTTCTCGGATAACGGAGGTAGATCTTGGCATTCCGGGAAGGAGGACTTTGTTTGGCGTCGGGGTGCATCGGATTCTTCCGGGTCGGTGTCGTTCTTGTCGTCGCGAAGGTCTTGTCGGGTCTGCGTACCGGGTCGGTCTTGGCGTCCGGGGTGAAGAACTTGGCGTCCTCGAGGAAGTACTTGGTGTATCCGTGTCGACGACTTGGGCGTCCGGGTTCTCGGCGAGCTCGGCGTCCGGGAAGGAGTACTTGGTTCCGGTACCGGTGCGGCCTTCAGGTGGCACGAGTTAGGGTCGATCTTGGTGAGCCACATTAACAGGTCACATACACATATTTATCTTTGCATCCTTAATGTACACACGCGCCACTAGCACCACCGTGCTAGAAGCACAACACCAGGAAGGGGAAACACAGAGACGTGGACGCGAGGTGGCTGCCGAACGCAGGACAGGGGAAGCGGGGAGGCGAGACCTGCAGGGGCAGGCGGCAAGAGGTTGCAGGGGCGTTCGGCGGCCTGCAGAAGGTTGACGTTGCTGCTGACGACGGTGGAGCGGGGCGCTGCTGGCGAGCTAGAGCAGACGAAGGCGATGAGGGGCGCATGGCGGCGCTCGAGGCGGAGGCTCCACGCCAGGAGGCGAGGCGACTCGGGGTAGAGATGTGGCGGCCGCTGGTGGGGAGCCCGCGGCGGCGATGGTCACGGCCGCGGCCAGAGGAGCATGGAGGACGGCGGCGGCTCGGGAGGAGGTCGGCGGGCGGTCGGAGGCAGGGCGAGCGACGGCGGCCGGAGAGGGGTCCGGCGCCATGGGGTCGGTTGGCGCGGCGGCGGAGGTTGATGCAGGGCAGCGAGGTGGCGGCCAGGAGACAATGTCGCTGCCGGCGGTGGCGGAAGACGGGGCTTCGAGCGCGGGGCCGGAGAGGTGGCCTGCGGCGAGGCCAGGGGAAGAGGAAGGCGTGGCTGGGCGCCGGTGTTGCGGAGGGGGAAGGACCGGTGGCCGAGATGATGGTGGAAGGGGAAGGAGCCGACAGGAGGGCTGTAGGGCGGTAAGGAGAGGCACCGTCGGGGGCTACTGCGGAAGGCGGCCGGGCTCGTGGAGAAGGGGCGGCGTCGGGCTTGTGCAGGCCGGGACAGAGGCGGCGTGCTCGGGAAGGGGAAGGAGCCCCTAGAGGAGGACGGCCCAGGCGGCGCTGGAGACAGGGCTCGCCGGGGGTTGGCGACGGGGAACCGGAGAAGGCAGCTCGGCCGTGGAGGCTTGGAAGGAAGGGAGGCCGAAGGCAAGCTCCTGCGGGCGGCGGGGTGTTCGGGTCGACGGGGAAGCGGGGAGGCACAGACCGGCGGCGGCGGGCGCCTGGGAGGAGGCGAGGGAAGAGAGAGAGGGGTTTGGTGGGGAGGCCCGATGCGGGGGAGGTGGGATCGGTCGGGTGGGCCCAGGGAGAGAGGCAGGAGTGGTTGGTGGCGTGCGTGGCGGGGTGGGGAAGGAGAGATGGTGGGAGGGGAGCGGCGAGTGAGGCAGGGAGGTGGGACCAGGGGAGAGAGGCTGGCGGCTGGGATGGGGAGAGGGAGTGGTGAGGTGGCGGTTGGCTATTGGGTGGATGGAGGGAGGAGAGATGAGGTGGAGGGGGTTCGGTGAGGTGGAGAGAGGGGATTGGTCAGGGTGAGGTGGAGGGAGGCTGGGTAGAATAGAGCTAGGTAGGAAAAGGGTTTGGGTGGTTCAGGGGTAGGTAGGATTTTATCTGGAGGTGGCCGGCTGGCTTTCGGGCCTGGCTGGCTGCCTCCCAAAAATAATTTAAATATTTGATTTATTAAAAACGAGGTTTTTGCAAACCGTTGATAGACAAAACAAAATATTCCGGACAAGCCTGGTGTTTTAATTTGAACAAAGACAGAAATATTTAGAAAACAAAACTAGGCGTTTAGAAAATAGTTTAGACAAAAACTATGCATGATGATGACGATGCTCAAATGCAATGTGGCATGATGACATGAGCATGAGGTCATGATGATACAATGCACAAAAACAATGCGATTTTCTAGTAGTGGTTTTGCGGGGCGCCACAATTCGACACCACTAACAATGGATCTCGCCCTCGAGATCCGCCTCATGGTACCGGAAAGAAGGGCGGCGATCTGAATCTTCTCGCATCGTGTAGATCCTCGCGACACCACTAACAAGAGGTCGTTGTCCGTGATCGTCGAGAGAACACTCCGGGAACAAAAGGTCGAAGGTGGAGGTATCAACAAATAAAGCCACCTCTAATTCCGATAGAAAGGGAGAACCGATGCATTCTCATCCACTTCAATGTACACAAGCGAATAGAGTGAGTAGTCGGCATGGGGGCCAATCCATCACGCACCCAAACTATTACTCTGCACAATCCATAGAAAAGCATGCAACCATTCTCGGAATCAGACTGAAGATCTTGACAATCGAGGTTCCGAAACAAAGGAGTGATGCAAACTCTGCATCGGATCTGGCATAGATGATGTCGTCGCGTCGGAAAACACCGGAAGGCACGAGAAGGAACAAAGAGAAGTCCACTGGATGAAGGGTTCCTCAGATAGCATGAAGACCAGATGTAGCAACACCGTTACCAACGGAGGAAGCGAAACCCTGAAGGTACGATGGAACCCAACCACGAGAAATCCTGGACTCGAAGAGAGAGAAGAGAGCGGATTTAAAACGCGCAGAGGTGAGAGGAGAGCAGCAGAGGGGTAAGGAGTAAAATCAGACCTAATCAGAACTATCCAACCGATTTTGCAAAAATAGTTTTGACACTCTACTTCGGCCGTTAGCTAGGTTATCCTACAGGCTGGACTTGTGGGGTATCGCAACTGCTGAGCTCTGATACCACTCTGTAACACCCTCAGAATCGGCCCTATGCAAGTTTCAGCGCTTCCCGCCAAAACCCGCATAGAAACGATTCAAAGGTGCCCACCAGGCACTTGCGTGCGGGTGGAAAACGAAGTAATACCATTACACAATAGTCCTCGATGGAACCCACAAAACATATATATACCACAACGACTCAAAGAGTCAAGAATACAGATATACAATACAAAGATCCAATCACCTTGAAAACGATATAGCATCCGAGTACGGACAAGATGCAAATTGAGCTAAGAGCCCTTAAGAATAACCAATGGCGTCCATAACCCTGCCTAGGCCAAGCCGGAAGGGTAACCCTGCTAACGACGTCGAAACCTGCTAAAACAAAAGGGGTGCCGACAAAGGGCAAAGGAAAAAGAGGAGCGTCAGTACTGAGGCCAGTACACGGTGAGGCTAGAATTCGGCGGTCCTCGCCTACATAGGTATGGTGCACTGAAGCGGCAACGCAGCATGCACTAAACAACCTATAGAGACTCGATACAACTAGCGGCTATCAGAGAGGGGTAAGAAAGACCTATTCAGAACCAACCTGATACTACCACCAAACCTACCCATCCTGGTGTTTCCCCCTCGAGACCAGACGAGGAAGTCAACCGAGGAACTCACACCGTTGGCAGTTTTATTTATTCAGTTATCGTTGCAGTAATTACTAGTCAGGTATAGATAGTCATCCTGAAAATAATAAGCAGTGGGCACTTTTAGTTAACCTTTCCGTTGTAGTTGCAACACTTACTA
This sequence comes from Avena sativa, assembly GCA_916181665.1. NCBI lineage: Eukaryota > Viridiplantae > Streptophyta > Magnoliopsida > Poales > Poaceae > Avena > Avena sativa. The sequence continues at coordinate 202,644,659 of OV702283.1, read as the reverse complement.
GTCAGATACAATTAGCATGAGATATCCCCAAACCTAGCAGTTGTTGGTACTTTTATTTAGCCATTCCATTGAAGTGAAGCTGATAACTAGTCATATCGGATACAAGTCAAATTATAACGGTAAACTTTAGTTATAGTTGTCTATGATCGAGAACTGTGCTCCAAGTCGTCCATAACCGCGGACATGGCTTTTCGAAAAGATTTAACCCTGCAGGGGTGCACCAAAGTATCCACACGCACTTCGACCCTTTTTGCCAGATCAGTTAACATACACCCATCGGTATGTCGGCGGGGCCTAAGTCATGACGTTTCCCAGACCCAAAGCAAGTACATGGGGGGCCACCCCACTAAGATACCCGCAACGAAGTAGGCCGGTCTCCGAGACGGACTCAGGGTTTGCGCCAATGGCTGTAAACGACTGGGAACCCGAAAATGAGACTGGGCTTGTCGATACCGCGAAAACACTCTGCTTACCTAAACAGTACAGGTGCAGTACTTCGCACAATTTAAATTAAGAAGTAAAGCATGGCATAAGTACAGGATAGTAATAAAGCCCCAAACTAATTGTGGCCCCCGGTACAGTACTTTGAAATCAGGTACTAATCGATGGGGGTGCCCATACACCCCACCTGTGGTTAGCGCGCTCGATCTTGGAACAGGTGTCAAGAACTCGGGGTCCTACGGGACACAAGTGGACGGTTAACAACCAAATAACATCTATTGCCCACTTGTGCCTCTGCATTTAACTACTTCAATTTTAGTTATTAAACAATAATGAAACTCTTGTTCATCTCCAACATTAAACATGCGGCAATACTCCAACAACTGTGGTACTTGACGACACGCAACAGCACTTGAGCAAGCGACTACGACGCGCAGGTCCAACTATCTACCAAACAACAGGTAATAGGATGTGTCCAAGGCAATATGAGGCTGCAAGGGATTTCACGGGTACGACAACTAGAGCAACGCAAGACAGATAGCAATAGATCAACAGGAGGGAATAAATACTATAAAAGTAAGATAGGTAGAAAGGGGGAGGTGCTCGCCTGAAAACATTGCCGAAGGTTCATCCGAAGGTCGGGTCGACACTCGCATCAACTCATCGGCCTAATCCGTGAAGAAGCAAAGCACTAGAAGAAACACCGGATGCACTATTTAATACTATGACAGAAGATCGGGCATGATGCATGTATGATGCATGACATGGCAAAGGATGCGATGCAAATAGGCCATATTAAGCGGAACCGGGGTCCCAACAAATATTTAGGTGGTTCATGTTGTTTAGCTACCCTGCATTTTAAATGTTTTCTTAACATGGCAAAAGATAGCACCGGTTCGCTACACCAATTTAAATGGGACCAATATAAGACTAGATTTGTCCGCATATGGATCCCATATTTAATTATGAGATGAATCGGCATAATGCCCCCAAACCACAGACAAGTATGCATGCATGAACAATTTAATATGCAACAATATCAATATCATATATTATAAAAATATGAGTGGTCTCGGAAGAGGTTCACACATCTGGGTTCGGGAGATCTTGGGGTTCCGGGGTTCGGGGTTCGGTCTCAGGGTCCGGATCTAGGGTTCGGCCTCGGCGGGATCGTTCTCGGATAACGGAGGTAGATCTTGGCATTCCGGGAAGGAGGACTTGGTTTGGCGTCAGGGTGCATCGGATTCTTCCGGGTCGGTGTCGTTCTTGTCGTCGCGAAGGTCTTGTCGGGTCCGCGTACCGGGTCGGTCTTGGCGTCCGGGGTGAAGAACTTGGCGTCCTCGAGGAAGTACTTGGCGTATCCGTGTCGACGACCTGGGCGTCCGGGTTCTCGGCGAGCTCGGCGTCCGAGAAGGAGTACTTGGTTCCGGTACCGGTGCGGCCTTCAGGTGGCACGAGTTAGGGTCGATCTTGGTGAGCCACATTAACAGGTCACATACACATATTTATCTTTGCATCCTTAATGTACACACGCGCCACTAGCACCACCGTGCTAGAAGCACAACACCAGGAAGGGGAAACACAGAGACGTGGACGCGAGGTGGCTGCCGAACGCAGGACAGGGGAAGCGGGGAGGCGAGACCTGCAGGGGCAGGCGGCAAGAGGTTGCAGGGGCGTTCGGCGGCCTGCAGAAGGTTGACGTTGCCGCTGACGACGGTGGAGCGGGGCGCTGCTGACGAGCTAGAGCAGACGAAGGCGATGAGGGGCGCATGGCGGCGCTCGAGGCGGAGGCTCCACGTCGGGAGGCGAGGCGACTCAGGGTAGAGATGTGGCGGCCGCTGGTGGGGAGCCCGCGGCGGCGACGGTCACGGCCGCGGCCAGAGGAGCATGGAGGACGGCGGTGGCTCGGGAGGAGGTCGGCGGGCGGTCGGAGGCGGGGCGAGCGAGGGCGGCCGGAGAGGGGTCCGGCGCCATGGGGTCGGTTGGCGCGGCGACGGAGGTTGATGCAGGGCAGCGAGGTGGCGGCCAGGCGACGATGTCGCTGCCGGCGGTGGCGGAAGACGGGGCTTCGGGCGCGGGGCCGGAGAGGCGGCCTGCGGCGAGGCCAGGGGAAGAGGAAGGCGCGGCTGGGCGCCGGTGTTGCGGAGGGGGAAGGACCGGCGGCCGAGCGGACGGTGGCAGGGGAAGGAGCCGACAGGAGGGCTGTAGGGCGGTGAGGAGAGGCACCGTCGGGGGCTACTGCGGAAGGCGGCCGGGCTCGTGGAGAAGGGGCGGCGTCGGGCTTGTGCAGGCCGGGACAGAGGCGGCGTGCTCGGGAAGGGGAAGGAGCCCCTAGAGGAGGACGGCTCAGGCGGCGCTGGAGACAGGGCTTTCCGGGGGTTGGCGACGGGGAACCGGAGAAGGCAGCTCGGCCGTGGAGGCTTGGAAGGAAGGGAGGCCGAAGGCAAGCTCCTGCGGGCGGCGGGGTGTTCGGGTCGACGGGGAAGCGGGGAGGCACAAACCGGCGGCGGCGGGCGCCTGGGAGGAGGCGGGGGAAGATAGAGAGGGGTTTGGTGGGGAGGCCCGATGCGGGGGAGGTGGGATCGGTCGGGTGGGCCCAGGGATAGAGGCAGGAGTGGTTGGTGGCGTGCGTGGCGGGGTGGGGAAGGAGAGATGGTGGGAGGGGAGCGGCGAGTGAGGCAGGGAGGTGGGACCAGGGGAGAGAGGCTGGCGGCTGGGATGGGGAGAGGGAGTGGTGAGGTGGCGGTTGGCTATTGGGTGGATGGAGGGAGGAGAGATGAGGTGGAGGGGGTTCGGTGAGGTGGAGAGAGGGGATTGGTCAGGGTGAGGTGGAGGGAGGCTGGGTAGAATAGAGCTAGGTAGGAAAAGGGTTTGGGTGGTTCAGGGGTAGGTAGGATTTTATCTGGAGGTGGCCAGCTGGCTTTCGGGCCTGGCTGGCTGCCTCCCAAAAATAATTTAAATATTTGATTTATTAAAAACGAGGTTTTTGCAAACCGTTGATAGACAAAACAAAATATTCCGGACAAGCCCGGTGTTTTAATTTGAACAAAGACGGAAATATTTAGAAAACAAAACTAGGCGTTTCGAAAATAGTTTAGACAAAAACTATGCATGATGATGACGATGCTCAAATGCAATGTGGCATGATGACATGAGCATGAGGTCATGATGATGCAATGCACAAAAACAACGCGATTTTCTAGTAGTGGTTTTGCGGGGCGCCACAATTCGACACCACTAACAATGGATCTCGCCCTCGAGATCCGCCTCATGGTACCGGAAAGAAGGGCGGCGATCTGAATCTTCTCGCATCGTGTAGATCCTCGCGACACCACTAACAAGAGGTCGTTGTCCGTGATCGTCGAGAGAACACTCCGGAAACAAAAGGTCGAAGGTGGAGGTATCAACAAATAAAGCCACCTCTAACTCCGATAGAAAGGGAGAACCGATGCATTCTCATCCACTTCAATGTACTCAAGCGAATAGAGTGAGTAGTCGGCATGGGGGCCAATCCATCACGCACCCAAACTATTACTCTACACAATCCATAGAAAAGCATGCAACCATTCTCGGAATCAGACTGAAGATCTTGACAATCGAGGTTCAGAAACAAAGGAGTGATGCAGACTCTGCATCGGATCTGGCGTAGATGATGTCGTCGCGTCGGAAAACACCGGAAGGCACGAGAAGGAACAAAGAGAAGTCCACCAGACGAAGGGTTCCTCGGATAGCATGAAGACCAGATGTAGCAACACCGTTACCAAAGGAGGAAGCGAAACCCTGAAGGTACGATGGAACCCAACCACGAGAAATCCTGGACTCGAAGAGAGAGAAGAGAGCGGATTTAAAACGCGCAGAGGTGAGAGGAGAGCAGCAGAGGGGTAAGGAGTAAAATCAGACCTAATCAGAACTATCCAACCGATTTTGCAAAAATAGTTTTGACACTCTACTTCGGCCGTTAGCTAGGTTATCCTACAGGCTGGACTTGTGGGGTATCGCAACTGCTGAGCTCTGATACCACTCTGTAACACCCTTAGAATCGGCCCTATGCAAGTTTTAGCGCTTCCCGCCAAACCCGCATAGAAACGATTCAAAGGTGCCCACCAGGCACTTGCGTGCGGGTGGAAAACGAAGTAATATCATTACACAATAGTCCTCGATGGAACCCACAAAAATAAACATATATATACAACGGCGACTCAATGAGTCAAGAATACAGATATACAATACAAGGATCCAAATCACCTTTAAAACGAGATAGCGTCCGAGTACGGACAAGATGCAAATGGGGCTAAGAGCCCTGAAGAATAACCGATGGCGTCCATAACCGTGCCTAGGCCAAGCCGGAAGGGTAACCCTGCTAACGACGTCGATCTCAAAACCTGCTTGAACAAAAGGGGTGCCGACAAAGGGCAAAGGAAAAAGAGAGAGCGGTCAGTACTGAGGCCAGTACACGGTGAGGCTAGAATTCGGCGGTCCTCGCCTACATAGGTATGGTGGACTGAAGCGGCAGCGGCAGCATGCACTAAACAACCTATAGAGACTCGATATAACTGGCGGCTATCAGAGAGGGATAAGAAAGACCTATTCGGAACCAACCTGATACTACCACCAAACATACCCATCCTGGTATTTCCCCCCTCGAGACCAAACGAGGAAGTCAACCGAGGAACTCACATAGTTGGCAGTTTTATTCATTCCGTTATAGTTGCGGCAATTACTAATCAAATAAAGAAAGCATGAGTTATCCTGATATAATAAGCAGTGGGCAGTTTTAGTTAAACATTCCGTTGTAGTTGCAACACTTACTAGTCAGATACAATTAGCATGAGACATCCCAAACCCAGCAGTTGTTGGTACTTTTATTTAGCCATTCCGTTGTAGTGGAGCTGATTACTAGTCATATCGGATACAAGTCAAATTATAATAGTAAACTTTAGTTATAGTTGTCTATGATCGAGAACTGTGCTCCAAGTCATCCATAACCGCGGACACGGCTTTTCGAAAAGATTTAACCCTGCAGGGGTGCACCAAAGTATCCACACGTACTTCGACCCTTTTTGCCAGATCAGTTAACATACACCCATCGGTATGTCGGCGGGACCTAAGTCATGACGTTTCCCAGACCCAAAGCAAGTACATGGGGGCCACCCCACTAAGCTACCCGCAACGAAGTCGGCCGGTCTCCGAGACGGACTCAGGGTTTGCGCCAATGGCTGTAAACGACTGGGAACCCGAAAGTGTGACTGGGCTTGTCGATACCGCGAAAACACTCCGCTTACCTAAACAGTACAAGTGCAGTACCTCGCACAATTTAAATTAAGCAGTAAAGCATGGCATAAGTACAGAATAGTAATAAAGCCCCAAACTACTTGTGGCCCCCGGTACAATACTTTGAAATCAGGTACTAATCGATGGGGGTGCCCATACACCCCACCTGTGGTTAGCGCGCTCGATCTCGGAACAGGTGTCAAGAACTCGGGGTCCTACGGGACACAAGTGGACGGTTAACAACCAAATAACATCTATTGCCCACCTGTGCCTCTGCATTTACCTACTTCAATTTTAGTTATTAAACGATAATTGAATTAAACGATAATTAAAGCCATGATCATCTCCAACCTTAAACATGCGGCAATACTCCAACAACTGTGGTACTGGACGACACGCAACACCACTGGAGCAAGCGACTACGACGCGCAAGTCCAACTATCTACCAAACAACAGGTAATAGGATGTGTCCAAGACAATATAAGGCTGCAAGGGATATCACGGGTACGAAAACTAGAGCAACGCAACACAGATAGCAATAGATCAACAGGAGGGAATAAATACTATAAAAGTAAGATAGGTAGAAAGGGGGAGGTGCTCGCCTGAAAACATTGCCGAAGGTTCATCCGAAGAACGGGCGTCACTCGCATCAACTCATCGGCCTAATCCGTGAAGAAGCAAAGCACTAGAAGAAACACCGGATGCACTATTTAATACTACGGCAGAAGATCGGGCATGATGCATGTATGATGTATGACATGGCAAAGGTGCGGTGCAATTAGGCAAGATTAAGCGGAACCGGGTCCCGACATTTATTTAGATGGTTCATGTTGTTTAGAAGCCCCACAATTTAAATGTTATCTTAACATGGCAAAATATATCATCGGTTCGATGCACAAATTTAAATGGGGCCAATATTAGACTAGATTTGTCCGCATATGGAGCCCATATTTAATTATGAGGTGAATCGGCATAAGGCCCCCAAACCCACAATATGTATGCAAACATGACAATTGATTTGCAACAATTATATATCATTTATAAAATATGTTTCGGATAGGGGTTATACACGGGGTTCGGCGATCTTGGGGTCTCGAGGGATCGGGTTTGGGACCTCCAGGAAGGGTCTTTAGAATCCGGAAGGAGAACTTGGCGTCCAGGGTCTCAACAGCTTCAGGTTTCGGGAGGAAGAGCTTATCGGCCTTCAGGTCCGTGTAGGCGATCTTCGGGTCCGTGTAGGGGAACTTGAGGTCTCTCGTGGCTTCGATTGGCGTGTCGGTGTCGACCTTGTATTTGGAGGGTGGCACTTACATCGCGTCAACGCTACCACACCATCTTCTCGGGTTCGTCTTCATGGTAACACCACAAAAACAGGAACACATCCTGGCCTAGGCTCTAGCACAAAACCACAGGGACACGCGAGTTTGAGGGAGTTGATTACACAGCAGCACTGGAACCCCGTTGAACATCCACCCTGCATGTACGACAACGGCCAAGGCCACATGGAGGAGCACCGAAAGGCGGGGCCATGGCGCACCGATGTGCTGCCGTAGGCAGCATGACGAGGCAAGGCAGAGGGAGGTCTGGCCGCAGGAGAGGGCACCCGCGAGACGGCGGTGCGGGCCCGAGGACGGCGCGCCGGTGAGCTTGCCGGACGCTGGCGGAGGGGAGGTCGATGGCGGGGGACGGAACAAGGCCAGGTGGCTCGGCTCTGGGGCGCAGGCGGGACCGGCTGGAGGTGGGCAGACGAGGAGGTCGCCAGGGCACCTGGGAGGGTGGTGGCGCGAGCCACGGAGATGAGGCCGATGCAGGCTCGCGGCGGTTGGAGGCGAGGAAGAGGGCCCTAGCAGCGGCGTCACGCGGGACAGAGAGGAGGCGACCAGGGCGGCGCGACCTGCGGGGTGGAGGTGGCTGGCAGGGGGAGCGAGGCTGCTGGAGGCAGCGAGCAGAGCGGAGGGGAGGGAAGGTTGGGGAGCGGGTCTCGACGGAATCGCGGGGATCGGGATCCTGGCAGCAAGGTCGCGATGGGGTGGAAGGTGGGCGAGGCAGAGAGGAGACGGGGAGGGCGCGCCGGCGGCGGGGTCACGCGCCGAGCGGAGGTGGCGGCTTCGGTGCCTGGGGGGGATCCCGTGTACGGGGGTGGGGAAACAGGGGGAGTGGGTGAGGAGCGGGGTGGGGGAGAGGGAAGCGGGACCCACGGGGTGGTGGGGCCAGGGAGCGGGGCGTGCGTGGAGAGGGGGTGGCGGCGGCAGATGGGGAGTAGAGGGATGGGGTGGCCGGCTGGGATAGTAGAGGGAGTTGGGGTGAGGTGGCAGCGGGTGAGTGGTGGGGATTGGGGCCAGGGTGATGTGGCATGATAGGATAGGTTGGGGTGAGGTGGAGGGGCTGGGTAGAATAGGATGGGTAGGTTATTTGGTAGCTTACGTTTTGGGTGTTCTGGGGTAGATAGGGTTTTTGTCTGGAGGTGGCCGGCTGGGCTTTCGGGCCTGGCTGGCTGCCTCCCAAAATAATTTAAATATTTTATTTATTACAAAGAGGCGTTTGTAAACCGTTGGCAGACAAAACAAAACATTCCGGAGACCCGGGTTTTGGTTTTGAAATAAGGGCGGTGTATTTAGAAAACAAAATCAGGCTTCTCGAAAATAGTTTTATGTAAACAAATGTCAGATGACATGACAATGCATTAATGCAAGGTGGCATGATGACATGAGCATGCGGTCATGATGATGCGCAACACAAAAACACCGCGATTTTCTAGTAGTGATTTTGCGGGGCGCCACAATTACTATCCTATACTTATGCCATGTTTTACTTCTTTATTTACAATTGCGCGTGGAGCGCCTGTACTGTTTTGGATCGCGACACGGTTACGCGGTATCTACAAGCCTAGTCACACTTTCGGGTTCCTAGTCGTTTACAGCCGTTCTCGCAAACCTCTGGGTCCGTCTCAAAGCCAGCCAACTTCGTCGCGGGTAGCTTGGTGGGGTGGCCCCCTGAAATATTATATGAATCTTGCAATTGGTCTGTCGTGATGCCTCGTTGGGTTTTCATTTGGTTTTTCCCGAGGTTGATCGTGCGTGTGTTGCTATTTGTGCCCCCCTGCAGGGTAAAACTTTCTGAAAGCCGTGTCCGCGGTTATGGACGACTTGGAGCATAGTATCTCGATCATAGACAACTATAACTAAAGTAGTGCTATAAATTTGACTTTATAATGACTAGTAATCAGCTTCACTACAACGGAATGACTAAATAAAAGTACCAACAACTGCTGGGTTTTGGGATGCCTCATGCTATATGTATCTGACTAGTAAGTACCCCAACTACAATGGAATGGTTAACTAAAAGTGCCCACTGCTTATTACATCAGGATGACTCATGCTATCTATATCTGACTAGTAATTGTCGCAACTATAATGGAATGAATAAAATTGCCAACTGTGTGAGTTCCTCGATTGACTTCCTCGTTTGGTCTCGAGGGGGAAACGCTAGGATGGGTATTCTTGGTGATAGTTTCAGGTTGGATCTGAATAGATCTTTCTTATCCCTATCTGATAGCCGCCTGTTGTATTGAGTCTCTATAGGTTGTTTAGTGCATGCTGCGCTGCCGCTTCAGTCCACCATACCTATGTAGGCGAGGACCGCTGAATTCTAGCCTCGCCATGTACTGGCCTCAGTACTGACCGCTCTCTTTTTTCCTTTGCCCTTTGTCGGCACTTCCTTTGTTTAAGAAGGTTTTGAGATTGACGTCGTTAGTAGGGTTACCCTTCCGGCTTGGCCTGGGCAGGGTTATGGATGCCATTGGTTATTCTTCAGGGCTCTTAGCTCAATTTGCATCTTGTCCGTACTCGTACGCTGTATCATTTTCAAGGTGATTTGGATCTTTGTATTGTATATCTGTATTCTTGACTCTTTGAGTCACTGTTGTATATATCTGTTCTATGGGTTCCATTGTGGACTATTGTGTAATGATATTACTTCATTTTCCACCCGCACGCAAGTGCCTGGTGGGCACCTCTGAATCGTTTCTATGCGGGTTTGGCAGGAATCGCTAAAACTTGCATAGGACCGATCTGAGGGTGTTACAGAGTGGTATCAGAGCTCAGCAGTTACGATACCCCACTGGTCTAGCCTGTAGGATAACCTAGCTAACGGCCGATGTATAGTGTCAAAATTATTTTGAAAATTGGTTGGATAGATCTGATTAGGTCTGCTTTTATTCCTTACCCCTCTGCTATTCTCCTCTTACCTCTACGTGTTTTGAATCTTCTCTCTTACCTTTTCTTCGAATCCAGGAATTCTCGTGGTTGGGTTTCCGTCGTGCCTTCAGGGTTTCGCTTCCTCCTTGTAATGGTGTTTCTACATCCAGTCTTCATGCTACCTAAGTAATTTTCCTCTGTTGTACCTTTCAGTGGATCAAAATTCACTAAATTTTTTATTTATATCTTCCGGTGTTTTCCAACGCGACGACATCATCTGCAATCCGATCCGATGAAGAGCCTGCATCACCCTTTTGTATCTAAAGCTTTCCGAACCTCGTTTGTCGAGATCTTCGGTCTAAAATCTGAAAGTTGGTTGCATAATCCGTCTGTTCGTGTACATAGTAATGCTTTGAGTGCGGGATGGAGTCGCGACCATACCACTACTCTTATCATTCGCTTTTGTACATTGAATGGTTGGGTCAATGCAATTTTACTCCTTCCGCAGAAGTTAGAGGTGGCCCTATCTTTTGATACCTCTACCTTCGTCCTTTGTTTATCCGGAGCGTTCTCTCGACGATCATAGACAACGACCCCTTGTTGGTGGTGTCGCGATCTCAAGATGGAGAAAGAACCCTTGATAGTGGTGTCGCGAGGATCAACATGAAGCGAGAAGATTTCGGCCGTCGACCTTCTTCCCCGTACCATGAGGCGGATCTCGAGGGCGAGATCCATTGTTAGTGGTGTCGAATTGTAGCACCCCAGTAAAATTGCCACTAGAAATCGCTGTTGTTTTGTATTATGTGCATCATCATGACATTAGCATGCATCGATCTGTCTAAAACTATTTCTCTAAAATCCTAGTTTTGTTTTCTAAATAACCCCTTCCTTATTTCAAATGTCAAACCCGACCTCTTCCGGATAAATTGTTTTGTCTAAAAAACTATTTACAAAGGCATTATATTAAACAACTTTATAAATAAAATAAAACTAATTTTATAACCCTGGGGGAGGCCGCCACCAGCCAGGCCCAAAGGCCCAGCTAGCAGCAGCCTATCACCCTAGCTAATCCTGGCCCTTGATTCCTAGATCAAACCCTAGCCTCACCCCTATCCTAACCCTAATCTCCACCACACTCCAACTCCCTGTTGCCGCCACCCCCGTTTCAATCCACACCAAACACACACACCACACAGCACGCACGCTGTGCCAACACGCCCACCCCACGCGAGCGGACCCACCCACCTGCCGCACGAGCCCATCCCCGCTCCTCTCTCTCTCTCTTCTCCCGACCCTGTTCCTTGCCAAGCCCAGCTCCCCCTCGCGTAGGGCCACCCTCCGCCGCCCAGGCCGTCAGTCGTCGCCGCCATGCCGACCTCCCCAGCAACACCATCTGCCCTCGTCGCCACCTCCCTGTCAAGCTCGGCCCCACCGCCATGGGATCCCCCATCGCTGGACTCTGCAAGCCACCGTGGCACCCTACTCCACCTCGTCTGTCCGCCCGCCTCCACCGACCTCTCCCTGCCGGGATCACATCGCCGAGCCGCCCCTCTGGCCTCTACCGCCAACCATGTCTGCCGCCAGTATCCTTCCACCTCGCCGCTAGTTCCTCTATGCGGTGCGGCCCTGTCCCGGAGCCCCAGCCGGCGACCCACTCTCTGCTGCCCTGCCGCCGAGGCGCCACCCGCATCGCGCGCCTCCCATGCCGAGCTCTGCGACGTCGGCCTCAATCCTCCAACGTCCGCGCGTCCTCGGCCCACGACTTGCTCTTCCTCGCGTTCCTCATGCCGGCCCTTCCTAGATGCCGCTTGTTTCGAAGCCGGAGGTCGCGTGTCCAGGTGTTGAGCTTGCTTGGATTCTGTCAAAGTGATCTTTCTCATATGTGCTTGCATCTGTCTATGCGCATGTGTTTGCGTGTCGGGAGCACACCATATCTGCGAGATTGACCCTGATTTTTGTTATCATGTTGCTAAGACCACAATATCTCGAAGACACACGAATGCGACAAGACTTTGACGGTTTCTTCATGGATACCTGATGCCGGAATCACGATCTACTTCTTGGGCGTGATGTTCCGGATCCGAAGACCGATCCCTGAGACTGAACCCGTCGAACCCTTGGATCCAAGTTCGTCGAACCACCATGTGTGAACCTCTTTTCTGAGACCTATATTTTATAAATGATATTACTTGTTGCATTTAAAATGTTCATGTCGCATACATATTGGGTGCTTTTGGGCATTATGCTGATTCACCTAATTAAATATGGAGGCCATATGCGGGCGAATCTAGTCTAATATTGGCTCCATTTAAAATTGTGCAGCGAACCGATGATATATTTTGCCATGTTAAGACAACATTTAAATTGCGGGGTATCTAAACAACTTGATCCACCTAATAAATTGTCGGGACCCCGGTTCCGCTTAATATTGCCTAGTTGCATCGCATCTTTGCCATGTCATACATTATACATGCATCATGCCGGATCTTCTTCCGTAGTATTAAATAGTGCATTCGGTGTGTCTTCTAGTGCTTTGCTTCTTCACGGATTAGGCCGATGAGTTGATGCGAGTGTCGCCCGTTCTTCGGATGAATCTTCGACAATGTTTTCAGGCGAGCATTCTCCCCCTTTGTACCTATTTTACTTTATAGTCTTTATTTCCCTCTGTTGATCTATTGCTATCTGTGTTGCAATGCTCTAGTTTTTGTACCCATGATATCCCTTGCAGCCTAATATTACCTTGGACACATCCTATTACCTGTTGTTTGGTAGATAGGTGGACTTGTGTGTCGTAGTCGCTTGCTCAAGTGTGGTTGCGTGTCGTCAAGTACCACAGTTGTTGGAGTAATGCCGCATGTTTAATGTTGGAGATGATCATGGCTTTAATTACCGTTTAATAACTAAAATTGAAGTAGGTAAATAATGCAGAGGCACAGGTGGGCAATAGATGTAATTTGGTTTTTAACCGTCCACTTGTGTCCCCTGGGACCCCGAGTACTTGATACCTGTTCTTTTAATATTTGCACTATCTGCATGTGGGACCATGAATCCCCTTAGCCAGATCTTGAGTCATATATTATTTCTTGGGGCCACAAAGTAGTTTGGGGCTTTATTACTATCCTGTACTTATGCCATGTTTTACTTCTTTATTTATGATTGCGCGTGGAGCGCCTGTACTATTTTGGATCGCGGCACGATTACGCGGTATCGACAAGCCTAGTCACACTTTCGGGTTCCCAGACGTTTATAGCCGTTCTCGCAAACCTCTGGGTCCGTCTCGGAGCCGGCCAACTTCGTCGCGGGTAGCTTGGTGGGGTGGCCCCCTGAAATATTATATGAATCTTGCAATTGCTCTGTCGTGATGCCTCGTTGGGTTTTCATTTGGTTTATCCCGAGGTTGATCGTGCGTGTGTTGCTATTTGTGCCCCTCTGCAGGGTAAAACTTTCTGAAAGTCGTGTCCGTGGTTATGGACAACTTGGAGCATAGTATCTCGATCATAGACAACTATAACTAAAGTAGTGTTATAAATTTGACTTTATAATGACTAGTAATCAACTTCACTACAACGGAATGACTAAATAAAAGTACCAACAACTGCTGGGTTTTGGGATGCCTCATGCTATATGTATCTGACTAGTAAGTACCCCAACTACAACGGAATGGTTAACTAAAAGTTCCCACTGCTTATTACATCAGGATGACTCATGCTATCTATATCTGACTAGTAATTGCCACAGCTATAACGGAATGAATAAAACTGCCAACTGTGTGAGTTCCTCGGTTGACTTCCTCATTTGGTCTCGAGAGTGAAACGCCAGGATAGGTATGCTTGGTGATAGTTTCAGGTTGGATCTGAATAGGTCTTTCTTATCCCTATCTGATAGCCGCCTGTTGTATTGAGTCTCTATAGGTTGTTTAGTGCATGCTGCGCTGCCGCTTCAGTCCACCATACCTATGTTGGCGAGGACCGACGAATTCTAGCCTCGCCATGTACTGGCCTCAGTACTGACCGCTCTCTTTTTTCCTTTGCCCTTTGTCGACACTTATTTTGTTTAAGAAGGTTTTGAGATTGACGTCATTAGTAGGGTTACCGTTCCGGCTTGGCCTGGGCAGGGTTATGGATGCCATTTGTTATTCTTCAGGGCTCTTAGCTCAATTTGCATCTTGTCCATACTCGTACAGTGTATCATTTTCAAGGTGATTTGGATCTTTGTATTGTATATCTGTATTCTTGACTCTTTGAGTCGCTGTTCTATATATCTGTTATGTGGGTTCCATCGTGGACTATTGTGTAAAGATATTACTTCGTTTTCCACCCGCACGCAAGGGCACCTCTGAATCGTTTCTATGCGGGTTTGGCGGGAATCGCTAAAACTTGCGGAGGACCGATCTGAGGGTGTTACAGGGCGTATGGACTCATAGTGAAGAATCGCCGTATTTTCTCAGTGAATGATTGGCTACGCTCCGCATTGCGGGGGAGCAGTAGTTGCTTTTCATGCCGACCCATTGGGTCGGCGCTTTGTATTTGCTCAGCGAGATCCTCCATGACGTCTATCTTGCCGGATTTGTTCCGGGCGGTGTCGTGGTTCTCACGCCGGGGCTCGCTGAGTGTGTTTTCCTATGTGCGGACGATGTCCGATGCTGGCGCCACCTGTTGTTTCGAATCGCCGTTGGCGAGGTGGTCTGAGGTCCTTGGTGCTGGGGCGATAGAGGTGCCCGGGGAGAAGCAAGTGGTCGCTTGTTTTTTCAGGGCTGTTGGGTCATCCTAGTATGCTCCACTCGCCAATCTGGCGAGTCTGTCAGCGTGTTGTGCCTCTTCGACGATGACTGCCTCGTCCATCATTGCTTTGTTGTCCTCGCATTTGACGGCCATGTCTGGGTCGCCGCACACGATGATTATGTCGTGGGGGCCCGGGAGCTTCATCATGTTGTAGGCGTAATGTGGGGTCACCATAATTTTGGTGAACGCCTGCCTACCGAGTATGCAATGGTATGGGCTTCTGAAGTTAACTAGCTCAAATACGATTCGCTCCGTGCGGAATTTTGCTAGTGTTTCAAAGGTGACTGGCAGCGTCACCTTCTCGATGGGGTTTGCCTTCTGACCTAGGACTATGTCGTGGAAGGTGAAGAGGGTGGATTCCACCATGGACTACGGTAGCTGCAGTCGCCTGAACGTATCCATGTAGAGGATGTTTATAGAGCTGCCCCCGTCCATGAGGGTTTTAGGAAGCCAATAATCGGCCACTTTGGGCCTGATTACTAGGGCGATTCGTCCTGGGTACTCGATCCTGGGCACGTGATCCTCGCGGCTCCAGGGGATACTCTGCTCTGACCAATTTAGCCAGCATGGGATGTCAACTTGCTGCACCGCATTGACAGCGACAGCGCGGGCCAGTACCTTCTTCTCGCGGCATGTTCCCACGTTGGTGAATGTGTGGAGGGAGTCGACAAAGTTTCCGAATGCGCCACCATAGCCGTTGTCACGTGGCTGAGCGGGGTTCGGGTCCTCCCTAGCGCGCCTTGCCTTCTCGATCTCCTTGAGAGAGTGGCACTCGGTGGTGGTGTGGGTGACGGGTTTGCCTTCCCTGTTGTGGTAGATGCACGGTTGGTTCAGTATGGCAGCGGGGTCGAATTTTGGCTGGGCCGTAGCATTGCTGCGTGGGTTGTTCCACTCGCGGTGGTAGTTCTTGGGGTCACGTGGGCCATAGCTGGCACTGGTGACGAAGTCGTATCATCCGTCATTGCGACGCTTGGTCGCCTAGCGAGTATTGCTATAGCGGAGGTCGCGGCTGTGGCCGTTCGTTTGGCCGCCCATGCGGCGTCTTCCACCCAACTCGTCGTCCGATTCCTATATTGGATCTTCCTCCGAGTAGCGCTTGGAGATCTCAAGGAGGCCAGGGATGTTGTCAAGCGTTCGGTAGACTCGCTTGATCTTGGTGACCAAGGGTTCTTACCGACACGCATTATTGAAACAGTGATGGCCATCTCTGGGTGGATGCCCACGGTGTTTATCCATAGTTCTTGCCATCATTGGACCCAGTGGCAGGTCGACTCGCTTGTCCCCTAGACGCATCGCTCCAGGTCTTCGATAGTGGTGGCGCAAGAGTAGGAGCCTTCGAAGTGCTTGATGAAGGCGGCGCGCATCTCTTCCTAGGAGTCGATGCTGTTCTCTAGGAGGGTGTTGATCCACTGGTGTGTTGCAGCCTCCATCATCAAAGGGAGGTAGCGAATGGCCAGTAGCTCATTGTGGCCAGCAATCCCCATTGCCATGAGATAAGTGTTGATACATACTTTGGGATCGAGAGTGGGATCGTATTTTTCCATATCTTTTGGCCCTCAGAAGTTTGGAGGGTAATTTTGTTGGCATTATGCCCTAGAGGCAATAATAAAGATGTTATTGTTATAATTCTTGTTCATGATAAAGTTTATATTCCATGCTAGAATTGTATTAAGCGGAAACTTTGATACTTGTGTGGTTTATGAATAAC
Organism: Avena sativa; assembly: GCA_916181665.1. Lineage (NCBI taxonomy): Eukaryota > Viridiplantae > Streptophyta > Magnoliopsida > Poales > Poaceae > Avena > Avena sativa. The sequence continues at coordinate 202,628,262 of OV702283.1, read as the reverse complement.
ACCGTGTCCCTAGTACGCCTCTATAGACTAGCTCATTGATTAATGATGGTTAATGTTTCCTAACCATAGACATGAGTTGTCGATTAATAATGAGATCATGTCATTAGGAGAATGATATGATGGACATACCCAAATTAAGCAGAGCAATTAGATCGTGTCATCGTGTTCATCTTTGCGAAGATTTTTCCTATGTCAAATATTGTATTCCTTAGACCATGAGAAAATGCAACTCCCTGGTATTGTAAGAAAGCTTTGAGGTCATCAAACGTCATCCTATGTGAGGGTGATCATAAAGGCGTCTCTCAGGAGATCGGAAAGTACTTGTTGGGTTGTATGTATCGAGATGGAATTTGTCCCTCCCAAGTTGGAGAGATATACTACGGGCCCACTCGATAATCGATACCAACACCGCTTGCAAGCACGTGGTTAAGGAGTTAATCACAAAGTGATATCGGATTACGGAACGAGTAAAGTACTTGCTGTGAACGAGATTGAACTAGGTATACCGATACCAACGATCGAATCTTGGGCAAGTAAAATATCGCGTGACGAAGGGAATATATATATATATATGGGATTAATTGAATCCTGGCATCATTGTTCATCCGATATGATCATCGATGAATATGTGGGAGTCAATATGGGTTTCCATATCCCGCTGTTGATTATTGATAAAAGATCATGTCTGCATATTCTCGAACCCGTAGGGTCACACACTTAACGTGCCTCGACGCTAGGATAGAATGGATAATTGGTTTATGAGTTTTTTGTTCGGAGTCTCGGATGAGATCCAGGACATCACGAGAGGTTCCGGAATGGTCCAGAGAATAAGATTCATATAAAGGAAAGCAGTTTTTGGATTTCGGAGTGTTCGGTATTGTACCGGAAGGTTCTAGAAGCTTCCGAAGTGGGACCAACATGGCCCCACTTGTCGGAGGGGTGTGTGGGACTACGAGGGAGTGCCCTGGCCGCTTTGGGCCAGGGGCACAAGGCCCCATAGGCCCAGCCGGCCAAAACCCTAGGGGAAACCCTAGGAAACCTTCTAGAAGGGGGGGGGGAAGACTTGCCCCCCACTCTACCCTTGGGGCCGCCGCCCTATGGCTTGGAGGAGGGGGAAAGGGGGCCGGCCAGCCCCCTATATATGGTGGGCAGGGGGCGCACCCTCCCCTCACCCCAAACCCTAGCCGCCAGCTGCTGCCCTTCCTCTCTCTCTCCCGACTGTGTGTATGCGAAGCCCTGCTGCAGAAACTCTCCACCATAGCACCACGCCGCCGTGCTGCAGATCCAATCTATCTCTCCACCCCACTTGCTGGACCGAGGAAGGAGGAGACTTCGCGGCACCGTACGTGTGCATCTCTCGGAGGCGCCGCCACTTGCGGCGTAGGATCGGATCGGATCGCGAGGAGGAGACGGCTAGTACGACTACACCAACCACGTTCTGTTGAACGTTTCCGCTGTGCGATTTCTTCAAGGGTATGAATATCTCATCTATCCCTCTCGTTGATTGCATCTCCTAGATTAGATCTTGGCTTTCCCGCTCGCATCCGTAGAATTTTTTTTGATTTACTATGCTGCGAAACCCTTCAGTGGTATCAGAGCTAGATCTATGCGTAGATGTGTTTCACGAGTAGCACACAACATGCTTGTTGCGGGCTTTGATGCTTTCTGTTGCAAGGCTCTTGTTGTGTACTTCTTATGACGTGGGATAGTGAGATCGAAGCGGTCCAGGCCAACTTTATGCGACCTCGTTCGCGAGACCGGCTCCGCACTTGACGTGTGGATGCCAGTTTCTCTCACTATAGTAGTCATGGGATTTACACTGGATGTTGGCAACCATAATATCACCGTTGTGGCTTTCCGTAGGTAAGAATCGTTCTTAGCTTGTTACTCCCATAAGCCAAGTAAAACATGCAACAACAAAGTAGAGGCGTCGAACTTGTTTTTGCAGGGAGTGTTTTGTGATATGGTATGGCCCAAGATATGATGTGTATGTTGTATGCAATGATCATGTTTTGTAATATTTCACGACTTGCATGTCGATGAGTACACAACTGGCAGGAGCCACATGGTTGTCTTTATAATTGTGTATGACCTGTGTGTCAACTTCTTATACGCCATGTAATAGCTTTACTTTATCGCTAAGTAGTTAGCAATAGTTGTAGTTGCTATTCGTGGTGGAGGCAATCATGGTGGAGTGATGGAGATCATCCTGGCGCACACAAGATGGAGATCATTGCGCGGAGATTGGCTATACCATGTCACATAAAATTATATGCATGTGATGTTTATCCTTTTATGTATCTTATTATGCTTAGATCGCGACGGTAGCATTATAAGATGATTCCTCACTTAAAGATCAAGATAAAAATTGTGTTCTCCCCATGCATGCACCGTTGCGAAAGTTCGTCGTGTTCAAGCACCTCATGATGATCGGGTGCTATAAACTCTACGTTCACATACAACGGGTGCAAGCCAGTTTTGCACACGCGGAAATACTTGGGTTTGACTTGACGAGCCTAGCATGTACAGACATGGCCTCGGAACACACGAACCAGAAGGTTAAGCATGAGTCATATGAATGATATGATCGACACTTTGTTGTCCACCATTGAAACCACATCTCTTCTCGTGAAGATCGGATTAGGTGTGGTGAATTTGGATCGTGTTCACTAAACAACTTGAGGGATGTTGAATTTAGTGGGAGTTCATCTAGTAATTTGATTAAGTTGAACTAGTTATCATGAACATACTCTAAATTGTACTTGCAAATTTTGTAGATCAAATGGCTAAGTCCAACTTCAACTTCAACGTTTTTGGTGAGAAAGAAAAGCTTAAGAACAATGGGTCTAACTTCACCAACTGGTTCCGCAATCTGAGAATCATTCTCGCTGGCGGACAAAAGGACTATGTCCTTGAGAGAACGCTAGGTGACGCCCCTGCTATTGATGCGCCGGCTGATGAAAAAGCTGTTTATCAGTCGCGCAAAGATGATTATGGAGTGATTAAGAGTACCATGTTGTTTGCTATGGAATCGTACCTTCAAAATCGTTTTGAGGAGTTCGCCGGGCCCTTTGAGATTCTTGAGGAACTGAAAACCATGTTTTAGACTCAGGCCCGTTCTGAGAGATATGAGATCTCTGAGAAGTTCTTTAACTGCAAGATGGAGGAAGGGAGTTCCGTTAGTGAGCACACCATTAAGATGTCGGGCTACACTCAACGTCTTGAGCAACTGGACTGCAAGATTCCAGAAGAGCTCAAGATTGACAGAGTTCTGCAATCACTCCCTCCTAGCTACAAAGGTTTTGTAGTTACTCACAATCAGATTGGTTCCACCGATACAATCACTGAGCTCTTCGCTAAGCTGAAAGCTGCGGAGGTGGATATCAAGAAAGATAATCATGTGTTGATGGTCAACAATCCCCCTAGCTTTAAGAAAGGTAAGGGTGCAAAGAAGTCCTTCAAGAAAGGCAGCGGCAAGCGCGTTGCCCCTGCTGAGAAGAAGCTCAAGTCTGGACCTAAGCCGGACACTGAGTGCTTCTATTGCAAGGACAAGGGTCACTAGAAGCGCAACTGTCCGAAGTACTTAGCGGACAAGAAGGCTGGCACCATTAAAGGTATATTTGATATACATGTTATTGATGTTTACCTTACTAGCGCTCGTTGTAGTGCCTGGGTATTTGATACTGGTTCAGTTGCTAATATTTGTAACTCGAAACAGGAGCTACGGAATAGACGACGGCTAGCAAGGGATGAGGTGACAATGCGCGTTGGCAATGGATCAAGAGTTGATGTGATGGCCGTCGGCACACTCACCTTAGTTTTACCTTCGGGATTAGTTTTAAACCTTAATAAATGTTATTATGTGCCTGCGTTGAGCATGAACATTATATCTGGATCGTGTTTATTGCAAGACAGTTATTCATTTAAATTGGAGAATAATGGTTGTTCTATTTATATGAGTAACATCTTTTATGGTCATGCACCTGCTATGAATGGTTTATTTCTTCTGAATCTCGAAAGCAATGAAACACACATCCATAACATTGAGGCTAAGAGATGCAAAGTAGATAGTGATAATTCAACTTATTTGTGGCACTGCCGTCTAGGTCATATTGGTGTAAAACGCATGAAGAAAATCCATTCTGATGGACTTTTGGAGTCTCTTGATTTTGAATCATTTGACACGTGCGAGCCGTGCCTCATGGGCAAGATGATCAAAACCCCGTTCTCTGAAATGATGGAGCGAGCAACGGACTTGTTGGAAATCATATATACCGATGTATGCGGACCAATGAGTGTTTCGACGCGTGGTGGATATCGCTATTTTCTCACTTTTACTGATGACTTAAGTAGATATGGGTATATCTATTTAATGAAACATAAATCTGAAACGTTTGAAAAGTTCAAAGAATTTCAGAACGAAGTGGAAAACCATCATAACAGAAAAATTAAATTTCTACGATCCGATTGTGGAGGTGAATATTTGAGTTATGATTTTCTCACGCATCTCAAAGCAAGCGGAATCGTTTCGCAACTCACGCCACCCGGAACACCACAGCACAATGATGTGTCTGAACGCCGGAATCAAACTCTATTAGATATGGTGCGATCAATGATGTCTCTTACAGATTTGCCGTTATCATTTTGGGGTTATGCATTAGAAACCGCTGTATTCACTTTAAATAGGGCACCATCTAAATCTGTTGAGACGACACCGTATGAACTATGGTTTGGTGCTAAACCTAAGTTGTCGTTTCTTAGAGTTTGGGGATACGAAGCTTACGTCAAGAAGTTGATGCCGGACAAGGTCGAACCCAAAGCTGAGAAATGCGTCTTCATATGATACCCTAAGGAAACGATTGGGTATAGCTTCTACCACATATCCGAAGCCAAGTGTTTGTTTTGAAGAACGGATCCTTTCTTGAGAAGGAGTTTCTCTCGAAAGAAGTGAGTGGGAGGAAGGTAGAGCTAGACGAGGTTAGTGAACCTTCTCTCGAGTTGGAGAGTAGCGCAACACCTGAAATTATTCCAGTGCCGTCTGCACCAACAAGAGAGGAAGCTAATGATGAGGATCATGAAACTTCGAACGATGCTACTACTGAACGTCGCAGGTCGACAAGGTCACGTGCCACTCCTGAATGGTACGGCAACCCTGTCTTAACCGTCTTGTTGGTAGACAACAATGAACCTGCGAACTATGAGGAAGCAATGATGAGCCTAGACTCTGAGAAATGGCTAGAGGCCATGAAATCCGAATTGGGATCCATGAGCGAAAACCAAGTATGGACTTTGGTGGACCCTCCTAGCGACTGTAAGGCCGTTGAGTGCAAATGGATTTTCAAGAAGAAAACAGACGCAGATGGTAATGTTACTGTCTATAAGGCTCGGCTTGTCGCGAAAGGTTTTCGACAAGTTCAAGGTGTTGACTACGATGAGACTTTCTCTCCCGTAGCGATGTTTAAGTCCATTCGGATTTTATTAGCAATTGCTGCATTTCATGATTATGAAATATGGCATATGGATGTCAAGACTGCGTTCCTCAATGGCAACATTGATGAAGAGTTGTATATGATGCAGCCCAAAGGTTTTGTCGATCCTAAGGATGCTGATAAGGTGTGCAAACTTCAACGTTCCATTTATGGACTGAAGCAAGCATCTCGGAGTTGGAACCTTCGTTTTGATCAAGTGATCAAGAGCTTTGGATTTGTTCCAAATTTCTACAAAGCTTGTATCTACAAGAAAGTGAGTGGGAGCTCAGTGACATTTTTAGTACTATATGTGGATGACATATTGATTATTGTAAATGACATTGATATGCTTAACGATGTGAAGAGCTATTTGAACAAATGTTTTTCAATGAAAGACCTAGGAGAAGCTGCTTATATATTAGGCATCAAAATCTATAGAGATAGACAAAGACGCCTAATAGCTTTAAGCCAAAGTACATACCTAGACAAAGTTCTGAAAAGGTTCAGAATGGATAAGACAAAGAAAGGTTCAGTGCCCATGTTGTTAGGTAAGATATTGAGCAAGGCTCAGTGTCCAGCTACGGTAAACGATAGAGAAACTATGAGCAAAGTGCCATATGCCTCGGCCATAGGTTATATCATGTATGCCATGCTGTGTACTAGACCGGATGTGTCCAATGCTCTTAGTTTGATGATCAGATACCAAAGTGATCTAGGAGTGGAACACTGGACAGCCGTAAAGAACATCCTAAAGTATTTAAATAGGACTAAAGAAATGTTCTTGGTCTATGGAGGTGATGAGCAGCTCGTCGTAAAAGGTTACGTCGATGCTAGTTTCGACACCGACCCAGGTGATTCTAAATCTCAGACAGGATACGTTTATATTTTGAATGGAGGAGTTGTGAGCTGGAGAATCTGCAAGCAAAGCGTGATCGCGGGATCTACAGTAGAATCGGAATACATGGCTGCTGCAGAAGCGTCAAGTGAAGGAGTTTGGATCAGGAATTTCATCATTGAGCTTGGTGTGGTTCCAAGTGCCTTGGACCCACTGGAGATATTGTGCGACAACACTGGCACCATAGCATTGGCTAAGGAACCAAGATATCATCCAAAGACCAAGCACATCAACCGCCGATTTCATATAATTCGAGATTATATAACAGATGGAGATCTAAAGATTAGCAAAGTACTACGGATCTGAATGTCGCAGATCCGTTGACTAAACCTCTTCCACGAGCAAAACATGATCAGCACCTTAATTCCATGGGTGTTAGATTGTTTCCAGATGTAAACTAGATTATTGACTCTAGTGCAAGTGGGAGACTGTTAGAATTATGCCCTAGAGGCAATAATAAAGATGTTATTGTTATAATTCTTGTTCATGATAAAGTTTATATTCCATGCTAGAATTGTATTAAGCGTAAACTTTGATACTTGTGTGGTTTATGAACAACACCGTGTCCCTAGTACGCCTCTATGGACTAGCTCATTGATTAATGATGGTTAAGGTTTCCTAACCATAGACATGAGTTGTCGATTAATAATGAGATCATGTCATTAGGAGAATGATATGATGGACATATCCAAATTAAGCAGAGCAATTAGATCGTGTCATCGTGTTCATCTTTGCGAAGCTTTTTCCTATGTCAAATATTGTATTCCTTAGACCATGAGATAAAGCAACTCCCTGGTCTCAGAAGAAAGCTTTGAGGTCATCAAACATCATCCTATGTGAGGGTGATCATAAAGGTGTCTCTTAGGTGATCGGAAAGTACTTGTTGGGTTGTATGTATCGAGATGGAATTTGTCCCTCCCGAGTCGGAGAGATATACTTCGGGCCCACTCGGTAATTGATATCAACACCGCTTGCAAGAACGTGGTTAATGAGTTAATCACAAAGTGATATCGGATTACCGAACGAGTAAAGTACTTGCTGTGAACGAGATTGAACTAGGTATACCGATACCAACGATCGAATCTCGGGCAAGTAAAATATCGCGTGACGAAGGGAATATATATGGGATTAATTGAATCCTGGCATCGTGGTTCATCCGATATGATCATCGATGAATATGTGGGAGTCAATATGGGTTTCCAGATCTCGCTGTTGATTATTGATAGAAGATCATGTCTGCATATTCTCGAACCCGTAGGGTCACACACTTAACGTACCTCGATGCTAGGATAGAATGGATAATTGGTTTATGAGTTTTTTGTTCGGAGTCTCGGATGAGATCCAGGACATCACGAGAGGTTCCGGAATGGTCTGGAGAATAAGATTCATATAAAGGAAAGCAGTTTTTGGATTTCAGAATCGTTTCGGAGTGTTCGGTATTGTACCAGAAGGTTCTAGAAGCTTCCGGAGTGGGACCAACATGGACCCACTTGTTAGAGGGGTGCGTGGGCCTACGAGGGAGTGCCCTGGACGCTTTGGGCCAGGGGCACAAGGCCCCATAGTCCCAGCCGGCCAAAACCCTAGGGGAAACCCTATGAAACCTTCTAGAAGGGGGGGGGGAAGACTTGCCCCCCACTCCACCCTTGGGGCCGCCGCCCTAGGGCTTGGAGGAGGGGGAAAGGGGGCCGGCCAGCCCCCTATATAAGGTGGGCAGGGGGCGCACCCTCCCCTCACCCCAAACCCTAGCCGCCAGCTGCTGCCCTTCCTCTCTCTCTCTCTCTCTCTCTCTCTCTCTCTCTCTCTCTCTCTCTCTCTCTCTCTCTCTCTCATCTCTCTCTCTCTCTCTCTCATCTCTCTCTCTCTCTCTCTCCTCTCTCTCTCTCTCTCTCTCTCTCTCTCTCTCTCTCTCTCTCCTCTCTCTCTCTCTCTCTCTCTCTCTCTCTCTCTCCCGACTGCGTGTAGGCGAAGCCCTGCTGCAGAAAGTCTCCACCATAGCACCACGCCGTCGTGCTGAAGATCCAATCTATCTCTCCACCCCACTTGATGGACCGAGGAAGGAGGAGACGTTGCGGCACCGTACGTGTGCATCTCTCGGAGGCGCCGCCACTTGCGGCGTAGGATCGGATCGGATCGGAACACGAGGAGGAGACGGCTAGTACGACTGCACCAACCACGTTCTGTTGAACGTTTCCGCTGTGCGATTTCTTCAAGGGTATGAAGATCTCATCTATCCCTCTCGTTGATTGCATCTCCTAGATTAGATCTTGGCTTTCCCGTTCGCATCCGTAGAATTTTTTTTGATTTACTATGCTGCAAAACCCTTCAATTTTCACCCCGGACCATTGGTCCGAAGCACGACGGGCCGACTCGACTGAGGTCACCATGGTTGGAGAGCATGTGGCAGAGGTCGTATGGCTAATGAGCTCGCCATACTTGGTGTTGATAAGGTGGCCTCGCGCATCAACAGCCTGGCCATTGGCCGCTACCCCCGCTTGTATTGAGGCCGCGGGTCGTTGGTGGAGATGGCGGGGTTGGTAACCACTAGTTGTCGTGGATCTGGGGGCGGGCAATTTTCCACGTTGGTGACTGTTCGTTTGCCTGGGCACCTGGACGACGCCGCTCTGCTGTTGGTGGACCGGGAGTAAACGCACCCCTATGAGTCTCTGCCCGCATTCTGCTGCTCAACCGCGTTGGTGAGCAGGGCTTGGGTGTACTTGATCTGGATCGCGCCGTCACCCGTGGGGTTTAGGTTTGCGACTGTGTCCTGACTCACAATGACGTTATTCATCGGAGTCGAATAGAGGGGGAGGCCATTGGCATCATATTTGCATGGCGCGATGATGACCCGAGATTGTTCCAGAGGGGGCGCGCGGTTGGGTGGCGCGGGAGCTCCGTGCGCGGTTGACCCAATGGGTGGGCGACTGCTTCCTGGTGGTGCGTTGTTGCAGACCTCGCGGTCGGCTGCCTGCGCGGGGTCATTCTCATCATTGAAGTTGAGGACTCGCCCCTGCGAGGCAAGGTGAAGTCGTCGCGTTACCCGGTTCCGGTGGTACACCAAGAGCTATTATGCGGTTTCCTACTCGAGGCGAATTTTTTCGCGTTCTATCTTTTCTTTCTCCATTGCCTCGTTCAAGGCCACGCGGTGCCGCTCAACCTCGTCGGCAGTTGCGGTGGGTGGGAGGGGTGTGGTGAAAGGATCCACCGATGGTTCAGTGTTGTTTGACATGTAGATGGAGTGATGGACGATGGGGTAGGCCTCGTCTAGAGACTCCGACTACGAATCATAGTCGATGAGTTGGAGGATCGAATCGCCCTCATAGTCCTCGGTGTTGGAAACCATGGTGATGGAGCTAGCTTTGGACGCCAGGGCGTCGGGCTCTACGACCGGCATGGGTGTTGCTGAGTCGGCATCGTTGCATATTGTGTCGCTACTCTCGACCGAGCCTTCCTTGGTCGGATTGTACTTGGAGGCGACCAGGGAGATCGACTGGATCTGCTCCTCCGAGAGTAGATCACGAGGGGGGGGGATCCTGTGCTAGCAGAGAATGTGGCGAGATCCGTCGGGTCGATTGCGTCGGTGAAGCAGGCGAAGAGGTTGATGGAGTCGACTGGTATTACGACGGTGTGCATGACTGGTCGCGAGGCCGGCACGTTGCTACTCGGCAGGATCTGGAGAAATCCGCCGGTCGATATCATGAGGCCGGTGGCAAAGCATCGATGAGTTGGAGTAAAGGGTCTCGCCACAGATCCAAGGCTTGACACACCATGCCCCATGATTGGTGCCACTATCGTGGGAATGGCCACGGCAGTCGCTACCAGGGGTAGCAATTGAGTCGAAGGAGTGCAAGAGTGAGTCGCCATCGGCAAATCGAGATTGGGAGCGAGACACATGGTTTACCCAGGTTCGCCCCCATAGGATAAAGACCTACTTACTGCTAGCTTGTATTGATGGCAGATGAGTTACAAGGAGGGCGAACTCGGCGTAAGGGCGGCAAGGCTCTTGGATGGGGTAGCTAATAGCTCGTGAGTACAAAGGGAACCCTAGGGAGGCTTATATAGGGGTGCCTCGCCAGGGTTTTACATGATCTCAACCGAATCAGTGAAGGTTTCAGGAGTTTGACCTAATCCGACTAGTCCTAACTACGGTCTTGGGCCTTCGCGTCCAGTCGCCGGTCTTCTTTGAAGCCTCCTTTCCAGTCGCCGTCATTGCAAGCCCAGTTGACATTGTCCTGGGCTAGTCGCTTCCTACCTTCCTGGATACCCCGATTGGCATATCTCCATCACCAATAGATCCACCTCAACAAGGCTCAGTGGGAAAGATTTCGGAAGGCAATACAGGGCAGCAACCCTCTACCAGTAGACGCCTCCCATGATATGCTGATGGGCTATCACTAGCTCCTTATAAAAGAGCACAACCGACAAGTGGCGCAACATAAGGAGCTTGAGCAACGCAACACGGCAGCTGATGAGTCAAGTGCCCGATGGACGGCACTCTCCTCCATCTGTGGGTCCTCTTTGAAGGATAACGGTGGCTACGCCGCCCACAAAAGCCGCTCTTGACTGGAGTGCATGGGCACAGACGCCAGGCGCGAAGCCACTAAGGCACTCGATCTGTCGTTCATGTTAGTCGACTCGCAGGGCAACATGATTCCCAAGACACCGCAAGCCGCGCTCATAGCAGCTACCACATACCATCTGGCCAACCAACTTCCTATCGGGGATCCAAGATCCGCCGTCCACAAGTCCGCAATCGCGAGTCTCGGGCTCGTCGGAGCCACACTAACCGGAGAGGCGACTTCGGAACCAAAGAAGGCAGCAGTGAAGTTCGCGAGGAACCTCACACCCTCATCTAACGAGGAGGACCATGACCTGTCACGGCGACATCGTAGCCCATGGCGGAGGAGACACAACTACTATGCTCGTGATGAACTCACGCAGCACAAGATCGACAAATCACACACCAAACGCGTGTGCTCCACAGATTCAGAAGACAAAGATACGGAGCTCTATGGTGCCAGGTGCTTCAGTCGAGCCATACATCAGTCACGAATGCCTAAGGGATTCAAGCTCCCATCGGACAATCCAAAGTTCAACAGCCTACATGAGCCAAAGATCTGGCTGGACAACCATATTTCGTCGGTCAAGCTGCATGGTGGGAGAAAGAACACATCCATGCAATGCCTTCAGGTACAGCTTAACGGCATGGCCAGGGCCTGGCTCAACAACCTTCTCTCCAGATCCATCCGCAGCTGGGAGGAGCTGGTTTACATCTTCATCCGAAACTTCAAGGGCACCTGCAAGCGGCCGACCTTAATCGAAGAGCTACGTGCCTGCTGCCAAATGTCCAATGAGTCCATTGTCATGGTATTGCCAATGAGTACGCCATAGAGGGGTCCTCATGGAGCGTGTTTAGAGATGTGGGGTAAGGCAGAAGGTTGGCGGGTACGATGTGACACAGCTTACCCAGGTTCAGATCCCACGACGGTGGCGGAATCCTACTCCTGCTATAAATCACTATAATGACAATACGCCGGGTTACAGGAATCGGTTCGCTGTGCGTGATATGAGTTGTGTTGTTGTGATTATTGTGCCCTAAAGGCTCCTATAGCTCCGGATTATATAGTCGGCAAATCCTAGGGTTACAGGGAAAGTCCTAGCCGGACAAGTTATAGAGTCCTACACGGTATACAACTAGTCTAACGTGTCTTGCACTCCAAGGCTCCGGGTACGCCAATGACTCCATCGTAGCCTTCCTTCATCCGACATGGGCCTCCCAGCAGGCCACAGGCCTTGCTACCAACTGTGAGACATGCAATGGTGATACCCATTTAGCATATCGAGAACTCCGAGATCTTGCACCGTCTTGCCTCTTCAGATTGAATGCTCTATCTAGATGAATGTCGACAAATCGTCAAGCAACATCTTGTAGTCCTCCGAAGAACTATGTGATACTCTCCATCTTCAATACATAAGTCAGAGAATCACTAAGCTTTCCATCATACTCTTCTCGTAGCCGGACAGGATCCGTCCATGCCGAAATCTTCGGATGGGACCGTTCGTCTGCACGCATCAGTAGGATTTTGTAGACCATAGGTCAGCGACGCCTTGTAACTCACACATTCAAATAACGTAATCATAGCCATTTTCCCCCGTGAAGGATGCGAAACGTTGGCGGCTGCGATGGGAACATGGCGAAATTTCCGCGCACGCTCGGGCACGCGTTGTCCACGCATCAACCATTGGATCAACATGCACGAATCTTGACGCCAAGTGATACGTCCAAAACGTATCTACTTTCTCGAACACTTTGCTATTGTTTTTCCTCTATACTTGTGTGATTTGGATACAACTAACATGGACTGACGCTGTTTTCAGCAGAATTACCTTGGTGTCTTGTTTTTCTGCAGAAAATGAACTATCAGGAAAAATCCCAGAAAATATGCCAAAAATTATATTTCACTAGAAGATCCACGGAGCCAGAAAGGGAGACAGAGGGAAGGCCTGGGGGCCCAGACCCACCCCAGGCACGAGCCCACTAACCCCGTGCCTGGGGGAGGTCTGGCCACCCCAGACAGACTCTCGGCCTCCCTCCGCATCTATAAGTTGCCCTTCGACCCAAAAACAGAGGAGGGTTCGATAGTTTTCTAGAAAGAGTTCCGCTCCGCCGCCGCCACGAGAAACCAAGATTCAGATCCAGAAACTCCGTTCTAGCACCCTGCCGGGACGGGGAATTTGGAGAGGATCATCGCCATCGTCATCACCAACGCATCTCCATCAACCACCGATGTTTCCCTCGTCCATGAGTGAGTAATCCCCCGCTGTAGGCTTGGGGATGGTAGGGATTGGATGAGTTCTATCATGTAATTGAATAAGATCTGTTAGGGGCATCGTGCCTAGTATCTCTATTAGTGCTATTTGACTTTGTTGCAACTTGTTATGCTTAATGCTTGTCACTAGGGCCCGAGTGCCATGATCTCAGATCTGAACTTATTATTGAATCATTATAATAGTATTGTTTATGATCTTATCTGCAAGTTGTATACACATGTCATTGTCCGGATCCAAAGGCCCCAAAGTGACAGAAATTGGGACAACCGGAGGGGATGGCTGTGGTGTGAGGATCACATGTGTTCATGGAGTGTTAATGCTTTGCTCCGGTGCTCTATTAAAGGAGCACCTTAATTTCCAGTAGTTCCCTAGAGGCCCCGCTGCCACGGGCTGGCTGGACAGAAGATGTTATGCAAGTTCTCATTGCGAGCACGTATGACTATATTTGGAGCACATGCCTAGGATTGTTTAGTACTTGGATGATTATTATTATTTATCTGCAATGCCCTAGTTCTTTGAAGTTACATGTTTAGACTTGTCCATGCAACGCCTGTCCATCCAACCCTATGCCTACCGCACTCGAATCCTACTGTTAGCGTTACTGTTACTATTGCTACTGTTTCACCGTTGCTGTTGCTACTTATAAACTTCTATGAGCAAGAACTATTTCCAGGTGCAGCTGAACTGACAACTCAGTTGTTAAGGCTTGCAAGTATTCTTTGTCTCCCCTTGTGTCGAATCAATAAATTGGGTAATACTACCCGCGAAGACTGTTGCGATCCCCTATACTTGTGGGTCATCAAGACTATTTTCTGGCGCCGTTGCTGGGGAGCATAGCTTTATTTGTAAGTTCACTTGGATCTATTATTGTTCACTGCTACTCCTTTCATTATGGGGAAGTCTCGTGATGGAAAGTTCCCTATTTTACCATCCACTACAATAAGAGGTACAGTCCTAAACACCTCTGTTGCTCTTGATTCACCGTTTGTTATAAGTAATCTTGTCACACCACCACCACATACTCATGCTACACACACTGCTACAACTGCTGAATCTGAAACTGCTTTTGATACTCATGATGTTACTTCTACTGTGCTTGATGCAAGTGGTACATTAGGTCCTTTTCTAGATGCGACTATGGCTAGTCTAGGAAATACCGAAACTCCTAGTGAAGACACTGTTACACCTGTTAGCTCACCTGAGTCTAGTGAGAGTTTTGATATTAATGATGGTTACACTGAGCTCACTGATGAATTTGTTGAAGAGTGCCGAAATACACACGATGTTAGTGCTATGAAGATTCTCATTGCTAGACGTACTATTATGCCCAAGAAGTCTTATGATCCTAAGTTTGCCACCTCTCCCATAGATATTAAAGATAAAGATTATGATTTCTCTCTTGATTTGGCTTATCTGGATATTGTTGAGAAAGAACCTTTTTGTGGTACTAAAAATGAGAGTGCTGTGGCTCATATGAATAAGCTTTCTACTATGAGTGCTTTGTTCGCTGATGATTTTTAAAATGCGCAAGTACTTTGTTGCTAAGATCTTTCCTTTTTCACTAAAAGGAGAAGCTAGGGCTTGGTTTAATAGATTACCTCCTGGTTCCATTGATAGCCCTGATTGCTTGATTGCTTCTTTCTTCCATAAATAGTTTCCTCCCAGTGCTAGACATGCTGCTTTGCAGAGACTTTTTGATTTTAAACAGGAAGAAGAAGAGAAATTGCCTGAGTCATGGAAAAGATTCTGTTCCTTGATTCATGCATATCCTGGATGTCCATTACCTTAGAAAGAGTTTCGTGATATTTATTATAATGGACTAACTGATGATTCTAGGACCTACCTAGATAGCTTTGCTGATTGTGTTTTCGGGAAAAGTACTCCTACAGATGCTGAAGAATTAATGAACAAGATAAGCAAGAATTATGATGATTGGATTTCAACTGAGCTGAATACACCCTGAGCCTATTACTCCTGAACCAACTGTTCCTGAACCAGTTCCACCACCAACAACAAAGAATAGGGGAGTTATTGCATTAAATGATGAAGTGATGAAGGAAGCTAAAAAGTGTCTAAGGGAGAAATGTATTAGAGCTGAAGATGTGAAGAATCTACCTCCTATAGAAGAATTATGTAAGACAATTCCCCGCTCATCTATTATTGAGGTACACTCCCTCCAACACTTTGATGAAGGTGATATTCCTTATGGTAAGCCTCCTGATCAATTCTTAGAGGAACTTGACATTTTTATTGTTAAACAAAGTAATTTTAATAAACAAGTTCAGAATCATTTATTGGAAAACTCTAGAGCTATCCATGAGTTGAAAGATATTGTAGAAAGAACTTCCAATGATATTAAAATGCTTTGTAAACACTTTCAAATGGTTCAAACTCAACTTGATCAACTTGCTAAAGTGCAAAAGTATATGCTAGTTAATGCTTTAGGAAATAAACATGCTTATGGAATTAAAACTAGGAGTGGTGCAGTTACTCAAGATCCTTTATATCTTGAAGGACACCCTCAAAGAATAGAACAGGATTCCCAACAAGTAGAAGGTAGTGGTAGTCCTCGTAAGAGGAAGAAAAAGAAACATAAGGAAGTTGAGGAACCACTTGAACCTGCTGTAGATCCTAATAGTATATCTGTCTCTGATGCTGAAACTGACAGTGGTAATAATGAAAATGAGTCTCCTGATAAGGAGGAAGTTGAGGAATAACTTGAGAAACACACTAACAACAACAGATACACAAATGAAGATTTTATTGCTAATAAACATGGTAAAGAGAGAGAACCTTCGGTGCAGAAACCTATGCCTTTTCCAGGTAAGAAACACAAGTCAAAGGAGGAAGAGCACTACAACAAGTTTTGTGAGTGGATGAAACCTTTATTCTTGCAAATTCCTTTGACTGATGCTATTAAATTGCCTCCTTATTCAAAGTATATGAATGATATTGTCTCTAATAAAAGGAAGATTCCTAATGAGGAGATTTATACTTTGCTTGCTAATTACTCCTTCAATGGTAAGGTTCCAAAGAAACTTGGTGATCCAGGTATACCAACTATTCCTTGCTCTATTAAGAATAATTATGTTAGAACTGCTTTATGTGATTTGGGAGCTGGAGTTAGTGTTATGCCTTTTTCTCTCTATAAGAGACTCCAGCTAGAAAAGTTGATACCAAATGATATATCTTTGCAAATGGCTGATAAGTCAACTACTGTTCCTGTTGGTATATGTGAGGATGTTCCTGTTCAAGTTGCTCATAATTGCATGGTCTTAACTGATTTTGTTGTGCTTGAAATGCCTGAAGATGATAATATGCCTATTATTCTTGGGAGACCTTTTCTTAATACTGCAGGTGCTATCATCAATTGCAATCAAGGAAAAGTAACATTCAATATTAATGACAAAGAGCACACTGTCTATTTCCCCAAGAAGGTTGTTAAGAGCTATTGCCTGAATTACATTGAAAATTTTGAGGGAATCAAGGTTGGAGAAATATATTGTCCCATTCCACAAGAAAATATTGAAACTATTATGATTGGGACCATTGCTATCAAGTATGAGGTAACATAATCACCTTGTGGAATGAAAAGTTTTGTTTCATATAAGATTGTTTTGGTAACAAGACCTGATCAACCTTGTTAACAAAAGGATTTTAATGAACAAAATAATGTTTCCACTATGGTTATACTTGCTTTCTTTTTCCCTTCTCCTTCCTAGTCTTTGCTTTAGCTTTAGTTTTGCTACTTGTTTTCTTCTTTGAATTTCTTAGAGCTCCTGTAGTTTGGCTTTTGGTTTGCTTTTGCTTCTTCTGAAAAAACTGTTTCTGCGAGAAAATCAATTTTTATACCCTGAAAATTGGCTAAAAATAAAGTTTCCCGAAAAATCCCAAAAAATTCAAAATATTTTTTTCCTCAAAAAAAGGGCAGAGAGGTACCAGAGGTGACCCAGGGGGCCACCCCTAGGCCCCACACCTATGGTAGGTGCGGGCCCACCACTGGTGGCGCCTAGGGGGGTCTGGCCCACCTAGGCTCCTCCAGGCTGCCTCCTCAAAGACACCTTCTTTCTCTCTCCCGAAAAACACCGTAAAACTTGCTCAAGCTCGAGTTATTGCTGTTCTTGCTCATGATTTTCGATCTCCTTGTTCAACCCATCTTAAGTGCTATTTTTGGAGGGATTGTTCCTTGG